>JANFOE010000742.1:1355000-2710000 GCA_025667525.1 Glebionis coronaria
GAGATAGAACTAAGACTTAGAAAATATGAAGGAATAATTTCTGAATAAATACGGTCATGATATTTATTTCATCGAGGAAGGTGAATATAATTACTGACACATTATGTAGAAAAGATAAAGAACCAATTAGGACATGTTCCTTAATAATGAAGGTGCAAAATAAATTGCCGAACAATATAAAAATAAACAATGCTTGTAAGAAGGATAATATACATAATAAAAAGGAGTTCGCGGCTAATATGAACCATTAGAATTGAGAATCCGATGGCGTTAAATGATTAAAAGGCCACTGTGATTGTCTAAATATGGAGGATTGTGAGATATAGTTATGTTGGAATCTTGTAAGTATAAGTATTTTATTCATGACATTTATGATTTAATGTATCTTTATCTAAAGAAGTTGTACTAATGGTAAATTATGAAGGTAGACATCGCCTCATACATTAGTAAACGTCTAACTATTGCAAAGGTCATCATCTGAATTTGATTTGATTTGGGTCATCGTCGACAGACTGACCAAATCTGCTAATATCATTCCTGTTAATGATAGATTCTTGATGAATAAATTGACTCTTTGTATTTAAAAGAGTTGTGTAAACATAGTGTTCCTGTATCGATCATCTCTATCAAGATCCTCGCTTGGCATCAAATTTCTATAGATTTGCTCTGAAGTCATTGGGAACGAACCTTGATGAAAGTACTATTTACCACCCCAATCGAAGGGACGAGGTAAAGTAACGATACAAAATACTGTAAGTGTTGTTCTATGTTTGAATGATTGACCTTTGGTAATAAACCGTATAATCGTTTTCCTTTGGAGAGATTATCTTTGATAATTATCGTATTAGGATCAAGATCGAATCTTGTGAGGATATATATTAGAGCATCTGTAAGCAGGAGTTGGGATGAAGACACCCGACATACACACATTGTGAGTTGGACATGTCTTTTAGGTTTAAGGTATCCTATGATGTCGAACCTAACCTTACAAAATACTCGACCCGGAGACCTGAAATGATTGTTGAAATTAGGATCTGAATATTGACTGCCGGTAGTGGGCAGGAGGTTATGTGAATATGAAATGTAGATCTTGAAGTGCCAAATGGGTAGCGAAGTTATGCCAAAAATTTTCACCATGGAAAGATGAATGGATGATCTGAAAGATGATGGGATATAAGTCCCCGTTGTATGGGACCATTGAGATGATGTAAAAGATTGGTTTGAAAGGCATATAAGCTGGATCTACCCTAGGACTTCAAAGAGCTGCGTGAATTATGTTTTGTATATCGAACTTGATAAAATGTCTATCAAGTGAGAATCTGATCACTTCTTGATGAAGTTTAGATCAGCGAAAAGTTGCATTCATCAAAAACCCGTCCACATCATGGATAGAGAAAGTAAGTCAACATTAAGCCTGATCTTATTCCCGTAGTTATGTTTGCTGAAACTCGCATATTGAAATGAATTACACTTGTGAGAAAAGACCGAATGTGGAGGAAATACCCACATGGCTTTAACTCTATAAGAAGCGAGTAGTAAGATAAGATGATCTTTGAGGACAAAGATCTTGTTTAGGGGTAAATGCTGTGACAATTCGTCAATTTATGGTTTATATTTTATTCTCAAATATTATTTAAAAACATTATATGAATGTTATATTATGAACTCACTTATTTATGGGAAGAAATTTGGGTTTACGTCTTGAAGTAGCATCGACTACGTCTAAACCGGAGGATTCTACGTTACGTGTTTACGTTTACATACACCGTTTTTGGTGACAGTCCGACATTTCAGGAAATAAATTTATCCGTGAATATTATTTTGGGATTTTAAATTTGAGTTGGTTCATAAACTCACAAATTCACGAGAAGAGATTAGGACTTACGATTATAATTTAACGTCCTTTACGATTAAACCGGAAACCCTAGGATTACGTAGTTACGTTTTTGAACTCCGTTTTTTATGAGACAATTTTTATTAGATTCGTTTTGTGCCGTTGATTCATAAATTTATAAAAACGTTTTTCATAAAACGACCCGAGGGCACGCAAATCAAGGAAACTAGAATCGAGGAATACCCGTAAATTAGTAGGGATGAGACAAGATAACTCTTTCCCCACCCCCCTACATGTGGCGTCCATATTAAGCTTATGGAAGCTAAGTTGTCAAGCTTACACCAAGACTAAGGACACTTGTCCTTAGCCTTCCACCAAAACCACCAAAGTTACAAAACAAGTAACTTAAACCATTTTCCTCATTTTTACACATGCAAAACCACAAAACCACTCCTTTCTCTCTCAAATACCGTCCCAAATTCATCAAGAACAACCCTCATTTGATCAATTTTAACCATGAAATCATGTGTTATTCACACATATGATGAAGCCCTTTTGAAGCCCTATAGATTAGTGGTGATTTTAACATCCAAAGAGAAGTTTACAAGATGAAGTAGGGCTGATTTTCAAAGACCAACATCTCCCTTGGTGATCTTGAAGATTTCATACAAGAGTTCATAAGATTTGGTGACCCAAAACTAAGTCTTGATCCTTCAAACTACTTAATCTTGGTGGTATAAAGATTGTTCTTCCTATCCTCTTGTTATTTTGATTATGTAATCTTGTAATTTCTTTATTTATGTATATGTATATGATGATGAATGATGATTAAAAATATTATGTGGGGATTTGGTGGTGATAGATTTGATAAATATGGTTAAAAAGATGGAAAACCCACATGTTAAATGGTTAAAATCTTGCTAAAATATGAAGGCTGTATAAAAACAGTAAGTAACCAAAAGCTAAACTGATAAAATGGCATAGTGGAATCAATTTACAGTAAGTATTAGGTGTTATACACCTGTGAGAGTTTGCCATACAATGGAATCATAAAAATGAGTGAGATATGATCAAAACAAGTTTAGAGTGCAAATCTGCCTACACTGTTTTGGACCAATTTATTAAAATATTTAGAGGTTGATTCATCAGTAGCTATAACGGAATACAATGAAGCACATATCGTGTAGTTTCTTTGATAAAAATTTGAGGTCCTATCTCATTATAGAACTCTATATATGGAAATTTTAGTGAACTTGAAATTTAGGACTGATTTTGTGAAATTAAAGTTTAATATTATTATATAATCACTCAAATAAATATAGTATAAAATGTGAATTAAAACCCACTAACTTATATATTTCATTTATATAAATATGCATAAGGATAAACAAATGGACATTATATAAAATTGGTAGTTTGGTAAGTTTTATAAGTTATAAAAACTATAAACATGATTTTTACGTCTTTTCGGCTAAAACCGAAAGATTAACGTTTTTGTCAAATAAAACTTAGACGGTCGGACCCGTCTAATATAAAATTTTATAAACTCACATACTGATATATGAACTTATATAACAAGCAAAAACCGATAAAACCCGAACTTTACAACATATAGACATTAACGGGCCAAAGTAGCCTTATTGGACTATAAACCCAACTAGTTAGTAAAACACTTATAAATTTACTTATTGGGCTTAACCCACTTGGTCCCAACATGTAAAGTATAATACTGATATTAAAAGTATTATTGGGCTAATAAAAAGTATTGGGCTTGTAACAGGCTTATTGGGCCTCAAAATGTAACTAAATTGAACTAGTATAACTAGTATAAAAATGTTACCAACACATAAACACTATAATGAATGAGTAAAGATGTATAAACCCACTTGATTATCATCATATGTATAAAGTCATCATATATATACATAATTGTTATTTTTATAAAGTCATTGGACAAGAGTCTAAGACAAGTATTATTTGTCTAGGTTTCCGTGATTGAAGCACGTACCGTACATCCAAATTGCCGATAACCGCCTTCCCACATCAACGTGAGTTCATAGCCTCGCACTCTTTTAAATGTTTTATGAAATGTTTTATAAACCCGCGAGGGAGATAACATGTTAGTTTTGATAAAATAGGACACCATTTGTCCCGAATTGTTTGTTTATGGATTTGGACCCGAATGATTGTATGACCCGATAGATGAAATGAAATGGATTATTAAAGTTAGGTTATGTCACTAAAAGTCCCATTAACATGAATTGTGAACTACCGGGATTTGGTAGACGCTTATTCATATAATAGTACTACTTGGGGACGATCACCCCAGTTCGCGCCTTGACGGTTGATCCCCGTCGTGCCACATTGATTGGTAAGCGAATTTATGTATGAGAAGATTTACACAAGCGTGATTATTTTGACGACACGCTAATTTAGATGGGCAAAGTGAGTTTCGGGCTAGCTACCCGTTGTTTGTTGTAGTTATGTAACAATGTCATGCGGCTTATAATAATCCAAATAACGAAAATACTGCTTTATGCATTGAATTACGATATATTGCCTGACTAACAATACAGGGTCTTATTATTGATTTTATGTTCGTGTTTTGGTTTTATATAACCATACTCATATAACGGTTTTTATTTATTCTATACAACGTTATAAATGTATTGTATGATGTTTTTAACGACAATGGTTCGTATAATGATTTTGAAGGCGAAAGCCTATATTATGATTTTTGATAAAGACTTGTATAAAATGAGTTTGGTTATTTTATGGCCTATTAAAATGATTTGTTCAAAATGATTTTTGGTAATAATTTTATACCGATGTTATATTGATGGATTTTATTTAACTCTATGAATTCACTCGGCGTTATCGCTGACCTTTTCTTTTAACATGTTTTATCTCAGGTACTTGAAGGTAATTCTCGGGAAGACAACAAGAATTCATGGCCCGCACCTAAATAATAATTTCCATTCAAATTCTTTGTAAAACTTGTATGAAATACAATGACTTGGGACCTATGTAAACTTGATATTTATGAATGGAAATGCTTTATTATTAAACGACGCGATTTTTAAGCGTTGTCTATGATGTGAGTAATGTGCTATCCCGTAACACCAACGAGTCTTCCGCTGTATTGAATTGTATAAATTTGGGGGTGTTACAGTTAAGGGGGTGTTTGGTTTTTTATTTAAGACAGACTTAAGGGTGCGTTTGGTTTTTGGTTTAAGGTCATGATTAAGGGGCTGTTTGGTTCGACTTATAGGTAAAACACAACACTTGCACGGATTTTATTTTTACAAGCTAAAACAATCTCAACAAGTATATTTTACAAGCATATATTTTTCAAGATTAATTAAATTAAATTAAACATGACTTAAAATTAATTTGATTTAATCAAGACTGAGGTTATATTTATTTTTGGGTAAATAATACATGTTTTTAGCCTATGTATTTAGTTATACAGTTTTAGGCTATATTTTATTTTTAATTAATTAATTAAAACATGACATGTAATTAGCTTACTTATTCATGGACTTAGGTTAATTATTATTTAGAGAATAATACATGTTTTAACCTAAGTATTTAATTATTTATTTTGCACTATAGTATTAGTTAATTATTAAGACATGAAATATAATTAATTAATCATCATGACTTAGGTTATACTAATATAAATATTAATACATGTTTTAACCTAAGTATTTTATACACTTAATTAAATCATGCTTATATTTAATTAAATCTTATCACCTATAGTTTATCTAATCTACATGTTATAATTAATAAACTATATTATTAATCATGTGACTTAGTATATTTAATCAGTATAACTAAGCTTATATTATTAGCTTATTAATTCAGCTTAATTCTAAATATGGAAACTTTCTATTTCAGGAAACTTACTATTTTTGGAAACTTTCTATTTTTAGAAACTTATCTATTTTAAGAAGTTAATCTATTTCTGGAAACTTTCTATTTTTGGATACTTTCTATTTTAGGAAACCTGCTATTTTTAGGAAGTTATTTATTATTACACAACAAGTATAATAATACAAGAAATACAAGTAATTTTTAATCAGAATATACATAATACATGATAAACACAGCATAACGCTTAGTAAAACAAGACATGAACATGTAAAATAAGCTAAGACATGATATCAAACCAGTTACGTATTCCGTAATCAGAATACTTATACACGTATACTATTTATGTAGCATTAGTGAGATCGAAGTAAGACTCTCTTCCATTCGTCTTCTTCGTTCACTAGACTTAAGGTACGGATTCTACATCCTTTCAGTATGGACATTCTTTCCTTATTAGGATTTCCTCGTATGCAGCCAACTATTTTCCCAGTATATGTTTTATATGTTTTGATTTGCTTATGTTTAATTAAATGCCTAAGCCATATACATGCATGACTAGTTTCACCTAGTTATGGAGGTACCATAACCATAACACTGGAGGCACCAGTGTTATGACTTCACCACAGCGGAGTGATAGCTCGTGGCGTCCCTTCCAGCTTTTGGCCATATTATTATATTATCATGGGGGGCGTATGGGTGCATCCTAGTTTACATGTTTTCAGTAGATTATTCAGGTGAATGTGGTGTGTGCCTTGCATCCTTCACAAGGAGCTGATCCCTCCTACCTAAACTTATATTAATTAGAGGCAGCCCCTCTAATTGCATGACGAGGTCACCCCTCCAAGTATTCATGCACGTTGATATTTCATGACCTATATTGGCTAATGGTTAACATGTTAAACAGTTTTCATAAGATAAACATAAGGCTTTTCAAACTATAAAACCAGTTTTATTAAGTTATACCAGGTTTTCTAGGACTTATACATTTCCACTATTGTTAAGTATTTATTATGTTTCAGTCATTCATACTATGTCTATATCCGTGCACTGAGCGTTTTTCTCAGCCGTTACTTTCCTTTCCATGTCCCAAAACGGCAGGTACCCAAGGTCAGACTCGAGCATTTGCCTTCATATATTTATGCTTACGTAGTCTTTGTTCATTTCATTTACTTTATTTATGTTTTGAGCATATGTTGGGAACCGATGTTTGATTCTTGTTTTCCCTATGGTCATGTATGTTTTACTACATATTACCTTGCATGCTTTGATGACACGCCATAATTACGTGTAACGGTCCACTTATCAAAGTGGGGTGTTATGATTATGGTATCAGAGCCCAAGGCTTCGACCTGTAGGCTCTAAAACTTGACTTGTGACTAGTGGGTAGTCACCAGGAGCTTCCTAAGCCAACGCTTGTTACTCCACGTATTGATGTGTTCAGCGCATTGTTGTTTTAACCATGATGTTTTCAGCACCTTGATGTTTTAACCTTTATATTTCATCGATATTGTTTTACTAATATTGATGGACAAACGTCATTCATATTTAGTTAGGTGTCATTGTTTCATGCATGATGTTCCTCGTGAACTGTGGCTATGTGGACTGAACCCCAGTAGTTTATAATTAGTCACATAAAATATTTTCTGATAAGTTTTGACATATGATTTTTGCTTATTTATGTTTCATGTATCATTGTTGTAGGAATTTTGACTAAGTAATGGTTGGTAAAGGACTGGCCCTATTTAGTCGCATGTGCTTTTATCGAAACTTTTAACTTTGGGACCGACCCATAGGCGTCCCCTCGCCATGTCTTTTGATTTGGGTAAACTAACCATTGGCGTTACCCTCGCGTATATAAAGGTTTTTATAAACTGCATCATGCATTCATGCATTGTTTTCATGCATAAAATTTTTCTCATGATTTATTGGCATAAAATTTTTTTCATGTCCCCTCATAAGTTACTATGTTTTTATGTCAAGTATGTTTTCATACTGTCATGGTTAACTTCAGTTTCATGTTGATTATATTATACACTCCTTCATGTTAGGTTGTTTCATGTTTCTTCATGATGATTTCGTCTTCATGTGATTACGTCTTACGTCTCTTTTGTTGTTTATGCTTTCATTCAAGACACTGTTGGAATTTATTTAAGTCCTGCTTTCATGATAGTCATGGTTGGTTTTCATTAATCATGCTTTCAAGAAAATCAACGTTGAAATTCGTTTAACCACACGTTAGCGTTTCTTTATGAAACCAGAATGAGGTATATACTGGCATTTCCAGGTTATCATGATGGTCCTTCTAAGCGTTTAACCAATTATTTTCCTTTAAAATCATGTCAAATGATCGACCCCATACCGATCATTTCATGTGCATTCCATGTGTACTCCATGTACCGTATCCCATGTACGTATTCCATTTGCTGATACTCTACAAATTGTTGATGTCGCTCATAGCTTGGAGATGTTACTTAGGGTTGATGTTGTGGATTTTAGAGACGCTACGAGATGCTGATGCTGTTCACAACCTGGAGATCTTACAAGACAAAGACAAAGGCGTTAGATCAAAGCGATCAGACGAGAAGATGCTTCACCACCAGACGATTCCCATCAATCATTGTCCCTAATTCATAGTTACATGTCACACGTCATTCAATTGTCGTTTCAGTCATATGAGTGCGAACCGGTACCAGCCGGCCACTCAGCTGAATAGTTACATGAATCACAGTCATGAGAATGACCGTCATGGAACTGAAAGACAGGACGATAGTAACCACTACTATGACAACAACTATACAAGCAATCGCAACCGAAGCTCCGACCGCGGACGTGATCAGAAATACAAGGATCAGTAGTCCAACTGATCCGCCAATTCTGGCATAATAAGCTAATATTTGTAGTTCTATTTGTTTCACATCTCGAGACACATGTCAAGACACTAGTCAAGACACATGTCATGCTTATACCTTCCAAGACACGAGTCAAGACACATGACTCACGTCCAATTCTGGAATATCCCTAGGGTACCCTCCAAAGGGTATATCCATTTTGTTGTGCCATGTATTAATCAGGCCACAAGAATTTCAGTACCTTCACCAGCGTATTACTCGCTTTTGGACACGCAGACACGCAAAACACATTCAGTGTGACCTGTCACGTTTGCTTCATGACACTTGCATTTTTGATTTCATATTTCATATATCCAAGACCATAAAGGACGTCATTCGTATCCCCCATGTATACGGAGGTTTTCCTTCATTCTAATGATGAAATCTAAGCTGCTAACGCATTACCTCGAACAGATGCGAGTTAAATTTAATACTAATTATGGACTACGAACAGCACACCATGCTATGATTCATGATTTTGTGAAGTAATGTTCACGCTCCTGAATACATTCAGCATGGTTTTCCATCAGGAAAATTTGTACATATTATCTATGCTTTCCAAGCACGTGCTTTGTTAGCCATGTCTGCTAAAATTTTCTAGTTGTCAGTTAAGACACGACCACTGAAGTTCCTTTTACGCATAACCAGCCGATTATACCAAAATCTTCCCATACATTCCAAAAGAACCTTCAAGGAGAAGGATGGTAACATGAGATTATGTGTCGACTACCGTCGGTTTAAAACAAATCACCATCCATAACCGTTATTCTCCTCCACGTATTGAAAACATGTCCAATCGACTTTAGGGTGTTAACCACCTTTCCATGATCAGACTCATGATCATGCTGCCAACAGTGACGAGTAAAAGAGCAGAACATTTCCATGACTGGTAGATTCGTGATTTTGTATTAGTCTCATAAATGCTCCAGCAACATTATAGACTTAATAAATTGAGTTTCCCTGAACTCATAAACAAATTCATCAGTATTTTCATCGAGAACAACCTGATTTTTCTCTAGGTCTAGAGAAGAGCAGGAAGACCATATTTGCACTATGTTGCAAATTCTATGACAGGAGAAATTTCACCTTGAAATTTTCCAATATAAATTCTGGTTGATTACAGTGACACGCTGAACCACATGGATTCGCACGGTTAATCTTAACATGACTTAGCTTATGCGTAAAGGTGAGAACCCTACACCACATTAGGTGTTCCAAAAAATCCTACGCTAAGAGAAGTCATTTCGGAGACTTATAGTTCCGCAAATTTCTATGTATCAAATTTCTACGAAGAAAGATATAGTTAAGTTCATATCTAAGTACCTGAAATACCAACAGGCTAAGATAGAACACCAACTGACTAGGATGTTTTCCAAATCGGAAAAAGGTGAACAGAAATGGGACAAGATCTCCATGGATTTTGGTTAACAGATTAACGCAAACTCAGAAGAAACATGGTGTTATTTGGGTTATTGTCAACAGTTTGACCATGTCTGCAGAATCCTTATATCCGCAAGGATTTCAGAACCAGCAGATTGATCAGACGTGTTCCAGCCAGGGCTCATCCAATCACTTGGTAATCCCTCAGCTATCGGGCCAGACGAAGGTTCACATTTGTGCTCTTTATTTACGTTCACTTTTTTGTTCAAATTTTACGACTTGCTTTCACACTCACGTTCATGACACTATTCACATTCATGATTATCTCCTGGCTTACGCTTTTACGTTTATTTTCGTTCTGGGAAGTTTTACAAGAGCTTGAGAGACCAGACCCAAGTTTAGTGTAACTCTCTATTCTCATATAGACGTTTCACGTCACATTCCACGTCTCACCTTATAGAGTTCGGCGTTACCTCCCTAGTTATACCATGTTCACGATATGTTACACGTATCATTGATCACCATAGGTTTTCTCTTATTACACTCACCATATCTCCACGTATCACGTTCAAAATTGTTCACGTATCATGTTCACAATTGTTCACGTACGTGACGTTTCAGTATGTCTCGCACATTATTGCTAAGACGAGACTAATATCAGTTAGTCTAAGTTATTTTATATCATAACGTTCATTTACACTTGCACGTTAATTCTTATCCACTCGATCAGATTCATGCTGATCTATCTAATGTCGATGAACCAGAAACTTTCTGTATCGTCAACCAAAAGTCATGAAGACTAATATTGTTATTTCCTCCAAGACCGTTTAGAGGACCGTTCTGGGCGGGAAGCCACTTGGAACGGAGGAGTACATCCGGACTTCTTATCCGTTTTCTCTTATCGATTAGATACATCCTTTCAGTCACGTCACATTTCATGTCCTTTCAAGACATGTCACGTTCCACGTTCCTTCTACCATGTCACCTGCATGTCCTTTTATCTTACATACCCTCTCAGTTGATTCGGGTATGTTTCTCTTTCAGTTATTTTATCTATAATTCGGGGACGGATTATTCTTTTTAGGGGGGACGAGTTGTAAAACCCACATGCTTTTACCATGAACAGTACACTAATAATCGGACGTACAAGATTAAAACTTTCCTTTTATAACATGAATACGTTCACAAATATTAATTACAAGAACTACGTACGTGATATTACACGATAATGATTATATACGTATTAATGAACAATAATTATTAACCATAGTAATTATAATTACGGACATAAAATCATGAACATAAAATCACGAAAAGATAATTATGTACTTACGTGTATTATTAATAAGATGAATCTCGTTACGTACAAGTAATTATAATAACATGGATAACTAATAATTATGTAACGCGTAAACACGAATAATTAACACGATCATTTTCACGTATGTTAAATCAAACACGATAAGTCATTACGTACGTAATATTTACGTCTAATAAGTATTAAGATAACCATGGAAATTATGACGCTTTAAACACGAATACACGTAACTTTATTAGTCGCGAGTTAACTAAAAAGGGGTTTGGGCTATTTTAGACAAGGAAGGGAAGGCCAGTTGGGCCGAAGCCCATTAATTGGACCCAATCGAGTCGTATACAAAAAAGGGACGGGGCATATATTTATTTTAGACACAATCCTATGAAAACCCTAACTTAAAATAAAACCATGACTTCTCTACTCCTTTTTGTTCTCTTCTGGCCGTCGCATCTCAACATCAGGATCAAGGGTGTTGGTTTTGATCTTTTATAACCAAGTTCGTGATTATGTTTAAATCCATAACCTTAGCACACATTCGGTAACTCCTAAATCCTAATCTTTCTTTTAGTTATTTCTTTTGACCACGAATCTATAAACTGTAAGAAAATCAAGCATTTGAACATGTTGATTAAGGCTATAAACATTAAAATCGGGTTTTACTTTGTTGGTTGTGGGGTTGACACGCAAACCGAGAGTCAAGGGGGACTCTCGGTGTAGTTTTTGTCTCGGCCAGCTGCACCCATATGTGGGGCGGTGGCAACTCTTTTGGGTCAGCCGCAAAACACAGACCCTAAACAGGGGGTGTTGTTTGAGGTCAGTGGCAACAGAGACCTTATGGTGTCGGTGGGAATTTGACTCGGGCAGGGGAAACCGGCTACTACCGGTGGCAGTAAAACCACTGCCAGGGGGAACTGGCAGTTAAGTGGGTGTTTGGTTTTTTATTTAAGACAGACTTAAGGGTGCGTTTGGTTTTTGGTTTAAGGGCCGGATTAAGGGGCTGTTTGGTTCGGCTTATAGGTAAAGCACAACACGGGCACGGATTTTATTTTTACAAGCTAAAACAATTTCTACAAGTATATTTTACAAGCATATATTTTTCAAGATTTATTAAATTAAATTAAACATGACTTAAAATTAATTTAATTTAATCAAGACTTAGGTTATATTTATTTTTGGATAAATAATACATGTTTTTAGCCTAAGTTTTTAGTTATACTGTTTTAGCCAATAGTTTTATTTTTAATTAATTTATTAAAACATGACATGTAATTAGCTTAATTAATCATGGACTTAGGTTAATTATTATTTAGAGAATAATACATGTTTTAACCTAAGTATTTAATTATTTATTTTGCACTATAGTATTAATTAATTATTAAGACATGAAATATAATTAATTAATCATCATGACTTAGGTTATATTAATATAAATATTAATACATGTTTTAACCTAAGTATTTTATACACTTAATTAAATCATGCTTATATTTAATTAAATCTTCTCACCTATAGTTTATTTAATCTACATGTTATAATTAATAAACTATATTATTAATCACGTGACTTAGTATATTTAATTAGTATAACTAAGCTTATACTATTAGCTTATTAATTCAGCTTATTTCTAAATATGGAAACTTTCTATTTCAGGAAACTTACTATTTTTGGAAACTTTCTATTTTTAGAAACTTATCTATTTTAAGAAGTTAATCTACTTTTGGAAACTTTCTATTTTTGGAAACTTTCTATTTGAGGAAACTTGCTATTTTTTGGAAGTTATTTATTATTACAAAACAAGTATAATAATACAAGAAATACAAGTAATGTTTAATCAGAATATACATAATACATGATAAACACAGCATAACGCTAGAATTAGTAAAACAAGCCATGAACATGTAAAATAAGCTAAGACATGATATCAAACCAGTTACGTATTCAGTAATCAGAATACTTATACACGTATACTATTTATGTAGCATTAGTGAGATCGAAGTAGGACTCTCTTCCGTTCGTCTTCTTCGTTCATTGGACTTAAGGTACGGATTCTCCGTCCTTTCAGTATGGACATTCTTTCCTTATTAGGATTTCCCCGTATGCAGCCAATTATTTTCCCAGTATATGTTTAATATGTTTGATTTGCTTATGCTTAATTAAATGCCTATGCCATATACATGCATGACTAGTTTCACCTAGTTATGGAGGTACCATAACCATAACACTGGAGGCACCAGTGTTATGACTTCACCACGGCGGAGTGATAGCTCGTGGCGTCCCTTCGAGATTTTGGCCATATTATTATATTATCATGTGGGGTGTATGGGTGCATCCTATTTTACATGTTTTCAATAGATTATTCAGCTAAATGTGGTGTGTGCCTTGCATCCTTCACAAGGAGTTGATCCCTCCTACCCAAACTTATATTAATTAGAGGCAGCCCCTCTAATTGCATGACGAGGTCACCCCTCAAAGTATTCATGCACGGTGATATTTCATGACCTATATTGGCTAATGTTTAACATGTTAAACAGTTTTCATAAGATAAACATAAGGCTTTTCAAACTATAAAACAAGTCTTATTAAGTTATACCAGGTTTTCCAGGAATTATACATTTCTGCTGCTGTTAAGTCTTTATAATGTTTCAGTCATTCATGCTATGTCTATATCCGTGCACTGAGCGTTTTGCCCAGCCGTTACTTTCCTTTCCATGTCCCAAAACGGCAGGCATCCAAGGACAGACTCGAGCATTTGGAGGACGTGCATAGGATGGAAGCTGCCATAGACTTCTTTTCCTTTTGCCTTCATATATTTATGCTTGCGTAGTCTTTGTTCATTTCATTTACTTTATTTATGTTTTGGGCATATGTTTGGGAATCGATGTTTGATTCCAGTTTTTCCTATGGTCATGTATGTTTTGCTACATATTATCTTACATGCTTTGATGACATGCCATAATTACGCGTAACGGTCCACTTATCAAAGTGAGGTGTTACATGCAATGGTTCAGTTATGAGGCCGAGAGCAGTAATAGCCTTGAAGCATGATTTGTATTTTTTGCCTTTGCTGCATGCAAGGCAATTGATGTCATTTCTGAAAGTTTTGGGAGGTAAACCAGAGACCAAGTTCATATTCGCCAGTTTGTAGATGGTGTTGAAGTTTACATCTTCCATCCTTTTATGCCATTTGGTGGCTTCATCTTCTGATGCTTTGGCAACCAAACACGCTAGTTGACTAGTAGGATTAACTTCATTCAGCTTGATGCTATAGAGGTTATGTCTTCTAGGGATTTTGAGTAGAACTTGGGAGTCATCCGGTAGCTTAAAGTCTTTGGACAACACCAGTGCTTCAGTATACGTAAAGAGGACAAATTGCTTCTTGTCACAAACCTAAGAGATAGAGATCAAGTTGAAGTGTTGAAGTTCTTCCACATAGTAAACCTGCTCAAAATTAAGGTTAGGAGTCTGAATGGTTCCTTTGCCACAGATCCTTCCTTCACCACCTCCGAAGTACACCTTTCCGCCTTGAAATGGTACAAAGTTAGCTAAAAGTCCTTTATAACTATCTACTATTCCAAGAGATGGATCTTGGTATGGAGTATTCTACCACAACAGAAAATTCATATGCAAAAGTTTGTGTCTTAAGGGGACCCAGACCTTTTCAGGCTTGGGTATGCCTTATGGATCTTTAGTAGATAGACAACAAGATTGATGAGATCCACTGTTGTTCTTATGTTGCATGCTCATCATATGGGTGTTATTTTGTGACCAAGAACAACCTGTTGAGGGCTTAACAGCAGAACCCAAATGTCCTAACCCAAAATACATTTGGTCTGAATTAATAGCATAATTTTGATTAAAGTTCTGAAAATAGTTGCTGTTGGTCTATTATAGGCATAAGCATCGCTTCTCCAAAGAGTAGAAGCTGAAGGAGAGGTCCTTCTAATAGAAGGATAAGATTGGGCACATGGATTTAATCTTCTAGAAGGAAAATGAGCAACTCCTGGTGGACCAGGAACAAGATAAGCTTGATAACCAGAAGGATTTTGATCGTAAAAATCACAATCCTTAACCAAATGAAATTTACTACCACAAACAAAGCATGTATTAAAAGACCTTTTATTCAAATGACCTTGTTTCACACTGCTATTCTTATTACAAATAATTCTAGGAGAATCAACATTCCTAGAACTCAACAAATTAGAACTAGAAACAGTGGAAGCAAAAGCAACTCTCTCATCGCTCATCCTAGCACTAGTAGTAGCAGGGTCATTTGTCTTGGGACTTGAAGGTCTTGACTCTTCACTTGAACCACAGGATACATAGTCACTAGCCTTGTCACTGAAAGTACACGAGACAAAGTCATTAGTATTAGTAGAGCTTTTTGGAGACTCATGCATTTGTGATCCATCCAAGTCAGTATGCCTGGGAATGGGCATAAATGTTCCTGTAAGAGGTGGAGGAACAACATGCATTGCTATAGCTGGTTTAAACCATTTGTAACTAGGTTTTCCCTCCTCCTCCTTGTCAGGATCAAATACACTTGAAAACGATAAATAAAAAACATCTCCCGAATCAATATATTTATCAAACCCTAACCCTTAGTCCTACCAGACATGCTACTATCTATTAACTTTGAAAGATTCTTGGGTGCTTTTTGCCATTTTTCAAATCGTAAAAGTTTAGCATCCAATTTTTCTTGCATTTCTTGATTAGCCTTTACTTTCATTGTTAAGATTTTCAGTATATGTAAGCATGTTAGTGGTGTTTTCTAAATCAATGCTTAGAACTCTAATCTTATCCCCATACTCACATTGAGTATTTTGAAGCCACTTCTTTTGTTGTTCCAAAGTTTTTAGAGAACTCTTATAAGATTGAACCTCTAAAAAATATTTATCACTTTGTTCATTTAGTTCATTGTATTAAGTTAAGAGCTCTGAATATTTATCATGACAACCAAGAGGGCATTTTTGTACTTGAGGCGAAATTCCCATAAGAACAAATTCTTCTGCTTCCTCTGCATCAGATAAGTGCCCAGCAATCATAGCAAATACATCAGTAGAAGCTTCAGCTGATTCCAAGGTAGCAGTCTCATGATCATTCCAGTTAACCATGGAGTCAACAGACACCAAAGCTTTCTTTTCATCCTTGAGCTCTTGAACCTTGAAGGCTGAATACCTGTTCTTCTCCTGGTCATTTTTGTTAGGTCACTCCCTAGCAAAATGTCCTTGTTGCTGACAGTTATAGCATATGACCTTGCTTCTATCAAATTTGGCTGGCTCACTTAGTTTGTAGCTGAATTTTAGACAGGCTTTCTTCTCAAACTTATGAACCCGGAGAGTGAGCATAACCATCTGCCATTTTTGATCCATTTCATCCAAGTCAAGTTTATCAACCTGTTTGAAATTATTAAAAGCAAGCTGTTGTTGTAGATCAACATCAGCAACAAAAGAGTGAAGACCAGCTTCTACCATGCTACTAGTCTTGGCTTTTGATTCAAGAGAAGAAGTATGTTGAGATGACACAGTATAGCTTGGGCTACTGGCATAAGACATTGGACTAGATCCCATGGAACTCACAAAAGCAGAATTAGCATGAGTAGAAAAGGAGTCACTCGAGTATCCTCTCACGTGCGACTCAAAGGTTTTGAGTTTATGAAACAAGTCATCAAAAGAAAGATATTCAAGGCCTCCTTTTTTCCATTAGAGAGATGACTACCTGATTCCATGAATGAGGCAGGGCTCTAAGAAACCTGGCATTGATGTCTTTATTTTTAGGTTTGGACCTGAGTTTATTCAATTGGCTAAGATTCTTTTGAAACCTGTCATACCCTTGATGAAGAGCTTCTGTTTCAAAAATCTTGAATTCTGTGAATTAATCTCTCAGCAATGATCTGCAAATCTTCTTGGATTCCTCATTCCCTCCAAATCTTGCCTTTATCCCATTCCAAATCTCCCTAGCATCATCCAAGTGATAAAAATCACCCATATGATCATCAGGAAGAGACTGAATCAAAATAGTTTTTGCTTTGATTTCCTTTTGAACAACAATGATTTATTCATTAGATTTAGGGTCTAGAATGATGATCTGACCATTCTTGTCTCTACCAGTCTTCTTGTTTTTGTTGCCATTTTGGACAATTTTCCACAACTCTATATCAGTATTAGTGATCCAGCACTCCATTTTCATGGCCCAGCTATCATATTCTTCCTATTTTCCATTAGTATTGGAAACAGTAGCAACGATTTGTTGTGTTTGCTGTGTTGTGGTGGTGCTTGCTTCTCCTGTTTCAGTAGAACTAGAAGCAGACATGATTAAACAAAGATGTTAGTAGGAAAAAAATGGTTCTTCTTGAGCAGAGACTCTCCCAGGCTCTGATACCACTTGTTGGGTCCACTAGATGTGGATCTTGCAGCCTGTTAAGGATGGTGAACGACTTCTGTAATCACAAGTCTATTCACAAAGAGACTCTTAATGTAACACACAGTATAAGTGCGGAATACAAATACTATGAACAAGAAGAAACAGAATAACTAAATAACTTGATCCTTACTAAGCATTTCTACTATTAATATGAAATGAATAATGATGATGAAAGGTGTGTCTAACCCTTCTACCAATGGGTTCCTTTTATACTACAAGGAAACCCTAATACTACATTAAACCAAAACGTGTAACTTTTGATATACATATCCTTTCCTAACATATCTCATGCATATCCTAACAAACTACTAAGAATAATAATGTTTGAATTTATACTAGACCAAGAGCACGTATTGCTCCTACTACTACTAGGACCAGGAGGAACTACATACCTCCTAGCTTAGCTATTACAAATATCTATTCTAGAGGTCCTAACATTATGCTTCAAAATAAAACGTTAGTCGATAAAAATCAAAGGATAGTGGATGCCCCTTTTGACAATCAAAGTATGGAAGCTCTAGTGGATCGGGAAAAAACCGAACACGAGAGTCTTCAATGATTAGGGTCATACTTAAGATTCACATCACAACAAAACATGAGCACGAGCTTGAAAAGATCAAGTCTTATTAGTGTTAGAAATTAGAAAGAAGATAGAATGTATGGGATTCCCCGACAAGGCACCTCGTTTTTGTTAACCGAGTCATGAGCTCGACTCGATCCCCACATTCGTTGGTCCTTAGGGAAAGTTTGGAGATCCGGAACAACCTCCGTAGGTATGTCCCCTCCAAAATATTGATTCACTCGATGACCATTCACCTTAAAGTTAGACCCATCTTTTTGAGCTAGCTCAACGGTGCCATAAGGGAATACTTGTGAAACGGTGAATGGTCCGGACCAACAGGACTTAATCTTGCCCGGGAATCTTAAATCTAGAGTTGAATGAGAGGACTTGATCACCAACATTGAAAATGCGGTTTTTGATCTTAGAGTCATGAATCCTCTTAGTCTTCTCTTTATAGATCAAAGAATTCTCATAAGCTTGAACCCTTAATTCACTTAGTTCATTCAGATGAACCTTACTTTGTTCACCCGCGGTCCTCAAATCAAAGTTACAATGTTTAAGAGCCCAATACGCGTTATGTTTTAGTTCAATTGGAAAGTGGCATACCTTTCCGTATACCAACCTAAATGGTGTACAACCAATTGGCGTCTTATAGGCCGTACGGAAAGCCCAAAATGCATCGTCCAATTTATCGACCATGAAGTACGATTTTCTCCAATAGAACGCTCCAAAATTCAATTAAGAGCTCGGTTTGAAACCTCCACTTAACCACTCGTTTGAGGGTGATAAGTCGTCGAAAGTCGATGAGTGACATCATTTCTTTAGAACTTTTTCAAATTGTTCATTACAAAAATGGGTCCCTCGATCACTTATTATAGCCCATGGAGTTCCAAACCTAGCAAAGAGTTGTTTCAAAAATTTCACCACTACTCGAGCATAATTAGTAGGCAAAGCCTTAGCTTCAACCCATTTCGACAAATAGTCCACGGCTACAAGAATATACTTATTTCCTTTTGATGATGGAAATGGCCCTATAAAATTGATTCCCCATACGTCAAAGATTTCACAAACTTGTATTATGTTTTGGGGCAGTTCATCCCTTCGTGAATTCTTTCCTTGACGTTGACAACCATCATAAGTCTTGAGCAAGTCTTGGGCATCTTGATATAAGGAAGGCCAAAAGAAACCAGAATCAAAGTCTTTTTTCGCGGTGGCGTTGGCACCATGATGTCCCCCGGTGGGTCCTTCATAACAAGCTTTAAGAATATCTTTAGCTTCTTTGCCAATCACACACCTACGAATCACTTGATCCGCACACACTCGAAACAAATAGTGGTCGTCCCAAAAATAATAAGATATGTCCTTGAAAAGTTTCCGTTTTTGTTGGGACGACATACCCTTAATCACGAACTTCCCCGCATGGTATTTTGCGATGTCCACAAACAATGGGGTACTATCATCACCTCTAAAAGCAATCATACCAAGCTTCTCGAGAGGAAATGTTTCATTAATTTCCTTGTTCTCTCGATCGCTTTTGTGAGGATTCTCAAGTCTAGATAGATGATCGGCCACGAGATTCTCGGTTCCTTTTTGTCTAGAATTTTGACATTAAATTCTTGAAGGAGGAGAATCCACAAGAGCAATCTCGGCTTAGCATCTTGTTTATTAAGAAGATATTTGATAGCCGAGTGGTCCGTATACACTATGGTTTTAGACAAGACGATGTATGGTCTAAACTTTTCAAAAGCATATACAACGGCAAGTAACTCCTTTTCCATTGAATTATACTTAGTTTGAGCATCCGTCATAGTCTTACTTGCATAGTGTATAGGCAAGAAATGTTTGGTCTTACGTTGCCCCAAAACCGCACCTACCGTGTAATCACTAGCATCACACATTATTTCAAAAGGTAGATCCCAATCCGGGGTAACTAAAATTGGTGATTCGTTTAATTTCCTTTTAAGCATCTCAAAGGCTTTGATGCACTCATTCGAAAAGAGGAATGGAGTATCTTTTTCCAAAAGATGGGTCATAAGCCGAGCTATCTTAGAGAAGTCTTGGATAAAATGTCTATAGAAGCCGGCATGGCCGAGAAAACTCCTAACTCCCTTAACGGTCGTGGGTGGAGGTAATTTGGCAATCACGTCTATTTTGGCCCTATCTACCTCAATACCGGCCTTAGAGATCTTATGTCCTAACACAATGCCTTCTTTGCACATGAAATGGCATTTTTCATAGTTAAGCACGAGATTTGTTTCCTCACAACGTTGTAACATTCGTTCCAAGTTAGAGAGACATGAAGTGAAAGACTCCCCAAAAACCGAGAAATCATCAATGAAGACTTCCATGGTTTTCTCAATCATATCATGAAAAATGGCCATCATACACCTTTGGAACGTCCTCGGAGCATTGCGTAACCCAAAAGGATTTCTACGATAAGCAAATGTTCCATAAGGACAAGTGAATGTGGTTTTTTCTTGATCACGAGGGTCTATAGGAATTTGGAAATAGCCGGAAAATCCATCCAAAAAGCAATAGAATTCATTTCTCGCTAGTCTCTCTAACATTTGATCCATAAAAGGTAATGGAAAGTGATACTTCCTAGTGGCATCATTAAGTTTTCGATAGTCAATACAAACACGCCATCCGGTCACAAGTCTAGTAGGAATCCATTCATTATCCTCATTAGTCACTACCGTCATTCCTCCTTTCTTTAGAACACAATGCACGGGACTATCTCATGGGCTATCGGAGATAGGGTAGATCATTCTGGCGTCTAGAAGTTTCATAACTTCCTTTTTTATCACCTCATGAATCTTTGGATTAACCCTTCTTTGATTTTAGATAGCGGGTTTATAATCTTCCTCCATCAAAATTTAATGAGTACAAAATTTTGGGTCAATACCCTTGATGTCAAAGATTTTACATGCAATGGCCCGTTTATGTTTCTTTAAAACCTTGATAATTTCATCCTTTTCATTTTCTTTCAATCCTTTAGCAATAATCACCGGTAACTTATCTGTTCCCTCAAGAAAAGCATACTCCAAATGAGTGGGAAGATCCTTAAGTTCTAGTTCGGGTGCTTCTTCAAGAGAGGTTTTCACTTTTGTTTCATTTTCGTTCACAACTTTCAAGTCCATCGGAGGGAGTGAAAATGGGTCCATATTCAACAATTTTTCAATTAAAGCAATATCTCCCTCCGGATCTAAATTCTCACTATCAAACTCACTAGCATCGAATGGTGCACTAAGGTAATCATCAATTTCCTTATCGATTTTTTAACGAACATTATCCTCTATCTCTTCTAGAACAAAGTCCCCTCCCTCAAATGGAGTGATTGGAGGTGTAGCTAAAGAGATAATCGGATTCGACGAAGTGAGATTGCCACTTTTGGAAATATCCGAAAAACCAAGCATATCTTGCGAAACTTCTTCACTAGCAATATCAATCACATTGATTTGATTGATTGATTCCTCGTAGTACTTGGAATAATATCTCGAAATATGACCAATATCAAACGTGATATTTTAATCATCAACACGTAAAGTTAATTTCCCCGCTTTCATATCAACTAAAGCACTAGCCGTGTATAAAAATGGTCTTCCCAAAATAAGAGGTACACGAGAATCTTCCGGATAATCACAAACCACAAAATCCGTTGGAAAGACGAGTTTCCCTACTTTGACAAACACATCCTCGGCTATTCCTTATGGAATGGCGGTCGATCGATCCGCAAGATAGAGAGTCATCTTTGTAGGTGTAAGCTTGGAAGTGATCACCTTTTCCATATGGAAAGAGGCATCAAATTAATGCTAGTGCCAAGATCGGCTAATGCTAAGCATTCTTCCATATTAGGGAAATAACATGGTATAAGAAACTTGCCCGGGTCTCCAAGCTTTTTCGGAAGCTTTTGTGTAAGAAGGGTGGAACAATTATCATCTAAAGATGTAGACACTTCAACCAATTTCCCTTTATTGTTCATCAACTTCTTGATCGTTGAAGCAAACTTAGGCATGTAAAGCAATGCATCCGCGAAACTAACATTAATATGAATTTGCTCAAACATTTTAAAAAATGTGGACATTTGAGCATTGGATCTTTCGCGGAGCTTCTCTTGGTTGAGTCTCGAAGGGTAGGGTAGTGTGGGTTTAGTCTTCGGAAGCTCGGGTTTCGGAATAAGCAATTGGTCTACCTTTGGTGGAATAGGAATTTCCTTTTCTTTAACCACCTCGGATTCTTGCTCCACTTCCCTCACCGGAGAGGTACTAACATGTGGAAGCAAAGGTCCGTCTAAAGCCTTACCACTACGTGTGGTAATAGCTTTCATCTCACCCTTCGGGTTTGGAATGGTGTTGCTAGGTAAGCCACCCGAAGAAGAGGAAGGTTTGTTCATTATTTCTTCAAACATCGAAAGTATTGTGTTCTCAAACTTAGCTTGATTTCGCTCAATACGGTTTTGGCTTTGCTCAATCTTGTTATTTTCCCCCTTGATCGTATTTTGAAAATCGAGTTTCAAAGTGTTCATTTGTCCTTGAAGATAATTTTGAAAAGCTTTCAAATTTGCCTCATTAGTTTTGATATTGCTTACAAATCATTTTGGTTATTGTTTTGAAAACCTTGATTGTTTTGATTGCCATGAAATCTATTTCCTTGATTAAAATTCCCTTGGTTACCACGGTTAAAATTATTCCCATTGTTTCCATTGTTGTATTGGTGGAAAACCCGGTGGAGCAACATGGTTTTGACGAGGAGCTTGACCGTTAGGGCCATAAGTTCCCGTCGCCGCAAAAGCACTAGCTTGATCAAACCCCGTGGTTGAACAAGCATATTTCGGATGTGCTCCACCACATGATACACAAAAATTCTCAACCGCATTAATCGATTCATGAGGATTCTTCCTAATCTCATTCAAAATCATATCAATCTTAGAGTCCAATCTAGCAATCTCGATATTAGATGAATTCACATGAGAAACAACCGGTGTGTTCCGTGAATATTGCACTCTAGACTTATTTTCAATGATACCCCATGCGTCTCTCGGAGTTTTTATTAAAAGATTACCACCCGCGGCGGCATTTAAAGAATCTTGTTCATTAAGTCCATTATAAAAAGTATTAATTTGGTGTAACTCCGTGAAACCGTGGTATGGACATTGTCTTAACAAATTCTTAAACCTTTCCCAAGCATCTCCAAACGGTTCATGCACTTTTTGTTCAAATCTAGTTATTTCATTCTGAAAGTGAGTTGTTTTAGATGGTTGAAAGAAATAATTCATGAACTTAGACACTAAATCGTCCCATGTCAAAATCGAACCCGGTGGTTCCTTTTCATTCCAACGCTTAGCGATTCCCTCGAGCGAGTATGGAAAAAGCATGAGCTTAATCGCGTCATTCAGCACATCTCTAAACTTGAGAGTCGAGGTGATACGAAGAAAATTCTGAATGTGAGAATGTGGGTTATCCGTTTCATTGGCTCGAAATTGGTCGGCACGAATGAGTGATAAAAGACCCGTCTTATTCTCATAATGATCCGCCAAAATAGCCGGTGTGACACCCCGAGTAGGGTCAAAATATGCGGAATTATCAACGGAGATGTCACAAGGGTGGATCGATAGCACATAGTTCATAGAGCATAAGATAAGGAGTTATTCAAATCAGATTACATGATTATTAAACAAATAAATAAAAATTGTCTTTAACATGTCATAAGTAGATTGTTTATCTTTCCCAAATAGAACCCTTGACGATTCCTACAATGCAGATTTCATAGATGCTTGAGTCCATGCACACACCACGTTCTAACTTCATTTCCCTGAGATAAACATGCTTAGAGGGTCAACATAAAGTTGGTGAATTTACAGGTTTTAACATTAATTAGTTTGGACATACATTAATCATAGAAGTAACAATGCACAAAGCATTCTTACTAAAAAGTATATTACATTTGCTATTACTCGAAACTGAAGCTTAACCTTCCATAGTCCTCAACAGATGAGGACGTAGTGTCTTACAAAAAGATACCCAAACCCAGTTCCAACATGGTATACATCTGTTGTCCCGGCCAAGGCACAGTGACCATGACTCACCCAGATGGGGATGGTCAATCCCTAATAGATCTATCTGTAACATTCGGGCGATTTACAACAATTTAACAGTTTCTATATAGTCAATCATACCCAAGTTTATACAATTCAGTTATGTCCATTTTATAATAGTTGCATGTTTTCTCCCCCGTAGGGGAAAAGTTTATCAATAGTTTATATGGGGCTGTAAACTCACCTGGGAGTTGGCAATAGCTGTATAACACGAATATCCAAATAATGCTCACGCCAAAAGTTATGCCTAGTCAAATAGTACAGTCTTAATAGATAGTACAAAGAACATATGTGTATGCTTATACAGATTTTTAGTCAGTTCATTTATGCTATGACATTTATATAAATAACCGTAGTACAAGTATTAACAATATCCATTTAAACTTATCTATATAAGTTTCATAATTAAGTAAACATAAGAATGTTCTACTTAAATATTAGTTCACGTTCACAATTCATGTATTATAATCATCCATTTAAACTTACTATTAAGTTTCATAATTAAGTAAACATAAAAATGTTCTACTTAAATATTAGTATTCAACTTATTTGACGTTCATATAATTTTATTTCCTAAAAGTATATGAGTTCATGTATTAGTAATACATATCCATATTGTTTATACAATTTATTTCATAAAACAAAAATATAAATATTTTATCTTTGAAAAAAACAAAATATAATATTTTAGTCAACTTAAAAGTTCCAATAAATTATTTAACATTTATAAAATAATTTATAATTTACAAGTTTATGAATTTATATAATAAATTCTTATAGTTTAGGATTTGTTTAAGTTTTTCTAAGTTTAAAAATAGAATTAGGGTTAGGGCTTGTTAAAGTTTCAGAACATGGAAAAACTAGTCCCTCCATATTTTAAACAAAGTAAACTTTCAGATTGTTACACATTTGATACCTAGGGCTTGTTAAAGTTTTGGCTTATGGCAGATTTAGTCCCCTAGTTAAATCTAGGTTTTATAACTTTCATAAAATGACCAAAACAGCCCCTAGGGCTTCTTTAAGTTTCAGATTAATACAAAAATGGTCCTTAGGGTTATAAAGTGACAAAATGACTTTTAGAAAATTCCCAAAATGGTCCCTAGGGTTTAATATGCCACGGATGGTATTTATTAAACCCTAGACTTTTGGATAATTACATTTTCAGTCCTTGTGTTTACTAATTTATCAAAACAAGTTTCATAAGTCACGGTTTTAGTCCTTAAGTTTCATAAATTGTCATTTTAATCCAAAAGTTTTTATAAGTTACATTTTCTTATAAAAACTTTTACTTAAACATTCAAAAAATTATGGGCTCATTAAATGGGTTAAAATATCTAATGGGCCATCTAGTGGGCCTAAATACATTTTTAAGTTTACTAACTTGTTAAATGGGCCTTTAACACATTTATTAGGCTTAAATACATTTTAAGTTCATTAATCATTTTAAATGAGTTCAAGTAAAATCTTAAGTCCATTAGGTCAATAAGATTTATTAAATGGGCTTATTGGGTCCATTAAGTCTTGGGCTAATATGTATGGGCTTAATTAGTCCATTAATACTACTTTTCATTTTATGTAAGTATTAATCTAGGATTTTCTTATAAGCTTATTATTGGCTTACCCATATTTAGTTTTAAATCTTAATAAAAGAATAAAACTTATAATTTATTTTATGTGATGTACCAAATGAGATCTAGATGTGTTACAAGATTGCATGCAAGTCATAAGCCCTAATATGAGCTTATAACTCACGGCTATAATTAATCATAGCTTATTAGGATGAGTCAAAACTAATTTTAAGGTTACATGTACTTATAAGTGTCCCCAAAATAAGATGTAGCTATGTACAAATCAAGAAATCAAGTCCCAAGTCCATACATACATACATATAGCCCACGGCTATAATTTTAAATCTTGGTGTTTCCAAGATGAACCTTTTAGCTAGTTTTATGTCTTGTAAATATTTATAAGAATACAACATGATTATCTAGGTTTCTTTCATGTTTCCAAGGTTACCACAATTCCAAGAAAACAACATATAGCTCACGGCTATATTGTTTTCTCCCAATGTTCCCATAAGATTTTATAAGCTTGTTTTATGTTTATCATGTTAAGTTAACTCTTATCATTAGATCTAGGTTTTATGTAAGCATGCATGTACATCTAAAACCCCTTCATGGTCATATATAACCCACGGCTACATATGACACATAAATCATTTTAGTGATTTTTAGTATTCCATTACACATGTAATAATACATTTTCCATCATTAAAACTTAGTACATAAATCATAGATACATCATTCATTTAAGCCGTGACGTTTAAGGTCATGGTTTTTCATGATTTTTAAGTTACACATGTTTACTAATGAGATCTATGATTATTAGTTAACCAAAATCCCAAAAAGTAAGATGTGTAACCCATGCTACATTTAAATTCATAAAATGAAACATATGATTTTAAATCAAGTTAAAACATAGAGTACTTGTCATAGGTTTCTTTATTAAAAAGATTTTTAACCATGACTAATGGTGCTCAAAAATATGCCGTGACCTTTAAGGTCATGGTCTTTACCAAATCTTGATTTTTAACAAGTTATACACATGTGTTTATAGGTGAATGATGATGCATGCAAGTAAAAATGAAGAAGCATAAGGAGTATACCTTTCTTGCTTAAAAGTTACCAAGGAAGATCTAGATGAACAAGTAGATTAGAGATCTAATCAATAAGATGAAGGAAACCCTAACTATAACCAAGCCGTGACCTTTAAGGTTTCGGCTAGGGCTTGTTATAGTGATTCCAAAGATGATGATGCTACCAAATGATTAGTAGTTAAGATGGGACAAGGATCTAGTAGATTTAATGAACAACTTTGGATGTTTGTGGCTTAAAGCCAAATGATTTAAGAGAGAAGGTGAAGAGAGGAGTGAGATTAAGTTGCATGAGAGAATGAGAGAATGTATGTGTGTGTTTTTTGGCTCAAAGGGGAGAGAGAGGTGTGAAGGCAAAAGGCATGATTGCCTTGGTAAGAACCATTGTTCCATGTGTTGGCTTTTCCAAAACCAAGACAGCCCTTCTCCTTCCACATATGCATGTGTGTCGTTTCTAGCTAGCCAAAGTGGTAATGGGCTTTGGCTTGGGCTTATGTTGGGCTAGGACATAAGGAGTATGGTCTTGGACTAATCCAAGAAGGTTTTAAACATGTTTGGTATGCATGCACACATACATACACGGCTACATATAGTATGTGTAGCATGTTTTCCAAATTTTTGTTAAGTGTTGCATACTTCAAATATTGATTATAAATTTTATTTGTTTCCCCTAGTTTTAAATATAAGGTTTAAATTATGAAACTTATTACAACAAGTATGAATGTAAAAGTATGAGTACATAATGGACAAGTTCACACACAACTTATAGAAACATAACACATGAGTATGTGTTCTAGGGTTAATGGGTGAAACTTCATTACATAAAATCATGGTATAATCATGGATTTTACAGCCGGCACAACGATTGCTTCCCCGTACCCTTCGGTGGGTGCACGGAGCAATTCCTCCATTGTTCGGTTATCGGCCATATTAACAACAATAGGTGGAATCTCGGGTTCCACTACTCGTTTTTTACGATTCCTATTTCTACGAGGAATGTTTTCAAGTCTATAGTGGCATAAACCAAAATGACGAGAATTTAGAGGGTTTGAGAAAATAAAATAGATTAGAAGAAGATTATTTTTGGTATTTTTATTTGGTATTGCTCAATCAAAGATTGATAAAAACAAGGAGTAAGGATAATTACTATGGAAGTAAACTACCCTCGTCGACTTTGAAACGTAGGTGAAAACCTAAACGTCTCGAGGTGCAATAAGTAAAAAACGACAAAAATAAAATTTATTTCTACTTGAGTTGGCAAACCAATAAACGATCGTCCCTCTCAATATACGCACAAGCAATCGGGAAAACGAGGTGGCACAAAGCACTTAGAAACCTTTTTCCTTAGACGACCTTTTATAGCTCGTCGCCTTATACCCACCTTATAGTTTGTATAAATCGAGTTCCAACTTTTTATTAGTATTTATCTATTTTGCCTTGATTTTTTTATTTTTTTAGATTCGAATACTATAGCTAGGTGATGAAATCCCAACTAAGGTTTGCGTTTTCACGCTTTTAGATGTAGGTGAATTTATTGTTCTACATAATATAATATATTAATAACAAAAAAAACACGAAAAACGATATTTATTATATATATAGAAAAATAACAAAATTTTCCGAGGACGAAAAGGGTCTTCAAATCAACGATCAACAAATTGCCACGAAAGAATCATACGCAAGATCTCCAGCAGCGGCGCCAAAATTTTTGATATGTGGGAAAAGTGTCGGTGTATTTTAATATAATACGTTATAGAGAAAATCAAGAAAATTACCTTTCGGAAAAAGTAATAGTCTGAATAAGCTAAGATTAACTAAACACGAGAGTGATCCCGGTTCATTGAACACGAAGAAATTGTGAATTTGAGACTTTCGTTTTGATATGGACAATCGATTTGAATTCGTTTCGGGTTTTATCTAAACTCCTACGGTTTTAACCTAAAGTGCATGAATCGTTCCCAAATAAAATCTACAAGACGAATTTAAAACTATATATATAATTTACTTTTTTTAAACACAGAAAAAATTAATTTTATTACTTCAAGAACATCATTACAATATTTTAAAAAAGAAAATTACATCTAAATAAAATTTGACATTATAACAATAAAGAAAGAAAAGGGATGCATTACATGGAAAAATAAGAGGGTTTTTATAGGAGAAGATGAGGGTTGGGTGATTGCTGATGACGATTCTCAACCCTTGATTAAGCATCTCCACATTCTCTTTCATCTTTTCTTGATCAAACGGCTGAGATATACCCTTGTGCACACGGATTGCCATCGTGGCACAAGGGGCGTGCTTTTGTGTTAGTTTGGTGCTTACATGGCTTGATGTGATTGGCTCCTTGACTGGTATGCAGTAAATCCACCAATGGGAGTGGAGGGATGATGCAACCAAGTGCCACCCTGGCACTTGGTACTGGGTATCTTTGTGTAAAACCCGCATTCTTTTACCATGCATAGTACCCTTAGGATCGTACGTACTAGATTAAAACTTTCCTAATATAGCATGATTACGATTACGTGTTAGGAGTTTACTTATTACGTACGTGTTAGAACACGATAAGTAATTACTATACACGATCATGTAATAATTATTTAACGATAATTAATCACGAACATGCGATCATGAAATCATGAACGTAATTAAAACACGAACTATTATTAATTACGTATTTATATTTATTACGAGCGTAAATAAATATATTAGATCACGGTATTTACGTAACTAGAACATTTAAAACACGAAAATAAATAATCACAAACGAGTAACTAAATAACGAGACACGGAAAAAGGTACGGGTACCCCAAGTGGGGTCCCTACCCGCGGCCAACAAGGAAAAATGGGCCAAGCCCATTTGTCAAATTTACTAAAGGGGGTTATTTACTTTTACACTACACAAATAAACTTTACAGAAGATTTTAAGAAAACCTAAAACCTCCTACTTCATCCTTCTCCTTTGTGCCACCACCCTACAACCACCATACAAGGTGGTTTTTGATCTTGGATCTAAGAATTCTAGTGATTTATCGTGTTGGTTCTTCGTTCTCTTGATCCACGAATTCGGTAAAACCTTTTTAAACCTTTTATTTTGATTTATTCTTTTTATTAATTATGAACATGTGATGTTTTTATAAAAAACATAATAATTAAGGATAGATCTAACATGTTTTGGTGTCAAATTAAATCAAAGGGTTGTTTTAAGGGGGTGTTTGTTTGGCCGCAGGCTGCAACCGAACCCGAATGGGTGTCGGTTTGCCAAGCCGACCACCACCAAGACCATATGGTCTTGGTTGGTGCGTGTGGGTCCCACGGCAGCAAGGGAAACACGGGGTACCCCGAGTTGGTTCGGGGTACGGTGTCGATTTCATGTCCGGTTCATGTTTTTAGCCTAGATCCGGTTCATGGTGTATGTTAGTTTTTTTTTATGTTTATGAACTTATGTTAAAATTAAATTAGTAAAATGTTGTGATTAATTTAATAACATGACTTAGGTTATTTAATTATTAATGATCATGCAATTATTTTAACCTAAGTATTTATATATTTAGGACTTATAATTAATTAATTATTTTAAAACCATGGATATAATTAATTAATTAACATGACTTTGGTTATATTATTAATATATATAATACATATTTTTAACCTAAGTATTTAACTTATTTAATTAAAAACATGTTATACTTTAATTAAATATTATAACCTATAGTTTAATTAAATTACATGAAATAATTATTAAACTATACAATATATATGACTTAGATAATAATCATGAAAAACACTTTGGCTTATATACTTAGCTTATTTCTAATTATGGAAACTTTCTATTTTTAGAAACTTAATTAAATAAGGCAGCTACTCTATTTATGGAAACCAACTATTTTTAGAAACTTATTTATTTCAGGCAGCTAATCTATTTATGGAAACTTATTTAATTAAGGCAGCTAATCTATTTATGGAAACTTTCTATTTTTAGAAACTTATCTATTTTAAACAGTAAATCTATTTTTGGAAACTTTCTATTTTTGGAAACTTTCTATTTTTGGTAACTTTCTATTTTTGGAAAGTTTCTTTTTTTGGAAACTTTCTATTTTTGGAAACTTTCTATTTTAGGAAACCTGCTATTTTTGGAAAGTCACTTATTATTACACAGTAAGTATAATAACACATGAAATACCAGAAATACTTAATTAGATTAAACAGAATATAAGATTTAACACAGTTTAAGGTTTTAAAACAGTAAAACATGGTAAGAACACATAAAATAAGCTATGACATGACATAAAACCAGCTATGTATTTAGTAAGCAGATACTTATTCATGTACGTATTTATGTAGCACTAGTGATTCGGAAGTAGGATTCTCGCAGTTCGTCTTTCTCGTTCACTGGACATAAGGTGCGGATTCCCGTCCTTTCAGTATGGACATTCTTTCCTTATTAGGATTCCTCGTATGCAGCCAACTGTTTTCCCGTAGTATAAGTTATGAGTTTGATTGCTTATGTTTAATTAAGATTACCTATAGCCATATACATGCATGACCAGTTTCACCTAGTTATGGAGGTACCCTAACCATAACATTAGAGGCACTGATGTTATGACTTCACCATGGCGGAGTGATTGCTCGTGGCGTCCCTTCAGCTTTTGGCCATTTATTTATATTTATCATATGGGGCGTATGGGTGCATCCTAGTTACATGTTTTTATTCAGGATTTCATGGTGAATGTGGTGTGTGCCTTGCATCCTTCACAAGGAGTTGATCGCTCCTACCCAAAAACCAGTATATTAAATTAGAGGCAGCCCCTCTAATTTGCATGATGAGGTCACCCCTCCAATTATTCATGCACGGTGGATTTTTCATGACCTATATTGGCTAATGGTAAAATATGACAAACAGTTTTTATAAGATAAACATAAGACTTTCAAACTATAAACCATTTTTATTAAGACTTAACCAGGTTACTCGGGACTTAGTTTTCTTCCGATGTTATTATGTTATATGCTTATCCTATTCATGCTTTATTGTACATCTGTGCACTGAGCGTATTTGCTCAGCCGTTTTCCTTTTCTATGTTCCCAAAACGGCAGGTACTCAGGGACGCTCGTAGACACTAAGAGTACGTACATATGGACTGGAAGCTGTCTAGCCTTCTTTACATTATGCATTTCCTTTCTTATGATACTTATGCTTTGGACATTGTTTAGTCATTTCCTTTATTATACTATGTTTGTGTGTGATGAGCTTTACTTTTGGACTACCGATGTTTGATTCCGGTATTTTCCTTTTTATGGTCAAGTAATGTTTAGACATTTTACCTTGTATGCTTTGACACGCCATAATTACTGTGATATTTCCATTTCCAAAATGGGGTGTTACAATTATGGTATTAGAGCCAAGGCTTCGACCTGTAGGCTCTCAAATATGACCTGTGATTAGTGGGTAGTCACTACGGTCTTCCTAGAACTGACAGTTGTTTCCATGCATTCATCATTTGTAAGCATACATATACATGTCATTGTTGTAGGGTTTTTGACTAAGTAATGGTTGGTACAGGACTGGCCCTATTTAGTCGACTGTGTTTTATCGAAACTTTTAGATTTGGGACCGACCTATAGGCGTCCCCTCGCTATGTCTTTGTTTTGGGTGAACTGACCAGAGGCGTTCACTCTCGAGCATACAAAAGTTTTCATAAAACTGCATCATGCATTCATACACAAAATTTTCTTGCATAAATTTTTTCTCGTGAAATTTTAGTATAAAATTTTTTTACATGAATATATTTATATTTTATGTTTTGATCTGTTTAATCATATGTTTTATGTTATACTGTCAGATGGTTCTCACACACGAACAAGAGCAGCTCAATGTTGCAATTCAGGCTGCCATGCAAGCCTTGCTTCCTCAACTAAGGAATGACATCAGGGCTGAAGTTCAAGCTGCCAACAATCAGCAGCACAATCAGCCACCTCCTCCTCCTCCTCCAGTGACATTAGCAGTATGGCTGTAGAGATTCAACAAGCTCCGCCCTCGAGCTTTTGAGAAGATAGATAGCCCCAGCGATGCTGAAAGCTGGTTGGCTCACATCGAGAAGATTTTCAACGCTATGGGTTGTGACCCCGCATACAAGGCGAGGTTGGCATGCTATCTGTTCGAAGGCGATGTACTCAACTGGTGGTTAGCATTGATGCAATCTGAAGGTGGTGATGAGTGGGTTGCTGGTTTGACTTGGGATCAGTTCAAGGACAGGATGATGGAGCAGTTCTTTCCCAAGGCTGAGCAAGACAAGCTCAAGAGAGAGTACCATGGGATCCGACAGAGAGCTGGGGAGAATAGCAACGAGTTTATGCAGCGGTTTCTTCGCCTGGCTGGTTTCCTTGGTGCGGCAACAGGTACTCCTGAAGAGCAGGCACATCACTTCAGATGGGCTCTTCGCACATTGGTCGCAAACAATCTGGTGTGTGCTACGTTCAACACTGTAGCACAAGTGGCCGATGCAGCACGAAAACTGGAGATGCTGCAGGAGAGGGATGAGTTCGGGGAAGCTGAAAGACCCGACAAGAGGTAAACATTCGTATTCAAGCGGTTACCAATCCGTATACTTTCCATATGTCAATTATTCATCTCTTTAACTGTATCTTCTAGGCAGAAAACTGGGGACCGGTCTCAGCCGGCTACTCAGCAGCAGCCTCATCAGCCCAAGGGAAACGGTCAGACTAACGACCGTTCTGCTACGGATAGGCGTGGCGGTAATGACAATTACCGTAACAACGTCGGGCACTCCAACAACAGCAGGTCCTAATGCTTACGAAATTCCTTATGTTTTATGTTATAACTCATATTCTGACACTTTATCAACTTCTACCAGGAACCATGGAAACGGTAGGGACCAGAACCAGAGAGGTTCATAGCCTAGTTGTCCAACTATCACTGGTATTCAATCTTACGATTATCCGCTTCGTCCTTTCTACCCAACTATCATGTCTTATGTAAAATGTTTTTATCAGGTCCTCAGCCAGCCAGAGCACCAGTTGGAGGATACACTCATCCTCTTTGCTCTACTTGCCACCGTAGGCACCCAGGACCATGTCGCCGTAATACTGATGCGTTCTTCAAGTGTGGTCTTCCTGGCCATATTATGAAGGATTGCCGTAAGTGCGAGATGGAGGGTACATCGGGACATGCTGATACCAAGCCGCCTCCTACTGCCGGGCGTGTCTACACGACATCTCGAGACCAGGCCAACAAGTCTACAGGTACCATCACTGGAATCTTGTATATGTATGGTCAAGTTGCATGTGTTCTTTTCGATACGGGTGCTACTCACTCGGTTATTTCTACTAGTTATGCTAAGAACATTAAGATGCCTCCCTTGCCACTAGAAAATAGGCTTACTATTTTCACGCCTTTGAGGGACTCTGTATTAATCACCCACGTATACAAGAGTCTTCCCCTAGAATTTGATGATAAGGTTCGACCTGTCGACGCACTTCCGCTGGACATGAATGACTTCGACATGATTTTGGGCATGGATTGGTTATCCAAGTATCATGCTACCATAGACTGCCATTCATATCGAGTTATCTTCGGTGATGTCAATGCACCAGAGTACATTCATAATGGGTTCATACCCGGACAGTCTGTACAAGTCATATCCACCCTGCAAGCGCGTGCACTACTGTCACATGGCTGTGAGGGTTACCTAGCTACGGTTCACGACATGGATGCTGAATCTCCATCGATTCAGGATCAACCAATAGTGTCGGAAATCCAAAACGTGTTTCCAGCAGAACTTCCGGGCATACCACCTGCACGAGAAGTGGAATTTAGTATCGAGCTGATTCAAGGAGCTGAACCAATCTCCAAGGCTCCTTATCGCATGGCTCCCATAGAGCTGAAGGAGCTGAAGGATCAACTACAAGAACTTCTTGAACGAGGTTTCATTCGACCGAGCGCATCTCCATGGGGTGCACCGGTTTTGTTTGTTAAGAAGAAGGACGGCAGTATGCGTCTTTGCATAGACTATCGCGAGCTCAACAAGATTACCATTCGGAATAGGTATCCACTGCCACGTATTGACGATCTGTTTGACCAACTCCAAGGGGCCAAACACTTCTCCAAGATTGATCTTAGGTCAGGCTATCATCAGCTACGGGTCAAGGAGCAGGATATCGCTAAGACTGACTTTCGTACTCGTTATGGCCACTACGAGTTTCTAGTTATGCCATTTGGCCTGACAAATGCTCCAGCATTGTTCATGGATTTGATGAACAGAATCTTCCATGAATTTCTGGACAAGTTCGTCATTGTCTTCATCGATGACATCCTGATTTTCTCAAAGTCCAAGGAGGAACACGAAGACCATCTTCGTACAGTACTACAGATTCTTCGCCAGAAGCAGCTGTATGCTAAATTCTCCAAGTGTGAGTTCTGGTTAGACAAGGTGGCATTCTTAGGTCACATTGTATCAGCAGAAGGAATCACTATGAATCCAGCGAAGGTTGAGGCCATTACTAAGTGGCCAAGGCCGACATCAGCGACGGAAGTCCGCAGCTTCTTAGGCTTAGCTGGCTATTACCATAGGTTCGTGGAGAACTTTTCCCGCCTAGCACTACCATTGACCAAACTGATGCGGAAAGGGGAGAAATTCGTCTGGACTGAAGATCGAGAGAAGAGCTTTGAAGACCTGAAGCAGAAGCTAGTATCTGCACCTATTCTTACTCTACCATCTGGTACGGGTGGATTTCAAATCTACAGCGATCCATCGGGGAAGGGACTTGGCTGTGTTCTCATGCAACATGGGAAAGTGATCGCGTACGCTTCACGACAGCTTAAGCCTTATGAAGAAAATTACCCCACGCACGATCTGGAACTTGCTGCAGTCGTGTTTGCATTGAAGATATAGAGGCACTACTTATATGGAGAATCATGTGACATTTTCACGGACCACAAGAGCTTGAAGTATATCTTCACTCAGCGTGAATTGAACATGAGGCACAGGAGATGGTTAGAGCTGTTGAAAGATTATGACATAAATCTACAGTATCATCCCGGAAAGGCAAATGTAGTAGCAGATGCTCTTAGCAGGAAGTCCGGAATGATCAACGGCATTAAAATCAAAGAGGAAATTATCAGAGACTTGGAGCGACTAGACATCGAGATCATGGTACGTGGACAGCACGGTTATTGTGCTAATCTTAGAGTAGAAATTGAGTTACTATCTAAGATCAAGGAAGCTCAGAAGGATGACGGAGAAATCTGGGCGATAGTACATAATTTGGAGAAGCAGACAGAATTCAGAGTAGATGCAGATGGTATCGTATGGCAGGGCACTAGACTTTGTGTTCCTGATGACCAAGAACTCCGGGAAGCTTTGTTAGTTGAAGCTCATAGCTCCCCATTCTCTATACATCCTGGTTCGACTAAGATGTACCATGACATCAAACAGTACTTTTGGTGGAGTGGTATGAAACAGGATGTGGCCACTTACGTCTCCAAATGTCTTAACTGCCAGCAGGTTAAGATCGAGCATCAGCGATCTGGCGGTCTCCTTCAACCGTTAGATATTCCGGAGTGGAAGTGGGACAAAATCACCATGGATTTTGTTACCGGTCTTCCGCCTACCAAAAGGAAGCACGATGCAATTTGGGTTATTGTTGATCGACTTACCAAATCAGCTCATTTCTTACCGATCCGCAAGGAAGATTCGGTAAGTAAACTCGCAGATACGTATAGACGAGAGATCATGAGACTTCACGGTGCACCATACAGCATCGTCTCAGTCAGAGATCCTCGATTCACTTTGCACTTTTGGAAAAGTATGCAGAAAGCTTGGGGTACACAACTTAAGCTTAGCACGGCTTTTCATCCTCAAACGGACGGTCAGTCGGAGCGAACCATTCAGACATTGGAGGATATGTTGAGGTCATGTGCGTTGGAATGGACGGGTGATTGGGACGAATACATCTGTTTGGTGGAGTTTGCATACAACAACAGCTGGCACGCAAGCATCAAATGTGCTTCATTTGAGATGTTGTATGGCAGAAAGTGTCGCGCCCAATCTGTTGGGATCAGGTTGGCGAGCGAACACTCGAAGGACCAGAAATCATAGAGATGACAAATGAGAAGATCGCAGTAGCTAAGCAGAAGATTCAGGAGGCACGGTCAGGTCAGAAGAGTTATGCCGATAAGCATCGTAGGAGATCACGTCTTCCTTAAGGTTTCGCCGGCACGTGGTGTTAGACGCTTCGGGATTAAAGGGAAGCCCAGTCCTCGTTTCATCAGACCGTTTGATATCATTGAACGATTTGGTGAAGTATCTTACCGATTGGCGTTACCTCCGCAGCTTTCGCATGTGCACAATACGTTTCATGTGTCCTTACTCAAAGGGCACCAGTATCATCCCCTTCACATGGTTCAGTATCCACTGGAACAGATACGTGAAGATCTCACTTTTATAGAAGAACCCGAACGAGTTCTTGACAGACAAGAACGAGTCATGAGAAAGAAGACGATTCCATTCTTTAAAATTCTATGGAGGGATCATACTGAGCGGGAAGCCACTTGGGAAACGGAGGAGTCTATCCGGGCTTCTTACCCTCATTTCATATTTTGAATTCGGGTATGTTCTTCTTTTCCAGTTTACTTTATCTATAATTCGGGGTGGAATTATTCTTTTTAGGGGGGAAGAGTTGTAAAACCCGCATGCTTTTACCATGCATAGTACCCTTAGGATCGTACGTACTAGATTAAAACTTTCCTAATATAGCATGATTACGATTACGTGTTAGGAGTTTACGTATTACGTACGTGTTAGAACACGATAAGTAATTACTATGCACGATCATGTAATAATTATTTAACGATAATTAATCACGAACATGCGATCATGAAATCATGAACGTAATTAAAACACGAACTATTATTAATTACATATATATATTTATTACGAGCGTAAATAAATATATTAGATCACGGTATTTACGTAACGAGAACATTTAAAACACGAACATAAATAATCACAAACGAGTAACTAAATAACGAGACACGGAAAAAGGTACGAGTACCCCAAGTGGGGTCCCTACCCGCGGCCAACAAGGACAAATGGGCCAAGCCCATTTGTCAAATTTACTAAAGGGGGTTATTTACTTTTACACTACACAAATAAACTTTACAGAAGATTTTAAGAAAACCTAAAACCTCCTCCTTCCTCCTTCTCCTTTGTGTCGCCACCCTACAACCACCATACAAGGTGGTTTTTGATCTTGGATCTTAGAATTCTAGTGATTTATCGTGTTGGTTATTCGTTCTCTTGATCCACGAATTCGGTAAAACCTTTTTAAACCTTTTCTTTTGATTTAATCTTTTTATTAATTATGAACATGTGATGTTTTTATAAAAACATAATAATTAAGCATAGATCTAACACGTTTTGGTGTCAAATTAAATCAAAGGGTTGTTTTAAGGGGGTGTTTGTTTGGCCGCAGGCTGCAACCGAACCCGAATGGGTTTCGGTTTGCCAAGCCGACCACCACCAAGACCATATGGTCTTGGTTGGTGCGTGTGGGTCCCACGGCAGCAAGGGAAACACGGGGTACCCCGAGTTGGTTCGGGGTACGGTGTCGATTTCATGTCCGGTTCATGTTTTTAGCCTAGATCCGGTTCATGGTGTATGTTAGTTTTTTTTATGTTTATGAACTTATGTTAAAATTAAATTAATAAAATGATGTGATTAATTTAATAACATGACTTAGGTTATTTAATTATTAATGATCATGCAATTATTTTAACCTAAGTATTTATATATTTAAGACTTATAATTAATTAATTATTTTAAAACCATGGATATAATTAATAAATTAACATGACTTAGGTTATATTATTAATATATAATAATACATATTTTTAACCTAAGTATTTAACTTATTTAATTAAAAACATGTTATTCTTTAATTAAATATTATAACCTATAGTTTAATTAAATTACATGAAATAATTATTAAACTATACAATATACCATATGACTTAGAAAATAATCATGAAAAACACTTAGGCTTATATACTTAGCTTATTTAACCAGCTTATTTCTAATTATGGAAACTTTCTATTTTTAGAAACTTAATTAAATAAGGCAGCTAATCTATTTATGGAAACCAGCTATTTTTAGAAACTTATTTATTTCAGGCAGCTAATCTATTTATGGAAACTTATTTAATTAAGGCAGTTAATCTATTTATGGAAACTTTCTATTTGTAGAAACTTATCTATTTTAAGTAGTAAATCTATTTTTGGAAACTTTCTATTTTTGGAAACTTTCTATTTTTGGAAACTTTTTTATTTTTGGTAACTTTCTATTTTTGGAAACTTTCTATTTTTGGAAACTTTCTATTTTTGGAAACTTTCTATTTTTGGAAACTTTCTATTTTAGGAAACCTGCTATTTTTGGAAAGTTACTTATTATTACACAGTAAGTATAATAACACATGAAATACCAGAAATACTTAATCAGATTAAACTATATATAAGATTTAACACAGTTTAAGGCTTTAAGACAGTAAAACATGGTAAGAACACATAAAATAAGCTAAGACATGACAACCAGCTATGTCTTTAGTAAGCAGATACTTATTCATGTACGTATTTATGTAGCACTAGTGATTCGGAAGTAGGATTCTCGCAGTTCGTCTTTCTCGTTCACTGGACATAAGGTACGGATTCCCGTCCTTTCAGTATGGACATTCTTTCCTTATTAGGATTCCCCGTATGCAGCCAACTGTTTTCCCGTAGTATAAGTTATGAGTTTGATTGCTTATGTTTAATTAAGATTACCTATAGCCATATACATGCATGACCAGTTTCACCTAGTTATGGAGGTACCATAACCATAACATTAGAGGCACTTATGTTATGACTTCACCACGGCGGAGTGATTGCTCGTGGCGTCCCTTCAGCTTTTGGCCATTTATTTATATTTATCATGTGGGGCGTATGGGTGCATCCTAGTTACATGTTTTTATTCAGGATTTCATGGTGAATGTGGTGTGTGCCTTGCATCCTTCACAAGGAGCTGATCCCTCCTACCTAAAAACCAGTATATTAAATTAGAGGCAGCCCCTCTAATTTGCATGATGAGGTCACCCCTCCAATTATTCATGCACAGTGGATTTTTCATGACCTATATTGGCTAATGGTAAAATATGACAAACAGTTTTTATAAGATAAACATAAGACTTTCAAACTATAAACCAGTTTTATTAAGACTTAACCAGGTTACTCGGGACTTAGTTTTCTTCCGCTGTTATTATGTTATATGCTTATCCTATTCATGCTTTATTGTACATCCGTGCACTGAGCGTATTTGCTCAGCCGTTTTCCTTTTCTATGTTCCTAAAACGGCAGGTACTCAGGGACGCTCGTAGACACTAAGAGTACGTGCATATGGACTAGAAGCTGTCTAACCTTCTTTACATTATGCATTTCCTTTCTTATGATACTTATGCTTTGGACATTGTTTAGTCCTTTCCTTTATTATACTATGTTTGTGTGTGATGAGCTTTAATTTTGGACTACCGATGTTTGATTCCGGTATTTTCCTTTTTATGGTCAAGTAATGTTTAGACATTTTACCTTGTATGCTTTGATGACATGCCATAATTATTGTGATATTTCCATTTCCAAAATGAGGTATTACACTTTACACCATATTTCTTCCTATTTTCTTAGTATTTAATTTAAGTGTGTTGAGGCCAATTGCTCACTCAATTGAAACCCCCAATTTATCTTAGATTCATGGCTGTTGTTACTTTTCCCCAAATCCTTTCTATCTCTCGTTTTATTGTTCTCTCTTTTATTTTGTTCTTTGACTGAATAATGTGTTGACCAAAGTATGTATATACTTTCCACCGTCTCAACTCTGTTTTAATGGGCTTGGACCCAATTGTTGACCAGCAAGTAGATAATACTCCATTCGTTTCAATTTCTTTGGTTATTGGGCTTTTATAACTCAAGTCTATAACTTACATCTGTTTAATTGTTGATGGGCTTGTATAACATCCAATCCGTCTTTAAAGTTATTGTTATTGGGCTTTTGGGCCTTCCAAGGTAACTTCATAATTCCATATTTGGGCTTTAAGGCCCATTAAGCTTATTTGGGACCCACTTGGCCCAAAATCTTTATTAAACTTGAATCCCGTCTTAAAAACGAATTGTCTTTTGGCTCTTGATAAAATCTTCAAATCCGGTGTCGGTTTTTCCGGTTTTTGTGATCTCGGTAACTACACACATGAAACAATAAAACAAGCATATACCATACTATATTCATATGTTTTATGCAATTTAAGTCCATTTAATGATATAAATGATATAAGTAATTACACTCATATCAGTACCCTCGGTAGAAAAATTAGCCGATATCTTCACTAAGCCACTTAAGAGTGAACCTTTTAATTACTTGCGTCTAGGTCTAGGCTTAATGAAACATATTCCTTAATTGCGCGTTTTGTTAATCGAGTCTTTTTCTCTTTTAAGTCTTTTCATTCTTTGAGTCATTGAGTCTTGCAAACTCATTTTGGAAAACCTTTCTTCTCTTTTTCAAAATTCTAAAGTTCTTTCGAAAATGGTCGAGAAATGTTTTGCATTGTTAATTCACTCTAAAAACGTTTTTCATAGCTTCTTGCTATTGATATTGAGCTTATATAATTCATATGTATGTGTCTCTCAAATATAGCAAGAACAAAAGTGAACTATGGAGAATCATTGTGTCATGACTTATTGTCTAGTTCAACACACCTCCAACATCGATTTTCTTTAAAATCCATGTATTTTGGTCAAAACCTTGTTTGGTGAGTTCTTGTGTGTTTTCTTTGTCTATCTTTACTTTTTAGCATATCTCTATGATTAGTTAGAATAGAAAAATAGGATTTGCTGAATTAGAAAATTCTCCTTCATCACCAAAATCCACCCACTGTAGGCGGTTCATTAAAGAGACCGCAACTCCATATCAATATGGAACCGTCGGTGGAGATAAGGAACCACAGACAGTGTTTCCTTTTTCGGGTATTTCTGAAACTCCAAATTTGCTCCAACACTTTTGGGAATCTTTGTTTCAACCCTTTGACCACCCTCAACATATCTTGAGCTTTCTGTATTTAACCCTAAGCATTTTGTATCGTTTCTCAAATCAAAATGTCTTATTCTCCAAATGAAAGCCTTGATTCTCCTCCATTTTCTCCAATTTCTTTCAATTAGGGATGGCAACGGGTCGGGTTTGGGTCGGGTTTTATTGAACTCGTACCCGTTTATAATATCCAAACCCGCATCCGCCCCAATACCCGATGGGTACCCGATTAATATTACCCATCGGGTTTTCGGGTTTTACCCACGGGTATCGGGTATCCACAATTAAATTTCGTTGGATATTATTGTGCGTATAAAGTTAGAAAAACCAATGAAAACGATCAAAATTACCCTAATATAATTTTTACGATTTTAGAAGATAAGGAATATTAATTCAATATCATATCATGCGATTTAATGTATCGAATAAATTGTTGTTTTTATTTTAAAATTACGAAGATCACAAACATCTTAATGCATACAAAATGTAACTAATATGAGCATTCCGTTTGTGTAACAATCTACGTCTACTATTTCGCAAAACTTTTAAACTTATATTATAGAAATAAAGGTGGGTACGGATTTTGATAAACGGGTACGTATACGGGTAAATGGGGCGGGTATCACTACCACCCGAACATGAACCCGTACCCGTGAAAATAGGAATTTTTAACCCGAACCCGCATCTGAACCCGCTTCTGAACCCGCCAACCCGACTCCGAACCCGACCCAATCGGTTTGTGTTTCGGTTTTCCCCATCGATTTCAGGTGTTTTTTCCATCCCTACTTTCAATCCCAATTCACCAAAGAACACTCAAAATCACATTTTTTCTCCTTCTAAGAATGTTGATTGTGGAACTTCTTTTATTCCACCATTAGCCTTTAGTGTTCTTCCTCCTTCACATGATAATGTCATGCATCATGGAACATATTGTCATTGTTGTCAATATCAACATCTTGCTATAGCTCATATCAATGAGGAGTTGAATTACATCAAGAGTCTCTAATTTAAACATCCTCTTCACCATGACTATGAGATTACTACCAGGCCACCACCACCTCCTTCCGCCACTACTTTGTCTTTTATCTAAGCATTGGTTGCTTATCTTCAAGACATCTAGTTCAAGCAAATCTTAGAGTTCTAGTTCAACAAGGATTAGATTTATGCTTTTCTTTTGGCTTGTTTTATTTTTCATACATCCTTGTATGTTTTTTTCCTTGTATCTTTTATTCATGTTTTTCTTTTAACATGACTTATCTTGGATCTTGGTATCTTCTCTTTTATTTTTTGTGACCTTTGTTATATCTTGTTGGGTGTTTCTTCTCTTCTACTAACCCTTTTTATGTAGCTTTTCAACATATCTCGATTCCTTGGTGCCCCAAGCAAGGGGAGTAAACACCAAGGGGGAGCATTTGCAAAGTTCGGTTCTTCTCTTCTACAAAGACTTTTGCAACCTTTTTGCTTCGACAAAGGGGGAGAAATGAAATAAAATCGTCTTCGAAAATATTGTTTTTTTATGTGATTGAGTTTATGTATTGTCAGAATCTAAAAGGGGGAGATTGTTAATGCAATGATGCCTTAAAACGTTACTTGCATTTTTCGGTCTCGCTTTATTTTGATTACAACAATATGTAAAAACAAGCATTTACGAAAACAATGAAAAATTAATTCTTAAGTTCAAGTATTTTTCATTTCAACCATCATCACTTAAGGTATGTACAAACAAGTACTCATCCTAATTAAATGATCAAGGATTTAATCTTTTCTTAAAACTCACTTTTTATTAAGTGTGATAAGTTTTTATTAAACATAATTTTTAAGAAAATGTTTTATTAAATTAATTATTTGAAAATTTGAAAATAGCATATTCTATCTTGGTTTGGAATATCCTTTTAAGATATTTTAATCACCAGATTTGAACCATACCACTAAAAGACAAAAAGGAGCAGAGTCTACTCTGGCGGCTCCTTAAGTGGCTATGCGGTTCCTTATCGATAAGGAACCGCGGGTAGCTATAAGGAACCGCGACCAGATTTATCCGTTGGAGCCTTGTCTTATAAATAGTGGATCATTCTCAGATTTTCTCTTCACCTCTTTTGCACATATATTTCCAGATTCTTTCATACTTCTTAAATCACTCAAATCCTTGGTCATTTGGTTGATTACTACTTGTTTAGAAGTGAATTTTTCTCCTCCCATCTCTTCCTCTCCAAGTGAAAAGAGAAGAACACTTTCATCCTTGAAGTGTTGTGTCTATCTCAAAGATCCATTGAAGATTAAATCTTATTTATTCATTGTTGTGTCATTGTTGTGAATATCCAAGTAGTTGTATCTATTTGGAAGTTGTGTATGTATTAAGGTTAATAGTTGGTCCTTAAAGTATATTGGTGTAAATTGGTCCTAGCTAAGATTAGGGCTCGAATTTTAGCTTAGAGTCGGAAATTGGATAAGCAACGTTGTGTACGGTTTCTCCACCTTAAGGAGCTTGTTGATTAGTGAACTCTCGAGTAAGGAGTACTCGAGGAATAGAGTAGGGACGAGGGGTGAGCTTCGTTGCCGAACCACTATAAATCCTTCGTGTTTGGTTTGATCTTTCTTTTCCTTATCTCTTTACATTCATTATTCTTTATTTCATATACTTGTGATTGTTAGTTTAGTTGCACTATCCCTTGTTCATACTGTGCATAAGAAGTTTTCACATAATTACTCAAGCCTAAGTTTTTGAAAAGGATTTTTGAAAACCATCTTATAACAAGTAAATTTTAAGAAACGATTCAACCCCCCCCCCCCTTTCTAGTTTCTACACAGTGGGTGATGATGAACATTCAACGACAGTATCGATGAAATTCTCAGTGATTCTCTCACCGTCACAATACAACGGCATCATTGGGAGACCAACAATCCTGGCGATGCGATCCGTACCATCAACAGCCCATGACATGATAAATTCCCAATAAAAGGAGGAATTGTTACGATCTTCAATACGGTCATGCCACACCTAGAATGCAATATGATTGCGGAACCACCAAGGAAAACAGTGGAACCAAAAGTATCGTCACCACCGAACTTGAATGGTTATTCACCTAGACTTCCTAGAGCAAGAGGTAATGATTGGTGGAACACTATCCGACCAGGGGAAAGCAAACATGTGTAAACTCCTAAAGAACAATTTGGAAATATTTGCATGGGAACCAATGGACATGACAGGGGTACCACGTTCAATCGTAGAGCACAGACTATGAATCTGGGAGGGGTATCCCCCAGTCAGGCAAATGAAATACGGACAATCCCCAAAGCAAAACAAAGTCATACTTGAAGAGGTAAAAAAATTAGTGGACACAGGAATCATGCGAGATGTCTGTTACCACGATTGGCTCTCCAACCCAGTTATGGTTAAAAAGCATGAAGGTAGCTGGCGTATATGCATTGAGTTCACGGACCTCAACAAAACCTGTCCTCAAGATTGCTACCCGCTCCCAAAGATAGATTGGAAAATTGAGTCGTTGTGCGGATACCCCTTTAAAAGCTTTTTAGATGCGTATAAAGGCTATCACCGAATACAAATGGCGGAGCAACATGAGGAAGAAACAACATTCTACACTAGTCAGGGTGTTTACTGTTATACGAAGATGGCTTTTTGGCTCAAAAACGTGGGGGCTACCTATCAGCGATTGGTGGACAAGGCATTTGAAAACCAAATCGGACGAAACTTAGAGGTCTACGTTGATGACTTAGTCATAAAAAGTCACACAGAGGGAGAGCTCATCCGCGACATTGAGGAAACCTTTGCTACGCTCAGGAAAATCAATATGAAGCTAAATCCTAAGATGCACTTTCGGTGATACGGAAGGCATGTTCTTAGGATACATGATAGACTCCAATGGCATCAAGCCTTGCCCAAAAAAACAGATGTTGTAATACAACTCCATAGCACAAGAACGTTGAAAGAATTGCAATCTCTTAACGGTAAGCTGGCAGGGCTAAACATATTCCTCTCCAAGTCAACAGAAAAATCACTTCCTTTATTCAAAACACTAAAAAAGTGTATGAAAAAATGAGACTTCAAGTGGACAAAGGAGGTAGAAGAAGCTTTCGACAAGCTAAAGAAGCACTTAGCAGCACTTCTAATGTTGGTCGCACCTAGACCAAAGGAGGAATTAATCGTATACATATCGGCTACACACGGAGCAATCAGCGCAGTACCAATGACGGACAAGGTGAATGTACAAACACCAGTCTACTTCATTAGCAGAGCCCTGCAGAGCTCGGAGTTAAACTACTCCCCATTGGAAAAGTTAGTACTGGCACCTGTATTCGCGACAAAAAGGCTGCGTTAGTACTTTCAGGCGCATCCCATAGTCGTGATCACAAATCAGCCGATAAAATAGATTATATCAAAACCAGACGTGGCACGAAGGCTATAGAAGTTGAGTGTCCTGCTTGGTGAGCACAACATCACGTACAGTCCACATACCACAGTCAAAGGGCAAATCCTGGCAGACTTCATTATAGAGAAGCTAAAGGAGGAGGAACTTATGACCAAGAAAGAAAAGAGGAACCCCAAGACCCGTGGGTCTTGTTCACTGATGGATCCTCTTGCGTCGACATATAGGGCGCAGGTCTTATCCATACTAACCATGAAGGTATGGAATTTACATATGCCTTGCGCTTTGAATTTACAGCCACAAACAACGAAGCCGAGTACAAGGCGCTGATAGCAGGGCTGAGAAACGCAGCCCGCATGGGCGTACGTAACCTTGAAGCAAATGTGGATTCTTTCCTAGTAGCAAATAACATCTTGGGTGAATACAAAGCAAAAGAGGATAATAGGGTCCAGTACCTACAAAAAAACCAAGTCATTTATTGAAGGCTTCAGCAAATTTACAATACGACAGGTCTCGAGAGAGGAAAACAAAAAAGTTGACGCCCTTAGTAAAATAGCATCCACCAACATCGTGGACCTGTCAAAACAAGTCTTGGTGGAGATCCTAAAGGATAAATCTATAAAGGAAGCAGAGATATCATCGGTCATAGAAGAGGAGGGTCGTACATGGATGACCTCGATCATCGACTACTTAACCAACGAAACACTCCCGCAAAACGAAACTAAAGCCAGGTGAATTCGCAGACACTCACACAAGTTTGAGGTCAGAAATGGAATCCTCTACAAGCGATCATTTCTACAACCATGGTTGCGATGTGTAGGACCGCGACAGGCGAACTATGTCATCAGTGAGATTCACGAAGGCTCTTGTGGCATGCGCACAGGGCCTAGATCGGTGGTAGCCAGAGCGCTACGCAGTGGCTATTATTGGCCGACGATGCATGAAGATGCACAAAAACTTAGCTTAAAATGCAACGATTGCCAAGTCCATAGGCCGGTATCGCGCCAACCTCAGCAAGAGCTAAAACCCATTACGTCGCCTTGGCCATTTTATATATGGGGAATCGATATTGCAAGACCCTTCCCTGTAGCAGCAGGAGGAATTAAATTCCTAATAGTAACGATGGATTACTTCACAAGATGGATCGAAGCTAAAGCGGTCGTGACATTCACGGGCAATGAAGTAAAGAAGTTTGTCTGGGATAACATTGTATGCCGGTGTGGCCTACCAGGAGAAATCGTCTCCAACAATGGCAAGCAGATCGTAGAAAATCCGTTCAAAGATTGGTGTGCAAAGAACAATATTAAATAGTGGTTCGCATCAGTAGCTCATCCACGGCCCAATGGGCTCATGGAAAGAGCTAACAGAAGTCTTAGATGCGGGATCAAAGCACGCCTGGGGGAAGAAAATAGAAAGTGGGTAGATGAGCTATCGCATGTATTGTAGGCGCATCGCACTATGATAAAAATGGCAAATAGATACACTCCTTTCGCCCTAACATACGGGACGGAGGCAGTCATTCCAGCCGAGATCGGGCTATAAACATTCCGCACAGTAGAAGTGGAGGTGGTCACGAACGATGACAAATTACGGTTGAACTTGGATATACTCCAAGAGAAGCGGAACTAGCCGCAATAAACGAAGCAAAAAATAAGTCAAAAATGAAGGGTTACTATGACGCCAGGGTACGGAAAACTTCTTTCGTACCAGGCGACTTCGTGTATCGCGCAAATGAAGCAAGTCGCGTGGAGAATACGGGGAAACTCGGACCAAAATAGGAAGGACCCTACATAGTGACAAACGCTTTGGGGGATGGCGCGTATCGACTATGCGATACAGACGGCCGTGACCTACGACGGACATGGAACATCTGCCACCTAAAGAGGTGCTATCTTTAAAGTCACGTCCTCAACATAGGAAATCCTGGCCGCATTCAGCCCCAATAAAATCATGTATTGTTTTTCTTTTTTTGATGTCATGTCTTTTAAAAACTTGCAAGTATTAATAAAATGTCGTGGTTCCTAGCTAGTTCCGTGACCCATTCTTAAAATTTACATATATTATCTATATTATATCATATCATGACTACGGGCGTACGCGTACACATTGTTTCCAAGAGAAATAAGAGGAATAATTTTAACCTACTAATTAAATTTGTCGTGTTAGAGGGATGCAACCCCTTCGACCACAGATCGGGTATCCTTGTTAGGCCCCTTGCTAATTGATAAGATGGCATTTATACATGATCTTATCGTTCTTTTCGGGCTTTAAATGCATAAAATGTCATCCAAATACCATATATATGCTTGTGTTTGTTTACTTGTGTATTTTAGGTATGGATATCGTGAAAAAGACAAAGGATCACAAGAAACAAGGAAAAACGAACACGAGAAACGAAGCCGCACAATGAACCGGGCCGTAGTTTGTTATTTATCAAAGAATAACTCGTGAAGATTTGAAGATGTATAAGAATGATCCCTCATCAATGAATAAATGACACTTAATACCTTTCATATTCATAATTATAAGTTTGGTCCCTTAAGTTTGTCAAAATGACAAAAAGGTCCTTCAACTTTGAAGATTTGGCAAGTTTAGTCCCTCAACAATTCTATTGTCAACAATGGTCCCTCATGAATTCAAAGATCCAATGAAGACCTTCAAAGATGAAAAATGTCAAAATTCAGTCGCTGAACTATCCAAAATTGGCAAAACAAGTCCTTTAAACCCTTATAACAAAGTTTTGTGGCCAAAATGTGAAAAGTGAAAGTTTATTAACAAAGGAACTCATTTCATTCGGCTGAAATACTTGTTTTATAAACTTTTCCAAAAGACAAGGACCACTTGTGTCATTTCCCAAAGTTCAAACAAAAAAGGGGGGCCAAACACTTACTGTAGCAAGATAAACGGATTAAACATTTTTACTATTCACTTATCATCCCCAGTTACTATCCCACTTAAAACAAAAGGTAAAATGAAATTACCCTGACCTACGTGTGATTCACCTCAACAAAAATCATTCCACACCTTCACATCACCAATCCCACTACTCTATGGCCCCCACCATTCAACCCGTTAGCCAATGAAATGCCAACTTCCTCTCCGAGGAATCCTATGTGGCAAAATCAACAAACCACATCTACTAATTGGTCCCCAAGCACAAAATGAATGACCAAGATCAAAATGGACAGCTCACATACATCAAACATGTCTAGAAGATCAAGGGCATTTCTAAGATTTCATTAGCTAGGGTTTCTAGTTTTTTATTGTAAATTCAGCCTCACAAGGACTATAAAAGGAAACCTCAACATGTGAGAGTCCCTTGGTTCTAGATTTTCTCTTAGCACCTTTGTAATTCCTTTTTAAAGTTTGATGAAATTTGGTTAAGTTTTCTGAAAATTCTATCTTCTTTTTGTTATTTAAAAGTTTGGTGTTAGGCTAAGAGTAATCTGAGTTCCATTTCATCTGTTTGATTGAGTTTTGAGGAAAGGTTTTATGGTTTAAAATCCTTGTTTTCAAAAATCAATCATTATCGTTCATCCTTGTGTTTGTTGAATCTTAGCAGGTACAAGGAAGCTAGTGGTTGTTCTGCTACCACTTAAGCTCAATTAATCCAAAGCATGGATGTATGTTTTGGAGGTGCACATATCTAAACCTTTTTAGTTTTATGCATATTTTTCATGATTTATGATTGATTCTAAGATTTGGTCTGTTAATCTGTGTTTTTGTTGTTTAATCTAGTTATTTGAGGTTTGTTTGTTGTTACTGAGTTGATTTGAACTTGATTTGTAGGTTGAATCCAACATTGCCTTTGAAAAAGTGTTAAATCAGTGATTTAAGGGGTGTTTGGGTTAACTGCATATTCAAGGCTTAGGTTGATTTGATTAGGTGCTGGTTTATGGTTTGTGTTTGTTCTTGTTTATGTTGTGCATTTGGTTACTTATCTGCAAGTTTTAAGGTTTGTATCACATAAATCCAACAAAAGGCCATAAAATTTGTAATACTTGTTGTTTTGAACTAAAACTTTGGGGACACCTAGATCTAAGGGTATACTAGGGTTAACAAGTGCTAAATCTAAGTTTATGCAACCTGTGTAGTAGATTTGAGGTGTTGAAACTGGATCTGTGGTCATTTAGTTCAGCAAAAGGGTTTGGGGTATCACTTTTGTTCATCAGTAACCTGTTTGAGCTTGAATCCTAATATAATCTTTGAATCAGTGTATAAAACAAGTTTATTTGTGCTTATTGGAGTTTATTATAGCTTTTGTATGCATATGGTTCAATTTGGTTGGCTTATTCTAGCTTAAACTGCTTCTTTGTTCATAACTCCTTATTTTCCAAGTCTGTGCTATATCTGGGGACTGATTGATTAAACTGTATCATTTGGCTGAGTGATTTTGTGATTTCTTGCTTGTTTATGACTCCTTACAACTCACTGGTTGTAAGGGTGTCCTTGTTATCCATGGAATCCAAGTAAATCTCTCAGAAATCAAAGGTCAAATAGTCAAAGCAGTGGGAACTCCTTTCCCCTGCTGCTAGCCACTACTAGTGTTATCTTTGTTTTAGCTTATCAATAAGTTTTTCTAGCTTCTTTAAAACTGCAACAAATTTAATTTTGTAATAGGTGCTCATCATTTGACCCATTTGTTCATTCTAGAGCATTTGGGTGGTTGACTTTAAGGTTTGACTAGAATACCAACTCCATTGACTTTTACATAAGTGCTTATCAATTCATTCAGCTTATTTGGCTTTGCTTATTGAACTTTTCTTGATTGATTTGGCTTATTTAAGTCATTCAGGGTCTTTTGCAATTTGAATCAAGTTCTGAGGTGGTCTAAAACTCTAAGTCAACTATTTTGTCGTTTAGTGGATTTATACTTTGCTTATTTCTGGCTTATTGGTTGTGCCTTTTCAAAATTCCTTTTTACAGATCTCTTAGGTATCTCAAAAGAAGGTTGTGTGTCAAACTAGAGCTTATGGCATTGGCTTATAGCTTAATGGGCCAAAAAGCCCATTAAGAATAAGCTGTTGTACATTTAAGCTGTGATAAGCTCACATTTAGCTTTTAGGCCTTCAGACTTTTGTGTTTTGAATTGAATTTTAAGCTAGACTAGTGATTTTCAACTTATTTGATTAAGGTTGATCTTATTGGGCCAAAAAGCCCAATAACTTGGACAATTTTTTATTTTAGCCCATTTGGGATCCAAATAGGGGTATTTATTTTTTTTTTTTGCAAAAGATCTTGCTAATGATGAAAAAACCGCACTTTTGAAAGTTCTTAAAGATCATAAAGGGGAAATTGCGTGGAAAATATCCGACATTAAGGGTATTGACCCAAAATTTTGTACTCACAAGATTTTAATGGAGGAGGACTACAAACCCGCAATTTAAAGTCAAAGAAGGGTAAACCCCAAAATTCACGATGTCATCAAAAAGGATGTCTTAAAACTTCTTGACTCGGGAATGATTTATCCCATCTCCGATAGCCCATGGGTGAGCCCAATCCATTGTGTCCCTAAGAAGGGAGGAATGACCGTTGTGCCCAATGAAAACAACGAGTTAATTCCTACTCGTTTTGTGATCGGTTGGAGGGTGTGTATTGACTACCGAAAGTTAAATGACGCCACTCTTAAAGACCACTTTCCCTTTCCCTTCATGGATCAAATGTTGGAGCGAATTGGGGGAAATGAATTCTATTGCTTTTTAGATGGTTTTTCCGGTTACTTTCAAATCCCTATCCACCCTCGTGATCAAGAGAAAACTACGCTTACGTGTCCTTATGGAACGTTTTCTTATCGTAGAATGCCTTTAGGACTTTGTAATGCACCGGGTACGTTTCAACGGTGTATGATGGCTATTTTTCATGATATGTGTTAGTCTCAAAATATTGAGCCAAACAAGAATGCTCGGTCATATGTTTATTATGTATCGTATTTTAGAACGTTGTAATAGGTAGTATATTAGTCGTGTTATACGGGCTTAACTTTAGGCTAAAGTTCATTAATAAGTAACTAAAGCCCAAAAGGAAAGCCCAGCCCAAACCATATAGTCCATAAAGAAGCCCGCATGTGGGTGGACTATATATACTACCCTCCTAGCATGTTAGGAGGGTTGGTGATTCATTTTTCTTCTTAATCTAATATTTCACAAGTTCACACACTTCTCTCTCTTTTCTCTCTCTAGCATGTTAGGAGAATTGGTATCAATCGCCATGGGGTAGTATTTGTGATTGGTTGTTGTTATTATATTTGATTCGAATGATTTAATCCATAAATCATCTCGGATTCAATTTTTTTTTTGTGTTTTCCGTGCTCTACTTCTTCATCTACATCTTCTACATAGTTGTAGTAGTGATTTGGTATATTTACTTTGGCTAAAAACACAAATTTTTTGGGTGTTTTGATCATTTTTTGGCTTAAAATCACGTATTGGTTGAGTTTTGTCCGAGAAAAGTGGGATATATTCCGATCAGTGCAATCGGAAAAGGGATTAGTGATTCCGATCACTCACATCGGAAAAGGGTTTTAACATTCCGATCAGTATTCCGATTTGACTTTCCGATCAAGGGTTATTCAACAACATTCCGACCAGCTCTTTCCGATCATCATTCCGATTTGGTATTTCGACAAGGTCTTTCCGATCATCATTCTGATTTGGTATTCCGACAAGCTCTTTCCGATCATCATTCCGATTTGCTATTCCGACAAGGTCGTTCCGATCACCATTCCGATTAGACATTCCAACAAAGGGATTCCGATTAGACATTCCGATTACACATTCCGATTACACATTCCGATTAGACATTCCGACGAAGTGATTCCGATGACATGTTTTTGCTAAATTTTGTTTGAGTATTTTTTAGACTTAGCCACCATCTAGACTAGTTTAGGAACGTAGTTTACACGAAGATTAGGACATTTCTAGCTCAATTTCAAAATTTGGTGATTACAAATTTTTTAGGTCTACCGTTTTGTCGGACTGAGGAATTTATTGTCGGGCTGAGAAAAAAAATCGCAATTTTCGGAATTTCAACAACCAAACAATCACAACACAACTACTTAAGATCCACATTCGATTCATCATTTCAGAGAATTTTGAGATGGATTCTACCGCTGGATATCGTGTGACGAACAACAACATAATGGTGGCAGGTAACAAAGAAAGACCACCAATGCTTGTGTCGGGTCGATATGATCAATGGCAATCCCGTTTTATACGTTACCTTGACACAAAACCTAACGGTGATGCTTTAAGGCAATGTATCTTGGAAGGACCCTATAAACTCTCACGGATTCAAGTTCCTGCAGTACCAGCCACAGACACAAGTGACGCACAACCCGCATATGAACGTGATGAAAAGAGGACCGACCTCACCCCAGAGAACCGTGCGTGGTTTGATGCAGAGAAGGAAGCAATCTACTTAATTCTCAGTGGAATTGGAGATGAAATTTACTGTACGGTTGACGCATGTCCTACTGCTCAAGAAATGTGGACGGCCATTGAAAGATTGCAACAAGGTGAATCACTTAACAAACAAGATGTGAAAACTAAGATGTTTTGGAACTTTGGCAAGTTTACATCAAAGGATGGGGAATCAATTGATTCTTATTACTCCCGATTCTACAAGATGATGAATGATATGACCCGAAACAACTTGTAAGTTTCCACCATGCAAGTCAATGTCCAATTTCTACAGCAACTTCAACCATAGTGGACACGGTTTGTCACCTTGGTGAAACAACAACAAAATTTAGACGAAGTTTCATATCACAAGCTCTTTGACATCTTGAAACAATTTCAAAATGAGGCAAATGAACTTCGAGCTGAACGAGTTGCAAAGATTTCCAATCCACTTGCTTTGGTGTCTACCACTCAACATTACCCATATTATCACTCCCGTACTTCAAAGACCTACTCTACTCAATCATCATAACCACGATCATCCATTGTCTCCAAGTCACATGTCCCAACACGATCCCGAGGCAAAGAAGTTGCAAGAGCACCATCACCCACACCTGAGCAATCATCCGAAGAAGACAGTGATGAAGAAATAGCTCAAAAGGATTGGGAATTCAAGCAACAAATGGCTTTCGTTATGAAGCAATACAAGAAAATCTACAAACCCACCAACAACAACCTTCGAACATCTTCAAACTCGAGGAACACCCATGCACAGAGTCCTCCAAGGTATGACACACGAAGACGTGCTGAGAGTCCTCCAAAGTATGATCGACAACCTAAGTATGATAATCAGAGGGTGGCTACTGTTGTTGGAAATAGGGAAACTGTTGGTACTCAAGTTGTGCAACAAAGTGGGATTCAATGTTATAACTGTAGAGGTTTTGGGCATTTGGCTAGGGAATGCAGGCAGCCAAAGAGGGTTAAAGATTATGGTTATCATAAGGAAAAGATGCTGCTGTGCAAGAAAATAGAAGCTGGAATCAAGTTATCAGCTGAGGAAGGAGAAATGCTTGACGACACAGATGATGAAATCTCCGACCAAGAACTCGAGGCACATTATTCATACATGGCAAAGATTCATGAGGTCCTTAACGTCACTGAAGATGACAATGGTCCTATCTTTGATACCGAGCTAATTGATAAGGTACAAGATGATGCTGAATATAATGTGTTTGGTGATACACATGAGCATAGTGATCTACCAACAACAATTACTGACACGTGTATGATGGAAACGGTTGATAGCAATACCAAACCCGATTCATCAGTCATGTGCAATAATGAGTTTGAGGATGATCAACATGCAAATGAGTATGATGACGAGGAGCGTGTCGCGCTTGCTAATTTAATTGCTAGTTTACAAAAAGATGTCAATGAAAATAGAAAGAATCAAAAGCAATTAAAGAAGGCAAACACAGCGCTCACTCAAAACTTTGAAGAATGCAAAGCCATTCTTATAAAATCTAGTGAGACTATTGATAGTTATAGGGCTGAGCTTCTTCAAAAGACCAACGAGCTTGAGGGGTACAAAAGTCGTGTCATCAACGTTAAAAAGGACGATTTTGAAAATAAATATAATGAAGCTCTTGCTTTGTTAACTAAAGAAAAACGTCAATTTAATGTTTTATTAAGTGATGAACGTCAAAAAACGTACCTTGCCACAACAAAAGTTAATGAACTTGAACAGAGGATTTCTATGAACACCACCGATTCTGCTAAAATTCTTGACGAGAAGAAACAAGAGGTTGAAACATTAAAACAAGATTTCAAAAATAGACAAAGCAAAGATACTGAAAAAGTAAAGGATCTCGTAGAACAAGTCGATTTTTTGAAAAAAGTTGCTTATAATACACATGACTCTATTCAAACCGTAAGAATGATAGCACCTCGGTCGTTTTTCAAGGGTCAACCTAGCTTTGCCACCCCCAAGTACCTCGAACAAGCTCAAGTTGCGAACCCTCACTTATATCTTGATGAGTCCGAATGGACTGATAATGACTGCCCAGTAGCTAACATCGATAGTGAAGAGACGTCCCTTTGGGATGAGGAGAGTAGATCACCGGTCAATAAAGATTTTGTGAAACCATATAACTATGCTTATGAAAACAGTCTTTATGGTCTTTTCACTCCACAAAAACAGAAGTCTCGTGAGGAATTATTTTTAGAATGCAAACAAAAAAGAATTCAATGGAAAAAAGCTTTTGCCACTAAGAGGAAAACTAATGTTTTTAAATATATTAACTATTTGCCTCTAGATGCTTCTAAAAGCAAAAGTAGAAAAATACTTGGTTTTCTTAAACACCACGTTAATAATGTTCAATCAATTGTTGAAAGCGATTGGGAGAAACGTCAAAAGGATAAGTGGAAAACCGAGATTCCTCACGACATAACTGTGCTTGTGAAAGAACTTTTAATACCAAATACGAAGATAATAAAAGAACATGTTCTTGAGTTTGAAAATTTAATTCAGTCTGAAATGTTTGATGATTTGAAGTATGTTGAGTCTCTTGAAAAAGAAATTGATGACCTTCAAAATAACAAATTAGATTTTTCAAACGAATATGATCTACTCTTAGAAGAATGTCTCTCCAAAGATATTTTGTGTGTTACTCTTCAATCTTGTGTTGATATCGATGAATATTCTGATGTTGCATGCAAATATCTTGATAAAATCAAAGAGTGTGAGCATCTTGAACTTGAGCTTTCGAAACATAAACAAAATGTTGATAAAAAGGCTTTTGTGTTACTTCAACACAAAACTGATTTCCTTCAAAAACATTGTCATTCTCTTGAACTTGCTTTGCAAAAAGACGTTGGTAGTTTTCCACATGATAATAAATTGCAAGAAAAACTTTCCCAAACGTTTCGAGAAATGAACGAACAGAATTTGGAAATTAAAGGGTTGAAAGCTCAGTTACAAGACAGGGACAGAGCGATAGCAGAGTTGCAGAAACTCATTGCTAAGATGGGTGGGAAGATTGTGGAACCTAGTGTTAAGAAACCTGTTGTAAGACAACCCAATGCTCAAAAAGTGACTAGACCCTCTGTCTTGGGAAAACCATTTGTTTTCTCTAATTCTGCATTTTCAAAACCTACGTTTGCCCCCAAGACGGATGGGAAGGATAGGTTACCACAAAACACTCTCAAAACACATATTCGATCACAAAGCATTAAGAACACAAATGTGGTTAAACCGGGGATGTATAGATTGGCCACTAAACCCACACAAAACAAAGAAAGTCAATCACCTCAGACTTCTAGAAACACTAATAGACGTTTGTCTTTTACTACAGGAGTAGTCCCCACTGCTAGTGTTAGCCGGCCCCAGCTTAAGAGCACTCGCATGAATGAAAAGGTCTGGCAAAACAAAAGTCAAGGGAAGATGAAGGAAGTAGAAGACCACCCTAGGATTTTCAATATTTCTAAGAATAAAACGTCTATAGTCGCGTGTAATGACGATTTGAATGATTCGACTTTGAATGCTATGAAAGTTAAGTTTGTTTGTGTGAAATGTGGAAAGTGTGCTAATGCTAATCATGCTATGTGTGTTTCGAATAATGTCAAAGGCGTAGAAACTAGAACTAAGAAGCAAACTGTGATGCCTATTAGTGTTAGAAAACCCAAACGCAAAGTGAACCATTCTGGTGCAACCCCCCCAATGAAAAGTATTGCATCAGACACCACCACTAAGAATCCTAGAAGCAGAATTAGGGAATTATATGAGTCTGCTAGCAAGCCTTGGAAATGGTGGTTTGCTAATCAATGTCCTCCAGGATATAAATGGATGCCTAAGGTTAGGACAGAAAATGTGACTACGAGCGTTAGTGTGCCTCTAAGTGATGAAACTAGGGAAACTAATGAATCGGAAATCACAACTAACATGGAATCCAATTTAGCAAATGCTCCATCGTGTTCTAATTCTTTTGCAGGTGATCGAAGTAATTATCTTCATAATGGACTCCGGATGCACGAAGCACATGACGGGGAATCTCAAGCTTCTAATTAACTTCGTGGAGAAGTTCCTAGGTACGGTCCGATTCGGAAATGATCAATTTGCACCGATCCTAGGATATGGAGACTTGGTTCAGGGGAATATCACTATCAAAAGGGTTTACTACGTTGAAGGGCTCAATCACAATCTTTTCTTGGTTGGTCAATTCTGTGATGCGGATTTGGAGGTTGCTTTTAGAAAGAAGACATGTTTTGTTCGTGATTATGATGGGAATGACTTACTTACCAGAACACGGGGTACTGATCTCTACACTATTTCACTACAAGACTCCACATCTCCAACTCCAATCTGTTTCATGGCTAAAGCTTCAACGACTCAAGCTTGGTTATGGCATCAACGTTTATCTCATCTTAACTTTGACACCATCAACTTGCTTTCCAAGAAAGATATTGTGCGATGCCTTCCTAACTTGAAATTCATCAAAGATCATCTTTGTTCTTCTTGTGAGCTTTGTAAAGCTAAACGGAGTAGTTTCAAGACAAAGACTACACCAAGCTCTAAAGGATGGTTAGATCTTCTTCATATAGATCTGTGTGGTCCCATGCGTGTTCAAAGTATCAATGGGAAGAAATACGTTATGGTAATTGTCGATGACTACTCAAGGTACACATGGACTCACTTCTTGAGGTCCAAGGATGAAACACCTGATGTTCTCATTAGCTTCCTTAAAGTGATACAACGTGGTCTTCAAGCTCAAGTTAAAGTGGTTCGTACTGACAGAGGTACTGAATTTTTGAATTCAAAACTGAGAAACTATTTTGAAGCTGAAGGAATTGAACATGAAACATCTATTGCTCGAACACCCGAACAAAACGGCGTTGTTGAAAGACGAAACCTTACTTTAGTTGAGGCTGCTCGAACATTATTATCCGCTTCAAAACTTCCACTATACTTTTGGGACGAAGCCGTGTCAACCGCATGCTACACACAAAACCGCTCCTTAGTTATCCCAAGACACGAAAAGACACCATATCACATAATTAATGATCGCAAACCTTCACTCAAACACCTTCACGTTTTTGGATGTACGTGTTACATTATTCGAGATGGTGAAAATCTGGACAAAATTAAAGAGAAAGGTGATGCATGCATTTTAGTGGGATATGCAACTCAGTCTAAGGGATACAGAGTGTACAACAAGATAACAAAATTGATAGTCGAGACTATTCATATCAGATTTGATGAATTGCAAGAGATGGCACTTGAACAAAGCAGTTTAAGTCCCGATCCACAACGACACACGACTTCCGTTCACAACCGCACGGAACTCGGAACTCAAGACCACAGCAATGAACCGTCAAGTTCAAAGCTGGTTCCTGAACATGTTCCTAGGGCAGATATGACAGTGGACACGACACTTGAAGAGTTGGAAATGTTATATGGACCAATGTATGATGAATATTTCACGGGGGAGAAACAAGTTGCATCGAAGTCTTCCGCTGTCACTCATGATAAGAATGATGATACCGTTCATCGTCAACAAAAGGATACAACTTCATCTACTTCAACACGGGTTGCAGCAGATTTACTTCCTCAGAATATCACATTAACAATCGATCCTACACCATCCACAACTACTGTCATTGCTCCAGAGAACACACATCAAGCAGACGATGCATTATCTAACGAAGATGAATTTATCAACCCATTCGGTACACCGGTACACGAAACTGGAGAGTCTTCTACTCGCCATGTTGATCCGTCAAATATGCATATGTTCTACCAGTGACATCCTTCAACACATCATTGGACCCGAGATCATCCTTTGGTTCACGTAATTGGAAACCCTTCACAGCCCGTTCGTACAAGACGACAACTAGCCACCGATGGCGATGTTTGTATGTTCGTACTCGCCGTGAGTACTGCTAAACCGAAAAACATCAAAGAAGCCATGGCTGGTCATGCTTGGATTGAATCGATGACGGATGAACTTCAACAGTTTGAAAGACTTAAAGTCTGGGAACTTGTTGACAGACCATACGATGTAACCCCATTAAATCTTTGATGGATCTGGAAAAACAAGATGGATGAAGAGAACACGATCATCAAGAATAAATCTAGGCTAGTGGCTAAAGGGTATGGACAGAAAGAGGGTATTGATTTTGAAGAATCATTTGCACCAGTAGCCCGAATGGAAGCGGTCAGGATTTTTCTTGCCTATGTTGCACATAAGGGATTCATTGTATATCAAATGGACGTAAAGACGGCGTTTCTTAACGGTCCTTTGAAGGAAGAAGTCTATGTCACGCAGCCGGAAGGATTCGTCAATCCTCATTATCCTGACAAGGTGTATCGTCTCCACAAAGCACTTTATGGACTCAAGCAAGCTCCAAGGGTGTGGTACGACGAGCTCTCTAAATTTCTGGTCTCCAAAGGTTTCTCAAAAGGTTCCATTGATTTAACTTTGTTCACTTATAAATATGGGGATGACATTCTGCTTGTGCAAATTTATGTTGATGACATTATTTTCGGGTCTACAAACCCAAAACTTTCAAAATGGTTTGAAAAAGTAATGCACAGCAGATTTGAAATGTCTATGATGGGCGAACTAAAATTCTTTCTAGGAATTCAAGTTCACCAATCCCCAAGTGGTATCTTTATTAACCAAGCTAAGTATTGTCAAGAGATAATCAAAAAGCATGGTATGACATCATGTGACCCCGTTGGGACACCATTATCAACCACATCCCTAGATGCTGATTTGGAGGGATTACCCATAGATCAAACGAGATATCGTTCCATGATCAGGTCCCTCATGTACTTGACAGCAAGCAGACCTGATATTTCACATGCTACGTGTTATTGTGCACGCTATCAAGCACGACCCACTGAAAAGCACCTCAAGGAGGTTAAACGGATCTTTCGGTACCTCAAGAATACCATTCATTTGGGACTCTGGTATCCGAGGGAAACCGGTTTCTTTCTAACGGCCTATTCAGATTCTGATCATGCAGGGTGTCTTGATACACGAAAAAGTACTTCTGGTTGTGCATAATTTCTAGGTCAAGATAAGCTTGTGGGATGGTCTTCCAAGAAGCAGGATTGCACGTCACTTTCATCAGCCGAAGCGGAGTATGTGTCTCTATCTGCGTGTTGTGCTCAAGTTCTTTGGATGAGAACACAACTCACGGATTATGGCTTCCACTTTGATAAAGTACCTATGTACTGTGACTCTAAGTCGGCCATAGCCATCTCTTGTAATCCGGTACGACATTCCCGCACGAAGCACATCGATGTCAGATACCACTTCATAAAGTAACAAGTTGAAAAAGGTATCGTTGAATTATACTTTGTTGGAACGGATTACCAATTAGCCGACTTGTTTACGAAAGCTCTGTCGAAAGATAGGTTTGAGTACCTCGTTAGGCAAATTGGTATGAGATGTTTGACTCCAGCAGACCTGGAGATTCTGGCAAAGGTGCCTGCTTGATTTATCTATCAAACATCAACTTGTAAATATCTTTGAAAAAGAAAAATACAAAAATATAAAACACATAAAAGCAAAAAACAAAATTAAAAATCTTTCAAAATCCAAAAATATTCTTCTCGACATGTCTTTCAGTATCGATAATATGGACGTGCCTAGAAATGTCGCACAATAACGACACGGGTGTGTACATAAAGCTCGAATGAAAGTTGTAAATATTTTTCAAAACATGTCATTTCTTCTTTTAATAAAGGAAATTGTCTATTTTGGACAATATTTCCAAACAACGGGTAGAGCAATCTATCACGGGTTGAGCTTGTCACAAAACATTCAACGTTTTGAGCTCAACACAATGGCTTGTAATCACTTTCAGATTGCAACCCGGTTCTATATTCACGGGGGAGTGTACGATTTCGTGCTCTTACCCTCAGCAAAAGAAGAGTAATCTTCTTACACTTGAGAGGATTCGTCAAGACATTCAAAGTCTGTGAACTCAAGTTTATGCTTTAGAAAAACCTTTCGACAAAAAGAAATAGGATTTTTCAAAAAGCGTTGAACACAATTTTTTCAAGAATTTCTCAGTGATTATTCAAAATCTTTCAAAAACTGTGTGTTCAACAACTCCCAACCTCAAAAAGCGAAATGTGGATCATATCCTCACAATGATAATTCATTTGGATCAATTTTTGAGGGGGAGCATTTTAACTTCATGCAAAATACTAACATATCTTTCTCCCGAAGATTTCAAGACTATTTTTTCAAAATATATTTTAATCAAATTTGGTATCTCTAATATCAAAAGATTTTATATATTAGAGATAGGGGGAGAAAATGTGATTAAAATGTGATCTAATTTATGACTCAAGCACTTTAACTCTTACCTACATGTGCGAAACACTTTCGATTATCGATGCACATGTGAAGGGGGAGCATTTCTAAAACGACAAAACTAGCAAGGTGTTAAATGTTTTTTCAAACACTTTGTTAGAATTTAAAGTGGTTTTCATGGTTACGATCAAATACCCACAACATCTTTAATTCATGACGTTCTTGGTGTCAAAAGGGTGGTTAGGTTTAAGTCCTATGATCCAACCAGAACCGGAGGGATCTTCCCAGGGACAATCCAATAGATTATTAGAAGTCCTTAGGAAAGATGGAGTAGAATGTGAACGTAGCTGAATGCCGACTAAGTACTGATGATAGCACTGGAACAATCACAACAAGGTGCTATTAATGACGTCTTGGTAAGCATTGAAGGGGTTGAAGAATGAAAAAGAAATGTAAGGATAAAGGGTCTAAAGAAAGAAGCCCTCCATACAACTTAGGCAGAAACCGGGTCAACTCATCATGAAGACAAACTCATCATGGACCCAATGATGTGAAGCACAACCCTTTCCTAGCTACTCAGGCTTCTGTCAAAAGAAGTTTGTTTTATTGTGATGAGACGGCTTTTATACATGGTCTCATCGTCCAAATCGGGCTTAAAATGGTTAAATAGATCATAAAATACCATAAAATATGCTCGTATTCGTTTGTTGTATGTTTTAGGTATGGATATCGAGAAAAAGACAAAAGATCACAAAGAAACAAAGCAAAAACGAACACGGGAAACGAAGCCGCACAATGAACCGGACCCGAATGATGATTTTCCAAAAATACCCTTGAAGAATTAAAGATTGTCAATTTTAGTCCCTCATCTTTGAAGACTTGTCAAAAATGGTCCTTGAAGAATCACTTTATACAAGAAAATTCCTCAAAGATTTAAGAGTTTTCAAAACAAGCCCTTGGAGGAAAGATAAATTACATATATGGTCCTTATATCATGTTTGAAAGTCATTGTGCCAAAAATGACAAATGCTCCAAACTTATATCAAAGGAATTGGAATAAAAAGCTGTGAGATTGCATTTGCTATGTTTTAAGGAATTCAGGGGTTAATATTGCCATTTATGAAACCCATAACCCACTTACCCACCATATCACCCAACCAATACCTGGTTTCTATTAAGGTGTGGTCAAACCAAAGTCAAATCTTACTTTCCTAACAAACACTGTCACCATCACCATCCCTTAATCCATATCCCATAAACCCTAAATCTACCCAGTACCAATCCCTAATCAATATCAAAGGGCTTTTTGTTGTGACTTACCAGAAGCATAATTAACATAACAACAATCACACCCATGTGTTTGTTCCAGTGCCAAGTCAGCTAGAGGGGACCTCACCAAATAGAGAAAAAGTCACGGGTTGAGCTAAACTAAAAAATTACTTGACCAAACGAATGGTTTTGGTCATACTCCTTGTTGCCTACAACAAATCAACCACCAAGATTACTTAGAAGCTTCAAGAACGATTTCAAGATCAGCATCTCCAAGAATATGCCAATGGATCTTTTAGGGCATTTTCGGGCTTTTGTATACATTTTTCAGCTAGGGTTTATGTCTCCTCATCTATTATATATAGATAACTTAGTTTGTATGCAGCCTTGTTCCAATTTTCTCTAAAAATTTTGTAATATACGAATTTTGGATTTAATTGAGTTCCATCTTTATATTTCCTTACACTTTAAATTCCAGTCATTTAAATTCATGTCACTTTAAATTATTGCACCTTCAAATTTTGGTACCCATTTCCATTTCCTTTTAATTAAGACAGTTTCATTTTCCATGAGGTAGCACTGTAGCAGAAGCTAATGGTTGGCTTACTTGACAAATAAGTTGAGTATTTAATTTATTTAGGTCGATTACTTGCGGATTCAAGGCTTGCGAAGGCTCTTTGGGTTCAGTTAGTTTGGAAATTCAGTTGGTTCAAAGTAGTTTGTAGTGTGAGTAAAAAGTTTCTGTGGTGGATGATGAAAAGAGTATAAGCTGTTGCGAAAAAGCTGGTTTTGGTTGAAAAAGATGATGAAAAAGGGTATAAGTTCTTGCAAAAAGATTGGTTAGATAAGCTTTGCTATTGGACCCATTGTAAGGATTTTGTCTTTTTTCGCCTTTATTTTTTTTTCCTTATCATTGCTAGGTGCTTATGTGACTTATTTGGTTTACTTGTTGATAATTTCTGCTAGTTTGTTTCACTGTTCATTCACTTTCATTGTGATACTTTTATTTTGCTTATCTTAGTCATAGAGTTTCATTTTGCGTAGCTTAAGGGGTGTTTGGCTTAAGCTTATTCATAAGCTTAAGTTACGCCGTAAGTTTTTGTTTACCTTTAATCACTTTAGTGTAGTCTAGTTAAGCTTACATTAGCTTTTGGTTTTCCTAAAATAACAAAAAGAATAAAAATATAGATAAAGTTAAGTTTCTGCTAATACATATTGTTGGATTATAAAATTCATAGGATTTATGTTTAGTTTGCTTTCTTAGGTTAAAATAGTGTCTCTTAGATGTAACTTGAGGTGTGCATTTAGTTGCCTAAAAGACTTACATAGTTTTTCTTTAGAACAGATAGTGCTATAGGAGATTTTTTATTTTTTTCAACGTAAAGTACTCAAAAACTTGCAGCCACTGTGCAAGCTTTATTTTAGAGTTTCAGATTTTGGGGTTGTGGATTTAGATAGCTTAGGTATAAGCCCCAATCTGTTTTAGGTTAGTTTTAGTTCGAGATTATTTTTTTTTGCTTTTCACATAAGTACAAATTTAGCTTAATTTTACTTGTTTGCGTAGATAGTTCACTCACCCACTGCTTGTTTCATATGCATCAACATTTGAGGTTTTAGTTTAAAATACTTGTAATTCATATAGTCTAGATAATAGGTTCATCTGTTCACATGAAATTTTGGGTTTAGAAGATTTGTAGGTGTTTAATTCCAAGTTGGTTTTAACCTATTAGAACACTAGATGCAAACATAAATTGGCTACTGTCTTTTTTTTTTTTTTTTTCTTTTTTTTGATACTTTGCAAATCTTTGATTCTAATGCTTCTGTGTTGATTTTCATTGCTGTGTGTTTAAGTTTGTCAATATTTGTTGCTTCTCAACCAAGGTATCCAACTGCTACCTTGGCTAGTTCCTTATCACCAAAAGTTCCAAAGTACTAAAATAATAATCTGCCAAAAAGAAAGCAAGTGGGTCTCGAACTCAAGACCTGCACAACACAACAGACGCAAATTACAACAGCAATACCATCTGTGCTCATTCACACATTTTGTTTAATCTTTCTTTCATTTTTCTAGAATACCCTTATTTTGTGTATAAGCTGATAAAAGAAAAAAAAATACTAAGTGTCTGTTGTGGGTTTCGAACACCTGACCTCAACAGCAATAAAGACATAGTCAATCTCCCAAGCACCATCTGCTCTAAGAGTTTTTCTTGTCATAAGTTGGTTTTGCATTTCTTTTATATACTTTTCCAAATTGTAGTAGTAGTTATATAGTTTAAATAATTTTTATCCGCTTATATCTTTTTAATTTTTCATATGTATAATAGTGTAACCCGTGCATTTAGCGTTATTAGATTTTCTGCATTTTCTTAGATTTTAAAAAAATAGTTTTCTATTTTTAATTATTTAATTAGTTTTTAATTTTATTTAATTCATTAAAAATTATTTAAAAGTAAAAAAAAATATAATTCTTTTTTTTAATAAAATTTTATTTTGTCATTTAGGACATAGGAAAAATAAGTTTGATTTTGCATAGTTTAAATTTCATAATTTCTTTTTTATTATTTCATTTTCTAGGATTATTTTAGTTTTAAATTTTAGAAAAGTCATAAAAAATAGAAAAAAAGTTTATAAAAATTTTCAAAAAATATTTTTTTAGGTTCTAAATAGATTACTTTAGGTTTAAGAATAAAAAGTTTTTTTTATTTTGTCTTTTTCTTAGCTAGTTTTATTTTTAGATTTTTTAATTAACTTTAAAAATTAATATAAATTAATTTAAAAGTTTTCAATTTTTTTGGTTTGCGTAGTTTTCTTAGTTAGACTTTTTAGGTGTTTTTAGGTATTTTTAATAATTATTTAGGTGAAATTTTTCGTTTGGTCGCGTTTTTACGTTCGTACGTTTATACGTTTTCGTCCGTTTTGAGCGTAATCCGCATCCGTTTTCTTTTCTTTCCGTCTTTCCAAAAGCGTAATCACTCATTTCAAATAACGTCTATAATATTTTTGGCTTAAACACCATACCTCCACCGAGAACGAACTCGACGACGAGTATTCGCGTTTTTCACAAAACGTGATACTTAATACTTACCCGCTTTATTAGTACTTGTTTTTCCTAAGGCAAGTGACTAGTTTTACTACATCACTAAATGGCGCCGCTGCCGGGGAGGCGTGTTGTGTTTTGATTAAACATTGTTGTTTTCTATATTAGCCATAATAGTAATTGTATTAATAGCACTCTATTAATACGTATTATCGTTTTTCGGTTTTTGTGTGAATATTATTACTATATTGTATACGTAGAACAATAAATACACAAGTACTCCAAATACGTGAGCAATCACAACCTTGATTCGGGATTTCATCACTCGATCATTGTATTCGAATCTCAAACCAAAGAAAAAGGCAAAAATAGATAAATACTTTCGTGAAGCTTAATCTTGATAATACAAACTATAAGGTGGGTATAAGGCGGTTGTATTTCACAACCTAAAGGAAAAAGGCTCTTAAGTGCTTCGCGCCGCCTCGTTTCCTCCGCTTGCTTGTGCGTATTTGATTTTGAGAGTGAATCGAGGGTTTTGCCGCCCAAAGTATTATTACATATCATATATATTTTCTTGGTTTCATTTGATTAAACCCTCTTGAACGACTTGGTGTTCCACCATCGTTCTAAAGTCATCGAAGGCGTTCACTCCACGTGATCGTTTTCATTCTTTGAGGCCTTTTTAATCAAGAGATTTGATTGAGGAGGAGATTTGTGGACTCATTGTCTACTTAATACATTCACCAATTTCCAAAAGGTTAATACAATCAAAAACCACAAAAAAATTGAAAAAACACAAAATACCAAAAAGAATCTTCTTTGCTCGTCTCCACGTTGTACGTGACGTTTATGCTCACTCGTAATCAAGCAAAACGTGCACGTAAACGCAAGAACAAAACTCCCACTCCAACTCATTCTAGTGAGGAGTCTCCTATTGACGAACCCATTGTACGAGAAGAACCGACCATGGCGAATCGAACTATGATGGAGTTACTTCAAGCACCCACCGAGGGTTATGGAGAAGCTATTGTAATTCCCGCTATCCTTGCGGAGAATTTTGAGGTGAAAACGGGTTTGTTGTCGATGATCCAAAACAACAAATTCCGTGGTGATGAGAAGGACAATCCCCACAACCATATCCGCCAATTTAATCGTCTTATCGCCACGTGCAAATTTAAGGATGTCTCGAATGACTCGATTAAGATGATGCTTTTTCCGTATTCCTTAGCGGGGCCCGCTAAAATTTGGTTAGAGAAAGAGCCACCCAATTCTATATTGACGTGGAAGGATCTCGTTTCTAAATTTGTGAACCAATTTTTTCCGCCCTCTAAGACTACGCATTTGAAGAATGAGATTTCTAAATTTTCACAAGAATCAAATGAAAGTTTTTCTACGGCTTGGAATAGGTTTAAGGAGATGTTACATGAATGTCCTCGTCACGGTTTTTCCGATTTGCACCAAATTGACACGTTTTACAATGGACTTAACGATCATGAAAGAGATTATTTGAATGCCTCCGCGGGTGGTAATTTTTTGTGTAAAACGGTTGAAGAAGCTTTGGTCATAATCGAGAATAGGTCTAAGGTTTATAGCCCTCGTCACACACCGAGTGTTGCCAAAAGGGGCTCGTCATCATCATCTCAAAGTATCAATGCATTACATGATGAAGCAAATGAAGAAAACCGATTTTTCGATAGATTTGCTAACCTTATGTCCCATTGGAAGGCTCAAGAAGCTTCCAACACCGCTTCGGTCAAAGCGGTTTCTAAGAGTTGTTTGTCGTGTGGGGGAGCTCATGATCTTTCCGAGTGCATTACCGCGGATGGTAACACTTCGAATGCTTTTGTAGCCACGGGAACTTACAACCAAATCGGTCAAGGTTCTCGTTCAAATCAAGCTCCACCCAATCAAAATGCTAATAATTATCGCAACAACAACCAAGGTGGAAATTACCAAGGAAATCAAAGGAATTATAACAAAGGTAATTACCAAAGTGGAAATGGGCAAATTTCAAATCAAAACCAAAACCGTGATTTTCAAACTAATGCCCAAGGTTTTCAAAACGATAACACCAAAAATCTTCAAGGAGAGTTTTTGAGTTATGCTAAGGCTAATGATGCTAAGTTTGACAATATGCAACGTGAGATGGTTAGCTTAAGATCCGAGTTGAAAAACGAGCTTAAAAACGAACTTGCTAATGAACTTAAAACTCATGCTAATAAAATGGAAGGAAACGTCACACGACTCCAACAAAATCAACAAAAAATGGAGCAAGGACAACATGAGATTAAGCAAGAATTGTTAAAAGCGGATGCTAGGCAATCTAAGTTTGAAGACCGTATGGCTAAAATGTTTGAAGCTATCATGTGTAAGCCCTCTTCTTCGGGTGGTCTTCCTAGTGATACCATCGTGAACCCGAAAGGAGAATTGAAGGTTGTTGCCACTCGTAGTGGTAAAACTTTCAAAGAACCCATTTCTCGTCCAAGTACTTCTATGGAGAAGGAAAAAGAGAAAGAACCCGAGGTTGTGGTTGAAAAGGAGCAAATTACAAGCCCACGAAGTACCGCTCAAACCACACCTACGGTTGAACCTACACCCATTATGGAACCCGAGATTCCAAGGCCGATGCCTATGCCTAATTTGCCCCAACCCACACCACCTTTACCCTACCCATCAAGACGAGACAAGGAAAAGGCACAAGAACGAAATAATTATCAATTTGAACTCTTTATGAAAATGTTTCGTGACATGCATTTTAATATAAGTTTTGCCGACGCCTTAGTCATGATGCCTCGATTTGCCGCGAACTTCAAAAGTATGTTGAATAACAAAGAGAAATTGCAAAAATCGTCTAGTTGTTCATCGGTTTTTCTAAGCCGCATACCTCAAAAAGTCGGTGATCCTGGAAAGTTTTTAATCCCATGTGCTATCCAAGACATGGAAGAATGCTACGCCTTGGCCGATCTTGGTGCTAGTATTAATTTGATGCCTCTTGAGATTTTTAAATCGCTCAATCTTCCAAAACTCACTCCTTCAAGAATGTCAATCGAGATGGCCGATCATTCTACGATTCTAGCTTGTGGAGTTGCCGAGGACGTCTTTGTGAAAGTTGGGAAATTCTATTATCCCGTGGACTTCATTGTTGTTGATATTCCCATCGATCCTAAAGTTCTGTTAATTTTAGGTCGATCTTTTTTGGATACCTCGAGAGCACTTATCGATGTGCATGCAAGAAAAATCACTCTTCGTTTTAATGAGGAAGAACTCGTCATTAATGCAACCCAAAACTCCACTCTTTCTCATGTTTATTCTATCACATCTTTGTACAATGTCAATCCCATCAAAAGCATTTGCAAAAAGATTTCCAATAGAGTTTTAGGAGTTGATAAAAATGAAGTTTCGTCCCCTCCGCCGGTGGAGGTTAAGAGTGTTAAGCCTATGATTCCAATCTCGAGTGAATCTTCGGATGATGAATACGTTGATCCCGATGGGGAGGTTTTCTTTGTTGACAAAAGATTTGAAAACTTGCCACCACCTAAACCAAAAAGATTTCAAAATGTGAGAATTTTTAGTGTGACTAACATTGTTTTAGATACACCAAATATTTTTGACATAATCAAATCGGGTTTTCACAAAGAGAGTGTTAAAGATGAAAAAGGAAAAGATTTTAAATTTAATTTAAAAGATTTTTCTACAATTCTAACTCCGTCATCACCGCGTTTATTGAGTACTACAAGCTCGTCTTCTCCTTTTGACGATGCTTTGTGTGGACTTAGTGTGGGGGAAGCCCCTTATGTTCCCTCCCCTTTCTCCACCGAGGACGAGATATTTGATCCTGGAATTGCTTATATAGGGAAATCTCGGTCTTCCACCGATGCAATAAATGGAAAATCTTTTCATTTGATTGGTGCGAGTCTACCTCGAGTAGCTCAATGTTTTGACTTACCCATTGTCCCACCCTTCTATTTCTTCTCTCCTATTTTCTTCTACCCCATTAGGGTTTGTGTTGGAGTAGTGTTGCTTCGTCTTTCATCCGAAAACGAAGACGCTATCTTTGACCTCGGTATACGTTTATCGGATTTCTAAAGTACTCCATGTGCTTTTGGGCCTTGTTTATCATGTAAGCCCCACCAAAAATTGACCACACCATGATTATCCCTAAATGATCACATTTATGGGGATTCGAGTCGAGCTTTTGACTCGGTTATCAAAAACAAGGTGCCTCGTGGGGGAGTCCCATGCTTATCCATGTACATATTATTGCTTTCTAATTAGTTTAATGTGAGGGGATTTGTGCCCTTCCAACCTTTGTTCCGTGGTTGTTTGTGAATTGTGTCTTTTAGATCATCATCTTCACGATTGGAGCCTCTCGTGTTCGTTTCATGGGAGCACTCGATCATTTGCTTTGGAGACCTTTCCCAATATCCATATGATATATCCTTTTATGTTCTAACCTTAGGTTTTTAGCACACTTCATAAACGGCTATTACTTAATGGTTACACCCTTTCCATGCTAGATTAGGCATTCGACTACGTCTCTAGTATGGGGGTATTTGCACCCCTAGACTCGAAACATTGAGGACAATGTTTAACTTTATTATGGGGGGTGAATAGATACTTGCCTTGCCAAACCTTCACGCTTTCCAAAGTTTATCGTTTTGTTGCAAAATAAGGCTAAAAATGGCCAAATTTTAAATTTTTTCTCATATTTTATAAGTGTTTAAGACACGAATGTAGGTTTTCCGATGGCGAGAATAAGAGTAATTTTTGACTCGACCGTGCGTGTTGAGCACTTAGCTTTGATTCCTTAACTACACATTAGGCTAAGTCTCTTAAATGAGGACGAGAAATGATAGGTTAATTATAAGTTACTATGCTAAACGTAGAGTACTCGTATTCTTTCAAAAACTCATGTGTTCTCGTTGTTTGCTTATTCTCCCTTCGCATGCAAATATTTTTTGCTTAATAAATATTGATTTAGAGGTTTAGTTTTGATTGTTGGGTTTCTAGTCTTTTCTAGTAGCTTCCGTGTAATTAAATTGGGAAGACATTAAGGTATCGCCAGCGTCACGGTTTTGAAGTAATGGCACCCCAATAATCGAAAGCTTCACCTAATAATAAGATTTCAAGTGCTCACCTAAATCAAGCAAACAATTTGAAGCCCCACAAGGCCTAAAATCTATGCAAAATTGAAAGTGAATCAAGCCTTAATCTTCGAAGCTTTAAAGATCCAAAATTCGCTTTAGCGTGAGGATATACGTCTTTGGCTAATAAAACCACCGATGAGGCGGATAATAAAAGGCAAGGCAAGACCGAAGTCATAATAAAAGCTTCATGGCGAAGTTGAATAAAAGATGGAGGTAAACCAATGATAATAAGGCCCTTCCGTTAGGGGGCGTATAAAAGTCTTGGTAATAAGTCTCATGTTCAAAACCGTTATAAAACCGTGTTTATCGATCCTTCTTGTTGACTTAATTTTTTGACATCGTTGTCTATTAGGATGAATTATTAATTTAATGATTTTGGTTACACCGTTAAAACTCTATTTTTAGACTTAATCTCTATTCACGCATAAGTCAATGATGTATCCTCGTGATCATTAAGACAAAATAAAATATAAGAGACACCAAGTAGGAATAAGGGAGTTTAGGTTCGTAATTAACACTCATGAGATATGATCGTGTTGCTAACTTATAATAACAATGATCTCGTTACACGCTTAGCATGGAATTGGGTGAAAATCGAGGACGACGAAATTATTTCTAACGAAGCATTCACGTGTTCTTGTTCTATGATCCTAAAAGTCACTTGATTGTGATGAAAACAATACATTATGTCTAAAACGCGTGTAGTAGTTTATTTAAGTTTATGTCTTCAATAAAAGTCACCATAAAATAAATTTTGGAAGTGCTACGATACTTAATTCTAGCATTGCGTGAGGGCACGACAATGGTTTAGTATGGGGGAGTGATGAGACGGCTTTTATACATGGTCTCATCGTCCAAATCGGGCTTAAAATGGTTAAATAGATCATAAAATACCATAAAATATGCTCGTATTCGTTTGTTGTATGTTTTAGGTATGGATATCGAGAAAAAGACAAAAGATCACAAAGAAACAAAGCAAAAACGAACACGGGAAACGAAGCCGCACAATGAACCGGACCCGAATGATGATTTTCCAAAAATACCCTTGAAGAATTAAAGATTGTCAAGTTTAGTCCTTGAAGTTTGAATATTTGTCAAGTTTGGTCCCTCATCTTTGAAGACTTGTCAAAAATGGTCCTTGAAGAATCACTTTATACAAGAAAATTCCTCAAAGATTTAAGAGTTGTCAAAACAATCCCTTGGAGGAAAGATAAATTACATATATGGTCCTTATATCATGTTTGAAAGTCATTGTGCCAAAAATGACAAATGCTCCAAACTTATATCAAAGGAATTGGAATAAAAAGCTGTGAGATTGCATTTGCTATGTTTTAAGGAATTCAGGGGTTAATATTGCCATTTATGAAACCCATAACCCACTTACCCACCATATCACCCAACCAATACCTGGTTTCTATTAAGGTGTGGTCAAACCAAAGTCAAATCTTACTTTCCTAACAAACACTGTCACCATCACCATCCCTTAATCCATATCCCATAAACCCTAAATCTACCCAGTACCAATCCCTAATCAATATCAAAGGGCTTTTTGTTGTGACTTACCAGAAGCATAATTAACATAACAACAATCACACCCATGTGTTTGTTCCAGTGCCAAGTCAGCTAGAGGGGACCTCACCAAATAGAGAAAAAGTCACGGGTTGAGCTAAACTACAAAATTACTTGACCAAACGAATGGTTTTGGTCATACTCCTTGTTGCCCACAACAAATCAACCACCAAGATTACTTAGAAGCTTCAAGAACGATTTCAAGATCAGCATCTCCAAGAATATGCCAATGGATCTTTTAGGGCATTTTCGGGCTTTTGTACACATTTTTCAGCTAGGGTTTATGTCTCCTCATCTATTATATATAGATAACTTAGTTTGTATGCAGCCTTGTTCCAATTTTCTCTAAAAATTTTGTAATATACGAATTTTGGATTTAATTGAGTTCCATCTTTATATTTCCTTGCACTTTAAATTCCAGTCATTTAAATTCATGTCACTTTAAATTATTGCACCTTCAAATTTTGGTACCCATTTCCATTTCCTTTTAATTAAGACAGTTTCATTTTCCATGAGGTAGCACTGTAGCAGAAGCTAATGGTTGGCTTACTTGACAAATAAGTTGAGTATTTAATTTATTTAGGTCGATTACTTGCGGATTCAAGGCTTGCGAAGGCTCTTTGGGTTCAGTTAGTTTGGAAATTCAGTTGGTTCAAAGTAGTTTGTAGTTTGAGTAAAAAGTTTTTGTGGTGGATGATGAAAAGAGTATAAGCTGTTGCGAAAAAGATGGTTTTGGTTGAAAAAGATGATGAAAAAGGGTATAAGTTCTTGCAAAAAGATTGGTTAGATAAGCTTTGCTATTGGACCCATTGTAAGGATTTTGTCTTTTTTCGCCTTTATTTTTTTTTCCTTATCATTGCTAGGTGCTTATGTGACTTATTTGGTTTACTTGTTGATAATTTCTGCTAGTTTGTTTCACTGTTCATTCACTTTCATTGTGATACTTTTATTTTGCTTATCTTAGTCATAGAGTTTCATTTTGCGTAGCTTAAGGGGTGTTTGGCTTAAGCTTATTCATAAGCTTAAGTTACGCCGTAAGTTTTTGTTTACCTTTAATCACTTTAGTGTAGTCTAGTTAAGCTTACATTAGCTTTTGGTTTTCCTAAAATAACAAAAAGAATAAAAATATAGATAAAGTTAAGTTTCTGCTAATACATATTGTTGGATTATAAAATTCATAGGATTTATGTTTAGTTTGCTTTCTTAGGTTAAAATAGTGTCTCTTAGATGTAACTTGAGGTGTGCATTTAGTTGCCTAAAAGACTTACATAGTTTTTCTTTAGAACAGATAGTGCTATAGGAGATTTTTTATTTTTTTCAGCGTAAAGTACTCAAAAACTTGCAGCCACTGTGCAAGCTTTATTTTAGAGTTTCAGATTTTGGGGTTGTGGATTTAGATAGCTTAGGTATAAGCCCCAATCTGTTTTAGGTTAGTTTTAGTTCGAGATTATTTTTTTTTTGCTTTTCACATAAGTACAAATTTAGCTTAATTTTACTTGTTTGCGTAGATAGTTCACTCACCCACTGCTTGTTTCATATGCATCAACATTTGAGGTTTTAGTTTAAAATACTTGTAATTCATATAGTCTAGATAATAGGTTCATCTGTTCACATGAAATTTTGGGTTTAGAAGATTTGTAGGTGTTTAATTCCAAGTTGGTTTTAACCTATTAGAACACTAGATGCAAACATAAATTGGCTACTGTCTTTTTTTTTTCTTTTTTTTTTGATACTTTGCAAATCTTTGATTCTAATGCTTCTGTGTTGATTTTCATTGCTGTGTGTTTAAGTTTGTCAATATTTGTTGCTTCTCAACCAAGGTAGCCAACTGCTACCTTGGCTAGTTCCTTATCACCAAAAGTTCCAAAGTACTAAAATAATAATCTGCCAAAAAGAAAGCAAGTGGGTCTCGAACTCAAGACCTACACAACACAACAGACGCAAATTACAACAGCAATACCATCTGTGCTCATTCACACATTTTGTTTAATCTTTCTTTCATTTTTCTAGAATACCCTTATTTTGTGTATAAGCTGATAAAAGAAAAAAAAATACTAAGTGTCTGTTGTGGGTTTCGAACACCTGACCTCAACAGCAATAAAGACATAGCCAATCTCCCAAGCACCATCTGCTCTAAGAGTTTTTCTTGTCATAAGTTGGTTTTGTATTTCTTTTATATACTTTTCCAAATTGTAGTAGTAGTTATATAGTTTAAATAATTTTTATCTGCTTATATCTTTTTAATTTTTCATATGTATAATAGTGTAACCCGTGCATTTAGCGTTATTAGATTTTCTGCATTTTCTTAGATTTTAAAAAAATAGTTTGCTATTTTTAATTATTTAATTAGTTTTTAATTTTATTTAATTCATTAAAAATTATTTAAAAGTAAAAAAAAAATATAATTCTTTTTTTTAATAAAATTTTATTTTGTCATTTAGGACATAGGAAAAATAAGTTTGATTTTGCATAGTTTAAATTTCATAATTTCCTTTTTATTATTTCATTTTCTAGGATTATATTAGTTTTAAATTTTAGAAAAGTCATAAAAAATAGAAAAAAAGTTTATAAAAATTTTCAAAAAATATTTTTTTAGGTTCTAAATAGATTACTTTAGGTTTAAGAATAAAAAGTTTTTTTTATTTTGTCTTTTTCTTAGCTAGTTTTATTTTTAGATTTTTTAATTAACTTTAAAAATTAATATAAATTAATTTAAAAGTTTTCAATTTTTTTTGGTTTGCGTAGTTTTCTTAGTTAGACTTTTTAGGTGTTTTTAGGTATTTTTAATAATTATTTAGGTGAAATTTTTCTTTTGGTCGCGTTTTTACGTTCGTACGTTTATACGTTTTCGTCCGTTTTGAGCGTAATCCGCATCCGTTTTCTTTTCTTTCCGTCTTTCCAAAAGCGTAATCACTCATTTCAAATAACGTCTATAATATTTTTGGCTTAAACACCAAACCTCCACCGAGAACGAACTCGACGACGAGTATTCGCGTTTTTCACAAAACGTGATACTTAATACTTACCCGCTTTATTAGTACTTGTTTTTCCTAAGGCAAGTGACTAGTTTTACTACATCATATTGTCACGGAGAACAACATGACTTCTATTGACTTTCTCACTTCGAGATAGTTGATATTGAATAGGTGGCATCTGCTCCAACCTCCGACCACTAAAAGTGCACAAATCGAGTCTAGAGCCAAGAGATCAATCAAATCTCGTTTGGACACACGGATGAAGATCAAGAGAGTCCTACGCTATATCCTTGCGATATTGCTAGAACACTCAGAGTGATACTACTTAGTATTCACAATGATGAGTGGAAATCCTTCCAGTGTTAACGTCAAACAGCACTGCGGTAGGTCATATGCAAGATTCTTTATGAATTGAACATATGTAAAACTGAAAAGCAACAGTGGTTTGATTCTGAATTGATTCAAACTCGTTTCAGGTTTCTACGCAATATCTTTATGGTCTTGCCAGAACATTCAGAGTGATATTCATTAATATTCACAGTGACGAATGGAAATCCTTCTAGCGTCAACATCAAACAGCGCTACGGTAGGTGACTTGTGAGATTCTTATGAATCAAACTTGTGTCAACTGTAAAGCAACAATGGTAAGATTCGTAATGAATCAAACTTGTTCCAGGAATTTGAATTGACGACTTTAATCAAGCGGATATCTATCCAATTGATTAACTCTTTATGTTCGCAGTCTTGCTTTGAGACGGTCGAGTAAAGAGAACGGCTAGTACAGCCGCGAAACCCTGTCAAGGAGATTCTTAATTGAATCTACCTGATCACAGGTACGATATTTAATATCGTATAACGGTCTTCAACGACCGGAGGTAAAATGATACCGATTTAGGACGAATGTCAAAGCCATTCAGTCCGTGTCTATGTCTTGTTTCGAGAAGGTGGCGTCACGGTGTACACAGCAAAGTCAATGATTCAGAAACCACATACTCATGCCTAAAGACATATTCAACTACTAATAGTGTGAGCATGTGGATGAAGACCCAAGATCGCAAGATGGCAAAGACAAGTCAATGATGATTTGAAGATCTCAAGCTTAAAGACAAAGTCAAAAGACAACGACAAAGGCTCAAAGATCACAGCATGAAGGAACAAGGCTACGATTACACGTTCAAGACTCATTTATGGCGAGATTAGTAATCTCTACAAATTTCCTAAATGACCAAGGTTTATGACCTATCATTGGGGGAGATTGTTAGCCTCAAAATATTGAGCCAAACAAGAATGCTCGGTCATATGTTTATTATGTATCGTATTTTAGAATGTTGTAATAGGTAGTATATTAGTCGTGTTATACGGGCTTAACTTTAGGCTAAAGTTCATTAATAAGTAACTAAAGCCCAAAAGGAAAGCCCGGCCCAAACCATATAGTCCATAAAGAAGCCCGCATGTGGGTGGACTATATATACTACCCTCCTAGCATGTTAGGAGGGTTGGTGATTCATTTTTCTTCTTAATCTAATATTTCACAAGTTCACACACTTCTCTATCTTTTCTCTCTCTAGTTTCTCTCTCTAAAATTCATCTCATTTCTACCTTTCTTTCTTCATTAATAGTATAGAATCATAACATATTAGGGACAACAATATGATCGAGAAGTCGATGGAAGTATTCAGGGATGAATTTTTAGTGTTTGGCAATTCGTTCACGTCGTGTTTATCTAATCTCGAGAAAATGTTAAAACATTGTGAAGAAACCAACCTTGTGCTTAATTTGGAAAAATGTCATTTTGTGTGTAAACAAGGAATCGTCTTTGGGCACAAGGTCTCGAAAGCGAGGATTGATGTCGATAAAGCTAAGATAGACGTCATCGCCAAGTTACCTCATCCCAAAACCGTTAAGGGAGTTAGGAGTTTCCTAGGCCACGCGGGATTTTATCGTCGTTTCATCAAAGACTTTTCGAAAATCTCTCGAGCAATGACACACCTTCTCGAGAAGGATGCTCCTTTTAACTTCAATGAGGATTGTGTTAGAGCTTTCGAAACTCTTAAAAGGAAACTTACCGAAGCTTCCATTCTTGTTTCTCCTAATTGGGAATTACCCTTTGAAATCATGTGCGATGGAAGTGATTATGCAATTGGGGCCGTCTTAGGGAAACGTTGAAAAGAACTTCCGTCCTATCCATTATGCTACTAAGACGATGACCGAGGCTCAACTTAATTACACCACAACAGAAAAGGAATTCCTTGCCGTGGTTTATGCTTTTTTAGAAATCCCGACCTTATCTCGTCTTGACTATAAGCATCGTGTATACGGACCATTCGGATATCCAGTATCTCTTAGCTAAGAAAGATGCTAAGCCGATATTGCTTCGTTGGATGCTCCTCCTCCAAGAACTTGATGTTACCATGCTTGACAAAAAAGGAGCCGAGAATCTAGCGGCCGATCATCTCTCTCGTCTAGAAAATCCTCACAAACATGTATTCGAGAACAAGGAAATTACCGAAACATTTCCTCTCGACACTCTCGGTGTAGTGAATTTTAAAGACAATACCCCATGGTTTTCCGACATTGCAAATTACCATGCGGGGAACTACATAATCAAGGGTATGACGACACAACAAAAGAGAAAATTCTTTCGTGACGTCAAGTTCTATTTTTGGGACGACCCTTATCTCTTTTGGGTTTGTGCGGATCAACTCGTTCGACGTTGTGTATTTGGTACCGAAGCTTCTAACATCCTTAGAGCTTGTCACGAAGGACCCACGGGTGGTCACCATGGTGCTAATCTGACGGCTAAGAAAGTGTTCGATGCCGGCTTCTTTTGGCCTACGATCTATCATGATGCACACTCACTTGTGAAGTCGTGTGATTGGTGCCAACGCCAAGGAAAATCGTCGCAAAAGGATGAAATGCCGCAAAACATAATTCAAGTTTGTGAGATTTTCGACATTTGGCCTATTGACTTTATGGGGTCGTTCCCATCGTCTCATGGAAACAAGTATATCCTCGTCGCCGTCGACTACCTATCTGTAGAAACTAGAAGGGGGGGGGGGGGGGGTTGAATAGTTTCTCTTCGATTGGTGACCAAATTAAAATTACTTTCAATTTGGTTTGTATCAAAACTATCTTTTACTTGATGCTAAGTTGCATAATGATTAGGTTCAATTGAAATGCACTACAAAGGATAATAAGTGTTGATGCAAAAGTTGGTTGATCCTTGCTAGACCCGAATTAGGCTTAATTCGGGTTGGCTGGGCTCCGGCTCCTGCACCAAGTGAATCGTTTGGTTGGGATCCTGCACACTAAACAACACGTGTTAGGCTTACCGTGGGAATGTTTCCCACGATTAGACTCCGGCGTGGGAGTAAGTAATCGATTTAGGGTTTATGTGAGTTTAGATTATAAGTCGTAATACCTTTGTGGAACCCTTGAGGGTTCCTTTTATAGGTAGTGAAACCCTAATGGGCTTTCACTGATGCTTCGGCCCCAAGGAAGAGATAACTATCAGAATTAGAATAATTGTTATCTTCTAATTTTGGTAGTGAATATCCTCCTCCATTGGGGTAAAGATATTCCTAGACAGGATATTATTCTGTCTAACCCTATGTCGGCCACACCGGGCCGTGGGCCGCACACATGTGTGCAGTCACTGTTCATCCAAGCCCATAAGCCTGAATGACATTATTCCACCCATCTGTGATGGGCCGGATACGGGTAGTACCCGTGGGCCGGGTTCGTGACCCGGTTGGGGACTATACGTCATCAATAAGCAAGTATAATGATAATGAAATAAGTAAAGAGTAATGAAGGAGACAACCTAGTGGGAAGACACCAAGATTTATAGTGGTTCGGCAACGAGGTTCTATCCTCGTTTCTACTCCACTCCTCGAGTACACCTACTCGAGATTTCCACTATATCCACAAGCTCCCTTCTCGGCGGAGAAAACCTTACATCGTTTCTTACATTATTTTCCGACACTAAGCTAAATGTCGAGACCTAATCTTTAGCTAGGACCAATCTACACGACGTTGCCTACTTCACAATTTAATGACACAAGGCTAGATGTCGGGTTCTAATCTTAAGGTAGAACCAATCTTCACGACGTTGCCTATTTCACCATTTTACGACACAAGGCTAGATGTCAAGTTCTAATCGAAAGCTAGAACCAATCTTCACGACTCTTCACTTTGAAGCTAAGTGAGAACTTCACACAACACAACTACTAATCACTCTAAAGTTTAGTGAGAACTCACAAGACACAACCACATCACTTTATAGTTTAGTGAGAACTCCTAATCAAATCTATTACAACTCAACTAGACTTATCCAAGTACACACATGTAGCTTGGATTTACACAACACAAATCCAAGCAAACACATATGCAATGGATGTACACAACAAATCCAAGTATCCACAAATAGCTTGGATGAACACAACTAGTCCAAGTATTCATAAATACATTGGATTGACCTAAAACAAAAAAGGTATCATGATGAATATGACTAGCTCATAGATTCATCTTTATCACTACACTAGTGAGTGAGTGATCTTCTCATTGGACATGGTAAAGGAGGGGATCAAGAGGATAATCATATGTAAACATCCTTAACAATTTAAGTGATCATTTACTAATGATTATGCTATAGAAAATAGAAAGAGGGCTGAGAAAAACGTCCAAGAGGCTTGCTGAAAAATGAGATTTGACCCACTATTTAAAGGAGACAAAGTTACAACGGATCTATAACGGCTACTGTGCGCGGTACCTTATCTAACCCCGCGGTACCATATCGCTAAGGTACCGCGTAGGTACTTAAGTTACCGCCACTAGACTCCGCTCCGTTTTTTGTCTTTTAGTGGGGTGGGAATATCTGAGGTTTTTGAACCCTTCAAAGGATATTCTAACAGCATTTGGAATATGCCATTTTCAAATTTTCATTTTCCATTTTAATAAAACATTTTCTAAAAAAGAAAGTTTATTAAAAAGTCTTTTGTCTTATTAACAAAAGTGAGTTTTAAGGATAATCATTTTGATGATCACTAAGTATGATTAAGAAAGGTTAGTGATATGATTATTACCTTGATGATAGTGTTAGTTAAATAATTCATTTTGTGTTTTACACTAAATGTGTTGTATGGTTTGTTGTGATCAAAACTAAGAAAGATTAGTTAACACTAATAATGTTTTTAGGCATCACTTGCATTAACAATCTCCCCTTTTTTGATTACGACAAACGATAAACTCATTTACGTAGAAACACAAACTATGGAATTATTAACTAGTTTATCACTATCATTTCTCCCCCTTTTTCGTAGACAAAAAGGTTATCATAAGTCTTTGAAGAACATCGAACTTTGCTAGTAGCTCCCCGTTGGTGGTTGCTCCCCCTTTCTTGGGGCACCAAGTTTGTGAGCTAAGGTGACATGCTACAAAAAGGTTAGTAGAAAGGAAAGAAACACCAATGTATATATGATCACTACCTACTAAGTAACTTGAGAGGGAGAAAGAGAAGAAATCTCAAATTAGAAGCAAGTATTTTGCTAAGTATGTCCAAAGAGGTAACTGACAAAATCAAACCTCAATCCAATGAAGATGATAAGCTTGTCAATGGGTTAAAGCTTTACAATTGATGGAATCACCCATAAGCAATTGTAAAAAATTAACCAAGATCAACTCAAAATAGAACTAATGAAATAGCACACAAATAACACAAAGGTTACATAAAAAAAACAACAAAGAAGATAGTCATACACATAGTATGAGTATCTAAAAGCAATAAATATGGAAAATAAACCACTAAGCATAAGCTAGTCTAACAGTGATATCTTCCAAGATTGCTAAAAATAAAAATAAAACTAAAAAGACGACGGTGCATCATTCGAAGTTTTGTCCACCGGAACGAAAACTTGAATAGGAGGTCGAGTGAGGAGGAATTCAAGAAAAATTAACTTCTCATACACATGAGCAAGTTCAATTTGTTGAAATCGGCAACAATCACACGAGGATCCATGATGTAACACAAAATCGTTTGATGGGGGTATGGCATCAAACTTAGGGTTTGGTGGTGGTGGGGTAAAGGGTTTGGGAGTGTTTTCACAATGCTTTGTGAGGTTTGGGAAGGTTGAAAGGTCATTGAGTTGGGGGTATTGAAGGATTGTGGTGGTGGTGGAACATGTTCTTTTGCTCTGGTGATAGGGTTTATGGTGTAAGTCTCATTCCAATACTTGATTGGAGAGAAGGTAGGGTTTTTGGGTGGTTTGGACGAAGATGGTTCATTCTTCTTAACCCAAACGGGTCGAACCGAGATTTTTGGTTTCTTTGAAAGCTTGGATGAAGAAGCTTTGGGTGAGAGGGGTTGTGACAAAGAAATGTCAAGGTTAGGAATGTAGGAGTTAGGCATTGTGAGAGTATGAGAATGATATCTCAAGGTTATGTGAGAATGAATTCTCAAGGTTGTGAAGGTGTGAGAATGAAATCTCAAGGTTGGGGTATAAGTAAAATGTAATCAAGGTAAGAATTTGAATACAAAATGTGTAGTGTCAAGGAATGTTTAGTCAATTTGAGTAAACAAGGAATCTTGACTGGGAATAGGGTTTTATAAGTTTTGACCAAAAAATCGTCAAAAGTCACTTTCTGGCCGCGGTACCTTATAGGGTCCGGTGGTTCCATATCACTAAGGAACCGCGGGTCTTTAAGGAACCGCGTCCAGTGGACTTTAAACCATGTTTTTCCTGGGTTTTGGGAAAAACTAAGACCTTTTTTTTCAAAAAATTGAAAATCTTGGAATTTTACCTCTATTAGAACCAAAATATGCTAGGGTTGCGTAAAGCAACACATTCACAAAGAATGTCTTGACAAAGGTTGACAAAATAATTTAGATATCATTTTGAACCAATTTTAGTCAAGTTTAGGGGTTGTGATAGATTTAGGTTCAATTTTAATTTCAAATTAAAGTTGATTAGTGTGCACAAAAGGATAGAATCACACAAAGCTAAATCCATAAGACAACAACATAAAACATTCATTAATGAGGCAAGTACAAAGACAAATAAAAACTAACTAATACATAGCTAGCTTAAAATTAAATCTAGATAAGTAGTTTTCTTTGGCTTGGTTTTGTTGAAAACTCTTATTAAGACAACTCCATCATTCATCTCCTAGGAGGTGGCATGGAGAACAAAGTAAGCAAGAAGTCTTGCAAACCCCTATGTAGTCCATACATATCCATCCTTAGGTTTTGGATGAGGAAGTGGTTGTAGAGACAACATGGACATCTAGGACCATGAGTTTGTTGAAACCCAAAGTAAGGATCACCCAAGAGGAGGGAAAGAGGGACACCCAAAATTGGGATGTTTGAGTTGAGTGGAGGTGGAGGAGGCAAGTTCTCCAAGGGTGATGTGGGTGAAAGTGGAGGCATGTTTCCCAAAGGGGAAATGGGTGAGTGTGGAGGTAAATCCTCCAAGGTTGGTGAAATGGGTGAGTTGTGAGGAGTAAATGGTGAAGTCACCAAAGTGTCATCAAAGTCATTCCCAAAAGGAATGCTTTGGATTGGTTGAGGTTGTGTGGTCACTTCCAAGGGTGCACTTGGAGTGAAGGGTGAAGAAAGCTCATTCATTCTAGAGTTGAATGAAGAGGAGGTAGAACCAAGGGAGTGGTTAGTACCATGGGTGGATGAAGTCTTGCATGGTGCAAGAGGTGGGGAAGGTGATAAAGAAATGAGGATAGGAGCATTCTCATTCTTAGGTGTGTGGAAAGGTGCGAGTTAGGATTAGCTACCTTAACCCTTATTTTAAGTGTTCTCCATGGGGTGGAGGTCTTGGAAGTGTTTAAGGTTTTGGTATACACCATGGTTGATTAGGGTGGTTTAAGGTTTAGGGAAGTATGTTTGATGTGTGAAGAACATGGCAAACAAGGTGGGTTTAAATGGGTGAGGGGATGATCCAAACTAGTAATGGGTTAAAATCATTTTAGGTGAATAATGAATTTAGGTAACCTAGTTTAGGAAATGTGCAGTTTATTACTGAAAATCATGCAAGGTTTACACAAAATTAAGAAAACAGTGTAAAGCAAAGATGCTGTCGTGCACAGTGACCGACAGTTCCTTATCTAGGACCAGCGGTACCTTATCGATAAGGAACCGCGGGTCGATATGGAACCGAGACCAGAAGGTTTTCAAAAATTTCCCTTCCCAGTTTTTGATAAACCCAGATTTTTCCCAAAAGTTTCACAGGCCAAAGTTAGCTACAGATCATAATCTAGCTAACTATCAAAAGGCTTGCACAAAGCTATGTAAGTCACAAACATGATTACGTAAGAAACATTTAGGATCAAAGAAAATAATAATCCAAGCATAAGTTAGTACATAACCAAATGAAGAGAAGAAATACATGAAATCATCCTGGATGAGTGTTGCAAGATATCATGAGCAAAATATTTAATTCCTTGATTCACTTCTGAGGCGTTCTCGAAGAAGATGATTGAGATAAAATTGATAATCGGAATCAATTTCATGGAATGAAGAAGTTGAGATAGAAGAAGTCATGAAATTGAAGAAATTGGAAGGAGGATTGCTAAAAGACTCTTCTTGAGAGGTGTTTTCGACTTGACTCGAGTTCACATTGATCTCGGGTGAAATGTTCCCTTGAATGAGAGACATGACACGATCAACGGAGTGATAAGGTGACGAGAGAAGAGATGGAAAGTCAATGAGGACTCTTCTAAGAAGACGAGAGAGAAGCCTTCCGTAGGGAAGACTTGACTCAGACTCAAGAAGAACAGATCCGATTCTTCTAGCTATGAAAAATGCGAGATTGTAAGGAGTTGTTGTAGCAACACAATACAACATATGTGCAAGACAAGCGGGTATTAAGTCCCGATTCTCATCTAGACACATTGCATTTTCCCTAATGATTTCGGCCCAAGGAATCATGAAATCATTAAGATCGCTAGTAAGTAATTCCCAAAGGGAGAGATTTCAAACAAATCTTTGAGATTTACCAAGAATAGGATGTTCACGAGGTTTAGAGATGACATGAATGATGTCCGAAGATGAAGGAAGCATAGTCACATAATGAGCATCAATAGGGGCCGATTCTAAAGAGTTAATACTCCAAGCATCGGTGAATCGACATTGACCATTAGATGGCACTCCAAGAATATCACCAAATTCTTCAAGAGTGTAAATAATGATTTTCCCTATAATGGAAAATCGTATAGACAAACCATTATTGATGCTTATCAATGTGAATGAGCTAAAGAACTCCATAAGAAACGAAGGAAATATTGGCTCATTAATATCAAGAAGACAATCAAACCCAATAGACTTAAACATGGCACGAATAAACTCATTTGCGAAAGAGGAACAAACGATGCGTCCTTCATGGAAACAACGATGTTCAAGAGACTTAGACGAGTTTTTGTGAGAGTGAATCAATTGAGGGTAAGAGGGCATGTATGCTCGTGTTCGTTCGTGATCTTTTTGATATCTTGAAGACATGACAAGTACCTAAACACGAAAAACAATCTTTCCAATCACTCATATGAGAATCAAAAGGAAAACGAAAAGTGAAAATGTGTTATATCAATTTCTTGACAAACATAGGATTGAATCCATATCATTTTCACGTTCACAATGTGTCTATTCCATCATTAACCAAGAACACATGATCTATGTTAGATCAACAATGGATTAGAACATTGGTTTTTCAAAACAAGGTTTTTAGGTAAGCATTAACAATGTCATTACCTACTTTTTCATGGGTTCATCTCAAATCCATCATTCAACCAAAATCATTTAGCCTAAATTCGGATTTGCTCTACAAGTGGGTTTTAGTGAAATCTTAATGAATATCAACCTAAGGAATCATAGTAAGATTACCATGTCAACCCACATTCCTATTAAGGTTTTAATTCAATTTCAATTTTAAAAATCCCCAATTATGAAAGGATGAACCCTAGAACAAAATAGATGAAATTGAAAGAAAATACTTACAATTAATTGATGTTAGATGAAGGATGAGTGAAACCCACAACTTGGAATCAATTAATTTGAGTGATTGAAGGTTTTGGAAGCTTCAACAATGGTGGAAAAGGTAAAACCCGTCGGCTGTGTGTTTTTTGGAGAGAGAGAGTTTGGTTTGAAAAAGAATAAAAAAACTCAAACTGGCGCTCTGACAAAATTTACTGCCCGCGGTACCTTATCGATAAGGAACCGCGGGTTTGAGCCGCGGAGATAAGGAACCGCCTACAGAGGCAGGTTTCTATCTCTGAAAAACGCCAAATTTTGAAAATCCAGTTTTTCTAAAAAACTTAAAATTAAATCATGAGCCTTTTAGAATATCATTGGATCATCATAACACTAAGCAATATGCCTTAATGAAGGATTACGAGTTAAATCAAGATCGAAAAGAATCGAAACGGACAAACGACTACTCGTAGCAAAACGACTAAGTGGAGAGAAGTCAAGAGAAGTGAATCAAGACTAGGATCAATGCTCAAGGGATTAATGACAATCTTCAAGTAGTTCTAACGAAGAGTTTGTGTCATATATAGTGGTTTAAGACGTGCCTTTTCGGCGAAACGATAAACGGCTTTGGTAATGAATAAGCACAAAGCAATTATTCAAGTATAGACTAAGATCACTTTCAATAATAGTCTTAGTCTAAACTAAAATATGAGCAAGGTATTAATTCACTTTCTCTCCCACAAAGGGCCTACTAACCGTATGGGTGCAAACCATGGAAATCATGCTTGATACTTTAAGCTTCTACTAACTCACTCTACATCACCATAGTGAGTCAAGTATCCAAGCAATGAAGATTTGAGAGGATAAAAGAAAATAAACACAAACCACAAATAAATGTCAAGGCAAGGATGCCGAGAACAAGCACATAGTCAAGTAATGATCAAAAGAATGATCAAAGGGCGTGTGGAAGAACGAAAGCGTACCTTGGCCACAAAGAGCAATCCATGAAGGAATAAGTGCTATGCCCAATCAATGACTATGATGAGTACTAAGTCTTCAAGGACTAGTATCATTCCCAATCATCTTGGTATCATCATTCAAAGATGTTAAAGATCAATGAAGATGATTCTTCTAAAGTGCAAGTAACTCAATCTATAACCAATTAATTGATTGATCTTCATGAGTACCTACACAAAGCAAGCTGCGAACTAGTAGATACATTTCAAGAGTATATCTAAAATGCATAAAGGCTACTAATCTTAAGTGAGATGCAATATTATCAATTAAAATACCTATTTTCAAAGAAAACATAGTTTTGACCAAAGAGAAACTTTAGTACAACTAGACCTTCTAATTTGAGGAGACAATGGATCGATCCAAGTTTCAAAGTACAATATACTTCAAAGATCTTGAGTGACCATCGCTCTGATACCAATTGTAGAAACTAGAAGGGGGGGTTGAATAGTTTCTCTTCGATTGGTGACCAAATTAAAATTACTTTCAATTTGGTTTGTATCAAAACTATCTTTTACTTGATGCTAAGTTGCATAATGATTAGGTTCAATTGAAATGCACTAGCAAGAATAATAAGCAAGTATAATGATAATGAAATAAGTAAAGAGTAAGGAAGGAGACAACCTAGTGGGAAGACACCAAGATTTATAGTGGTTCGACAACGAGGCTCTATCCTCGTTTCTACTCCACTCCTCGAGTACACCTACTCGAGATTTCCACTATATACACAAGCTCCCTTCTCGGCGGAGAAAACCTTACATCGTTGCTTACATTATTTTCCGACACTAAGCTAAATGTCGAGACCTAATCTTTAGCTAGGACCAATCTACACGACGTTACCTACTTCACAATTTAATAACACCAGGCTAGATGTCGGGTTCTAATGTTAAGGTAGAACCAATCTTCACGACGTTGCCTACTTCACCATTTTACGACACAAGGCTAGATGTCGAGTTATAATCGAAAGCTAGAACCAATCTTCACGACTATTCACTTTGAAGCTAAGTGAGAACTTCACACAACACAACTACTAATCACTTTAAAGTTTAGTGAGAACTCACAAGACACAACCACATCACTTTATAGTTTAGTGAGAACTCCTAATCAAATCTATTTCAACTCAACTAGACTTATCCAACTACACACATGTAGCTTGGATTTACACAACACAAATCCAAGCAAACACATATGCAATGGATGTACACAACAAATCCAAGTATCCACAAATAGCTTGGATGAACACAACTAGTCCAAGTATTCATAAATACATTGGATTGACCTAAAACAAAAAAGGTATCATGATGAATATGACTAGCTAATAGATTCATCTTTATCACTACACTAGTGAGTGAGTGATCTTCTCATTGGACATGGTAAAGGAGGGGATCAAGAGGATAATCATATGTAAACATCCTTAACAATTTAAGTGATCATTTACTAATGGTTATGCTATAGAAAATAGAAAGAGGGCTGAGAAAAACGTCCAAGAGGCTTGCTGGAAAATGAGATTTGACCCACTATTTAAAGGAGACAAAGTTACAACGGATCTATAACGGCTACTGTGCGCGGTACCTTATCTAACCCCGCGGTACCATATCGCTAAGGTACCGCGTAGGTACTAAGGTACCACCACTAGACTCCGCTCTGTTTTTTGTCTTTTAGTGGGGTGGGAATATCTGAGGTATTTGAACCCTTCAAAGGATATTTTAACAACATTTGGTATATGCCATTTTCAAATTTTCATTTTCCATTTTAATAAAACATTTTCTAAAAAAGAAAGTTTATTAAAAAGTCTTTTGTCTTATTAACAAAAGTGAGTTTTAAGGATAATCATTTTGATGATCACTAAGTATGATTAAGAAAGGTTAGTCATATGATTATTACCTTGATGATAATGTTAGTTAAATAATTCATTTTGTGTTTTACACTAAATGTGTTGTATGGTTTGTTGTGATCAAAACTAAGAAAGATTAGTTAACACTAATAATGTTTTTAGGCATCACTTGCATTAACACTATCAAAGTGGGTGGAAGCTAAGGCTTTACCTACTAATGATGCTCGTGTGGTAGTGAAGTTTTTGAAGCAACTATTCTCTCGGTTTGGAACCCCTTGTGCTATTATAAGCGATCGTGGAACCCATTTTTGTAACGACCAATTCGAAAAGGTTCTAATGAAATATGGAGTTACACATCGTCTTTCTACGACTTATCATCCGCAAACGAGTGGGCAAGTCGAGGTTTCAAACCAAGCTTTGAAGAGGTTTTTGGAAAGGTCGATTGGAGAAAACCGTGCTTCGTGGTCCGACAAACTCGATGACGCTTTATGGGGCTTTCGGACCGCTTATAAGACACCTATCGGTTGCACTCCTTATAAGTTGGTTTATGGAAAGAATTGTCATTTGTCCATTGAATTGGAGCATAAGGCATATTGATAGTTGAGTTTTAACACACCTTTGACTTTAGGAAAAATCAAAAGAGGTATATGTGGTATGGATGATGATTATGCTTCTGCTTTAGCTTATACGTGATACGATTCCAAGCTTTGATTCTAGTTGTTTCACTAATAAGGATACCGCCCTTTATAAAACCCAACAAACATTGGCGACTACCCTTTTTAGTGAAATAGTCAAGGATATGGAGGTCCACTTTGACATGACTTTGAGGCAGAAAGCAGATTTTGAGTTTTTACGCGCATCACATGCTTAGGATTTCCTACTTGCTATCCCTATAAACGAGCTCAGTCAACATATGTCACCAGTGGAATACCGTTCTATTCTTAAGTATCGCCTCATGATCCCATTATTTTCGGCTGATTCAATATGCCCTGTTTGTCGCAAGGCATGTTTGGATTCTTTTGGGGAACATGTGGTTCATTGTAAAGAGCTCCCAGGCTTCAAGTATCGACATGATATGGTTAGGGACGTTCTTTTTGAAATATGTAGGCGTGCTGGCTTCTCCGCCAAGAAAGAAGCATCTGTGAACTTCTTGACTGACCCGTTAGATGGAAGATCCACACTTAGACCAGCGGATATTTTGGTTTTTGGATGGGCTGGAGGAAAACATGCGTGTGTTGATCTGACTGGGTTTCTCCTCTAGTGGGGTTGGGTAGCCGTTTTACAGCGGGCCAGGCTGCTTTGAAAGCCGCCTCATGCAAAGTGACAAAACACGAAAAATCATGCATTGAAAATCAACACGTGTTTATTCCTTTTGCATTTGATACCTTCGGTTTCCTTGCACCTGAAGCGGTGGAGCTTCTGAAGAGAATTCAGCGCGTTATGAATAGAAACGTTATGACACCTAAATCCACAGATGTGGTTTTTCATAGAATTAGTTTTGCTATTCAGAAAGGGCTTGCGGTGCAGCTTGTTGCTCGCTTGCCTTCTACAGCTGTGTAATTAAATATAAATTTGCAAGTTTGTATATGAGCCAAAAGTTTCTTAAAAAAATTAGGGGTAAGTACGACGATTTAGGAAAATCGTGCACAAATGACCCAAGATGGTGAGTTCGTTCTCAAGGAGGCTTGTGTGTTGTTTTAAGAATTGATTAAATGTTTGTGATTATGATTATGAGAAAAGAAAAGAGAAAAGGATGACGGTTAGGATTCTAAATTACACTAAGACGAAAAGTCGCGCACGTAAAACCGTAAAATATGACTAAATTTTAAAATTACCCTAAAAATTCCAAAAAAATGCAACAAATCCTAAAAAATATAATTAGAGTTTACAAAAAATCAAAATTCACTCAAACCTTTTATTTAATTAAATAATAATAATTTAATGCTAATTAAAGCCCAAAAAAACAATTTAATTAACAAAAAGCCCAAAATGAGATTTTTCACTTTGTAAACCTCTATAATAACTTAACTAAATTAAAAAATATTTTTGAAAAATTTAAAATTAATTAAAACTATTTAAAAATGATTAAAAACTATGAAAATGTTAAAATAATTTTAAAAATTAATAAAATGACAAGAAAATTAATCTAAAAGTTTGAAAATTTCTAACTTAATGTATTCAAACTAGGAAAAATGAAAAAGTTGCAAAAATCTTAAATTTAATTTTTAATAATAAAATAATATTAAAAATCTAAAATTTATAAAAAATTCTAAAAAGTGCAAACTAGTTTATTTTAACATAATTAAAACAGAAATGAACTTAAAATACTAAAAATACCCCTAATGGGCCTCCAAATGGGCCAAATACCCAAACAGTCCCTTAATGGGCTAAATTAAGGCCCAATAAGAAAAAGTTCACAAAAATGGCCCAAAACTTCTTGTCAAACTTAAAATTCAATTTTAAACAAAAAATTTCAAAGGCCCAAAAGCTGAAAGTGAGCTTATCACAGCTTATTTCAAAACAGCTTATTCTTAATGGGCTTTTTGTCCCATTAAGCTATAAGCTGATGCCGTAAGCTGAAATTTGATACACAACTCTCTCTTGACCTAATTAAGCTGTTTGTAAAAAGAATTTTTGAATAAGCCCAAGAAATAAGCCTGAAATAAGCAAAAGCTCTCTATAGAAAACGACAAAATAGTCGTTTGAGTTCTAGACCAATTCAAGGGCTGATTCTTGTTGCAAAATATTTCAAATGATAAAACTAAGCTTAATAATCAAAAAGATTTCCAAAAAGCACAATGAATAAGCTGTAGTAAGCAATAAGCACTCATGAAAAAGTCAACTTAGTTGGTTTTCTAGTCAAACCTAAAAGGCAAACCCTAAAAAGCTCCAGATTAGTCAAATGGGTCAAATAAGGATGATTGATTACAAAAACAAAGTTGTTGCAAGTTTTTAAAGTAATTTCAGGGGTATTTCTTGCCATTTGATGATATTTGAAGGGTTGTTTTTGGCATTTCTTCATTCTTCAATGTCTTGAATTGTATGATTGACTTCTTGGAGGACTAAAAATGACAAGTATTCAAATATCAGGGACCATTCTTGCCAATGCTTCAAAGTTGAGGGTCCTTTTTGTAATTTTGACAAACTTTAAGGACCAAACTTGTAATTATGAATATACAAGGGTTTAAAGTGAAAATTCTTCAATATTGGAGGACCCTTCTTGTAAAATCTTCAAGTCTTCAAGGGTTATTCTTGGAAAATCAACTCTAGGGCTTGGTTTATTGTGCAGCTTTGTTTCCCGTGTTCGTTTTTCCTTGTTTCTTGTGATCTTTTGTCATTTTCTCGATATTCGTGCCTAAAATACACATTGAACAAACACAAGCATATATTTGGCATATTTTATGATATTTTAACCATTTTAAGACCGTTTTGGACGACGAGACTATGTATAAAAGCAGTCTCATCACATATTGGGCCCTTAAACATGCAAATTATGATTTGAAGACCGTGGGAGATCATCAGAAAGTACAAATTAATGAATTGGATGAATCAAGAGATAATGCTTATGAAAATTCATTTATTTTTAAAGAAAAGACTAAAAAGTTTCAAGATTTAAAGATTAAAAACCGGGTTTTTAACGTTGGTGATCAAGTGTTACTTTTTAACTCTCGTTTGAAGACATTTTCCGGGAAATTGATATCTCGTTGGTTGTGTCTGTTCACCATAACACAAGTGTTTCCTTATGGTACCATCGAGCTAGCTCAAAATGATGGTCCTAACTTCAAGGTGAATGGACATAGGCTTAAGCACTACTTCGGTGGGTAAGTCCCTTCGTTGGACGACCTCGACCAAGTCACCTTCCCTAATGATAATTAGCATTGAGGGGATCGAGTCGAGCTCATGACTCGGTAATCAAAAGTGAGGTGCCTCGTGGAGGAGATCCCATGCTTATCCTTTGTACATATTAATGCTTTCTGATATGAGCAAAAACTCATATCAATTAATCAACAAATCACCCTAAAACACAAGGAAAATACCTAACTTTTGTGCTATAAAGCAGAATTATGTGGTATGTTTTGTGTTTGTTTATAAATAGGTAAGAAGGATGCATTTCAAGCAAACAAGAGGAAATCAAGCTTATTTGGATGAAAAAGACAAAGAAGGATCAAAGATGGCAAGACTTTGAAGATAAGGGACCTATCTTGACAACATTCCAAAGTTGAAGGACTAAAAGTGTAAATATGCCAAAGTCAAGATGAAAGTCAAACATGGTTAACTCTTCAGCCAATCAAGTCAAAGCTACAAACTTATCAAGAATGCAAGTGGAAGGACCATTTATGCCAAAGAACTGAAGTTCCTAGCTTATGTTGATAATCTGCTATACTTAAGGGGCTTAAATGGCCATTTTCCAAAGTCAATTCAAGTTCAATCCAAGTGAAGAGTTGCAATGATACAACCACACGGATTGCCAACTAATCCTCCACCTCACCCTTTGCAATAACTGCGCCGCCAAGCAATTTATTAACTCCCACTATCCAAAATCAGCCAATAGAAATGCGCCATGCAATAATTCATTTATCCACTTTCAGATAGCGATCCGTGTGACCATATTTCATCCAACCAGGGCATGCCACGTGGCGCTTTCTTCTTCAACGCAACCCAGAACCATTTTTGAGCTACACTTAATTTCAGAAGGAGTTATCTACATGAAAGTTGATCATTTTTAGAGAGGAACACATTGGATACAACTAATTAAGCTCAAAATCAATGAATCAAAAGTCCCCAAATTGTGAAGAACATGATGATGAACATTTAGCTGTTGGATGACACGTGGAAAAAATCAAATGGTGGGAACACGTCATCAACTCCAAAACTTCCACACATTTTGTCTATAAATAGGATTTTTTGGGAATCTAAACTTGTTAGATTCCCTGATCATAGATTTAAACATAATTAAGCTGTTAGATAGTCCCTTGCCTGTGCCTAGGAGGCAGGAAAGTATCGCAAGACTTACAGAGATCCAAGTCTCTGTGAGCAACCTCAGAGGAGTCCATGTCAGAGACATTGTCAAGGAAGTCAAATATTACTTGAAGACATACTCATTGGCTGTGATGGATAACAACCAAGATGTATCAGGGACTCTGAGGGGTTGAGGGTTAACAGGGGTGGCAATACCCTATTAACACTCAGCACACTTTGGACATGCCATTTGTGTGTTCGAGACAATGAAGAAAAAGGAAACTGTTTCGACAACTGTTTCCTTAAAGCATAATGGCAGACTACCAAGAATAGAAGAGCATGATGTGACTGATGTTTTAAAAGTGAAAGTCTTGTGTAGTCACCATCAAGTACTATTTAGGTCAACCTCGTATCACTATAAATAGGATGTGTATCCGTGCATTAATGTTTAACACTTTGAGTATATTCATAACATTAATGCTTAGAACTTATAGAATCAAACAACTGCGACTGTATTCATAAGTGAGGGTTTATAGTTGTTCAAAGTGTGCACAACACATTGTCATCAAACGGTGTTATCCATAACACTTGTAATTCTTTATTATACAATAATAAGATTACGTTTGAAAAGTAATAACTTGTGTTGATTAGCTAAGTTTAGGGTTTCTAGCATTGATTAGGGACTATCAATTGGTATCAGAGCGGTGTTTGATATTAAAACCTTCAAGAAACATCGTTCTTAGTTTTATAATCAAGATCCACCATGCCAGAAACTTCTAACCCACCACATTCACCTTCTGCAGCACCATCTTCACCAAGACTCACCCCTCCTCCCAATGACGATGATCTACCTCAACTTCTTGACTCAAGAGGTGGATCACATGTCACAAGTGTACCAGTCTTTGATGAAGAAGATTTTGCCAGTTGGAAGAGTCAATTTCTTGTGTATCTCGATGGACATGAACCATTTCTTCTAGAAATTTTAGAAAATGTTCCTTATGTTCCCATGGCGCTTACCTCCACTGAAGAAAACCCTCTTCCCAAACCTCTCAAACAATGGACTCCAGCTGATAGAAAATTGGCAAACCAAGATAAACGTCTCAAAAGCATCATCATATCCTGTCTTCCTAAACATATCATGAAGTCTGTCATTCAGTGTCCCACAACCAAGCAAATGTGGATAGAACTCATCCTTGGCCATGAAAGACCCTCTGAAACAAGAGAGACAAAGATTCAGGCACTCAGACTTCAGTTCAATTCCTTCAAGTCACTTGAAGGTGAAAAGGTTCAACAAACCTATACAAGGCTGAAGATTCTTCTCAATGACCTAGCAATGAATGATGTCACCATTGGTCAAGCTGAGATTAATGCCACATTTGTCAACAGCCTTCCAAGAAAGTGGTTGAGTATGAATCAGACTCAGAGAGCATAACTCAATCAAGAATGACACCTTAGCTCAGCTTTATGGAAAGTATAATTATGAAGAAGGGCTGATTGATACTATTTACAAGTCAGAGACTAAAAGATTTGTAGTTCAAGGAGCTTCTTCCAAAGCCTTGATCTCTGCACCACATCCTCATGACAGCGACTCTGATGTTGAAGAAGACACCCGCAGCAACCAAGAATTCTTAACAGACCTTAATGTAGAGTTTCATGAAAGAGCCTTGCTAGCCAACCAAAGAAGATTCTTCAAAAGATCAGGGAGAATAGGATCATCTAGTAAAAAATCTTACAGATCAAAAGAAACTTGCTTTGCCTGTGGAAAGCTTGGACACTTCCAAAAAGACTGTCCTTCCACCAAGACATCCTCACCCTCCTATCCATCATCTTCCACCAAACCTTACAAGTTCAAACAACAACACAATAACTCATCTCACCAATCGAATTCATCAGACAATGAGAAGAAGGATTACAAAAACAAGTACAAGGCACTTAAAGCTGAGTTAGAACAGATGAATTTGAAGCTTGAAGCTTTGTCGAAGAAGAAGGGAGGTGATAAAAAGACAGAGAAAGGGTTGGTAGCTGAAGCTTATGATTGGAATGATGAGCCATTGACCTCAGATGAGGAAGATACTACTAGAGTCAGGGCTTTCATGGCTATAGCTGAGGATGAACCAGCTGTTGGAAAAGGTGATCCAAGATCAGGACAATGAGTTGACATCACAATGAAAAAGGTACACAGGTTTTATCTATGTCTGATAGTGATGAACGCAAGCATGTCCTTGAATACACCATTGTTGATTTACACTTTGTTCAGGAACAAAGAAAGAACCTACTTGATAAGTTTCACTCTGTTAAAACTGAACTGCTAAATGCTAAATCTGAATGTGAAACTCTCAGACGGGTTAATTTAGAGAAAATATCCCTGCAAAATGAAGTCACTAGGTTAACCTTGAAAAACATTGCCTTAAATGATCAAGTTTCTGAATTAAACAAGGTTATTGAAAAATGGTTGTGTGCTAGGTTCACTATAGATCAATCGCTTAATGATGAAATTCCTGCTGACATTAAAAGCGATATATCTGCTAAGAAAAATAAGCTGAGAATTCTCACCAAACCCAAAGACATTGTCTTCAAATCTACAGAGACTATTCATATGCCAGATACCACTTTGACTAATGACCCTGTCTCTGAAGATGTGGCTGAGTTACCATCTTTGCCCAAACTCTCTGGAGTTGAACCTAGCAGTTCCTCATGAACTGCTAAAGGTGAACTTAGAACAGATGTTGAGAAACCACCTGCTAAAGTATTTAATGTGCCTGTTAGACAATCTGGTAAACAAGTTACTTTTAAGCCTGTCTCAACTAAAGCTGTGAATAAGGTTGACCCTTCCACTGAAGAACGCCTGTTGTCTCTAATGAAAGAAGTAGAACTCTTGAAACAACACATTAAGCCTTCCGCTGAATGCTCTACTTCTCATGAACCTAAGTCTGTCCTAGGTGAACCCAAAGGGGAAAGGTTAATCAAACCTTATTGCAATATATGTAAGAACTCTCACCACATGACCTTAGATCATGATAGACATATGGCAGTTAAGAGAGCTCAAACACACCCTCTAGGGATAGACAACAGGGTTCAAAAAGACAACAGGGAAACTACAGACCTTATCCACCCTGTAAATTCTGTGAATTCACAGACCATCACTCATACGAGTGTGGTGACTTCCCTGGGTGTGATATATGTGGATGTTTTACCCATGAGACAGTGAATTGTCCCTCCCAACGCCAAAAGTTCTATAGGAAATTGCTAATCAGCAATTCAGGGAACCCACTGGAAAGTGGGTTCACCATAGGAACTAACCTGTTTCTATGTATCTGTGCAGAAATATCTCAATGAATCGGTATGGTATCTAGACAGTGGCTGTTCTAGACACATGACAGGGATTCAACAATACCTGCACAGATACTCAAAGGAGCCATGTCCTAAAGTGGTGTTTGGAGATAACTCTTCAGGTGACACAGAGGGATACGGCTCAGTGAACTGCAATGGGATAACGTTTACCAGGGTTGCATATGTGAATGGTCTTAAATACAATCTTATTAGCATCAGCCAATTGCGTGATGCTGACTACAAGGTTTTGTTTACTAAGACTCAGGGAACCATATTCAACAAAAATAATGATGTTGTGCTTATTGCACCTAGAAGGAGAGATGTTTATGTCATAAACATGGCTATTTGCTCTGAAGACAGCTCAAATTGTTTTATTGCTAAACCCTCTGAAAGTGTCAATTGGCTGTGGCACAAAAGACTGTCTCATCTCAACTTCAAGAACATCAACAAGATAGCCACACAAAACCTGGTTGCTGGTCTACCTTCAGTGATGTTTTCTAAAGACAAGTCTTGTTCTGCCTGTGTCAAAGGAAAGCATCACAGATCTTCATTCAAGACTAGGCAATCTTTCTCTATTGACAAGTGCTTTCATCTCCTTCACATGGATTTGTTTGGGCCTGTCAAACCTCAGACCATTAATCACAACAAATACACCTTGGTCATAGTTGATGAGTTTTCAAGATACACATGGGTGTTCTTCCTCAGAAGGAAAAGTGATGCAGTTGATACCATCATGTCCTTCATCAGACAGGCTGAAAATATGAATGATGTTAGAGTCAAACCTCTAATAAGTGATAATGGTACTGAATTCAAGAATCATCAACTTGAATCTTTTTGTGATGAAAAGGGTATTTCACAAAACTTCTCTTTAGCTGGCACCCCTGAACAAAATGGTGTGGCTGAAAGAAGAAACATGACTTTGATTGAAGCAGCCAGAACCATGGTGAATGGTGCAGCCTTACCAAAGCAATTTTGGGGAGAAGTTGTTCACACTGCCTGCTACACACAAAACAGATCAATCATTGTCAAAAGACAGGGTAAAACTTCCTATGAAGTTTTCAGAAAAAGATCTCCAGATGTCAGCTATTTTCATGTTTTTGGATGCCCTGTGTTCATTTACAACTACAGGGATAAACTTGGAAAATTTGATGAAAAAGCTGATGATGGTTTCTTCTTGGGATACTCTTCAACAGCCAAAGCCTTTATAGTATTTAACATCAGAAGACAAGAAGTAGAAGAAACCTTTCATGTCAGATTCAGTGAAGATGATGAAGTCATACAAAGAACTGGAACAGAGGGTGATGAAATTGATTTTAATGAAAATGTGTCTTTCCCAAGTGATGAATTCTCAGAACCAAGACATACCAGTCATCACCATCATCACTCCAACACTCTCACTCCTTATGTTCCTGCCTTTGACCCTCTGTCTACTCACAACATAGAAGTTCCTACCTCTCAGGAACTTGATGAAGAAGAACCACAGACCTCTGGTAGCCCCTCTTCGTCTACTGCTATTGATGACTCACCAATTCTTCAAATCTCTAAAGAATCTCCTGCTGATAATGAACTTGTACCTCTTGATATGGCTGAAGAAGACTCTGACACTGAAGTAGTCTTTGAAGAAAGCCCTCCTAGTCAGCAGGATGAAACTCAAATTGTACCAGCTCTCCCCACACGTGTTCCTGTCCTTGAGTCCCCAGCTCCTCAAAATAAGTGGTCAAGAGATCAACACATTCTTCTTGTCAACATTATTAGGGAACCTAATGCAGGGGTTACTACTAGACAGCGAATTCATGACTCAAAATCTGCTTCAGCCAATGAATGTCTCTTTGCTGAATTTCTCTCATAAATTGAACCTAAGAGAGTAGCTGAGGCTCTTATAGAAGAAGGGTGGGTAGCTACTATGCAAGAAGAAATCAGTCAGTTCAAAAGGAACAAAGTATGGACACTAGTGCCAGCTCCACCTGGAAAGAATATCACAGGCACTAGATGGATCTATAGAAATAAGATGGATGAAATCGGGAACATCATCATAAACAAGGCGAGGCTGGTGGCACAGGGGTATACTCAGACTGAAGGAATTGATTATGATGAAACATTTGCTCCTGTTGCAGGACTTGAAGCCATCAGAATCTTCCTGGCTTATACTGCCTATATGAACTTCACTGTGTATCAGATGGATGTTAAGAGTACATTCCTCAATGGAGATTTGGCTGGGGAAGTGTATCTTGAATAACCTGAAGGATTTGAGAAAAGCGAGTTTCCCAATCATATGTACAGGTTACACAAAGCCATGTATGGGCTGAAACAAGCTCCAAGAGCATGGTATGAAACTCTTTCTAATTTCTTAACTGAAAACAAATGTGTCAGGGGTTCTATTGATAAAACACTCTTTACCTTCAAGGATAAGAGTGATTTCATCATTGTGCAGATTTATGTGGATGATATCATCTTTGGGTCAACAAATGTTAATCTTAGTAAACGATTTGCTAAATTAATGACCAAGAAATATGAGATGAGTATGATGGGTGAATTAACTTACTTTTTGGGTTTTCAAATTAAACAATGTCCTAAGGGAATTTCAATTTGTCAAGAAAAGTATGTTAAGGATTTACTTAAAAAATATGACTTAGCTGATTGTGCATCAGTGAAATGCCCCATGCTTCCACCCAACAACTTGGGCCCTGATAAGTCAGGGGTCTCTGTTAATGAGACTTTATATAGAGGCATGATTGGGTCACTCATGTATCTGACAGCTAGTCGTCCTGATATCTAATTCACCACATGTCTCTGTGCAAGGTACCAAGCTAAGCCAAAAGAATCCCATCTAGTGGCTGTTAAGAAAGTTTTCAGGTATCTCAAAGGAACACCATCCCTAGGTCTGTGGTATCCCAAGGAATCAGGCATTGATCTCAAGGCGTATTCAGATTCAGACTATGCTGGATGTTGTATTGACAGGAAAAGCACCTCAGGCAGCTGTCAAATCCTAGGAGGAAAATTGGTTGGATGGAGTGCTAAGAAGCAAAACTCTGTGGCTATGTCTTCAGCTAAAGCAGAATGTGTCGCTGCAGCCAGCTGTTGTGCTCAGGTGCTCTGGATGAAAAGTCAATTGGCTGACTATGAAATTTTATATGACAAAGTGCCAATCTTTTGTGACAACACCAGCGCCATTACCATATCCAACAACCCTGTTCTTCACTCTCGTACCAAACACATTGACATTAGGTATCATTTTATCAGGGATCATATAATGAAGGGAGATATTGAGCTGCACTTTGTTCCCACAGAGCTGCAACTAGCTGATATTTTCACAAAGCCTTTGGCTGAACCTTCGTTCAACAGGCTAGTTGTTGAGCTAGGGATGCTCAATATCTCAAAGCCTGTGGCTTGATAATAAATGTGTTCATTAAATGACTGATTCTATATTAAATGTTTTTCACAACTTTCCAAGTAAATGCAAAAAACATTCTCAAATATTTAATCATTTATTTTTCGAATAACGAGGAGACAAATAAGTTTTGAAAGGTCAATGAACCCACATGAGCAGTCATTTTCCCACTTTGCATTAAATGCGGTTGAATAACTGTTTACTTATTTGAATATATATATTGTCTCTCATCTCTCCTCACCCACCACTATTCTCATTTCACAAATCTATTTCTCTCTCTAATTTCTTCTCTCTCTAACCATCCGTCATTTTCATTCTCTTTCGACCTTGAATCCATGGCTTTTCCCGTTCCTAAGGCAGCAAACGTTAACTTCGAACTCAATGAAAGCATCCTTGCATCAAACAACTCCATTGGATGGATCAAGGCACCAAATGACACCTACTCAGATATGGTTAATTTCATGCTAAATTGTGATGTTTGTGAAGCATTCACAAAAACCCCAACCACCTTCTACCAAGAATACCTTAGGGAATTCTGGTACTCTGCTGAAGTAGATGATGATACCATAACCTTTAGCCTTTCATGCAATGAACACCCTTGTGCCTTCTCACTTAAAGATTTCTCGAGTGTGGCTGGATTAAAACATGGTGATAAATGCCTCAAGGTGGTTGATAAAAAGGCTGTTAAAGATGCACTGGCCACACTCAAACCCTGTCATGATGTGAACCCTGCTCTTACACCCGCTGAGGTCCTCTCAAAATCTCCTCTGAAGATTAAGTACTTTACACCTATGTGGCGTGTCCTCTTCACCCAAATTGTCAAATCCCTGGGAGGAATGCAGGGATCCCAAGATCATATGTCCTTCAACCACCAATCTATAGCTTATGGGCTGATCTGGGGAGCTGATGTTGATATTGGAAGCATTCTCTTTTCCAACCTTGTTGAACAGCTAAAGGGAAGAAACCAAGTCAGGGAAAAGAATATTTGCTATGTTCGTTTCTTGTCGCTGATCTTTGAAAGCCTGTTGGGAGACAACTACCACAACTCTGCTCTTACTGCTCTGAAGCCCTATCGCATCACAGGTGCTATCTACAAAGAAATTGGAGCTGAAGATGTACCTGTCACCTCCCATATGAAGAACGTTGCTGATAAACAACCCTCAGATGAGAATCCCTTGCTCCCTTCTTTTGAGAAGGTGATTACCTCTAGTGTGTCTGGCAAGTCTAAGTCTTTGACCACTGGGCAGCACACTATGACGTCCAAGGCTTCTTCTGGTCAACAGCCTAAGAAGAAGAAAAACCCATCTTCTTCCCACACCAAATCTGTTGCTAAGACCAAGGGAAAGAAGACTGTGAACCAAGACACCTCCTCTGTTCCAGATACTCATGTGGAAACAGATTCTTCGGCTGACAAACAACAGGGGTCTAGTGTCTCAAAGTCAGCTGAGACAACAGGAAACCAGCCAAATCCAGCTGATATCTCACAGGTAATTAGTGTAAATTTTTAGAGGTTCACAAGCAGCCACTCTCAATTGTCTGTAGGAGAGAGTGGTGAAGTTAGGGTAATCCTCGACCCATAGAAGTCTGTCTATGCACTTAGAACTCTTTAAGACCTCTATACACCCTGTCTATGCACCAGGGAATGATTCATTTGTGTTTATAAAGCACCCCGATGACCCTGCACCCTCTAGACAGTATTCAGGCTAACAACAACCCGAATACACATATGTCTCAACCTTGATCAGCTGTACTTCACACAGCCTCTTGGTTCCCTCAGAAAAAGAATCCCAAAAGTTTTACTTTTAGGGGGGCTGAATAATCATCCTCAGCTCTTCTAGGGACAGCGTAATAAGACGATCTTCACCCTTAACTTTTTCACCTTAAAAGAATCCCAAAGGATTTATCCTTTTCAGGGGGAGCTGAATCATCACCCTTAACTTTCCTAGGGGCAGCGTAACAGGCGTCCTTAACCCACATATGTTTCACTCTTAAAAGAGTCCCAAAGGTTTCTTAACCTTTTGGGGGGGCTGAATGATCACCCTCAGCCTTCCTAGGGGCAGAGAATGGCAATCCATAAACAACATATGTTTCACAATCAAAAGAGTCCTAAAGGTTTTAACCTTTTGGGGGGGCTGAATAATCACACTCAGCTTTCCTAGGGGCAGCGAATGGCGATCATTAACCATATACTTTTCACACTTAAAAGAATCCCAAGGATATATCCTTTGGAGTGGTTGAGTAATCACCCTCAGCCTCTCTGGGACAGCGAAATGGCGACCATTCCCCTTACTTTTTCCCTGTTACTAATTATAACAACTTGCAGGCTGAAATTGTATAGCCAGCCACTGAATCCCAGGTACACCAGGAGAAAGAGGCTGATACAATTATTCAAGACAAAACAAATGACGAAGAGCCTCTACTTAATATTGAAGAAGAAATGCTGTCATTAGTGGATGATGTCTCTGATCTTGAATCGATGCCTGAAGATGAAATCCCTGAGGGGATGTTTGAGGAGGAGGATGAAGAAGAAGAAGATGATCAACAATCTGTCTCTCCTCCCAAGGAAATAGATGTGTCCACTCCAGCTGGAAATAATACTCCTCCTCCCAAGGAAGCTGTTGTTACTCCAAACTCTGCTACCTCCACAACAACATTCTTCCAACGCCCAGCCTATGATCCAATAGCTAAATTTCTCATGTCTGATCATCCTGCCCAAACCAACTTTGATCTTTTACCAAGGGGGGATGATTATGCTCAACAAAGTCTCAACATCCATAATCTTCAGCCTATTCATCATCAATCTGACATTGAACTCTTATCAAGAAAGCTGGATGTGATCAAGTCTGAAATGCATAACTTCGCTGTCACATTTCCATGGATTATTCAAAAGGCTGTTGCTGAGGCGGTTACTGAACCCATCAAGGATGGTGCACGAAAAGGTGTAGCACAAGGACATAGTCACATATCCACAAGAATCAAGGATGTAATTGACTCAGAGGTCCCTGCCTTATTCCATGAACATGAGCTAACTATGCACAGACAGTTTGAAGTTATTCGCAACAGGCAATACCGTCATGCAAACTTCATTGTTAATCGCATTCAGGAATGGAAACTCCAACCTTCTGCTGAATATTGCCAGGGCTTCAAGGAAAAGGCAACGTGTTATGGCTGCCTCTGTTGAACAGATTGCAAGGCACTTTCAAACACGTTCATCCAAACGTCTGCGTAGACAGGATGAACGTGAGGGGGAGAAGGAACCAATACTTAACCTTGAATCTGCTAAACAAGGCTCAACATCCGCTGACAACACCATTTCACCTGTCCCCCTCCAAGTCATCACACCTGTTACCATATCTGATGATGCGGATAACACTCAGGGGGAGCAACAGAATCAAGATAGGGCTGATTCATCAAAGTCCCTGACTTTGGTTAACACCAGCGAGTCTGGGGATGATGGTGAACCAGCTGCCAAGAAGCTATAGTTCACTGTTAGCTCCCTTCCCAAATCAATACAAACTCAGGCTCAGACAGCGTTTATAAGAAGAGCTGAAGTTTTGAAAAACATGAGTGTGGAATCCTCTATCTCAAAGAAAGGAAAGGAGATAGTTTTGGTTGACACAAATACCAAACTAAAGAAGATAGCTGCGATGCTAGAGACAGGAGGATCCACCACAGACCTTTCCCAATTTTCAACCTTTACACCTTCCAATGAGAATCCTTTAACCCCTGAAGAAATAGAGAAACAGGCTGAGGAATTCAAGAGACTAAATGAACTCAACACAACCAAAGAATTGAATGAAGCTACTCTGAGGAAGATGAGTTCACCTGAAAGGGAGAAGCAAAGACAAAGGTTGAGGGAAATGGAAATTAAACGCGTAGAGGCACTAAGAAAAGTCAAAGCTGATTATGATGCCTGCGTTAACAACAGGTATGCACCTGGAAAGATAACCAAGTTCAAATACAAAATTCACAAATCCACCAACACCCCACAGATGATCTTGTGGAGAGACAACCAACAAGGAAACATGAATGTGTTTGACGACTTCAGGCTAAAGACACTTGGGTTATCTGAATGGTTCGAACTTGAAGCCTTAGCTGCCAAAAGAACTGGACAGGCTAATTTTCTTCTGCTTAAGAATCTTAAGGCCAAGTTTACCTGGATCAAAGAAACGGCTGCCAAACTCAAGATAGATCCCCCACCACAGCTTTTTGAACAAGAACCCCCAAAGACTGGTAAGAAAAGAAGAAGAGTTTCTCAACTTGTTAAGGAAAATTTTGTCACAGATGATGTTCAAGTGGATGGAATGCACAAGGATTTGATCCTACCAAATGGTATAGTTGGCCCTGTTGATGGTCAGACATACACAGAGCCTGAAAGAGGAATGGCATTCATGAACAGAGCTTTCCAGTATGCATTTCAAAGAGAAGATGAGCTATGCTTAGCATCAACAATTCAGCTGCTTTGTCTCAAGAAGGGACTCAAGATCAACAAAGAGTATTCCAAAGTGTTTGCAAAAGCTTTGCAGGCAGAGTTGGATAATAGATTAGACATAGCTGAAGCTGAAGAAAAGATTAAAAATGATGACTATTGAAGAAATTCACAGCCCAATTTTACCTTCACATTTTATTTCACTTTTGTAATGTACTTGTAATTTCCTTTAAGTATGAATAAAATCATGAGGTATGTTTGTTTAGATCTGTCATGAGTAAGAAGAAGCTGTTAACTCACTTACCTTAACTTAGATAGATCTAGCAATATTTATGTTTAAATAGGGGGAGATTGTTGGGAATCTAAACTTGTTAGATTCCCTGATCATAGATTTGAACATAATTAAGCTATTAGATAGTCCCTTGCATGTGCCTAGGAGGCAGGCAAGTATCGCAAGACTTACAGAGATCCAAGTCTCTGTGAGCAACCTCAGAGGAGTACATGTCAGAGACATTGTCAAGGAAGACAAAGATTACTTGAAGACATACTCATTGGTTGTGATGGATAACAGCCAAGATGTATCAGGGACTCTTAGGGGTTGAGGGTTAACAGGGGTGGCAATACCCTATTAACACTCAGCACACTTTGGACATGCCATTTGTGTGTTCGAGACAATGAAGAAAAAGGAAACTGTTTCGACAACTGTTTCCTTAAAGCATAATGGCGGACTACCAAGAATAGAAGAGCATCATGTGACTGATGTCTGAAAAGTGAAAGTCTTGTGTAGTCACCATCAAGTACTATTTAGGTCAACCTCGTATCACTATAAATAGGATGTGTAACCATGCATTAATATTTAACACTTTGAGTATATTCATAACATTAATGCTTAGAACTTATAGAATCAAATAGCTGTGACTGTATTCATAAGTTAGGGTTTATAGTTGTTCAAAGTGTGCACAACACATTGTCATCAAACGATGTTATCCATAACACTTGTAATTCTTTATTATACAATAATAAGATTACGTTTGAAAAGTAATAACTTGTGTTGATTAGCTAAGTTTAGGGTTTCTAGCATTGATTAGGGACTATCAGGATTGTATTCTCTCATTTTCACAAGTAGTTAATGTGTGAAATTTTCACACACATCCCCATTTTTCTCTCATTCTTAGTTCTAGTTAGTTAGCTCAACAAACTCAAGAGTCTGAGAAGCTCTTAAGTTAGTTAGCTTAGTTGTAACAAACTTACCAGCTTTGTAACAAACTTACCTTCAATCAATAAAATCCTACTTTCATCTCCTTCATCTACTGTTCATACCTGCAATTATGTTATGCTGGTGCTGATGTTAGCTTCTTATGATCACAATAGATCATGATTAGCTAAGTGTTGAAGATTTTGTAGCTGTTTCGATCCTGTTCTGTTCAAGCCAGTACTAGTTGAGTTGATTTTGAAGCTTTAAAGTTCAACAATGGTGATGATGATGTTTGTAGCTGGTTGAGTAGATAGTTGATAGTCTTAAGGTGGTGGTTAACACTATCTAGGTGGCTCAGCGCCATCCTACTCCATCAGAGGAGGCTTATGCTTCAAGGTTTTTAGTTTCTACATTTTTGTTCCTCTAAACAGTCATGCCTGCTTAATTCTTAGTGTAACTTTGTTTGCTTGTATGATCAAGTGTGCTTAGATAGAATTTGATCTGATTTTGGTGTTTGAGTAGCTTAATTGTAGTTTAATACTTGTTCTTTAGCTTAAAACTTGTTCATGTCATCATTTTAACAGTCATTTTAGCTCAATTGTTCATCTTGAGTTTTACCTGGTTAAACTACTTGGATTTGATTATTTTGCATCACATTTGAGTTGTCAAGTTTAGTCTGATATTTCCTTTTGAACAGCTTAACCAATTGCCTTGTTTCATTTCATAAAAGTTTGTTAGAATTCAGTTAAGTGGTGTTTGGTTTAAGCTTTCAAGTTGTGTTCAAGTGTTGGTAATTGGTAGATTCTTGATCATTCTCAGTCATTTAGTCATAATAAACAAAGTTTAGTAGTTTTCAAGTCCATTCTTGAGTCAAAAAGGCAATTGGCAACAAAAAAAGTATGGGTCAGTTTTCAGCTTAGAATTTTAGAAAAAGTTCTTGATTTCAATCACTCGGCATTTCTTTGTTATTGGATGAATTTGTTCCAAACCAGTTCTATTCTTTCACTTAACATCTGAACTTTAAGGTCTAACAAGGAAATTACACAGTTTTCTATAACAAGGAAGAAATAAGCAAATCATTATGTTGTTGAGATGATGCAATTTTCTGTAATTTTGTGCTCAACTGATTTCTCAAACTAGCATTTCTACTTCAGAAACCTCCCAATTTTCTTTCACATTTGCATTTAGGAAGTGTTCTTGAAGAGATCTGGAAATTTTCAGCTTTTCCAAAAAGTTGGTCAACGCTGGTCAAATAAGCTTGATTTAGCTTATTTCCATTTTCCAAATTCATTACTGGACCATTTTCAATTTTAAAAGACATTCCCTGCTTCTTATGGCTTGATTAACAAGTTTTGACAAGAAAATTAGATTGTGCATGTTTAGCTTATCAAATAGCTTAATTGTGGCTTATTAGGATTTACTTATTTAAGTTTTACTAAGTTTCAGCCTTAATCCTTTTACAAGCCTAGGTAAAATCAAGTTTTAAGCCTTTTGCAAGTTATTAGAGCTCATTTGGTTCATTAGATAGCTTAAACGAGCTTATTGAACATCTTTGCCCGTTTTTTATAATATTTCACATTTAATTGCATTTTGGTCCCTCAAGTGTGTAACTGTTTTCATTAAGGGGTAAACTTGCACCAATCTAGGGTTTGCACTTATTAAGTCCTTTCATTTTCAAAACTTCACATTTTCAGTTAATCAGTTTTTTATTTTGTTACAAATTAGTTACTAGTTTGTTACATTTGCATAGTTAGTCCTTTTAAGTAACTGAATTTACATTTCAAGCATTTTAGTTTTAAGAATTTACATTTTAAGCACTTTAATTCCATAGATTTACAATTTTGTCCTTATTTGAATAAAGATTTGGTAATTGACTAATTGTTTTACGAATATGTAGTTAATATTTTACAATTTTTACTTGATTGTTCAATTAGACATAGAAAGCCAAATAACCTTACCAACCAAAAATGATCATAAACCCGATTTTGTTAGGACTTTCAATTGGTTAAGAACTGAGAAAACGAACTTCAATTATACACAATATTAAATGGCGCCGCTGCCCCTTCCTCCGAAAAGGAAGAAAAAGAGAAAGAGTAGGAACACCACCGTCCATCAAGCCGATCCCGAGAATCGTGCTTTGATTCATCCACAACAAGAAGCCATGGCCAGAGTTGATACTCTATCTTTGATGGAGCAATTGCAATCCAATGTGCACGGATATGCCGATGCTATCAAGATACCTGATATTCCCTCAAACACATTTGAGCTAAAAACATCCATGATTAACTTGGTTTCAAACACACCTATATCGGTACAACGGAAGGGTCTTTCAGAGTGTTACGGGATAGCACAATAACTCCAATCATAGACAACACATAAAAATGGTTGTACAAGTTTTAACAAACATTCATTCGATAAAAAGTTTCAAATGCGTACAACAGGTCCCAAATTATACAGGTCATTAAGTTTACAAAACATAGATCGAATGAACATTTTTAATATTTTGTGTGGGCCATCAGAGTCGATCTCCATCCGGATTACCTTCAAGCACCTGAGATAAAAATATGCAAAAAAAAAATCATATCAGCGAATGCCGAGTGAATTCATAGAGTTTAATGAAAACCGTTATATAAAACAATCATTTACATTCATTTAAAATCAGAACACAAGTATAATATCGGAAGTAAGTCCACATATTGCTAGTCAGGCAATATATAAATCAGGCATACATCTGAAACCGTCCATGAGACCGTAGTCTCTATATTACCATGATAGGTAATATATTCATCGTAATAGTGTCGTTATCATTTTGTATTTATGTTTTATATTGTAGGATTATTATTAGCCGCATGACATTGTTACCTTACTATGAAAACAGCGGGCCGCGAACCCGACAAACAATTTGCCCATCTAAGTTAGCGTGTCGTCACAAAAATCACGCTATGGAATCTTCTCATACATAAATTCGCTTACCAATCAATGTGGTACGACGGGGATCAACCGTGTAGGCGCGAACTGGGGTGATCGTCCCCAAATAGTACTATCAAATGCATAAGCGTCTACCAAATCCCGGTTGTTCACAATTCATTCTAATGGGACTTTAAGTGACATAACCTAACTACTAATAATCCTTTTAGTCTCGAATATAGGGTCATAGCATCATTCGGGTCCATATCATTAAGCATACAATCGGGACTACTTGTGTTCTATTTTTATAAAAATCTAGCATGTTATCTCCCTCGCGGGTTTACAAATCATTTTATAAAACATTTAAAAGAGTGCGAGGCTATGAACTCACGTTGTTAATGAAAGGCGGATTATCGGCTACGGGCGTGCTTCGGTCACGGAAACCTATATAAATAATAATCGGTCTTAGACTCGGTCCAATGACTTTTATCAAAATAACAATATACATATGATGATTTTGTACATATGATGATGATCAAGTGGGTTTATACATCCTTGTTTACTCATTTTAGCGTTTACGTTTTGGTAACGTCTTACTTGTTCACTAGTTTTACCGATTTTACCTATTTTAAGTCCATTAAGTCTTTTATAAGTTCTTTAACTTGTTTTTATCCATTTTATACCTATATGATCAGTATATATACTTTTCATATTGGGCCCAAATGGGTTAAGCCCAATAAGTTCTTTTTACAAGTTTTTATCTTATTAAGTCCAATTATTAGTCCAATTATTAGTCCAATATGTTTAGTTAGCTCGTAAATGTCCGTAATTCTTATAGTTCGGGTTTTATCGGTTTTTACTTGTCTTAGTTATCTATACATCAGTATATGACTTTTATAAACTTTACATTAGACGGGTTTGGTCGTCTAAGTTTTATTTGGCGAAAAACGTTAATTTTACGGTGATAGCCGAAAAAGTCGTAAAAATCAAGTTTATAGTTTTTATTACTTATAAATATTATTTCTCCACCATTTATATAATTTACCCATTTAATTAGCCTTTTATACATTTATATAAATACGTTTTATAAGTTAGTGGGTTTATATTTTTACATTTTATACATTATAATGTGAGTGCTTATATAATAATAATAAACATTATTTCCAAAAATCTGATTTTTAACTTCATGTTCACCATTTTTACCATATTCAGAGTTCTATAATGACTTAGAAGCTCATTTTTGGATGACATGTTCTTCATAATATGTGCTACATATAACTTAGCTATAGCTACTGCCCATTTTGAGTTTAACTTGCCTTAACAGTCCCTACAAAACTGCTTATTCAGATTACACCACCTAACTTGTTTTGATCATATCTCACTCATTATTTTGATTCCATTGCATGGCCAACTCTCACATGTGTATAACATCATCTACTTACTGTAAATGGATCAAACCATGCAATTTTATCAGTTCATCTTTTAGTTATCTACTGTTTTTATACAGCCAACTAAATAGTCAAGATTTTAGCTTCATTTCTTATAGTTATCATCATTTTTAAGCATATTTATCAACACTTGATCCCCACACAACATTTTTATCATCATATATACATCATATACATATACAAAATGAAAGAAAATACATTTGTTCTATACAAAATAATCAAGAGAAAAATAGAGAGGATGATCTTCTTTACCAATCCAAGTGGATTTCTTGTTTTTGGAAGACAAGAACTTGATGAACACAACAAGTATCTCCAAGACCATCAAATATCAAGAACATAGGTTGGAAAATCAGCCCTAGGACACAAGCAAATCACCTCCAAAGATGTTAATATGGCCACCAAATGATCAAGGCTTCAAGAGAACACCTTAATAGAACTAGTAAACATGTGGTTTATGGATAGAAAATATCAAAGAGGGTGTTTGTTGGCTTATTTGGGACGGCAAAGGGAGAGAGTTGAGAGAGTTTTTGGAGTGGATTGCATGTAAGAAATGAGGGAAATGAAAACAAGTAGCTTGTTTTGTTTAGTGGTAAAGTAAAGTGGCTTGAAATGTAAGCTAAGGCTTACACTTGTATAAGTGTTAGCTAAACTTGATGCCACCTTGTGTTGTGGTGTCAAGTTAGCCGTCCCTTACAAGCTAGTGGGGTGGGACAAAGTGTTTTGTCCCATCTCACTAGTTTATGGGTATTTCTCGATTCTAGTTTTCTCGATTTGCGTGCCCTCGGGTCGTTTTACGAAAAACGTTTTTATAAATTATGAATCACCGTCACAAAACGAATCCAATAAAAATTGTCTCATCAAAAACGGAGTTCAAAAACGTAAATACGTAATCCTAAGGTTTCCGGTTTAGTCGTAAAAGACGCCAAATTATGCACGTAAGCCCAAATTTAAATCCGTAAATTGGGAGTTCGTCAACCAACACAAAAATAAGTTTCAAAATATTATACGAGAAAATATTTTACTACCGGAAAATGTTAGATTGTCACAGCTTTTCCTCCTAAAAGGGATCAACGTCCTCGTGATCCATTTCATTTGGATGTCCGTTTCTTATTGAAATCGAAGAGGTGCGGATATTTCTTCCACATTTCATCCTCTCGTTCCCAAGTATACTCCGGTCCATGCTTTGAGTTCCATCGGATCTTGACAATAGGTATCCGACTTTGTTTCAGTTGCTTTATCTCACGGTCCATAACTTCTACGGGCTCTTCGATAAAATGCAACTTCCCATCTATTCGAACCTTACCTAAATGAATTTTCTCATCACTCACTGCTAGACATTTCTTCAGATTAGATACATGGAATGTGTTGTGAACACCATGAAGTTCTGGGGGTAACTCTAGTTTGTAAGCCACCGGACCTACTCTAGATAAAATCTTAAAGGGTCCAATATAACGGGGATTCAATTTTCCTCGCTTTCCAAATCTTATAACGCCATTCCATGGCGATACTTTCAACATTACTCGGTCACCCACTTCAAACTCCATTGGATTCCGCCGCACATCCGCGTAACTTTTCTGTCTACTACGGGCAGTCAACAACCTCTTCTTAATCTGAACTATCATCTCCGTAGTCTCCCGGATCAATTCCGGTCCCGTGAGCTGGGTATCCCCAACTTCACTCCAACATACAAGAGATCTACTCTTCCTACCATACAAAGCTTCAAATGGTGCAGCCTTAATACTAGAATGGTAACTATTGTTATACGAAAACTCTGCTAACGACAAATGTTTATCCCAATTCTTACCAAAGTCTAACACACAAGCTCTCAACATATCTTCCAGTGTTTGTATCGTCCTTTCACTCTGCCCATCAGTCTGGGGGTGATAAGCAGTGCTCATGTCGAGATTCGTTCCCAAAGATCTTTGGAGAGATTTCCAAAAATTCGATGCGAATCTAGGATCTCGATCTGAAATTATCGATACAGGCACTCCATGCTTGCATACAACATTATCAAGGTATATTCAAGTCAGCTTCTCTAGTGAGAACTGCTCCTTAACCGGAATGAAGTGTGCTGATTTGGTCAGTCTATCGACAATAACCCTAATCGAATTGTTTCCAGATGATGTTCTAGGAAGCTTGGTGATAAAGTCCATTGTAATTCGCTCCCACTTCCATTCAGGAATCTTTGGTTGTTGAAGCAGTCCTGATGGCTTTTGATGTTCGGCTTTAACTCTAGCACTAGTCAAGCATTGAAGAACATACATAGCTATGTCAGCTTTCATATTCGGCCACCAGTACAACTTCTTCAAATCATGGTACATCTTATCAGATCCTGGATGAATGGAATACTTAGATTTATGGGATTCTAACATAATCAAATCTATTAAGCCTCCAAACATAGGTATCCACATACGACCTCTTAAGCATTTCACTCCATCAGCTCTAACCTCTAAAGGATCTCCTTCTCCACGGAACCCTTCATTAACAAAATTCTCCTTCTTACAAGCTTCTATTTGCGCATTTCTAATTTGCTCAGGCAAATTATTGTGCACGGTCAAGACTAGAGAACGCACCCTGATAGGCTCTCTATCTTTCCTACTTAACGCATCGGCAACAACATTGGCTTTTCCTGGGTGATATTTTATATCACAATCATAATCACTTAACAACTCTATCCATCTTCGTTGCCTCATGTTCAATTCCTTCTGGTCGAGAATATACTGTAGGCTTTTGTGATCGGTGAATACCGTACACTTGGTGCCATACAGATAATGTCTCCACAACCTAAGAGCAAAGACTACAGCTCCTAACTCAAGATCATGAGTAGTATAATTCTCCTCATTCTTCCTTAATTGCCTAGAAGCATAAGCTATCACTTTCTCTCTCTGCATCAAAACAGCTCCATAACCTCTAAGAGATGCATCACAATATACTACAAAATCTTCACTCCCGTCGGGTAATGATAAGATTGGCGCACTACATAATTTTTGCTTCAATGTCTGAAATGCTCCATCTTCATCACTTCCCCAAACGAAAGGTTTATTCTTCTGAGTAAGCTTAGTTAAGGGTTTAGCTATCAAAGAAAATTCTTTAATGAATCGCCTATAATAGCCAGCCAATCCTAAGAACTGTCGCACTTCCGTTGGCGTTGTCGGTGCAGACCAATTCTTAAAAGCTTCAACCTTTGCAGGATCAACATGAATTCCATCTCTGTTAATCACATGACCAAGAAATTGCACAGAATCTAACCAGAAATCACACTTCGAAAACTTAGCATACAACCTTTCATCCTTCAACAAATTCAAAACAATCCTCAAATGTTCTCTATGCTCATCTTCATTCTTAGAATAGATTAGAATATCGTTAATAAACACAATCACAAATTTATCCAAGTAGGGCTTGCACACTCGATTCATTAAATCCATGAAAACCGCAGGTGCGTTAGTTAACCCAAATGGCATTACTTGAAATTCATAGTGTCCATAACGAGTTCTAAATGCAGTTATAGGAATATCTTCTTCACGGACGCGAAGTTGGTGATATCCTGACCGTAAATCTATCTTAGAATACACACTAGATCATTGTAGTTGATCACACAAATCATCAATCCTAGGTAAAGGATATCGATTTTTAATTGTCAACTTATTCAGTTCCCTATAATCAATGCACATACGAAAAGATCCATCCTTCTTCTTAACGAACAAGACTGGAGCTCCCCAAGGCGACGAGCTCGGTCGAATAAAACCTTTATCAAACAACTCCTTAAGTTGCTCAGATAACTCCTTTAATTCAGAAGGGGCTAATCGGTAAGGCGCACGTGCCACCGGTGCAGCACCAGGAATTAAATCGATTCGAAACTCTACTTGCCTTATCGGTGGAAGTCCAGGTAAATCTTTAGGAAATACCTCAGGAAATTCACAAATAATAGGTACATCTTCCAATCGTTTCTCCCTAGACTCATTCCCGGTCACTTGAGCTAAGAATAACTCACAACCGTTCCTGATGTACTTTTGGACTTTAATACATGAAACGATTTTCAAACGGGATTCACCTCGACTACCATCAATTACTAACGTCCTATTCCTAAGAGGAATCTTAACCTTCTTCTCTCCACATAAAATAGTAGCATTATTCAACGACAACCAATCCATACCAATAATAATATCAAAACTACCTAATTCTATCAACATCAAATCAATCGGAAAGGAATGGTTCAAGAGATTTAGAGAGCATCCTTCTAATAGCTTATTAGTTTTCACTAATTTACCATCAGCCAATTCCACCTCGTAACTGGTACTTATCTCAACAGGTTCAATATCAATAAGGGCACTAAATTTAGTGGATACAAAGCTCCTATCGGCACCCGAATCGAATAAAGCAACAGCATAATGATTGTTGAGTAAAAACGTACCGGTAACGACATTCGGATCGTCTTTCTTCACCTCAATTGTTCCAAGTTGGTAGATACCACCCTGGGGGTTTCTTCCAGGTACAATCGCTTTCAACTTGGGGCATTCCGATTTCCTATGACCTTCCTCATTACAGTTGAAGCAAATGGTTCCCTTCTTACACCTTTCAACCTTGTGTCCAAGCTTTCCGCAATTTCGGCACTTCCAGCAGTCGCCAGCATGCCTCTTGTTGCCACACTTAGGACATCTATCATCGTTGCGCGGTGCATTGTAGGTAAGAGCATTTGCATTCCCCTTTCTCTGGTTCTGACGGCGATTGAAATTCTTCCTATTATCACCTCTATCTACACGATCACCGTCACCCTTTCTTTTCTCACCTACACGGGCTTCATCTTCCTTATCCTGAATTATCTTTCCAATGAGTCGGTAAGCCATTCGAACAGCATCATCAATGGTCAGTGGTTTCGATGATGTCACGTCCTCCCGGATATTCCTGGTCAACCCTTTCACATATTGCTCAATTCGGATCTCTTCGGGTTCGACCAATCGAGGACATAGCAAGGCCAACTCATGGAATCTATTTGTGTAACTATCAATGTCCACACCTTTCATTCTCAGATGAATCAACTCTTGCTCTAACCTAATAATCACACTACGAGGACAAAACTCCAAAGTCATCCACTTCTTAACTTCAGCCCAAGGAGTAGCATTAGCAGCATCAAGACCAATGAAAGCAATTCTCCCGTTCCACCAAGTCAACGCACGACCTTTAAGAGTAGCCATAGCAAAAGTCACCTTATCTTCCTCCTTACACTTACTAATCCGAAACACCGATTCAATCTTCTCAATCCACTGGCTTAATCCTATGGCACCTTCAGTTCCATTAAAAGGTAGAGGTTCACACTTCATGAACGTCACATAAGTACAGCCACCAACTTCAGGTGCATTAGTTCCAAGTCCTCCTACATTTCCTCCAGCATTAGCATTCACATTATTAGCATTCACATTCACATTAGTACCGCCAATTCCACTACCGCCAGCTCCACTACCGCCAGCTCCACTACCGCCAGCTTCATTTCTAGCATTTGCCATAAATTCAGTCATAGATGCGGTAACTTGCTTCGTAATAATCCTACGTACATCATCCTCAGTCACAGCCTTCTTGGGCGGCATAGTTCTATAATTCCACAATTTCAAAGTATTAAGCATTCATACAACAAGGATTCATATAATATGGATCGAATTCATAATCAAGATACAAATAAGGCACAATATGGAATTCAAGACAAGATACATATTTCATTCGATCTGAAACAAAAGTATTGTCTTAGTACATCCCATATCAAAGTTCTAGCACTATATACACTCAAAATTCGTGCCAAGTCTATTACTAACAAGTCGGTTCAGTCAAAGCTACAAACACAAAAGATATAAAGGTCACTACTAAATACAGACTGGTCTACTGAGAACCGCCAGATGGTCCATCATCCATCGTCTTCTGAATCTTCGTCGGACGATCACTGGACACATCTTCAGCTGGGCGCTTACGGATTACTCCTCTTTCAACCATGTCAGCATAAAATCTACTATTCCATCCCACAGATATATTCAACTCCTTTTCGGCTTTCTCACGCATCGCACGAGCTACACTCAACTGAATCTCCATAGAATTCACCTTTCTCTTCATAGCAGCATACTCACCACTTTCCAACACCGATAACCTCCTAAAAGCCTCATTCAAACCACGCTCAACATCACTCAAATCCAAACTAAGCAATTTCCGCTCTTTCTCGCCAACCTTTGTCTTCGACTCCAAATAAGCAACCTGAGTCTGAACAACACCTAATCCAACCTCTGTCACACAACTCTTAACACGGGAAGCATCTAGATCACGTCTCAAGGCCCATGGTGCAAGACCATCAATATGAGTAGCCTCTCGAGTACTAGACGACTCTCCTATCTCACGTCTACTAGTAGCAATACCATCAGTACCGTCAGGTGCATCGTCATCCTCATCCTCCTCTGATTCAGAATCAGATTCAGACGATTCAGACATTTCATCCCTAGGTAACTCATCCTCAGAATCACACAAACAAACTGGTGGGGGCAAAGGCTCGCCCTCTGGAACATCATACGGATAAATAAGATCGGCTTCCTCATCGTCATCGACCTCAATATCTACACCTATATCCTCCTCGACATCCTCGTCGTCAATCTCGTCATCTAATTCATCTAATCCAATCTCATCATCGTTCTCAATATCGACATTCTCAATATCCACATTCTCAATCTCCACATTCTCAATATCCACATTCTCAATATCCACATTCTCAATCTCCACATTCTCAATATCCACATTCTCAATCTCCACATTCTCAATATCCACATTCTCAATCTCATTCTCTACTAAGTCAACCTGAGGGGCAATCTGATCTCCTAGTCCTAACTCGGGCTCGGGATCTTCAAATGGTTCCTCCTCATCATCGATATCATAATCTACTAAGTCTAAATAAGGATCATCTTCTATATTAGGTTCGGGAATAGCATGGTTTTCTACAGGAATATTAGGGTCAGCCATGACAATCTGCATTTATATATATATCTCGTATTAGGATAACATACTAGTTAAACAATTACATAATGAAACCACGATATATACATATATATAAATTAAATTATATATATCAAAATATATATCTTCTCAATAGGGCTTGTTGGTAACGTCGGAGATCTCTGGCATCGTTATAGTCAAAAGATTTTTCAAATATTTTCTCAAATGTTCATTGTCAAAAGATTTTGAAAAGTTTTGTTCAAAACCTTGGTTTTTAAAATCCTTTGTTCTCTATAACGAGAGCTCTGGTACCAAACTGTAACACTCTCATTTTTCATATCGGTACAGCGGAAGGGTCTTTCAGAGTGTTACGGGATATCACAATAACTCCAATCATAGACAACACATAAAAATGGTTGTACAAGGTTTAACAAACATTCATTCGATAAAAAGTTTCAAATGCGTACAACAGGTCCCAAATTATACAGGTCATTAAGTTTACAAAACATAGATCGAATGAACATTTTTAATATTATGTGTGGGCCATCAGAGTCGATCTCCATCCGGATTACCTTCAAGCACCTGAGATAAAAACATGCAAATAAAAAATCATATCAGCGAATGCCGAGTGAATTCATAGAGTTTAATGAAAACCGTTATATAAAACAATCATTTACATTCATTTAAAATCAGAACACAAGTATAATATCATAAGTAAGTCCACATATTGCTAGTCAGGCAATATATAAATCAGGCATACATCTGAAACCGTCCATGAGACCGTAGTCTCTATATTACCATGATAGGTAATATATTCATCGTAATAGCGTCGTTATCATTTTGTATTTATGTTTTATATTGTAGGATTATTATTAGCCGCATGACATTGTTACCTTACTATGAAAACAGCGGGCCGCGAACCCGACAAACAATTTGCCCATCTAAGTTAGCGTGTCGTCACAAAAATCACGCTATGGAATCTTCTCATACATAAATTCGCTTACCAATCAATGTGGTACGACGGGGATCAACCGTCAAGGCGCGAACTGGGGTGATCGTCCCCAAATAGTACTATCAAATGCATAAGCGTCTACCAAATCCCGGTAGTTCACAATTCATGCTAATGGGACTTTAAGTGACATAACCTAACTACTAATAATCCTTTTAGTCTCGAATATAGGGTCATAGCATCATTCGGGTCCATATCATTAAGCATACAATCAGGACTACTTGTGTTCTATTTTTATAAAAATCTAGCATGTTATCTCCCTCGCGGGTTTACAAATCATTTTATAAAACATTTAAAAGAGTGCGAGGCTATGAACTCACGTTGTTAATGAAAGGCGGATTATCGGCTACGGGCGTGCTTCGGTCACGGAAACCTATATAAATAATAATCGGTCTTAGACTCGGTCCAATGACTTTTATCAAAATAACAATATACATATGATGATTTTGTACATATGATGATGATCAAGTGGGTTTATACATCCTTGTTTACTCATTTTAGCGTTTAAGTTTTGGTAACGTCTTACTAGTTCACTAGTTTTACCGATTTTACCTATTTTAAGTCCATTAAGTCTTTTATAAGTTCTTTAACTTGTTTTTATCCATTTTATACCTATATGATCAGTATATATACTTTTCATGTTGGGCCCAAATGGGTTAAGCCCAATAAGTTCTTTTTACAAGTTTTTATCTTATTAAGTCCAATTATTAGTCCAATATGTTTAGTTAGCTCGTAAATGTCCGTAATTCTTATAGTTCGGGTTTTATATTTTTACATTTTATACATTATAATGTGAGTGCTTATATAATAATAATAAACATTATTTCCAAAAATCTGATTTTTAACTTCATGTTCACCATTTTTACCATATTTCGACTTCTATAATGACTTAGAAGCTAATTTTTGGATGACATGTTCTTCATAATATGTGCTACATATAACTTAGTTATAGCTATTGCCCTCTTTGAGTTTAACTTGCCTTAACAGTCCCTACAAAACTGCTTATTCAGATTACACCACCTAACTTGTTTTGATCATATCTCACTCATTATTTTGATTCCATTGCATGGCCAACTCTCACATGTGTATAACATCATCTACTTACTGTAAATGGATCAAACCATGCAATTTTATCAGTTCATCTTTTAGTTATCTACTGTTCTTTACAAAATAATCAAGAGAAAAATGGAGAGGATGATCTTCTTTACCAATCCAAGTGGATTTCTTGTTTTAGGAAGACAAGAACTTGATGAACACAACAAGTATCTCCAAGACCATCAAATATCAAGAACATAGGTTGGAAAATCAGCCCTAGGACACAAGCAAATCACCTCCAAAGATGTTAATATGACCACCAAATGATCAAGGCTTCAAGAGAACACCTTAATAGAACTAGTAAACATGTGGTTTATGGCTAGAAAAGATCAAAGAGGGTGTTTGTTGGCTTATTTGGGACGACAAAGGGAGAGAGTTGAGAGAGTTTTTGGAGTGGATTGCATGTAAGAAATGAGGGAAATGAAAACAAGTAGCTTGTTTTGTTTAGTGGTAAAGTAAAGTGGCTTGAAATGTAAGCTAAGGCTTACACTTGTATAAGTGTTAGCTAAACTTGATGCCACCTTGTGTTGTGGTGTCAAGTTAGCCGTCCCTTACAAGCTAGTGGGGTGGGACAAAGTGTTTTGTCCCATCTCACTAGTTTACGGGTATTTCTCGATTCTAGTTTTCTCGATTTGCGTGCCCTCGGGTCGTTTTACGAAAAACGTTTTTATAAATTATGAATCACCGTCACAAAACGAATCCAATAAAAATTGTCTCATCAAAAACGGAGTTCAAAAACGTAAATACGTAATCCTAAGGTTTCCGGTTTAGTCGTAAAAGACGCCAAATTATGCACGTAAGCCCAAATTTAAATCCGTAAATTGTGAGTTCGTCAACCAACACAAAAATAAGTTTCAAAATATTATACGAGAAAATATTTTACTACCTGAAAATGTTAGATTGTCACACTCATGATCAACTTAAGAGATTTCTTGCTCTTTGCAACACCATTAAGTACAATGGAGTTCCCCATGATTCCATTAAGTTGATATTGGTACAATTTTCACTAGAGGGTCCGGCTAAGCATTGGTTAGATACACAACCACCCGAGAGTATTACCATATGGGATGGTTTCACTACGAAGGTTTTGAACAAGTTCTTTCCCCCATCTAAGACCACGGCTTTGAGGAATTTAATTATAGGCTTTCAACAAAAACCTAGTCAAACATTTAGTGATGCTTGGGAGGAGTATAGAGAGTTATTGAGGAGATGCCCTAACCATGGATTAGATGAAGTTCACCAAATCAATACTTTCTACAATGGCCTTAAACCTCATCACCAAGACTCACTCAATGCTTCCGCGGGAGGAAATATTCTTCTTAAATCCATTCAAGAGGCTTGGGATATTATTGAGACCAAAGCAATGGTACAAACAAACACTCAGTTTGAAGAAAGGGTTCATGTTATCCAAAACAATTCTCAAACACCTTGTGATAACCAATTCCTCAAGAGTCACCAAGAGATACTTCAAAAGATAGATAGGGATCATGAGATGAGTTTTAAGGCACATCAAGAATTGCTCCAAGCTATTAAGAGCCTTTCATTGAACAATTCCACAAATGATGTGCATGTTATTTCCCTTTCATGTGAGACTTGTGGAGGTCCTCATTCCTATCAACAATGTGATAAGGTGCAAGGTTATCAAGGGGAGTGTTATGCTTATCAAGAGGTCGTGAACATTTCAAGCCAAACATCAATCCAAACAACCATTCTTACATGTCTCAAAATTACCTTACTCCACCAGGATTCCCACCCCAACCACCCACCCAACCTCAACAAAATCCTCCTCAATTTTTACAAAGAAATCAAGGTCCAAGACCACATTACCAAGAGAATAGCTACAAGGCACCTAACAATTTTCAACATTAAGGAAATAACTTTTATCCACCACATCAAGGATTTAATCAACCACTCCCACCCTTCCCAAATCAAGGATATTCTCAAATCCCAAATCAAGTTTACCCTCAACTTCAAAATCAAGGATATGGGCTACAAGAGACTCATGAGCATGTTGAGAGGAGAATTCGTGAAAATGAGAAAAGAATGAATGACCAAATGAAACGTATATCGGAGGAACAAACTAATAGGCTTTTGATGGCATTCAATCAAAGACAACAAGGAGCTTTACCATCTAACACACAAGCAAACCCAAGGGCAAATGTCAATGCTATTACAACAAGAAGTGGAAAGTCAACAAAGGATCCTTCACCTCCTACACCTCCTATTGTTAAACCCACTTTTGTTCCTACATGTGACAAGCCTTCTACATCTACTTCACCACCTCCAAATGCTCCTATTCAATCAAACATACCTTCTCAACCTGTTCCCACTTCTCCTTTACCTTCCACAACTCTCAATCAAGAAGCTAACAAAGACAAATCTTCTACTACAACACCAACACCTAAACCAAATCTTCCTTACCCTTCAAGATTGAAAAAGGACAAGTTAAAGAACAAGGATGATATCCAAGTTTCAAATTTCTTAAGGATGTTCAAGCAACTCAACATAAACATCTCCTTTGCGGAAGCTCTTACTTACATGCTGTTAGGACCATTATAATAGTTATATGTAATAGGTAGACTAGGAGGTATGTAGTTCCTCCTGGTCCTAGTCGTAGTAGGAGCACGTCCTGCTCCTGGTCCTAGTCAAAGTCAAACATTGTTATTTACTTAATATTCTGTTAGGATATGCATGAGTTATATTAGGAGAAGATATGCATATCAGTTTTACACGTTTTCTTGTAAGCTGTATTAGGGTTTCCTTGTAGTATAAAAGGAACCTTAGGCAGAAGGGTTAGAGATTCATTCACAAAACGTAGTTCTAGTCTTTATTAATATTAGAAATCCTTAGAAAGGATCAAGTCTTCATAGTTATTCTGTTTCTCTTGTTTATATTTATATTCTACATTCATATTGTGTATAGAGTCTCTTTGTGATTTGACTTGTGATTACAGAAGTCATTCACCGGTCCTGACAGGCTGCAAGATCTATATCTGTTAAACCCAACAAGTGGTATCAGAGCCTGGGAGGGTCTCTATACAACAAGAATCAAGTTCTCTTATTTTTAACAATCTGTTTATCATGTCTGCCTCAACTTCTACTCAAACAGGAGAAGAAGGCACTCCTAAAATTGTGCAACCTCAGCAGATCCTGGCTACGGTTTCCAACACGAATGGAAAATTCCCTCTTCTGAAGAAAGGTGAATATGACAACTGGGCAATGAAGATGGAATGGTGGATCACCAACACTGATCAAGATCTTTGGAAGATCATTCTGAATGGAAACAGCAGAAAGCTTACTGGACGAGACAAGAACGGTAATATTACTCTTCTTGACCCTAAAACTCATGAGGAAATTATCGCTATTCAGAAGGAGGTAAAAGCAAAAACAATTTTGCTTCAATCTCTTCCTGAAGATCACATGGGTGACTTCTACCATTTGGATGATGCCAGAGAGATCTGGAACGGCATAAAAGCAAGGTTTGGCGGAAATGAGGAGTCAAAGAAAATGCGAAGGTCCATGCTGAGAGATGAATTCACAGAGTTCAAAATCTCAGAAACTGAAGGCCTGAATCAAGGGTATGATAGGTTCCAGAAAATATTGAGCCAGTTGAATCAACTTTGGTCCAAGCCTGATGATGGTGATGTTAATGCAAGGTTTCTTAAAGCCCTACCCTACTCTTGGAACCAGGTGGTAATCTCTCTTAAAGCCAAAGGTGGGCTTGATTATCTCAGTTTTGATGATTTGTTTCATAGGCTCAGAACATTCGAACCTCATGTGAGAGGATATCCAAGTGACTCTTTTCCCACTCCTGCAAATTCAGCCTTTGTGAGCTCTATGGCGTCTAGTCCCATGGCATATGCAAGTAGCCAGAGCAATAATGTGTCTCCCCAGCATACTATCCAGCATACTATTCAGCATACTAGTCCCATGTCATATGCATCTAGTCCCATGTCTTCTGCTTCTGATCCCCCTGCCAAGTCTGGTAGTATGGTAGAAGCTATTCTTCATTCTTTTGTTGCTGATGTTACTGCTGAACAACAACTTGCGTTTGATGACTTCAAACAGATCGATAAGCTGGATCTGGATGAGATAGATCTTAAATGGCAGATGGCCATGCTTACTCTGAGGGTTCACAAGTTTGAGAAGAAAGCAGGAAGGAAGTTTAATTACAACCCTCAGGAGCCAGCAAGATTCGATAGAAGCAAGGTACGGTGCTATAACTGTCAGCAACAGGGTCACTTTGCTAGAGAGTGCCCTAGCAAGAATGATCAGGAGAAGAGCAGGTACTCCGCTTTCAAAGTTCAGGAGGTTAAAGATGACAAGAAAGCATTGGTATCTGTTGACTCCATGGTCAACTGGAATGATCATCAGGCTTCTACTCTGGAATCAGCGGAATCAACGACTGATGTGTTGGCAATGATTGCTGGGAACCTCTCTAATGCAGAAGAAGCAGAAGAGTTTGCTCTTATGGGCATCTCACCTCAGGTACAACATTGTCCTCTTGGTTGTCATGATAAATACACAGAACTGTTGTCCCAATTTAATGAAGTAAATGAACAAAATGATAAGTATTACTTAGAGGTACAAGCCTATAAAGCTTCATTAAACACACTGGAACAACAAAAGAAGTGGTTACAAGATACACAACGTGCATATGAGGATAAAATCAGGATACTAAGCATTGATTTAGAAAACACTACAAATATGCTTAAATATACAGAAACTGAAAGAGATGCTAGTATCAAAGAAAAAGAGGAGATGCAAGCTGAATTAGATGCTACAATGTTAAGATTTGACAAATGGCAAAAGGCACCTAAAAATCTTTCAAAATTAATTGATAGTAGCATGTCTGGCAGAACTAAAAGAGGCTTAGGATTTGAAAAATATATTGATTCTGAAGATGTATTTGATTTATCTTTCTCAAGCGTCTTTGATGCCGACAAAGAGGACGAGGGCAAACCTAGTTACAATAGGTTTAAACCAGCAGCAGAAATGCATGCTGTTCCTCCTCCTCTTACTGGAACTTTCATGCCCACCTCATGGCATAATAACTCGGATGGATCACAGATGCTTGAGTCCCCAACCAGTTCTTCTAATACTAACGACTTTGTCTCATGTACTTTCAGTGACAAAGCCGGTGACTCTGCATCTACTGGTTCAAGTGAAGAGTCAAGACCTACGAGTTCCAAGTCGAATGAACATGCTGCTACTGGTGCTAGGAAGTGTGAAGAGAAAGTCGCTGTCAAGTCAAGTGTGTCTGGTCCTTGTTTATTGAGTCCTAGGAAGAATGTTTTTTCTAGAACTGTGTGTAATAAAGTAGGCAGTATGAAACAGTCTCATTCTAATAAAAGGTCTTTCAAAACATGTTTTGTTTGTGGCAGTCCCTTTCATTTAATTAAAGATTGTGATTATTATGACACACATGCATCTGTTAATCATGCTTTACTTGCTCCTGGATCACCAGGAGCTGCTCCATATGCTTCTAAAAGCCTTAATCCTAGTGCTCCAATGTTTCATACTTCTAGAGTATCCTCTCCTGTCATGTCTGATTATTGTAGAGAAAATGGATTCCAGGCAACTAGTAATTATTTTCCAAATTTTAATCCAAACTATGCGCATCACTTTGACCACACGTATTTTGGTTTGGGAAATTTGGGAACTGCTGTTAAGCCCTCAGCAGGTTGTTCCTGGTCAAATAATAATACCCTTATGATGAATAGGCAACCAAGGAACAATGGTGGATCTCATCAATCTTCTTGGCATTCTTCTAATGATCCACAAGGCAGGCTCAAACCTGAAAAGGTTTGGGTCCCCTTAAGACACTAACTTTTGCATTGTGATTATCTTGTTGTTGTAGGTTACTCCATACCAAGATCCTAGTCTAGGCATTGTTGATAGTGGCTGCTCCAGAAGCATGACTGGCAATAAAGGCCTTCTCTCTAACTTTGTACCATTTTATGGGGGCAAGGTCTACTTTGGTGGAGGTGAAGGCAGAATCACTGGCAAGGGAACGATAAAGACTCCAAATCTCAATTTTGAGCAGGTCTACTATGTGGAAGCACTTCAACACTTCAACTTGATATCGGTCTCTCAGATCTGTGACAAGAAGCAGTTTGTACTCTTCACCGATACTGATGCACTTGTGCTCTCCAAAGATTTTAAGCTTCCGGATGACTCACAAGTTTTACTCAGAATCCCTAGAAGACACAATCTCTATAGCATCAAGTTGAATGAAGTCAACCCTACTGGTCAACTAGCATGTCTGGTTGCAAAAGCCTCGGAAGATGAAGCCACAAAATGGCACCGAAGGATGGGTCATGTGAACTTTAAGACCATTCACAAGCTTGCCAATTTGAATCTGGTCTCTGGTTTACCTCCCAAGACGTTTAGAAATGACATAAATTGTGTTGCCTGCAGCAAAGGCAAACAACATAAAGCATCCTTCAAGGCCATTACTGCTTTAAGTCTCATTACTGAACCATTGCAGCTTCTACATATGGACTTATTTGGTCCTACTTCCATCAGAAGCATAGACCAGAAGCAATTCTGTTTGGTGGTGACTGATGGTTATAGCAGGTTTGCGTGGGTGTTCTTCATGGCTACCAAAAGTGAGACCTACTCAATCCTTCGAGATTTTCTTACCTTAATAGAGAATCAGTTGTCCAAGAAAGTTAAAGGTATTCGATGCGACAATGGAACCGAGTTTAAAAATAGAGACCTCATCACACTTTGCAATACTAAGGGCATCAAAAGAGATTATAGTGCTGCTCGGACTCCTCAACAGAATGGTGTGGCAGAAAGAAAGAACCGGACACTAATAGAAGCAGCAAGGACTATGCTTGCCGATTCCAAGCTTCCGACCATGTTCTGGACAGAAGCTGTTAATACGGCCAGTTATGTTTTGAATAGGGTGTCTATTACCAATCCACACAAGAAAACACCTTATGAGCTGCTCACGGGCAAAGTTCCCAATATTGCTCATTTGAAGCCGTTTGGGTGTCCAGTCACCATTCTGAATACTAGTGACTATTTGGGGAAGTTTGATGGCAAGGCTGATGAAGGATATATTGTGGGATATTCAGCTCATTCTCGGGCGTATCGTGTCTACAATCTTCAAGCCAAACGAATAGTTGAAACTATTAATCTCAGGTATTTTGAGGAGAAGACAAACATTCAAGGAACAGGTCCAGAATGGTATTTTGATCTTGATTATCTTAGTGATTCGTTAGGATATTTTCGTTTCAAAACTAACCATGATGCAGGACCACAAGTGTTTGCAACTTCTGGTACTGGTGTTCCTTCTAGTCTTTCTGATTCAGATGATGAGGATGACATTTTTGTGGTTCCATCCTATTCCACCACGGTTTCTCCTACTCCTCCTAGTGATGCAACTCCATTGGAAGTACAGGATTCCCAAGCAGCTCTTGATACTCTTCTAAAGCAACAACAAGAAGCTACTAAAGCGGCGGCTCAAGGTAGTTTTGAGTTTCCCTTGGTTGAGCCTTCTGACAAAGCTGCTCCTAGTACTCCAGCTTCTGCTCCTAGTGCTAGTCACTCACCTACTGGTACTCCGGCTAGTGAGTCTGCTTCAAATACACGTTTCTCCAGTCCTTCTGATTTGGGGAATCATGAAAAGAAGTCTTCTACCAAGCTGGATGATATTCATAAACAACCAGTAGACGGGATTTTCCAAAATGCTTCATATGATGCTGATTTCGTTGGTGATCTCGGTAACATGGCACCAGAAGTGGAGGTTACCTCCAATCCAGTCTTGCAATCACATAAAGACCATCCCACCACTCAAATTATTGGAGATCCTGGTTCTACCGTAAAGACACGCAGAATGCAGCAGAAGGCCTCGTCTGATCATCATGCTCTTGTGGGCTATATTGAGGATCAAAAGCGTAATAATCATACGGACTTTCAACACTGTTTGTTTGCTTGTTTTCTTTCACAGGTGGAACCTAGGTCTGTTTCTCATGCTCTTGAGGATCAAAGTTGGGTGGAGGCTATGCAGGAGGAAATGCAGCAATTCCTGTTTCAGAATGTTTGGGTTCTGGTTGACCTACCGGATGGGAAGACAGCTATCAATACCAAATGGATTCTCAAAAACAAGAAGGATGCACGGGGAATTGTGGTCAGGAATAAAGCTAGGCTTGTCGCACAAGGACACACTCAAATTGAGGGCATTGATTATACTGAAGTCTTTGCGCCTGTTGCAAGGATTGAGGCCATTCGTCTGTTTTTGGCCTTTGCTTCGTATGTTGGCTTTACGGTGTTCCAGATGGATGTCAAGAGTGCATTTCTCTATGGAAAAATTGACGAAGAAGTGTATGTTACTCAACCTAAGGGGTTTGTTGATCCACTTCATCCAAAGAAAGTCTACAAAGTGGTCAAGGCTCTTTATGGGTTACATCAGGCTCCTAGAGCGTGGTATGAGCGTCTCTCCACTTTCTTGTTAAAGAATAGCTATAGAAGAGGTACTATTGACAAAACACTATTTCTTCGGCGGAATTCCAAGGATATTATCCTTGTTCAGGTTTATGTGGACGACATTATCTTTGGTTCTACTAGGAAGGAGTGGTGTGATGAGTTTGAACACTTGATGAAAGGCGAATTTCAGATGAGTGCCATGGGAGAACTGTCATTTTTCCTTGGTCTTCAGGTCAAGCAACAATCGGATGGGATTTTCATCAGTCAAGATAAGTATGTTCATGAGATTCTTCAAAAGTTTGACATGGATCCTCTTCGTCCAGCAGCAACTCCTTATGAAGTTACTAAAATCAAACTTAAGAATGAGCGAGATCCACCCGTAAATGTTCATATGTACAGGTCTATGATTGGCTCTCTCATGTACTTGACTGCATCACGTCCGGATATTATGTTTGCAGTAAGTGCTTGTTCTAGACACCAGGTGACTCCAACGGTTTCGAACTTAAATGCAGTTAAGAAGATTTTCAAGTATATCAAGGCTCAACCTAAATTGGGTCTATGGTATCCTAGAGAATCCCCATTTGTACTTGAAGCATACAGTGATAGTGATTATGCTGGTGCTAATAATGATAGGAAGTCAACTACTGGTGGTTGTCAATTTTTGGGTCGTCGTCTTATTTCATGGCAATGTAAGAAACAGACAATAGGAGCTACTTCTTCAACAGAAGCTGAATATGTGGCTGCTGCTAGTTGCTGTGGTCAAGTTTTATGGATCCAAAATCAGATGTTGGACTATGGGTTCAATTTTATGAATACCAAAATTTTTATTGACAATCAAAGCACTATTTGTATTGTGAAGAATCCTGTATTTCATCAGCGGACGAAACATATTGAGATTCGGCATCATTTTATACGCGATGCCAATGAGAAGAAGCTGATACAGGTTCTTAAAGTTCATACGGATGACAATGTTGCTGATCTGCTGACTAAAGCTTTTGATGGTCCTCGGTTTAACCACCTGGTGGTTCATATTGGGATGGTCAATCCTTGAAGTCTAGGATTGAGGGGAGGCAAAGCCTCAGGGGAGGCTTTGTGTACATATTAGGTTAGTCTAACGTATTCGTAGTATTTAACAACATACTTTCTTGGTTCTGGTGGTGTGTGGTGTTTCTGATGAAGGATTTTTGCTCGCTTATGATGGATATGGCCTTACATGTCTGGCTTCTGGTCCTAGTTGGTCAGCTTCTAGTTATGCTTGGATGCCTTCTGGTGGTCTCAAATCCTTCCCAGTCTATTGGTGTTTGGCTATGGGTGCTGGTACTGGTCTGGCTACTGTTCATTCCTTTTGTCCTTTATTAATCACGTTTTGCTCCTGGTCCGATTATTGTGCACTTTGACTTTTGGTCAACGCTTCCAATACTGATTTTTACAAGTTTGAATTCACCAAATCAATTGGGGGTAAGTTATTATGTTAAAAAGGGCAAGTGGTTAGTATGCCATTATGGCATAATTTGAAAGGGCAACCCCCCATTAATAGGGGTCAATGAACAGTTACTATTTTCTTCCTATATGGTCAACATACACTCATTACAATTAAAACACACACAAAAACCGCTTCTACTCATCTCATCCCAATCCAAATCCTTCTTCAATCTATTCATCAAGATCCATGGCTGCTCTTGCTTATCAACCTGCTCATAATCGTGTTGCTTATCTGGGTGATGGTCCTAATAGTGAACATTTTGCTGATATCTTGGAGTTTATTGAAGCTTCAAACTTAAGGTTTGCATTTACTGTTTGTCCTACCATATATGATAGTGTGGTACGTCAATTTTGGGCGTCTGCTGAACTTGTAAATGTGGCTGGACGTCCACGAGCACTCCATGCTACCATTGATGGACGTACTTATGTGGTCACTGAAGCATCTATTCGCTCTTCTCTTCATTTTCAAGATGAGGGGGGTGTTGTATCACTTCCAAATTCGGAAGTTTTAGAGGGTATGGCTGCCATTGGTTATGAACATGGGGGGAAGTTTAACTTCCAAAAGAATAGGTTTTCCCCTCAGTGGAAGCTTCTGGTTCACTATTTAATCCATTGTCTGAGTCCCAAGTCGGGGAGTTGGGATGCGTTCCCTACTCCTTTGGCTACTGGTCTTATATGTTTAGCCCAGGGTAGAGTGTTTAACTTTTCACATTATATCTTTGAGGGGATGGCTAGTAATTTGTCAACTGCTGGTTCTAGGAAAAAGTTCCTTATGTACCCTAGGTTTATTCAAGAAATGCTTGTTTGCATTCCACGTGATAGGGCTGAGCATGTACCATCTAAACTGACAGCGAAAGTGTATTACAACATGATGCATGGGTTTACTGGGTATTGGAGGCCTCTAACTGAAGCCATGATGGGCTTGGCTCAGGGTCCTATAGATCAGGAGGAGGAGGCTCCTGAGTTGGTTGTGTTAGATGATGACCCCATGGAGGAGGAGGAGGCTCCTGCTGGTAATGCCACTCCTGTGGTAGAGGAGGAGCTTGTTGAGGAGGTGGTGGTTGAACAACCATCCCCTCCCAAGGCTGGTCCTTCCTCGGCTCCACAAAGGTCTCCATTTGTGGAGACTCCACCTCCTAGTCCTGCCCCACACTCGACAGATATCCCTTTTGCTGCTAGTTCTCCACACGTTGACCCCAATGTTGCTTCGGGCTCCCGTGATGCTTTCCCTGACCCAAGCTCTCTTGGTGGGCAGGCAGAGGAGCCTACTACTCTGACATCTTTGCTAGATCTTATGCACAGGTACCATGAGAGGATGATTTGCTTGGAAGCTGACTTGAACCAACATCGGAAGCTCACACGGGAATTTGTTCTTCCTCTGGCCGATCGTATTAAGGTATTGGAGAATCAACAGCGTCGTCGCAAGAAGCATGTGGTTCTTTCCGAGTCTGAGGATGAGGGTTCGGAGAATGTTGAGGATGGCTTGACGTTGCTGGCAAAGGCTGCCTTTGCTGATAAAGTTTATGATGATCTGCCTGGTCCTCCAATGTCCTCCCATGCTCCTTCTTCTAGTACTGTTCCCCCCTCTATGGGTGGTGCTTCTGATGCTGCTGCTGGTTCTCATTCTGATCCCTCACATGATCCTAAGGGCAAAGCTCCAATGACTGATCCTCCATCTCCAACCCGCAAGCGCTCTCGTCGCCAGCTTGAAGAAGACAGACTTGGTGAAGAGGCTGCTCGTCGGGTTCAGGCTGAGCTTGATGCGGAGGACATTGCTGCTAAGGAAGAGCTCCGTGAAAGAAGGCGTGCGCAAATTCAGCATGATGCTATGCACTGGACTGATGGCGAATGGATGCAAGTGTTAACTGTTCTCACTCGGGATTATGCTCAGTTTAAAGATTTGTTGGGTGATGATGTTGATGAACACAACTGCATTCCGCGTGCTATGGTAATGATGCGTAAGCATCAGTTGACTCTTGCTGAGGAACTCAAGAAACAGCGTAGGAACAGACCTCTTTCTCAGGCTGAGCAGCGCCAGCAGATGCAACGTTATGTCAAATTTCAATCTGCTGCTCATTTCAATGCTCCTTGGACTTGGGCACGGGTACGGGCTTTGACTTTTGATGAGCTCAAGAAACTTTATGAGAATATGGTGAGGCGTGCGAGTCAACCTATACCGGAGAAATTTGTTTACCATCCTCGTGGTGTGACTGCTTCGATGCCTGCTACTTCTCCTGTTTCTTCATCCATGCCCATTCCTGGTTCCACTGGTAGTTCTTCTGGTTCTGGTGCAGTTTCTGTTGGTCCTTCTACTACACCCTTGGTTGCGCCTATTGGTTCTACTACTGGTCCTGCTGCTACTATCTTTGTGACAACCACCACCACTCATGCTTCCCCCACCACACCGGGTTCTTCCACCACTCCTGTTCCAGCAAGCACTTTTGTTGATTCCACCATACCTGCTGCTGCTCCATCTGATGTGCCATCTTCATCACCACCAGTTTCTGCAACACAACCTACTCCCACTTCTGATGCAGCTCCTAGTGGTTCTTTGGGTGGACGTGTTCCTGAGTCTACTCCTACTGCTTCTCCTGCTGTTGCTGAAGTTCAGGTGAAGGTTGAATCCACTCCTTCGGCTCCCATGCCTCGACGTTCCACTCGCCAGAAACTTACTCGTCGTGTTCGCCGCGGTAAATCAGTTCCTTTTGAGAAGCGTGATCCTGAGAACTTAATTGATGCAGCTTCGGATAGCGATTCTGACTTACCTTTGGGCAATGGCAGCATTGCGGGTTATGCGGCTGAGCGGTCTACAACACTTCCTGGTGGTGTCTCCCATCGGATCACTTTGAGTGATGGGACTGTGCGATTGGTCACGGGTTTGCAGGGTGTGTTATCATGGGTTGACCGTATGGATCTTATGACCTTGTTTGGGCTTGTGGATTCTAGTATGCCGTTTAATCCTATGGCGGTGTCTTCCTGGCCTGGTATGCGTCTTTGGGCTGATCTCAAACTGATGTTGGATCCTCCTCCATCCGCTACTCCTTTGGGCGTCTAGAAGGATCAAATGCAATGGGAGATTGTTCGCTGGAAGCTTTATGCTGGATGTGGAGTTCATGTGTTGGAGTTAGGTTCTGGTCTTGTGGTGTTTATGTTGACTGATGTTGTGTATCCTTTGACTATTTCTTCCATGGAAGCAATGCTGGCAAGTCATTTGCAGATTTCTACTGCTCCTACAGGGAATGAGTCGAGTATGGCTACGTCTTTGGTGGAGGGTATTCAAGCACGGCTGCTAGCGGATAAGAGGGCAGCTTCTGGTATCTAAGGTGATTGGGTTGTAAGTGTTTTTACGTTATTCTTCTTTTGATTCTTTTCACCAATGTGTATAGTGTTTGGTGATTTTTATTCTTCATAGTTAAAAAAAAAAAAAAAAAAAAAAAAAAAAAAAAAAAAAAAAAAACATCTTAAAAAAAAAATATATATATATACATTTTATATAATATCTGCTTATACTTTAACACAGTTTAGCTTTTATACTTGTACATAATATCCCTTGGATGGTTTGACTTGTGGTTCCTGGTTTGAGATTGTTCTAGTCCTTGGTTTCACTTGGTGTTGGACGTGGTCCACACGACAAATGGTTCTCAACTTACCATGTCTCATTGACAAGAAAAAGTTGATTCACCTTGAGGGTACGGCTCCTGGTGCGATTATCAAATCCGTTGATGGTTGCCAGGTTACCTAAAACTGGATGGTTTTCACTTGCCATAGTATTGGACTGAAAAGTGGCTAATCCAAGGGGGTACGGCTCTTGGTAAAGATCTTATCAAATCCGTTGACAGCTGTAATAGCTTGCTTAAAGCTATAGGGTGTTCAACTCACCGATGCTTTATTGCTAAGAGTTGGCGAGTCCAGAGGGGTACGGCTTCTGGTAAAGACACATCAAATCCGTTGACGGTTGTGATGGTTTGCCTAAAATCATCAGGGTACCCCCACTCACCATTGATTCACGTTCTAAGAGTTGGGCTGGGTTCTAGTCTCCCAGGGTGATGCTTATTCCACCAGAATGACTAGCTAGCCCAAGAGCGAGCAGCTACTTGGTAAAGGCTCATCAAATCTTCTCATGTTGCTGCAAAGATTCAACACGATGCTGATTTGTTCCAGGCTTTGGAGAAGCTTCTAGTAGTTTGTGCGGCTGTTCTTCTGATTCTTATCTTATTGATGTTGCTGTTTGTTTTGCTGCTACAATCCTCGGGCTTTATTTGCACGTTTTCCAGGAAACTTGAACTCAACAGGTCAAATTCAAGTTTAGGGGAGGATTGTTAGGACCATTGTAATAGTTATATGTAATAGGTAGACTAGGAGGTATGTAGTTCCTCCTGGTCCTAGTCGTAGTAGGAGCACGTCCTGCTCCTGGTCCTAGTCAAAGTCAAACATTGTTATTTACTTAATATTCTGTTAGGATATGCATGAGTTATATTAGGAGAAGATATGCATATCAGTTTTACACGTTTTCTTGTAAGCTGTATTAGGGTTTCCTTGTAGTATAAAAGGAACCTTAGGCAGAAGGGTTAGAGATTCATTCACAAAACGTAGTTCTAGTCTTTATTAATATTAGAAATCCTTAGAAAGGATCAAGTCTTCATAGTTATTCTGTTTCTCTTGTTTATATTTATATTCTACATTCATATTGTGTATAGAGTCTCTTTGTGATTTGACTTGTGATTACAGAAGTCATTCACCGGTCCTGACAGGCTGCAAGATCTATATCTGTTAAACCCAACACATGCCAAAATTTGCTAAGATGTTCAAGGATTTACTCTCCAACAAGGAAAAATTGGTTGATTTGCCCAACACATCCCTTAATGAAAATTGTTCCGCCGTCCTACTTAAAACCTTACCAACAAAACTTGGAGATCCGGGGCGCTTCTTGATACCTTGTAATTTTCCCGGGGTAGAAAATTGCATGGCTTTGGCGGATTTAGGGGCAAGCATTAACCTCATGCCTTTATCAGTTTGGAAAAAACTCTCTCTTCCCGAGCTCACTCCCACTAGGATGACCCTTGAGTTAGTCGACCGTACCATAGCTTACCCCGTAGGTATCACGGAGGATGTGTTTGTAGGTGTGGATAAGTTTACATTCCCGGCCGACTTTGTAGTGGTTGATTATGACATGGATCCTAGAGTTCCTTTGATTGTTGGTAGACCGTTTTTGAGAACGGGTCGTACTTTGATAGATGTGGCGGAGGTAGAACTAATTTTGAGAGTAGAGGATGAGAAAGTGGTGTTTAAGTTAGGGAAAGTTTGTGATAAGAAAGAGGTTAAGGAGTCTAAACCTTGTGAGACTATTAACATAGTTGATGTGCTAGATGAGGTGTGTGATGAGCATTTTCATGACGCTTGCAAGAGTGATAGTGAGGATATGCCCCATGTTGAAACCGTGGCCTCAATTGCTCCCTCCTTAACACCTTTTGGAGAGAGTGATTTCCTCTTGGGGGAATTTGAGTCCAACATTCTTGGTAATGATGATTCTCCCATCAATTGGGAAGAAGATATTCTCACCATCCAAAAGTTGCTCAATGAGGACCCTATCCCTTCACCCATTCCACAAGAAGTAACCAATGATGATCCATCCATAGTTAAACCTTCCATAGAGAGTCCACCTCCAGTTGAACTTAAGGACCTTCCATCCCACTTAGAGTATGCTTTCTTAGAGGGCAAAGACCAATTACCAGTGATCATTGCTAAAGAGTTGAAAAAAGATGAGAAAGAGAAACTCATAGAAGTCCTTAAGAAACATAAGAAAGCCTTAGCATGGAAAATATCCGACATAAGAGAAATTGATCCACATTTTTGTACACATAAAATCCTTATGGAGGATTTTTACAAACCCGCCATTCAAAGCCAACGAAGGGTTAACCCAAAAATCCATGAGGTCATTAAAAAAAAGTTATCAAACTCTTTGATGCGGGCATGATTTACCCCATTTTTGACTCTCCATGGGTTAGCCCGGTACATTGTGTTCCAAAAAAGGGTGGAATCACCGTAGTACCTAATGAGAACAATGAGCTTATTCCTACGAGACTTGTTACCGGTTCAAGAGTTTGTATTGACTATAGGAAGCTCAATGAGGCTACTAGGAAAGATCACTTCACATTACCTTTTATGGACCAAATGCTTGAACGCTTAGCGGGAAATGAGTACTATTGCTTTCTTGATGGCTTTTCGGGTTATTTCCAAATTCCCATTGACCCTAAGGATCAAGAAAAGACCACATTCACTTGTCCCTACGGTACATTTTCTTACAAGAGAATGCCTTTTGGCTTATGTAATGCACCAGGGACATTTCAAAGGTGAATGATGGCAATTTTCCATGATATGATAGAGCAAACTATGGAGGTTTTCATGGATGACTTTTCCGTCTTTGGAGATTCATTTACCTCATGTCTCACCAATTTAGAACGAATGCTTAAGCGTTGTGTGGAAACACGTTTAGTTCTTAATTGGGAGAAATGTCACTTTATGGTGAAAGAGGGAATTGTTTTGGGACACAAGATATCCAATAAGGGATTAGAAGTGGATAGAGCTAAAATTGATGTGATTGCTAAGCTTCCCCCACCCACTACGGTTAAAGGTGTAAGGAGTTTCTTAGGTCATGCGGGGTTTTATAGGCGCTTCATACAAGATTTTTCTAAGATAGTAAGACCGATGACTCACCTCTTGGAAAAAGAGGCTCCTTTCATTTTCAACCAAGAGTGTTTGGATTCATTTGAGACTCTTAAGGAGAAATTGACAAAGGATCCCGTTTTTGTTTCTCCAAATTGGGAATTACCTTTTGAGCTTATGTGTGACGCTAGTGATTATGCGGTGGGTGCCGTCTTAGGACAAAGAGTGAATAAGCATTTTCAACCTATACACTATGCTAGTAAAACCATGACCGGTGCACAACTTCATTATACTACCACGGAAAAAGAGTTGCTTGCTATAGTCTATGCTTTTGAGAAATTTAGACCATACCTTGTGCTATCGAAAACCATAGTGTATACGGATCATTCCGCTCTCAAGTATCTCATGACAAAGCAAGATGTTAAGCCTAGGATTTTGAGATGGGTTTTATTGCTTCAAGAGTTTAAGATAGAAATTTGAGATAAGAAAGGAGCCGAGAATTTAGCGGCGGATCACTTGAGTAGACTTGAGAATCCTTTTCAAGGAGATCTTCCTAATAAATAAATTAATGAATCCTTTCCATTAGAGGAGCTCATGTCTATCTTTTCTCAAGAGGATGCCACCCCTTGGTTTGTGGATATAGCAAATTATCTTGTGGGGAATGTGCTTATAGAGGGTCTTACTTCCCAACAAAAGAAGAAGTTTCTTAAGGAAGTTAAGTACTACTTTTAGGATGATCCTTATCTTTTTAGGCAATGTGTGGACCAAATCATTAGACGGTGTGTAGATGGGCCCGAGGCATTTTAGATTTTAAAAGCTTGTTATAAAGGACCTACGGGTGGACATTTTGGGCCCAACTATACCGCCAAGAAAGTCTTTGATTAGGGTTACTATTGGCCTTCCATTTACAAAGGTACCCAAGAAATGGTGAAATTTTGTGATGTATGTCAAAGACAAGGGAAAATTACGCAACGTGATGAGATGCCACAAAATTTTATTCAAGAGTGTGAGATTTTTGATGTATGGGGCATAGATTTTATGGGACCTTTTCCATCTTCAAAGGGAAACAAGTATATACTTGTAGCGGTGGATTATGTGTCAAAATGGGTTGAGGCCAAAGCCTTACCTACTAATGATGCTAGAGTTGTTGTGAAGTTCTTGAAGCAATTGTTTGCTAGATTTGGTCTACCTCGGGCCATCATAAGTGATCGTGGTACGCACTTTTGTAATGATCAATTCACGAGAGTTATGAAGAAATATGGAGTTAATCATAGACTTTCTACCGCATATCACCCTCAAACCAATGGTCAAACCGAGGTCACAAATCGTGGTTTAAAGAGAATTTTAGAGAGAACGGTGAGAGAGCATCGAACTTCTTGGTCGGATAAGCTTGATGATGCTTTTTGGGCTTTTAGGACGGCTTTTAAGACACCAATTGGTTGTACTCCTTATAGGCTTGTCTATGGAAAAGCATGCCACCTCCCATTCGAGTTAGAACACAAGGCTTCTTGGGCTCTCAAATGGGCTAACTTTGATTTAAACCAAGTTGGTTCACATAGAAAGGATCAACTTAATGAAATGGATGAATTGAGAGCCAATGCCTATGAGAATTCTTTGCTTTATAAGGAGAAGACTAAGAAATTGCATGATGCTAAGATCAAGAACCGTGAGTTTAAGAGCCGGTTCTCCTCTTTAACTTAAGGTTGAAACTTTTTGCGGGCAAGCTTAAGTCGAGATGGTCCGGTCCATTCACTATTGCTCAAGTATTTCCATATGAAACTATTGAGTTGTCACAACCCGATGGTCCAAATTTTAAAGTGAATGGTCACCGTGTGAAGCACTATTTTGGGGAGGACATTTCCGTTGAAATGTTCCAAGAGATCCTAATTTTCCCCATGAATTAATTCATTGTGGGAAGAGTCGAGATAGACACTCCTTCAATCAAGCTTTAATAACTAGGTTTAGAGTTGTTAGATATAGAGTGTTATAGATTAGAAATAAGGATAGCAATTTGTTGAGGAGTGTTGGGGTAGACCTTCTTTTGTCTTCATGATGTTTGTAGGGTTGCTCACATTTCATGCTTGGAGCTTATGGAGGAGGCCCTTGTATCCGGTTCACTTCGTTACTATTGTGATCTTTCATAGACACTTTGTGCTTTAAAAATGAATTCACTATAGTTGATCTTTCCTTAACTTGAGTTAAGCAAAGTAATCAATGTCCTAAGTGTAGGGGAGTTTAATCCAATACTCTTAAACATTAAGGACAATGTTTATCTTAAGTGTAGGGGAGACTTCTATCGAAGTGACCTTACCTAGACCATTGCTATTGACTTCATGATAACTTGGGAAATTAATTTTTCAAACATTTTTCAAATCATTGATTAACTTTGGCCACCAAAAATATGCATTCATAATTTTTGCATCATTTTTATTTGAATAACACATTTTCATTATATATAATCTTCTTTTATTTTTCATCAAAAATATATGAAAAAGGAGAAAAAATAATAATAAGGACATGGTTTAACAAATTTAGACTTCTTTGACATATTAGGCCCGTCATGGATATTTTGACTCAACCCGAGTTTGCTTATCTAAGCATTCTCTAGCTAGTATCCTTAACCATGTAGTTCTTCATTGGTCTATTAGGCTAAGCATCCACCACTCTCATTATTTGAGACTTTAAATTTGTGGAGAATGGGAAATGATAGAGTTGAAGCAAGTATAAAAGGGCTAGATAAACTTCATGATAATTACGTGTGGCTAAACCATTCTCTTCTTTACCTCTATTTTCTTCGCATGTATATATGTTAATAAATAATCAAGAACGGTTTTAATCGGTTTGTAATCTCTTATGCATTTTTGTCTAATCATTCATGGTTGGTATAAGGACGTCATAAGATTCTAAGTTAGAACGTTTTATGTGTACTAGACTTATGTCATGCTTAATATTTAGCGGGTTTTTTTCCTTTTATCTTTTCAAATTTCTTTGTGAGGAATAAAGAAAAATAAGAGCGGCTTATAAAAAAATGAGTGGCTAGAAAAGAAAAAAAAAGAAAAAAAGAAAAAAGAAAAAAAAAGTAATTATACAAGACTCCCAAGAGGGGCAGTGAAGTGTTAATTATAGTAACTATTAGATTCCAATATTACCTTGAGGGGTTGCGGGGATTTAATAGTTGCTCCAATCCAATATTACCTTGACGGGTTGCGGGGTTGAAGATCCAAAGTCTCAAAAAGATGGCGGATGTAAATTATTGCGTGAGTTTTATTTTTCTTGCCTTAGCGAGTGTGTAGCTACTTATTAATGCATGACATGAGGATTTTACACATAAGGCGAATGACTTATTATTCTTGAAACAGACTTATATTAATTCTGAGTGGTTTTTCAAGTAATGGATGAGAGGATTACTTAGGATTAAAACCGTGCTTCCTTATTTTTGGATTTTACATTTCTTATATTTCACGCTTTAAATAATGAAAAATTTGCTCTCAAGCAATTTGCTCAAATAATAACCGATTCCACATTTAATTGTCATGAATAAGTTGATGCATTTTTTTACTTGTGAATGCAATGATCCTATTTTTAAGCTTGGTATGGGGAAAGTGAAACTAGAGGGTGATAAGTGTCCATGGTACCAAAGCCCTAATCTAAGTCATTGATTTCTTTATGAGTTATTTCCATCAAAACCATTTTAAGAAAAATCCAAAAAGATATAAATAGAATTGTTTCTTTTGCATTGCATTGTTCAAAATCAAAATCATGCATCATATAGTGTAGAGTAGTGTAGATGCATTCCATATTGGCCAAGGTGGATTAATTATGAGGAAAATGTAAATTTGAGCTTTAAAATATAGCATTGCATGAGTTCATGGCAATGTTCAAGTGTAGGGGATTTGATATGAGCAAAAACTCATATCAATTAATCAACAAATCATCCTAAAACACAAGGAAAATACCTAACTTTTGTGCTATAAAGCGGAATTATGTGGTATGTTTTGCGTTTGTGTATAAATAGGTAAGAAGGATGCATTTTCAAGCAAACAAGAGGAAAATCAAGCTTATTTGGATGAAAAAGACAAAGAAGGATCAAAGATGGCAAGACTTTGAAGATAAGGGACCTATCTTGACAACATTCCAAAGTTGAAGTACTAAAAGTGTAAATATGCCAAAGTCAAGATGAAAGTCAAACATGGTAAACTCTTCAGTCAATCAAGTCAAAGGGTCAAACTTATCAAGAATGCAAGTGGAAGGACCATTTATGCCAAAGAAATGAAGTTCCTAGCTTATGTTGATAACTTGCTATACTTAAGGGGCTTAAATTGCCATTGTCCAAAGTCAATTCAAGTTCAATACATGTGAAGAGTTGTGGACCAATGAAATTGCAAGGATACAACCACACGGATTGCCAACTAATCCTCCACCTCACCATTTGCAATAACTGCGCCGCCAAGCAATTTATTAACTCCCACTATCCAAAATCAGCCAATAGAAATGCGCCATGCAATAATTCATTTATCCACTTTCAGATAGCGATCCGTGTGACCATATTTCATCCAACCAGGGCATGCCATGTGGCGCTTTCTTTTTCAACGCAACCCAGAACCATTTTTGAGCTACACTTAATTTCAGAAGGAGTTATCTACATGAAAGTTGATCGTTTTTTAGAGAGGAACACATTGGATACAACTAATTAAGCTCAAAATCAATGAATCAAAAGTCCCCAAATTGTGAAGAACATGATGATGAACATTTAGCAGTTGGATGACACGTGGCAAAAATCAAATGGCGGGAACACGTCATTTTGTCTATAAATAGGATTGTATTCTCTCATTTTCACAAGTAGTTAATGTGTGAAATTTTCACACACATCCCCATTTTTGTCTCATTCTTAGTTCTAGTTAGTTAGCTCAACAAACTCAAGAGTCTGACAAGCTCTTGAGTTAGTTAGCTTAGTTGCAACAAACTTACCAGCTTTGTAACAAACTTACCTTCAATCAATAAAATCCTACTTTCATCTCCTTCATCTACTGTTCATACCTGCAATTCTGTTATGCTTGTGTTGATGTTAGCTTCTTATGATCACAATAGATCATGATTAGCTAAGTGTTGAAGATTTTGTAGCTGTTTTGATCCTGTTTTGTTCAAGCCAGTACTAGTTGAGTTGATTTTGAAGCTTTATAGTTCAACAATGGTGATGATGATGTTTGTAGCTGGTTGAGTAGATAGTTGATAATGTTAAGGTGGTGGTTAACACTATCTAGGTGGCTTAGCGCCAACCTACTCCATCAAAGGAGGCTTATGCTTCAAGGTTTTGAGTTTCTGCATTTTTGTTCCTCTAAACAGTCATGCCTGCTTAATTCTTAGTGTAACTTTGTTTTCTTGTATGATCAAGTGTGCTTAGATAGAAATTGATCTGATTTTGGTGTTTGAGTAGCTTAATTGTAGTTTAATACTTGTTCTTTAGCTTAAAACTTGTTCCTGTCATCATTTTAACAGTCATTTTAGCTCAATTGTTCATCTTGAGTTTTACTTGGTTAAACTACTTGAATTTGTTTCTTTTGCATCATATTTGAGTTGTCAAGTTTAGTCTGATATTTCCTTTTAAACAGCTTAACCAATTGCCTTGTTTCATTTCATAAAAGTTTGTTAGAATTCAGTTAAGTGGTGTTTGGTATAAGCTTTCAAGTTGTGTTCAAGTGTTGGTAATTGGTAGATTCTTGATCATTCTCAGTCATTTAGTCATAATAAACAAAGTTTAGTAGTTTTCAAGTCCATTCTTGAGTCAAAAAGGCAATTGGCAACAAAAAAAGTATGGGTCAGTTTTCAGCTTAGAATTTCAGAAAAAGTTCTTGATTTCAATCACTCGGCAGTTCTTTGTTATTGGATGAATTTGTTCCAAACCGGTTCTAATCTTTCACTTAACATCTGAACTTTAAGGTCTAGCAAGGAAATTACACATTTTTCTATAACAAGGAAGAAATAAGCAAATCATTAAATTGTTGAGATGATGCAAGTTTCTGTAATTTTGTGCTCAACTGATTTCTCAAACTAGCATTTCTACTTCAGAAACCTCCCAATTTTCTTTCACATTTTCATTTAGGAAGTGTTCCTGAAGAGATCTAGAAATTTTTAGCTTTTCCAAAAATTTGGTCAAATAAGCTTGATTTAGCTTATTTCCATTTTCTAAATTCATTACTGGACCATTTTCAATTTTAAAAGACATTCCCTGCTTCTTATGGCTTGATTAACAAGTTTTGACAAGAAAATTAGATTGTGCATGTTCAGCTTATCAAATAGCTTAATTGTGGCTTATTAGGATTTACTTATTTGAGTTTTACTAAGTTTCAACCTTAATCCTTTTACAAGCCTAGGTAAAATCTAGTTTTAAGCCTTTTGCAAGTTATTAGAGCTTATTTGGTTCATTAGATACCTTAAACGAGCTTATTGAACATCTTTGCCCGTTTTTGATAATATTTCACATTTAATTGCATTTTGGTCCCTCAAGTGTGTAACTGTTTTCATTAAGGGGTAAACTTGCACTAATCTAGGGTTTGCACTTATTAAGTCCTTTCATTTTCAAAACTTCACATTTTCAGTTAATCATTTTTCAATTTTGTTACAAATTAGTTACTAGTTTGTTACATTTGCATAGTTAGTCCTTTTAAGTAACTGAATTTACATTTCAAGCATTTTAGTTTTAAGAATTTACATTTTAAGAACTTTAGTTCCATAGATTTACAATTTTGTCCTTATTTGAATAAAGATTTGGTAATTGACTAATTGTTTTACAGATACGTAGTTAGTATTTTGCAATTTTTACTTGATTATTCAATTAGACATAGAAAGCCAAATAAACTTACCAACCAAAAACGATCATAAACCCGATTTTGTTAGGACTTTCAATTGGTTAAGAACTGAGAAAACGAACTTCAATTATACACAATATTACTTTCTAATGTAGTTAATGAGAGGGTATTTGTTCCCTTCCAACTCGTTGTCTCGTAGTTGTTTGTGAATGTGTTATCTAGATCATCATCATTTCCACGATTGAAGACTCTCGTGTTCATTTACGTGAGCCTCGGTCGTTTGCTTGAAGAGTTTTTCACGTATCCATGATATATCATTTATTGTTCTAACAATTATATTTTAGCATAATTCATAAACGGATTTAGATATATTGTTGATCACCCTTTCCATGCTAGATCCTAAGCATTCGACTCTTCGTCTCTAGTATGGGGGTGCTCCACCTTTAGACTCGAAACATTGAGGACAATGCTTAATTTTAGTATGGGGATTGAATAGCTACTTGCCTTGCTACGCCCTCACGTTTTCCAACTTTCAACGTTTTGTTTTGTTTTGTTTCTAATAAGGCTAAAAATGGCCAATTTAAAAATTTTCTTAGTTTTCATAAGTGTTTTTAAGACACGAATGTATATTTTCCGATGGGTAGAATAAGAGTTACTTTTTGAATTGATGGGCATTTGGAGCCCTTTACATTCCTTAACCCGCTTGAATCAAGTTTTGCTAGACTTTTATATAGGGAACTTTAAAACGCAAAAGTTTTAGCTCATTCGGGTTAAGAACAAGAACTTTTCGCAAGTTCCTAAAATTGATCCTAGAAAGTCACTTATCAAGGGAACTTTAAAATGCATTCTCTAAATTTGAAAAAGTCCAAGAAAGTGCAAGATCCTATAGGTGGCTTGAAAACCCAAAACTTCGATTTGACATAGTCTTAATGAAGCTAATCTAAATTTGGCTTAATTTTGACTTTCATGGCTAAGTATTCACGAGTATCTTTAATTAGAGGTCTTTAAATAGTGAAGAACGAGAAGTGATAGAGTTAGACAAGTGATCATGCTAAACGTATAACATGAAAATGTTCTTTCAATAACTCATATGTTTTTAATTGTGGCTTTTTCTCCATAAGATCAATGCATTAGGAATAAAAATAATTGCAATAAGTAAGGTCGTACGATTTGAAAGGTTACTTAGCTTCTAGTACAAGATCGTTTAAAAGTTGATTGAATAGAGTTCATAGCCAAGGCATAACTTACTGAAGCAGGACACGAAGATTGGTGAAGATCCAAAAAGGCCCTAACAAGGATGAGGAGCTCTATTTTGTTGCTAAAGATCCAAGATGATGTGAAGTATCATTATTCCAAAATAAATATGAAGGATCGAGACACAAGACGAAAAGCAATTACTCCCCTAAAGATCATGGAGAAAGTCTATCCAAAAACACCCTAACAAGGTATGAGGATAAATATATCCAAGTCCTAAAAGGAGGCGGATCGTTGTATGTCAAAATCCAAAATAAAGATTGAAGAAAAATGATGAAGTCGTGGTCCAAGTATGAAGAATCTCTCAAAAACGTCAAGTGAAGAAATTCCAAAATATGAAGAGAATACCATAATTTCAAGAACGTCTTCCCAAGATTCGAAGTCTGAAGTACATGCCAAATATCGGTCCGAGAAAGGTCTCAAATCGTGAAACGAGTTATGCCAAGATATGAACTTAAGGAGATACACGAGAAGCCGTTTTAAAAGATTTTGTCCTTTAGCTAACTATCGATTAAATCGTGCTACTTTATTTTCAGACTAATAAATACTCAAATAAGTCAATATGAATCACTTGTGATCCATGACAAATAGTTAAAAATATTCTAGAAACCTTTTCTTTTCATAATAACTAGGATTGCGAGGAGAAAAAGTATTACACAATTTGGACGTATGAGTAGCATTCGCATTGTGACTTGTACCCACAATGATCTCGTTTTTGGACTTACCATGGAATGTATGACAATCAAGTATAAAGAACTTTACTCTATGATACATTTACTTGTTTTTATTCATTGACCCTAAAAGTCACATTCGTGATGAAAATCATACATTATGTCTTTTACACATCTTCATAGTATTGTTGCAAGTTTTACTCTTCAATAAAGTTTAATAAAATTAAATTTTGGAGATGCTTAGATACTTTATTCTAGCATTGCGTGAGGGCACGACAATGGTTTAGTGTGGGGGAGTGATGAGATGGCATTTATACATGATCTCATCGTTCTTTTTGGTCTTTAAATGCATAAAATGTCATCAAAATACCATATATATATATATGCTTGTGTTTGTTTACTAGTGTATTTTAGGTATGGATATCATGAAAAAGACAAAAGATCACAAGAAACAAGGAAAAACGAACACAAGAAACGAAGCCGCACAATGAACCGGGCCCTAGTTTGTGATTTATCAAAGAAGAACCCTTGAAGATTTGAAGATGTCCAAGAATGATCCCTCATCAATGAAGAAATGACACTTAATAACCTTGTATATTCATTATTACAAGTTTGGTCCCTTAAGTTTGTCAAAATGATAAAAAGGTCCTTCAACTTTGAAGATTTAGCAAGTTTAGTCCCTCAACAATTCTAAATTGTCAACAATGGTCCCTCATGAAGTCAAGGATCCAATGAAGACCTTCAAAGATGAGAAATGTCCAAAATCACTCCTTGAACTATCCAAAATTGGCAAAAGAAGTCCTTTAAACCCTTATAATAAAGTTTTGTGGCCAAAATGTGAAAAGTGAAAGTTTATTAACAAAGGAACTCATTTCATTCGGCTGAAATACTTGTTTTATAAACCTTTCCAAAAGACAAGGACCACTTGTGCCATTTCCCAAAGTTCAAACAAAGAAAAGGGGCGCCAAACACTTATTGTAACAAGATAAACGGATTAAACCTTTTTATTATTCACCTATCATCACAGTTACTATCCCACTTAAAACAAAGGGTAAAAGGAAATTACCCTGACCCACGTGTGATTTACCTCAACACAAATCATTCCATACCTTCACATCACCAATCCCACTACCCTGTGGCCCCCACCATTCAACCCGTTAGGCAATGAAATGCCAAATTCATCTCCAAGGAATCCTATGTGGCAAAATCAACAATCCACAACTACTACTTGGTCCCCAAGCACAAAATGAACGACCAAGATCAAAATGGACAGCTCATAGACATCAAACACGTCTAGAAGATCAAGGGCATTTTTGAGATTTCATTAGCTAGGGTTTCTAGTTTTTTATTGTAAATTTAGCCTCACAAGGCCTATAAAAGGAGACCTCAACATGTGAGATTCCCTTGGTTCCAGATTTTCTCTTAGCACCTTTGTAATTCCTTTTTAAAGTTTAATGAAATTTGGTTTAGTTTTCTGAAAATTCTATCTTCTTTTTGTTATTTAAAAGTTTGGTGTTAGGCTAAGAGTAATCTAAATTCCATTTCATTTGTTTGATTGAGTTTTGAGGAAAGGTTTTATGGTTTAAAATCCTTGTTTTCAAAAATAAGTCATTATTGTTCATCCTTGTGTTTGTTAAATCTTAGTAGGTATAAGGAAGCTAGTGGTTGTTCTACTACCACTTAAGCTCAATCAATCCAAAGCATGGATGTATGTTTTGGAGGTGCACATCTCTAAACCTTTTTAGTTTTATGCATATTTTTCATGATTTATGATTGATTCTGAGATTTGGTCTGTGAATCTGTGTTTTTGTTGTTTAATTTGGTTATTTGAGGTTTGTTTGTTGTTACTGAGTTGATTTGAACTTGATTTGTGGGTTGAATGCAACATTGCCTTTGAAAAAGTGTTAAATCAGTGATTTAAGGGGTGTTTGGGTTAACTGCATATCCAAGGCTTAGGTTGATTTGAGTAGGTGTTGGTTTATGTTTTGTGTTTGTTCTTGTTTATGTTGTGCATTTGGTTACTTATCTACAAGTTTTAAGGTTTGTATCACATAAATCCAACAAAAGGCCATAAAATCTGTAATACTTGTTGTTTTGAACTGAAATTTTGGGGACACCTAGATCTAAGGGTAGACTAGGGTTAACTGTTAGGTCAATTCAGTACCTAATGACCTTACTGATGGATTTGAATAACAATCAGCCTAAGTGAAGTATTAACCTTGAACATAACAAAGTCACCGAGTGAACAGTCACTCAGTGAGTTGCCTTCGAGTTCCTAGACTGAGTCTAAAAGAAAGACTCGAGCATTCAGAGAGGCGAAGCTCAAGGAATGTCTTCTATGACGAAGAAGAAGGTGATGGGTTCAGTGAGTTGTGGCAATAGACTCACTGAACCCCATACGATCTCCCTGAAGAAAACAAGCATTCTCCAAGACTGAAGTAAAGTCGGGATAAGTTGAATTGTGACAAGATGGATTACATCACACAATTAGCGTGACTTACCCTTTTGGGATATATTGGGTACTGACAAGTGTAAAGGAATTACGTCTTACTACTTAGAATAGGGTAAGACAAGATACTACACTGTACCAATAAGACAAGAATTGCACATGGGCAATTATTGTCTTCTATCCAACTTTCCTTCTACAAATAGGATGCTTGTAAAAGGAGAGAAAACAAGTTTGTGCACTTAATGCTTTAGACATTCACAAACAAAGTTTTCTCTCCTCCAAATACGATCAAACACTTGAGTTCTAAACTCATGTTGATAGAATCGTCAAGCTTAGCAATCGTTAGGATTGGAATAGCTTGTTAGTGAGGAGATCACAAAACCATACATTGTCTATTCAATCCCTATTGTAGCTTCGTATACAATAGGTTATAATTCTTTAATAAAGCTAAGAGTTAAACGTTGAAAAACCTTTTTGTTATTTACTTTACTTGTATTAAGTTTATTGCATTACTTAACCATGGGTTAGGACTATACTTAGTACTCTTAAGTATAACACTAATTACAAGGGACCAACAAGTGGTATCAGAGCGGTAGGATTATAAAACTTTTTAACCACCATCTCAAAGTTTTTAAAACCTTGATCCATTATGGCTGAAAGTAATGTACCCCAACTTGTTAACAAAAAAGGAGCGAGTTACTCTGTTAACGCTCCTAAGTTAGAAGTTGAAAGATTTAACAAATGGAAGAAAAGAATGCTATGTTAATTGATGTGAATGGAACCTTATTACATCACTTGTATTAAGAATGGTCCATTCAAACAAAAAACAGTAGCTGGTGATGACAGACCTGAAAACCAATGGTTTGACGATGAAAGGAGAGTGGTAAATCAAGACCAACGTCTCAAAAGCATCATAATATCTTGTCTTCTTGACGATATTATGGAGGTTGTCATCGAGTGTGAGACGGCCAAAGAAACTTGGACAGATCTTGTTCATAGTTTCGAAGGACCATCCGACACTAAGGAAAATAGGATCATGGACCTGAAGTTAGAATATAACACTTTCAGGGCCAAACCATCTGAACACTTCCTCAGACTTACACCAGGTATAAGACCTTTCTCAATGAGCTAATGAATGACGGGGTGAAACTGTCTAAGCATGAAATCAATGTTGGTTTTGTGAACAGTCTCCCTGAAAAATGGCTTGGTTTTTCTCAAGGATTGAGAAATGCTAATCACATACAGACTCAGGATCTTGCAGACATTTATGGGAGATTTATCTATGAAGATAATCTAATAAATAGAAGATATCCTGAGTCCAAGAAGGCCTTAATAACAGACACCTCAGCCAAACCTACCCAAATTGATCATGGCCCCATTACAACTGCTTTTTTACTCAAATGCAATTGTTCAAGATTTTCAGGAAACCTCAGATGATGAGGTGGATGAAAGATCTAGTGTTGAATACATAAGGGATCTAAACAGGGAATATCATGAAAGGGCCATGTTGGAAAATACCAAACACTATATCACAAGAACTAGATTTGCTGGTAACCAATCCACTGAGGGAGTGGATTGCTACCGAGGTGGTAAAACTGGTCATTTTGAAAAATATTGTCTTTCAAAAACTCCATTGGCCTCTTATAAAAATAAAAATTATTCATCAGGCAATGATAATTTTCAACCCAAGTTTACACCAAAACTAATTCCGGCTTCTCCAATTAACCAAAGTTTTCTAAATAATAAGAAAATTAAGAAAGACTATAGGTCTGAGTATAAAAAGGTTAAAGCAAAACTTGCACTCTTTGAAGCTGAACCTACTGTTGCTCAGACTCAAAAGCCTGCTCTGAACAAAGCCAAAGGGCTGGTAGCTGAAACTTTTGATTGGGATGATGAGGACTTGTCCTCAGAAGAGGAGGAAGTCAGATATAAAGTGTTAATGGCTCTAGCTGATGATGAACTATCAGTTGGAAAGAATCATGCTCGAAATATAGAATGGGTTGACATCACTATGAGAAAAGTAAACGTGCTTCTCTCTATGGATGAAGAATCTGATTGGCAAAAATTCCTTAAGTATATAAACATTGACCTATCGTTCGTTGAAGAGCAGAGATTGAATCTTCTTTCAAAATATAATAAACTTGTTTTTGAATTAAACAAATGTAGAGAAGATTTATTGATTTTAAAACAAGCCAAACTTGAAGCAGTAAGTGTCAACTTCAGAACACTGAACTTACTAAAATCAATCATGCTTTTCAAGAACCACTTAAGGAAGAAAAACGCATCAATGAGAAATGGACAAATAGCTCTACCTTAGCTTCTCAGTGTATAAACAGTCAAATACGTGCCCAAAAGAAGAAAATTCTTGGGGCACGACAACTCACAGAAAAGGCACCTACTAAGGAAATGAGTGAAAAAGCATTTCTCCCTGCCTCAGTTGGGTTTGATCATGAAATGATTCCAAAGTCGAAAGACTGGGTTGAGAGATCAAATCCTGAGAGTATTTTGCCTAATTTTGATACTAGAAAAATATTAATTCCTGAATCTCAAGCTATTAATGAAAAACTTGGTCTTAATGAAGAGACTGATAAATTCAGTAACACTGAAACATCTAGTGTTGCTGAAGACATTCAGACTCCTCTACCTCCTTTGAAAAATCTTCAAGGGGCAAGTCCATGTTCTGAACTAATTCCATTTTCTTATCAAGAACACTCACCTAGAGGAAGAGTTGGGTTATGATGTACTAAACAAACAAAGCCTGACTCAAAAGTGATACTAAATCACACTGTAAAATCCATGATTTTACCATGAGAAAAATGTAATAAAAGTCTATCCAATGATTCTAAATCATTTCTCAACCTAGTAATATTATTCGAGTTTCAAGGACGAAACTCAAGACGACATGTGGATGGTGTAAAACTCGAGATTTTTCGTTCATTAAATAATCATAAAGGATGTTTCAAAACCTATTTTGAAGCAATACAAAAGTTATTCGAATTGAAAACAAGACAAAAGTCGTACAACCCACGTACCGACAATTTAATAATTTAATTACATAAATTATTGTCGGGAGATACTTGATAAATGATTTGATTAAATTGTTTAATATTTCATTTATCTATGGATAGGTTAAGTGAGAAGTATTTGTATTAAAATGATACTTAAGTCATAAAAACGATAAATGATGAATTATCGTCATTTAGATAAACGAACACGTTTGTCGTGATTATAAGTCATATAAATACTCCATTTTATTGGAGAAATGATTTTAAGATCAATGACGCGGTTCTCGTAAGACGAATCAACTTCTATAAATCACGAACGAACCTCGAACCAATTATTAACGAAGAAATAATAAAACTTGCGTTTTAGTCCCTATAGTATGGGAAACCTTCCACCTTGTAATTGACTAGCATATAAAAATGGAAAATAGGGTTTGTTGCTCATTTCTAACCCTAGCCTCTACCAAAAACACACACATTTAAATATGGCAGCCGCCACTTTTTCGGCAACACTTTTCCGGCCAACTTCCGGTCACCATACAATAATTCCGCCGCCATGTTTAATCCATAGATCGAGTAGATCTATGATGTGTACCACCACAAGCGTGGTCAAAACCCATCAGCCGCCACCATGGATGCTACCCATGCTCTGGCCGCCACCATATATCACTCCCCAGCCATCTATATATTCAGTCGCCACCTTATTTGAGGGTGTTTGTCTCGGATCCATATTCCAGCCACCACTCTCCACCCATTTTCGTGGCTAACAGCCACCATTCCCACCTCGTGATTCCACCATCATCACCACTTGCCACCATGGTCGTGGTATTCAGCCACCACCCGCCACAGCAGCCCCCTGCTGCCATCACAACCGCAGCACCTGCTACCAGCCACCAGCCGTGGCACCATCAGCATCACTAGTCACTGCCACAGCAGCCCCCTGCTGCCATCACCTCAGCCGTGGTAATCATCCACGCCATCAGCCACCAGCCATCACCACTCCTGCCCGCTGTTGTGTTATCCACGAACCACCAGGTTCGTTTGTTCTACCACCACCACGCCATCTCACAGTCGTGTCCTCCAACCACCATCTTCATTCACAGCCCTATCATCCCCATCATATACTCCACCACCAGATCTGAAATCCATCACAGCCGCCACCCATGGCCACCCTACACCGCAACCACGACCATCATGGTCATCCTTTTCATGCGTCTCCACTGTCATGACCACCACCTTCACCAACAGTTGGTTGTCGCCACTGTTTACACCTTAAGGGGGTGTTTGTTTCGCATGCATAGTGTTCATAAGGGTGTTTGTCACGTTCGGTTTGCATCAGCCCCGAAGGGGTAGTAGATCTGCTGATTAGCAGCGAGGAGAAGGGTGTTTGGATCTGCGGATTACAGCAGAAATAAGGGGGTGTTTGGTTTTGGGCGAAGAAACAAATAAGGGTGCGTTGGATTAGCCTCGATCCGTACGAATATGTCTAGATCTGTTGTCGGGAGCGACATGCAGGGCGTTGGGTCCAAGATCTACAATCAATAGCTTCGGGGGTGTTTGGATCTATTGATAAGGAGGTGTTTGGGACTGCATGCTGTTGTTAGAGGGTCGTTTGGGACTGCAGACTCAATTAAGAGGCTGTTTGGGACTGCTGATGACGACAAGGATGCGTTAGCATGCGGGTTATAGCTTAGGGGTATGCCTATGTTATAATGAAATCTTGCATGTAGTATATATTCCCACCGATAGTGTAATATTTCCACCGTTAGTTGTAATATTACCACTGACCATTTATAGCTTGCCACCGTTAGTGTTAAACTACAAACTTACCACTGCCAGTTGTTGTATTAACAAAGTTACCACTGTTAGCTTAATAGTTCCCACTGTTAGCTATACGGTTACTACTGGCAGCCTAATCTAGCCACTGTTTCCATATTGTACCCACTGTTTCCATATTGTACCCACTGTTTTTACACGAATGACTATTTAATAGCCTCGGATTAAAAATATTATATTTTTACTACGGGAAACATATTTTAAACCGGAATTAATTAATAATAAATTTGTTATTAATTATTTTTGGAATCTAATAAATTATTTAATAAACTTAATAATTTATTTACAAAGACTATAATATCGTACAAGTTTATAAACATCGGGGGGTACGTGGAAACAGTGAAGGGACAACATGCACACTTAACCATCATCATAACAGTATTAATTAAATATACTGTGATAACAAAAATAAACATACGACCAATTAAACTGCATGCATTTATTATTTATGCATATACTGAGACGTACTTAATTACTTAGCTATTATATGTACTATGTGCTTTGTGATTGTATACTTGGTCATCCTCGAGCTGTATTATACAGCTGAGTTCATAGCCTCGCATTTTAAATCTTTTTATGATTTTTCAAACCCGCGGGGGGGAGGGGGAGACATGCTATTAAATAACTATAACTTGTTTGACAAATATGATTATAATTTAATTCATAGAATACCAATTAAACTGTAACCTGTTTAACAATATGACAATAATTTATTTATAGAATGTAAGTTGAACTGTGACCTGTTTTGACAGTATGATTGATGGATATTTAGTTTATAGAACGTAAATTGAACTGTAATATGTTTAAACAATAGGATAGATATTTATTCTATAGAACGCAAATTGAATGGTACTCTTAATTACGATTGCTTATTGTAGAAACTGTTAAATTGTGGGAAATTACCCGAATGTTATAAATAGATCTATTTGGGATTGACCATCCCCATCTGGGTGAGTCATGCTCACTGTGCCTTGGCCGGGCCAACAGATGTATACCATGTTGGAACTAGATTGGGTGTCTTTTCGTAGGACACTACGTTCCCATCTGTTGAGAACTATGGAAGGTTAAGCTTCAGTTTCGAGTAATAGAAAATGTAATTATCTTTTGTATAAATGCTTTGTGCATTGCTACTATCTATAAGGTTTGCGTTACTAAAATTAATCATATACCATTTAGCAAATACTACAAAAGGGAATAATGGAAATACTAAACTTGGTGACTTTACACTGCTTAGTAAAACTTACTAAACCTGATTATTTTACACTGTTTAGTAAAATACTGGAATGTTAGTATTAAATATACTAAACCTGATTATTTTACACTACTTAGTAAAATACTATAATGGAAGTATTAGATATACTAAACTTGATTATTTTACACTACTTAGTAAAATACGGTAATGGAAATATTGGATATGCTAAACTTGATTATTTTACACTGCTTAGTAAAATACTGAAATGGAAATATAGGAAATACTAAACCTAATCTTGCACTGCTTAATAAAACTTACTGAACTTGATTTTATATTGTTAGTACGTTAAGGAATGGAATAATTGGAAACTTTAAATTTGACTTTCATATCAAATGCTGAACAACACCATGTAGGACAACTTAAAATCCTAAACTATGATTTTACAAAACTCTATGAATTCAACAACTTTATGTTGACTGTTTTAAGCATGTTTTTCCCAGGTTATTAAGCAAGATTAATTGAGCATGGACTGAGCATCATTTGGGAGCATAAAAATGACGGGGGATCTATCTTTTACTGGGATATTTATAACAAATGACATTCAACAATTTAAACGATTATACCAAGTTAATGTTTATATCAATTGTATTTCAAAAATCATATAATTATGATCTGTGCTTTTTAAGCTATTTGCTCATCGATCCACCACTGTGATGCCCGATCTGGGGGTGTTACAGAGAATGGTATCAGAGCTTTAGTTATAGCGAACAAGATAAATTTTTAAATAAATAAGAATAAAAATATTTTTCTCTTATTTAAAAGCTGGACTATAACTTTACATAAATCTTTTTGGGGATTTTTTTTGGGACATACTTAGAAAGCATATAGCATAGAGAGCATGCATAACTATATGATTTAAGCGCGCATTCATTATTCAATGCATATATAATTGTTGATGGTATTAGATGATAACTCTGTACGTAATTACTTATTATGACTATTTCATAATTATTATAGAAATATTAAATACTCAAATACTTAATGGAACAAATTAACATGCCATGTTAGTAGGGAGCTTTATACTAAAGATGTTCCATCTCGATATTACGTTTTGACTGAGTGGTTGGGTTTACGATTTAAAGTGCCCTCGCTCCTTAAATGTTTATAGAATGGCTTCTGAAGTATGATGGCCCGAACCGTGCATTATAACAACGAAAAATCTAATACATAACAAACCATTGGAAATATTTAAATGGAAATTTAAATAAAATCTTCGAAAACATTTGGAAATTTAACAGAATCTCTAGAACTCGTTAGAAAATCTAAGAAGAGTTTTAATTCTCTAAAAACCTAAATAGATCTATCTATTTTACTCAATCTTGGAAAGTCTAAATTGATTTTATAAAAATATAACTGAATAATATAAGTTTTGCAAAAATCTTATGGGAAATCTAAACTAGATTTATAAATCTTTAGTAAACCTAATTAGATTTTATAAATATTGAAAAATCTAATAAAATGTTGGGGAAAATATAAAATTAGATTTTATAAATTTTTCTTTGGAGATCTTAAATTAACCTTTATAAACCAGTAATAAACTTGTAAGATTACCTAAATTTCACACCCAGATAAATGATTAATATTATTAATGGACTAGTTAAGACAATGTAACAATAGCCCAAAACTTGAATAGGCCCATTTAGCGCCTTGTGAGCCCACTTAGCAAATCTTGAATTATTAATGGACTAAAATATGTTTAGGTCCATTGGGGAACCCATTAGCTCTTTTGGCACCTTTAAATAAGCCCACTTAGTGTTTTTATACTTGAATAAAGTTTTATACCATAAATAATTTATAAAAACTTCTAGACTAAGAATGTTAGTTTATAAAACTTATGGATTAAAACCGTGATACTTGAAACTTATCTTGATAAAACAGAAATTACAAGAACTAATATTTTAACTACTTGAAAGTCTAGGGATTATTAAGTGCCATCCGTGACTTATTATACCTTAAGGACCACATTTGTAAAATCCTGGAAGATTAAACTGTCATTTCATGACTCTAAGGACTAATTGTGTAATCGGCTGAAACATATAGGGGCCCTAGGGAATTACTCTCACCATAAAATAGAATTTATAAAACCTAATGTTAAATAGAGGGACTATTTTCATCATATCCCGAAAATACTAGAAACCCTAAGGACTAAAACTATTAAGAACCGAAAAGTGTACATTTGGTAAAATATAAAGGGACTTGTTTTGCCAATAACTGAAACTTAAGCAAACCCTAGAACCCTTATTTCATTTAATGTATTAAAACTTGAGCATACTATCTTTACATAGTTATTTGATGAATAGGAACCGATTAGCCTATTTTGACTACTAGGATAAGTGACAGTCCACTTAATGAAAACGGATTGACAACAACAGTACATGTTGGATCATTTAAAAACAGACTAGTGAGCATTATCTCGTGTACCGCATTTTATTAAATGTTTGAACTTGCCTTTATGTATATATATATAAATATATATATATATATATATATATATATATATATATATATATATATATATATATATATATATATATATATATATATATATATATATATATATATATATATATATATATATATATATATATATATATATCTTATTAGAAGGAATTATATGATCCAATTCCTATGCTTATGATTGTAATATATATTATTATATATAGGTATTATATATGAGCTTCTTGATTGATATGTATTCTTACGCACGTTATCGCACGTTAACGTTTACTTTCTCCCGCTTATGATTTTATACTTATATATGCGGAACACGACTTATTAACAACTCATATACGTTTGCTCTTAATAATATCATGTGGTATTATTTAGATAAGTTTACATCTTTAAATGATGCGGCGGAACCCAAAATCAAGGTACTTATGATCCTATATTTTACATATGGGACCTGAGTCTCTTGATCCTAAGTTAATTATGATTTTGTCTCAAGACGGTATGGGACGTCTAAAGGTGAAACCATAAGTCACCGGACCATAAGTTTATTTATAATTTCGTATTAAGATGTTAAGGGACGTCTGAAGACGAGGGATTATAAATAAACGGGTTGTAAAGTATCTTAATAATATCTATTATCTTAGATGTTATATTTATCCTAAATAATAAGACTTGCCGGGAATATTTAGGTAAGGTGGGCTATGAAATCCCTATTGAAACGAGTAAGGACGCTTGTTCGTTTGAATAAAGAAATCATAGGTCAACGAATGGAGTTATAAATTTCACCTTACACGGATGAGGACGATTATCGATGTAAATAGAAATTTATTATCAGGTGGGCTTAAATATATTCGACATGACTCATTATTGGTATTATTTTGTGTATCCGACTATGTAACATATCCCTTTTTTACTTGTGATTTCCTCCAGTAGTATCTTATCATTAAGATAACTTATAATTGATGTTATTACATCACCATCTAGAAACCTAAGGAAGATTAGTATTCATCTCTTTTGGATCATAGCATTGTGTTCTTGATTTTTGGCTTATTCTTAACCCAAATATCACTTCCACTGCAGTTGACCCCGTTGGGGGTGTCCATTTTCCGCTACATTTGACTCCTTTGGGAATGTCCACTTCCGTTGCATTTGACTCCTTTGGGAGTGTCCATTTCCGCTGCATCGAACCTTTTTAAGGTATCTACTTTTTGCTGCATCTGACCCCTTTCTGGGAGTGTTCTTTTCTGCTGCATTCAACCCTTTTGGGAGAGTTCTTTTCCGCTGCATTTTGAACCCTTTTCGGGAGTACCCACTTCCATTTCATTTGACCCCTTTGGGTGTCACAGAAAATAAATTTGGTTCATCTGCCAATAGGAAATGAAACCTCGATCATTCAAGGAGACGGTAACTCAAACTTTATCGACACTAGACTTAGTGTCATCTCTTGTACCGAAGCCCAGAAATACTTGGTAAGAGGATGTCCTATCTTCTTAACCCACATTTATTAAGTTGACGAGGAAGACAAACCCAAGCATAAAAGACATGCCCAACTCTCAATGGGTGTATGTTGTACGGTTATGTTTGTCATCACCCAAAAAGCGATAATTGATGTCCTATACTTTTGAACAATCTTCTTCCTCTTCGGATCCAATTAGTTTGACAATACCATTGTCTAACAAGCCTTGAAATGAATGACTTCCTCCTTTTAGAAGTCGAAATTTGTGCAAAATTTTGGAACCACCAATAGTAGATGCATGACCCTTTTAACATCTCACAAAGAAGCACACTTCTTTATTCTTGGTATCTTCTTTGATTTCCATCATCTAAAGTACTTCTTTTCTAAGCAAGTTATGCCCCAACTCAGCCACAAATGAAGCAGATTCTTTGCAACTTCCTACCCAAGAAACATCAACAATAATCTTAGCCATTTCGTTGAGTGAAGATTTGGTGTCAAACTAATGTTTGCTTTCCACAGGTTAGAAGTATATTGGGAAGCCCTTCGCGTGAAAATTGTTGACGCAAGAGCGGTACCAGCCAAAACTATATTTCTAACTCGACAAAGCATAAGCTTATTAAAGCTTAATATACTTAAAAATCTCTTGAAGAACTAGTAGAAACATTAATGAACGGTTATCTATGTTCACCAAGACACATTGGGGCCCCAGAGGCACATCTAAGAAAAACCAAGACTTAAGACGAGTTTGTCCTAGTCAACCCAACCTTGTAAACTTAGAACTCGAGCTCACAAGATTACTCACTCAAGAAAAAGTACCCTCACTTGTTCCCTGAACAAGTAACTTCATCTTTAGCTTCGAGAACAAAACTAAAATAACGGGTAGGTTGTGTAAAACCTCTAAAATTTCGGTTTCTACACACGTCACCGGCTTCATTAATGTTATCATTCATCGTACCATATTGTAATGAACTACCTTTACAATGTATCATCACAAGACTTATTGTGTTTTGACGAATGATTTCTTAATCTCCAAATGACTCGTGAATTGTGCATGATAGCTGGAATACAACCCGAAAGTTTATCATGATATACAAAAGATCTAGTACATCTACTCAAATCCTGCCCAGCAGGTCTGCTAGATAGGGCTGGTACTGGTAGGGCTGGTAAGGCTGCATGTACTGACATGGTACTCTGCAATGCTTGTGTAAGCCAATCAGGACTCCTTATGCAAACTAAGTACAATCAGCAACTGGGACCGCAGTCTGCCAACGACTCCTCGAAGGTAGGCGGTCTCTGCTGTCACTCTGTCGTGACAAACAGCTGCAAGATCAAAGAAGGTGGACAAGGACAGCCCTTGTGCAGTAAGAGAAGTGTGGGTCTTATGCTGAAGGCCCCCTCCAAGGTATGAGTATGCCGATGGAGGAAGTAGTTCTCCTCCAACAACCACTGTAAGGCCTCGTCGGTCGTGGCCCAAAAACCTCGTGCTATCTGGGCATCTGCCCATATGGTCCAAGAGAGAGAGTCTATGCGCTCATGCATGACAGTGTACCCCACCTGGCCTGCTATCAGCAGGTTGTGGACGTCCGTCATGTCCTGCTCCTGGCTCATGGCCAGGGCAGCACTTCGAACTTGAACAGGATCAGCATGTCTAGTTCTGAAACCCTCTCCGGCCTCAAATCTTGGCTTGTAGGTTTTCCAAATGAAAATCTATCATCGTGAGCTTAACCAACTAAGTGTAATTGACCCTACATCAACTTTTCCTAGTTGACAACTTCCTAGTTTGTCCTCTCTAAATTTTCATTAATCGTTCCGCGAGCTTCTATCTCTTTGACGGATTGAAGGTCAAACCTTCGGATAATACTATCCATCCATAATAGTAGCAGCATCCAAATACTGCTCAATCGGATGTATAGTGCTAACCGGATAAAGATATCTTCGCATCGCTTTCTATCCATCCATAATAGTAACAGCATCCAAATACTGCTCAATCGGATGTATAGAGCGACCCGGACAAAAGATCTCTTTGCATTGCTTTCCGTTAATCCGTAATGGAAGCAGCACCTAAATACTGCTCAATCAGACGTATAGAGCGATCCGTATAACTATCTCTTTACATTGTTGGCACCATTCGTTTCTGAGCATGTCTAAAACGAACTTTAAGATCTATGACATCTATACCCTAACAGATGACAAAGTTTTTAATAGCTTCGAGGACGAAGCTAAAATAACGGGCGGTGCTGTAAAATCCATGATTTTACAATGAGAAAAATGTAATAAAAGTCTATCCAATGATTCTAAATCATTTCTCAACCTAGTAATATTAATCGAGTTTCAAGGACGGAACTCAAGACGACATGTGGATGGTGTAAAACCCGAGATTTTTCGTTCATTAAATAATAATAAAGGATGTTTCAAAACCTATTTTGAAGCAATACAAAAATTATTTGAATGGAAAACAAGACAAAAGTCGTACAACCAACGTACCGACAATTTAAGAATTTAATTACATAAATTATTGTTGGGAGATACTTGATAAACGATTTGGTTATGTTTAATATTTCATTTATCTACGGATAGGTTAAGTGAGAAGTATTTGTATTAATATGATACTTAAGTCATAAAAACGATAAATGATGAATTATCCTCATTTAGATAAACGAACACGTTTGTCGTGATTATAATTCATATAAATACTCCATTTTATTGGAGAAATGATTTTAAGATCGATGACGCGGTTCTCGTAAGACGAATCAACTTCTATAAATCACGAACGAGCCTCGAACCAATTATCAACGAAGAAATAATAAAACTTACGTTTTAGTCTCTACAGTATGGGAAACCTTCCACCTTGTAATTGACTAGCATATAAAAATGGAAACTAGGGTTTGTTGCTCATTTCTAACCCTAGCCTCCACCAAGAACACACAAATTTAAATATGGCAGCCGCCACTTTTTTGGCGACATTTTTCTGGCCAACTTCCGGCCACTATACAATAATTCCGCCGCCATGTTTAATCCATAGATCGAGTAGATCTATGATGTGTACCACCACAAGCGTGGTCGAAACCCATCAACCGCCACCATGGCTGCTACCCATGCTCTGGCCGCCAACATATATCACTCCCCAGCCATCTATATATTCAGCCGCCACCTCATTTGAGGGTGTTTGTCTCGGATCCATATTCCAGCCACCACTCTCCACCCATTTTCGTGGCTAACAGCCACTATTCCCACCTCGTGATTCTACCATCATCACCACTGGCCACCAAGGTCGTGGTATTCAGCCACCACTCGCCACAACAGCCCCTGCTGCCATCACAACCGCAGCACCTGCTGCCAGCCACCAGTCGTGGCACCATCAGCATCACCAGTCGCTGCCATAGTAGCCCCCTGCTGCCATCACCTCAGCCGTGGTATTCATCCACGCCATCAGCCGCCAGCTATCACCACTCCTGCCCGCTGTTGTGTTATCCACGAACCACCAGGTTCGTTTGTTCCACCACCACCCCATCTCTCAGCCGTGACCCCCAGCCACCATCTTCATTCGCAGCCCCATCATCCCCATCATATACTCCACCACATGATCTGAAATCCATCACAGCCGCCACCCATGGCCACCCTACACCGCGACCACGACCATCATGGTCATCCTTTTCATGCGTCTCCACTGTCATGACCACCACCTTCACCAACAGTTGGCTGTCGCCACTGTTTACACCTTAAGGGGGTGTTTGTTTCGCATGCATAGTGTTCATAAGGGTGTTTGTCACGTTCGGTTTGCATCAGCCCCGAAGGGGTAGTAGATCTGCTGATTAGCAGCGAGGAGAAGGGTGTTTGGATCTGCAGATTACAGCAGAAATAAGGGGGTGTTTGGTTTTGGGCGAAGAAAAAAATAAGGGTGCGTTGGATTAGCCTCGATCCGTACGAATATGTCTAGATCTGTTGTCGGGAGCGACATGCAGGGCGTTGGGTCCAAGATCTACAATCAATAGCTTCGGGGGTGTTTGGATCTGTTGATAAGGAGGTGTTTGGGACTGCATGCTGTTGTTAGAGGGTCGTTTGGGACTGCAGACTCAATTAAGAGGCTGTTTGGGACTGCTGATGACGACAAGGATGCGTTAGCATGCGGGTTATAGCTTAGGGGTATGCCTATGTTATAATGAAATCTTGCATGTAGTATATATTCCCACCGATAGTGTAATATTTCCACCGTTAGTTGTAATATTACCACTGACCATTTATAACTTGCCACCGTTAGTGTTAAACTACAAACTTATCACTGCTAGTTGTTGTATTAACAAAGTTACCATTGTTAGCTTAACAGTTCCCACTGTTAGCTATACGGTTACCGCTGGCAACCTAATCTAGCCACTGTTTCCATATTGTACCCACTGTTTTTACACGAATGACTATTTTAATAGCCTCGGATTAAAAATATTATATTTTTACTACAGGAAACATGTTTTAAACCGGAATTAATTAATAATAAATTTCTTATTAATTATTTTTGGAATCTAATAGATTATTTAATAAACTTAATAATTTATTTACAAAGACTACAATATCGTACAACTTTATAAACATCGGGGGGTATGTGGAAACAGTGAAGGGACAACATGCACACTTAACCATCATCATAACAATATTAATTAAATATATTGTGATAACAAAAATAAACATACGACTAATTAAACTGCATGCATTTATTATTTATGCATATACTGAGACGTACTTAATTACTTAGGTATTCGATGTACTATGTTCTTTGTGATTGTATACTTGGTCATCCTCGAGCTGTATTATACAAGTGAGTTCATAGCCTCGCATTTTAAATCTTTTTATGATTTTTCAAACCCACGAGGGGGACATGCTATTAAATTACTGTAACTTGTTTGACAAATATGATTATAATTTAATCCATAGAATACCAATTGAACTGTAACTTGTTTAACAATATGACTAAAATTTATTTATAGAATGTAAGTTGAACTATAACCTGTTTTGACAGTATGATTGATGGATATTTAGTTCATAGAACGTAAATTAAACTGTAAACTGTTTAAACAATAGGATAGATATTTATTCTATAGAACGCAAATTGATTGGTACTCTTAATTACGATTGCCTATTGTAGAAACTGTTAAATTGTGGGAAATTGACCGAATGTTATAAATAGATCTATTTGAGATTGACCATCCCCATCTGGGTGAGTCATGCTCACTGTGCCTTGGCCGGGCCAACAAATGTAAACCATGTTGGAACTAGGTTTGGGTGTCTTTTCGTAGGACACTACGTTCTCATCTGTTGAGAACTATGGAAGGTTAAGCTTCAGTTTCGAGTAATAGAAAATGTAATTATATTTTGTATAAATGATTTGTGCATTGCTACTATCTATAAGGTTTGCGTTACTAAAATTAATCATATACCACTTAGCAAATACTGTAAAAGGGAATAATGGAAATACTAAACTTGTTGACTTTACACTACTTAGTAAAACTTACTAAACCTGATTATTTTACACTGTTTAGTAAAATACTAGAATGGAAGTATTAAATATACTAAACCTGATTATTTTACACTACTTAGTAAAATACTGTAATAGAAGTATTAGATATACTAAACTTGATTATTTTACACTACTTAGTAAAATACGGTAATGGAAATATTGGATATGCTGAACTTGATTATTTTACACTGCTTAGTAAAATACTGAAATGGAAATATAGGAAATACTAAACCTAATCTTGCACTACTTAATAAAACTTACTGAACTTGATTTATACTGCTTAGTACGTTAAGGAATGGAATAATTGGAAACTTTAAATTTGACTTTCATATCAAATACTGAACAACACCATGTAGGACAACTTAAAATCCTAAACTATGATTTTACAAAACTCTATGAATTCACCAACTTTATGTTGACTGTTTTAAGCATGTTTTTCCCAGGTTATTAAGCAAGATTAATTGAGCATGGACTGAGCATCATTTAGGAGCATAAAAATGACGGGTGATCTATCTTTTACTGGGATCTTTATAACAAATGACATTCAACGATTTAAACGATTGTACCAAGTTAATGTTTATATCAATTGTATTTCTAAAATCATATAAGTATGATATGTGCTTTGTAAGCTATTTTCTCATCGATCCACCACTATGATGCCCGATATGGGGGTGTTACACACACTGAGTCAGGAACTGTCACTGAGAAAACAACAAAACCTATATCTCCCTCAGGGACTCCTGCACACTCAGTCAACTCTACTCCTATTGTAAATCAAGAGGATTTAAGTAGATTATTCCAACTTTTCATGGAAGAGAAGTTGAACTCAGCCTCTAAAACTCAGGGTGAAACATCTGTGTCCTCATAGCCTAAATCATCAACAAGTAACAAAACTGAACCTGAGTCTTCTAAGAAAGTTAAAACAAAGAAACCCTCATGTGAGCTATGTCACTATACAAACCAGACCACTGACAACTGCATTAGAGTTCTCTATTGCATGAAATGTAAAAGTGAAGATCACAGGACAACAGATCATGAGATGCACATGGCTTCTATTAGAAATGCTAAAAGATACAATGCTCAACCTTAAAACTATGGGCCCACCTCACAACAAATCAGAAAATCCAAGGCTAAGCCTTACCCACCATGTACACATTGTGGCATCCTTGATCATAGGCCTGATGATTGTGTATACTACCCTGAGTGTGAGATTTGTGGAAGCAATGATCATACTACCTCAGGACACAATAGGATAATCATGGTCAGAAGGAGGATGCTAGCTGAGTCATCTCAAAGTATTGAATCCTTAGTCGGACTAAGCTGCAAAACATGTGGAAGCAATGTTCATTCTACCTCAGATCATGCTGAGTTTGAGTACTTCAAACGAGGTGAAAGACGTCAAGCTTTTCGAGCCAAAGAGCCTACTAAAAAGTGGGCTCACAAGAGAAACTAATCCACCTCGTTATTTGTGCAAGAACACTTCTAGGAGCATGTGTGGTACTTAGACAGTGGGTGTTCAAGAAGTATGACAGGGGTCAAAAGTTATCTGCACAAATACGTGGAGCAACCAGGTCCTAAGGTAGTATTCGGTGATAACTCATCCTGTGTTACTGAGGGATATGGTTCAATTAAATGTGGTGGAATAGTTTTCTCAAAAGTGGCGTTTGTAAATGGTCTGAAGTACAATCTCATAAGTATCAGCCAACTGTCTGATGCTAAGTACATCGTTCAGTTTGATGATAAGCAAGGAACAATCTTTAATGCTAACAAAGAAATTTTGTTGACTACTCCAAAAAGAAATGATGTATATGTCCTGGACATGTCATCTGTAACTCACTCAGGAGCATGTTTCTTTGCTAAAGCCTCAGACTCTGTCAATTGGCTTTGGCATAAGAGACTGTCACATCTCAATTTCAAAGACATGAATAAACTTGCAAAACAAAACAAAGTTCTTGGCTTACCATCTCTTGTGTACTCGAAAGACAAACCTTGTTCAGCCTGTGAAAAAAGGTAAACACAAGAGAGCTTCTTTCAAGCCAAAACAAAACTTTTCTATCAGGAAGTGTCTTCATCTTCTTCATATGGACTTATTTGGGCCTGTCAGTCCAATGTCTATAAATCATGAGAAATATACCCTTGTGATTGTTGATGAATACTTTAGATACACTTGGGTATACAACCTGGAAAAGAAGAGTCAAGCTACTGAATTCATAATGTCTTTTATCAGGCAAGTAGAAAATCAAAATGATACTAAAGTTAAACACATACGAACTAATAATGGAACAGAATTCAGGAACCATGAGCTTAAGAGTTTTTGTGATGAGAAAGGAATTTCTCAGAACTTCTCTTCTCCTTACACACCTGAACAAAATGGTGTGGTTGAAAGGAAGAATAGAACTCTCATTGAAGCAGCTCGAACCATGCTCAATGGATCCAAACTTTCAAAACACTTCTAGACAGAGGTTGTGAAAATAGCTTGCTATACTCAGAACAGATGTATTATTGTCAAATGACATGATAAGACTCCTTATGAAATATTCAAGGAAAGGATTCCAGATATCAGCTACTTTCATGTGATTGGATGTCCTGTGTTCATCCACAATCAAAAGGACCATCTTGGTAAATTTGATGCCAAAGCTGATGATGGATACTTTCTTGGATATTCTTTTGTCTCCAAAGCCTTCAGGGTCTTTAATACAAGGAGACAACAAGTTGAAGAGTCATTTCATGTCACCTTTGATGAAAGTATGGATGCCATTAACTTTACAAATCAATCAATGGAAGAGTTGGGATCAATGACTCATCAAGATATCCTCCTGATGAGTATGAACATTGTCCCTCAAAGCAGTATCAAACTGATGTTGATATATCATTTCATATATCACCTCACAATAGGTCAATTGATAATTTAATCACATCTCAACATGTCCCTAAAGTCATCACTTATCAAGCTGAAGAATCAAATGATTCACTCATCTATGGGAACACTGAAGGGACAAGTGATGAAATTATCGATACTCCTGTTACTGAAAATCCTTCAGAAAGAGGTAATGTCCCAGTACCATGTACTAAATCTCTAGTCCCTGATAATCATCAACTATAAACAAGCTCTAATCCAAGTCCTCGGGACAGATGGTCAAGACAACAACATATAGAGCTTGTAAATATAATTGGTGATGTATCTGAGGGGATGCTCACACGCAGTCAGGCTGCTAAACTCTCTGCTGCCTCAGCACATGAATGTCTGTTTGCAGACTTTCTCTCTGAAATTGAACCCAAAAAGGTTTCAGAGGCCCTGACACATCAAGGATATGTTGAGGCAATGCAAGAAGAGCTCAATCAATTCCTTAGGAACAAAGTGTGGAAACTTGTTCCTCTCCCCAAAGGGAAATCGGCTCTTGGTACAAAATGGGTATTTAAAAACAAGACTGATGAAGATGGAATTGTCATTAAAAACAAAGCTAGGCTTGTTGTTCAGGGGTGTGGTTAACTTAAAGGGATCGACTACGAAGAAACCTTCGCCCCTGTAGCAAGAATGGAAGCCATCAGGATCTTCCTTGCCTATGCTACTTACATGAACTTCAAAGTTTTCCAAAAGGATGTAAAAAGTGCCTTCCTGAACGAAAAGATCAGTGAAGAAGTTTATGTTGCTCAGCCTCCTGGTTTTGAGAGTTCTGAGTTCCCAAACCATGTTTGTAAACTTGACAAAGCCCTTTATGGACTGAAAAAATCACCAAGGGCATGGTATGAAACTCTCTCTACCTTCCTGATAATGAACAAATTTGTCAGGGGGAAGCTAGACAACACCTTGTTTATCTTCAGAACCAAGGAGGATGTTCTACTAGTTCAGATATATGTTGATGACATCATATTCGGATCTACTAACTATAACCTTTGTAGGAAGTTTGAAAAACTTATGACAAAGAAATTTGAAATGAGTATGATGGGTGAATTAACATATTTTCTTGGACTACAAATTAAACAATGGGACAAAGGGATTTTAGTCTGTCAAGAAAAATACACCAGATAAATTCTTAAGAAATATGATATCTCTGAGTGTGCTTCAGTAAAGACTCCCATGGTTCCCCCCAACAACTTAGGTCCTGATCTCACTGGTAAATCAGTCAATCAAACCTTATTCAGGGGAATGATTGGATCACTGATGTACCTAACTACAACCACGCCTGATATTCAGTTCTCAACAATCCTATGTGTAAGATATCAGGCCGATCCCAAAGAATCACATCTTACTGCTGTTAAACGAATCTTCAAGTACTTGAAGGGTACTCCTTCACTAGGTCTATGGTATCCTCGTTGATCTTAAAGGATACTCAGACTCAGACTATGCTGGCTGCAATATGGATAGAAAAAGTACCTCAGGTGCATGTCAATTCCTAGGTGGCAAGCTAGTATGTTGGAGTGCAAAGAAACAGCAGCCAGTCGCAATGTCCTCTGCTAAGGCTGAGTACGTGGCCGCTGCTGGTTGTTGTGCAAACATCCTTTGGATGAAAAGTCAACTCAGGGACTATAATGTGGAATAAAAAGTAGTCCCTATCTTTTGTGACAACACTAGTGCAATTGCCATTTCAAATAATCCAGTCCTACACTCAAGGACTAAACACATAGAGATAAGATATCATTTCCTCAGGGACCACATATTAAGAGGAGATATTGAATTAAATTTCATCCCCACCGAATATCAGCTAGCTGATATATTTACCAAACCTTTGGATGAACCAACGTTCACTAGACTGAAAGCTGAACTTGGTATGCTGAATATTGATTAATCAGGCTCCCTGATGACAATGGATCTAGTATAATGTTTATTCTTGATCTTCTCTCAAAGTCAATATCTCTTATCGTCTTCCCCTTGACACTGAGGTGCATTAAATGATGTAACTAAATGCTCTAAGGATTTAGTTACTTAATGTCCAAGGTTGGTGAGTCACAATATTAAATAAGGAACATATATTCCTTCAATAAATTGTCATAAACCAGTCAAGGGGTCACCCAATGTCAAGTATCCCACTAAGCATTAAATGCTTACCCTGTTTCTAGCAAAATCCGTTGTAAAAACGTCCTTTCAAATGCACGTGACCCCACGTCATCTCTGCAAAAAGTGTTATCTCTGCAGTAACGGAACAGTTGCCAAGAAAATAGGGGAACACTTGTACGCTTTCATTCAATGCGGATGTGAAAAGAAATTCTAACAAATAAAACTCGATTTCACATCCGAGCCTATAAATACCCCTCACTCAAAACAAACACACACACAAAGACTTGCAATCTTACTCTGCCAAAATTTTCTCTCAAAGAAAAATTGTGTGTGTTCAATCGTGTTTCCAGAAAAAGTTTCTTGCAAAAAAAGGCAATCACATTTATCACTTATTTTATTGTTATATAGCACAATCAATCAAAGTTATTTATTGTTTATAACTCTTGATCCTTTCTTATAAGGCAAAAGTTAGCATTAGGTCACTTGGTGAACCTTGTTGTATTATAAAAAAAACAAGTCTTGATTTGATTTCCACAAATTGCCATTGTCCTTTTTCAAATCTTCAAAAACTAACGTTAATGGCAATGTCCAAAGCTATCAAATATGCCCCTTAGGCTGAGCATCTCACCAATGAGGGTGTCCATTTTGTAGGAAACAACTATGAGGAAAATTTCAATTACCCTAGTAGTGTATCAGCCTACAAACCAATTTGCAAATTCTTGAAAAACTGTGATTGGTCTGATGCTTTTACAAAAACCCCCTCAGTCTTCTACCATGAATATCTCAGGGAGTTCTGGTATACGGTTGTGGTTGTAACCCCCACTACCCAAGGGCCTGAAGGATCTCAGGGGTCTGACATCAAGTCACATAAGAACTGTGTCATCATGTTCACTGTAAACAATGGGAAGACACCATTGTTTTTAGACTTCAAAACATTTTGTCAAACCAGTGGACTTGATTATAACAATGGAAAGTATGTTTCACATCCTGACATGGAGTCTGTTAAAAAAGGACTAAAAGAAATCGGGGTCCCTGAGTTACATGTGACTAAAACCCCATTGATCAAAACTGCTTTCCCGATGGCTTGGAGGATCCTGGTCACTTTTGTGATTCAGGTGATCAGTGGGAACTATTCATCTACTGAGCAAGTTAATTCTACTCAACAGATGTTAATCTACAGTCTTATTAATGGACTGAAGATTGACATAGGAGAGATCGTTTATAATTATCTTGTAACCAGGCTCCTGAAGGAGTCTAGTCAAAAGTATGTTTCTTACCCAAGATTCATATCATGTGCCTTAGAACGGTTACTGGGTTCCCTTTACACTTAGGAAAAATTCAGTGTTTTTTCTAATCCCATCCTGAGTTCCAAAAATTTTTCAAAGAACCCATCTAAAGTCAACCCCATTGCATTGACGGCTCACATGACTGAGGTGATCAGTCGTGAATCATCCGTGTCTCCCATTCCCTTCTTACCAAAGAGGGGGAACAAGAAGACTCAGACTGTGACTAAGACCAAACCAACAAAGGCACAGGGCCCTGAGGCTTCCGAGTCACGACCCAAAAAGGCCAAGGCTAAAAAGACCACCCTTGTTCAGACCAAGCTTCATCTACTCTAAGGGAAAGAGCTTTTGGGAGGCCCTGATACATCACAGTCAGAGTCGACGGGCCAAACTACTGGTCCTCTTGATGGAGAAGGAAACATACAACCTTCTCCTATGGGACTGCCTTCCACTCAGACCGATGAGGGCATTCGTAAATCACAACCTTTGCCTGAGGTCAAAACTTGGGCCAAAGACTCAGAGAGACGCCCACGGGTAACATACCTCGCTGATAGGCCTATCACTTCCACCAAATCTAATGAAGGCACACTAGCTCAAAAGTCTTGGCCTGAGGACCCAAAACTCGATTCCTTAGACTCAGAGGGACGCCCACAGGTAAAAGACCCCGCTGATAGGAATCTCACTTCCACAACTCCCGATGAAGGCACACTAAAACAAAAGTCATTGCCTGAGGGAACCACTATTGATCCCAAAGACTCAGAGGGACGCCCACGGGTAAAACACCCTGTTGATAGGGATATCACCTCCATAATTGATAAATCACAAACTGCCCCTGAGTATCAGTTGGCTAAATCCCAAGCCTCAGGATTTGGGGCAGGGAGTGACGATAACTAAGGCAAACCTTCTTTTGAAGGGGAGCTGGACAAACCAAAGGGTTCACTGAACTTTGGAGATTTTGTAAATCTACTCGAGTAGCCTGACGAGTTACTCCAAGGTTTCAGTGATGACGATGATATGATTGAGGCTGGGGATGAAACTGAAACTCAGGCCCCTCCTCAATAAGACAAGAAGCCACAGTCCCCACCATTGTTCGCGGACATACAGCCCTCCCCTGAGGCTCAACAAAAGCCCTCCCCTAAGGCATCCGAACAAAAAGAGCCCTACCCTGAGGTACCGAAAAATCCCTCCCAAGAGGCAGAACTTGACACTTCTTCGTTGGGGACTCAGACTGTGGTTCTGGATGAAACTTTTGATGACATCAAGCCTATCACTGAGAAGGTTTTGAATGAAACCCTCAAGGGTGTCTTAACTCATGCTTCCTCTACCCTGAAAGCTGAAGTGACTCAGATCCATGAAGATTTGGCTTCAAAGGCTGATGAACTCCTTGATGATTTCAGAACCTATGGTGATAGATTTGACATAGCTGAGGAAAAGATAAGAATTCAGGTGGACAACCAAATGGAATTTATTAGTTCTGTTAACAGTAGTCATGAGAATCAAGAGAAGAAACTCATCAACTTCCTCAACCATGCTCTACCAACTGTTGAAGCAAATGTGTCCTTGAAGGCAACTCTGGATGGACTGATCACTAGCACCACTGAGTCCACTTCTAGAGTTAGTCAATTACTTAAATTATTGAAGGACGACAGACTCATTGATGTTTTCACCTGGTTGGACTCTCTCAGGTCTGACTTGGATATAGTGAAAGGAAAATGTGATGCCATCTATGAGGATGTGCACATGGATGCTGAAGCAGAGTTTAGATTGTCAAGGGCTGCACAAGGTTACATCGTTAATGCCTCCAATCTCTCTGACATCTCAAAGTCCCTGAAAGATGTTGATATTCCAAGACTTAGGACAAGGATTACCTCCATAGAAAACACTCAATCCCTAATTCAATTGGATGTCAAAATTATCAAAGTTGACACTCAGTCTATGAAGGAAATGGTGACTGAGATGTTTCAGGCTTTCAAAGGTTCCTCCACCACCTCAGGACCCTCACAAATGGCAAAAGATGGGATTAGTCAAGCTGATCCTTCAACTTTTGAGGGGGAGAATGTGCCACCAATGATGCTAACTTGGACTGAACCTCCTTCTCACACTAAGGGGGAGCAGGAAGAACTAGCACAACCCCAACCCTTAAACTCAATTCCTCCCAACCCTGAGCCCTCAGTATCTAATTTATATAGGGGCAAAGGCATTGTTGATGAAACCTTAACACCTCCACCAAAGAAGCTTGTAAAAGCTTTAAGAGAAAGAAGGCCTGATCCTGATGCCATTGTCTTGGTACCATATGAGATTATTGGAAAGATGTACAAGATGACTCCTAAGCAAATCCAAGAGTACTTAGATAGAATGGAGTCGGCTAAGGCTAATGAAGCAACAGGGCTGAGATCTTGAGGGTATCCACTAAGTTTGTGAAAGAAGTGGGTGGTAACCCTGAGGCCTTGTTGAGCAAGAAAGGGGAAGAAGAGTTCATCCAAAAGCAGGAGTAAGATCTCAAGGCCATTCAGGATGAAATGGTCTTGAAGCAACAATAAAGAACCACCCAAATTAAGAAACTATATGACCAATACACCAAAGTCGTCACCCAAAGAAGAAAGCCTGAACCAATCACTAACCTTCAAATCATTCCTCATACCACACTTGTCTCAGTATCTGTCTACAGAAACAATGATGAAAGGAATTTTGAAGTTATGAAGAATTTTCATTTGGTGATTTCGGTCTCAGTGAGTGGGACGAAATGGGAAGAATCTTCAGGACCAAAACGAACAAATGTGTCCCTAAAATACTCAACTCTCTCAGTAAGAGATATGAGAGGTTGAATCAGATCAAGGAACAATTAGGAATCACTGAAGATCTTCCTTTAACTGAACAGGATCCTACCAAAACTCAGGGAAGAAAGAGAAAAAGAGTTGAGCTTGAAGCTAAGACTAAGATCCCTGGGTTAGACTGCAATCGTACCCTCCCTGAAAATGTTCCCTTTGTGAACAACATGGTTATAGAAGAACCTGAGTGGGGTGTCTTCTTCATTTATGTATTTGGAGATCAAGCTTTTCAAATAATGAGTGACATAGAGAAATGCACTACTGAGAGTGTTCTCATCTTTCTTGTGATGGATGGACAAGTTCAGACTAATGAGAATAAAAGATTTGCTGAGAAGCTCAGGGAGATAATTGCTAGGAGGCCTGATAAAGAAAAAGTGTTAGTCATCAAGGGTGAAGAGGGAAGCAATGGATTCCGGAATAGTTGTAATCTTCTGTTTTGTTTATGTTTCTTGTATCAGACTATTCAGTCTTGTGTAATGATGAATAAAATGAAGTACTTTGTTAAATCAAGTCTTTTCATCAGTAGAATAGTTTGTATAAGAAGAAGCCTCTTTGCTCACTTATAACAATTTCACTTAGGCAAATTTTATATCTAAATAGAGGGAGATTGTTAGGTCAATCCAGTACCTAATGACCTTACTGATTGATTTGAATAACAATGAGCCTAAGTGAAATATTAACCTTGAACATAACAAAGTCACTGAGTGAACAGTCACTCAGTGAGTTGCCTTCGAGTTCCTAGACTGAGTCTAAAAGAAAGACTCGAGCATTCAGAGAGGCGAAGCTCAATGAATGTCTTCTATGACGAAGAAGAAGGTGATGGGTTTAGTGAGTTGTGGCAATAGACTCACTGAACCCCATACGATCTCCCTGAAGAAAACAAGCATTCTCCAAGACTGAAGTAAAGGCGGGATAAGTTGAATTGTAACAAGATGGAGTACATCAAAATTAGCGTGACTTACCCTTTTGGGATAGATTGGTGTCACACCCCACCATGGCGGAACATGGGGCGTGACGTATGGATATCATCACAACATGGCGTGTCTATAGAGACAACTATATGAAATAAGAAATGTCATAAAAATGGTGACACGAAGGTCATGACAATATCTCAACAAATGCAAGGGGTCTAGGTAAGTAAGTAACAGTCCTACTTCTTACCCAAGACAACAAATAACATACCAACAAACATATGTGTGCCACAGTATCACTTATTAAAAGAACAATCAAATAAAAACTAAGAAGGAAACGGGGATTCTCCTTCTATATGCAATCCTAAGCTTCTCCAATCCTAGCCACTTATGTTCTCATGCTTAACCATAGTATCACCTGAAAGAGACACTAAAACACGTCAACATAAAGTTGGTGAGAGTCATAGGTTTAGACTCCAACGCTAAATCAGTTACAAACTGTGAATAACAATCATCAACAAAAGAACATATGGACAATGTGTTACAATTATGTATTAACAACTATCAATCAAGATTAATCATACCAAACCAATCCAAGGCTCCTACCTTGCCAAACAACATCATGGTACCATAGATGATCACCCTATGTACCTATCCCAAGGCCACTACCTTGGCAAACCACAAGGCCACTACCTTGTCAAACCACAATAACAAATCAAAAATCGCATAGCAGTTAATCACATAAGTGTACACACAAGTCCATCACAACCATAAAACATTCACAGCAACAATTTAGAAACAACTCAACACAGTGTCTCTTCCATCCCATCTGGAAGTCAAAAACAAAAATAAACATGGGACTATGAACACTCACCTTATAGCTCCTTCACAAGTCCTTGCACTAGCAACAAGCTAACAAACCAAAAACACGAAATCAATAAACGAACCAATCACTAAGATGGCTCATTAACCTATGATGGACATCTAGCCTATTCTCACATATTTACCTCATTAATAAGCTCTAATTACCCCATTACCCTTCCTTAACAAGTCCTTAACTTGGTTAAGTTTAATAACTAACCCGTACGTATTTTACCCAAAACAGTCCCAGTTTTTAGGTCTCAAAACTTTAGGTCAAACGCCCACTTAAACCTACCCATGGTTTCTTTAAAAGGAATATTCATACCCTTACATATGTTGTCTAACACTTCCCACTTTCCCTAACCTTAAAGCTACTGTTAAGGCCCCGATATATATATATATATATATCTACTTTTGTCATTCCAGATTTCCTGATTTTAAACGTACTAAAAGTTTGTTACCATTAACGGGTCTTACCCTAAACCACCACCTTAGCCCAAGTGCAGATATTAACTATAATATATAAACCATCTCTCACGTTCGTTAGAAGATCCCAATGCAACCCTAAGTGCCCCAAACAACCCAAAACTTAAAAAGAAAACAGGCTGAATTCAAAACTGTTTTGACCTCCGACTGTTGTAACCTGTTTTTGACCCACTTCCCGACCTCCAATTTAGTTCTCGTTTCTTGCATTAGAAAGCCACTTCAAATAGATTTCCAGGGGTACTTGGATCGTAAAATAAGAGTTTATAGAACTCCCGATATGATTAAAACAATTGACTCAAAATCTGCCCAGTTTTTAAAAACGGGTTTTAAACAAGTTGAACTAATTAATTACCCATAACCCCATCTAATACAAGCCCTAGATTATATGATCATCATAATATGATTATAACATCATTAATTTACAGATTTTATAAAAACCCTAACCCTAATCCATCATAAGAATGATTAATTTAATCATAAAAACAATTCAATCAAAAGGTTTAAGAAGGTTTACCTTTAATTAAATGGAGAATGAAAAAAAAATACAGAAAACCCTAAAAACACCCTTCTGCCGTCGACTTAAAGGTTCCAGGAGAAAAATATGATTTGTTTTGGTGTAAGGGTTCCTTATATAACAAAAGTCCTAGCCCAACCCAAACACTACTTACCTTAAACCCCTTTTTCCCTTTTTTTTTGTTTAGGTCGGCCTAATAACCGCCCATATACATATTTATATTTTTTTTCTTTTTTTATTGTTAAATAATATGCTACTAACATTACCTTAATTTGTCTTAATTTATTACAGCTCCTAAAGCTTCCAAAACCCCAAAACCGTAAAACTAGTCAATTTTACGTGTTTTATCGTAAAAGACGTAAAATATACACTTTTAAAAAAAATATCAAATTTTTAAATAAACTTTATAACTATGTCCTAAATGACTTAAAACCATCCCGAAAAATATTCATATGGCTAATTACCTTATCCGAGACCTCTAAATGCTAAACCGTAAATCCTAAAAAAATACACTATTACTATAATACTTATACGTATACGTAACCACCAAAATACCACCATTTCATTTCATAGTCACTAATTGTGATCTCATGAACATGAATTTACCGTACCTCGATTTACTTATGAGTACTCTATACTCATAAACAATAATCACACCAACCTCGTTCACACAACATAAACACGTAAGCACAAAAATCAAGTAGTCACACATAAAATAACCTAAAAGTAAGACCAAGTGACGAACCTCAAAACCACGGTTGTCACATCACTCCCTCCTAATAGAAATATCGTCCCGAGATTTACTCCTTAGGATCGTCATTAACGAACAGCTGAGGATACTTACTCCTCATAAACTCTTCCCGTTCCCACGTGAACTCCGGTCCATGTTTAGAATTCCACCTAACCTTAACTAACGGTATCTTACTTCTTTTCAAGGTTTTAACTTCACGGTCCATAATCTCTATCTTCAATAAAACGAAGGCTCGCATCTATACTAATATCGTCCACCGACACTTACAAGTCAGTTCTTGCTAAGCATTTCCTCAAGTTTGAGACATGAAACACATCATGTACACTACTTAACTCTTCCGGTAATCTCAACCTGTATGCCACTAGCCCAATCCTTTCAAGGATTTCAAATGGCCCCACAAATCTAGGCGCTAACTTCCCTTTCTTCCCGAACCGCATCACCCCTTTTCCATGGTGAAACCTTTAGCATCACCTTGTCCCCAACCCCAAATTCCAACGGCTTACGCCTCTTGTCCGCATAGCTCTTTTGTCGATCTCTAGCCGCCTTTAATTTTTCCTTAAGCACGGTAATCGCATCCGTAGTCTCCTGTACCATCTCCGGTCCAATTAGTTGGCTACTTCCTACTTCAGCCCATAACAGCGGTGACCTACACTTCCTACCATAGAGTGCCTCAAACGGTGCACACTCTATACTAGCATGGTAGCTATTATTGTACGAGAATTCTGCCAACGCCAGATGATTCTCCCAACTTCCTCCAAAATCTATCACACATGCTCTTAACATGTCCTCCAGTGTTTGTATAGTCCTCTCACTCTGTCCATCCGTCTGTGGATGATAAGCTGTGCGCATATCCAGCCTCGTACCCAAAGCCTTCTACAATAGTCCCTAAAATCTAGACGTAAACCTGCTATCTCTATCTGATATGATCGACACCGGTACTCCATGTTTTGCCACCACATGTTCCAAGTATTTCTTGGCAAACCTTTCCATCTTATCATCCTCCTTCATTGCCACAAAATGGGCAGACTTAGTCAGTCTGTCCACTATTACCCAAATCATATCATTTCTACTGTTAGACCTTGGCAGTTTTGTAATGAAGTCCATGGCAATATTCTCCCACTTCCATTTAGGAACCTCTGGTTGTTGCAGTAACCCTGACGGTCTTTGATGTTCAGCCTTCACCTTGGAGCAAGTCAAACATTCACTAACGTACAAAGCTACATCCTTCTTCATTCCTGGCCACCAATACATATCTCTCATGTCCCGATACATCTTATCAGCTCCTGGGTGTATCGAATACCTCGACGTATGAGCTTCATCCAATATCACCTTCCTTTTATCGCCAAACAACGGAACCCAGATTCTATCCAAGTAATACTTGCAACCATCTCCTCTTTCTTCCATGTATTGATCCATAGTATGTAGATTTTCTTCAACCAACCTTTCTTCCTTTACGGCCTCTACTTGTGCTGCCCGAATTCTATCCTTAAGAGTTGTCTGAATTGTTATGCTCATTGCCCTTACTCTCTTTGGTTTTAGCCTCTCCTTCCTACTTAGCGCATCTGCCACCACATTGGCCTTCCCAGGGTGATACTTAATCTCACAGTCATAATCACAAAATAACTCCAACCATCGTCTCTGCCTCATGTTCAAATCTTTCTGATCAAAGATGTGCTGCAAACTTTTGTGGTCCGTAAAGATCACACTTTTCGTCCCATACAAGTAATGTCTCCATATCTTGAGAGCAAAGACTACAGCTCCTAGTTCCAAGTCATGTGTGGTGTAATTCTTCTCATGGTTTTTCAATTGTCGTGATGCATAAGCTATGACCTTGTCTCGCTGCATAAGAACACATCCCAAACCCTGGTTGGACGCATCATAGTAAACCACAAAATCTTCCACCCCTTCTGGTAAAGACAAGATAGGTGCATTACACAACCTATCCTTTAGTGTCTGAAACGCATGTTCTTTCTCTTCGCCCCATTCATACTTCTGATTCTTTTGGGTCAACAGTGTCAAAGGCTTTGATACTCTAGAGAAATTCTCTATAAATCTCCTGTAATATCCTGCCAAGCCTAAGAATGACCTTATTTCTAGCGGTGGAGTAGGTGCCTTCCAATCCTTTACTGCTTCAATCTTCTTTGGGTCTACATGTATGCCATCATTATCGATTACATGCCCCAGAAATTGTACCTCTTGCAGCCAAAATTCACACTTGGAGAACTTCCCATAAAGTATCTCCTTCCTGAGCATCTCTAATACCGATCTTAAATGTTGGTTATGCTCCTCCTCCATCTTAGAGTAGATAAGTATATCATCAATGAAGACTATGACAAATTTGTCTAGATATGGCTTGCACAATCGGTTCATTAGATCCATGAACACTGCTGGCGCGTTTGTCAATCCAAATGGCATAACGGTGAATTCAAAGTGTCCGTACCTTGTTCTGAACGCGGTCTTTTGTATGTCCTCCTCACAGACCCTTAGTTGGTGATAACCGGACCTAAGGTCAATTTTTGAGAAGTACATTGCTCCTTGCAGCTGATCAAATAAATCGTCAATCCTTGGGAGATGATAACGGTTCTTAATGGTCAACTTGTTCAACTCCCGATAATCAATACACATTCGGAAAGATCCATCCTTCTTCTTGACAAATAGCACCGGCGCTCCCCATGGAGAAGAACTTGGTCGAATGAAACCCTTATCCTGTAATTCCTTAAGTTGCTCGGCTAATTCTTGCATCTCTGACGGTGCTAGACGATATGGTGACTTCACTACGGGTGTTGCCCCGGGTACTAAGTCAATCTTAAACTCTACTTGTCTCACCGGTGGTAACCCCATCAAGTCATCCGGGAATACATCGACGAACTCTCTTACTACTCGAATCTTATTGATTTGTGGCTCATCATCCTTGGCATTCATAAGGGACCTGGTCTTCTTCTGATTCCTTTCTCCGTACACGTATAACGCCTTCATATCACCTATGGTATCTTAACAATCTTTACATGACACATTAGCTCAGCCCTATGCTTCGATAACCAATCCATCCCGATGATTACATCGAAGCTCCCATGTCCAAGAGGGATTAAATCTATGGTGAACTTAAATTCTCCCAACTCTAATTTGCAGTTCAAAAATATCTCATCTACTTCTTCTTGCTTACCACTAGCTATTTTAATCACATATCCTGGTTTCGCTACACTAGGGTTCATATCTAACAAAGGCACGAATTGAGACGACACAAAACTAAAATCTGCCCCAGAGTAAAAAAGAATCGTAGTGAGATGATTGTTAACAGAAAACGTACCCGTGACTACATTCGGGTCCTGAGCCGCTTCTACTGCATTTGCAAGGTAAACCTTGCCTCCATTCCGATTTCCCCTATTCTGATTTCCCTCGTTCCTGTTCCAGTTCCGATTCCCAGTGTTCCCATTGTTGCGGTTAGCATTGTTCCGGTTTCCACCGCCTTGGTTTCCTCGACTTCCCTCCAAAGCTACCTGGCCTCTGCCCTGGTTGGTTGCTCCAACCAATCTAGGACACTCCCTCTAGAAATGCCCGGGTTGTCCACACTCAAAACAATTTCCCCCGGTGACATTCATCCTTACAGACTGGATTGGTGTTGCGTTTCTGTTAGGTGCGTCACATTTTCTGGCAAAGTGTCCTGGTTTCTGGCAATTGTAGCATGTCTGGCATGGTGTACCTCTTGGATGGAACCTTGAGCAGGTTCGGCAGGCAGCATTGTTGTTGTTCGGATTTCCAGAACCTTGAGGTACCCTCATGGCAAAATTTCTTCCATCTTTCGCCTTCTTAGCATTCTTCCAGTTGGTGTCAGGCGACTTCGCGGCTTCTGGCTCCTTTCTTTTATCCCCCGATTTTACCAAGATTCCACCTGATACCGCCTCCTCAGTAAGTATTCCTGCCGTTAGTATGGCCTGTTGTATTGTGTTAGGCTGAGTAGCCTTAATCATTCCCCTGATCTGAGGAGGTAATCCAGCAATGTACCGCTTAATCTTGTTCGCCTCAGGGGTAACCAAATGGGGAACCAGCTTTGCCAATTCATGGAAGCGATCTGTGTAATCTGCATGAGCCGCTCCAACCATAGCATGTCCCCAAAAGTCATTTTCCAGCTTCTCCATCTCATTGCTTGGACAAAACTCCGTAGTCATAAGAGCTTTAAAATCGGCCCAAGCCATAGCATTTGCAGCAACTCTTCCCCTTGCTTGAACCTGGGTGTTCCACCAGGTTAAAGCCTTCCCTACCAGTGAACCAGTTACGTACATAACCATTTGATTTGGTAAGCATCCACTCATCTGAATTACATTCTCCATCTTCTCAATCCATTGGGTAAGTACTACCGCGCCGCCCTTCCCATGATACTCTCTTGCACCACAAGAAGTGAATGCCTTATAGCTACAACCATTGTTTCCACCTCCTCCTTGACCATTGTTGTTATTATTGTTGTTCAGGTTGTTAGTCACCTGCTGAACAATGGTTGGTATTATGTTGGCCATTTGAGCAGCAATCAAAGTAGCCAAGTCAGGATTTCCATCACCACCACTTCCACCAGCCCCATTTCGCGTGTTCACCATGCTGATAGTAAAAACATGACACCCGTTAACAACTACCAGAATACTCCATATAGTATACTTACCACCATACATACGCCTAATCATAATCATACATACTACCAACATATGCTATACAAGCATGTATCAGTTCTCTTTCATGCAATCATACTTGAAAGTCTAATGGTGTTGTGGCACATATATAATTATGTAGGCCTCCATAATTATACATGTTCCCTTTCACCAATGTACTCCCTCCTATGATGACACTTATAAGAAATTAATACTACACATAACACATAATCCATCAACTCACAAGCACATAAACACACAAAATAAAATCCAAAACTCCATTTATTAAAATAACATAGTCAAAACTTGAAACATCACAAATCCATGGTCTAGCTAAACTAGCGTAGACATAATCCAAACGAAAACATAAATAATTTTAAGGCATGTCGTCCATAAGAGTCGGAAAATTTAAAACAAATAACTATTGGATGCAGTGGATTCGGTATCGCTTACTTCTCCTTCATTATTGTTATCCCATGAATAAACTGGTTTAGTCTTGACAGTCCTCAATAGTACCTCCTTATTCCCTTCCTTAGATTTTATTGTTAGGACTGTCTTATATACCCACGCCCGGTTCACTTTTGCCCTAGACATGTTTTCTATCGCCTCGCATGGATACCACGCCTCTGGAATTTTCCTTCTATAGTTTGTACGTACGTTACATCTTAACCTCCTAATTCCAGTGACTTGCACCACTATTTGTCTCTCAGAAGGCATGAATTAAAGATTAAAAGAAAATATCACTCATCAGATACATAGTATAACATAACAAAAGACAGATCATATCATGCATTAAATCATAAATCATAACATACCTTTTCTAGCAACGTACCAAGATGACTAGCGTGGATGATGGTAGTTAAACCCGCACTAGTCAAAACCCGAAAGGAAAATATTATGTGGTCAAGTATGAACCATATTAGTTCCTAACTTAACAACATCGCAAAATAACATTCAAACACATCAATTATTATAAAATGCACACATACTCCTATCACGCCTATATGCAGGGACCCTTAAGCTATAGACTAGGCTACGCGACTAGGCAACCTAATTCTCTATAACCATTGGCTCTGATACCATTCTGTCACACCCCACCATGGCGGAACATGGGGCGCGACGTATGGATATCATCACAACATGGCGTGTCTATAGAGACAATTATATGAAATAAGAAATGTCATAAAAATGGTGACACGAAGGTCATGACAATATCTCAACAAATGCAAGGGGTCTAGGTAAGTAAGTAACAGTCTTACTTCTTACCCAAGACAACAAATAACATACCAACAAACATATGTGTGCCACAGTATCACTTATTAAAAGAACAATCAAATAAAAACTAAGAAGGAAACGGGGATTCTCCTTCTATATGCAATCCTAAGCTTCTCCAATCCTAGCCACTTATGTTCTCATGCTTAACCATAGTATCACCTGAAAGAGACACTAAAACACGTCAACATAAAGTTGGTGAGAGTCATAGGTTTAGACTCCAACGCTAAATCAGTTACAAGCTGTGAATAACAATCATCAACAAAAGAACATATGGACAATGTGTTACAATTATGTATTAACAACTATCAATCAAGATTAATCATACCAAACCAATCCAAGGCACCTACCTTGCCAAACAACATCATGGTACCATAGATGATCACCCTATGTACCTATCCCAAGGCCACTACCTTGGCAAACCACAAGGCAACTACCTTGTCAAACCACAATAACAAATCAAAAATCGCATAGCAGTTAATCACATAAGTGTACACACAAGTCCATCACAACCATAAAACATTCACAGCAACAATTTAGAAACAACTCAACACAATGTCTCTTCCATCCCATCTGGAAGTCAAAAACAAAAATAAACATGGGACTATGAACACTCACCTGATAGCTCCTTCAAAGTCCTTGCACTAGCAACAAGCTAACAAACCAAAAACACGAAATCAATAAACGAACCAATCACTAAGATGGCTCATTAACCTATTATGGACATCTAGCCTATTCTCACATATTTACCTCATTAATAAGCTCTAATTACCCCATTACCCTTCCTTAACAAGTCCTTAACTTGGTTGAGTTTAATAACTAACCCGTACGTATTTTACCCAAAACAGTCCCAGTTTTTAGGTCTCAAAACTTTAGGTCAAACGCCCACTTAAACCTACCCATGGTTTCTGTAAAAGGAATATTCATACCCTTACATATGTTGGCTAACACCTCCCACTTGCCCTAACCTTAAAGCTACTGTTAAGGCCCCGATATATATATATATATATATATATATATCTACTTTTGTCATTCCAGATTTCCTGATTTTAAACGTACTAAAAGTTTGTTACCATTAACGGGTCTTACCCTAAACCACCACCTTAGCCCAAGTGCAGATATTAACTACAATATATAAACCATCTCTCACGTTCGTGAGAAGATCCCAATGCAACCCTAAGTGCCCTAAACAACCCAAAACTTAAAAAGAAAACAGGCTGAATTCAAAACTGTTTTGACCTCCGACTGTTGTAACCTGTTTTTGACCCTCTTCCCGACCTCCAATTTAGTTCTCGTTTCTTGCATTGGAAAGCCACTTCAAATAGCTTTCCAGGGGTACTTGGATCGTAAAATAAGAGTTTATAGAACTCCCGATATGATCAAAACAATTGACTCAAAATCTGCCCAGTTTTTAAAAACGGGTTTTAAACAAATTGAACTAATTAATTACCCATAACCCCATTTAATACAAGCCCTAGATTATATGATCATCATAATATGATTATAACATCATTAATTTACAGATTTTATAAAAACCCTAACCCTAATCCATCATAAGAATGATTAATTTAATCATAAAAACAATTCAATCAAAAGGTTTAAGAAGGTTTACCTTTAATTAAATGGAGAATAAAAAAAAATACAGAAAACCCTAAAAACACCCTTCTGCCGTCGACTTAAAGGTTCCAGGAGAAAAATATGATTTGTTTTGGTGTAAGGGTTCCTTATATAACAAAAGTCCTAGCCCAACCCAAACACTACTTACCTTAAACCCCTTTTTCCCTTTTTTTTGTTTAGGTCGGCCTAATAACCGCCCATATACATATTTATATTTTTTTTTTCTTTTTTTATTGTTAAATAATATGCTACTAACATTACCTTAATTTGTCTTAATTTTTTACAGCTCCTAAAGCTTCCAAAACCCCAAAACCGTAAAACTAGTCAATTTTACGCGTTTTATCGTAAAAGACGTAAAATATACACTTTTAAAAAAAATCTCAAATTTTTAAATAAACTTTATAACTATGTCCTAAATGACTTAAAACCATCCCGAAAAATATTCATATGTCTAATTACCTTATCCGAGACCTCTAAATGCTAAACCGTAAATCCTAAAAAAATACACTATTACTATAATACTTATACGTATACGTAACCACCAAAATACCACCATTTCATTTCATAGTCACTAATTGTGATCTCATGAACATGAATTAACCGTACCTCGATTTACTTATGAGTACTCTATACTCATAAACAATAATCACACCAACCTCGTTCACACAACATAAACACGTAAGCACAAAAATCAAGTAGTCACACATAAAATAACCTAAAAGTAAGACCAAGTGACGAACCTCAAAACCACGGTTGTCACAATTGGGTACTGACAAGTGTAAAGGACTTACGTCTTACTACTTAGAATAGGGTAAGACAAGATACTACACTGTACCAATAAGACAAGAACTGCACATGGGCAATTATTGTCTTCTACCCAACTTTCCTTCTATAAATAGGATGCTTGTAAAAGGAGAGAAAACAAGTTTGTGCACTTAATGCTTTAGACATTCACAAACAAGGTTTTCTCTCCTCCAAATACAATCAAACACTTGAGTTCTAAACTCTTGTTGATAGAATCGTCAAGCTTAGCAATCGTTAGGATTGGACTAGCTTGTTAGTGAGGAGATCACAAAACCATATATTGTCTAGTAAATCCTTATTGTAGCTTCGTATACAATAGGGTATAATTCTTTAATAAAGCTAAGAGTTAAACGTTGAAAAACCTTTGTGTTATTTACTTTACTTGTATTAAGTTTATTGCATTACTTAACCATGGGTTAGGACTATACTTAGTATTCTTAAGTATAGCACTAATTACAAGGGACCAACATTAACAAGTGCTAAATCTAAGTTTATGTAACCTGTGTAGTAGATTTGAGGTGTTGAAATTGGATATGTGGTCATTTAGTTCAGCAAAAGGGATTGGGGTATCACTTTGTTCATCAGTAACCTATTTGAGCTTGAATCCTAATCTAATCTTTGAATCAGTGTATAAAACAAGTTTATTTGTGCTTATTGGAGTTTATTATAGCTTTTGTATACATATGATTCAATTTGGTTGGCTTATTCTAGCTTAAACTTCTTATTTGTTCATAACTTCTTATTTTCCAAGTTTGTGCTATATCTGGGGACTGATTGATTAACTTGTATCATTTGGCTGAGTGATTTTGTGATTTCTTGCTTGTTTATGACTCCTTACAACTCATTGGTTGTAAGGGTGCCCTTGTTATCCATTGAATCCATGTAAATCTCTCAGAAATCAAAGGTCAAATAATCAAAGCAGTGGGAACTCCTTTCCCCTGTTGCTAGCCACTGCTAGCCATTGCTAGTGTTATTTTTGGTTTAGCTTATCAATAAGTTGTTCTAGCTTATTTAAACCTGCAACGACTTTAATTTTGTAATAGGTGCTCATCATTTGACCCATTTGTTCATTCTGGAGCACTTGGGTGGTTGACTCTAAGGTTTGACTAGAATACCAACTCCATTGACTTTTACATAAGTGCTTATCAATTCATTCAACTTATTCGGCTTTGCTTATTTAACTTTTCTTGATTGATTTGGCTTATTTAAGTCATTTAGAGTCTTTTGCAAGTTGAATCAAGTTCTAAGGTGGTCTAAAACTCTAAGTCGACTATTTTGTCGTTTAGTGGATTTATACTTTGCTTTTTTTGTGGCTTATTGGTTGTGCTTTTTCAAAATTTCTTTTTACAGATCTCTTAGGCATCTCAAAAGAACGTTGTGTGTCAAATTAGAGCTTATGGCATTGGCTTATAGCTTAATGGGCCAAATATCCCATTAAGAATAAGTTGTTGTACATTTAAGCTGTGACAAGTTCACATTCAGCTTTTGGGCCTTCAGACTTTTATGTTTAGAATTGAGTTTTAAGCTAGACTGGTGATTTTCAGCTTATTTGGTTAAGGTTGATCTTATTGGGCCAAAAAGCCCAATTACTTGGATTGTTTTTTATTTTAGCTCATTTGGGGGCCCAATAGGGGTATTTTGGTAATTTCACTTTCATTTTCTGTTTATTTAGGTTAAAATAAACTAGTTTGCAAGTTTTTAGAGTTTTTAAAATTTTTGAATTTTTAATATTATTTTAATATTATTTTATTATTAAATTTCATTTTTAACATTTTTGCAACTTTTACATTTTTCTTAGGTCAAATACATTAAGTTAGGATTTTTAAAACTCTTAGATTAATTTTCTCATCATTTTATTAATTTTTAGAATTATTTTAATATTTTAATAGTTTTTAATCATTTAAAAATAGTTTTTATTAGTTTAAAATTTCATAAAAATAGTTTTTAGTCTTGTTAAGTCATTTAGAGTTTTACAAAGTGAAAAATCTTTATTTGGACTTTTTATTAATTGTTTGGATTTTTAGGGCTTTAATTAGCATTAAAAAAATTAAGATTTAATTAATTAAAAGGTTTGAAAAAGTTTTGATCATTTGTAAACTCTTAGTTTGTTTTTAGCTATTTTTGGTAATTTTTGGGAATTTTTAAAATTAATTTTTATTTTGTCACTTTTTACGGTTTTTCGTTTTGTCGTCGTAGTGTAATTTTAACGTATCCGTCATTCTCTTTTCTCATCTTTTCTCTCTCAATATTAATCTCAAACATTTAACAAGTTTTTCACACACATATACCTCCTTGGGAAACGAACTTTGAACTTCATTGGGTCATTAGTACACGGTTTTCCTGAACCGTCGTATTTAATACTTACCACTTTTACGCCTTTTTCCTAAAAGGTGTATTTTACCACAATCACTACTCATGACGTCGTAGCAAGTTTTACAACAAGTACATTCCATGCTGGGCCTGAAAAAGACACAACATGCACACCTAACAACAGGTCAAAGTCCTTGACGTCCTTATGGTAGTAGCGGTACACCGCACGTAATGAGTTAACCTCACCCATAAGGACATGATTATGATTTTAACACAAGTCATAAACACAACAACATCGGGTTATACACTTAACACTTAATGTAATACTACATGTACGAACATGATAGCCTACGGTTATGAGTACCCAACTATTAAAAACCAAAGCGCGAACACTCGCACTCACACTCGTAAAAACTATAATTGTTTTTACAAGCAACACAAATTGCTCTACAACAAATCAGAAAAGGAGGCGGGTCTCTTGAGCTTCGTTGGAAGGGTGCTAGAGGAGGATGTCTTGTTCCCCTTCCGAGTCTCTTCCATGTCCCTCAACACTCGAGCATCTCGCTCGGTTAGAGAGAAGGGAAGGACAGGGAGAACAACATGCAAATAGGCCGTATCGGCGCGCTGGAAGTAACACCTTCGCCACGCGCTTCCTTCTTCTTCACAGCGCGAGCAACATAAGCTTCAATAACTTCTTGCAAGGACACCTCTTTTGCCACCTGAAAAGGATTCACCACATCACGAGGATAAGAAAATATGGGTACCTTCAGCTATTCTGGGTTGGGCTTCAAGTGGAAGTCCGGTTATGCCTCGGTGCCCTCGCCCTTGTGCCTTCCCAAAGTCAATCCCTCCATGATTACCGACATCGAGAGCTCCTGATCTATACCCCCGACACCAAAGGAAGGAAGAGCACATTCTTTAATCTTCTGTATAGATGCATTTACCTTCGCCTTAGCCGAAGGGTCATAAAAAGATATATCCTTAAGCTCCACATTTAGTAACTTCTCCTTATGAGCTCGTTCAAGACCCACGTCGGTGCCCTCATCGATCGCTGCTAGTACAGTAGACCCAAAAGTATTCTTCGCTTTTGGAGCTTCAAGAGCGCCCATGACAGTCAATCGAAGACCATGTCGCACCAACCACCGCTTCTCGGCAATCTCGGACATAAAGCGAGGATAGAGCTCCTCATCATAATTGACACTTAACCTCTGTAGCTTGATATCCTGATCGTGCAGCTTTCCTTCAACAACGTTACCCAAAGAGTCTACATCTTGGAACATCAAATCCTTACCAACTTCAAACGTCTCCATAGCAAGCTGATTCGAAGATTGCAGCTGTTGAAAATTGGCACGCTCGGTATTGATTACAGCGGCTAGATCCTCTTTCTCTTCAGTCAGAGAATGATTGGTATCAGCATCCATCTTGGCTCTCTTCTCCTATGCAACGATCTTTTCTAGTGCCTCGGTAAGGTCCCAGTCCTTTTCACCCAATACCTGTGCATGTTGCGCCTTTATTGACTGCACTTGTACAACAATATCTTGGAACCTAATCTTTACATGCGACATGAGAGTAAAATTATGCACAGACATGTAGCTGACCTCATCAATGAGAGCAGAATCATTAAGGATGTTCAACAATTGCGCTCTCCCATGCGGGGTGAGATAATCCAGAAAGCTGGTGCAGTCAAAGACGCTGGATAGGTCAGAAGATCGGGGTATGGCCCAATTGGGGACAAACGCATTGTCATCTCTGCCGGAGCTCGCACCAGTCTCAGGTGCATCTTTCTTATGGCTCGATGACGCAGCAAACAGATTAGGTGTGACGGTTACTAGAGGAGTCGGCTTTTCAACGCCATGGCTGCATGACAACAACAAAGGTATTAAATATGGTAAAAAGATGCACAAACGACAGTCTTTTATATATGACACATACCTTAAGTCAATGATAGCAGGGGGGTCTCAAGGAAATTTTCCTAGTTTCTTCCTCCGTTGTGCGCTCGGGCGTAGCTTCCCTTTAAAGTTCGGGCGCAGCAGTGGAGGTTTGCCCAATCTCCATGCGCGCATATTTTCTGGCAGATACGGGGGACTCCTTATGTCTCTCCCTCGACAAACTCGTGGTGTCTTCTTCCTCCATCTCATACTCTTCAGCAGCGAACTCAGCATTCCCAGTAATGTTTAAAGACAACAAATTGGTACTTTCCTCTTGATTTGATGGCTGTTATTGTGCGGCGACGCTCTGGAGGGGAGTAGGGGTAGGAACTTACCGAGCTTGGGATGAGGACGAGGTTTCAACATCTAGGTTCATTGTTTGTTTCACGGCTAGCTCGCTCAATGGCACCTCACCCTCGAGAAGTGGTCGAGACAGCACAGTGAGTTCCGCGGGAGCACGGTTCCTAACAATTTCCAAGATATCCAGTTTTGCGCGCAAAAATGATTGAAACAATGGTTATCCAACTAAATAAGGATTAAGATTACTTACAACATTAAAAAAGGTGGAGAGATGACCACTAACCCTCTCGTTCTCGTCAGCGATTATCGCGTGACTCAAGCGTATTAAACACAGAAAAGCCTCAGGATAAGCCTGGATTGGGATACGGTTCGTGTCTATAGTTTGTGCATCGGCTTATTCATACGAGCCAGGGGTTTCGGGTCTCTCCTCAGCGTCTCAGAAGTAAGGAAAGGAAAGTCATATAGAAAGACATCATTATCAATCCAAAAAAAGAAGTGTTCCAATTTCTTAGTGCGTCCAATTTTTCCTCATAGCATTGTGGCCCGTGTGCACGTTTAGAAAATTAAACCGATCCGTTAATGATGAGGGCGAATAAAAGACACAGAACAAAGTGACAGTGGGGTCTATTTAAGAGTACGACAATTAATTTCAAAATTTGAAATCTTGGCCGTATCAATGCAGTGCAGCTGGGATATATGGATTCAATGGTGGAGGAGGACGCTTATTAAAAAAACGGGATAAGGGAATACGATTGTTTGCGAATTCGAAAAATCACATGTATACTCCTACTTTCCCGGCAGGAAATTGACCTATGTTCCTTCGGGGATGAGGTACTTCTGGGTGAAGATAATTTGGAATGAAGTACTTCGAGGTGAATTGTTGCAACTCGTTAGCCGTGATTATGGATACAATCTTTGATAATCGTCTCACCATAGTGATAATGTGTAGAATTGGAGAAAAGGAAAGGGCGCGCTGGAAAGTACCTTTTTCTTAGCTTCAAATTATAGAATGATCGATTATTGGCGGATGCATATATGTTCTTTGCTGTCAAAAAAGTCACAGTGAAAAATGGCGTGGGGAATATATATCCCTAGGGTTACTGTTCATACGTGCTAGATTTTCGACACGTGTAATCCACTTTCAAATCTAACGGTGGGATATGAATAGGCAAGACGACGTGGCAAACCTTTTCCCAGAAATCGAGGGGTTTGGTAAAAGGGGGGGGTGAATGTGTTCTTGGCGGGAGAGTCTCAAATCTTCTTTGGTATTCTTCTTGAACACTCATTTTACCAAAAGTAGGTTTGCTATGCGAATAAGTTGATTATAGTCTAGTAGCCGCGACATGCCACACGACTACTAGACTGGGGGACATGATGACGTATAGTCCTTAGTCAGGCTGGATAACCTGGCCCACGTGTATTACGTATAGATCATACACAGACAACGCTACGACCCATAAAGTCCAGTAAGCCGTTGTCGCACGCGGTTTTACTTCAGCCGCGTCCTGGTCGCACTCGGATAGGATCAAACAGAATATAATCTAAATAAGATTATTATTCGCCTAAGTTAAAGAGATATACACCATCCTTATTTACGTGATAAGGATCAACCTATATTCGGTAATTATCTCTTGCTTAGGCAGCAAGAATGGGAAAGCCCAATGATAGGTGTGTAAACACCCATCCTTTTACCACTTATAACTGGCTAAAACGAAACCAAAACGCGTGTTTAATATCATTTGTTTGGAATTATGCGTGGTTTTTGTGTTTATTGTGTTTTCAGAGCCAACCGAATAAATATTGGAGAAAACATGGGATTGCACGGGTTTTATCGAAGAAAAAGACTCAAGACGAAGTCTATTGTCCAAAAGATGCAAAAGATTTGAAGTCAATGGGCCTATTTGAAGATTTATCGAAGAAAAGGACCAAATATGGAAGATTCACATATGTCGAAGGAACTCATGTCTATTAAACGAAGAAATTAAAAGACGAGTTGAATTTAATCGTCGACAAATCTCGAATCAGAATCGAAAACGTCGACTTTTCTGAAAAGACGAGAAGACAACAAGAATGGGAGAAAGCCCACTTCACCAACCAACCACTAGCCTATAAATAGAAAACCCCTCACACTTTTTGTGCAAGTTTTTTCATTCCCAGTTTCTTTCTTTTCTTTCGTAGGAAGCCAACACCATTAAGGTGTTGGTGATTTTTCATTCTTGTTAAATCTTTGATTTTGTAAGTGTTTAATCTTTCCCTTTGTTTACTGTACATTAATCTATCAATACAATCCTTCCATTAATCTTGTTCATCTTCATTTTTTTGATTTAAAGCTTAAAGTTCTTATTTGGTGGATTTTGATCTTCAAAAGTTATTGGGATTTGTGTTTTTATTGTTGGGATTTGATGTTTATGGTTAGTAGATGATTGGTGATTAGTTTTGTTTAAGTTTTGGTTAAAAACATGGTTGATTTTTGGTAGAATCGAGTTCCCCTGTTTTTTTTCTGCTTTACTGTTCTTCATCATTCCCAGTATTCCGAACCAACCTCCTTCATCCGGAATATCCAATATTCCGGATCAACCTAGTATTCCGAACCAACCTCCTTCATCCGGAATATCCAATATTCAGGATCAACCTAGTATTCCGAACCAACCTCCTTCATCCGGAATATCCAATATTCCGGATCAGTGTCCTTCATCCAGAATAACCATTATTCCGAATCAACTTATTATTCCGCATCAAACTTTTATTCCGCATGAACATTTTATTCCGAATGAACCAGTTATTCCGTATGAACTAGTTATTCCGCATGAATCACTTATTCCGGATCGAGCCTATTATTCCGCATGAGCATTTATTCCGCATGATGCCTTTTCCCATTTATTCCGAGTAAGCAAAGATATTCCGCATGAGTAGTTTATTCCGCATGAACAAGTTTTGTCTGATTTATTCCGAATAAAGGCTACATTCCGAATCAAGCATTTTTAAGGGTATTCACTGTTCCTACTTTATTTAAATTTAATTCAAGTTTTATTTTTATTGATTAACTGCTTCTAGTTTACTTTTACTTACTTCACGCATTTACCTTTTAGTAGAATAGAAAACCAAACCCTCTATTTGTCACCAAGAACAATCATTCCACTTTGAGCTGTGATCAATTCGAGAAGATTCCGAGATTAATATTGAACCCATAGCAAAATCCATGTATCAAATGGCGCCGTTGCCGGCTCTTCTCGTTAAGATTAACAATTTTTTGTGAGAACTTGGATTTTGGGATCCTTTCACCGTGAACGTTTCTTTTTCATAAAAATTTTCAAAAATCCTAAAAAAAATATAAAATTTTCAAAAATACAAAAAAAAAATTAAAAAACATAAAAACCAAAAATATTTCTTGTTTGCTTTGTTAGTTCTTTTGCAGGTGCATGCTTACACGATCAACGTCTTATCAAGAGCCCGAGCCTCTCGAAGACTTAGACATGGCCGGTGTACACAACAACAATAACAATCCACCTCAAAACAACAATAATAACAACAACAATAACAATCCACCTCACAACAACAATAATAACAACAACAATGAACCTCTACCGGAAAATCGCCCTATGATTGAACTGTTACAAGCACATGTGGAGGGCAACAATGATCCAATTGTCATACCCGCGATTGCAGCCAACAACTTTGAGCTCAAATCCGGCTTTATCCAGATGGTCTCTGCTTAACCATTCTTGGGGCGTACCATTGATGATCCTCATGACCACATCAAAAGCTTCCTGCAACTCACGAATACGGTCAAATTCAATGGTGTTCCACAAGAGGTCATCCGTTTAGAACTTTTTCCCTTTACTTTAGAGGGACAAGCCCGACATTGGCTTGCAAAGGAACCACCACAAAGTATTCTGATGTGGACGGATTTGGAGACCAAATTTATCAACTACTTTTTCCCACCCTCTCATACTACCGCTTTGCGGAATGAAATCATTAATTTTGAACAAAAGTACGATGAGTCTTTTAGTGAATCTTGGGACCGTTTCAAAGACCTTTTAAGAAAATGCTCACAACATGGTTTTACCAAAGTGCACCAAATTAATACTTTTTACAATGGTTTAAGCATGAATGACCAAGATTCACTAAATAGTGCCTCGGGGGGTAATATTTTGGTTAAGACTTCTAATGCCGCTTGGGATATTATTGAAAATAAGTCTCGTGTACAAACCAAGAGTGTTCGGACCAATGCCGCTAGTGCTAGTACTAGTGACAACGACAAGCGACTTGACAAAATTACTACGCTTCTTGAATCGCTTGTTACCCACACCGCTAACAATACCAACAGCATCAACGCTAAAAACGCTCAAGACGCTCAAGTCAATGCTGTTAGCCAACCATGTGAAATATGGGGGGTCCTCACTCTTACACCACTTGTACCACCACCCAAGACTACCCTTCTGAGAATGTGAATGCAGCATACGGTACCTATCCTCCGGCCGCTTATCAAGCTCGTCCTTAAGGAGACCGCAACTTGCTTAGCTACCGCTCAAACAACTTTCTCTCACCGCCCGGTTTTCCTCCTAACAACCCAAACCAACAACAAAACCTCAATCGCCCTCCTCAACAACAACCTCGTGCACCATACCAACCACCTCACAAACAACCATATCCACCTCAAAGAAACAACCAAGTTTAACAACAACCTGCTTATCAACCACCCGCCTACAATGCTCCTCCCAACCAACCCACCGCATTACACCAAGATATTGGAACCTACATGAGAACTAATGATGTGATCGTGGACAATCTCCAGCGGGAAGTGCTCAACTTGAAAGCAGACATGGTGAAACAAGGGAACAATCTTCAAGCTGATATTAGAAACACTTTGGCAAGTCAAACGAATGACTTAAGGAACATGATGGCTAGTTTCTTCCAAGGTAATCAACCCTCTTCTTCGGGTACTCTTCCGAGTAACACCGTTGCGAATCCAAGAGGGGAGATGAATGCAATCACCACTCGCAGTAGCAAAGGTACCAAGGAACCTGAGCTTCCTATACCTCCACCTGTGATTGTGACTAAGGAAAACGAGTCATCTGCTCTTATTCCTCATCCTTCTACTTCCCCAATTTCTCCACCTCTTACTTCTACCCCTCCTCCACCCAAGGATGTGAGTGATCCTACTATTCCAAAGCCTTCCTCTTCTTCCAATATACCTTATCCCTTAAGATTGAGGAAAGAGAAGCTCAAAAGCAAGGATGATATTCAAGTTTCGAACTTTCTCAAAATGTTTAAGCAATTGAATTTCAACATCTCCTTCGCTGAGGCTCTCGCTCACATGCCTAAATACGCGAAAATGTTCAAAGATCTTCTTAGCGACAAGGAGAAGCTTCTTGATATTGCTAATACCCAACTTAATGAGAATTGCACTGCATTGCTCTTAAGGAAATTGCCAACCAAACTTGGTGATCCGGGTCGCTTCTTAATCCCTTGTAACTTCCCGGAAGTAGAGAATTGCATGGCCCTAGCCGATCTAGGTGCCAGTATTAACTTAATGCCCTTAAGCGTTTGGAAACAATTATCTCTCCCTGAGCTAGTCCCCACCAAAATGACTTTGGAATTAGCTAACCGTACGGTTGCTTATCCAGTGGGGATAGCCGAAGACGTCTTTGTAGGATTCGACAAATTCACGTTTCCCGCCGATTTCGTCGTGGTCGACTACGATATGGACCCTCATGTGCCATTAATCGTTGGACGTCCATTCTTGAGGACCGGTCGCACTCTCATCGATGTTGAAGCCGGTGAGATTATCATGAGAGTGGGTGACGATAAAATCGTCTTCAACATGGGAAAGCTTTCTAAACAGCCTTATTTATACGAGAGTGTTAATTGTATCGACGTTCTTGATGAGGCTTGTGAAGAACACTTTATTGATGCTTGTAAAATTATTCCTACCTCTCTTCCCAATGTTGAGACCGTTTCCTCTATTGATTCATCACTATCTCTATTTGGAGAAAGTGATTTCCTTTGGAAAGATTTTGAAGCAACCATGGGAGATGTGAACTTAGAAAATGACGATTCTCCCACCGATTGGGATGAAGACATTCGTCTCATTGAGAACCTTCTCAAATAGGACCATATTTCTCCACCATCTCCCAAGGCTATTGCTATCAATGAACCGACTTTGAATCCGCCTCCCATCGAAAATCCTCCGGATTTAGAACTTAAGGAGTTGCCGCCCCATCTCGAGTACGTGTTCTTTGAAGAAAAGAAGAAGTCGCCCGTCATCATCGCGAAGGACTTGAAGGAAGACGAAAAATCTCGCCTCATCGCCGTGCTTAAAGATCATAAGAAGGCAATTGCTTGGAGAATTTCCGATATCCGCGGAATTGATCTAAACTTTTGTACTCACAAGATTCTCATGGAAGATGACTTTAAACCCGCAATCCAGAGCCAAAGAAGGGTTAATCCTCGCATTCACGACGTCATCAAACAAGAGGTTATCAAACTTTTTGATGCCGGCTTGATTTACCCTATTTCGGATTCGCCATGGGTAAGTCCCGTCCATTGTGTGCCCAAGAAGGGCGGAATAACCGTTGTTCCCAATGAACACAACGAGTTGATTCCCACTCGTCTCGTTACTGGGTGGAGAGTTTGTATCGACTATCGCAAGCTCAATGATGCCACGAGAAAATATCACTTTCCTCTTCCTTTCATGGATCAAATGCTCGAACGTCTAGCGGGTAATGACTATTACTGCTTCTTAGACGGTTTCTCCGGGTATTTTCAAATTCCCATCGATCCCAAAGACCAAGAAAAGACCACATTCACTTGTCCCTATGGAACATTTGCTTACAAACGTATGCCTTTTGGTTTATGCAATGCTCCTGGGACGTTCCAAAGGTGCATGATGGCGATATTCCATGACATGGTTGAAGAAACTATGGAAGTCTTCATGGATGATTTCTCGGTTTATTGCGATTCTTTCTCTGCTTGCCTTGCTAATTTAGAACGTATGCTTAAGCGGTGTGAAGACACTCGCCTTGTTCTTAATTGGGAAAAATGCCATTTCATGGTAAAAGAGGGCATCGTGCTAGGACACAAGATCTCCAAAGCCGTTCTTGAAGTGGACCATGCTAAAGTCGATGTTATTTCTAAGTTGCCTCCACCTTCAACTGTGAAGGGTGTGAGAAGTTTCCTCGGTCATGCGGGCTTCTACCGTCGCTTTATCAAATATTTTTCTAAAATCGCTCGCCCGATGACCCACCTCTTGGAGAAAGATACTCCTTTTATCTTTTCCAACGAGTGTATTGAAGCCTTCAACTTGCTTAAGGATAAGCTTACTAAGGCACCGATCTTGGTTACCCCTAATTGGGAGCTTCCCTTTGTGTTGATGTGAGATGCTAGCGACTATGCTATTGGAGCGGTTTTGGGCCAAAGAGTGAACAAACACTTCCAACCGATCCATTACGCTAGCAAGACAATGACAGGGGCTCAATTGCATTACACGACAACCGAAAAAGAGCTTTTAGCTGTTGTCTATGCTTTTGAAAAATTTCGCCCCTATCTTGTCCTTTCTACCACAATCGTTTATACCGATCATTCCGCGTTGAAGTACTTGTTAACTAAACAAGATTCTAAGCCAAGGCTTCTTCGCTGGGTTTTGCTACTTCAAGAATTTAAAATCGAAATTCGTGATAAGAAGGGAGCTGAAAACCTAGCCGTGGATCATCTTACCAGAATTGAGGATCCTTTCCAAGGGGATCATCCGAACAGAGAGATCAATGACTCTTTTCCCCTGGAGACCTTAAAGTCTATCAACTCGAGTAATGATCAAGCCCCGTGGTTTGCGGACACTGCAAACTACTTGGCGGGTGGAATTCTCGTTGACGGGTTAACATCCCAGCAAAAGAAAAAGTTCTTCAAAGACATTAAGACTTAGTTTTGGATGACCCATATCTATTCAAACAATGTGCTGATTTGATTATTCGCCAATGTGTTGATGGACCGGCAGCTTTAGACATCCTTGAAGCTTGCCACAAAGGACCCACCGGTGGTCACTTTGGTCCCAACTACACCGCCAAAAAAGTGTTTGACTCGGGATTTTATTGTCCCACCATTTACCGTGATGCTCACGAGATGGTTAAACATTGTGATGCTTGCCAAAAACAAGGCAAGATCACACATAAAGATGAGATGCCTCAAAATTTCATACAAGAATGTGAAATCTTTAATGTTTGGGGTATCGACTTTATGGGGCCATTCCCTTCATCTAAAGGAAACAAATACATCCTTGTAGCCGTTGACTACGTTTCTAAATGGGTTGAATCCAAAGATTTACCCACTAATGACGCAAGGGTGGTTTGTAACTTTTTGAAATCGTTGTTCGCTAGATTCGGTGTGCCTCGTGCCATTATTAGTGATCGCGGGACTCATTTTTGCAATGACCAATTCGCAAGAGTCATGGCTAAGTATGGTGTAAATCATCGTCTTTCCACCGCATACCACCCACAAACTAATGGCCAGGTTGAAATCTCTAACCGAGGACTCAAGCGAATTCTTGAAAGAACCGTGGGAGAGCATCGTGCCACATGGGCTGATAAACTTGATGATGCTTTGTGGGCCTTTCGTACCGTATACAAGACTCCGATTGGTTGTACACCATGTCGACTCGTGTACGGGAAAGCATGCCACCTCCCCATTGAGTTGGAGCACAGGGCTTACTGGGCCTTGAAGTGGGCTAATTTCGATATCCACAAAGCTGGTGACCTACGCAAGATCCAACTCAATGAGATGAATGAACTCCGGAATGAGGCTTATGAAAATTCTTTGATCTGTAAGGAAAGGACTAAGCTCATTCACGACTCTAAGATTAAAAATCGAGAGTTCCAAGTTGGAGACAAAGTTTTACTCTTTAACTCTCGGTTGAAAATCTTTTCTGGCAAGCTGAAATCTCATTGGTCCGGCCCATTCACCATTGCCCAAATTTTTCCATATGGCACTCTCGAGCTCGCTCAACCTAATGGACCTAATTTTAAGGTGAATGGCCAACGAGTGAAGTTGTACTTTGGTGAGGACATCTCTCATGAGATGATTCCATCCCTCACCACATTTCCCATGAACTAATTTTGGGTCGAGTCAGGCTCGTGACTCGGTTATCAAAAACAAGCGCTCCTCGGGAGGCAGCCCGAGTATCTATCCTTTTTCGTTTTAACCTCCTAAGTGTAGGGGGCCTCTATTGGTTTCTTGTGTTTGTGTGGTGATGTGATTACAGGGATGAATGCACTCTTGGAATCTTTGAAGAACCGTGCTCCCGTGTTATCCGAAATCCGGTTCTATCTCTCAACTATCGTGATTCAATTTTCTTCATACTCACATCTGAAATTGATCACTTTAGTCGTCTCTTCCTTAGCTTGATTTAACCAACGTACACAATGTCATAAGTGTAGGGGAGACTTTTCCCACATGCTTAAACATTGAGGACAATGTTTATCTTAAGTGTAGGGGGGACTTCTATCGAAGTTTTAAGTGGACTTTTCCATGAAAATGCCTTCATTTAACCGGAAAATCATCTTTTTCAGCATTTTTCAAATTTTTTATTAACTTTGGCCATATAGTCGTAATTTTTAAATTTTTATCGTTGCTTTCATATGTATATATCCCGCAATAAAGTCAAAAATTCTAATAAAGTGGTGTAGCTAGTTTTGAAATCTTTGACATATTAGGCCCGTTGCGATTATTTTGACTCAACCCGAATAGACTTATCCAAGTTTATTCTAGCTAGTATCCTTAACCATGTAGACCTTAGTTGGTTTATTAGGCTAAGTATCCACGAGTCTTATTACTTGAGATTTTAAATTGTGGAGAACGAGAAATGATAGAGTCAATTATAAGTCGGTATTCTTGCACAAGCTCACTTGGTGTAATTATTTGCCTATTCTCCTATCACTTGCTAATAATTTATCTGCAATAAGTAAGGTCGTACGATTTGAAAAGTTACTTAGCTTCTAGCCCAAGATCGTTAAAAAGTTGCTCGGTAATGATAAGAGTTCATAGCCAAGGCATAACTTATGAAGCGGGGCGCGAAGATTGGCGAGTCCGAAAAGGCCCTAACAAGGCATGAGGATTAAATCTTATTGCTAAAGATCCAAGGTGATGTGAAAAGCATTATTCCCAAAATCAATATGAAGGATCAAGACTCACGACGAAAAGCAATCAACTCCCATAAAGATCATGGAGAAGTCTATCCAAAAAGACCCTAACAAGGTATGAGGATAAATAGATCCAAGTCCGAAAAGGAGGCGGATCGTTGTATCTCAAAATCCCAATTAGAGATTGAAGAAATAATGATGAAGTCGTGGTCAACAAAGTTGGAGTACCCCTCAAAAGTCTCCAAGTGAAGAAACTCTATTAACGAAGAGAAGACCATTATCACATGAACGTCTCTCAAGATATGAAGTATGAAGTACATGCCAAATATCGGCCCGAGAAAGGTCTCAAATCGTGAACCGAGTTATGCCAAGATATGAACTTTTTGATATCCCGAGAAGCTGTTTTAAGATATTTTGTCCTTTAGCTAACTATTGATCAAATCGTCCTACTTTGCTTTCAGCATAAATAAACTATCGCAATAAGTCCAAAAATGCATCTTCATGATCATTCTAAGACAAAAATAAAATATAAGAGATACACCTAGGAATAAGGGAATTTAAGCATATAATTAAGCCATGTGTGTAAGTGTTTGTTTTACTAACTTATAATAACAATGATCTCGTTTTTAAGCTTAGTTTGGGGAACGTGAAACTTGAGGGTGATAAATCTTCGCAGCACCAAAGCCCTAATGTAAGTCCTTGATCTCTTTCAAAGTTATTTCCATATAGCTATTTTCAAGTAAAACTGGTTTTCTATCCTTTTGTTTACTTTAAAGTTTTAATTTCTCTTAGTACTTTAATTTTTGTTTAGTAGTATTTTAAAAAGGCCAAGGTTGATTGATTATGAGGAAAGTGTAAAATTGCTTTATCACTAAGCATTGCATGAGGGCATGGCAATGGTTAAGTGTAGGGGATTTGATAGGTGTGTAAACACCCATCCTTTTAGCACTTATAACTGGCTAAAACGAAACCAAAACGCGTGTTTAATATCATTTGTTTGGAATTATGCGTGGTTTTTGTGTTTATTGTGTTTTCATAGCCAACCGGATGGATATTGGAGAAAACATGGGATTGCACGGGTTTTATCGAAGAAAAAGACTCAAGACGAAGTCTATTGTCCAAAATATGCAAAAGATTTGAATTCAATGGGCCTATTTGAAGATTTATCGAAGAAAAGGACCAAAGATGGAAGATTCACATATGTCGAAGGAACTCAAGTCTATTAAACGAAGAAATTAAAAGACGAGTTGAATTTAATCGTCGACAAATCCCGAATCAGAATCGAAAACGTCGACTTTTCTGAAAAGACGAGAAGACAAGAAGAAAGGGAGAAAGCCCACTTCACCAACCAACCACTAGCCTATAAATAGAAAACCCCTCACACTTTTTGTGCAAGTTTTTTCATTCCCAGTTTCTTTCTTTTCTTTCGTAGGAAGCCAACACCATTAATGTGTTGGTGATTTTTCATTCTTGTTAAATCTTTGATTTTGTAAGTGTTTAATCTTTCCCTTTGTTTGCTCTACATTAATCTATCAATACAATCCTTCCATTAATCTTGTTCATCTTCATTTTTTTTATTTAAAGCTTAAAGTTCTTATTTGGTTGATTTTGATCTTCAAAAGTTATTGGGTTTTGTGTTTTTATTGTTGGGATTTGATGTTTATGGTTAGTAGATGATTGGTGATTAGTTTTGTTTAAGTTTTGGTTAAAAACTTGGTTGATTTTTGGTAGAATCGAGTTCCCCTGTTTTTTTTCTGCTTTACTGTTCTTCATCATTCCCAGTATTCCGAACCAACCTCCTTCATCCGGAATATCCAATATTCCAGATCAACCTAGTATTCCGAACCAACCTCCTTCATCCGGAATATCCAATATTCCGGATCAACCTAGTATTCCGAACCAACCTTTTTCATCCGGAATATCCAATATTCCGGATCAGTGTCCTTCATCCGGAATAACCATTATTCCGAATCAACTTATTATTCCGCATCAAACTTTTATTCCGCATGAGCATTTTATTCCGAATGAACCAGTTATTCCGTATGAACTAGTTATTCCGCATGAATCACTTATTCCGGATCGAGCCTATTATTCCGCATGAGCATTTATTCCGCATGAAGCCTTTTCCCATTTATTCCGAGTAAGCAAAGATATTCCGGATAAGTAGCTTATTCCGCATGAACAAGTTTTGTCTGATTTATTCCGAATAAAGGCTACATTCCGAATCAAGCATTTTTAAGGGTATTCACTGTTCCTGTTTTATTTAAATTTAATTCAAGTTTTATTTTTATTGATTAACTGCTTCTAGTTTACTTTTAATTACTTCACGCATTTGCCTTTTAGTAGAATAGAAAACCAAACCCTCTATTTGTCACCAAGAACAATCATTCCACTTTGAGCTGTGATCAATTCGAGAAGATTCCGAGATTAATATTGAACCCATAGCAAAATGCATGTATCACCCAACTAGGGTTTCCTCGGGTATAAAAGGAACCCCAAAGGTTCCACAAAGGTACGATATTCACAATAATCTAACCCTCACCTATACTCAAACCGATTACTTATTCTCACGCCGGGGTCTAATCGTGAGACACGCACCCCCGGTAAGCCTAACGGTGTCTGCTATTTAGTGTGCAGGGTATTCAAAAAAGTACAGTTGGTGCAAGAGCCAGAGCCCACAAGACCCCGGATTAAGCCTAATTCGGGTCGAGCGCGGTCCATCCAACTTTTGTATCAACAGTTACTGAGATTTGCTTAAACCAGACTGAATAAGCACAAAGCGAATTATGTATCCTGCTACTAGACCGCCCAACCTTATTGCCTCTAAAGCTATGCATTTGGGTTATATATTTGTTTCGGCATGCAAGGAACATAAGGAAACTAGAGTTGGTTAAGCTCATAATAAATGCAAGTTCTACCTGTAATTCTTCATATGGAGATGTGAGTATGTCAAGTAAAGGAAAAGAGACGGCAAGAGTTAAGTGGCGTATGTTTCCTCATGTTTGTAGATAACAAATAAGGGATCAACCTAGACGTGTATTCGAAAAAATGGTAGAAGAACGAGGAGCCCCGTAGAGAAGCGCGGGTCTTCAATTCTTGTGTATTCCATAAGTCTTACTCCATCCGTCGCATAATAAGTGTCTAGTTTGACTTTTTGAAACTCTTTTTCTCTTACTTTGACTTTAAATAATTTTATTTATGTTTATAATACTTGATAAAAATTATACCAATCAAAATATATTTTAAAACCGAATCTATTCGTATAAATTTTATCAAGTATTACATAACACATATTGTTGGGAATTATTTGTTAAGTGTGAAGTACCGTTAGTGTATTTTAAGTATTGTCAGTGTTATGTAAGTACCGTTAGTATTAAGGCGGTACATAGTAAGTACTGCTACTTATAAAGTAAGTACTGCTATGATGATTAGGACGAATATATCTTTGTATAAGATATGTCATAGTTATAGTTAGAGTATATCTTATGTGATATACTTAAATAGTTAGAATATTGATAATATATGGTCTGTGATATAGTTATCTCTATAGAATATTCTAAGGTTTCTAGGGTTCCTTACTCTATAAAAGGAACATAGGTACAATGTCTTTCATGTACCTCATTCAAGTCGATTAATAAGAGAATCGAATAGTTAAATCTGTTCTTCTGTGCTTTATAAGTTAGATTCCGCATAACTTATTTAGTGTTAGTAAGAGTGCTCAAAGTGTTTTAGTTTGATTACAAACTACTATGCTAATTCTTAACAGAATATAGATCCAACCAAAGTGATCAACAAGTGGTATCAGAGCTTGTTGAGAAACTCTGAAAAAGAAGAACACAACCCCATACACTCCACACATACCAAAACTCAATGTCTCAACCAAATGGTGATGATGCTCACTTGGATGATGTTCAGAACCCTGATCCTATACCACAGGGACAACCACAAGTTATGCATCCTGCACCAGTACAAGGTGTTCAAGCCGTGAATACTGTAGCTACCTCTACAACAACACCTTCTCATACTCTTTCTGTTGTTAAACTCCCAGTTCTCAAAGGTGACAATTATGAGACATGGGCTATGCAGATGGAACATTACTTGAATCACACAGATCACACTGTGTGGCAAGTTATCAAGAATGGGAATACACCGAAGAAGCTACACTAGTTGCCAGACGGTACATGCTATGCTCTACCTGCTGTGACTGCTGAGGAGGTACAAGCAGAGATCAAAGAGAGAAAAGCCAGAACTGCTTTGGCTATGGCTCTTTCTGAAGACATTATACCAAGCTTTCATCATTATAAGGATGCTAAAGCTATGTGGGATGCTATAAAACTTAGATTTTGGGGCAATGACAAATCTAAGAAGATTAAGAAGATTGTTCTTAAGCAAGAATTTGATAACTTCTCAATTACCAGTATAGAGGGGATACATGGTGGATATGGAAGGTTCAGTAAGTTGCTTATTCAGTTGGCAGTTTATGGACAAGTAATTCCTAATGAAGAAGCTAATTTAAAATTCTTAAGAAGTGTTCCACTAGAGTGGAAAGCAATGGCTATGCACTTCATCAGAAGAGATGATTTGGAAACAATTCCTTTTGATCATCTCTACAACAATCTTAGAGCATATGAGATGGATGTGAAAGTCACTGAAGTAAAGACAGCGACAACTTCAAAGTTTAACTTGGCTTTTGTATCAGATGGGAACAACGATACTTACTTTCATAATACCGCTAGTGGATCTAGCAGCGGTACATACTTCACAAATACCGCTGGAGGACTTACAAGCAGTACTTACCCACAAAGTATTGAAGGCAGCCCTATAGTCTCTTAAAATCCACATGGAAGGTCTTCACCATTGTTTAGTGACAATGATGCCTTCTCATTCTTCGCTGGACAAGACAACAGGCCAAGATTAACACTCAATGACTTGTTCCAAATGGATGATGCTGATGTTGAAGAGATGGATCTTAAATGGCAAGCTGCTATGGTGTCCGTTAAAATCTAATAGGTTCTTCAAGAAGACTGGAAGAAAAATGACTGTTGATCCTAATGAGCCATTAGGATATGACAAGTCCAAAGTTGAATGTTATAACTGTGGAAGGAATGGACACTTTGCAAGAGAATGCTCTAGAGATAAAGCTGAGAATAGCATTCAGAAGTCCAAGCACAGCTATAGAACCAGTCCAAGAATAACTGAAAGATTTCAAAAAGGAAACAGCAGGAGTCCTAAAGGAACCAAAGCATTGGTTACTGTAGATGGAGTGGTGAACTGGGCAGAAGATGAAGAAGAAGAAGAGCTTGGTTTAATGGCTCTCTCACATGAAGATATTGAGGTACATCCTTGTTCTAAAGATTTTGTTCTTAAATTTAATAGCCTAAAAGTAGAACTAGAGGAACAGTATCAAAAGGTTAACACATGCACTATATAATTAAATGCTTTTAAACAAGGTGTTGTTAAATTAGAAGAAAATATAGTTTTGTATAAAAAGGCTCAACAAAATTATGAAGAGAAAATAAGGATTTTAACTCTTCAAATAAGGGAAAAAGATGTGGAAATAAAAGCTTTTGAAAGATAACTGTTAAAAATATCAACAGAAAATGAAGCTTTAAAAGCCAGTCTTTGTAATGAAAGGGAAGTGATTAATCATTGGCAAAAATCCTCTAAAGGATTGGGAAAATTGATTAATTCACAAATGGGGTATTATGATAAATCAGGCCTAAGATATATTGAGGACCAACCTGGGATAACTTTAAATGACAAGGACTTATCAAAAGGGATTTTTGATAGTTCTAGTGAGGTAGATGATACACCTGAAAATGATAGATATGCTGAAAGAATGAAGGCAGTTCCTCTACCACTATCAGGAATTTTCATGCCCCCTAGTAATGATACAAGTATAGAGTTAGAAGAACCAAAGGTTAAAAATACCTTAAACTCTAGTACTTTGTCCGAAGAAAAGACTGTTGTGACCAAAAATATTGTGTATTCACCTTTAATGAACAACTTTGTTTCTAAGAAATCTAAGACTAGTTCTGCTCCCAAGCAAGTAAAAACTCCTAGCAAGATATTAGAAAACAATGTAAAACATAATAAAGCCAAAAGGGGTGGGCTAGGTTTTGAGAAAGTAAAGTCAAAACAACCTTTTGGGTCTTCTTTAAGAAGAAAAGGATGTTATGTTTGTGGTAGTCTAAGTCATTTTATCAAATATTGTACATTACATGAAGATAAAATTGTGAAACAAAAGGCTACACAAAGGGTCATGAAAAACAGTAATGGGGAAAATGCACAGGTTTATACGAATCAGAAACGTAAAAATGACAAACCTAAGTTTGATCACACAAGGGTAGTTAAACATATTAAAAATAACTCTACCAAAAGTTTTGTTCCTAGGGCAGGTAATTATGAAACAAGGTCTAGTACCTTTCAAGTCTGGTAAACCAAGTACCGGCAAGTCTAGACCTGCAAGTACTGCTAGACCAAACTTAAGTATTGTTGGTTTAAAGTATGTAAAACCAAAGTTCTCCAAGACTTCTAAGAAAGTTTTTGAAAAAGTTAAAACACCTAGAAGTAAGGATAAAAACAAACCAGTGCAAATGTGGGTTCCTAATAGAGATAAATCATGTGTTAAAGCAAGTACCGCTAAAGCAGTACTTAAGGCAAAGAAGTCTGAGCACATAGAGTGACCCTATGACTTTGACTACATAAATGAAACCATGAAGTATAAGAGCAAAAGTAGCATTACTGGGAATGCTTCAGTACAAACTCTTAAATGTGTAGGTCCCACAAGATCCGAGCCAAATGTGGCTTGGGTCCCTGTTAAAAACTAATGAGTTTTATTTGTGTGCAGGGGCATCTAATTGATGAATTAAAAGATAAAGGTATAGTAGATAGTGGATGCTCAAGACACATGACTGGAAACAAAGATTTTTTTTTTGAATTTGAAGAATTCAGAGGAGGTCCAGTAGCCTTTGGGGGTAGCAAAGGTAGAATCACTGGCAAAGCGAAAATCAACACAAGAAAGTTGGAATTTGAAGATGTGTTCTTTGTAAAAGAATTGAATGAGTTCAATCTCTTTTATGTATCACAAATGTGTGTAAGAAGAACAAGTTGCTATTCACAGACAAAGAATGCTTGGTATTGTCTAAAGACTTTGAGATGTTGTTGATCCCTTTGGTTGGATCTATATTCTGTAAAGAATTAGTATAATAGTTTGTAATCAAACTAAAACACTTTGAGCACTCTTACTAACACTAAATAACTTATGTGGAATCTAACTTATAAAGCACAGAAGAACAGAATTACTTTTAACTATTTGATTCTCTTATTAATCGACTGTATGAGGTACATGAAAGACATTGTACCTATGTTCCTTTTATAGAGTAAGGAACCCTAGAAATCTTAGAATATTCTATAAAGATAATTATATCACAGACAATATATTATCAATATTCTAACTATTTAGGTATATCACATAAGATATACTCTAACTATAACTATGACATATAATAACTGACTTTTTGGTTGGTTAATAAAAGGTTTTGCTTGCAAGATCTTTCTTTGCATTGCTCATACCCAATTGATATATGTCGTTGCTTCGTTCTCGGTATCTTCTCGAATTGATCATGGTCAAAAGTGGAATCGTTGTAAATGGTAACTAAAAAAGGGGGAGCTTTGGTCTAAATCTACTAAAATGAAAAGATTAAACGTAATAAAATTAAACTAAAGATTATAACTGAGAATAAGGCTAGAATTTAAACAAAACAGTAAGTACCTTAACAAGGAGAAAACAACTTATTCGGAATGTCCCTTCTCATGCAGAATAAAACTGGAAACTCTATTCTGAATGCTTATCCGGAATATCAAGCTCTTACTCGGAATAAATCTCTACCCGAAATGTTCAAGGCCATGCAGAATGTTTTGCTAAGAAAACCTATGCGGAATAATCTGAAAAGGAACTCTATGCGGAATCTTTTGGAAAGAAGAACTATGCGGAATAATTAAACAGAGACCCTATTCGGAATATTCGAAAGAAACCCTATGCGGAAGAAAAGACTCCTACTCGGAATAATTGGAAAGAAACTCTATTCGGAATAATTGACTGATTCTTTATGCGGAATATTTGGGTAAGAGGGCCATGCGGAATATTTGGGTAAGAAGGCCATGCGGAATAATTAGAAATTCCGAATAACCAAAGAAAAGTTCAACCTACTCGGAATAATTGATATTCCGAACCGACACAAAATCTTAAACTCTATTCGGAATATTTTGAATATTCCGAATAAACAACAAAACACCACCTTGATCCGGAATATTTTGATATTCCGAACCAACGAACTTTCAGAAATTCTATGCGGAATTTGGGCAATTCAGTAACAAAGCGAAGAACAGGGGATTACAAAAGCACGAATTTAACACCAAAATTTACCAAGTTTTCAATCAAAACTCAAATCAATTTCACCACTAATCATTTACCTAAGGTAAACATCAATTCAAAACAACCAAAACATAAAACCCACTTATTTATGATGATCAAGCCAATAGTGTAACACCCCCAAATTTATATAACTCAGTACAGCAGAAGACTAGTTGGTGTTACGGGATAGCACATTACTCACATCATAGACAACGCATAAAAATCGCGTCGTTTAATAATAAATCATTTCCATTCATAAACATTAAAGTTACATCGGTCCCAAGTCATTATATTTAATACAGGTTTTACAAAGCATTTGAATGGAAATAAGTATTTAGGTGCGGGCCATGAATTCTTGTTGTCTTACCGAGAATTACCTTCAAGTACCTGAGATAAAACATGTTAAAAGAAAAGGTCAGCGATAACGCCGAGTGAATTCATAGAGTTTAATAAATTCCATCAATATAACTTTGGTATAAAATTAGTACCAAAAATCATTTCGTACAAATCATTGTAATAGGCCATAAAATAGCCAAAATCATTTTATACAAATCTTTATCAAAATCATAATATAGGCATTTGCCTTAAAAATCATTATACAAGCCAATGTCGTAAAAACATCATACAATACGTCTTACGACGTTGTATAAAGTTAAATAAAAACCGTTATATGAATATGGTTATGAAAACCAAAACACAAACATAATATCAATAGTATGACCCAGTATTGCTAGTCAGGCAATACATCGTAATTCAGAGCGTCTAGTAGTATTTCGTTAGTTTTGGATTATTATAAGCCGCATGACATTGTTACCTTACTAAACCAACAACGGGTAGCTAACCCGATACTCAATTTGCCCATCTAAAGTAGCGTGTCGTCACAAAGGTCACGCTATGGAAATATTCTCATACATAAATTCGCTTACCAATCAATGTGGCACGACGGGGATCAACCGTCAAGGCGCAAACTGGGGTGATCGTCCCCAAATAGTACTATTATATGCACAAGCGTCTACCAAATCCAGGTAGTTCACAATTCATGCTAATGGGACTTTTAGTGACATAACCTAACTTTAATAATCCATTTGATTTCACCTATCGGGTCCTTTAATCATTTATCGGGTCATACAATTGGGTCATTCAATCATTCGGGTCCAAACCAATAAACAAACAATCGGGACAAATGGTGTCCTATTTTATAAAAACTAACATGTTATCTCCCTCGCGGGTTTATAAAACATTTATAAAAACATTTAAAAGAGTGCGAGGCTATGAACTCACGTTGATGTGGGAAGGCGGGTTATCGGCAAATCGGACCTACGGTACGTGCTTCAATCACAGAAACCTAGACAAATAATATTCGTCTTAGACTCATGTCCAATGACTTTATAAAAATATCAATTATGTATACATATGATGATTTTATATATATGATGATCAAGTCGGTTTACATATTCTCGTTTGCTCATTTTAGTGTTATGTGTCGGTAACGTTTATACTAGTTTACTAGTTTTACCTATTTACGTGTTTTAAGTCCAATAAACTTATTATAAGTTCTTTAACTTGTATTAATCCATGTTATAATTTATATTATCAGTATCTACACTTTACAAGTTGGGCCTAAATGGGTTAAGCCCAATAATAAGTTCATAAGTATTTTAGTCCATTTTTGTTGTATTATTAGTCCAATAACGTTAATTTAGTCCGTTAACGTCCGTATGTCCTATAGTTCGGGTTTTATCGGTTTTTACTTGTTATACATGTCTATATATCAGTATATGAGTTTATAAAAGTTTACATTAGACGGGTCCAACCGTCTAAGTTTTATTTAGCAAAAACGTTAATTTTACGGTAATAGCCGAAAAAGTCGTAAAAATCAAGTTTATAGTTTTTATTACTTATAAGTATTATTCCACTACCATTTTTATAATTTATACACTTATTTAACCTTTTACATATTTATATAAATGTATTATATAAGTTGGAGGGTTTTAATTTATATTTTATACTATTAAATTTTTGAGTGCTTATATAATAGTATTATTCTTTAATTTCCAAAATCTGATTTTTATCTTCACTTTCACCAAAACTGCCATATCTAGAGTTCTATATGGAGATAGAAGCTCAAATTTTTATCACATAAACTACATGATATGTGCTACATTTAACTCTACTATAGCTACTGTTGAATCATCCTCTAAGTAGTTTCTAAAAATCGTCCAAAACAGTGAACTCAGATTTGTACCTTAAACTTGTTTTGAAAATATCTCACTCATTACAATGATTCCATTGCATGGCCAACTCTCACATGTGTACAAGACATATAGCTTACTGTAAATGGATTCTACTTCATCATTTTATCAGTCCATGACCTGTTTCTTTACTGTTTTATACAGCCATCACTTTTAAGCAAGATTTTAGCCTTGTTCTTTATAGTTTTTCACCTTTTTAATCATGTTTATCAACACCAAATACCCACATAACATTTTTATCATCATATAATCATCATATACATATACAATAGGAAATAAAATACATGTTCACATAATCAAAAAAACAAGAAGATGAGGAGGACAATCTTTATACCACCATGATGATGTAGGTTGATCAAAACATGGATTTTGATGGAGAAACTTGTGATGCACCAAGACCATGTTCAAGACCACCATTCTTCATAAACACCTTGTGGAAAATCAGCCCTACTACTCCATGAAAACTCCTCCTTGGATGTTATAAGGACCACCAATCAATAGGGTTTCAAAAGGGCTTCAACATATGTGTATATAACATAAGATTTCATGGTTGTTTTTGATCAAAATTGGTGTTTAAGGGGTAATATGGGACGGCATAGGTAAGGTGGTTGAGAGGATTTTTGAGCTTGTTTGCATGTGTAATTGATGGTAATGAGAAGTGGCTAGTGGTTTTGATTTTAGTGGAAGCTTAAAGTGTAAGCTAAGGACATGTGTAAGCTAAGTTAGCTTACACTTGACACATCAAGTGTGTGGTGCACTAGTTAGGCCGGTTTTGGAGTGGGGTGGGACAAGTGTCCCACTTGTCTCATCCCCATTTATTTACGGGTACTCCTCGATTCTAGTTTCCTCGATTTGCGTGCCCTCGGGTCGTTTTACGAAAAATATTTTTATAAATTATGAATCTACGTCACAAAACGAATCCAATAAAAATTGTCTCATCAAAAACGGAGTTCGAAAACGTAAATACGTAATCCTAGGGTTTCCGGTTTAGTCGTAAAGGACGTTAAAATAAAATCGTAAGTCCTAATCTCTTCTAGTAAATTTGTGAGTTTATGAACCAACACAAATTTAAAACTCCAAAATAATATTCGCGAATAAATTTATTTTTCTGAAATGTCGGACTGTCACCAAGGACGGTGTATGTAGACGTAAGCACGTAACGTTGAATCCTCCGGTTTAGACGTAGTCGATGCTACTCCAAGACGTAAATCCAAATTTCTTCCTAAAAATATGTGAGTTCATATTGTAACATTAAAATAATGTTTTTAAATAATATTCAAGAATAAAATATCAACCATAAATTGACGGATTGTCACAGCATTTACCCCTAAACAGGATCTTTGTCCTCAAAGATCATCTTACCTTACTACTCGCTCCTTATAGAGTTAAAGCCATGTGGGTATTTCCTCCACATTCGGTCTTTTCTCACAAGTGTATTTCATTACAATACGCGAGTTTCACCACACATAACTACGGGAATAAGATCAGGCTTAATGTTGACTTACTTTCTCTATCCATGATGTTCACGGGTTTTTGATGAATGCAACTTTTCGCCGATCTAAGCTCTACTAAGAATAATCAGATTCTCGCTTGATAGATATTCCATCAAGTTCGATTTACGAAACAAAATTCACGCAGTCCTTGAAGTCCTAGGGTACATCCAGCTGATATGCCTTTCAATCCCAACTTTTACATCATCTCAATGGTCCCATACAACGGGGACTTATGTCCCATGATTTGTCAGATCATGAATTCATTTTTCCAAGGTTAAAAATTGTGGCATAACTTCGCTACCCATTTGGCACTTCAAGATCTACTTTTCATATTCACATATCCTCTTGCCCACTACCGGCAGTCAATAATCAGATCCTAATTTCAACAATCATTTCAGATCTCGCGGGTCGGGTATTTTGCAAGGTTAGGTTCGCCATCATAGGAAACCTTAAACCTAAAAGACATGCCCAACTCACAGTGGGTGTATGTCGGGTGTCTTCATCTCAACTCCTGCTTACAGATGCTCTAATTTCTAAATCTTAACAAGATTCGATCTCGATCCTAATACGATAGTTATCAATGATAATATCTCCAAAGGAAAACGATTATACGGTCTATTACCAAAGTTCAATCATTCAAACATAAAACAGCACTTATATTACTTTGTATCGTTACTTTACCTCGTCCCTTCGATTTGGGGTGGTACATAGTACTCTCATCAAGGTTCGTTCTCAATGATTTCTGAGCAAATCTCTAGAAATTCGATGCGAAGCGAGGATCTTGATAAAGATGTTTGATACAGGCACACTATGTTTACATAACTCTTTTTCATTTATCATTAACGGGAATGATATTAGCAGATTTGGTCAGTCTGTCGACGATGACCCAAATCGAATCAAATTCAGATGATGACCTTTGCAATAGCTAAACGTTTACTAATGTATGAGGCGATGTCTGCCTTCATAATTTGTCATTAGTACAACTTCTTCTGGTAATGATACATTAAATTAGAAATGACAGGAATAGAATACTTATACTTACAAGAATTCAATATGACTACATCTCACAATCCTCCATATTTAGGCAACCACAAGTGGCCTTTCATACATTTAATGCCATCAGCTCCTTAATTCTAATGGTTCACACTAGCCGCGAACCCCTTTTTATTATCTATATTATCTTCTTTTTTTTACAATCATTGTTTATTTTTATATTGTTCGGCAAATTATTTTGTACCTTCATTATTAAGGAACACATCCTAATTGGTTCTTTATTCTTTTTACATAATGCGTCGGTATCCATATTCACTTCTCATGATGATGTAATTATCATGTCCACAATTCATTCAGATATTCTTTCTATATTATGCGTCAGTAATTACGTTCGCTTTTCTTCATATTTTCTAAGTTTCAGTTTTGTCTCATCTATCCTTTTTTTTTCTTTCTTTCAGTTTTTTTTTTCAATCCGTCGTCTAAAGCGTCGATAATTATTATGATTAATTAAATAATTCTTAGTTAATTTTTATGAAGCGTAAACGTAAAAGTTTTAAATTTCTTAGTCCGACCAATTATATAAAATGTTCAAAATAAATTTGAGTTTAATTAACAAGATTTTCGTTGATTTATCGAAAATAATTAATAAGATTCGTAAATGTTCGAAAAACCTTTGTTTATACTTTGGTCAAAGTTTTCTTAGTTGAAAAGCAAAAATTGTCGTTTTAAGTTTTTAGGTTATGGTATAAATGGTTTTACTCAATCCTTCTTAAGTTATCTTGAGGTATACACAAACATTTATCCCTAAACAGAAGTTTAGTTAAATGGTTTGTGTATAAGGGAATAATCACTTTAAAAATCCTTTGTTAAAACATTTCTCAAAACATATTTCCATTTCTTTTTGGTAAAATCCAAAGTCTTAAAAGGGCTCTTAATTTTTGAAGAGTCTATATGCATACATCTTACCATTATTAATCCAACGGTCATTTTATGTAAAGGATTAAGTCTTAAGTCTTATGTTAAATATTTAAGGTACATGTTTTCAATGTTCGGCCGATTCAGGGCAATCTATAAATAATTATTAACTCATTCTTATTCTTATAAACAAACAAATGATAATTAATGATCACAAGCATGAATTTATCAAATTACAGCCTACACACGTGATTCACCAAATTTTATGAATGTTGTATGTGCATTGGTCAATCCAAACGACATCACGTGAAACTCATAATGTTCATCACAAGTTCTGGATGTAATGATTGGAATAGATACTCTTTTTTGCGGACGCGAAGTTGATAATAACCATGCTGAGGATCAAAAACCTTGTAAATGATCGAACAAATCTTCCATTTCGAGTTATGGATATCGTTTTCGATTGTCAATTTACTCATTTCACAGTAATCTATAAATATAAGGAATGATAACACCATAGCTCTTCAGGATGACAGGCTTGGTATAATAAAATCTTTCTCCGACAACTCTCTCAGTTGTACGGTAATTCCTTTAATTCAGATGGTGCTGACGTACAGTGCACAAGCCACAGGTGCAGCACCGGGAATATAATCAATACCAATTTCAACTTGCCTTAATGGCGAAAGTCTAGGTAATTCACCAACAAATACCTCCTAAAGTTTCAGATAAGATAAACATCTTTTAATAAATACATATTAGGTTCCTTCTAGATTATAATATCTATGACTAATTCACAACCATTTACGGTATAATTTCAAGTCAAAATGTGGGATATGGTCATCCATCAAGAATTATTTAGATCACTTTTGATAATCACCATCTTATCTTTTAAGGAATTCTACTCGAGTTCCCATCAATTAAGACAATGTCGTTATGTCATAATCAATAAATCCATTCTACTGGCACTATCAACTTTCCAGTTTTATTGTCGTCGATAAGATGTGAACTTCTCAAAAGACTAATAATAACTCATAATCCTTCACCAATTCAAGGATATATGGAGACACAACTACTATTAAAAGAGTAAGGTTAACGCATAATCTATGCGAGATAATTTCAAATCAGATACGGATGAAAACATTTAACGAATATGAATATATCTCATGTTTTCATAATTTGAGTACGCATTCAAAAGCTCCTCGGATCGTTACCCAGGTCATTCAAATGAAATCAAATCATAAGAAATGATAAGAACGTCAATACATCCAGTCGGGTATCAACACTCAGTAATCAGATACTTTTCCTAAGAATCTCACTACGGGATAATTGGACAAGAAAGAATTGTCAATTGTCAAATAAGACAATGTCCACAGATGAGTAAATTCAACTCAGAAGAATAGGTGTTACAGGCACATATGTAGGTGTCCCTAACATTATGTCCTTATTTTTCACTTCTTGCAGATCTCATAAAATTTAATCTTTCACAATCTTCAAAGAAAATGTAGTGTTTATTAATCAGTTTTATGGTGACTACTAATCAGCCTTGCATGGTCCATTCCAAATTGTATGTAGGCGCGCAACTATATACAATTTCAAGATTAACGATGCAATACTCAGTTCGTCAAAATTTTATCATCATGTTTATAATAAAACATTTTCATGCTTAATTCTTAAATAAGAATCAAGAATAAATTTACAAAGATTTTCTTTGTTATGGAAATAATTAAGTTTCCAAATCGTCTCTTAAACAACTTCATTTTGATATCAGTCACTTATAAATCTCACTTTGAATAATCCTTATTGTGATGAAAATTAAATTTTCTCAAAGGATACCGTTTTAACTTTATAAAAATAATGTGTGATCTGCAAAAGAGTGATGAAGAGTTGTTCACCGAGAACTAACTACAATATGATAAGAAATGAGCTTAGCCAAATAATCATGAGGTTCATGACCTCGATGGCACTCACGAAGAATGATTCACATCGTAACTCAAATCAAGATGAGTACTTGTTCAATGGTTGCATCACTAATGCGAACATTAGGGCGAAGCAATAAAAGATAGATAACATCGATACATGTAGAATTTAGCAATCAAAGGTAGTCTTTTTCATTAATCACAAACAAGTCAAAATTGTACCGTAACACATTACATGTCACTATGTCATACAATTCTCAGAACTCATCCTACCAACTGATGTCTCAGTTAAGTTAGGGATTATTTTTAAAAGATACCACACTGAATACTAATCTACAAGAGTCATTAGGTGTTCCACATGTCCCAGAAGATCCATCGGTCTCAATTCAGAAGAAGATTTCTTCAATTTATTTCTTGGACACTGGGCATCCTCGTTAGTGGACAATAGCCTAGGAACAACCCTTAACACGAATCAACAATCAATTAAAACCTTATAATTCAATCACAAAACTTAACGACTTTATTAATAATCTCATATTCCATATGGGTTAAGTTTCACTTTATTCAAGTTTTTAACCAATTTTATACTCAATTCGACATCCTGCCTTATTCTCCAATACTTACAACCTTATTCTTCGGCCTTGTAAAGGCAATACAATCTCAATATGAATCAACACTTAATTTCCAATCCTATAACTCCTTTATCAATAATTATCAAATGAGTCATTAGTATGAGATGACTCATACATTCAATTAGACTTCTCGGAAAGGTACTAGTGGCATGAGGCTTTTGGGTAATGGTTCCAATGACAGCCTCAAGTGCAACATTCACCCTTTCGATTTCAATTTAAGAATTGGATGACAACGAATCAGATGACATCTTTCTAGGTGGTAACGTTTTGTCAAACTCCACTCTATAAGGAAAAATCGTCATGACATCGATATCAGATTTAATTTCGCCAATTCTTTTTCAATATCACCATCAACTAATATCTACATTTCTATGAATATCAACCATTTGTTGGGATCATAAATATCCACAACTTGGTTTAGATCTAGGATAGCTAGAATTCCTACGAGAATAGCTTCGATTAATTTACTAGGGGAGTTAGGGTTTCTTGTGACAATCTACGTCGTATAAATAACTCGTATAAATATCAAAATAATCATCAAACAATCATGTAATCAAATTACATCATATATATAATCCAATTTATATATATATATATATTAAAATAACACTTCTCGGTCTGGCCTTGTTGGTAACTCGGGAATTCTTCGGCACCGTTATAGTCAAAAGATTTTTTAGATATTTTTATAAAAATGTTTATAGTTAAAAGATTTTGGAATGTTTTATTCAAAACCTTGGTTTTAAAAATCTTTGGTTCTCTATAACGAGAGCTCTTATACCAAACTGTAACACCCCCAAATTTATATAACTCAGTACAGCGGAAGACTAGTTGGTGTTACGGGATAGCACATTACTCACATCATAGACAACGCATAAAAATCGCGTCGTTTAATAATAAATCATTTCCATTCATAAACATTAAAGTTACATCGGTCCCAAGTCATTATATTTAATACAGGTTTTACAAAGAATTTGAATGGACATAAGTATTTAGGTGCGGGCCATGAATTCTTGTTGTCTTCCCGAGAATTACCTTCAAGTACCTGAGATAAAACATGTTAAAAGAAAAGGTCAGCGATAACGCCGAGTGAATTCATAGAGTTTAATAAATTCCATCAATATAACTTTGGTATAAAATTAGTACCAAAAATCATTTCGTACAAATCATTGTAATAGGCCATAAAATAGCCAAAATCATTTTATACAAATCTTTATCAAAATCATAATATAGGCATTTGCCTTAAAAATCATTATACGAGCCAATGTCGTAAAAACATCATACAATACGTCTTACGACGTTGTATAAAGTTAAATAAAAACCGTTATATGAATATGGTTATGAAAACCAAAACACAAACATAATATCAATAGTATGACCCAGTATTGCTAGTCAGGCAATACATCGTAATTCAGAGCGTCTAGTAGTATTTCGTTAGTTTTGGATTATTATAAGCCGCATGACATTGTTACCTTACTAAACCAACAACGGGTAGCTAACACGATACTCAATTTGCCCATCTAAAGTAGCGTGTCGTCACAAAGGTCACGCTATGGAAATCTTCTCATACATAAATTCGCTTACCAATCAATGTGGAACGACGGGGATCAACCGTCAAGGCGCGAACTGGGGTGATCGTCCCCAAATAGTACTATTATATGCACAAGCGTCTACCAAATCCCGGTAGTTCACAATTCATGCTAATGGGACTTTTAGTGACATAACCTAACTTTAATAATCCATTTGATTTCATCTATCGGGTCCTTTAATCATTTATCGGGTCATACAATCGGGTCATTCAATCATTCGGGTCCAAACCAATAAACAAACAATCGGGACAAATGGTGTCCTATTTTATAAAAACTAACATGTTATCTCCCTCGCGGGTTTATAAAACATTTATAAAAACATTTAAAAGAGTGCGAGGCTATGAACTCACGTTGATGTGGGAAGGCGGGTTATCGGCAATTCGGACGTACGGTACGTGCTTCAATCACGGAAACCTAGACAAATAATATTCGTCTTAGACTCATGTCCAATGACTTTATAAAAATATCAATTATGTATACATGTGATGATTTTATATATATGATGATCAAGTGGGTTTACATATTCTCGTTTGCTCATTTTAGTGTTATGTGTCGGTAACGTTTATACTAGTTTACTAGTTTTACCTGTTTACGTGTTTTAAGTCCAATAAACTTATTACAAGTTCATTAACTTGTATTAATCCATGTTATACTTTATATTATCAGTATCTACACTTTACAAGTTGGGCCTAAATGGGTTAAGCCCAATAATAAGTTCATAAGTATTTTAGTCCATTTTTGTTGTATTATTAGTCCAATAACGTTAATTTAGTCCGTTAACGTCCGTATGTCCTATAGTTTGGGTTTTATCGGTTTTTACTTGTTATACATGTCTATATATCAGTATATGAGTTTATAAAAGTTTACATTAGATGGGTCCAACCGTCTAAGTTTTATTTAGCAAAAACGTTAATTTTACGGTAATAGCCGAAAAAGTCGTAAAAATCAAGTGTATAGTTTTTATTACTTATAAGTATTATTCCACTACCATTTTTATAATTTATACACTTATTTAACCTTTTACATATTTATATAAATGTATTATATAAGTTAGAGGGTTTTAATTTATATTTTATACTATTAAATTTTTGAGTGCTTATATAATAGTATTATTCTTTAATTTCCAAAATCTGATTTTTATCTTCACTTTCACCAAAACTGCCATATCTAGAGTTCTATATGAAGATAGAAGCTCAAATTTTTATCACATAAACTAAATGATATGTGCTACATTTAACTCTTCTATAGCTACTGTTGAATCATCCTCTAAGTATTTTCTAAAAATCGTCCAAAACAGTGAACTCAGATTTGTACCTTAAACTTGTATTGATCATATCTCACTCATTACAATGATTCCATTGCATGGCCAACTCTCACATGTGTACAAGACATATAGCTTACTGTAAATGGATTCTACTTCATCATTTTATTAGTCCACGACCTGTTTCTTTACTGTTTTATACCGCCATCACTTTTAAGCAAGATTTTGGCCTTGTTCTTTATAGTTTTTCACCTTTTTAATCATGTTTATCAACACCAAATCCCCACATAACATTTTTATCAACATATAATCGTCATATACATATACAATAGGAAATAAAATACATGTTTACATAATCAAAATAACAAGAAGATGAGGAGGACAATCTTTATACCACCATGATGATGTAGGTTGATCAAAACATGGATTTTGATGAAGAAACTTGTGATGCACCAAGACCATCTTCAAGACCACCATTCTTCATAAACACCTTGTGGAAAATCAGCCCTACTACTCCATGAAAACTCCTCCTTGGATATTATAAGGACCACCAATCAATAGGGTTTCAAAAGGGCTTCAACATATGTGTATATAACATAAGATTTCATGGTTGTTTTTGATCAAAATTGGTGTTTAAGGGGTAATATGGGACGGCATAGGTAAGGTGGTTGAGAGGATTTTTGAGCTTGTTTGCATGTGTAATTGATGGTAATGAGAAGTGGCTAGTGGTTTTGATTTTAGTGGAAGCTTAAAGTGTAAGCTAAGGACATGTGTAAGCTAAGTTAGCTTACACTTGACACATCAAGTGTGTGGTGCACTAGTTAGGCCGGTTTTGGAGTAGGGTGGGACAAGTGTCCTACTTGTCTCATCCCCATTTATTTACGGGTACTCCTCGATTCTAGTTTCCTCGATTTGCGTGCCCTCGGGTCGTTTTACGAAAAACGTTTTTATAAATTATGAATCTACGTCACAAAATGAATCCAATAAAAATTGTCTCATCAAAAACGGAGTTCGAAAACGTAAATACGTAATCCTAGGGTTTCCGGTTTAGTCGTAAAGGATGTTAAAATAAAATCGTAAGTCCTAATCTCTTCTCGTAAATTTGTGAGTTTATGAACCAACACAAATTTAAAACTCCAAAATAATATTCGCGGATAAATTTATTTTTCTGAAATGTCGGACTGTCACCAAGGACGGTGTATGTAAACGTAAGCACGTAACGTTGAATACTCCGGTTTAGACGTAGTCGATGCTACTCCAAGACGTAAATCCAAATTTCTTCCTAAAAATATGTGAGTTCATATTGTAACATTAAAATAATGTTTTTAAATAATATTCAAGAATAAAATATCAACCATAAATTGACGGATTGTCACAAATAGAATAAAACTTAAGAACGTAGAATCAAAAAGAGATGAAGAACAAGATGATGGAAAGATTAAAAGTAGACTTGTATTAATGATTTAGGATTCAACAAATAAAATGGGAAGATCAAACTTACAAGATTGGAAGAAATCAAAGAAAAATGGAAACCACTCCTTAAGGGAGATGGTTTCTTCCTAAGAACTCGGAAAGAAAAATAACAGAAAAGAACTTGTGGAATTCTGAATGGGAGGAGTATTTATAGGCTTCTCCCTTGGTTGGTGAGTGGGCTTTCTTCCTTTCTTTTTGTCTTCTCGTCTTTTCAGAAAAGTTTACATTTTCGATTTCGATTCGGGATTTGTCGACGAATAATTTCAACTCGTCTTTTAATTTCTTCATTTAATAGACTTGAGTTTCTTCGACATAGGTAAATCTTCCGTCTTTGGTCCTTTTCTTCGATAAATCTTCAAATAGTCCCATTGACTTCAAATCTTTTGCATCCCTTGGACTATAGACTTCATCTTTTCGTCTTTTTCCTCGATAAAACCCGTGCAATCCCATGTTTTCTCCAATATTTATCCGGTTGGCTCTAAAAACACAACAAACACACAAACCACGCATAATTCCAAACAAATGACATTAAATACGCGTTTTGGTCTTGTTTTAGTAAGAAATAAGTGGTAAAAGGATGGGTGTTTTCACACCTATCAAATCCCCTACACTTAACCATTGCCATGCCCTCATGCAATGCTTAGTGATAAAGCAATTATACACTTTCCTCATAATCAATCAACCTTGGCCTTATTAACATACTACTTAAACAAAAATTTAAATACTAAGGGAAATTAAAACTTTAATGGAGACAAAAGGATAGAAACCATTTTCACTTGAAAATAGCTGTATGGAAATAACTTGCAAAGAGATCAGGGACTTACATTTGGGCTTCGATGCTGCGAAGATTTATCACCCTCAAGTTTCACGTTCCCCAAACTAAGCTAACAAACGAGATCATTGTTATTATAAGTTAGCAATTCAAACACTTACACACATGGCTTAATTATATGCTTAAACTCCCTTATTCCTAGGTGTATCTCTTATATTTTATTTTTGTCTTAGATTGATCATGAAGATGCATTTTTGGACTTATTTTGATAGTTTATTTAGGCTGAAAGCAAAGTAGGACGATTTGATTAATAGTTAGCTAAAGGACAAAATCTCTTAAAACTACTTCTCGGGATATCAAAAAGTTCATATCTTGGCATAACTCGGTTCACGATTTGAGACCTTTCTCGGGCCGATATTTGGCATGTACTTCATACTTCATATCTTCGAGAGACGTTCTTGAGATAATGGTCTTCTCTTCGTTAATAGAGTTTCTTCACTTGGAGACTTTTGAGGGGTACTCCAACTTTGTTGACCACGACTTCATGATTATTTCTTCAATCTCTAATTGGGATTTTGAGATACAACGATCCACCTCCTTTTCGGACTTGGATCTATTTATCCTCATACCTTGTTAGGGTCTTTTCGGATAGACTTCTCCATGATCTTTATGGGAGTTGATTGCTTTTCGTTGTGAGTCTTGATCCTTCATATTGATTTTGGGAATAATGCTTTTCACATCATCTTGGATCTTTAGCAATAAAATGGAATCCTCATGCCTTGTTAGGGCCTTTTTGGACTCGCCAATCTTCGCGCCCCCTTCATAAGTTATGCCTTGGCTATGAACTCTTATCATTACCGAGCAACTTTTAAACGATCTTGGGCTAGAAGCTAAGTAACCTTTCAAATCGTACGACCTTACTTATTGCAGACAAATTTTTAGCAAGTGATGGGAGAATAGGCAAATAATTACACCAAGTGAGCTTGTGCAAGAATACCGACTTATAATTGACTCTATCATTTATCGTCCTCCACAATTTAAAATCTCAAGTAATGAGACTCGTGGATACTTAGCCTAATAAACCAATTAAGGTCTACATGGTTAAGGATACTAGCTAGAATAAACTTAGACAAGTCTATTCGGGTTGAGTCAAAATAATCGCAACGGGCCTAATATGTCAAAGATTTCAAAACTAGCTACCCACTTTATTAATATTTTTGACTTTGTTGCGGGATATATATACACATGAAAGCAACAATAAAAATTTAAAAATTACGACAAAATGGCCAAAGTTAATCAAAAATTTGAAAAATGCTGAAAAAGATGATTTTCCGGTTAAATGAAGGCATTTTAATGGAAAAGTCCACTTAAAACTTCGATAGAAGTCTCCCCTACACTTAAGATAAACATTGTCCTCAATGTTTAAGCATGTGGGAAAAAGTCTCCCCTACACTTATGACATTGTGCACGTTGGTTAAATCAAGCTACGAAAGAGACGACTAAAGTGATCAATTTCAAATGTGAGTATGAAGAAAATTGAATCACGATAGTTGAGAGATAGAACCGGTATTGCGGATAACATGGGAACACGGTTCTTCAAAGATTCCAAGAGTGCATTTATCCCTGTAATCACATCACCATCCAAAAACAAGCAACCTATATAGCTCCCCCTACACTTAAAATGAAAAATTGGAAAGGGGGATAGATACTCGGGTTGCCTCCTGAGGAGCGCTTGTTTTTGTTTACCGAGTCGCGAGCCTGACTCGGTCCCGAACTAATTCAAGGGAAACGTGGTGAGGGATGGAATCATCTCTTGAGAGATGTCCTCACCAAAGTACAATTTCAAACGCTGGCCATTCACCTTGAAGTTGGGCCCATTTGGCTGAGAAAGCTCAATGGTGCCATAGGGAAAGACATTGGCGATGGTGAATGGACCAGTCCAGCGGCTCTTCAACTTGCCTGAGAAGATCTTCAACCGAGAGTTAAAGAGTAAGACTTGATCACCAACGTTGAACTCTCGGTTCTTGATTTTAGCATCATGGATAATCTTGGTCTTCTCCTTGTAGATCAATGAGTTCTCGTAAGCTTGATTCCTCAATTCTTGTAGCTCGTTGAGTTGAATCTTACGAAAATCACCGGCTTTGTTGATGTCGAAGTTAGCCCACTTCAAGGCCCAGTATGCCTTATGTTCCAGCTCGATAGGGAGGTGGCAAGCTTTCCCGTACACAAGACGATAAGGTGTACAACCGATCGGGGTCTTATAAGCAGTACGGAAAGCCCATAGAGCATCATCTAGCTTATCGGCCCACGAGGCACGATGCTCTCCCACAGTACGTTCCAAAATTCTCTTCAATCCACGGTTGGATATCTCGGCTTGACCGTTGGTTTGAGGATGATAAGCGGTGGAAAGACGATGATTGACACCTTACTTAGCCATGACTCTTTCAAATTGATCGTTGCAAAAATGAGTCCCGCGGTCACTGATAATAGCACGAGGAACACCGAAACGAGCAAACAGTTGTTTCAAGAAATTACAAACCACCCTCGTGTCGTTAGTGGGTAAAGCTTTGGCTTCAACCCATTTGGAAACGTAGTCAACAGCGACAAGGATGTATTTGTTGCCTTTAGAGGAAGGAAATGGCCCCATAAAGTCGATGCCCCATACATCAAAGATTTCACATTCTTGTATGAAATTTTGAGGCATCTCATCTTTATGTGTGATCTTGCCTTGTTTTTGGCAAGCATCACAATGCTTAACCATCTTGTGAGCATCACGATAAATGGTGGGCCAATAGAATCCCGAGTCAAACACTTTTTTGGCGGTGTAGTTGGGACCAAAGTGACCACCGGTGGGTCCTTTGTGGCAAGCCTGGAGAATGTCCAAAGCGGCCGGTCCGTCAACACATCGGCGAATAATCAAGTCAGCGCATTGTTTGAATAGAAAAGGGTCATCCCAAAAGTAAGTCTTAACATCGTTCAAGAACTTCTTCTTTTGTTGGGATGTTAACCCTTTGATGAGAACACCACCCGCTAAGTAGTTTGCAATATCGGCAAACCACGGGGTGCCATCAAGATTGAGATTTATAGACATTAAGGTCTCAAGGGGGAAAGAATCATTGATCTCTTTGTTCGGATGATCCCCTTGATATGGATCCTCAAGTCTGCTCAGATGATCCGCGGTCAGGTTTTCGGCACCCTTCTTGTCACGAATTTCAATGTTGAATTCTTGAAGGAGTAAAACCCAGCGAAGAAGTCTTGGCTTAGAGTCGTGTTTAGTCATCAAGTACTTCAACGCGGAATGGTCTGTGTATACGATGGTGGTGGATAAAACAAGATAGGGGCGAAATTTTTCAAAAGCATAGACAACAGCTAAAAGCTCTTTTTCGGTTGTCGTATAACGCAATTGAGCCCCCGTCATTGTTTTGCTAGCATAGTGGATTGGTTGGAAATGTTTGTTGATCCTTTGTCCCAAAACCGCACCAATAGCAAAGTCGCTAGCATCGCACATCAACTCAAAAGGCAGCTCCCAGTTAGGGGTAACCAAGACCGGTGCCTTAGTTAGCTTATCCTTAAGAAGATTGAAGGCTTCGATACACTCTTTAGAAAAGATAAAAGGAGTATCTTTTTCCAAGAGGTGGGTCATTGGGCGAGCGATTTTAGAGAAATCCTGAATGAATCGACGATAGAAGCCCGCATGACCCAGAAAACTTCGCACACCCTTCACGGTTGAAGGTGGAGGTAATTTGGCTATGACATCTACTTTAGCACGGTCGACTTCAAGACCGGCATTAGAGATTTTGTGTCCTAGCACAATGCCTTCTTTTACCATAAAATGGCATTTTTCCCAATTCAGAACAAGGCGAGTGTCTTCGCACCGCTTAAGCATACGTTCCAAATTGGTAAGGCAAGACGAGAAGGAATCCCTGAAGACCGAGAAATCATCCATGAAGACTTCCATGGTTTGCTCAACCATGTCATGGAAGATAGCCAACATGCACCTTTGGAAAGTCCCGGGGGCATTGCATAAGCCAAAAGGCATTCTTTTATAAGCAAAGGTGCCATAGGGACAAGTGAATGTTGTCTTCTCTTGATCTTGGGGATCGATGGGTATTTGAAAATAACCCGAGAAACCATCAAGAAAGCAGTAATAATCATTACCCGCTAAACTTTCAAGCATTTGGTCCATAAAAGGTAGAGGGAAATGATCCTTTCTCCTGGCATCATTGAGTTTGCGGTAGTCTATACAAACTCTCCACCCAGTAACGAGACGGGTAGGAATTAACTCGTTGTTTGCATTGGGCACAACGGTAATTCCGCCTTTCTTAGGCACACAATGGACTGGACTAACCCATGGTGAATCCGAAATAGGGTAAATCATACCCGCATCAAGAAGTTTGATAACCTCCTTTTTTATGACTTCATGGATTTTAGGATTCACCCTTCGTTAGCTTTGAATTGTGGGCTTAAAGTCGTCCTCCATGAGAATTTTATGTGTGCAAAAGTGAGGATCAATTCCGCGAATGTCGGAGATTTTCCAACCGATAGCTCTTTTATGCTTCTTCAACACGGCGACAAGTCGGGCTTTTTCTTCTTCTTTCAGGTCCTTCGTGATGATGACCGGTAACTTCTCGTTGTCTTCAAGGAAAACGTACTCAAGATGAGGAGGTAGGTCCTTAAGCTCAAGAGTAGGAGGATCCTCAATGGATGGTGTAACTAACGATGGATCATCATTAGTCACCTCTTTAGGAGAGGGAGGAGGAAACGGGTCCTCATTGAGAAGTATCTCAATAGTACGAATGTCTTCATCCCAATCAGTGGTAGAATCATCATACTTAATATCGAGAGGACCCAAGCTAGCTTCGAAATCATCCAAGTCACTTTCTCCAAAAGGAGTCAATGCCGGAGCAATTGAGGCAACGGTCTCAACATTGGGTAGAGAAGAGAGAGTACTTTTGCAAGCATCATGAAAATGTTCTTCACAAGCCTCATCGAGAACATCAATAGCATTAACACTCTCATAAGAATAAGGTTGCTTAGAAATCTTACCCATGTTGAAGACAATTTTGTCGTCACCAACTCTCATGATTGTTTCGCCCGCGACTACATTAATGAGAGTGCGACCGGTCCTTAGGAATGGACGTCCAACGATTAATGGAACACGAGGATCCATCTCGTAGTCAACGACAACAAAATCCGCCGGGAAAGTGAATTTGTCAACGCCAACAAACACATCTTCGGCTATCCCCACTGGATAAGCAACCGTACGGTTGGCTAATTCCAAAGTCATTTTGGTGGGGACTAGCTCGGGGAGAGATAATTGCTTCCAAACACTTAAAGGCATTAAGTTTATACTGGCACCTGGATCGGCTAGGGCCATGCAATTCTCTACTCCCGGGAAGTTGCAAGGAATCAAGAAGCGACCCGGATCACCAAGTTTGGTGGGTAATTTCCTTAAGAGCACTGCGGAGCAGTTCTCATTAAGTTGGGTCTGAGCAATGTCAAGAAGCTTTTCCTTATCACTTAGAAGATCTTTAAACATCTTAGCGTATTTGGGCATGTGAGCGAGAGCCTCGGCAAAGGAGATGTTAAAATTCAATTGTTTAAACATTTTGAGAAAGTTTGAAACTTGAATATCATCCTTGCTCTTTTGCTTCTCTTTCCTCAACCTTGAAGGATAAGGTATATTGGATGAAGAAGAAGGCTTTAGGAGAATAGGATCACTCACAACCACGGGTGGTGGGGAAATGGGGATAGAAGGTGAAGGAGGTGAGGAAAGTTGCTCTTTTTCCTTGTTCACAATCACGGGTGGAGGTGTAGGAAGCTCAGGTTCCGTATAACCTTTTCCACTACGAGTGGTGATTTCTTTCATCTCCCCTCTTGGATTCGCAACGGTGTTACTCGGAAGAGTACCCGAAGAAGAGGGTTGATTACCTTGGATGAGCGAACCAATCATATCACGAATGTTAAGCGCTTGAGTGCTGAAAGAATCTCTTATGTCGGCACGAATCTCATTGCTTTGTTTTGCCATGTCATTCCTTAGCTCGGCTCGAATATCGCTCCCTTGTTTCGCCATGTCATTCTTCAAGTTGACAAATTGACTCTGAAGATTCGTCACCATCTCTCGATTAGTCTTCATGAACGTCTCGACGTCTTGATTCACTGTCATCGGTTGATTGAGAGGTGGAGCTTGGTATGCTAGAGAATTTCCTTGAGGTGGGTATGGGTTTCGTTGGGATTGATATTGATTTTGAGCACGAGGTTGGGATTGGTTGTTTCGGTTATAGCTTTGTTGTTGGTTTTGGTTCTGAGGAGGGAAACCGGGTGGAGCAAGATAATTGTTTGAACGATAACTTAGCAAGCTACGGTCTCCTTGAGGACGAGCTTGATAGCCTCCCGTGGGATAAGTACCGTAAGCTGCGTTAACGTTTTCAGATAAATTGCCTTGGGTAGAAGGACAATCATTGTAAGAATGAGGACCACCACATGTGTCACAAGAAATATGATGAGATGGCATTTATACATGATCTCATCGTTCTTTTCGGGCTTTAAATGCATTAAAATGTCATAAAATACCATATATATGCTTGTGTTTGTTTACTTGTGTGTTTTAGGTATGGATATCGTGAAAAAGACAAAAGATCACAAGATACAAGGAAAAACGAACACGAGAAACGAAGCCGTACAATGAACCGGGCCCTAATCATGGAATTTTCATCAAATACCCTTGAAGACTTGAAGACAAAACAAGATTGATCCTCAATGAATGAAGAAATGACACTTAAAACCCTTGTATATTGATAAGTACAAGTTTGGTCCCTTAAGTTTGTCAAAATTGCAAAAAGGTCCTTCAACTTTGAAGAAATGGCAAGTTTAGTCCCTCAACAAAATCAAATTGCCAAAAATGGTCCCTCATGAAGATTAAGATGCAAGGAAGACCTTTGAAGATCAACTTTGTCCAAATTCAGCCCTTGAAATTACTCAAGATGTCAAAAAATAGTCCTTGAAACATTTTTTGGAAAAGTTAGTGCCAAATATGTCAAAAGGTGAAAGTTAAATACAAAGGGAACAAGGTTTTAGGGCTGGAAATCTTTAAAAGCCAAAAAAACCAAAAACCAAGGACCAAAAGTGCCAAAGTGAAAGGTTTAAACAGAAAGAGGCGCCTAACACATATGCTTCCCCCTTTTTAGGATCAAACTCAGTTACTGTTCATCTTTACCATGCCCAGAAATTACCCACCTTTTTACTTGGGTAAAACCCAATTAAACTTGCACACACTTAATTCACACATGCCAAAACCTTTCCCACTCCTAAAAACCTGCATCCCACACATGTGCACCAAAACCCCAATTCCCCAATCCACCAATCACATCATTCCTTAGCCTCCAAGACTAGTGACGTGGCAAAATGGACGTCCAAGATGCTATGCTTGCTCACAAAGCAAAATTTAAAGGCCAAGATCAAATGAGAGGACAAAAATGCACTCAAAATCATTCAAGGGCACATTTGGGATTTTCTATGTATTAGGGTTTTATGTTTTTATGCTTCTAGGATGTTCTATAGGCTCTATAAAAGGAGACCCAAGTTGTGGTGATCCCTTTGTTCCAGTTTTTCGTCTCTCACATGTAATTCCTTTTTAAAGAAATAAAAAGTTTGGTTTTTGAAATATTCAAGTGTAATTCCTTTTTTATTGTTTTTAAAAGATTGTGTGTTGTGAGGAGATTGATTCTGAGTTCCACTTTGTTTTATGGTTAAGCAACTTTGATTTTCAAAGATTGTTTAAGGTTTTGAGATTTTGAGAGATTTTGGTAAAATCTTCTCAAAAGGTTTTTGTTGTTAGGAGTTCATGTTTGTTGGTGATTTAAGTGTTATAGAAACATTTTAAGAAGATTAAAAAGGTTTTGGAAGAGTTATAAAAAAAAAAGAGAATAAAAACAAAATATTGATATATCTTGTTTCATCCATTTTGTTTGTTTGATTTGTCATAAACAGGTTGAAGGCTTGTTGATTTGGTTCAGCTCCAACCCGGGTTGGATTGGAGGAGGGTTATACACCCTCTAGGGCTTTGGATGTAAAGCCCTAAGGTACAAACCTTGTTCCTTGTTTAAAGTTCATAAAAGTGCTAGTTTATATGATCTTAAGTGATTTGATGATTAAGTGTGTTTATATTGCATGATTTGTGTTCTAGTGTGTATGTTTACATGTTAGATGCACTTGGAATCAATTTGGTAGCTTTTGTAAGCATTTTGGTTTGATAATTTTGGTTTTAAGAAATTTAAGTGGTGTTTGGCAATACGTTTTAGCAGGACATAATTTTGATTAGTGATAATTAAAAGGTGTTAGATTGCTTGTTTAAGGTTAAGATAGGTTATTAGTAAGTAGTTAATTAGTTTGGAACAAGATTTGAACAAGTTTGTTAGGTTTTTAAGGAACAAGTAAGTAAAATCCGCATATTACTAAATTGCTTGGTTTTTCATGATTTTGATGCTTAATCTTTGATTCTTGTTGTTATTTGTGTGTTATTGACTCCTTGTGCTTCATTGAGCACAAGGGTGCCCAATTGTTCCAACATATCCATCAAACAAAGCACATTGCCAAGTCCTCTTGGCTAAAAAGTGTGCACTCACACTTGTGTGATCATCAGTTCAGAAAACAACCAGGCCACGTTTTGCATAGTATTGCGCCGCAAGACCTTCTAGTTGCGGCGCAACAGAAGGACCAACTGACCAAAGGTGCTATCGTTACACTAGTTGCGGCGCAAGACCTAAGCGTTGCGGCGCAACTGAAGGAGCTGCAGATTTTGGTATTCCCGTTTCACTAGTTGCGGCGCAAGACAAAAGCGTTGCGGCGCAACTAAGTGATTTATAGATTTTTTATTTTAAATTTTATAAACTTTTATTTTTTAGTATTATTTTAATAATATTTTATTATTATTTTTTTTTTCATAAGTTTATTTTTCTTTCTTTTTCATTTTTCTTAATTTCTTTATCATTAATTAGGACTATTTCCATTTTTAGAATAATTTTCTAGCTTTTAGATTTATTTTTATAATTATTTTAAGTTTAATTAGTTTTTATTTATTTTAAATCATTTTTAGAGTTTTAAAAATAATTTTAATAGGTTTTAATTTTTAGAAAATTACTTTTTAGTCTTATAATAATATAAGTTGAGTAATTATTCAATAAAACCATATTTTTGACATTTGAATTAATTAAATTTAATTTTAGGGCTTTAATTAGCATTTAAAATTAATTATTTAATTAATAAAAGGTTTTAAAATATCTTTATTGGATTTTTGTCTTTATTTATATTATTTTAGACTTGTTTTAGTCTTTTCAATCTTTTTCTTGATTTTGTTTTTGGTTTTAATAATTTTTAATTTTAGTGGTTTTTCTACGGTTTTACGTTTTCATTTTTTACGTCATAGTGTAATTTCCAAGAAACCGTCATTCCATCTTCTCAATATTAATCTCAAAGAAATACAAGTTAATTCACAACACCATACCTCCTTGGGAAACGAATCTTTCATCTCTTTTAAGTGATTGTGGGTCATTACTTGTGGTTTTCCTAAATCACTCGTCGATACTTACCGCTCATATACGTTCTTTTTGTTTTCCTAAACAAGAGACGTGTTTTTACTATTATCACTTTGGCGCCGCTGCCGGGGAGGTGTGTCGTGTCTTAATTTGGAAAATTTTGTTTTTGATATTATCCATAATAGTATTTGTGTTAAGTGGAACTCCCTTAACACGTATTATCGGATTTCTCGGTTTTTCTTTGTGAATATTATTAATATATTGTATTAAGTATCACAATAAAAATACAATATCTCCAAAAGTGTGAAAACACAACCTTGATTCGGGATTTCATCACTCGATCATTGTATTCGAATCTCAAACAAAAAGAAAAGGCAAAAATAGATAAATACTTTCGAGAAGCTCGATTTTGAAAGATACGAACTATAAGGTGGGTATAAGGCGGGTATTATAAAATATACCCTAAGGAAAAAGGCTCTTAAGTGCTTCGCGCCGCCTCGTTTCCCCGCTTGCTTGTGAGTATTTTGAGATTGAAGGCTAATCGAGGGTTTTGCCGCCCAAAGTATTAATACGTATACTATATTTGCTTGGTTTTCTTTGTGATTAAACCCTCGTGAACAATTTGGTTTTCACCAAAGTTCTAAAGTCATTCGAAGGCGTTCACTCCACGTGATCGTTTTCATTCCTTTGAGGCTTCTTTAATCAAGAGTTTGATTCGAGGAGAGATTTTGTAGATTGTTGTCTACGAAGATACACCAAAAACCAAAAAAATTAAATATCATCAAAAACACAAAAAAAATTGAAAATCCACAAAACAACCAAAAAGAATCTTCTTTGCTCACCTCCCATTCTTCGTGAAGTTTATGATCACTCGTAACCAAGCTAAACGAGCTCGTAAACGACTTCAAAAGCAAGCAAATCAAGGATCGTTGATTGTTGAAGAACCTCCAATTGTTGAACTTATTATAGAACAAGAAGTCGTAATGGCTAATCGTACTATGATGGAGTTGCTACAAGCACCCACCGAGGGTTTTGGAGAGGCAATTGTTATTCCCGCCATCCTTGCGGAGAATTTCGAAATTAAGACGGGTTTAATGTCGATGCTACAAGCAAACAAATTTCGAGGTCATGAGAAAGACAACCCGCATTACCATATTAGGAATTTCAACCGTCTCACCGCTACTAGCAAATTCAAAGATGTTCCGCATGACGCCATTAAGATGATGTTGTTTCCATATTCGTTGGATGGACCCGCTAAAATTTGGCTCGAGAAAGAACCGCCAAATTCGATTTTGACATGGGCCGATCTCGTTTCTAAGTTTGTGAACAAGTTTTTTCCACCATCGAAAACAACACACTTAAAAAATGAGATTTCACGATTTGTGCAACGTAACAATGAAAGTTTTTCAATGGCATGGGAACGATTTAAGGAGATGTTACATGAATGTCCTCACCATGATTTTTCGGAATTGCATCAAATCGATACTTTTTATAATGGGCTTAATGATCATGAACGAGATTATTTGAATGCCGCCGCGGGTGGTAATTTTTTGTGCAAGACGACAAATGAGGCTTTACAAATCATTGAAAATCGATCTAAGGTTTATAGCCCTCGTAACACACCGAGTGTTGCCAATATGGGTTCGTCATCGTCATCACAATCGTCTCGTAGCATTAACGCCTTACATGATGAAGCTAATGAGGAAAATCGGTTTTTTGATAGATTTGCTAATCTAATGTCCCATTGGAAGGCTCAAGAAGCTTCCAATTCCGCTTCGGTTAAAGCGGTTGCTAAGAGTTGTTTATCGTGTGGAGGAGCTCATGATTTATCCGAGTGCATTACCGCGGATGGTAACACTTCGAGTGCTTATGTAGCAACGGGAACTTACAACCAAAACGGCCAAGGTTCCCGCCAAAATCAAGCTCCACCAAACCAAAATGCTAATAATTATCGAAACAACAACCAAGGTAATTACCAAGGCAACACACGCAATTACAACAAAGGGAATTATCAAAGTGGGAATGGACAAATCTCTAATCAAAACCAAAACCGTGATTTTCAAAATACTACACAAGGTTTTCAAAATGCTCACACGAAAAATTTGCAAGGAGAATTTTTAGATTATGCAAAAGCAAATGATGCAAAATTTGATAACATGCAACGTGAGATGATTAGCTTAAGATCCGAGTTGAAAAACGAGCTTAAAAATGAACTTGCTAATGAACTTAAAACTCATGCTAATAAAATGGAAGGAAATGTCCAACGTCTTCAACAAAACCAACAAAAGATGGAATTAGGACAACATGAGATTAAGCAAGAGTTATTGAAAGCGGATGCTAGGCAATCAAAATTTGAGGACCGAATGGCTAAGATGTTTGAAGCTATCATGTGTAAGCCTTCTTCTTCGGGTGGTCTTCCTAGTGATACCATTAACAACCCGAGGGGAGAATTGAAGGTTGTTGCTACTCGTAGTGGTAAAACTTTCAAGGAACCAATCTCTCGTCCAAGTACTTCTACGGAGAAGGAAATCGAGAAAGAACCCGAGGTGATGGTCGAAAAGGAGCACATTACAATCCCACGAAGTACCGCTCATACCACACCTACGGTTACACCAATACCAATTATGGAACCCGAGATTCCAAGGCCATTGCCTAATGACCAACCCACACCACCTTTACCTTACCCTTCGAGACGAAACAAAGAGAAAGCACAAGAAAGGAACAATTATCAATTTGAGCTATTTATGAAAATGTTTCGTGATTTGCATTTTAACATAAGTTTTGCCGATGCTTTAATCATGATGCCTCGATTCGCCGCAAACTTCAAAAGTATGCTAAACAACAAAGAAAAGTTACAACAATCGTCTAGTTGTTCATCGGTTTTTCTAAGCCGCATACCACAAAAAGTCGGTGATCCCGGTAAATTTTTGATTCCGTGTGCTATACAAGATATGGAGGAATGCTACGCCTTGGCCGATCTTGGTGCTAGTATTAATTTAATGCCTCTCGAGATTTTCAAATCGCTTTCGCTTCCGGCTCTTACTCCTTCGAACATGTCCATCGAGATGGCCGATCATTCTACGATTTTGGCATGTGGAGTAGCCGAGGACGTTTTCGTTAAAGTCGGAAAGTTTTACTATCCCGTTGACTTTATCGTTGTAGACATTCCCATCGATCGAAAAGTTCCTCTCATTTTGGGTCGTTCATTTTTGGATACATCAAGAGCACTTATCGATGTTCATGCTCGAAAAATCACCCTTCGTTTCAATGAAGAAGAACTTGTCATCAATGCAACGCAAAACTCCAATCTTTCTCATGTATATTCTATTGCAACTTTAAACCATGGTGACTCGACCAATGTCATTTGCAAAGAATTTTCACCAAGAGTTTTAGGGAATGTCTCCAAAAACAATTTACCATTTCCTCCGCCGGTGGAGGTTATGAGTGCAAAGCCTACAAAGAAGAAACCATCAATACTTGAATCGAAAAATCCTTCACCTTCGTTCTTGAAAAGTGTTGATAAATTTCCGATTTCTACGGAAGATCTTTCGGATGATGAATTTATGGACCCCGATGGGGAGGTTTTCTTCGTCGATAAACGTTTTGAGAACTTGCCACCACCAAAACCAAAACGGTTTCAAAATGTGAGAATTTTTAGTGTGACTAACATCGTCTTAGAAACACCGAATATTTTCGACATAATCAACAAGGGTTTTCATAAGGAGAGTTTAAAAGATAACAAAGGAAAAGATCTTAAATGTAATTTAATTGATTTTTCTACAAATCTAACTCCGTCATCACCACGTGATTTGAGTGCTACAAACTCGTCTACTCCTTTTGACGATGTTTTGTGTGGTTCTAGTATGGGGGAAGCCCCTTATGTTCCCTCATCCTTGTCCACCGAGGACGAGATATTCGATCCCGGAATTTCATGTAAAGGGAAATCTCGGTCTTCCACCGATGCAATAAATGGAAACTATATCTATTTGCTTGGTGCGAGTCTACCTCGAGTAGCTCAAACGTTTGTCTTACCAATTGTCTCACCCTTCTACTTCTCATCTATTTTCTTCAAACTCTTTGAGTTTATGGCACATGTTCAAGTGGTGTTGAATTGTTTTCTCAATGGAAACGAGAACGCCATCTTCGACCCCGGTATTTTGCATCATCTAAGGACTTAGTCCTTTATACCGGTTGCTTTTTGGGCCTTGTTTATCATGTAAGCCCCACCAAAAGTTGACCACACCATGATATCCCTAAATGTTCACATTTATGGGGATTCGAGTCGAGCTTTTGACTCGGTTATCAAAAACAAGGTGCCTCGTGGGGGAGATCCCATGCTTATCTTTATGCTTTATGTTCACTAATAAGGGGACTTGTACCCTTCCAACTCGTTGTCTCGTGGTTGTTTGTGATTGTGTTATCTAGATCATCATCATCATCTACGATTGAAGACTCTCGTGTTCGTTTACGTGAGCCTCCATCGTTCGTTTGAAGAAGTTTTTCACGATTCCATGACATATCCTTTATTGTTCTAACAATTATCTTTTAGCATAATTAATAAACGGCTTTAGATATATTGTTGATCACCCTTTCCATGCTAGATCCTAAGCATTCGACTCTTCGTCTCTAGTATGGGGGTGCTCCACCTTTTAGACTCGAAACATTGAGGACAATGTTTACTTTTAGTATGGGGGGGTGAATAGGTACTTGCTTTGCTACGCCCTCACGTTTTCCAATTTTCAATGTTTTGTTTTGCTAATAAGGCTAAAAATGGCCAAATTTTAAAATTTTTCTTAGTTTTCATAAGTGTTTTTAAGACACGAATGTATATTTTCCGATGGGTAGAATAAGAGTTAATTTTTGACTTGATGGGCATTTGGAGCCATTTACATTCCTTAACCCGCTCAATTCAAGTTTTGCTAGACTTTTATATAGGGAGCTTTAAAACGCGAAAGTCTTAATTCATTCGAGTTAAGAACAAGAACTTTTCGCAAGTTCCTATAACTGATTCTAGAAAGTCACTTATCAAGGGAACTTTAAAACGCATTCTCTAAACTTGAAAAAGTCCAAGAAAGTGCAAGATCCTATAGGTGGCTTGAAAACCCAAAACTTTGATTTGATATAGTCTTAATGAAAGCTAATCGAAATTTGGCTTAATTTTGACTTGCATGGCTAAGTATTCACGAGTCTCTTTAATTAGAGGTCTTTAAACAGTGAAGAACGAGAAATGATAGAGTTAGACAAGTGATCATGCTAAACGTAGAACATGAAAGTGTTCTTTCAAAAACTCATGTGTTTTTAATTGTGGCTTTTTCTTCCCATAAGATCAATGCATTAGGAATAAAACATAATTGCAATAAGTAAGGTCGTACGGTTTGAAAGGTTACTTAGCCTCTAGCGCAAGATCGTTTAAAAGTTGCTCGGGGTTGAATAGAGTTCATAGCCAAGGCATAACTTATTGAAGCGGGACGCGAAGATTGGCGATCATCCAAAAAGGCCCTAACAAGGCATGAGGAGCTCTATTTTTGCTAAAGATCCAAAGATGATGTGAAGTATCATTGTTCCAAAATCAATATGAAGGATCGAGACACACGACGAGAAGCTATTACTCCCCTAAAGAATGGAGAAAGTCTATCCAAAAAGACCCTAACAAGGTATGAGGATAAATATATCCAAGTCCGAAAAGGAGGCGGATCGTTGTATATCAAAATCCAAAGTAAAGATTGAAGAAAAATGATGAAGTCGTGGTCCTATATGAAGAATCTCTCAAAAACGTCAAGTGAAGAAATTCCAAATATATGAAGAGAAGACCATAATTTCGAGAACGTCTTCCCAAGATTTGAAGTATGAAGTACATGCCAAATATCGGTCCGAGAAAGGTCTCGAATCGTGAAACGAGTTATGCCAAGATATGAACTTAAGGAGATACACGAGAAGCCGTTTTAAAAGATTTTGTCCTTCGGCTAACTATTGATCAAATCGTGCTACTTTGCTTTCGGACTAATAACTACTCAAATAAGTCAATATGAATCACTTGTGATCCATGACAAATAGATAAAAAATGCTAGTAACCCATTTCCTTTTATAATAACTAGGATTGCGGGGAGAAAAAGTATTACACAATTTGGACGTATGAGTAGTGTTAGCATTGTGACTTGTACCAACAATGATCTTGTTTTTGCACTTAGCATGGAATGTATGACAATCAAGGATGACGAAATTTACTCTAAGGGACATTAACTTGTTTCTATTCTTTGACCCTAAAAGTCACATTTTGGTGATGAAAATCATACATTATGTCTTTTCACAATCTCGTAGTATGTTGCAAGTCTTTTACTCTTCAATAAAGGTTAATAAAATTGAACTTTGGTGATGCTTAGATACTTTATTCTAGCATTGCGTGAGGGCACGGCAATGGCTTAGTATGGGGGAGTGATGAGATGGCATTTATACATGATCTCATCGTTCTTTTCGGGCTTTAAATGCATTAAAATGTCATAAAATACCATATATATGCTTGTGTTTGTTTACTTGTGTGTTTTAGGTATGGATATCGTGAAAAAGACAAAAGATCACAAGATACAAGGAAAAACGAACACGAGAAACGAAGCCGTACAATGAACCGGGCCCTAATCATGGAATTTTCATCAAATACCCTTGAAGACTTGAAGACAAAACAAGATTGATCCTCAATGAATGAAGAAATGACACTTAAAACCCTTGTATATTGATAAGTACAAGTTTGGTCCCTTAAGTTTGTCAAAATTGCAAAAAGGTCCTTCAACTTTGAAGAAATGGCAAGTTTAGTCCCTCAACAAAATCAAATTGCCAAAAATGGTCCCTCATGAAGATTAAGATGCAAGGAAGACCTTTGAAGATCAACTTTGTCCAAATTCAGCCCTTGAAATTACTCAAGATGTCAAAAAATAGTCCTTGAAACATTTTTTGGAAAAGTTAGTGCCAAATATGTCAAAAGGTGAAAGTTAAATACAAAGGGAACAAGGTTTTAGGGCTGGAAATCTTTAAAAGCCAAAAAAACCAAAAACCAAGGACCAAAAGTGCCAAAGTGAAAGGTTTAAACAGAAAGAGGCGCCTAACACATATGCTTCCCCCTTTTTAGGATCAAACTCAGTTACTGTTCATCTTTACCATGCCCAGAAATTACCCACCTTTTTACTTGGGTAAAACCCAATTAAACTTGCACACACTTAATTCACACATGCCAAAACCTTTCCCACTCCTAAAAACCTGCATCCCACACATGTGCACCAAAACCCCAATTCCCCAATCCACCAATCACATCATTCCTTAGCCTCCAAGACTAGTGACGTGGCAAAATGGACGTCCAAGATGCTATGCTTGCTCACAAAGCAAAATTTAAAGGCCAAGATCAAATGAGAGGACAAAAATGCACTCAAAATCATTCAAGGGCACATTTGGGATTTTCTATGTATTAGGGTTTTATGTTTTTATGCTTCTAGGATGTTCTATAGGCTCTATAAAAGGAGACCCAAGTTGTGGTGATCCCTTTGTTCCAGTTTTTCGTCTCTCACATGTAATTCCTTTTTAAAGAAATAAAAAGTTTGGTTTTTGAAATATTCAAGTGTAATTCCTTTTTTATTGTTTTTAAAAGATTGTGTGTTGTGAGGAGATTGATTCTGAGTTCCACTTTGTTTTATGGTTAAGCAACTTTGATTTTCAAAGATTGTTTAAGGTTTTGAGATTTTGAGAGATTTTGGTAAAATCTTCTCAAAAGGTTTTTGTTGTTAGGAGTTCATGTTTGTTGGTGATTTAAGTGTTATAGAAACATTTTAAGAAGATTAAAAAGGTTTTGGAAGAGTTATAAAAAAAAAGAGAATAAAAACAAAATATTGATATATCTTGTTTCATCCATTTTGTTTGTTTGATTTGTCATAAACAGGTTGAAGGCTTGTTGATTTGGTTCAGCTCCAACCCGGGTTGGATTGGAGGAGGGTTATACACCCTCTAGGGCTTTGGATGTAAAGCCCTAAGGTACAAACCTTGTTCCTTGTTTAAAGTTCATAAAAGTGCTAGTTTATATGATCTTAAGTGATTTGATGATTAAGTGTGTTTATATTGCATGATTTGTGTTCTAGTGTGTATGTTTACATGTTAGATGCACTTGGAATCAATTTGGTAGCTTTTGTAAGCATTTTGGTTTGATAATTTTGGTTTTAAGAAATTTAAGTGGTGTTTGGCAATACGTTTTAGCAGGACATAATTTTGATTAGTGATAATTAAAAGGTGTTAGATTGCTTGTTTAAGGTTAAGATAGGTTATTAGTAAGTAGTTAATTAGTTTGGAACAAGATTTGAACAAGTTTGTTAGGTTTTTAAGGAACAAGTAAGTAAAATCCGCATATTACTAAATTGCTTGGTTTTTCATGATTTTGATGCTTAATCTTTGATTCTTGTTGTTATTTGTGTGTTATTGACTCCTTGTGCTTCATTGAGCACAAGGGTGCCCAATTGTTCCAACATATCCATCAAACAAAGCACATTGCCAAGTCCTCTTGGCTAAAAAGTGTGCACTCACACTTGTGTGATCATCAGTTCAGAAAACAACCAGGCCACGTTTTGCATAGTATTGCGCCGCAAGACCTTCTAGTTGCGGCGCAACAGAAGGACCAACTGACCAAAGGTGCTATCGTTACACTAGTTGCGGCGCAAGACCTAAGCGTTGCGGCGCAACTGAAGGAGCTGCAGATTTTGGTATTCCCGTTTCACTAGTTGCGGCGCAAGACAAAAGCGTTGCGGCGCAACTAAGTGATTTATAGATTTTTTATTTTAAATTTTATAAACTTTTATTTTTTAGTATTATTTTAATAATATTTTATTATTATTTTTTTTTTCATAAGTTTATTTTACTTTCTTTTTCATTTTTCTTAATTTCTTTATCATTAATTAGGACTATTTCCATTTTTAGAATAATTTTCTAGCTTTTAGATTTATTTTTATAATTATTTTAAGTTTAATTAGTTTTTATTTATTTTAAATCATTTTTAGAGTTTTAAAAATAATTTTAATAGGTTTTAATTTTTAGAAAATTACTTTTTAGTCTTATAATAATATAAGTTGAGTAATTATTCAATAAAATCATATTTTTGACATTTGAATTAATTAAATTTAATTTTAGGGCTTTAATTAGCATTTAAAATTAATTATTTAATTAATAAAAGGTTTTAAAATATCTTTATTGGATTTTTGTCTTTATTTATATTATTTTAGACTTGTTTTAGTCTTTTCAATCTTTTTCTTGATTTTGTTTTTGGTTTTAATAATTTTTAATTTTAGTGGTTTTTCTACGGTTTTACGTTTTCATTTTTTACGTCATAGTGTAATTTCCAAGAAACCGTCATTCCATCTTCTCAATATTAATCTCAAAGAAATACAAGTTAATTCACAACACCATACCTCCTTGGGAAACGAATCTTTCATCTCTTTTAAGTGATTGTGGGTCATTACTTGTGGTTTTCCTAAATCACTCGTCGATACTTACCGCTCATATACGTTCTTTTTGTTTTCCTAAACAAGAGACGTGTTTTTACTATTATCAAAATAGCAACGGCTTTAGCTTGTTGAAAGTGGTTTGCGGCCATGGTCATGAAATTCTTGTTCATCTCAGCGAGTTGTCGAGAAATTTCAGTCATCTCAGGATTGGAAGTAGTAGAAGAAACATTGACTCTCGAGTTAGATCTTGAGGATGCGGACTGTCACCAAGGACGGTGTATGTAGACGTAAGCACGTAACGTTGAATCCTCCAGTTTAGACGTAGTCGATGCTACTCCAAGACGTAAATCCAAATTTCTTCCTAAAAATATGTGAGTTCATATTGTAACATTAAAATAATGTTTTTAAATAATATTCAAGAATAAAATATCAACCATAAATTGACGGATTGTCACAGCATTTACCCCTAAACAGGATCTTTGTCCTCAAAGATCATCTTACCTTACTACTCGCTCCTTATAGAGTTAAAGCCATGTGGGTATTTCCTCCACATTCGGTCTTTTCTCACAAGTGTATTTCATTACAATACGCGAGTTTCACCACACATAACTACGGGAATAAGATCAGGCTTAATGTTGACTTACTTTCTCTATCCATGATGTTCACGGGTTTTTGATGAATGCAACTTTTCGCCGATCTAAGCTCTACTAAGAATAATCAGATTCTCGCTTGATAGATATTCCATCAAGTTCGATTTACGAAACAAAATTCACGCAGTCCTTGAAGTCCTAGGGTACATCCAGCTGATATGCCTTTCAATCCCAACTTTTACATCATCTCAATGGTCCCATACAACGGGGACTTATGTCCCATGATTTGTCAGATCATGAATTCATTTTTCCAAGGTTAAAAATTGTGGCATAACTTCGCTACCCATTTGGCACTTCAAGATCTACTTTTCATATTCACATATCCTCTTGCCCACTACCGGCAGTCAATAATCAGATCCTAATTTCAACAATCATTTCAGATCTTGCGGGTCGGGTATTTTGCAAGGTTAGGTTCGCCATCATAGGAAACCTTAAACCTAAAAGACATGTCCAACTCACAGTGGGTGTATGTCGGGTGTCTTCATCTCAACTCCTGCTTACAGATGCTCTAATTTCTAAATCTTAACAAGATTCGATCTCGATCCTAATACGATAGTTATCAATGATAATATCTCCAAAGGAAAACGATTATACGGTCTATTACCAAAGTTCAATCATTTAAACATAAAACAGCACTTATATTACTTTGTATCGTTACTTTACCTCGTCCCCTCGATTTGGGGTGGTACATAGTACTCTCATCAAGGTTCATTCTCAATGATTTCTGAGCAAATCTCTAGAAATTCGATGCGAAGCGAGGATCTTGATAAAGATGTTTGATACAGGCACACTATGTTTACATAACTCTTTTGCATTTATCATTAACGGGAATGATATTAGCAGATTTGGTCAGTCTGTCGACGATGACCCAAATCGAATCAAATTCAGATGATGACCTTTGCAATAGCTAAACGTTTACTAATGTATGAGGCGATGTCTGCCTTCATAATTTGTCATTAGTACAACTTCTTCTGGTAATGATACATTAAATTAGAAATGACAGGAATAGATTACTTATACTTACAAGAATTCAATATGACTACATCTCACAATCCTCCATATTTAGGCAACCACAAGTGGCCTTTCATACATTTAATGCCATCAGCTCCTTAATTCTAATGGTTCACACTAGCCGCGAACCCCTTTTTATTATCTATATTATCTTCTTTTTTTTACAATCATTGTTTATTTTTATATTGTTCGGCAAATTATTTTGTACCTTCATTATTAACGAACACATCCTAATTGGTTCTTTATTCTTTTTACATAATGCGTCGGTATCCATATTCACTTCTCATGATGATGTAATTATCATGTCCATAATTTATTCAGATATTCTTTCTATATTATGCGTCAGTAATTACGTTCGCTTTTCTTCATATTTTCTAAGTTTCAGTTTTGTCTCATCTATCCTTTTTATTTTCTTTCTTTCAGTTTTTTTTTTCAATCCGTCGTCTAAAGCGTCGATAATTATTATGATTAATTAAATAATTCTTAGTTAATTTTTATGAAGCGTAAACGTAAAAGTTTTAAATTTCTTAGTCCGACCAATTATATAAAATGTTCAAAATAAATTTGAGTTTAATTAACAAGATTTTCGTTGATTTATGGAAAATAATTAATAAGATTCGTAAATGTTCGAAAAACCTTTGTTTATACTTTGGTCAAAGTTTTCTTAGTTGAAAAGCAAAAATTGTCGTTTTAAGTTTTTAGGTTATGGTATAAATGGTTTTACTCAATCCTTCTTAAGTTATCTTGAGGTATACATAAACATTTATCCCTAAACAGAAGTTTAGTTAAATGGTTTGTGTATAAGGGAATAATCCCTTTAAAAATCCTTTGTTAAAACATTTCTCAAAACATATTTCCATTTCTTTTTGGTAAAATCCAAAGTCTTAAAAGGTCTCTTAATTTTTGAAGAGTCTATATGCATACATCTTACCATTATTAATCCAACGGTCATTTTATGTAAAGGATTAAGTCTTAAGTCTTATGTTAAATATTTAAGGTACATGTTTTCAATGTTCGGCCGATTCAGGGCAATCTATAAATAATTATTAACTCATTCTTATTCTTATAAACAAACAAATGATAATTAATGATCACAAGCATGAATTTATCAAATTACAGCCTACACACGTGATTCACCAAATTTTATGAATGTTGTATGTGCATTGGTCAATCCAAACGACATCACGTGAAACTCATAATGTTCATCACAAGTTCTGGATGTAATGATTGGAATAGATACTCTTTTTTGCGGACGCGAAGTTGATAATAACCATGCTGAGGATCAAAAACCTTGTAAATGATCGAACAAATCTTCCATTTCGAGTTATGGATATCGTTTTCGATTGTCAATTTACTCAGTTCACAGTAATCTATAAATATAAGGAATGATAACACCATAGCTCTTCAGGATGACAGGCTTGGTATAATAAAATCTTTCTCCGACAACTCTCTTAGTTGTACGGTAATTCCTTTAATTCAGATGGTGCTGACGTACAGTGCACAAGCCACAGGTGCAGCACCGGGAATATAATCAATACCAATTTCAACTTGCCTTAATGGCGAAAGTCTAGGTAATTCACCAACAAATACCTCCTAAAGTTTCAGATAAGATAAACATCTTTTAATAAATACATATTAGGTTCCTTCTAGATTATAATATCTATGACTAATTCACAACCATTTACGGTATAATTTCAAGTCAAAATGCGGGATATGGTCATCCATCAAGAATTATTTAGATCACTTTTGATAATCACCATCTTATCTTTTAAGGAATTCTACTCGAGTTCCCATCAATTAAGACAATGTCGTTATGTCATAATCAATAAATCCATTCTACTGGCACTATCAACTTTCCAGTTTTATTGCCGTCGATAAGATGTGAACTTCTCAAAAGACTAATAATAACTCATAATCCTTCACCAATTCAAGGATATATGGAGACACAACTACTATTAAAAGAGTAAGGTTAACGCATAATCTATGCGAGATAATTTCAAATCAGATACGGATGAAAACATTTAACGAATATGAATATATCTCATGTTTTCATAATTTGAGTACGCATTCAAAAGCTCCTCGGATCGTTAACCAGGTCATTCAAATGAAATCAAATCATAAGAAATGATAAGAACGTCAATACATCCAGTCGGGTATCAACACTCAGTAATCAGATACTTTTCCTAAGAATCTCACTACGGGATAATTGGACAAGAAAGAATTGTCAATTGTCAAATAAGACAATGTCCACAGATGAGTAAATTCGACTCAGAAGAATAGGTGTTACAGGCACATATGTAGGTGTCCCTAACATTATGTCCTTATTTTTCACTTCTTGCAGATCTCATAAAATTTAATCTTTCACAATCTTCAAAGAAAATGTAGTGTTTATTAATCAGTTTTATGGTGACTACTAATCAGCCTTGCATGGTCCATTCCAAATTGTATGTAGGCGCGTAACTATATACAATTTCAAGATTAACGATGCAATACTCAGTTCGTCAAAATTTTATCATCATGTTTATAATAAAACATTTTCATGCTTAATTCTTAAATAAGAATCAAGAATAAATTTACAAAGATTTTCTTTGTTATGGAAATAATTAAGTTTCCAAATCGTCTCTTAAACAACTTCATTTTGATATCAGTCACTTATAAATCTCACTTTGAATAATCCTTATTGTGATGAAAATTAAATTTTCTCAAAGGATACCGTTTTAACTTTATAAAAATAATGTGTGATCTGCAAAAGAGTGATGAAGAGTTGTTCACCGAGAACTAACTACAATATGATAAGAAATGAGCTTAGCCAAATAATCATGAGGTTCATGACCTCGATGGCACTCACGAAGAATGATTCACATCGTAACTCAAATCAAGATGAGTACTTGTTCAATGGTTGCATCACTAATGCGAACATTAGGGCGAAGCAATAAAAGATAGATAACATCGATACATGTAGAATTTAGCAATCAAAGGTAGTCTTTTTCATTAATCACAAACAAGTCAAAATTGTACCGTAACACATTACATGTCACTATGTCATACAATTCTCAGAACTCATCCTACCAACTGATGTCTCAGTTAAGTTAGTGATTATTTTTAAAAGATACCACAATGAATACTAATCTACAAGAGTCATTAGGTGTTCCACATGTCCCAGAAGATCCATCGGTCTCAATTCAGAAGAAGATTTCTTCAATTTATTTCTTGGACACTGGGCATCCTCGTTAGTGGACAATGGCCTAGGAACAACCCTTAACACGAATCAACAATCAATTAAAACCTTATAATTCAATCACAAAACTTAACGACTTTATTAATAATCTCATATTCCATATGGGTTAAGTTTCACTTTATTCAAGTTTTTAACCAATTTTATACTCAATTCGACATCCTGCCTTATTCTCCAATACTTACAACCTTATTCTTTGGCCTTGTAAAGGCAATACAATCTCAATATGAATCAACACTTAATTTCCAATCCTATAACTCCTTTATCAATAATTATCAAATGAGTCATTAGTATGAGATGACTCATACATTCAATTAGACTTCTCGGAAAGGTACTAGTGGCATGAGGCTTTTGGGTAATGGTTCCAATGACAGCCTCAAGTGCAACATTCACCCTTTCGATTTCAATTTAAGAATTGGATGACAACGAATCAGATGACATCTTTCTAGGTGGTAACGTTTTGTCAAACTCCACTCTATAAGGAAAAATCGTCATGACATCGATATCAGATTTAATTTCGCCAATTCTTTTTCAATATCACCATCAACTAATATCTACATTTCTACGAATATCAACCATTTGTTGGGATCATAAATATCCACAACTTGGTTTAGATCTAGGATAGCTAGAATTCCTACGAGAATAGCTTCGATTAATTTACTAGGGGAGTTAGGGTTTCTTGTGACAATCTACGTCGTATAAATAACTCGTATAAATATCAAAATAATCATCAAACAATCATGTAATCTAATTACATCATATATATAATCCTAGTTATATATATATATATTAAAATAACACTTCTCAGTCTGGCCTTGTTGGTAACTCGGGAATTCTTCGGCACCGTTATAATCAAAAGATTTTTTAGACATTTTTAGAAAAATGTTTATAGTTAAAAGATTTTGGAATGTTTTATTCAAAACCTTGGTTTTAAAAATCTTTGGTTCTCTATAACGAGAGCTCTGATACCAAACTGTAACACCCCCAAATTTATATAACTCAGTACAGCGGAAGACTAGTTGGTGTTACGGGATAGCACATTACTCACATCATAGACAACGCATAAAAATCGCGTCGTTTAATAATAAATCATTTCCATTCATAAACATTAAAGTTACATCGGTCCCAAGTCATTATATTTAATACAGGTTTTACAAAGCATTTGAATGGACATAAGTATTTAGGTGCGGGCCATGAATTCTTGTTGTCTTCCCGAGAATTACCTTCAAGTACCTGAGATAAAACATGTTAAAAGAAAAGGTCAGCGATAATGCCGAGTGAATTCATAGAGTTTAATAAATTCCATCAATATAACTTTGGTATAAAATTAGTACCAAAAATCATTTCGTACAAATCATTGTAATAGGCCATAAAATAGCCAAAATCATTTTATACAAATCTTTATCAAAATCATAATATAGGCATTTGCCTTAAAAATCATTATACGAGCCAATGTCGTAAAAACATCATACAATACGTCTTACGACGTTGTATAAAGTTAAATAAAAACCGTTATATGAATATGGTTATGAAAACCAAAACACAAACATAATATCAATAGTATGACCCAGTATGGCTAGTCAGGCAATACATCGTAATTCAGAGCGTCTAGTAGTATTTCGTTAGTTTTGGATTATTATAAGCCGCATGACATTGTTACCTTACTAAACCAACAACGGGTAGCTAACACGATACTCAATTTGCCCATCTAAAGTAGCGTGTCGTCACAAAGGTCACTCTATGGAAATCTTCTCATACATAAATTCGCTTACCAATCAATGTGGCACGACGGGGATCAACCGTCAAGGCGCGAACTGGGGTGATCGTCCCCAAATAGTACTATTATATGCACAAGCGTCTACCAAATCCCGGTAGTTCATAATTCATGCTAATGGGACTTTTAGTGACATAACCTAACTTTAATAATCCATTTGATTTCATCTATCGGGTCCTTTAATCATTTATCGGGTCATACAATCGGGTCATTCAATCATTCGGGTCCAAACCAATAAACAAACAATCGGGACAAATGGTGTCCTATTTTATAAAAACTAACATGTTATCTCCCTCGCGAGTTTATAAAACATTTATAAAAACATTTAAAAGAGTGCGAGGCTATGAACTCACGTTGATGTGGGAAGGCGGGTTATCGGCAATTCGGACGTACGGTACGTGCTTCAATCACGGAAACCTAGACAAATAATATTCGTCTTAGACTCATGTCCAATGACTTTATAAAAATATCAATTATGTATACATGTGATGATTTTATATATAGGATGATCAAGTGGGTTTACATATTCTCGTTTGCTCATTTTAGTGTTATGTGTCGGTAACGTTTATACTAGTTTACTAGTTTTACCTGTTTACGTGTTTTAAGTCCAATAAACTTATTACAAGTTCTTTAACTTGTATTAATCCATGTTATACTTTATATTATCAGTATCTACACTTTACAAGTTGGGCCTAAATGGGTTAAGCCCAATAATAAGTTCATAAGTATTTTAGTCCATTTTTGTTGTATTATTAGTCCAATAACGTTAATTTAGTCCGTTAACGTCCGTATGTCCTATATTTTGGGTTTTATCGGTTTTTACTTGTTATACATGTCTATATATCAGTATATGAGTTTATAAAAGTTTACATTAGACGGGTCCAACCGTCTAAGTTTTATTTAGCAAAAACGTTAATTTTACGGTAATAGCCGAAAAAGTCGTAAAAATCAAGTTTATAGTTTTTATTACTTATAAGTATTATTCCACTACCATTTTTATAATTTATACACTTATTTAACCTTTTACATATTTATATAAATATATTATATAAGTTAGAGGGTTTTAATTTATATTTTATACTATTAAATTTTTGAGTGCTTATATAATAGTATTATTCTTTAATTTCCAAAATCTGATTTTTATCTTCACTTTCACCAAAACTGCCATATCTAGAGTTCTATATGGAGATAGAAGCTCAAATTTTTATCACATAAACTAAATGATATGTGCTACATTTAACTCTTCTATAGCTACTGTTGAATCATCATCTAAGTATTTTCTAAAAATCGTCCAAAACAGTGAACTCAGATTTGTACCTTAAACTTGTATTGATCATATCTCACTCATTACAATGATTCCATTGCATGGCCAACTCTCACATGTGTACAAGACATATAGCTTACTGTAAATGGATTCTACTTCATCATTTTATTAGTCCACGACCTGTTTCTTTACTGTTTTATACAGCCATCACTTTTAAGCAAGATTTTGGCCTTGTTCTTTATAGTTTTTCACCTTTTTAATCATGTTTATCAACACCAAATCCCCACATAACATTTTTATCAACATATAATCATCATATACATATACAATAGGAAATAAAATACATGTTTACATAATCAAAATAACAAGAAGATGAGGAGGACAATCTTTATACCACCATGATGATGTAGGTTGATCAAAACATGGATTTTGATGGAGAAACTTGTGATGCACCAAGACCATCTTCAAGACCACCATTCTTCATAAACACCTTGTGGAAAATCAGCCCTAATACTCCATGAAAACTCCTCCTTGGATATTATAAGGACCACCAATCAATAGGGTTTCAAAAGGGCTTCAACATATGTGTATATAACATAAGATTTCATGGTTGTTTTTGATCAAAATTGGTGTTTAAGGGGTAATATGGGACGGCATAGGTAAGGTGGTTGAGAGGATTTTTGAGCTTGTTTGCATGTGTAATTGATGGTAATGAGAAGTGGCTAGTGGTTTTGATTTTAGTGGAAGCTTAAAGTGTAAGCTAAGGACATGTGTAAGCTAAGTTAGCTTACACTTGACACATCAAGTGTGTGGTGCACTAGTTAGGCCGGTTTTGGAGTGGGGTGGGACAAGTGTCCCACTTGTCTCATCCCCATTTATTTACGAGTACTCCTCGATTCTAGTTTCCTTGATTTGCGTGCCCTCGGGTCGTTTTACGAAAAACGTTTTTATAAATTATGAATCTACGTCACAAAATGAATCCATTAAAAATTGTCTCATCAAAAACGGAGTTCGAAAACGTAAATACGTAATCCTAGGGTTTCCGGTTTAGTCGTAAAGGACGTTAAAATAAAATCGTAAGTCCTAATCTCTTCTCGTAAATTTGTGAGTTTATGAACCAACACAAATTTAAAACTCCAAAATAATATTCGCGGATAAATTTATTTTTCTGAAATGTCGGACTGTCACCAAGGACGGTGTATGTAAACGTAAGCACGTAACGTTGAATCCTCCGGTTTAGACGTAGTCGATGCTACTCCAATACGTAAATCCAAATTTCTTCCCAAAAATATGTGAGTTCATATTGTAACATTAAAATAATGTTTTTAAATAATATTCAAGAATAAAATATCAACCATAAATTGACGGATTGTCACAAATAGAATAAAACTTAAGAACGTAGAATCAAAAAGAGATGAAGAACAAGATGATGGAAAGATTAAAAGTAGACTTGTATTAATGATTTAGGATTCAACAAATAAAATGGGAAGATCAAACTTACAAGATTGAAAGAAATCAAAGAAAAATGGAAACCACTCCTTAAGGGAGATGGTTTCTTCCTAAGAACTCGGAAAGAAAAATAACAGAAAAGAACTTGTGGAATTCTGAATGGGAGGAGTATTTATAGGCTTCTCCCTTGGTTGGTGAGTGGGCTTTCTTCCTTTCTTTTTGTCTTCTCGTCTTTTCAGAAAAGTTGATGTTTTCGATTTCGATTCGGGATTTGTCGACGAATAATTTCAACTCGTCTTTTAATTTCTTCATTTAATAGACTTGAGTTTCTTCGACATAGGTAAATCTTCCGTCTTTGGTCCTTTTCTTCGATAAATCTTCAAATAGTCCCATTGACTTCAAATCTTTTGCATCCCTTGGACTATAGACTTCATCTTTTCGTCTTTTTCCTCGATAAAACCCGTGCAATCCCATGTTTTCTCCAATATTTATCCGGTTGGCTCTAAAAACACAACAAACACACAAACCACGCATAATTCCAAACAAATGACATTAAATACGCGTTTTGGTCTTGTTTTAGTAAGAAATAAGTGGTAAAAGGATGGGTGTTTTCACACCTATCAAATCCCCTACACTTAACCATTGCCATGCCCTCATGCAATGCTTAGTGATAAAGCAATTATACACTTTCCTCATAATCAATCAACCTTGGCCTTATTAACATACTACTTAAACAAAAATTAAATACTAAGGGAAATTAAAACTTTAAAGGAGACAAAAGGATAGAAACCATTTTCACTTGAAAATAGCTGTATGGAAATAACTTGCAAAGAGATCAGGGACTTACATTAGGGCTTCGGTGATGCGAAGATTTATCACCCTCAAGTTTCACGTTTCCCAAACTAAGCTAACAAACGAGATCATTGTTATTATAAGTTAGCAATTCAAACACTTACACACATGGCTTAATTATATGCTTAAACTCCCTTATTCCTAGGTGTATCTCTTATATTTTATTTTTGTCTTAGACTGATCATGAAGATGCATTTTTGGACTTATTTCGATAGTTTATTTAGGCTGAAAGCAAAGTAGGACGATTTGATTAATAGTTAGCTAAAGGACAAAATCTCTTAAAACTACTTCTCGGGATATCAAAAAGTTCATATCTTGGCATAACTCGGTTCACGATTTGAGACCTTTCTCGGGCCGATATTTGGCATGTACTTCATACTTCATATCTTCGAGAGACGTTCTTGAGATAATGGTCTTCTCTTTGTTAATAGAGTTTCTTCACTTGGAGACTTTTGAGGGGTACTCCAACTTTGTTGACCACGACTTCATGATTATTTCTTCAATCTCTAATTGGGATTTTGAGATACAACGATCCACCTCCTTTTCGGACTTGGATCTATTTATCCTCATACCTTGTTAGGGTCTTTTCGGATAGACTTCTCCATGATCTTTATGGGAGTTGATTGCTTTTCGTTGTGAGTCTTGATCCTTCATATTGATTTTGGGAATAATGCTTTTCACATCATCTTGGATCTTTAGCAATAAAATGGAATCCTCATGCCTTGTTAGGGCCTTTTTGGACTCGCCAATCTTCGCGCCCCGCTTCATAAGTTATGCCTTGGCTATGAACTCTTATCATTACCGAGCAACTTTTAAACGATCTTGGGCTAGAAGCTAAGTAACCTTTCAAATCGTACGACCTTACTTATTGCAGACAAATTTTTAGCAAGTGATGGGAGAATAGGCAAATAATTACACCAAGTGAGCTTGTGCAAGAATACCGACTTATAATTGACTCTATCATTTCTCGTCCTCCACAATTTAAAATCTCAAGTAATGAGACTCGTGGATACTTAGCCTAATAAACCAATTAAGGTCTACATGGTTAAGGATACTAGCTAGAATAAACTTAGACAAGTCTATTCGGGTTGAGTCAAAATAATCGCAACGGGCCTAATATGTCAAAGATTTCAAAACTAGCTACCCACTTTATTAATATTTTTGACTTTATTGCGGGATATATACACATGAAAGCAACAATAAAAATTTAAAAATTACGACAAAATGGCCAAAGTTAATTAAAAATTTGAAAAATGCTGAAAAAGATGATTTTCCGGTTAAATGAAGGCATTTTAATGGAAAAGTCCACTTAAAACTTCGATAGAAGTCTCCCCTACACTTAAGATAAACATTGTCCTCAATGTTTAAGCATGTGGGAAAAAGTCTCCCCTACATTTATGACATTGTGCATGTTGGTTAAATTGAATCACGATAGTTGAGAGATAGAACCGGTATTGCGGATAACATGGGAACACGGTTCTTCAAAGATTCCAAGAGTGCATTTATCCCTGTAATCACATCACCATCCAAAAACAAGCAACCTATATAGCTCCCCCTACACTTAAAATGAAAAATTGGAAAGGGGGATAGATACTCGGGTTGCCTCCTGAGGAGCGCTTGTTTTTGTTTACCGAGTCGCGAGCCTGACTCGGTCCCGAACTAATTCAAGGGAAACATGGTGAGGGATGGAATCATCTCTTGAGAGATGTCCTCACCAAAGTACAATTTCAAACGCTGGCCATTCACCTTGAAGTTGGGCCCATTTGGCTGAGAAAGCTCAATGGTGCCATAGGGAAAGACATTGGCGATGGTGAATGGACCAGTCCAGCGGCTCTTCAACTTGCCTGAGAAGATCTTCAACCGAGAGTTAAAGAGTAAGACTTCATCACCAACGTTGAACTCTCGGTTCTTGATTTTAGCATCGTGGATAATCTTGGTCTTCTCCTTGTAGATCAATGAGTTCTCGTAAGCTTGATTCCTCATTTCTTGTAGCTCGTTGAGTTGAATCTTACGAAAATCACCAGCTTTGTTGATGTCGAAGTTAGCCCACTTCAAGGCCCAGTATGCCTTATGTTCCAGCTCGATAGGGAGGTGGCAAGCTTTCCCGTACACAAGACGATAAGGTGTACAACCGATCGGGGTCTTATAAGCAGTTCGGAAAGCCCATAGAGCATCATCTAGCTTATCGGCCCACGAGGCACGATGCTCTCCCACAGTACGTTCCAAAATTCTCTTTAATCCACGGTTGGATATCTCGGCTTGACCGTTGGTTTGAGGATGATAAGCGGTGGAAAGACGATGATTGACACCTTACTTAGCCATGACTCTTGCAAATTGATCGTTGCAAAAATGAGTCCCGCGGTCACTGATAATACCACGAGGAACACCGAAACGAGCAAACAGTTGTTTCAAGAAATTACAAACCACCCTCGTGTCGTTAGTGGGTAAAGATTTGGCTTCAACCCATTTGGAAACGTAGTCAACAGCGACAAGGATGTATTTGTTGCCTTTAGAGGAAGGGAATGGCCCCATAAAGTCGATGCCCCATACATCAAAGATTTCACATTCTTGTATGAAATTTTGAGGCATCTCATCTTTATGTGTGATCTTGCCTTGTTTTTGGCAAGCATCACAATGCTTAACCATCTCGTGAGCATCACGATAAATGGTGGGCCAATAGAATCCCGAGTCAAACACTTTTTTGGCGGTGTAGTTGGGACCAAAGTGACCACCGGTGGGTCCTTTGTGGCAAGCCTGGAGAATGTCCAAAGCGGCCGGTCCGTCAACACATCGGCGAATAATCAAGTCAGCGCATTGTTTGAATAGAAAAGGGTCATCCCAAAAGTAAGTCTTAACATCGTTCAAGAACTTCTTCTTTTGTTGGGATGTTAACCCTTTGATGAGAACACCACCCGCTAAGTAGTTTGCAATATCGGCAAACCACGGGGTGCCATCAAGATTGAGATTTATAGACATTAAGGTCTCAAGGGGGAAAGAATCATTGATCTCTTTGTTCGGATGATCCCCTTGATATGGATCCTCAAGTCTGCTCAGATGATCCGCGGCCAGGTTTTCGGCACCCTTCTTGTCACGAATTTCAATGTTGAATTCTTGAAGGAGTAAAACCCAGCGAAGAAGTCTTGGCTTAGAGTCGTGTTTAGTCATCAAGTACTTCAACGCGGAATGGTCCGTGTATACGATGGTGGTGGATAAAACAAGATAGGGGCGGAATTTTTCAAAAGCATAGACAACAGCTAAAAGCTCTTTTTCGGTTGTCGTATAATGCAATTGAGCCCCCGTCATTGTTTTGCTAGCATAGTGGATTAGTTGGAAATGTTTGTTGATCCTTTGTCCCAAAACCGCACCAATAGCAAAGTCGCTAGCATCGCACATCAACTCAAAAGGCAGCTCCCAGTTAGGGGTAACCAAGACCGGTGCCTTAGTTAGCTTATCCTTAAGAAGATTGAAGGCTTCGATACACTCTTTAGAAAAGATAAAAGGAGTATCTTTTTCCAAGAGGTGGGTCATCGGGCGAGCGATTTTAGAGAAATCCTGAATGAATCGACGATAGAAGCCCGCATGACCCAGAAAACTTCGCACACCCTTCACGGTTGAAGGTGGAGGTAATTTGGCTATGACATCTACTTTAGCACGGTCGACTTCAAGACCGGCATTAGAGATTTTGTGTCCTAGCACAATGCCTTCTTTTACCATAAAATGGCATTTTTCCCAATTCAGAACAAGGCGAGTGTCTTCGCACCGCTTAAGCATACGTTCCAAATTGGTAAGGCAAGACGAGAAGGAATCCCCGAAGACCGAGAAATCATCCATGAAGAATTCTATGGTTTGCTCAACCATGTCATGGAAGATAGCCAACATGCACCTTTGGAAAGTCCCGGGGGCATTGCATAAGCCAAAAGGCATTCTTTTATAAGCAAAGGTGCCATAGGGACAAGTGAATGTTGTCTTCTCTTGATCTTGGGGATCGATGGGTATTTGAAAAACACCCGAGAAACCATCAAGAAAGCAGTAATATTCATTACCCGCTAAACGTTCAAGCATTTGGTCCATAAAAGGTAGAGGGAAATGATCCTTTCTCCTGGCATCATTGATTTTGCGGTAGTCTATACAAACTCTCCACCCAGTAACGAGACGGGTAGGAATTAACTCGTTGTTTGCATTGGGCACAACGGTAATTCCGCCTTTCTTAGGCACACAATGGACTGGACTAACCCATGGTGAATCCGAAATAGGGTAAATCATACCCGCATCAAGAAGTTTGATAACCTCCTTTTTGATGACTTCATGGATTTTAGGGTTCACCCTTCGTTGGCTTTGAATTGTGGGCTTAAAGTCGTCCTCCATGAGAATTTTATGTGTGCAAAAGTGAGGATCAATTCCGCGAATGTCGGAGATTTTCTAACCGATAGCTCTTTTATGCTTCTTCAACACGGCGACAAGTCGGGCTTTTTCTTCTTCTTTCAGGTCCTTCGCGATGATGACCGGTAACTTCTCGTTGTCTTCAAGGAAAACGTACTCAAGATGAGGAGGTAGGTCCTTAAGCTCAAGAGTAGGAGGATCCTCAATGGATGGTGTAACTAACGATGGATCATCATTAGTCACCTCTTTAGGAGAGGGAGGAGGAAACGGGTCCTCATTGAGAAGTATCTCAATAGTACGAATGTCTTCATCCCAATCAGTGGTAGAATCATCATACTTAATATCGAGAGGACCCAAGCTAGCTTCGAAATCATCCAAGTCACTTTCTCCAAAAGGAGTCAATGCCGGAGCAATTGAGGCAACGGTCTCAACATTGGGTAGAGAAGAGAGAGTACTTTTGCAAGCATCATGAAAATGTTCTTCACAAGCCTCATCGAGAACATCAATAGCATTAACACTCTCATAAGAATAAGGTTGCTTAGAAATCTTACCCATGTTGAAGACAATTTTGTCGTCACCAACTCTCATGATTATTTCGCCCCCGACTACATCAATGAGAGTGCGACCGGTCCTCAGGAATGGACGTCCAACGATTAATGGAACACGAGGATCCATCTCGTATTCAACGACAACAAAATCCGCCGGGAAAGTGAATTTGTCAACGCCAACAAACACATCTTCGGCTATCCCCACTGGATAAGCAACCGTACGGTTGGCTAATTCCAAAGTCATTTTGGTGGGGACTAGCTCGGGGAGAGATAATTGCTTCCAAACACTTAAAGGCATTAAGTTTATACTGGCACCTGGATCGGCTAGGGCCATGCAATTCTCTACTCCCGGGAAGTTGCAAGGAATCAAGAAGCGACCCGGATCACCAAGTTTGGTGGGTAATTTCCTTAAGAGCACTGCGGAGCAGTTCTCATTAAGTTGGGTCTGAGCAATGTCAAGAAGCTTTTCCTTATCACTTAGAAGATCTTTAAACATCTTAGCGTATTTGGTCATGTGAGCGAGAGCCTCGGCAAAGGAGATGTTAAAATTCAATTGTTTAAACATTTTGAGAAAGTTTGAAACTTGAATATCATCCTTGCTCTTTTGCTTCTCTTTCCTCAACCTTGAAGGATAAGGTATATTGGATGAAGAAGAAGGCTTTAGGGGAATAGAATCACTCACAACCACGGGTGGTGGGGAAATGGGGATAGAAGGTGAAGGAGGTGAGGAAAGTTGCTCTTTTTCCTTGTTCACAATCACGGGTGGAGGTGTAGGAAGCTCGGGTTCCGTATAACCTTTTCCACTACGAGTGGTGATTTCTTTCATCTCCCCTCTTGGATTCGCAACGGTGTTACTCGGAAGAGTACCCGAAGAAGAGGGTTGATTACCTTGGATGAGCGAACCAATCATATCACGAATGTTAAGCGCTTGAGTGCTGAAAGAATCTCTTATGTCGGCACGAATCTTATTGCTTTGTTTTGCCATGTCATTCCTTAGCTCGGCTCGAATATCGCTCCCTTGTTTCGCCATGTCATTCTTCAAGTTGACAAATTGACTCTAAAGATTCGTCACCATCTCTCGATTAGTCTTCATGAACGTCTCGACGTCTTGATTCACTGTCATCGGTTGATTGAGAGGTGGAGCTTGGTATGCTTGAGAATTTCCTTGAGGTGGGTATGGGTTTCGTTGGGATTGATATTGATTTTGAGCACGAGGTTGGGATTGGTTGTTTCGGTTATAGCTTTGTTGTTGGTTTTGGTTCTGAGGAGGGAAACCGGGTGGAGCAAGATAATTGTTTGAACGATAACTTAGCAAGCTACGGTCTCCTTGAGGACGAGCTTGATAGCCTCCCGTGGGATAAGTACCGTAAGCTGCGTTAACGTTTTCAGAGAAATTACCTTGGGTAGAAGGACAATCATTGTAAGAATGAGGACCACCACATGTGTCACAAGAAATAGCAACGGCTTTAGCTTGTTGAAAGTGGTTTGCGGCCATGGTCATGAAATTCTTGTTCATCTCAGCGAGTTGTCGAGAAATTTCAGTCATCTCAGGATTGGAAGTAGTAGAAGAAACATTGACTCTCGAGTTAGATCTTGAGGATGCGGATGAATCCCAATTCTTTTGGTGAGTAGTCATGTTTTCAATCAACTCTCTACACTCCTCCGGTCTCCTTTTCATAAAAGTACCACCGGCGGCGGCATTGATCGTGTCACGATCACGAAAAGTGAGACCATTGTAGAAGGTATCAATGAGAGTGACGGGGAGCATGTTGTGATTTGGACAGCGGTCGATCAAATCATTGTATCGTTCCCAAGCATCAAAAAGCGATTCATCATTGTCTTGCATGAATCCACTAATTTGGTTACGAAGGCTCGTGACCATGGATGGTGGGAAGTAGCGCAACAAAAATCGTTGAGTCATGTCGTCCCAAGTATGAATAGAGTTCTTTGGGAGACGGTCAAACCATTTTTCGGCATGGTGAGAAAGCGAGTGGGGAAAGAGTTGAAGGTGAAGGTCATCCATAGAAACACCGGGGGACTTCATGCTTTGGGTGATGGTAATGAATTTGTCGAGGTGTTTGTTGGCATCATCATCCGGAATTCCGTGAAATGGGTTAGTTTGCACTTGCTGGATCATGTGATGCTTCAACGAAAACTCCTGAGCCATGACATGCATCGGTGCAATCGGGCCTCCACGTTCGTTCATCGTGGGTTGACATAGCTCCTCCATGGTTCGTAGGTCGGGTAAGGGTGGATTATTCATGTTTTGGTGGGGTGGGTTATTATTGGTGTTGTTATTTGGGAGGGGTGGATTATTATTGTTGTTGTTGTGTACACCGGCCATGTCTAAATGTTCGAGAGTCTCAGGCTCTGAATAAGACGTTGATCGAGTACGCATACACTAAAAAGAAAATGCAAGAGAAAATATTTTTGGTTTTTATAGGTTTTTTAATGTTTTTGTATTTTTGAAAATTTTATATTTTTATGGGTTTTTTTGAAAATTTTTGTGCTTGAAAATAACGTTCCCGAAAGAACGGATCCCAAAATCCAATTTTTCTCACAAGAAACCGTTGATCCTTACGAAAAGAGCCGGCAGCGGCGCCATTTTAATAACTGACTTTTTGGTTGGTTAATAAAAGGTTTTGCTTGCAAGATCTTTCTTTGCATTGCTCGTACCCAACTGATATATGTCGTTGCTTCGTTCTCGGTATCTTCTCGAATTGATCACGGTCAAAAGTGGAATCGTTGTAAATGGTAACTAAAAAAGGGGGAGCTTTGGTCTAAATCTACTAAAATGAAAAGATTAAACGTAATAAAATTAAACTAAAGATTATAACTGAGAATAAGGCTAGAATTTAAACAAAATAGTAAGTACCTTAACAAGGAGAAAACAACTTATTCGGAATGTCACTTCTCATGCAGAATAAAACTGGAAACTCTATTCTGAATGCTTATGCGGAATATCAAGCTCTTACTCGGAATAAATCTCTACCCAAAATGTTCAAGGCCATGCGGAATGTTTTGCTAAGAAAGCCTATGCGGAATAATCTGAAAAGGAACTCTATGCGGAATCTTTTGGAAAGAAGAACTATGCGGAATAATTAAACAGAGACCCTATTCGGAATATTCGAAAGAAACCCTATGCGGAATAAAAGACTCCTACTCGGAATAATTGGAAAGAAACTCTATTCGGAATAATTGACAGATTCTTTATGCGGAATATTTGGGTAAGAGGGCCATGCGGAATATTTGGGTAAGAAGGCCATGCGGAATAATTAGAAATTCCGAATAACCAAAGAAAAGTTCAACCTACTCGGAATAATTGATATTCCGAACCGACACAAAATCTTAAACTCTATTCGGAATATTTTGAATATTCCGAATAAACAACAAAACACCACCTTGATCCGGAATATTTTGATATTCCGAACCAACGAAGTTTCAGAAATTCTATGCGGAATCTGGGCAACTCAGTAACAAAGCGAAGAACAGGGGATTACAAAAGCACGAATTTAACACCAAAATTTACCAAGTTTTCAATCAAAACTCAAATCAATTTCACCACTAATCATTTACCTAAGGTAAACATCAATTCAAAACAACCAAAACATAAAACCCACTTATTTATGATGATCAAGCCAATAGAATAAAACTTAAGAACGTAGAATCAAAAAGAGATGAAGAACAAGATGATGGAAAGATTAAAAGTAGACTTGTATTAATGATTTAGGATTCAACAAATAAAATGGGAAGATCAAACTTACAAGATTGGAAGAAATCAAAGAAAAATGGAAACCACTCCTTAAGGGAGATGGTTTCTTCCTAAGAACTCGGAAAGAAAAATAACAGAAAAGAACTTGTGGAATTCTGAATGGGAGGAGTATTTATAGGCTTCTCCCTTGGTTGGTGAGTGGGCTTTCTTCCTTTCTTTTTGTCTTCTCGTCTTTTCAGAAAAGTTGACGTTTTCGATTTCGATTCGGGATTTGTCGACGAATAATTTCAACTCGTCTTTTAATTTCTTCATTTAATAGACTTGAGTTTCTTCGACATAGGTAATCTTCCGTCTTTGGTCCTTTTCTTCGATAAATCTTCAAATAGGCCCATTGACTTCAAATCTTTTGCATCCCTTGGACTATAGACTTCATCTTTTCGTCTTTTTCCTCGATAAAACCCGTGCAATCCCATGTTTTCTCCAATATTTATCCGGTTGGCTCTAAAAACACAACAAACACACAAACCACGCGTAATTCCAAACAAATGACATTAAATACGCGTTTTGGTCTTGTTTTAGTAAGAAATAAGTGGTAAAAGGATGGGTGTTTTCACACCTATCAACATATCTTATAAAAAAAAATATTCGTCCTAATCATCATAGTAGTACTTACTTTATAAGTAGCAGTACTTAATATGTATCGCGTTAACACTAATGGTACTTACATAACACTAACAGTACTTGGAATATACTAACGGTACTCGACACTTAACAAATAATTCCCAACAATTACCTGCACTGGCTTCTTGAACTAACCTTAAAAGATCTTGAATATCTTGTATGTCAAGAATGTGAAGAATATCTTCCAAAAGTCTGAATATTCTTGTTGTGCCATCAGTTCTTTGAATTCCATGAGCTTCAAGTCCTTGATCTGTAGAGTAAATCCACTTAGAAATGGATGCTCTTTTTCCAAAAATCTCTCTATCAATACATTGATCTTCAAATTTCACAATCTTTAAGTACTTCCTTAAGATCGCATCATCATCACTATCTTCTGTTGTTGTTTTAGCTCTCTTAGCTTTCTTTGTTAGCTTTGTTGATCTTTTCCTTTTAACACTCTTAGAAATTTCCTCAAGTTCTATTCAACCCTCTTCCAAGCTTGTATGTACCGTTTCCTTAGTATGTACTGTTGTATGTACTGTTGTATGTACTGTTGACTGTGCATGTACTGCTTGTATATTTTCAGTCTGAGCAATACCTTGAGTTTCAACTCCTGTATTCATTCTCTGAGCAGTCTCTTCCTCCCTTGAACTTACTTTCTCCTTTCTATTCTTCCTCACATAAGTGGTCTTGATAGGTGCAGATGTACTTGTAGGTTCAGCAGTACTTGGCTCAAGTCTAGGAGTACTACCAAATTGTCTTTGTTGTTGCAGATGTTTCTTGAATTCTTCAACAGCTTTCTTGTCTGCTTCAGATCCAATCTCAACAAAATTCAATTCATTCCTCTTACTTTGCTCATACAAAGTCTTGATTTCTTCATAATTCTTCTTGACCTGCTGAATATGAGTAAATCCTTTAACTTTCTTTAGAAAGTTCATCATCTGATTTCTAATCTGCATAGTAGTTGGAGGCTTAATCTTTTCTTTCCTTCTCTTTTCAGCAAAGAATCTTTGTTGCTCCCTTACCAGATCATCAATCAATTTTGATTTCTCTTCTTCATCATATGCATCTCTCTCTTCAGCTATCAATGAGTCTGCAAGAAGCTCACTAGCATGTATCTTAGCTCGAATCATGTCATACTCTTGTATGTTCCATTCTTGTTGTATCCTTTTAGCTTCTAGCAAATTTTGCTTTGCTGCAATTCATTTTCACGAATTTGTGCTTGCATTCTATAAGCAAATTCCTCATCATGGTCTATTTGATTAAATCTGTACATGACTTTGTTTATATCATCATCTGAATCACTTTCATCTTCAGATTCTGACAATAATTGCTTCTTCCCCTTATCCTTTAGATTAATCTTAGGTAGCTTCTTCTTCAGCTTGGCAGCTACTTCTTCATTAGCTAACTGTTGAATGACGATACCTTTTGTAGGGTGTGAAGCTTGAACTTTCTTACCTTGAATTTGATCCTTTGTGGCAAGAACTTCTTGTTGTGTCTTTACTTCTGCTTGCTTAGTCTTCTCAACTAAATTCTTCTTTAAATCAAACAGCAATTGGGATAAAGTCTCATTTTCTCCAAATGAAATTTGACTTTCTAGTGAAGGATGATCACCAGCGGTACTTGCAATCGGCTTAGTTGGCTTAGCAGTACTTGGGTCTTCAACAATGTCAGCAGTACTTGCAGTCGGCTTAGTTGGCTTAGCAGTACTTGGATCTTCAACAAAGTTGACTTCACCAGTATTAGACACACTTGTTTCTTCAATCACTTGTGTATTCCCAGATACTTTATCTTCCATAGAAGCCATCATATCAACTTGCACTTCTTCAGTCTTATCTGATTTATTGCTTTGTGGTGATGGAGCAGGAAACTGAATAGAAATTTCCTCCAACTTCTCATAGAAAGCACTCCAATTAGCTTGAAGTGGTGATTGAACCAATGGTTCTGGCTGAGTTGCCAATGTTTCTGCAACTTGTGGCTCCTCTGGCTGATTTACCAACTTTTCTTGAACTTGTGGTTCCTCTGGCTGAGTTACCAACATTTCTTGAACTTGTGGTTCCTTTGGAGTAGGTTGTGGTTCTTGCTGTTGACTCTCCATATCTGAAGGTCCATCCACACCAGTCTCTAAACCAGTTCCATCTTTATAAGTCCCCATGACATCTTCATCTAATTCAAAATTGATGTCATTTCCAGATATCCTTGTTTGATTATCAGAAGAAGGTGGTTGTTCTTTATTATTCCTTCCCTGTTCTTCATTATTCCTCTCCTGTTTGGTTGCATTCAGTTGCCTTTTCTTGTGGTTCCTGAATCTTCGCTTCTTGATTGTAGTTTTCTGAACAGATCTATATTGCCTCATCCAAGATGACACTTTGTTCCTTAACTTTAGTAGGCTAGCTTCTAATTCAGCAATCTTCTTGTCTTGAACAAGCTTTTCTTTCTGCAATACTTGTACCTGTTGGGACAAACTTGCACACAAAGTAGTTAAATTTGCAACATCCACCACCTCTGGTGCTTGTGCTTGTGGTGAACCACTAGCAGCAATCGAAGCAGCAGGTGTGTGCATCATGTCATCAGTGTTTGGTGGAACACCATCATTGTGAGAAGAAGATTGTGAATCTTCTAGAGAGTAGGAGCTCTGGTGAGAAGGAGTTTGCTGAGAAGCACTAGCATTGCTAGGTTCCTCACCTTCTTGATTGGTAGGTTGGGCTAACATATGAGCAAACAATGGTGTTACTGTTCCTATAAAGGCATTGCCTTGTTTGGTCAAGAAAGAGAAAGTTCTCTTTGTGAATGAAGGAACATCCCATGTATCAGTTAATGCTGGTAGGTTAGGTATTTGGTCACTAACTAAAGTGTGAATGAATCTAGGATACATTAAAAACTTCTTAGTCCCTTCCAAATTCCTAGTCATGCCTTCAAAAATTAATTTTGAAAAATTAAAAACCCTGTTATTTGCTAGACAAATACCAGCAGATGCCAATGCAGCAGGTATTTGATCAAAAGATGTACTTTTTGAACTTAAACAGTGAATAATAGGATGAAAACGCAATTTCCATTGAGGTGAAAATAATTCTTTAAAGAAATTAAGACTTTCCCTACCACCCCCATAGCCCATGGCTGCAAGGCCATCATGAATCTCTGTATTATTAAGCATACTAAGTCCATTTTCGTCATTAAGTATCAAACTTGCTCGTAGCAGTACCTCAGTGACATATATATTCCTATGATTCACACTAGCCTTAATGCAAGGTTGATCAAAACGAGTACCTAACACAGTAGTATCCAAAAATTGTTCAGCAATGGGTATAGAGACAACTGGACTTACAGTGAGTGCGAAGCGAACATGACTTCGAGATAGGAAACCAAGCATCTCATGGAAACCAAGTGAGTCATCATTCGTAGCAATATTCGCAACCAAATTATGCTTAGAGATTACTTGTAAAGCAGCCATTAGTATTTTTTATGATTGAAAGATTAGAGAGAAGGTTATAGAATCAAGAGATAAAAATAAAAGATTAGGTGAATCAATTGTGTAATTGGGGTAAGTATTTAAGTAAATAACAAACCCAAGCGCGAAGAAACCGCCAAATTTACAAAAGAGACCCTTAACGGTACAACGGACATGTAGCGGTACATGGAACATAAGCGGTGCTTGGTTTTGTGCTAGCGGTACTTGGAGTGACAACGGTACCTCACATTTTTGACCAGTTCATGCTTTCCACTAGACATGTAACCTCTTTTATCTTTTTCTATAAACCTGCAATAACATCAAAAACACAAAACATAGACTATACAATAAAAATTGTAAAAATGTGTACAGCTATTACCTCCCCTCAACATATGCAGCATGTTATTGGTTGAGCATACCAATGTGTGTTACCAAGAATTCGAATCTCTTTGCATCAAATGCCTTGGTCAACAAATCAGCTACATTGTTGTCTGTATGAATCTTCAAGACTTGAATAAGCTTTTTGTCATAAGCATCTCTTATAAAGTGATGTCTTATTTCAATATGTTTAGTCTTGGAGTGAAATACTGGAATTTTTGACAATGTTGTAGGATATGTAAATCTTGCTTATGTTTTAGAGAGAGAAAGAGATAGAGAGATGGTGGATTTCACACAATTCTAGAGAGAGAAAATAAGAAGAACTATGTGTAAAAATGAATAACCACACACCCTCTCCATCTAAGGAGAGGGTTTATATACCCAAGCCCTTGTCATGGGCTTGGGCTTACATTTGGGCCGGCCTACACATGTTGTAGGCTAGGATTGGGTTTGTTTGTTAAATAAAGATAAGTAACTAAACTACGAGCTATTACATGGACTATTGTTGGAGTGACCGATCCTTCTTAATACGTAAAACGTATTTCCAACAATCTCCCCCTAAGGGAGGTCACTCCAAACAAGGGCATTACCCAAGTTACAATAATAAGATAAACTTAGCATACTATGCTTGTCTTGAGCTCGTAGTCTTCGTCTTTCTTTTTCTTTTCCTTTTCTGGTGAACATGCTGATGTAATCTTTGATATCAATCTTTAGCATTAATCTCTTGCCTTGATCGTGTGCATCCTTCACTTGTGATCTTCGCCTCTTCGTGACACCATGTCCCACATACTTATACCTTCGTAATTCTTGAAAGCTTCAGAGTTCGATACAGCGGAAGACTTAACTTTTAGGCTTTCTTGAATTAGATGAGGTATTAAGTGCATAAAGTATAAGCATGCGGGGACGACTTCTTCTTGGATCCCGCAACGTCACCGTCTTCAAATGCCGCAACATAAGTAGACACGAACGAAATGGCTTTGAACATTTCATTCTAATTCGGTAGCATTTTACCTCCGGTCGGTGAAGACCGTTGGACGATATAAAATATCGTACTTGTAGCAGGTAGATTTAATTAAAAATCTCCTTGACAAGATTTCGCGGGTAAACCCGTTCTCTTTACTCGACCGTCAAAGCTGACTGCGAACGAAAAGAGTGATTCATTTGGATAAAATTATCCGCATGATTGAAGCCGTCAATTCTGATTCCTGGAACAAGTTTGATTCATTAAAGAATCGCACCATCGTTGCTCTCCAGTTGTCACGAGCTTGATTCGTATAGAATCTTGCAAGTTACCTACCAAGTGCTATCTTAGGTTAACACTAGAAAGATTTCCACTCATCACCGTGAACACTAAGGTATCACTCTGAGTGTTCTGGCAAGATCAGTAAGATATTGCGTAGAGGCCTGGAACGTGTTTAAATTCAGTTAAGAATTAAACCACTGTTGCTTTCCAGATATCACAAGTTTGATTCATAAAGAATCGCACAAGTCACCTACCATGAGCTTTTTAATGTTCGCTCAAGAAGGATTTCCATCTTCATTGTAAATACATTCGTATTACTCGGATGTTCAGGCAAGATCATGAAGATTTTGCGTAGGACTCTTAAGATCTTTCTTACTTTTCACAGTCTGTGAAGAAGCAAGGAAATATGGAAGCGTGTCCTAATGAGATATGTGATGATCTCAAATGGCTCTAGACTCGATCGTGGACTTTAGATTTTAGTGATCGGAGGCTAGAGAGGAGTGCCACCTTTTCAATACCAATTTATTCGAAGTGGATAAATCAATAGATAATGCGTTGTCTCCATGTGATTAAAACAAATATCTTTTAAGAGATATCTGAGTTAGCTGGGATGGGTTGTGCATTGCATCATTGGGTCCATGATGTCTTATCTTCAATATCAAGAATCATTAAAATGATCTCAATAGCATATGTATTGACTCGGTTTCTGCCTAAGGTTGTAAGGAGGGCTTCTTTCTTTACACCCTTTATCTTTACAATTATTTTTCATTCTTCAACCCCTTCAATGCTTACCAATAAGTCATAACTAGCACCTTGTTGTGATTGTTCCAGTGCTAACTTAAGTACTTGGTCGGCATTCAGCTACGTTCACAATCTTTTCTCCAACTTTCCTAAGGACTACTATTTCTAGCTATGGAATGTCCTTGGGAAGATTCCTCTGGTTCAAGAAGAATCATTGGACTTAACCTATCCTACCATCCTTATGTCACCACAATCTTCACCGTCGTGAAATAAATGGGTTTTGGGTAAGTATAAATCACCATGAAATCCATTTTGCTCTGCAAATCCGTTTTGCTCCCCCTTAACATATGCCACGATATTCGAAAACATTTCGCATATGTCGGGATGAGCCAGAACATTAAGTCAAACCATTTGTGATAATATCCCATATTAAATCACATTTTCTCCCCCATATTAAAAATATTAACCCAATCGATGTTTTTAATATCAATTGATTTAATGAAGTTTTAACAAAGGTTTTGGGAAGAAAAATGCAAGTCCATTTTATCTTCATGATATCAAACGTATGAGATATGATACCGATTTGTAACATGATCACATATTCACCATATTAGAAAAAAATTGACAAGGTTGGACCTAATAGATGAGAACACCATATGATAAGATCAAATGGTTCTTGTCAGCATATGTTGGTCGCCTCGTCACGTCTGAAGTCATATCTTGTCACCACGTGTACGATTGGTATTGTTGTCTTGACACCAATTAGTGAGCTTGGCACTTTCAGCATCGGAGATTCTGAATGCTTGACAATTTCTCCCCCTCAATTGTTGACCCGTGTTCTATTGAAAGAGCTGTAGTCGTCGGTTGAGTAGTCGCATCGTCGAGTATGTAGATACCAATTGTAAACTGCTATGGTTGTAGAGATGATAGCTTCATAAAAACAAGACTTCTCTTGTTTTAACAAATAAATGAAACGTACATAGATTTATGTTAGACCAAGTTATAAAGTAAACTTGATCCCTTACAAGGTTTTAAAGTAAACCTTGCCCGAGAAAATTAATTCCCGTTGTGAGCCAAAGTTTTCATAAGAAATACTTGGCTTTAATGTGAAAACCGGGTTGCAGTCTGAAATAACTACAAGCCATATAGGCATGTTTTATGAAATATTTACAACTTTTGTACGAACTCTATTGTGGTGCCGTGTCAATATTAATCGACATTTCTAAGGCCGTAAATATTATCGTACCAAAAGACATGCCTTTGAAAAATAAAGTAAAAATATTTTTGGATTTTTATGAATTTTTCAATTTTTATGGTTTTTATATGGTTTTATATTTTTCTATTTTGCTTTTGTGGATAAAAAATAAACAATATATACAGATGATCACCAAGGATACGGAGAATAATTTACCATCACTATTCTTTCGCTTCATCTGCCAATTCCTTTAGAGTCTCAAGCGAGAAGGTTCTCATTCCTAGCTTGTCGGCAAAAAATTCAATTCGAGCGCGATCTAAAGCCTTCGTGAAAATATCCGCCAATTGATACTCAGATCGGACAAAGTAAAGCTCGATCACTCCATTTTCCACTTGCTCCTTGTTGCAGCATAAGGCAATTGCACTTTTGTTGTCACAGTACATCGGAATTTTGTAGAAACCTAGACCATAGTCGGTTAATTACGATCTCATCCAAAGAATTTGAGCACAGCAACCGGACATAGCTATGTATTCTGCTTCCGTACTTGAGATTGCAGCGCTTTTCTGCCTTTTCGATGCCCAACTGATTAGTCGATCTCCTAGTAGTTGCAAAGTTCCACTTCTGCTACGCCTTTTATCTTGACAACCCGCGTGATCCGCATCTACATATGCCATAAGTGCAATTGAAGAGTCCTTCTAATACCAAAGTCCCCTATTAATGGTTCCTTTAAGATATCGAAAGATCCGTTTCACAGTAGCTAAGTGTAACTCAGTAGGCCGAGTTTGATATCGAGCACACATACATATAGCAAACTGAAGATCAGGTCGACTAGTTGTGATATACAGAAGAGTACCGATCATTCCACGATAAAGTGTCGGATCAACGGCAACTCCATGTGGATCTGCATCAAGCTTAGTTCGTTCCACCATTGGAGTATCCCACGGGGTCGCAAGATTCCATCTTATATTTCTTAAGCGATTCAAGGGCATACTTGGATTGCCTCTGGGACTCTGAGATATCTGAAGACCTAAGAAGAATGATACCTTGCCCATCATTGACATCTTAAACTTGGAAGACATGAGTTTCCCAAACTTGTCGGATAAGGTTTGGGTCGAGGCTGCAAATATAATATCATCAACATATATTTGTACCATAATCATATCTTTACCTCGTTTCTAAATGAACAGCGTGGGATCCACCTTGCCTTTAGCGAAGCCTTGTGTAATGAGGAATTGTGACAATAGATCATACCATGCGCGTGGAGCTTGCTTCAACCCATAGAGAGCCTTCTTCAGCTTGTACACATGATTAGGATAATTAGGATTCACAAAACCATCCGGCTGTTGTACATAGACCTCTTCCTTGATTTCACCATTAAGAAATGCCGTCTTCACGTCCATCTGATAGACGATCATATTCATATGGGCTGCATAAGCGAGGAATAGTCTAATAGCTTCCAAACGGGAAACAGGTGCAAAGGATTCCATAAAGTCGATGCCCAATAATTGCTTGTATCCACGAGCTACTAGTCGAGCTTTGTTCTTCAATATTCCGCCTAACTCATCGAGTTTCACCTTGTAAACCCATTTCAAAGTGAGTAACTGCACTTGATCCGGGCATGGGACAAGTTCCCATACTTCAAGACATATAAATTCATTAAGTTCTTCTTGCATAGCTTCTATCCAACAGGATTGAGTAAAAGCTTCTTGCCATGTCTTAGGTTCAACTTCAGTAAGAAAAGCATCAAAATGACAAAACATTGCACTTTCTTGTAACTGACTCCGTGTGGACACCGGACGATTAGGGTCACCAATAATAGAATCTATAGGATGATCCTTTGTCCACTTTCTGTCATGTTCACGAATCTGTGGATTGGAGTAAACTATAGAAGGAGCTTCCTCTGAGGTGGACGACCCGGCTTGATTCGGGTCGGGAATTGGTACACCAAAGAATGGAAGTTCACTCATTTGAGTGAATTCCAAATCGTGATCATCATCATCCTCTTCATCATCAATAGGCATGATATGGGTAGTTGATTTGGGTGTTGGTTGAGAATTACTCGTTGATGGTATGTCTTGACCAATTGTAGGTGTAGACGTATCTGATTGTGCTTCGGTTGCTGGAGCGATAACTTCGGTTACCGGATCTATTACCTAAGGTTCTGGAGCAACAATAGTTGTAGGAGTAAAGAATTCATCAAAGAACGGTTGAAACAACGTATCCCATTCATTCCTAGTAGGTGGTATAAATGATGATGAAGTGGGGTTGTTTGGGACAAGACCAGAACTAATGTTACTGGGTCCCATTTCATGAAGTACGGGTTCAGAGCTGCTTTGCTCAGAAGCCATTGTTGTCAGCTCATCAAAATCAACATTCATAGTTTCGAGGATCTTGCGAGAGTTACGGTTGTAGATTCGGTATGCCTTCTTTGCGGGTGCGTAACCAATGAAAATACCAATATCAGCCTTTGGTTGAAGTTTTCCCAAATTGTCACCATCATTATTTGGATAGCAAAGAGAACCAAATACATGAAGATATGATAAATCTGGTACTTTTCCATGGAGAAGCTCATAAGGTGTTTTACCATGGCGTTTACGAATTAGTGACCGGTTTTGGGTGTACACTATTGTAGATACTGCTTCTGCCCATAAAAACAATGGAGCCTTTGCGTAAATTAACATCGTTCGAGAAGCTTCCATAAGTGTGCGATTTCGCCTTTCAACGACACCGTTTTATTGTGGAGTGCGTGCAACGGATGTTTCATGAGATATGCCAACTTCTTCATAATAATCACGCATTATTTGATTCACAAATTTGGTTCCATTATCTGTACGAATGCGTCGGACAGTAGTGTTGAGACGCACTTGAATCATCTTGAGAAATCCGATGATGAATTTCGGTGCCCCAGTTTTTGTTGTGAGAAATTTCACCCATGTAAACCAAGAGTAATCATCGGCAATTACGAGGATGTACTTTTTGCCACTAAGACTTTCAACACGCATTGGCCCACAAAGATGCATATGCAACAGATAAAGTTTCTCTTGGTTGGTGTCTTCAGTCTTGGGTTTGTATGACTTCTTAGTGCTTTTCCCCATTGTACACGCGGAACACAAATGATCCTTGTGGAATGAAAGTTTAGGAAGACCACGAACAAGTTTATTTTTCGCCAAGTGATTAATAGCGTCAAAGTTAAGATGAGATAACCGTCGATTCCATAACCATGACTTAGTCTTTGATGCTTTGGAGAGAAGACATACGGGAGAAGCGGCCATCATGTCTTGTAGAGACAAAGTATACAAATTATTCCCTCGAGTAACTTTCAATAAATCAACCCCTTCCAAATTACGTATGAAGCAGGTATGCTCTCGAAAAGCAACTTCTAGGTTTGCATCACAAAATTGTCCCATAGAAAATAAGTTGTGACCGAGACCTTCCACATAATACACTCTTGAAATTATAACATTCCCAATATGATATTCACCGTAACCCATTATCTTTGCAATATGATCATTTCCAAATCTAACCGTACCAAGAAACTTGCTGACGAAATTTCTGAGCTAAGAGCGATATCCGGTCATATGCTTGGAGCAACCAGAGTCCAAATACCATAGAACAATTTGGACCACGTGTTTTTAATAACAACAGTAGACAATGCATTGGAAACTATTGATTCCGGAGTGTTAGCAGATAGAGATATAAGATTATCAGAATTGCTAGCATTTATGAGACCCTTAGAATTCCTGCGTTTTCTAATGTGAGTAGCACTAACAGGTTTTACTGTTCCAACTTTCTTAGGTTTTGGATTATTCGCGGGCACTACAGTGGGAGTAGACCTATTTAAAGGGCACTTGGTTCCTACAGTAGTGTCAGTGTTCCTAGTTAAAGGATACGCTTGTGTTTTGGTAGCCTTGGTAATCCTAGTTAAAGGGCACGCTTTCTTCGCTGTAGTGGGAGTGATCCTAGTTAAAGGGTACGCATTTCCTACTATAGTGAAAGTTCTACCAGTGGGGCGCCACAACCAACCAACTTGGGTTAACACTTTCCCAGTCGGTTTCCATTCAAATCCATTTTTTCGGACATACATCTCATTCACATGGTCAATAAGGCAAGAATCATGACGACTAGAAAACATACATTCATTGCAATTCCAACATTTCAAATTAGAATTCACACTAGGCTTAGAACGCTGCACAACCGCAGAGCCTTTAGGTTTAGCTACATGATTCTTTTTATTCAAAACAGAAATAACATTCCTAGGATGGGCTTCTACTTTCTGCTTCACTTGACTACTAGATGGAGGCAAGATCCTATCATTCTTCTTGTTTCTTTTAAGCTTAGATATTTGAGCCTTAGTAGTGGTGCTTACTCTTGTAGAAGGCAACACAAGAATATTAGAAGCTGGTTTTGATTCCGCCTTATCTTTAGTGACCAAAGTTTGAGATGGTTTAGTCCTAGGGCCCTTATTAAATGGTGTGACGGCTATAAGGTTCCTTTTGATTGCACTAGAGGACGATGCTGAGATAGTGGCTGCATTATCCACAACATTCTTACCTTTTTGAGTACGAAGTGTTTCCTTTAACTCAGCCAAGACCAGATTTTTATCACAAATTTGTTCCCTCAAATCAGATATTTCCACCGACTTTCGATTCAATTGTTCAATCAAGGATTGATTCTGTGCAGTGGTATTAGCACATGCGGACTTTACCGAATTGAAGAGTCGTGTATCTTTCTATTTTAAGTTATCAACTTTGGACAAAATCTTGGAAACTCGATTATCTAGATCAAGTTTAAAATTCCCAGCGGCCTCAAGTACGTTCACACAGTTAAGCTCCTTAGATTTCTCTATTTCTATCGGCAAAGATTTAGCAACTTTGTCACTTGGCTGACGCTGTTTTGATTGTAAATTCAATCGAAAATTCTTTTCAAAGTTTGCATCATCAATATTAACACCTTCGAATGACGTTTCAAAGATTTCTTGAATAAATTGTTGCTTGCATTCAAGCGAAATACAATGTGTTTGAATCTCATCAAAACGTTTTAAAAGCGAAGAATATGAATCTTGAAGCTTTAAAAATTCAGTGTCAGATTCGTGACAAGTACTATCTACCACATTATCCACAGATTCAACACTATGTACAATAGAATCATTATCAATACTTTTATTCACACAGACGGAAACAATATCATGAGACATCACTTGCTGCAGAAGCTGATCATTTTAGCGTGAAACCCGTTCTATTTCAAGTAAACTGTTTTCATAAGCATCATCCATTTCATTGAAACCACGTCTAACTTCTTCTATTTCTAAAAGCAAATCTTGATCAAGATTACTAAGACAAGCTTTAACATTCCTTACAAACGGAACAATTTTGTCTCGGAACGCAGCTCTAGTGTGCTCAAAGTTCCATTCACCTTCCGTTATGGTCGTGGCCGTCGTACGTTCCAAAATGACCTTGTCAAAATCGGCTAAGTGTTGGTGTACCGCATTTAAGCTATCAGACGCCTTACTTACCGGTGGAATTAACTTCGTTAAATCCGTTTTGACAAGTGTAGGAGACGTACTAGGAGGGTTTTCATTTGACAAACTTTGGGGCACAAGAACTGTCAATTCAGCTAATTCCTTTTGTAAGCGAATGCAGGTCTTTTTAGACAATTGTTCTTTGTTATATTGATCATAATCAATCGTATGGAATTTTGAAAGCATTTTAGAATGAGTTTCTTCCGCAAGTGAGATTGTCTCCTCAGTACTACGAACAAAAGGTGTTTCTTTCGATTTGCCAATTATGGTCATATCATAAAGACTGGGAATATATTCCTGAGCTTTTTTTGCATAACCGGGAATAGGTGGTAAATCTTGAAGACGCTTAAGTTCGAGTTCTTTAAATGATTTAGTTAAAAGATGAACCTTTTCTGTGGAAGCGTATTGTTTTAAAAGCTGTTGTTCTTTGAATTTAAGAAGTTTGGTAGCATTAATTTCCGATTCAAACTTTTTAGACTCGAGAGTTTCGAAATCCATTTTAAGTTTCTGAAAATCATTGACAACCGACTCTTTTGCTTTTATTTCATTGGAAAGATTAGCTTTTAATGATTCTATTTCTTTCAAGTGTTCAATCTTTTCAAAACGAAATTGGTCAAATTCAGAATAAGTTATTTTTCAGCTTCAGGGACCATTTCAAAAGCTTTTACCTTTTCTTTATGCACCGCAAGCTCAGCAGTTAGGGTGGAATTCGTATCTATGGATTGTCTGATGCCATAGGCATTTGATCAATAATATGTTTAGGCACCATGACCAAATCATGTTGAGCATAAGATTCCATACCCGTCGTAGCATTTGGTTGAGGTTCACTCATATGTGTTGGATTGGATACCACATCATTTGAGTTACTAGTTCCCGAATGTTGTTCGAGGTTGTCATTTTCATGCCCAACTTGATGTTGGTTATCATCATTACCAAGATTGGTTGTGGTGGGTACCTCACTGATGACATCAGAACCGTAGTGAGAGAGATTAGCAACGAGAGCAGCTTGGGCAGAGTGAATGTCATCACAATCCGAATCATATGCGTCAAGATCATCTGCTTGATAAGCTGCATTAGAAGTGGAAACGACTGCAATGCCTTCATTGTCTGTTGCCCCTGGGTCTGCAAGAAATGTTAACTCCTCTGAATCCAAAATCTTTCCCTTAGACTGAGCATCGACCAAATACATCTTCTCACGAAACCATGCTTCAGCCCTTCGCCTTTTCGGCTGTGTGCGTTGCCTAGCCATATGACCTTGTCCTCGGCAATTGTAGCAAGTCACAACCTTTTAAGGACCAATGGGACTTCCATTTCCATTAGCTTGTGAATTCACAGCTTGAGCATTCACCGTCCTTGTAGGAGGTCCATATGAATTTTGCCTTCCCTGAATAGGTTGCACTGTTACTTGACCATCTTGAACAGTAGCTTGTTGTTGAGGATTTGAGGAGGTGCGGAGCTGATTGTTTGTTGGTGGAAATCCTCTAGTTGCAACAAGTTTTGACAAGTAGGCAATGAGATGGTTTAGAACATCAGCTGACGTATCATTTGGAGTAAAGACTGGTGCTTGGATTGGTGGAAGTTCATTAGAGTATAAAGCTTGTGCTGGTTGTGCTTCTATTGGAAAATATCCTTGTTGAGGAGTATAGCCCATTGGAGAAGTGTTGGCTTGTGATGTTGATGTATGATATAGTGGTTGCTGTGGAAAAGATTGTTGATGAACACTTTGTCAAAATACTTGTTGTGGCATCATTGGTGGTTGATAAGATGGTTGTTGATAGGTGTGTGGTGGTGGTTGCTGCAAGTATGATGGTTGTTGATAAGTATAAGCCATGTTTTGTTGAGAAGCATACATTGCAAGTGGATCATGAACTTGAGGTGTAGACAACCGAGCCTCGATCACATGGCACTCGTGTTGTTGAAGAAAAGATTGAAGTTGATCCACATTGATGTTAGGCAAGTCCTTAGCCAATTTAACATACGTCAAGTATTTTTTCCATTCTGAAGGAAGAGTGTTCAAATACTTGGTGTTCAATTGAAAGGTAGGAATTGCCATGCCATAGATATTGAGCTCATTCAACAATAGGGTAAATCTCAGATATTAATCATTGAGAGTCTCCCCTGGCACATAGGCAAACTTATCAGAAGTATCATAAAGCTTACACTCTCGTTCTTGTTTAGTTAACGATGTGCCTTGCATGAGAACACGAATTCTATCCCATAACTCTTTGGCAACTTTATGTTTGCTGACGAGTTTGTAGACATCTGGAGGAAGGGCTTGGAGAATGATATTTGTAGCTTGTTTATCACACTTGTCTTGTATCTTAGCATCTCCAGTTAGTTCACCCGTAGTGCGAGGACGAGTAACAGCACCTTCCGTCACAGTACCATATACCAATGGTCCATTGAGCATCGATGCCCAAATTAGATGTCCATTCTCCTTGTTCAACATATAAAGTTCCATTCGGGAAGCCCATTCCTCATTCATAGTCTTCACCAACATTGGTGGACGATTATCTGTACCCGAGAGGATGGACTTATCCGTAAGAGATGTGTACTCCATTTCAATAAGTTAAGATTTACAAATATTGATCGAACAATGAGAGAAAGTAAATGTGTTTGTTGTTGTGAGTTGAAGTCGAGAAACAATGTTAAAATCCCCTAAAATATGTTCTTGATAAACCAAAAATTCCAAGTCAAATTACACAGAATAATTTTGGATTGTCGGAATATTGATCGGAAAGCTGTCGGAATAAGCCTATCAGAATACCCTTGATCGGAATTTCCTATCGGAATACTCTTGTCGGAATGTACCAAATCGGAATATACCAAATCGGAATGTACCAAATCGGAAAGTACCAAATGGGAATTTCCCTTATCGGAATGTACCAAAATCGGAATACCAAATCGGAATGTACCAAATCAGAATACCAAATCGGAATGTCCTTATAGGAATGCAATCGGAATCCCTAAACCCTATTCCGATTACACTGATCGGAATAACTTTAAACCCTTTTCCGATGACCTGATCGGAATAAATCCCACTTTTCTCGGACAAAACTCAACCAATTAGTGATTTAAGCCAAAAAATGATCAAAACCCCCAAAAAATTTGTGTTTTTAGCAAAAGTAACTATACCAAATCTCTACCACAACTATGTAGAAGATTTGTATCAATAAAAAACCATAAAAAACACACACAAAAATTTGGTTCGTGTAAAATGGATCAAAATAGGCGTATAAATCAAGAACACAAACACATAAATAATACAATCATCCCATGGCTCTTGATACCATTTCTAGGATATGTAAATCTTGCTTATGTTTTAGAGAGAGAAAGAGATAGAGAGATGGTAGATTTCACACAATTCTAGAGAGAGAAAATAAGAAGAACTATGTGTAAAAATAAATAACCACACACCCTCTCCATCTAAGGAGAGGGTTTATATACCCAAGCCCTTGTCATGGGCTTGGGCTTACATTTGGGCCGGACTACACATGTTGTAGGCTAGGCTTGGGTTTGTTTGTTAAATAAAGATAAGTAACTAAACTATGAGCTATTACATGGACTATTGTTGGAGTGACCGATCCTTCTTAATACGTAAAACGTATTTCCAACAAATGCATATAGTACTTTCATTATCAATGTAAATCTTGGTGTTCATGAAGTTAAACCCATAGTCCAACAATTGATTTTGAATCCAAAGTACTTGTCCACGGCAATGAGCAGCAGCTACATATTCAGCTTCAGTTGTAGAAGTAGCAACAATGGTTTGCTTCTTACACTGCCATGATATGAGTCTTCTGCCTAGGAATTGACAACCTCCTGTTGTGGATTTCCTATCATGATTTGCTCCAGGATAATCACTATCTGAGTAAGCTTCCAATTCAAAGGTGGAATCTCTAGGATACCATAATCCTAAATTAGGTTGACTTTTAAGATATTTAAAAATCTTCTTCACATCATATAGATGTGACACCTTTGGATGAACTTGGAATCTTGAACAGGCACACACAGCAAACATTATATCTGGTCTTGAAGCAGTAAGATACATCAATGAACCAATCATTGACCTATAGAGATGAATGTCAACATCTTCTACATGTTCATCTTTTGATAAAGATTTCTTGGCTTCAAAAGGTGTGCTTGTACTACTTGTATCCATACATGAAAATTTCTTTAAGATTTCAGCAACATATTTATCTTGGCTGATAAATATTCCATCTTTCCTTTGTTTGACTTGTAGTCCTAAAAAGAAAGTTAGTTCTCCATATAACTCATTTGAAATCTTCCTTTCATCAAAGCTTCTAACTCTTCACACCATGTCTTCTTGGTAGAACCAAAAATGATGTCATCAACATAGACTTGAACTAGAATGATGTCTTTGGCATTTTTCTTGATGAACAAAGTTTTGTCAATGGTTCCTCTCCTATATCCATGTTCTAGCAGAAAGTTGGATAAAGTTGCATACCAGGCTCTTGGAGCTTGATGCAGACCGTAAAGTGCTTTGATAACTTTGTAGACTCTATTGGGGAATTTAGGATCTACAAAACCCGGAGGTTGTGAGACATATACCTCCTCTGAAATAGTACCATATAGAAAGGCACTTTTCACATCCATTTGATAGACTATAAATCCCATATATGATGCAAAGGCCAAAAATAACCTAATGGCTTCTATCCTTTTCATTGGTGCAAAAACCTCATCATAGTCTATCCCTTCTTTCTGTCTATAGCCTTGAGCAACAAGTCTTGCCTTGTTCCTCACAACAACCCCTCTTTCATCCTTCTTGTTCCTGAAGACCCATCTAGTACCAATGACTCTTTTACCTGAGGGAAGATCCACAAGAATCCAAACCTTTTGTAGCTCAAATTGTGTTAATTCTTCTTGCATGGCATCTACCCAACTTTCTTCATCAAGAGCCTGAGAGATGTTTTGGGCTCTACTTGAGATAAGAAACAGGCAAACAAAAAATGATGAGTATCTTTATGATTTGTTCTCTGCTGTTGTTTGACATAACTCACTAGTGCATGAGTTTCAATATTGGTTTGCAGTTGTCTCCTGGTTTGTAAAGCAGATTTTGGATCACCAATAATATGTGTAGTAGGATGGTCGTTGTTGACTTTATGAGCAGGAATAGAACTGACTGGAATTTCTGTTTCCAAATTGTTGAAGTCAGTTACTGCACCCTGCTCATCATAGGAAGCTTTGGAGAAGATTCCTTCAGTTGGACTGGCATATAAGTCTTCATCGTCCAATGCTTGCAAGATCTCTTCTAGTGAGTCAGTAGATTTGGCATATTTTGACTTAGCATGAAGTACCGCTAGGTATAGTATGTACTGCTGAGTGTTGTGACTCAAAAGATTCTTCTCCTGAATGCTTATTAGTAGATGTAGCATTCTTTTTGTTGGAAATTCACTTTATGTGACGACATTTAAGAATTCCCATTAGTTATCATAGTCACACACGCTTAGACTAGACTAGGTACAATGTATAGTTAAGTGTTTGGTGTGTGGCTATATATACCCCTCCTAGGCTTCCAAGGAGGGGTGTTGATTATGTTTTCATTTCTTGTTTAATACATCTTTTCTTTATTTCACACACAACCTCTCTTTCTCTCAACTCAACAATGGCTTCCACCTTCCACCACCCACCTAGACCACCGGATTAGATAAAAGCAAATCTACAATTGGCATCAGAGCCTCTGTTCAATCCTTGGATCGTTAGTGTTTTTTGTTATTATTTTCGGTGGTCAATATTTTTTTAGTCTCGAATCTGTTAAAATCTTTTTGTCACGATGGTTAAAAAAAAAATTTAGTCACTGTTCTTATCCGCTTCATTGTCACAAGATTCAAGTTATGTGTGAATAGTCATTGGTCCACGTTTCATATTCTTTCATGGTCAAAGTTAGTTCAAATCTGGTATTTCCATTGCTTTTGGGTTTCTTTATTAGTTTTATGCAGATAGATAAGATCTAGAAAACACAGATCCGGATTTCAAGGAAAAAGTACAATGGCTGCATTCCGACGGGTGCATTCCGACGGGTTCATTCCGACGGGTTCATTCCGACGGGTTCATTCCGATGGGACTTCTCCTTATTCCGATGGGACTTAATGATATTCCGATGGAATGCATTCATTCCGATGGGACTTAATGATATTTCGATGGGACTTCTCCTTATTGACTCAAAACATTGCAATGGAATAGTAAGGGAGTTTGAAATTTTTTTCACATTCCGATGGAAATGAAATCAATGAACATTGCGATGGACGTTATCCTTTGCGATGGTGCATTTCTTTTACATTGCGATGGGTTAAATCTTTTGAGGACTCTACCAGACTTAGTCTGACCTCAACTAAAACCTTTCACCAACACAGCCGAGTCAACTCGGTCATTACCGAGTTGACTCAGGTGACTCAATGAGTCTCATACACTTTAACATTTCAACAGCCAACCTTTTTTCTCCCCAACACCAAATCTGACCTATTTCCCATCGTCTCCTATCTCTAATCTAGACTCAAACCAAGAAAAACAAAGAATTAATCATGATCTCAGATTCATCTTTTCGTGTAACAACATGCAAGCCATGATCTAATCAGATCTATACACGAAAAAATTATTTCATCATTGACCATATGTGTAGGATTTAACATCCTTTTAATTTTCGAAAACAAATTTAGATTAATAACAATCTGTTATTATCCATATCTTTGTTTCGATTTGATTCAAACCAAAAACAACATGCAATCATTTAGAACATACCCGAGACCAAACTGATTGATCTTGAAGTCGTTTGAATCGAAGATGATGCAAATAATAAATCTTGTTTGTGGGTTGGGCTTATGATACATAGATTTGTATCTTGATGATTTGGTGTTGTATTTATTTGAATGCGTTTGATTCGATTTGTGATTCAAAGATCGATGTATTCAATTAAAGGTGATCTGGTTTGGGACAGAGGTGAGATTTGATAGAGAGATGCATATTTTTTGTGTGGCTGTGAGAAAATGGTGGAGATGGGGGCGGATGTTTCTATGAGTATGTTTAGGATTGTGATTTGGTTAAGTAATACATAATCTCAACAGTATGGTATTATACCCTAAATATTATGTTTGGACCAGGTACATATTTTGCTATATGGGCCGAGTGACTTTTCAAATGTTGGGCTGTGTGAATGGACGAAAATAAGTATTTTTTGGGCCAAAATTGTTATCTCAAAATATTGGTTATCATTTCATTAAATGAATGATGATTATTTTTATTAACGGTTTTAAAAAGTGACAAAATGACGTGACAAAGTGATCAAGAGACGAGACAAAATGACAAAAATTTATTTGACGAGACCAAGAAAAATTTGGGTATATTTTTAGTGACTACAGATTTTGTTTGATCGGGTATAAATAATGTGAAGTTGGAGACGGATTTTTCGAAGGCGTGAACTTATTTTATCTTTCAAAGATAACTTGCTCGTGCTTAATCTTAGAATGAAGACTTGTTTATCTGGTTTCCGGGTTCGGGGTGGTTGGTTGATGACTCGGATAACTATCACTTAAAGGGGTTACATTGTTGTACTCAGTGTCACGCGCTTAGTCGACGTGGATAATTTCAAGAGGTGTTGTGCTTATAGACTTCTTTAGTGATGCATTGGGTACTTAGGGATTTCTCCACCGTTCCTCATTCAACAATAGTGCAAGCTTAAGTCACAAGATCGAAGGATTTTTATTCAGCTTCATGTTTGATGTATCTGGTTCATTCTATCAGTGGTCACTTCAAATTGCTTTCAAGTGGGTTGGTAAAATGGCCATGGAGAGTTTATGAGTAGAGATTTTCGATCAACAACTGATTCTCACAAAATATATAATTCAGCTTATTTATTATTCTCACGAGATTTCAGGTACATGTGCGTACGATTTATTGATGGTTCCGAGTTTCGAAACCATCAAGGGGGAAGAAGAAGACACATTGAACGCACAACGAGTACACGTGATGAACTTCATACCTTCTTTTGATTTAAAGACATTCTGGGATGACATTTGTCATAGCCGTAGAGAAAATCAGTGTTTTAACTCGTGGCGTTATCAATCTCTAAACGGTACACTACTGATTCGATGTTTAATTGTTTTGTTGTGGCAATAATTCATCATCATTATCCTATATGGAGAAATATGCACTTCCGGGACTTAATTGACTCTGGTGCATCTCCGGAAGAAGATATGTGCATTTTCTGGACTTAATTGACTCTGGTGTTACGATGTCAACTTCATGAATGGGATAAAGTGTCTACTTCAGTATTTGAGCTTCATACTTAGGATTAGTTTATTTTCTTCAACTATGTGGGGGAAGAAATGTCTTGATTCTTTCTAGTATGCATAGCTTGAACTCTCAGGGGGAAGAAAAATTCAGAAGAATTATTCAAGCGTGAGAAGAGAAGTTGTTGATCTACTTGGTGTGCCCCTTACTTTCAATCCCTCATAGCAACATTATCATGTTATATGATGGGGTTTGCTTTTTAATTTCCGTTGTGCGCTTAATCATTCTAAGCTTTATTGAAAGCTTTGAAGTTGCTTACGAGGATTGTCGGTTTAGGGGGAAGCTATTTAAAAGCTTCTACATCAAGTTTATGTGGCATGAATTAGGAGGAAGTTAATTCAGAAGCTTCTCCTTAACCAGAAGTATATGGATTACTTAGCTCGTGTTGTTACAGTATTTCTACTACAAGTTACTTTAAAGATGAGTCGTTTTGAAGTCAAAGGCCTCAAAAGACATCATCAGCATTGGACGCTTCATGAAAGCTTTTGTTCTTAATCATTATGTACTTGTTAGGAAAAATATTGTAAGGAATTCTACACGTCGTCCCATGGGGGAAGATTGTTGGGAATTCACTTTATGTGATGACATTTAAGAATTCTCATTAGTTATCATAGTCACACGCGCTTAGACTAGACTAGGTAAAATGTATAGTTAAGTGTTTGGTGTGTGGCTATATATACCCCTCCTAGGCTTCCAAGGAGGGGTGTTGATTGTGTTTTCATTTCTTGTTTAAAACATCTTTTCTTTATTTCACACACAACCTCTCTTTCTCTCAACTCAACAATGGCTTCCACCTTCCACCACCCACCTAGACCACCGGATTAGATAAAAGAAAATCCACACTTTTCCTGATCTTTAAGCCTCTGTAACTCCTGGGAGGCTTGATCATCATTTGATGGCATGTTTTGCTTCTTGGGAGTTGCAGACATGGGAGTAACAGTAGGCATGTTGGGCACATAGATATGAATATCATCATCTAATGAAGAAACATCTTCTTGAGTACCTGTATTAGTTGCACTTGACTCCTCACCTGCATTGTTAGTTTGATAATCCTTTTGAAAAGAGTAGTAATCCATGGAGTTAGTTAGATAATCTAGATCAAACATCCAAGCATAACCTATTCCTGGAACATTGGGTTTATTTTCTAAGAAATTGACATGAGCATTTTCTTCAACTTTCTTAGTTGTCAAATTGTAAACCCTATATGCTTTACTTTGCAGTGAATATGCTACAAGATATCCTGGATCAGACTTTCAATCAAACTTTCCCAAATAATCAAGAGTATTTAGTATGGACACATGACACCCAAAAGGTTTTAAATGACTTATGTTTGGCTTTACATTAGTCAAGAGTTCATAAGGTGTTTTGTTTTGAGGCTTAGTTACTAGGACTCTATTTAACACATAACATGCATTATTGATTGCTTCTGCCCAAAAGGTATTTGGCAAAAGTGAATCAGCCAGCATAGTTCTAGCAGCCTCAATTAATGTTCCATTCTTCCTTTCAGCCACTCTATTCTGTTGTGGAGTTCTAGGATTACTAATTTGTCTCTTAATTCCTTTAGACCTATAGAATTCATCAAAATCAACATTCTTAAATTTTGTTCCATTATCAGTCCTAATGATTAAAACCTGTTTAGTGAACTGCTTTTCAACTAAAGTGATAAAATCCTTTAGTAATTCACTTGTTTCACTTTTAAGGGCTAAAAAGAAAACCCAACTAAATCTACTATAATCATCAGTTATGACTAGACAAAAGGTCTTATGACTAATGCTTCTGATAGAAACTGGACCAAATAAATCCATATGCAAGAGATGCAAAGGTTTTGTCACAGTGTTTACAGTCTTGGTCTTACAAGAGGCTCTATGTTGTTTACCTTTTTGACAAGCAGCACATGTGAAATCATTTTGAAAAGATTTGTTAGGTAGACTCTAACCAAATTCCTTTTTACCAATCTATTAAGATTCTTGAAATTCACATGACCTAACCTTCTATGCCATAAGTTTGACTCATCTAAAGAAGAGTTAGCTAGAAAACATGTAATACCACCTGTTGGAGTAATAGTATGAAGATTAAGGTGTACATATTTTCTTGCTTGGGTACTTTAAGCATTATTTGAGATTCCTTAGGCATCTCAAAATCTTTGGACAACACCAAGCAGTCTTTGTCTGTGAATAGCACCTTGTTCTTCTTATCACACATTGGTGATACAGAAAAGAGATTGAACTCATTCAATTCTTTTACAAAGAAAACATCTTCAAATTCCAACTTTCCTGTGTTGATTTTCCCTTTGCCAGTGATTATACCTTTGCTACCACCAAAGGCTACTGGACCTCCTCTGAATTCTTCAAATTCAGCAAGAAAATCTTTGTTTCCTGTCATGTGTCTTGAGCATCCACTATCTACAATTCCTTTATCTTTTAATTCATCAATGAGATGCCCCTACACACAAATAAAACTCATTAGTTTTTAACAGGGACCCAAGCCACATTTGGCTCGGATCTTGTGGGACCTACACATTTAAGAGTTTGTACTGAAGCATTTCCAGTAATGCTACTTCTACTCTTATACTTCATGGTTTCATTTATGTAGTCAATATCATAGGGTGACTCTATGTGCTCTGACTTCTTTGACTTAAGTACTGCTTTAGTGGTACTTGCTTTAACACATGGTATATCTCTTTTAGGAACCCACATTTGTACTGCTTTGTTCTTGTCCTTGCTTCTAGGTGTTTTTACTTTTTCAAAAACTTTCTTAGAAGTCTTGGAGAATATTGGTTTTACAGACTTTAAACCAACAGTACTTGAGTTTGGTCTAGCAGTACTTGTAGGTTTAGACTTGTCGGTAATTGGTTTACCAGACTTTAAGGATACAAGTCCTTGCTTCATAAGTACTGCCCTAGGAACAAAACTTTTGGTAGGATTATTTTTAACCTGTTTAATTACCCTTGTGTGATCAGACTTAGGTTTGTGATGTAGAGTTTTTACCCCTTTAGGAAAAGGATGGCAAAATAGTGGTAAGCGTTAAGTGTCGGTTTAGGAAAACCGAGCACTAAAGACCAAATAAGTTCAAGTTCGTTTACCAAGGAGGCAAGTGAGTTGTGTAATGAATTGATTAATGGTTTGTGATTATATTGCGAAAAAGAAAATAATAGAAATGGGGTAATAAGAGAATGACGGTTACGAAGACGGATTAAACTAAGACGAAAAAGGCGTTTACGTAAAACCGTAAAAAGCTACAAATTAAAAATTTTAAACCTAAAAATTAATTAAAAGTTAATAGTAAGTCTAAAATAATATAAATAAGAATAAAAATCCAACAAAAATATTTTAAAACCTTTTATTAATTAAATATTCATTTTTAAATGCTAATTAAAGCCCTAAAATTAAATATAATTAATCAAAATGTCCAAAATATTATTTTATTGAACTAATAAGTTACTTATATTATTTAAAGACTAAAAAGTATTTTTCCTGAATTTTAAAAACTATTTTTCTATTTTTAAAACACTAAAAACTATTTTTAAACTAAAATAATCATAAGAAATAATAAAATAATGCTAAAAATGATTTGACACTTTTAAAAATCCTAATTTATATTAAAGAACAGTAAAAAAATGAAAAAGTTTGAAAAATATAAAAATTTTCACTAGAAGACAAAAATAGTTATAATAAAAACCCTAATTAAACTAAATTAATTCTAAAAAATAAATAAAAAGTGAACAGTAAAAACTTTTTGAGCAAAAATTCTTAAATTATTTTTCTAAATCTAAGAAAAATTTAAGAACTGAAAAATAAATATTTTTGTCACTAAAAGACAAAAACAGAAATTAAAAAGTTAATTAAAAATAGCTAATTAATGTAAAAAAATATAAAATGAACAGTAAATTAAAAACTAATTAAACTGAAAAATCACAAATTAAATTAGAAAAATAATGAAACTATTTTCAAGACCTAATTCCTAAATTAACCCACAAAAGACAAAAAATCAAGATCCTGATAGTGACATGTGCTAGGGTTTTGTCTGTTTGCTCAGCAGTGGTAACAAATGCACAAGCAGGGGGAACTTAGTTCCCACTATTAGTGTAAATTAATGGTCAGTTGACCAATAAGCTTATATGATGGCTTATCTTGGGCAATAAGGCACCCCTACACTCAGTGGAGTGTAGGGAGTCAGATTAAACACAAAAAACAGCTAATCACTTCACAAAATTAAGCACAAATTGCACAAGAATGTTACTGATGAAGCTAAAGGTTTCTGATGAACAGTAACCTGATCCAACTTGCACAATGATGAGTTTCAAAGCTTCAAATCTAGCACAATATCCAACCCAGATGACTTACAAGTGATACACAATCCTAAATGCACCTAATATCTAGCAGCTTGCAAGATATGATGAGCAAATTTTAACAAAAACAGGCAAATCAAGGCACTTACTGTTTTTTAGGTAGTTTACCCATTTTTAACATGCAAATTATTTTAAAACCTAGCAATACTGAAATCCTAAGTTGGTAACAAACCAACACTACCAATACAAGTGTGTTCTAGTAGATTTTGAACCAAAAGCTTTTTAAACCTTAAGCTTAAACCATACTCCCAAACAACCCTTTATATTCAGAAAATGGATTTTTTTTCAAATCAAATACTAATAAAGTAAACCTAAACTGATTAAACACTTCTAACATGCATCATAACATCAAATAAACATAAACCAACAGATTAGATATCACAAACACAAGTTCTTCACACAATCATATGAGCTCACATAAAATTTCAGAAAACAAGCTAAATGGGGTTCAAGCTGATTACCCAAGCTAAAATCTTCCAAATGCACTTGTTTAGGGCTTTTAGGAGCTAATCAGAAGTGTAGAGGGGCTTGTTGTGGGAATCCAAAGTAGGACCCTAAGCCTACAATATCTTCAAATGATGGAAATGGAATGGATGAATTAAAGTCCTTGTTTCTTGGGTTCCTGCACAAACACAAACAACAGCCAGCAAATTCAAGTATCAAAAGGCCATAAGCTTGTAGCTTATGGCTTTTGATACAGTAAAGCTTAGCAAGAAAAAAAATGGAAAAACTGATTTTTTCTCTTCAAAAATCTTTTACAAACCTTTGAAACCTATAAATCTTGGAACTTTGAACACGTTTTAAACAAGAACAACTTCAGCAAAACCAAAAGTCCAAATACGTTTTCACTTCTTTGGAATCTTGAATTTCTGAAAATCTAAAACCTTTTTAAAAACCTTTTTTAAAACTGAAACTTGAAAACTGATGATATAATTGGAACTCAGAACTCTAGCTCAAACAAATACCAACTTTTATATTGATTAAAAAGGAATTACAAGATTTAGCTAAAATTCTAGAACAATGAAAATGAGACACATACGTCTCATTATATACAAGCTGATAGAAAATTCTAGAGACTAAAGCCCTAATACATGAAATTCCTGAAAAGCCCTTGGACGAATCTTCAAATCTTGGTCAAATATTGTCTTCACGTGATTGCCAGTTGGAATGGATGTACTTGTGATGATCTTGGCCACTTATTCAGTCTTTGGGACCAAGAAATGAAGCTGGGACGTTGGATGTGTCTTTTTGGGGTTTTGTTGTGAAAGTGATGGAGTAGGGGTGGTCCATAGTGGCCACATGGGTTGGTTTGGTGGGAAATGAGGAGTGGGGTTTTGGTGAAAATTACCTTAATCAAGGTTTTGGAAGTTTTGGGGGTAAAACCCTTTGTTTCGGGGTGATTAGAAATTTAGGGTTTATGGGATAGGGGACGGTTAAAAAGGGGTGTTTAATCTTGGTTTATGTTTAAATCTTTGTTTACCTCCCAAAATCTTAAACTGATTTTAATCAGTTTTATAAAACGAAAGTGGAAACATGACGTGGGGGAAAGGGGTGAGTTGATTGGTTGGTTTGTGCGATGTGGCATCATGGTTGGCTGAATGAAGTTTCCATGTCTGCCCACTTTAGTCCCTGAAATCTCATGGTTCATTCATCTTGCATTAAACAGCCAAATAACCTTTTCCCTTTGCAAAAACTTTGCTCATCTTGTCATTTTTGGCACAACATGTTTTCAAACTTAAAACAAGGACTTCTTTTGTAATTTCTTCATTCTCCAAGGACTACACTTGTAAATTCTTGATAATTTAGGGACCCAAATGCAATAAATGAGATTTGCTATGGTACAAATTGACAAGTCTTCAATTCTTGAGGGACCAAACTTGTACAATCTTCAAACTTCAAGGTCATTTTGGAAATTCATGATTCGGGTCCGGTTCATTGTGCGGCTTTGTTTACCGTGTTTGTTTTTGATTGATTCTTGTGATCTTTTTGTCATTTCCTCAATATCCATACCTAAAATACACAAGCAACAAACACGAGCATATATTTGGCAGTTATAATGATATTTAATGCATTTTAAGTTCGTTTTGGACGATGAGACTATGTATAAAAGCAGTCTCATCACGCCCCCATACTAAACCATTGCCGTGCCCTCACGCAATGCTAGAATAAAGTATCGTAGCACCTCCAAAATTCATTTTTATTCACTTTATTGAATGATAAACTAGCTACACTACTACTATTACTACTACTTGCGTTTTAGACATAATGTATGATTTTCATCGCAAAATGGGACGTTTAGGTTCATAGAATAAGAACACGTGAATGCTTCGTTAGAAATAATTTCATCGTCCTCGATTTTCACCCTAATTCCATACCAAGCGTGCAACGAGATCATTGTCATTATAAGTTAGTAATGCTAACACTGCTCATATGCCCTAATCACGTACTTATCCTCCCATTATTCCTAAGTTGTATCTCTTATATTTTATTTTGTCTTGAATGTTTCGCGAGGATACATTGTTTGACTTATGCGATAATAGAGATTTAGGTCTAAAAATAGAGTCCTAACGGTGTAACCAAGACCATCAAATCAATAACCCCTCCCAATAGACAACGATGTTAAAAAATTAAGTCAACAAGAAGGATCGATAAACATGGTTTTATAACGGTTTTGAACATGAGACTTATTACCAAGACTTTTATACGCCCCCTAACGGAAGGGCCTTATTATCTTTGGTTTACCTCCATCTTTTATTCAACTTCGCCATGAAGCTTTTATTATGACTTCGGTCTTGCCTTGCCTTTTATTATCCGCCTCATCGGTGGTTTTATTAGCCAAAGACGTATATCCTCACGCTAAGGCGAATTTTGGATCTTTAAAGCGTCGAAGATTAAGGCTTGATTCACTTTCAATTTTGCATAGATTTTTCGGCCTTGTGGGGCTTCAAATTGTTTGCTTGATCTAGGTGAGCACTTGAAATCTTATTATTGGGTGAAGCTTTCGATTATTAGGGTGCCAATACTTCAAAACCGTGACGCTGGCGATACCTTAATGTCTTCCCAATTTAATTACACGGAAGCTACTAGAAAAGACTAGAAACCCAACAATCCTAACTAAACCGCTAAGTCAATATTTATTAAGCAAAAAATATTTACATGCGAAGGGAGAATAAGCAAATAACGAGAACACATGAGTTTTTGAAAGAATACGAGTACTCTACGTTTAGCATAGTAACTTATAATTAACCCTATCATTTATCGTCCACATTTAAGAGACTTAGCCTAATGTGTAGTTAAGGAATCAAAGCTAAGTGATCAACACGCACGGTCGAGTCAAAAATTACTCTTATTCTCGCCATCGGAAAACCTACATTCGTGTCTTCAAACACTTATAAAACATGAGAAAAAATTTAAAATTTGGCCATTTTTAGCCTTATTTTGCAACAAAACGATAAACAAAAAGATAAACTTTGGAAAGCGTGAAGGTTTGGCAAGGCAAGTATCTATTCACCCCCCCATACTAAAGTTAAACATTGTCCTCAATGTTTCGAGTCTAGGGGTGCAAACACCCCCATACTAGAGACGTAGTCGAATGCCTAATCTAGCATGGAAAGGGTGCAACCAATAAATTAATAGCCGTTTATGAAGTGTGCTAATAACCTAAGGTTAGAACATCAAAAGGATATATCATTTGGATATTGAGAAAGTCTTCAAAGCAAATGATCGAGTGCTCCCATAAAACGAACACGAGAGGCTCCAATCGTGAAGATCATGATCTAAAAGCCACAATTTACAAACAACCACGGAACAAAGGTTGGAAGGGCACAAATCCCCTCACATTAAACTAATTAGAAAGCAATAATATGTACATGGATAAGCATGGGTCTCCCCCACGAGGCACCTTGTTTTTGATAACCGAGTCAAAAGCTCGACTCGAATCCCCATAAATGTGATCATTTAGGGATAATCTTGGTGTGCTCAATTTTTTAGTGGGGCTTACATGATAAACAAGGCCCAAAAACAACCGGTATTAAGGACTAAGTCCTTTGATGGTGCAAAATACCGGGATCGAAGATGGCGTTCTCGTTTTCATTGGAAAAACAAATCAAGGCCACTTCATCGTGTGTCAACACAAACCCAAATGGTTTCAAGAAAATAGATGAGAAGAAATAGAAGGGTGGGACAATGGGTAAGTCATAAAAACCATGAGCTACTCGAGGTAGACTCGCACCAATCAAATAGAAAGATTTTCCATTTATTGCATCGGTGGAAGACCGAGATTTCCCTTTATAAGTAATTCCGGGATCAAATATCTCGTCCTCGGTGGAGAAAGGGGAGGGAACATAAGGGGCTTCCCCCACACTAAGTCCACACAAAGCATCGTCAAAAGGAGAAGACGATCTTGTAGTACTCAATACACGTAGTGATGACGGAGTTAGAGTTGTAGAAAAATCTTTTAAATTCAATTCAAAATCTTTTCCTTTTTCATCTTTTAAACTCTCCTTATGAAAACCCGACTTAATTATGTCAAAAATATTTGGTGTTTCTAAAGCAATGTTAGTCACACTAAAAATTCTCACATTTGAAAACCGTTTTGGTAAAGGTGGTGGTAAGTTCTCAAAACGTTTGTCAACAAAGAAAACTTCCCCATCGGGATCAACATATTCATCATCCAAAGAATCAGTCGTGATTGGAATCGTAGGCTTAACACTCTTAACCTCCACCGGCGGAGGGGATGGAAAATCGTTTTTATCATCAACTTCTAAAACTCTTTTTGAAATCCTTTTGCAAATGTTTTTGATGGGATTAACATTGTACAAAGACGTGATAGAATACACATGAGAAAGTGTGGAGTTTTGAGTTGCATTTATGACGAGCTCTTCCTCATTGAAACGAAGAGTGATTTTCCTAGCATGCACATCGATAAGTGCTCTCGAGGTATCCAAAAATGATCGACCTAAAATTAAAGGAACTTTAGGATCGATGGGGATGTCAACAACAATAAAGTCCACGGGATAGTAGAACTTTCCAACTTTCATGAAGACGTCCTCGGCTACTCCACAAGCTAGAATCGTAGAATGATCAGCCATCTCGATTGACATTCTTGAAGGAGTGAGATTGGGAAGATTGAGTGACTTAAAAATCTCAAGAGGCATCAAATTAATAATAGCACCAAGATCGGCCAAGGCGTAGCATTCCTCCATATCTTGTATAGCACATGGGATTAAAAACTTGCCGGGATCACTGACTTTTTGAGGTATGCGGCTAAGAAAAACCGATGAACAACTAGACGATTTTTGCAATTTCTCTTTGTTATTCAACATACTTTTGAAGTTCGCGGCAAATCGAGGCATCATGACCAAGGCGTCGGCAAAACTTATATTAAAATGCAAGTCACGAAACATTTTCATAAAGAGTTCAAAATGATAATTATTTCGTTCTTGTGCCTTTTCCTTGTTTCGTCTTGAAGGGTAAGGTAAGGGTGGTGTGGGTTGGGGCATAGGCATCGGCCTTGGAATCTCGGGTTCCACTATTGGTATTGGTTCAACCGTAGGTGTGGTTTGAGCGGTACTTCGTGGGCTTGGAATTTGCTCCTTTTCGACCACCACCTCGGGTTCTTTCTCTTTTTCCTTCTCCATAGAAGTACTTGGACGAGAAATGGGTTCTTTGAAAGTTTTACCACTACGAGTAGTAATAACCTTCAATTCTCCTTTCGGGTTCACGATGGTATCACTAGTAAGACCACCCGAAGAAGAAGGTTTACACATGATAGCTTCAAACATTTTTCCCATTCGATCTTCAAACTTAGATTGCCTAGCATCCGCTTTTAACAATTCTTGCTTAATCTTATGTTGACCTTGCTCCATTTTTTGTTGATTTTGTTGGAGTCGTTGAACATTTCCTTCCATTTTATTAGCATGAGTTTTAAGTTCATTAGCAAGTTCGTTTTTAAGCTCGTTTTTCAACTCGGATCTTAAGCTAACCATTTCACGTTGCATATTATCAAACTTAGCATCGTTTGCTTTTGCATAATTCAAAAATTCTCCTTGAAGATTTTTGATGTGATCATTTTGAAAACCTTGTGTGGTAGTTTGAAAATCACGGTTTTGGTTTTGGTTTGAAATTTTCCCATTTCCACTTTGATAATTACCCTTGTTGTAGTTACGTTGATTGCCTTGATAATTACCACCTTGATTGTTGTTTCGATAGTTATTAGCATTTTGATTTGGTGGAGCTTGATTTTGGCGGGAACCTTGACCGTTTTGGTTGTAAGTTCCCGTTGCTATATAAGCACTCGAAGTGTTACCATCCGCGGTAATGCACTCGGAAAGATCATGAGCTCCACCACAAGACAAACAACTCTTAGCAACCGCTTTAACCGAAGCGGAATTCGAAGCTTCTTGAGCTTTCCAATGGGACATAAGAGTCGAAAACCTATCGAAAAACCGATTCTCCTCATTTGCTTCATCTTGTAAGGCATTAATCCTACGAGACGATGATGACGATGATGAACCCAATTTGGTAACACTAGGTGTGTTACGAGGGCTATAAACCTTAGACCTATTTTCAATTATCACCAAAGCTTCCTCAACCGTTTTACACAAAAAATTACCACCCGCGGCGGCATTTAAATAATCCCTTTCATGATCATTAAGTCCATTGTAAAACGTGTCAATTTGATGCAAGTCGGAAAAACCGTGATGAGGACATTCATGTAACATCTCCTTAAACCTATTCCAAGCCGTTGAAAAACTTTCATTTAATTCTTGTAAAAACTTTGAAATCTCGTTTTTCAAGTGCGTGGTCTTAGAGGGCGGAAAAAATTGGTTCACGAATTTTGAAACGAGATCCTTCCACGTCAATATAGAATTGGGTGGCTCTTTCTCTAACCAAATTTTTGCGGGCCCCGCTAAGGAATACGGAAAAAGCATCATCTTAATCGAGTCATTCGAGACATCCTTAAATTTGCAAGTGGCGGTAAGACGATTGAATTGGCGGATATGGTTGTGTAGATTGTCCTTCTCATCACCACGGAATTTGTTGTTTTGGATCATCGAAAACAACCCTGTTTTCACCTCAAAATTCTCCGCAAGGATAGCGGGAATCACAATAGCCTCTCCATAACCCTCGGTGGGTGATTGAAGTAACTCCATCATAGTTCGATTCGCCATGGTTGGTGCTTCTCTTACAATGGGTTCGTCAATAGGAGACTCCTCACTAGAATGATTTGGAGTGGGAGTTTTGTTCTTTCGTTTACGTGTACGTCTTGCTTGATTACGAGTTAGCATAAACGTCACGTACAACGAGGGGACGAGCAAAGAAGATTCTTTTTGGTGTTTTAAATTTTTCAATTTTTTTTGGATTTTTGATTGTTTTTACTTTTTTGGATTTTGGAATTGTATTAGGTAGACAAAAATCTACAAATCTCCTCCTTAATCAAATATCTTGATTAAAGAAGCCTCAAGGAATGAAAACGATCACGTGAAGTGAACGCCTTCGATGACTTTAGAACATTGGTAGAACACCAAAACGTTCAAGAGGGTTTAATCAAATGAAACCAAGAAAATATATATGATACTTAGTAATACTTTGGGCGGCAAAACCCTCGATTAGCTTTCAATCTCAAAATACGCACAAGCAAGCGGAGGAAACGAGGCGGCGCGAAGCACTTAAGAGCCTTTTTCCTTTAGGTCGTGAAATACAACCGCCTTATACCCACCTTATAGTTTGTATTTTTCAAAATCGAGCTTCACGAAAGTATTTATCTATTTTTGCCTTTTTCTTTAGTTTGAGATTCGAATACAATGATTGGGTAATGACCTCCCAAGTCAAGGTTGTGATTTCTCACGTATTTGGAGTACTTATGAATTTATTGTTCTACGTATACACTATAGTAATAGTATTCACACAAAAACCAAAAACCGATAATACGTATTAGTAGAGTGCTACTAATACAAATACTATTTATGGTTAGTATATAAAAACAACAATGCCAAATCAAAACACAACACGCCTCCCCGGCAGCGGCGCCAAAATTGATGTAGAGTTTTTACCCCTTTAGGAAAAGGATGGCAAATAGTGGTAAGCGTTAAGTGTCGGTTTAGGAAAACCGAGCACTAAAGACCAAATAAGTTCAAGTTCGTTTCCCAAGGAGGCAAGTGCATTGTGTAATGAATTGATTAATGGTTTGTGATTATATTGAGAAAAAGAAAATAATAGAAATGGGGTAATAAGCGAATGACGGTTACGAAGACGGATTAAACTAAGACGAAAAAGGCGTTCACGTAAAACCGTAAAAAGCTACAAATTAAAATTTTTAAACCTAAAAATTAATTAAAAGTTAAAAGTAAGTCTAAAATAATATAAATAAGAATAAAAATCCAACAAAAATATTTTAAAACCTTTTATTAATTAAATATTCAATTTTAAATGCTAATTAAAGCCCTAAAATTAAATATAATTAATCAAAATGTCCAAAATATTATTTTATTGAACTAATAAGTTACTTATATTATTTAAAGACTAAAACATATTTTTCCTGAATTTTAAAAACTATTTTTCTATTTTTAAAACACCAAAAACTCTTTTTAAACTAAAATAATCATAAGAAATAATAAAATAATGCTAAAAATGATTTGACACTTTTAAAAATCCTAATTTATATTAAAGAACAGTAGAAAAATGAAAAAGTTTGAAAAATATAAAATTTTTCACTAGAAGACAAAAACAGTTATAATAAAAACCCTAATTAAACTAAATTAATTCTAAAAAATAAATAAAAAGTGAACAGTATTTGAGCTAAAAATCTTAAATTATTTTTCTAAATCTAAGAAAAATTTAAGAACTGAAAAATAAATATTTTTGTCACTAAAAGACAAAAACAGAAATTAAAAAGTTAATTAAAAATAGCTAATTAATGTAAAAAATATAAAATGAACAGTAAATTAAAAACTAATTAAACTGAAAAATCACAAATTAAATTAGAAAAACAATGAAACTATTTTCAAGACCTAATTCCTAAATTAACCCACAAAAGACAAAAAATCAAGATCCTGATAGTGACATGTGCTAGGGTTTTGTCTGTTTGCTCAGCAGTGGTAACAAATGCACAAGCAGGGGGAACTTAGTTCCCACTATTAGTGTAAATTAATGGTCAGTTGACCAATAAGCTTAGGAAAGCTTATATGATGGCTTATCTTGGGCAATAAGGCACCCCTACACTTAGTGGAGTGTAGGGAGTCAGATTAAACACAAAAAACAGCTAATCACTTCACAAAATTAAGCACAAATTGCACAAGAATGTTACTGATGAAGCTAAAGGTTTCTGATGAATAGTAACCTGATGCAACTTGCACAATGATGAGTTTCAAAGCTTCAAATCTAGCACAATATCCAACCCAGATGACTTACAAGTGATACACAATCCTAAATGCACCTAATATCTAGCAGCTTGCAAGATATGATGAGCAAATTTCAACAAAAACAGGCAAATCAAGGAACTTACTGTTTTTTAGGCAGTTTACCCATTTTTAACATGCAAATTATTTTAAAACCTAGCAATACTGAAATCCTAAGTTTGTAACAAACCAACACTACCAATACAAGTGTGTTCTAGCAGATTTGGAACCAAAAGCTTTTTAAACCTTAAGCTTAAACCATACTCCCAAACAACCCTTTATATTCAGAAAATGGATTTTTTTTTCAAAACAAATGCTAATAAAGTAAACCTAAACTGATTAAACACTTCTAACATGCATCATAACATCAAATAAACATAAACCAACGGATTAGATATCACAAACACAAGTTCTTCACACAATCATATGAGCTCACATAAAATTTCAGAAAACAAGCTAAATGGGGTTCAAGCTGATTACCCAAGCTGAAATCTTCCAAATGCACTTGTTTAGGGCTTTTAGGAGCTAATCAGAAGTGTAGAGGGGCTTGTTGTGGGAATCCAAAGTAGGACCCCAAGCCTACAATATCTTCAAATGATGGAAATGGAATGGATGAATTAAAGTCCTTGTTTCTTGGGTTCCTGCACAAACACAAACAACAGCCAGCAAATTCAAGTATCAAAAGGCCATAAGCTTGTAGCTTATGGCTTTTGATACAGTAAAGCTTAACAAGAAAAAATATGGAAAAACTGATTTTTTTCTCTTCAAAAATCTTTTACAAACCTTTGAAACCTATAAACCTTTGAACTTTGAACACGTTTTAAACAAGAACAACTTCAGCAAAACCAAAAGTCCAAATACGTTTTCACTTCTTTGGAATCTTGAATTTTTGAAAATCTAAAACCTTTTTAAAAACCTTTTTGAAAACTGAAACTTGAAAACTGATGATATAATTGGAACTCAGAACTCTAGCTCAAACAAATACCAACTTTTATATTGATTAAAAAGGAATTACAAGATTTAGCTGAAATTCTGGAACAATGAAAATGAGACACATACGTCTCATTATATACAAGCTGATAGAAAATTCTAGAGACTAAAGCCCTAATACATGAAATTCCTGAAAAGCCCTTGGACGAATCTTCAAATCTTGGTCAAATATTGTCTTCACGTGATTGACAGTTGGAATGGATGTACTTGTGATGATCTTGGCCACTTATTTAGTCTTTGGGAGCAAGAAATGAAGCTGGGACGTTGGATGTGTCTTTTTGGGGTTTTGTTGTGAAAGTGATGGAGCAGGGTGGTCCATAGTGGCCACATGGGTTGGTTTGGTGGGAAATGAGGAGTGGGGTTTTGGTGAGAATTACCTTAATCAAGGTTCTGGAAGTTTTGGGGGTAAAACCCTTTGTTTTGGGGTGATTAGAAATTTAGGGTTTATGGGATAGGGGACGATTAAACAGGGGTGTTTAATCTTGGTTTATGTTTAAATATTTGTTTACCTCCCAAAATCTTAAAGTGATTTTAATCAGTTTTATAAAACGAAAGTGGAAACATGACGTGGGGGAAAGGGGTGAGTTGATTGGTTGGTTTGTGTGATGTGGCATGATGATTGGCTGAATGAAGTTTCCAGTCTGCCCACTTTAGTCCCTGAAATCTCATGGTTCATTCATCTTGCATTAAACAGCCAAATAACCTTTTCCCTTTGCAAAAACTTTGCTCATCTTGTCATTTTTGGCACAACATGTTTTCAAACTTAAAACAAGGACTTCTTTTGTAATTTCTTCATTCTCCAAGGACTACACTTGTAAATTCTTGATAATTTAGGGACCCAAATGCAATAAATGAGATTTGCAAGGGTATAAATTAACAAGTCTTCAATTCTTGAGGGACCAAACTTGTACAATCTTCAAACTTTAAGGTCATTTTGGAAATTCATGATTCGGGTCCGGTTCATTGTGCGGCTTTGTTTCCCGTGTTCGTTTTTGATTGATTCTTGTGATCTTTTTGTCATTTCCTCAATATCCGTACCTAAAATACACAAGCAACAAACACGAGCATATATTTGGCAGTTTTAATGATATTTAATGCATTTTAAGCTCGTTTTGGACGATGAGACTATGTATAAAAGCAGTCTCATCAGTTTGTCATCTTCAAGTTTTTGTTTCCTATAACCCTGTGCATTACTGTTTTTCATGACCCTTTGTGTAGCCTTTTGTTTCACAATTTTATCTTCATGTAATTTACAGTCTTTGATAAAATGATTTAGACTACCACAAACATAGCATCCTTTTCTTCTTAAAGAGGACCCAAAAGGTTGTTTTGACATTACTTTTTCAAAACCTAGCCCACCCTTTTTGGTTTTAGTATGTTGTTCATTGTTTTCCAATATCTTGCTAGGAGTTTTTACCTGCTTGGGAGTAGAACTAGTCTTAGATTCCTCAGAAACAAAGTTGTTCATTAAAGGTGGATAAACAATATTCTTGGTCACAGCAGTATTTTCTTGAGACACATTACTAGAGTTAAAGACATATTAATCTTAGGTTCTTCTGACTCTATACTAGTATCATTACAAGAGGGCATGAAAATTCCTGATATTGGTGGAGGAACTGCCTTCATTCCTTCAACATATCTATCATTTTCAGGTGTATCATCTACCTCACTAGAACTATCAAAAATCCCTTTTGATAAGTCTTTGTTAGTTAAGGTTATCCCAGGTTGATCCTCAATATATCCTAGGCCTGTTTTATCATAATACCCCATTTGTAAATTAATCAATTTTCCCAATCCCTTAGAGGATTGTTGCCAATGGCTAATCACTTGCCTTTCATTACAAAGACTGGTCTTTAAAGCTTCATTTTCTAAATTTATTTTTAAAATTTGTCTTTCAAAAGCTTTTATTTCCAAATCTTTTTCCCTTATTTGAAGAGTCAAAATCCTTATTTTCTCTTCATAGTTTTGTTGAGCCTTTTTATACAAAACTATATTTTCTTCTAGTTTAACAACACCCTGTTTGAAAGCCTCTACTTCTACAATGCATGTGTTAACCTTTTGATACTGTTCCTCTAGTTCTACTTTTGGACTATTAAATTTAAGAATAAAATCTTTAGAACAAGGATGTACCTCAGTATCTTCATGTGAGAGAGCCATTAATCCAAGCTCTTCTTCTTCTTCTTCTGCCCAATTCACCACTCCATCTACAGTAACTAATGCTTTGGTTCCTTTAGGACTCCTACTATTTCCTTTTGGAAAGCTTTAGTTATTCTTGGACTGGTTCTATAGCTGTTCTTAGACTTCTGATTGCTAGTCTCAGCTTTATCTCTAGAGCATTCTCTTGCAAAGTGTCCATTCTTTCCATAGTTATAGCATTCAACTTTAGACTTGTCATATCCTAATGGCTCATTAGGATCAACGGTCATTTTTCTTCTAGTCTTCTTGAAGAATCTATTAGATCTTACTGACACCATGGCAGCTTGCCATTTAAGATCCATCTCTTCAACATCAGCATCATCCATTTGGAACAAGCCATTGAGAGTTAATCTTGGCATGTTGTCTTGTCCAGCAAAGAATGAGAAGGCATCATTGTCACTAAACAATGGTGAAGACCTTCCATGTGGATTTTGAGAGACCATAGGATTGTTTTCAATACTTTGTGGGTAAGTACTGCTTGTAAGTCCTCTAGCGGTATTTGTAAAGTATGTACCGCTGCTAGATCCACTAGCGGTATTTTGAAAGTAAGTACCGCTGTTCCCATCTGACACAAAAGCCAAGTTAGACTTTGAAGTAGTTGTTGTCTTTACTTCAGTGCCTTTCACATCCATTTCATATGCTCTAAGATTGTTGTAGAGATGATTAAACGGAATTGTTTCCAAATCATCTCTTGTGATGAAGTGCATAGCCATTTCTTTCCACTCTGGTGGAACACTTCTTAAGAATTTTAGATTTGCTTCTTCATTAGGAATCACTTGTCCATAAACTGCTAACTGAATAAGCAACTTATTGAACCTTCCATATCCACCATGTATTCCCTCTATAGTGGTAATTGAGAAGTTATCAAATTTTTGCTTAAGAACAATCTTCTTAATTTTCTTAGATTTGTCATTGCCTCCAAATCTAAGTTTTATAGCATCCCACATAGCTTTGGCATCTTTATAATGATGAAATCTTGGTAGAATGTCTTCAGAAAGAGCCATAGCCAAAGCAGTTCTGGCTTTTCTTTCTCTGATCTCTACTTGTATCTCATCAGCAGGTAGAGCATAGCATGTACCGTCTGGCAACCAGTGTGGCTTCTTTGGTGTGTTCCCATTCTTGATAACATGCCACACAGTATGATCTGTGTGATTCAAGTAATGTTCCATCTACATAGCCCATGTCTCATAATTTTCACCTTTGAGAACTGGGAGTTTAACAGCAGACAGAGTATGAGAAGGTGTTGGTGTAGAGGTAGCTACAGCATTCACGACTTGAGCACCTTGTGCTGGTGCAGGATGCACAACTTGTGGTTATCCTTGTGGCAGAACAGGATCAGGGTTCTGAACATCATCCAAGTGAGCATTATCGCCTTCTGGTTGAGACATTGAGATTTGGTATGTGTGGAGTGTATGGGGTCGTGTTCTTCTTTTTCAGAGTTTCTCAACAAGCTCTGATACCACTTGTTGATCCCTTTGGTTGGATCTATATTCTGTTAAGAATTAGTATAATAGTTTGTAATCAAACTAAAACACTTTGAGCACTCTTACTAACACTAAATAAGTTATGCGGAATCTAACTTATAAAGCACAGAAGAACAGAATTACTTTTAACTATTTGATCCTCTTATTAATCGACTTGTATGAGGTACATGAAAGACATTGTACCTATGTTCCTTTTATAGAGTAAGGAACCCTAGAAACCTTAGAATATTCTATAAAGATAATTATATCACAGATGATATATTATCAATATTCTAACTATTTAGGTATATCACATAAGATATACTCTAACTATAACTATGACATATCTTATACAAAGATATATTCGTCCTAATCATCGTAGCAGTACTTACTTTATAAGTAGCAGCACTTACTATGTACCGCGTTAACACTAACGGTACTTACATAACACTAACAGTACTTAGAATATACTAACGGTACTTGAAACTTAACAAATAATTTCCAACAGATGCCTAAGGAATCTCAAATACTGCTTAAAGTACCCAGGCAAGAAAATATGTACACCTTTAATCTTCATACTATTACTCCAACAGGTGGTATTACATGTTTGCTAGCTAAGGCTTCTTTAGATGAGTCAAATTTGTGGCATAGAAGGTTAGGTCATGTGGATTTCAAGAATCTTAATAGATTGGTGAATAAGAATTTGGTTAGAGGTCTACCTAACAAATATTTTCAAAATGATTTCACATGTGCTGCCTGTCAAAAAGGTAAACAACATCGAGTCTCTTGTAAGACCAATATTGTTAACACTGTGACAAAACCTTTGCAGCTTTTGCATATGGATTTGTTTGGTCCAGTTTCTATCAGAAGCATTAGTCATAAGACCTTTTGTCTAGTCATAACTGATGATTACAGTATATTCAGTTGGGTTTTCTTTTTAGCTCTTAAAAGTGAAACAAGTGAATTACTTAAGGAATTTATCATTTTAGTTGAAAAGTAGTTCACTAAACATGTTTCAATCATTAGGACTGATAATGAGACAGAATTTAAGAATGCTAAATTTGATGAATTCTGTAGGTCTAAAGGAATTAAGAGATAATTTAGTAATCCTAGAACTCCACAACAAAATAGAGTAGCTGAAAGGAAGAATAGGACACTGAATGAGGCTGCGAGAACTATGTTGGCTGATTCACTTTTGCCAAATACCTTTTGGGCTGAAGCAATCAATACTGCATGTTATGTGTTAAATAGAGTCCTAGTAACCAAGCCTCAAAACAAAACACCTTATGAACTCTTGACTGATGTAAAGCCTAACATAAGTCATTTAAGACCTTTTGGGTGTCATGTGTCTATACTAAATACTCTTGATTATTTGGGAAAGTTTGATGGAAAGTCTGATCCAGGATATCTTGTAGGATATTCAGTGCAAAGTAAAGCATATAGGGTTTATAATTTGGCAACTAAGAAGGTTGAAGAAAATGCTCATGTTAATTTCTTAGAAAATAAACCCAATGTCCCAGGAATAGGTTATGCTTGGATGTTTGATTTAGATTATCTAACTAACTCCATAGATTACTATTCTTTGCAAAAGGATTGTCAAACTAACAATGCAGGTGAGGAGTCAAGTGCAACTAATGCAGGTACTCAAGAAGATGTTTCTTCATCAGATGATGATGTTCATATCTATGTGCCCAACATGCCTACTGTTACTCCCATGTCTGCCACTCCCAAGAAGCAAACCATGATTGTAGTGTTTTACCACACCTTTAGGAAAAGGAGCGTAAAAGCGGTAAGTATTAAGTGATGATTTAGGAAAATCAAGCACTAATGACCCCAAATGAAGTTCGTTTCCCAAGGAGGTATATGTGTGTGAGTAATACGTAATTGGTTTAAGATTAATATTGGTTAGAAGGGGGTGAGAAAAGAGAATGACGAAGACGTGAAATTTATTATTACGACGACAAAACGTAAAACCGTAAAAAGCTCAAAAATGAAAATTAATTCTAAAAATTACCAAAAATTTATCAAAAATCAAAATAAATAAACTAAGAGTTTACCAATGATCAAAACTTTTTCAAACCTTTTAATTAATTAAATATTTAATTTTTAAATGCTAATTAAAGCCCTAAAAATCAAATAAATTATCAAAAAGCCCAAATAAAGATTTTTCAATTGGTAAACCTCTAAAATGACCTAAAAGATTAAAAGCTATTTTTAGAAATTTTTAAACTAAGAAAAACTATTTAAAATGATTTAAAAACTATTAAAACTTAGAAAAATTATAAAAATTAATCTAAAGATGATAAAATTAATCTAAAAGTTGCAAAATTCCTATTTTAATGTATTTAAGCTAAGAAAAATATAAAAAGTGCAAAAATGTGAATTTTGAAAAATAATATTAAAATAATATTAAAAATCCAAAAATTCTAAAAAATTCTAAAAACTTACAAACTAGTTTATTTTAACCTAATTAAACAGAAAATGAAAGTGAAATGACCAGAATACCCCTATTGGGCCTCCAAATGGGCCAAAACCTAAAACAGTCAACTCTAATGGGCTAAATGGGCCCAAAAAGTCAAACTAGGCCCAATGGACTTGGAAAAGCCCTATCTGACTCAAAATTCAATTCTAAACACAAAACTCTGAGGGCCCAAAAGCTGAAAGTGAGCTTATCACAGCTTAATAAGCAAACAGCTTATCCTTATTGGGCTTTTTAGTCCATTAAGCAATAAGCTAATGCCATAAGCTCTAATTTGACACACAACCTTCTTTTAGGATGCTTAAGAGATCTATAAAAAGAAATTTTGAAAAAGCACACTCAATAAGCCAGAAATAAGCAAAGTAATATTTCACTAAAAGACAAAATAGTCGGGTTTGAGAATTAGGGCACCTCAGAACTTGATTCAACTTGCAAAATGTCACAAATGAACTCAATAAGCCAAATCAATCAACAAAATTCCAATAAGCAACACCAATAAGCCAGAATGAACCAATAAGCACTTATGAAAAAGTCAATTAAGTTGGTTTTCTAGTCAAACCCTAAAGTCAACCCACCAAATGCTCTAGTATGAACAAATAGGTCAAATAATGAGCACCTATTACAAAATCCAAGTTGTTGCTGGTTAAAATAAGCTATTATAGCTTACTGATAAGCTGAAACCCAAAATACACTAGTAGTGGCTAGCAACAGGGGAAAGGAGTTCCCACTGCTTTGACTATTTGACCAAGCTTTTTAGAGATATTTAGTATGATTCAATTGGAAACAAGGGCACCCTCGTGATCAGTGAATCACAAGGAGTCTATAGCAACAAAGAAATCACAATTTGGTTCACACAATAAGCTCAAATTAAGCAAACAGTCACCAGATATAGCACAGATATGGAAAATAAGTAGTTATGCACAAATTAGCAGATATAGCATGAATAAGCCAACCAAATTCAACCAGATGCATACGCAAGCTATATAAACTATGAATAAGCACAAACAAACTTAAATCAAGCACTGAATCAAAGTGAATAAGCATAATCAAGCATCAACAGTTACTGATAAGAACAAGTTGAATATGCAGAAACTTTTTGCTGATCTAATTGACAATAAATCCAATTTCAAGCATCCAAATCTCTTTCCCTGGTGTTATTAGCCTAGTTTAGTCACTTGTTAACCCTAGTCTATGATTAGATCTAGGTGTCCCTTAAACCATAGCCAAAAATATCAAGTAAACAAGATTTTATAGCCCTATTATGGATCTATATGTTTCAAACCACAAAACCTGCAAACAGATGGTACTTAGCACCCAATAAACAGATATAAGCACAAAGCACCACAAAGCATTCACTCAAAATCACACAAATCCAACTTAAGCAGTTAACCCAAACACCCCTTAATAATCTATTTTTACAAATTTTCAAAGGATAATTAAGTTTTAACCCACAAATCAAGTTGATAACACTTCAATAACAGATAAACAGGATTCAAGCAATAGAACACAGATTCCACAATAATCAAGCAAAATCACAAATATTCGGAAATTAAAAGAGAAAATGAAAAAGGAGAAGGTGCAAACCTCCAAGACCTACATCCAGGCCCTGGATTGTTTGAGCTGAGGTACTAGCAAAACAAGTACCAGCTTCCAAGTACCTGCTAAGAACAACAAACAAAAGTGATGAACAATAAACAAGATCTTTCTGATTTTTGAAACACAAGCCTTATCAATTAAAACCTTGCCTCAAAAACCTTCAAACATGAAAGTGGAACTCAGAATTAGGCTATTCTAACACCAACTTTTAATAAACAAGAACAAGATTTTACAAATTTCTGAAAATCAAATTTTATTAACTTAATAAGGGATTACAAAGATTGATAGCCTAAAACTGGAACAAAGGGACTCTCACAAGTTGAGGTCTCCTTTTATAGACGTATGCTATGCTAAACACTATTCACAAACACTAGAAGTGAAATTCCCCATTTGTCCTTGCAGAATCTTCTAGGTGTGTTGCCAGCTGTTTTGGGTGAATCAGGGACGTTTGTTTAGTGCTTGGTGACAAAGGAAAAGCTTTGGTTCGTTGATCTTGCCATGTCATGATCAAATGCCAGGTGTCGTCATGTGAGTGGGAGTGGGGGTATCATTCTGGTAGTGGGGATTGAGGTTTTTGGTGTGAGATGTGATTGACATGATGTGAATTACACGTGGGAACAACTAATTTCACTTTCCCCTTTGTTTTCTTCTTTTTAATCCTGGGTAAAAAGGGGTGTTCTTCATGGTAAAATCCAAACAGTAAGTGTTACCCGTGTTTATAGGAATTCAAACTTTCAGCTTGGCACTTTTGGTCCTTTGTTTTTGGGAGAAGTTGTATAGCAAGTATTTCAGCCCAAATAAACGCATCCCTTTGTTATAGAAGTTTCCCTTTTTAAACTTTTGGCACAAAACTTTTCCAAAAAGGTTTAAAGTGTTGTTTTTGCCATTTTTCCATATTTCAAGGGCTGGTTTTGGACTTTGTTGATCTTCAAAGGTCTTCAATGTACTTTTGGCTTTATGAGGGACCATAATTGACAAATTAGATTTGATGAGGGACTAATCATGCCCTTTCTTCAAAGTTGAAGGACCATTTGTGTAATTTTGACAAACTTAAGGGACCAAACTTGTAATTATGAATTCACAAGGGTTTTAAGTGTCATTTCTTCATTCATTGAGGATCAATCTTGCATATCTTCAAGTCTTCAAGGGTAAATGTTGGATAAATCATGAATTAGGGCCCGGTTCTTTGTACGGATTCGTTTCTCGTGTCCGTTTTTCCTTGTTTCTTGTGATCTTTTGTCTTTTTCACGATATCCATACCTAAAACACAAGTAAACAAATACAAGCACAATATATGGTATTTTATGACATTTATATGCATTTAAAGCCCGAAAAGAACGATGAGATCATGTATAAATGCCATCTCATCACTCCCCCATACTAAGCCATTGTCGTGCCCTCACACAATGCTAGAAGAAAGTATCTAAGCATCACCAAAGTTCAATTTTATTAACCTTTATTGAAAAGTAAAAGACTTGCAACAATACTACGAAGATTTGTAACGACATAATGTATGATTTTCATCACGAATGTGACTTTTAGGGTCAAAGAATAGAAACAAGTAAATGTCCCTTAGAGTAAATTTCGTCATCCTTGATTGTCATACATCCCATGCTAAGTGCAAAAACGAGATCATCGTTGGTAGAAGTCACAATGCTAACACTACTCATACGTCCAAATTGTGAAATACTTTTTCTCCCCGCAATCCTAGTTGTTATAAAAGGAAAATGGGTTACTAGCATTTTTTAACTATTTGTCATGGATCACAAGTGATTCATATTGACTTATTTGAGTAGTTATTAGTCCGAAAGCAAAGTAGCACGATTTAATCGATAGTTTAGCCGAAGGACAAAATCTTTTAAAACGGATTCTCGTGTATCTCCTTAAGTTCATATCTTGGCATAACTCGTTTCACGATTTGAGACCTTTCTCGGACCGATATTTGGCATGTACTTCATACTTCAAATCTTGGGAAGACGTTCTTGAAATTATGGTCTTCTCTTCATATATTTGGAATTTCTTCACTTGACGTTTTTGAGAGATTCTTCATTATTTGGACCACGACTTCATCATTTTTCTTCAATCTTTATTTTGGACTTTGATATACAACGATCCGCCTCCTTTTCGGACTTGGATATATTTATCCTCATACCTTGTAAGGGTCTTTTTGGATAGACTTTCTCCATGATCTTTAGGGGAGTAATTGCTTTTCGTCGTGTGTCTCGATCCTTCATATTGATTTAGGAATAATGATACTTCACATCATCTTGGATCTTTAGCAACAAAATAGAGCTCCTCATGCCTTGTTAGGGCCTTTTTGGATCTTCACCAATCTTCGCGTCCCGCTTCAATAAGTTATGCCTTGGCTATGAACTCTATTCAACCCCGAGCAACTTTTAGACGATCTTGCGCTAGAGGCTAAGTAACCTTTTAAATCGTACGACCTTACTTATTGCAATTATTTTTATTCCTAATGCATTGATCTTATGGGAAGAAAAAGCCACAATTAAAAACATATGAGTTTTTGAAAGAACATTTTCATGTTCTACGTTTAGCATGATCACTTGTCTAACTCTATCACTTCTCGTTCTTCACTATATAAAGACCTCTAATTAAAGAGACTCGTGAATACTTAGCCATGCAAGTCAAAATTAAGCCAAATTTGGATTAGCTTTCATTAAGACTATATCAAATCAAAGTTTTGGGTTTTCAAGCCACCTATAGGATCTTGCACTTTCTTGGACTTTTTCAAGTTTAGAGAATGCGTTTTATAGTTCCCTTGATAAGTGACTTTCTAGGATCAATTATAGGAACTTGCGAAAAGTTCTTGTTCTTAACCCGAATGAGCTAAGACTTTCGCGTTTTAAAGCTCCTTATATAAAAGTCTAGCAAAACTTGAATTGAGCGGGTTAAGGAATGTAAATGGCTCCAAATGCCCATCAAGTCAAAGATTAGCTCTTATTCTACCCATCGGAAAATATACATTCTTGTCTTAAAAACACTTATGAAAACTAAGAAAAATTTAAAATTTTGGCCATTTTTAGCCTTATTAGCAACAAAACAAAACATTGAAAGTTGGAAAACGTGAGGTCGTAGCAAAGCAAGTACCTATTCACCCCCCATACTAAAAGTAAACATTGTCCTCAATGTTTCGAGTCTAAAGGTGGAGCACCCCCATACTAGAGACGAATAATCGAATGCTTAGGATCTAGCATGAAAAGGGTGATCAACAATATATCTAAAGCCATTTATTAAGTATGCTAAAAGATAATTGTTAGAACAATAAAGGATATGTCAATGGATTCGTGAAAAACTTCTTCAAGTAAACGATGGAGGCTCACGTAAACGAACACGAGAGTCTTCAATCGTAGATGATGATGATGATCTAGATAACACAATCACAAACAACCACGAGACAACGAGTTGGAAGGGTACAAATCCCCTTATTAGTGATTAGTAAGCATAAAAGGATAAGCATGGGATCTCCCCCATGAGGCACCTCGTTTTTTATTACCGAGTCATGAGCTCGACTCGATCCCCTCAATGCTAATTATCATTGGGGAATGTGACTTGGTCGAGGTCAACCATTGAAGGAATTTCCCCACCAAAGTAGTGCTTAAGCCTATGTCCATTCACCTTAAAGTTAGGACCATCATCTTGAGCTAGCTCGATGGTCCCATAAGGAAACACTTGTGTAACGGTGAAAGGACCCGACCAACGAGATTTCAATTTCCCGGAAAATATCTTAAGTCTAGAGTTAAAAAGTAACACTTGATCACCAACGTTAAAAACCCGGTTTTTAATCTTTGCATCATGAAACTTTTTAGTCTTTTCTTTGAAAATCAATGAACTTTCATAAGCATTGTCTCTTAATTCATCTAATTCATTCAATTGTATTTTCTGGTGATCTCTCGCGGTCTTCAAGTGAGAGTTTGCATGCTTAAGGGCCCAATATGCTTTGTGCTCCAATTCAATGGGCAAATGACAATTCTTCCCATAGACTAACTTATAAGGAGTGCAACCGATAGGTGTCTTATAAGCGGTCCTAAAGGCCCATATTGCGTCATCGAGTTTATCAGACCATGAAGCACGGTTTTCTCCAATCGACCTTTCTAAAATCCTCTTCAAAGCTCGGTTCGAAACCTCGACTTGCCCACTCGTTTGCGGGTGATAAGCCGTAGAAAGACGATGAGTAACTCCATATTTCTTTAAAACCTTTTCGAATTGGTCATTACAAAAATGGGTTCCACGATCGCTTATAATAGCACGAGGGGTTCCAAACCGAGAAAATAATTGCTTCAAAAACTTCACTACCACACGAGCATCATTAGTAGGTAAAGCCTTAGCTTCCACCCACTTAGAAAGGTAGTCCACCGCGACGAGGATATACTTGTTACCGTGAGACGATGGGAACGGCCCCATAAAGTCTATGCCCCATATGTCGAAAATCTCACACACTTGAATTATGTTTTGTGGCATTTCATCACGTTGAGATGATTTTCCTTGACGTTGGCACGAATCACACGACTTCACAAGTGCGTGTGCATCACGATAGATAGAAGGCCAAAAGAAGTCGGCATCGAACACTTTCTTAGCCGTTGATGACGTATAGTCCCCAGCCGGGTCATGAACCCGGCCCATGGGTACTACCCGTATCCGGCCCATCACAGATGGGTGGAATAATGTCATTCAGGCTTATGGGCTTGGATGAACAGTAACTGCACACATGTGTGCGGCCCACGGCCCGGTGCGGCTGACATGGCCGACAAAGGGTTAGACAGAATAATATTCTGTCTAGGTATATCTTTATCCCAATGGAAGAGGATATTCACTACTAGAATTAGAAGATAACAATCATTCTAATTCTGGTGGTTATCTCTTCCTTGGGGCCGAAGCATCAGTGAAAGCCCATTAGGGTTTCACTGCCTATAAAAGGAACCCTCAAGGGTTCCACAAAGGTATTACGACTTGTACTCTAAACTCACATAAACCCTAAATCGATTACTTACTCTCACGCTGGAGTCTAATCGTGGGAAACATTCCCACGGTAAGCTTAACACGTGCTGTTTAGTGTGCAGGATCCCAACCAAACGATTCACTTGGTGCAGGAGCCGGAGCCCAGCCAACCCGAATTAAGCCTTATTCGGGTCTAGCAAGGATCAACCAACTTTTGCATCAACAAGTTGGCGCCATCCGTGGGACCCATTACACTAAGCTAGAACAAAACCTCATCTCGATTTTTTTCAATGACGAAGGGGCATCCACAAGCTAATCCCAGGAATGCGAATCCCGGGAATCGGAAGTCCCAAGGGGAAGGGATTCTAATCCCCAATCAATCACCTAGCCGCCTCGTAGGCGGGCCTGGTAACCGTAGCAGTTTTCAGCCCGTGGGGGTGACGAGCACGATCTCTGTGACACCCCCACCCACTTCAACCCTGGATAACCCTGACCCAGGGAGTGCGCCAAATCCTCCTAACAAGGAACCGCGCAGACCCGCGACAGAGGAAGAAGTGGAAGTCCTACCACTCAGCGAGGAGGATCTTACTCGAGTTCTCACGCAGAACTTTGATAGGATTGTCCCGGGAATCGCATCAAGGTTGAATCTAGGGAGGAACCTCCAATCCAGACTCAACTTTGGTGAAACCGGACCAATCACCTCCTCCCAAAATCAGAGGAAAAGGAGGGCTCGGCCTCAGGAACAGGGCACCTTTGAGGAAACCCCTCAACCTTGGAATGTGTTTGAGCGCATAGGAGATCGCCTCATACAGGAACTAACGCAGTATCGAGAGGGAGGAAGGTCAGATGGCTCACCCGAGCGACCAAATCGAGAGCTGGCCAGAACCGTACGTCGCCCGAGTGTGTGGGATAGGATGAATACTGGGAGAAAGGCTCCTGGTTCGTCCCAAAAAAGTGGTCCCTATTCAAAGGATGGGGCACCACCGCCGTCCCCAGACCCATCCGGGGAGGACTCAGATGACCATCCGCCTAAGCATCGCCGGCCTAGGCGCACCCCACCACCACCACCAAACAATGATGATTATTATGGTGGCCCTTACTATCGAGACGCGGAAGCGGAGGATCTTTCGCGTCCATGGTGTGAGCCGTGGGATGACCCTAGGCTCACCCGGCCATGGGCGGACCCCAGGGAGGACCCTTTCACCCTCCGCATACGGAACTATTCTGAGGACACTAAACGTCACATGCCGGCGTGTATTAAGACCTATGATGGATCCGGTGATCCGGTGGATCACCTTAAAATATTTGACACGCAGGCTAAAATTGAGCGATGGCCCATGCCTATATGGTGCCAAATGTTCAATTCAACCCTGATCGGAAATGCTCGTGACTGGTTTGAGGCACTCCCTCCACGGAGCATTGATAGTTTCACGGAACTACGCACTGCGTTTGAGAACAATTATACTCAGAGGAAGAAGTATAATAGGAACCCGGTCTCATTGGCAACTGTCAAACAACGGCCGGGGGAGTCCACAGAAGCCTTCACTGAACGCTTTAATGATGAATGCACGCGCACAAGAACAATGCCGGAGCTCCTGAAAATCTCTGATTACATGCACGCCATAACAGACAGAGAATTGATCAGGCGCCTCAATGACAAGCGTCCAGAGAGATATGATGACCTCATGGAAAGGGTCAGAAATTTCATAGAAGGAGAAACAGTTGTGGCCGCGGCCTACCCATCCCGAGCAAATGGGTATCGGTCAAATGACCAGTCCCGGAGACAGTCGGGCGGTCAAGGTAATCAGAACAATAACAAGGGCTCAGACTATAAGAGCCAAAGCAAAGGAGGACGATCGGATGATAAGTTTACCCCCCTAAAGATGTCCTACCGGGAGATCTTGCTGACAGAAGGGGCGAACTTTCCAAGGCCTCCCCCAATGACCACTCCCCCGGAACGTCGGCAAGGAAGTCGCTTCTGCGAGTTCTATAATGACAAAGGCCACGGCACGGAGGAGTGCATCCAGCTCAAGAAGCATATTGAGTCACTGATCAAATCAGGTAAACTCAAGCACCTAGTTAAGGATTGGAAGGATGGAAAAGACAACAACAAGAAGTATGATAAGAAGGATCCCCAAAAGGACAAACCTTCGACTATATACATGATCCAATCCAGACAGCGCCGCACGAGGCAGAAAGTTGGCCAAAAATTTTCACGCGGCAGGGAAATCTCGTTCCCTCTCATCACGGCAAGCGATGTGATCGATGCGCCTCTCACTATTGAGATAAGCATTGGAACACACAATGTTCGTCGCATGTATGTGGATGGAGGATCGTCAACAGAGGTACTGTATGAACACTATTTCGTGCAGTTATGCCCAGAAATAAGAAGCCAATTAGTACCGGCCACGTCGCCGCTTACTGGCTTTAGTGGAGACACTATTTGGCCGATAGGGCAATTACGTTTGCTTGTAACCATTGGGAATGAGGAACATTCCACTACGGCGTGGATGAACTTCATGGTGATACGCTCACACTCTCCGTACAATGGGATCATAGGCAGGCCGGGCATTTTGGCTATACGGGCGGTACCCTCTACGGCACACGGAATGATCAAATTCCCCGTGGAGGGGGGAATTGTTACCATTTACAACACAATCGTACCGGCATCCGAGTGTCACACCGTGACAACACCGGCTCCACCTGTCCTGCCCAAAGATGGATCACCACCTCCCAATTGGAAGCTGGCCATTCACCCTGACTATCCGGAACAGGAGGTATCCATAGGAGGGGCGCTCTCGGATGGCGGCAAAAGGGCCATGTGCTCTCTTTTAAGTGCAAATCTAGATATATTCGCATGGGAGCCAAAGCATATGATAGGTGTGCCACGTGCGATAGCAGAGCATAAGCTCCAGATCCGCCAAGGGTACCAACCCATCAAGCAAAAGAAGCGCGGCCAGGCGCCTGAGCGCAGCCAAGTAATATTGGAGGAAGTACGGAAACTAGTGGATGCAGGCATCATGCGTGAGGTATACTACCACGAGTGGTTGTCCAATCCGGTCATGGTCAAGAAGCATGACGGAAGTTGGCGCATGTGTGTTGATTTTACGGATCCAAACAAGGCCTGCCCACAGGACTGTTACTCGTTACCGGAAATCGACTGGAAGGTGGAGTCCCTATATGGGTATCCTTTTAAATGCTTTTTGGACGCGTATAAAGGGTATCATCAAATCCAGATGGCGGAGGAGGATGCAGAAAAAACGGCGTTCCATACGAGCCAGGGCGTGTATTGCTATACGAAAATGCCGTTTGGACTGAAGAACGCCGGTGCTACATATCAGCGGTTGGTGGATAAAGCTTTTGAATCACAGATAGGCTGCAACTTGGAAGTCTATGTTGATGACTTGGTGATAAAAAGTCACACGGAGGAGGCACTCCTCCGAGATGTCCAAGAGACATTCGACACTCTGAGAAGGATTAACATGAAGTTAAATCCAAAGAAATGACGTTTGGAGCAACTGAGGGGATGTTCCTCGGATATTTGATTGATCCAAACGGCATCAAACCTTGCCCAGAGAAGACGGATGCAGTGATACAACTGCCGTCCCCGCAGACACGGAAGGAGGTGCAATCCTTAAATAGGAAGTTAGCCGGACTGAATAGGTTCCTATCTAAATCCGTAGAGAAGTCATTACCCCTATTTAAGACACTCAAGAAGTGCATTAGAAAAGGAGACTTCCGGTGGACGAAGGAAGCCGAGGAAGCCTTCGGCCAACTCAAGCAGCATCTTGCATCTCTCCCTATGCTAGTAGCTCCCCGGCCAAAGGAGGAACTCATTATGTATCTCTCAGCTACTCATGGCGCAATAAGCGTGGTACTTATGACGGATAGAGATACAGTACAAACTCCGGTTTACTTTATAAGTAGAACACTACAAGGGCCGGAGTTGAATTATTCCTCCATGGAAAAATTGGTATTAGCACTAGTGTTTGCTACAAAGCGGTTGCGCCGGTACTTTCAGGCGCACCCGATTGTAGTCATTACGGATCAGCCAATCAAGCAGGTTATCTCTAGACCAGATGTGGCAGGAAGGCTACAGAAATGGAGCATCCTATTGGGGGAGCACAATATATCTTACAGGCCAAGAACGGCTGTTAAAGGCCAGATCCTGGCAGATTTCCTGATCGAGAAGCCGGATGAGGAAGGGCCAATCATCAAGCAAGACGAGATCCCAACAGAACCATGGGTGTTATTCACGGACGGATCTTCGTGTACGGACGGGTCCGGAGCAGGTCTCATCCTCACAAATCCGGAAGGAATGGAATTCACGTATGCCCTCCGTTTTGAGTTCACGGCCACCAACAACGAAGCGGAATATGAAGCATTAATTGCGGGTTTAAAAATCGCCGCTAGAATGGGAGTCCGCAACCTTGAGGCCTACGTGGACTCGCGGCTTTTAGCGAACCATATTCTAGGTGGGTATGTGGCTAAGGAGGACAACATGGTCAGGTACTTGGAAAAAGTCAAGTCGCTAATCGCGACTTTCAGTAAGTTTTCCATCAAGCAGGTGCCAAGAGGCGAGAACAAGAAGGCGGACGCTCTTAGCAAGATCGCATCCACAAGCTTCGCTCACTTATCTAAACAAGTCTTGGTGGAAATACTCATGGAGAAATCTATAACGGAAGGGGAGGTTGCTGCTATAGTTGAAGAGGATGGACCTACATGGATGACCCCAATTATCAACTATTTGACTAGTGAGACCCTTCCAGACGAGGAAAAAGCAGCACGGCGCATAAGAAGGAAGGCGCAGCATTTCGGACTTCGAGAGGGCATCCTTTACAAACGCTCTTTCTTGCAGCCGTGGTTGCGGTGTGTTGGACCACGTCAGGCCACTTACGTAATCAGTGACATACACGAAGGGTTGTGCGGCATGCATGCAGGTCCACGATCCGTGGTAGCCAGAGCCTTACGAACGGGATATTATTGGCCCACCATCCACAGAGACGCGCGCGACATGATTCGCAAGTGTAGTGATTGCCAAGTGCATAGGCCAGTACCGTGACACCCGCAGCAGGAGCTTACACCTATCACGTCCCCATGGCCATTCTATAAGTGGGGAATTGACATTGCAGGACCATTTCCTGTAGCTGCGGGGGGAGTTAAATTCTTGATTGTTGCAATGGACTGTTGATCCCAAAGTCAGATCTTAAACCTTAATAGCTTGTTTAAGGGTTGTGATAGAGAGAAAGAATTCAATCTAACACTAGAGAAACTTTGCAAAGCAAAGTAACTAAACAAGATGTGGAATGTAATGTTTAGCACAAGAACAAATGAGATTCAAACGTTGAACTTTAATATATCAAAGATATACGAATACCCAAAGTGGTATTAGGGTTTACAAAACCTTAAAGTAATAATAATGAAAAACGAAATGAGAAAGACACCCTTTGCATGCTAACCTAGTGAGTCCTTTTATAGATGCAAGGACCCACGTACAAGATCACTACTAACAAATTATGGAAAGTATTAAGGAATAATAACTGAAACGCGTAAAGATCTATTCCATGTTTATCTTCAAAAGAAACACCATCATTGTCATGCAGGGGTACAAAGTTAGACAAGTAAGCTTTGTGTCCAGTCATACTTCTTGAGCATCCGCTATCCCAATATGCTCTATCATCCCTTGTCTTCTTTGTCACCTGCAAAAGGAAAAACAAATTAGTTTTTCTTGGGGACCCAAGCCATTACAGACTTGGATCTACCTCGTGTATCAATGTAGGATAGCTTATCGAAAACTAGAGATACACCATTAGATTGAGTACCCCTTTTGGGTGCCCAAATCCAACGAGCTGAGGCTTTCACAGCTTTTCCCCATCTTCCCATGTTCCTAGAAGGTACAGATTTTCTAGCAGGGGATACCCCAGTTTTAGCAGGGGAATCCTTATGCTTAGCAGAGGGAACCCACCTTTTGTTTTGGCCTCTGTTCATGTGTTGGTAAGGTCTAGGGCCAGATCTATATGCAGTATAAGGTGTTGGGGTGGTCACAGAAGTGTTGGGCTTTGGGTGAACATCATTTTCCTTTCTAAGGGCTGGAGCAACATATTTCTCAGCTACTCTATTTCTCAAGGCAGGGGCAACATACTTGGCAGGGGAAAAGGATTTTGCCCCTGCATTTAGAAGAATGGCTCTAGGTTGCATATCCTTTAAGGGATTTGCAGCCACCATCTCCATTGGTGCCTTACACTCTTGATAAGTGTGTTCAAAACTGCCACATGTGAAGCAGGGCTTGGTATTGATCACAAAGTCTTTTCCTAATTGATGAGACTTTTGGTCATTCCAATTTCTTTGATTACCTCTGACATTCCTGTACATACCAGCATATTTAATGGTAGGTTTAGGAGACTGTGGCCTAGCATTAGATTTGGAAGAGATGCTCTTAGAGTTTGGATTGCTGCTAGAGATTCCTTCTTTTGAAAATCTAACAGGGTTGTCAATTTGCTTTAAACCAACCTGTTCCTGTTTAACATCCCTAATGACACTAGTTTTAACTAGAGACTCTTCTGTATCAAGGTTATTAGGTATATAAGCACTCAAGTCAAACTCAATGTCATCCTGTTTTTCAAAACAAGGGAGACCAGTCCATGACAAGTCTTTTCTAGGATAGGCAGCATGGATGTTAGCAGGGGGTGGTGGTATAGTAGCATTCATATTCTTATTTCCAAACCCTGTTTTGTCCTTAGGAGATTGACCAATTTCAAATGCCTTGGTTAAATCTTTTGAAGCTTTTCCAAATTTTTCGACAGTTTCCTCATCTATCTTTTGGTTAGCTTTAAAAATTTCAAGTTTAGCAGTTAAAACATTTATAGATTGGTTATTCTCCTTGGCATCTCTTTCTAGAATCACAATGTGATCCCTATACTCACTTTCTCTTTGCCTATACTCTCTTATGGTGGACTCTAGTTGTTCTAAAGCACGTTTGTAATTATCAAGATCATTATCACAATTGATATAGTCAGCTTTTACCTTTCTGATTTGATCATTTAAAGATTCAGTATTTTTTCTACAAGCTTTAGTACAGTATGAGTCATCATATACCTCATTGTCAGAGCTGGAACTTGACATGGCCATAAGTGCAAAGTCTTCTTCCTTTTCCTCAGCCATCAAAGCTTGATTTCTTTCCACATTTTCTGTCATAGCACTCCAGTCCCATCCATTTGCTCCATCTATCCCCTGCATTGCTACCATGGCTTTAGCACCAGAATCCTCATCCTTTCTATGGCTATTTCCAGACTTAGGTCCTCTGCATTCCCTGGCAAAATGACCCTTCTTGCCACAATTGTAGCATTCAACTTTTGCTTTATCAAACCCAGCCACATCAGATGGATTAATTGTGATCTTCTTCCCATACTTCTTGTGGAACCTGTTGGCTCTCATGCTTAGCAAAGCCATATTCCACTTGATATCCAATTCTTCTAGTGCTTTCTTACTGATTTGATTCAGATCTTCATGTAACACTGTAGATCCTTGTGGCCCTTGAGATGCTATGAAGGCACATGCAGTATCAAGGCTGAATGTAGCTGGTCTTTCTTCATCATAGGAAGGTCCAGACCTGGTAGCAGGGGAATAAGTAGCAGGGGCTACTTCTATTCCACTGTTCTTGGAGATTCCACTGCTTTGTGATATGAATGCCATGTTAGCAGGGGGATCAGCAATTCCACTTGAGTTGGTGGGAATTGTCCCTTTTGACTTCATTTCATTGACAATAGGTTCAAAAACTTTTAAGTTATTGTATATATCATCAATATTCTTGTTGTCCAAGTCATCCTTATTCTGCCAGATTGCCTTATAGACAAACCATTCTTTCTGGAGGCTATTAAGAAACCTAGTATTCACCTGCTCTCTTGTCACCTCAATATCAAAGAATTCCAAGTGGGCCACCATGTCTTGAAGCCTATTGTAAATAGCTCCAATTGATTCATCACCAATTGCTTTGAAAGAAGCAAAATCATCCAGCATTTGGTTCTTCTTCTTCTTCTTTGTGGCTTCATTTCCTCCAAAGGTTGTGCCTATGGCTTCCCATAGTTCCTTAGCTGTTTTGTATTTCCTGAATCTGAGTTGATGTCTATCAGGTAGGGCCAACAGTAATGAGCTGTGAGCCCTGACATCATGCCTTCTAGCCAGTATTTCCTTATCACATAGAGCAGCAGATTTCTTCTTGTCCTTACCTTTGGAACTTTCACCTTCATCCTTGCCTTCTTCAACTGCCACCATTTTGTTGAATTGATCACCAAACTCTATGATCTCCCAGAGAACATAGTGTTCCATTTTCAGGTATTGTTGGATTCTGAATTCCCATAATTCAAAGTTTTCAGGATCCAACATGGGTAACTTGAGGTTATTGTGGTTGTTGCTGTTTGTGGATGAATCTGAAGACATGTTTGCTATGAGGATTTTGTTCTTGATTTAGACAAAGTTTCTCAACAAGCTCTGATACCACTTTGGGTAATCGTATATCTTTGATATATTAAAGTTCAACGTTTGAATCTCATTTGTTCTTGTGCTAAACATTACATTTCGCATCTTGTTTAGTTACTTTGCTTTGCAAAGTTTCTCTAGTGTTAGATTGAATTCTTTCTCTCTATCACAACCCTTAAACAAGCTATTAAGGTTTAAGATCTGACTTTGGGATCAACAAGTGGTATCAGAGCGGGTGGCTCTCGATATCTAGGAGAATCAAGATGTTTTTCGTGTTCGAGTTCGTTGCTGTGAAGATCTAGGGTTTGTGTTAAAACCCTAGGTAATTAATTTTTGAAGCTATGAAGACGTTCTTGGTAATTATGTTCGTATACTGCTGCTACTGTCCAAACAATTATAATGTTTGTTTGTGCTCCATATAGCTACGGTTTAAACATTATATTGCTTAGTCTTATATATGTTTGAATATATGTTGAGTGGGGTTCGAATAAAAAAAATTTAATGAAGGTGTTGGATGCTTTTAGCGCGTGGGACATTGACAAATAAAGAAGTGGATACTTTTGTTTGTAGTCCTACGCATACAAACAAGAATCGTCAAACCAAAGGAAAGTTGCTGTGGTGAATGAATACAGTATAAGTTATTCATGTGCTTTTGAGTCAGACACAATAAAGATCATGTGGGGCAAGATGTTGTTTTATTGTAAGTCACGAATTGAATTGGCATTTACCCATCATACGGTTCAATGATTGGTGAAAAGGGATCATCACATGATAAAGTAAGCTATTGTTAATAGTATTTTTTACGGAGTATAAAATAATGGTCCATTTGCTCATTATCATTAACTGCCAAAAGACAAGGATAACTATCAAACAAGAGGCTTGGTGGTCCCTAGGATTCACGTGGGATTGGTTGGATGAAAAGCAATTCACGTTAGATTCTAGTTACTTGCTAATATGGTCCAAGATTGTGGTACATTATTGACTTATTGTACACTGGTCATTGGCTTACGTATGCCAGCAACGTATAATTAAAAGAAAAGACGCTCGTACTAAGGGGAAGCAATGATGGACGTTTCGGGGGCTTCGGTGAGCTATCAGATTTGAGCAGAAAGACACAGAGGTTAATTTTTTATTTCCCCTGTTTGTCACAGACCAGTAACAAAACAGTGGCATTAAAAGTTTCCCCTGTTGTTGAAAAAGTTCCCCTGCTACGACCCCCTGCCTTCATTAATCCCCCTGCTGCCAGAAAAGTTCCCCCTGCTGTCAGATTTGGTTTTTGGGACAGCAATGTTTTGGAGTATGGGTTATTCACAGCAACCGGTTTAAAGGTATAAAGGCTCGTTTTAATTTTATTGATTACGAAGAAAAGTTCTTATTAGTTATTTGAAGACGAAGTAGATTTTCGCGGGTATGTGTTTTATGCTTAAACGCTTAGTGAAGAAGTGGTACAAGATCTAGGAATGTGTGATCTTTCTTATGGTACTCTATGCACATATTTTCTATCACTTAAAGGAGTTACATTATTGTGCTCAGTGTCTCATTTCAAAGGTAAATGAGGATTTTGTATGGGGAACACTTTGTCATGTGGTTAGTGCAAGATATAAAACGCAAGTTCGGGTTATTCTTCTTCATCATCAAGTAAGTTATAATCAGTTTTCTTCATATGTAATCATTACATAAAGCCTACAGAATTGAAGATTCATCAATGACTAGCACAATTTTAGGGGAAGCAAATTGTTGAAGTGTTAGTCATTCATATATGACATTGAAGTGAAGGTTTTCGTTACTGCTTATTGGTACTACGACAACTAATGTGAGTATCTACTGCTTAAAATCATTTTTTATTAGGATCCTAGGCCTATGTGCTTCATGGAGGGTATTTTGAAAGGTGGAATGCTTGGGTTAGAAGTATGGTATTGGTTGGTAGTCGTTGAAAATCAAGGTTGTTTACATAGAAGACCCCTATTTGATCATGTCAAAAAGGGGAAGAAGTCTACAAGGACTAAAGTAATCTGTCGATCCTTAGTGTCGTATGGTTTACAAAAGATATATGCTTAAGGGGAAGTGTTTTGACATTATCAACTAGGGGAAGATTGTTGGGTCAAAAGTGAGTTGATAAGTCAAAACACAAAGACAGGGACTAAATCTGCCAATACTGAATTCTTCAAGCTGGTGGACAAAGTATCAAGATAGGAATGAAGAATATCAGGACTACTATATAGGAGATTTTGTTTTTAATATTTATCTTTTGTAACAGCTGTAGTTTCTAGTATATAAAGAAACACAGCCGTAGGTTTCATTCACTACTTTCATATTCACAATGTAACCTACTGTAAACATTGATCTCTAGGTGTGGGATTCAATGTACACACACCTAGAGTAGTTTGTGTTAATCATTAATACAAACTCTCTTTGGGAATCATTCATCTTTGTTAAACATCTTTATTCATGTTAATTGTGCAATTCCGCTGTGTTCATCACATGTACAATTATCATCCTAGATAAAACGGTTTTTACTGTTTGAGTCTAACGATCTTGGATTCAACATGGACTACTTCACACGATGGATAGAGGCCAAGGCAGTCAAGTCTATCACAGGCAAACAAGTTAAGAAGTTTGTTTGGGAACATATTGTGTGACGTTTTGGTTTACCAGGAGAAATCATCTCGGATAACGGCAAGCAGTTCACGGACAACCCGTTCAAAGATTGGTGTGCATCATTGAACATCAAGCGTCGCTTCGCATCTGTTAAGCATCCGCAGACAAACGGCCTCGTCGAACGAGCTAATAGAAGCTTGGGGAATGGCATCAAGGCGCGTCTGGATGAACGGAGTGGTAAATGGGTCGATGAGTTATCACATGTGCTATGGGCGCATAGAACTATGATCAAAACAGCCAACAGAGATACTCCATTTGCATTGGCTTACGGCACTGAAGCTGTTATACCAGCAGAAATAGGAATGCCTACCATCCGCACGGCGGAGGTTAATGTCGTCACGAACGATGAACAGCTGCGAATCAACCTGGATCTGTTGGAAGAAAAAAGGGAAATAGCAGCCATCAATGAGGCTAAGTCCAAGGCTAAGATGAAGGCTTATTATGACGCCAAGGTCAAGGGTGTTTCCTTTCGACCAGGAGACTACGTCTATCGTGCTAACGAAGCAAGTCGAGCGGAGAACACAGGAAAGCTGGGCCCTAAGTGGGAAGGACCGTATGAAGTCACTAAAGCCTTGGGATGATGCGCGTACAAGCTACGTGACATGGATGGCCGCGACCTTGAGCGCACATGGAATATTTCCAATCTCAAAAGGTGCTATCTTTGAAAGCTACGGCTTCTGCATGGGAACTTCGCTATGAGCGGTCTTAATAAAGAACCTTGCGGTTTTATCTGTTTTGTTTTGTCTTATGTTTGTTTAGATTCCTTTCTTGTTCTTTAGGACTTGTCATTATTGTTCAAACAAAAGTGTAAACGTTCTAATAAAATGCCGTGGTGCCTAGCTAGCTCCACGGCCTGTTTCGTGCAAATCATTTTTTAGATTTTTTGTTAGTCGTATGAGTTTTACTTATATCATAATATGTCATGTTTTATTCATATGCATTCTTTCAAATTACTGTACATGTACTATACGCCTCCAGGCGGGGTAAGAGGATTAAGTGAACCTACTAATTCAACTTGCCGCGTAAGAGGGATGCAACCCCAGCCGCACGGATCATGTATCCTTACTAGACACCTTAATCACAAGACGTTGGGGTAAGTTCCATATGTTGTAGCCGCACAGTGCTCCGCATAATAAATACGCACGTCGCATATCTAGTAAATTATAGACTTGTATGTATTTTCTTTCTTTGTGTGTAAGACGTGATATATCATGTAGTATTGTGGTACAATATTTAAACACAGTAAAAATACACAAGTTTCCAAAATAGATAACAAAATTGTCGTGGCTACTCACGGACTTATACACAAAAATACAAATGTTGTTAGCCGTGTACATACACGGCCGAATAGGAACAATAAATATTCAAAGGGTTACAAACCAAAGTGTCTGAAAGGAATCATAAAGTAGGAGCATCCTACATGGAGGGGAAAAACTTACCCATTTCCACTTGCTCTTCGACCAGACACGACAACCATTCATCACTTTCTTTCCGCTTCTGGGCTTGAGCCGCAGTCCTCTCCAGCACCACACTTAAGGGTTCTTCGTCGAGCACGATCCTGGTTACGTCCTCATATATGGGAAGTGTCAAGTGGTTGGGGGATGGAGCGAAGGAAGCATGGGAGGACGCGCTAGGACTGAGCTTTCCCATGATTTCCATATTTGACGCATCTTTGGTAGCCTCCAGCTCGTCCAGGAATGGATAGTGCAGATCTCGCATCGCGGCCATAGAGGCAGTCATCCTGCTAGCAGCTTTAGGCTTAAAGAAGGCATGATTGGTGACATCCTCCCCCTTCGTGATCAGCTCAGCGGCCTCAACCATTCCCTCGTGCCGTCCGTGGTCAATACCATCAGACACAAGGCTCGCGAATTGTTGCACAAATTCCGGGGCCTCTAATACCTTCATGACGGCCAGGCGTGCTCCATGCCCAACCATCCACCTACGGCCGGCAATAGCTGTTAACAGTTGGGGGCATAGCACATTGTCACGTTCAGCAGTGAGGGCATCAATCATCAACTCTTTTTGGGCAAATGCCTCTTTCAGCTCTTGGATAACCGACCTCTCATCGGCAAGTTCCCTTTGTACTTTTTCCATGTTTTGGACGGCCAGGTGCGCGTCTTCTAGTTTCTGGTTAAGCACGTCTACTTGGCTGGAGTACGAGTGGGCAGAAGCTTCCGCCGTGGCTACCTATAAGGAAAAAACGTGTTAGCATATATTCCTTTTATAATATGGGTGGTGCGGCACGGATATGTACCTTGGTGGTTGCAGCATCTAGTTGTGACTCAAGATTGGCTACTTGCTGGTCGTATTCATTCGCGCGGGCCGACTGTTTTTTAATGGTCGCCTCGGCATTGGCCAGTTGGGATTGGAGGTCGGCAATTTGAGCTTCATTATCTTCAATCATCTTCTCCCTCCGTCCAACTTTCCTCTTGAGAGAGTCAACATGCCCAAGCGCGGCTTCAAACCTAACCCTCATCGAGGTTCCCATCGCCATTTGGTGTACCAGGGTACCATTGTACTCATCCGCCAAGTCTGCATGACTGAGCGAATTTACCTCTCGCACCAAGCTGGGTGGTATGCAGTTGTTGAGGTACTCCCGGCACTCATCAGCGTCCCTCAGTCGTGACGCCGTGGTAATATTCCATACAGGGTTGAACGGTTGAGGGGCGCCGGACGCGGGGAAGTCTTGGGAGGCTGTGGGTGAACCTTCTTCAAAAACAGGGCCGGACTTTGTGGGGGCCGTGGGGTTTCCTTCCATTTCTTTTCCTTTCCCCTTATCAACTTGGGTGTCAGAAGGAGGCGCGGCACCAGTCTGGTTGTCCCTGTACAACAAGTATTGGGAAATATTTTAAGTATTGCTTACAAGGAAACTGGTCATTCTTACATATTAGGAAGGAGTCTTACATGTCGTCTCTTGCTAGTTCGGAGGTGGTTGGGGCAATCTGAGTAACGGGATCGACATGAGCGGCCCGGATAGCCTCGGAACCCTGGGTAGCACTTCCGACAGATTGATACAAGGGGTGGTCTTCTCGAAGTCTCTTGGGAGGAGTGTTGTGTTCGCCAATCTCGACTGAAGCAGTTCTCCTCATACGGTTGCTTCTTTTTCGGGTACGCCTGGCGACGGGCTGCGTTGTTGCTTCGTCGATCTCCTCCTCGACTTCTTCTTCTTCCTCTTCTTCCAGGTTGACTTGTTGTTGTACTTCTTCATCATCATCGCCCATCAGTCGGCGAATGCTGGAGGTGGTTCGTTCAATATTATCCCCCTGCTGTTCCCTGGGTGGTGAGGAGGGCCCGTCTCCTCCTTCATTCATCTGGTTGTCACCATCACCATTGTCTCCATGCTCTTCCTCGTCAGAATGGGGATCGGGAACGGCTTCAAGAGCAACCGCCATGGGTCGGGTATGCTCAAGTAGGGGTTGTTCATTCTCACGAAGAGGACGGAGACCCTCCGGCACAAGCTTCAGGTCGCCCTGGCGCAAAAGTCCAAAGAAGTTCATTTCTGTTCAGCACAAAACAACATATGTTAGCTATTTATCAAATAATTGTATGCATTTTTTGCGTACGGATGTTAGCCTACCTTCGCCCTGCCTTCTCCAAAAAACGGGATACCTATTGGAGGGACCAAAGTAATTGCGGCTAATCCCTAGCAAACATAGGAATGATTCGGGAAGGTTTTTATGGAATCCAGTCCTATTCAGATTTAACTCTTGGGAATGACGGGTGTTGTATGTACTTGTGTGCGGCTTGGGGTCGTGAGGAATCCTAGTTCTAATGATGTAATCGCCCGGCCATACCACTGCGTCAATGAAAAAGTAGTGATCATACCAATTTTTCAATGAATCCATTGGTTTATTGTGCGATTGGGGACTGTTGGAGGCTCGTTTCTTAAAAGATACCCAACCGTTTACTATGTTGGGAACATAAAAGAGCCGGAATAATTCTACGGTTGGAGGGATTCTCCTAGCACGGCAGAGGATCTCGAATTGACTAATCTTACAGGCACCTATGCAGTGGAGCTGACTAATGTGTACATCATAGTATCCTAACAGATCTACAAGAAAGTGGGTGAAGGGGATGCGGTAATTAGCCGCATCAAAGAGGCGAGTATACAGGCCAATCTTACCTGCTGGAGCCTCAGTTATGAGGTCTCCGGCGCCAGGAAGTGAGGGGTGTAGGTTGGTAGGGATGAAATAATTTGTACAAAAGTGGTTTAATTGGTCTTGGGTCATGACATTCAGCACGGATCCAATGGTAGGGCTGTTTCTATGAGCCATTACTAAAAAAGAGTGTAAGGACGTGGTGTTCTAACCTGCGTGTGAAGGGATCCGTGCGTATTTGGTTCAAGCTAAGAGGAAAGCTTTAATGGCAGAAATGAAGGTTATAGATGTGTGTTTCACACAGCCGTGGGGGTGGCTTATTTATAGGGTTGCCTCATGGGTCACGACATGTTGGATGTGTGACACGTGTCTGCCACTATTCTTAATCGTGTGGCTAGGGGGCAAGTGGCAAGTGAAACGTCAGGTGGGACCCACGGGTCATATCTGATTCAAACGTTTGCACTGCTCAAGGTTCTGACTGTCTGCACTTTTGTCAGTCAAACAAGTCAGATGAACAGTTATTCATGTCGGGTTATGCGGCTCTTACGTAAGACTTGACATTTAATGTTATATTTAATTTGTCTCGGTCGCTATATGCGGCTGAGATGTTGATGAAATAACTTCCTAAGCCAGGTTGCCACGTGCGGCCAATACAAATTCTTGGACAATTTGTCATTCACTATGGTTTCCTTGGTACGTCCGGGGAGCATCTTGGTAGTCTAGAGGTTCCACCTACGGTTGTAACAACTAGACTGGGGGGACATGATGACGTATAGTCCCCAGCCGGGTCATGAACCCGGCCCATGGGTACTACCCGTATCCGGCCCATCACAGATGGGTGGAATAATGTCATTCAGGCTTATGGGCTTGGATGAACAGTAACCGCACATATGTGTGCGGCCCACGGCCCGGTGCGGCCGACATGGCCGACATAGGGTTAGACAGAATAATATTCTGTCTAAGTATATCTTTATCCCAATGGAAGAGGATATTCACTACCAGAATTAGAAGATAACAATCATTCTAATTCTGGTGGTTATCTCTTCCTTGGGGCCGAAGCATCAGTGAAAGCCCATTAGGGTTTCACTGCCTATAAAAGGAACCCTCAAGGGTTCCACAAAGGTATTACGACTTGTACTCTAAACTCACATAAACCCTAAATCGATTACTTACTCTCACGCCGGAGTCTAATCGTGGGAAACATTCCCACGGTAAGCTTAACGCGTGCTGTTTAGTGTGCAGGATCCCAACCAAACGATTCACTTGGTGCAGGAGCCGGAGCCCAGCCAACCCGAATTAAGCCTAATTCGGGTCTAGCAAGGATCAACCAACTTTTGCATCAACAGCCGTGAGATTAGCACCGTGGTGACCACCCGTGGGTCCCTCGTGACAAGCTCTAAGGATATTAGAAGCTTCGGCACCAAAAACACAACGTCGAACGAGTTGATTCGCACAAACCCGAAAGAGATAAGGGTCGTCCCAAAAATAGAACTTGACGTCACGAAAGAATTTTCGCTTTTGTTGTGTCGTCATACCCTTGATTATGAAATTCCCCGCATGGTAATTTGAAATGTCAGCAAACCATGGGGTGGTGTCTTTAGAATTCACTACACCGAGAGTCTCGAGAGGAAATGTTTCGGTGATTTCCTTGTTCTCGAAAACATCTTTGTGAGGATCTTCTAGACGAGAGAGATGATCGGCCGCTAGATTCTCGGCTCCTTTTTTGTCAAGCACGGTGACATCAAATTCTTGGAGGAGGAGCATCCAACGAAGCAATCTCGGCTTAGCATCTTGCTTAGCTAAGAGATACTTGATAGCCGAATGGTCGGTATACACGATGCTTTTAGTTAAGACGAGATATGGTCAGAATTTCTCAAAAGCATAGACCACGGCAAGGAATTCCTTTTCCGTAGTGGTGTACTTTAATTGAGCCTCGGTCATCGTCTTACTAGCATAATGGATAGGACGGAAATGCTTTTCATAGCGTTGCCCTAAGACGGGCCCTATAGCATAATCACTTGCATCGCACATGATTTCAAAGGGTAATTCCCAATTAGGAGCATCAAGAATGGGAGCTTCGGTAAGTTTCCTTTTAAGAGTTTCGAAAGCTCTAACACAATCCTCATTGAAATTAAAAGGAGCATCCTTCTCGAGAAGGTGTGTCATAGGTCGAGAGATTTTCGAAAAGTCCTTGATGAAACGATGATAAAAGCCCGCGTGGCCTAGGAAACTCCTAACTCCCTTAACGGTTTTGGGATGAGGTAACTTGGCGATGACGTCTACCTTAGCTTTATCGACCTCAATCCCCGCTTTCGACACCATATGTCCTAAGACGATTCCTTGTTTACACATAAAATGACATTTTTCCCAATTAAGCACAAGATTGGTTTCTTCACAATGTTTTAACATTTGCTCGAGATTAGATAAACATGACGTGAAAGAATTGCCAAACACCGAGAAGTCATCCATAAACACTTCCATCGACTTCTCGATCATATCGTGAAAAATTGATATCATACACCGTTGAAACGTACCCGGTGCATTACAAAGTCCGAAAGGCATCCTACGATAAGAAAACGTTCCATAAGGACACGTAAACGTAGTCTTCTCTTGATCACGAGGGTCGATAGGGATTTGAAAGTAACCGAAAAAACCATCTAAAAAGCAATAGAATTCATTTCCCGCGAGTCGCTCCAACATTTGATCCATGAAGGGCAAAGGAAAGTGGTCTTTACGAGTGGCGTCATTTAACTTTCGGTAGTCAATACACACCCTCCAACCGGTCACAACACGAGTGGGAATTAACTCGTTGTTTTCATTAGGCACAACGGTCATTCCTCCCTTTTTAGGGACACAATAGATTGGGCTCACCCATGGGCTATCGGAGATAGGATAAATCATTCCCGCGTCAAGGAGTTTCAAAACTTCTTTCTTAATGACATCTTGAATTTTGGGATTCACCCTTCTTTGACTTTGAATTGCGGGTTTGTAGTCCTCCTCCATTAAAATCTTGTGAGTACAAAATTTTGGGTCAATACCCTTAATGTCGGAAATTTTCCATGCAATTGCCCCTTTATGAGCTTTAAGAACTTTCAAGAGCTCGGTTTTTTCATCATTAGCAAGACCTCTTGCAATAATAACCGGCAACTTGTCATCACCTTCTAAGAATGCGTATTCAAGGTGAGAAGGAAGATCTTTCAATTCAAGGATAGGTGGTTCCTCGATTGAAGATTGTGGTTCAACACTCATAACTTCCATCGGCGGAAGAAATGCTGGAATAGAAGTATCATCACTAATCAACACCTCATCTTCATTGTCGATTTCATTTGAAGTGAAATCGCCTCCTTGTAATGGAGTGAGATTTGGTGTAGAATTAGCAAGAATCGGATCCAAAATAGTGGGATTGCCACTTGACGAGCTATCGGAAAAACCTAACACTTCTTGTGAAAACTCATCGCAAACCACATCAACTAAGTCAATGTGATTGATGGTAGCGATTGCATAAACATGAGAAGCTTTTGAGTTTTGAGTTTTGAGTAGCGTTTATAACAAGTTCCTCTTCGTTGAATCTCAAAGTGATAGTTCTTGCATGAACGTCGATAAGCGATCTCGAGGTGTCTAAAAATGGACGACCTAAAATTAGAGGAACTTGAGGATCCGCGGGGATGTCAACTACTATAAAATCAACGGGATAGTAGAACTTCCCCACTTTCACGAAAACATCTTCGGCTACTCCACATGCTAAAATCGTAGAATGATCGGCCATCTCGATAGACATGTTCGAAGGAGTAAGAGCCGGAAGCGAAAGCGATTTCCAAATGGAAAATGGCATCAAATTAATTCTCGCACCAAGATCGGCCAAGGCGAGGCATTCTTTCATATCTTGTATGTCACAAGGAATGAGAAACTTTCCGGGGTCACCAACTTTTTCCGGTATGCGGTTAAGATAAACCGAAGAACAATTAGCAAGCTTTGAAAGCTTTTCCTTATCGCTCATCATACTTTTAAAAGTGGAAGCGAAACGAGGCATATATAACAACGTGTCGGCTAAACTCACATCAAAATGCACTTGTTGAAACATCTTAATAAAAAGCTCGATTTTTTGTTTGTTACGTTCTTGCATTTTTTCCTTGTTTCGTCTCGAAGGGTAAGGTAAGGGTGGTGTGGGTTGCACATTCGGCAACGGCCTTGGAATCTCGGGTTCCACAATTGGTATTGGTTCAACCGTAGGTGTGGTATGAGCGGTTCTTCGTGGGATTGTAATATACTCCTTTTCGACCATCACCTCGGGTTCTTTCTCGATTTCCTTCTCCGTAGAAGTACTTGGACGAGAGATTGGTTCCTTGAAAATTTTACCACTTCGTGTAGTAATAACCTTCATTTCTCCCTTTGGGTTTGCAATGGTATCACTAGGAAGACCACCCGAGGAAGAGGGTTTACACATGATTGCTTCAAACATTTTTGCCATTCGGTCCTCAAATTTTGATTGCCTAGCATCCGCTTTTAACAATTCTTGCTTAATCTCATGTTGTCCTTGTTCCATCTTTTGTTGATTTTGTTGAAGACGTTGAACATTTCCTTCCATTTTTATTTGCATGAGTTTTAAGTTCATTAGCAAGTTCGTTTTTAAGCTCGTTTTTCAACTCGGATCTTAAGCTAATCATCTCACGTTGCATGTTATCAAATTTAGCATCATTTGCTTTAGCATAATCCAAAAATTCTCCTTGAAGATTTTTAGTGTGAGCATTTTGAAAACCTTGTGTAGTGTTTTGAAAATCACGGTTTTGGTTTTGATTAGTCACTTGTCCATTCCCACTTTGATAATTCCCTTTGTTGTAGTTACGTTAATTGCCTTGGTAATTACCACCTTGGTTGTTGTTTCGATAGTTATTAGCATTTTGATTTGGTGGAGCTTGATTTGGGAGGGAACCTTGACCGTTTTGGTTATAAGTTCCCGTTGCTACATAAGCACTCGAAGTGTTACCATCCGCGGTAATGCACTCGGAAAGATCATGAGCTCCACCACAAGACAAACAACTCTTAGCAACCGCTTTAACCGAAGCGGAATTTGAAGCTTCTTGAGCTTTCCAATGAGACATAAGATTAGCAAATCTATCAAAAAAACCGATTTTCCTCATTAGCTTCATCATGTAAGGCATTAATGCTACGAGATGATGACGACGGTGATGAACCCAAATTGGCAACACTCGGTGTGTTACGAGGGCTATAAACCTTAGATCTATTCTCGATAATCTTTAAAGCTTCATCGGTCGTTTTGCACAAAAAATTACCACCCGCGGCGGCATTCAAGTAATCTCATTCATGATCATTAAGCCCATTATAAAAAGTATCAATTTGATGCAATTCCGAAAAATCATGGTGTTGACATTCATGTAACATCTCTTTAAAGCGTTCCCATGCCATTGAAAAACTTTCATTATTTCTTTGCACAAATCGTGAAATCTCATTTTTCAAATGTGTTGTTTTAGATGGTGGAAAAAATTTGTTCACAAACTTAGAAACGAGATGACCCCATGTCAAAATCGAATTTGGCAGTTCTTTCTCAAGCCAAATTTTTGCGGGTCCATCTAACGAGTATGGAAACAACATCATCTTAATGGCGTCATGTGGAACATCCTTAAACTTGCTAGTTGCGGTGAGACGATTAAAATTCCTTATGTGATAGTGCGGGTTGTCTTTCTCATGACCTCTAAACTTATTAGCTTGCAACATTGACATTAAACCCGTCTTAATCTCGAAATTCTCCGCAAGGATAGCGGGAATCACAATGGCCTCTCCAAAACCCTCGGTGGGTGCTTGTAGCAACTCCATCATAGTACGATTATCCATGACGACTTCTTGTTCTACAATAGGTTCAACAATTGGAGTTTGTTCTTCAATCAACGTCTCTTGATTTGCTTGCTTTTGAAGACGTTTACGAGCTCGTTTTGCTTGATTACGAGTGATCATAAACTTCACGAAGAATAATATGTGAGCAAAGAAGATTCTTTTTGGGTGTTTTGTGGATTTTCAATTTTTTTGTGTTTTTTATTGTTTTTAATTTTTTTAGATTTTGGTGTATCTTCGTAGACAACAATCTACCAAATCTCTCCTCGAATCAAACTCTTGATTAAAGAAGCCTCAAAGGAATGAAAACGATCACGTGGAGTGACCGCCTTCGAATGACTTTAGAACTTTGGTGAAAACCAAATTGTTCAAGAGGGTTTAATCACAAAGAAACCAAGCAAATATATTATACGTAATAATACTTTGGGCGGCAAAACCCTCGATTAGCCTTCAATCTTAAAATACTCACAAGCAAGCGGGGAAACGAGGCGGCGCGAAGCACTTAAGAGCATTTTTCCTTAGGGTATATTTTATAATACCCGCCTTATACCCACCTTATAGTTTGTATTTTTTAAAATCGAGCTTCACGAAAGTATTTATCTATTTTTGCCTTTTTCTTTTTGTTTGAGATTCGAATACAATAATTAGGAGATCAAATCCCAATTAAGGTTGTGTTTTCACACTTTTGGAGATATTTTGTATTTATTGTGATACTTAATACAATATAGTAATAATAATTTCACAAGAAAAACCAAAAAACCGATAATACGTATTAGTAGATTTCTACTAATACAAATACTATTTATGGTTAATATTAAAAACAACAAATCAAATTAATCACGACACACCTCCCCGGCAGCGGCGCCAAAATGATTGTAGTGTTTTACCACACCTTTAGGAAAAGGAGCGTAAAAGCGGTAAGTATTAAGTGATGATTTAGGAAAATCAAGCACTAATGACCCTAAATGAAGTTCGTTTCCCAAGGAGGTATATGTGTGTGAGTAATTCGTAATTGGTTTAAGATTAATATTGGTTAGAAGGGGGTGAGAAAAGAGAATGACGAAGACGTGAAATTTATTATTACGACGACAAAACGTAAAACCGTAAAAAGCTCAAAAATGAAAATTTATTCTAAAAATTACCAAAAATTTACCAAAAATCAAAATAAATAAACTAAGAGTTTACCAATGATCAAAACTTTTTCAAACCTTTTAATTAATTAAATATTTAATTTTTAAATGCTAATTAAAGCCCTAAAAATCAAATAAATTATCAAAAAGCCCAAATAAAGATTTTTCAATTGGTAACCTATAAAATGGCCAAAAAAGATTAAAAACTATTTTTAGAAATTTTTAAACTAAGAAAAACTATTTAAATTGATTTAAAAACTATTAAAACTTAGAAAAATTATAAAAATTAATCTAAAAATGATAAAATTAATCTAAAAGTTGCAAAATTCCTATTTTAATGTATTTAAGCTAAGAAAAATATAAAAAGTGCAAAAATGTGAATTTTGAAAAATAATATTAAAATAATATTAAAAATCCAAAAATTATAAAAAATTCTAAAAACTTGCAAACTAGTTTATTTTAACCTAATTAAACAGAAAATGAAAGTGAAATGACCAGAATACCCCTATTGGGCCTCCAAATGGGCCAAAACCCAAAACAGTCAACTCTAATGGGCTAAATGGGCCCAAAAAGTCAAACTAGGCCCAATGGACTTGGAAAAGCCCTATCTGACTCAAAATTCAATTCTAAACACAAAACTCTGAAGGCCCAAAAGTTGAAAGTGAGCTTATCACAGCGTAATAAGCAAACAGCTTATCCTTATTGGGCTTTTTAGCCCATTAAGCAATAAGCTAATGCCATAAGCTCTAATTTGACACACAACCTTCTTTTGGGATGCTTAAGAGATCTGTAAAAAGAAATTTTGAAAAAGCACACTCAGTAAGCCAGAAATAAGCAAAGTAATATTATACTAAATAGTTGGGTTTGAGAATTAGGGCACCTCAGAACTTGATTCAACTTGCAAAATGTCACAAATGAACTCAATAAGCCAAATCAATCAACAAAATTCCAATAAGCAACACCAATAAGCCAGAATGAACCAATAAGCACTTATGAAAAAGTCAATTAAGTTGGTTTTCTAGTCAAACCCTAAAGTCAACCCACCAAATGCTCCAGTATGAACAAATGGGTCAACTAATGAGCACCTATTATAAAATCCTAGTTGTTGCTGGTTAAAATAAGCTATTATAGCTTATTGATAAGCTGAAACCCAAAATACACTAGCAGTGGCTAGCAACAGGGGAAAGGAGTTCCCACTGCTTTGACTATTTGACCAAGCTTTTTAGAGAGATTTAGTATGATTAAATTGGAAACAAGGGCACCCTTGTGATCAGTGAATCACAAGGAGTCTATAGAAACAAAGAAATCATAATTTGGTTCACACAATAAGCTCAAATTAAGCAAACAGTCGCCAGATATAGCACAGATATGGAAAATAAGCAGTTATGCACAAATAAGCAGATATAGCATGAATAAGCCAGCCAAATTCAACCAGATGCATATACAAGCTATATAAACTATGAATAAGCACAAACAAACTTAAATCAAGCACTGAATCAAAGTGAATAAGCAGAATCAAGCATCAACAGTTACTGATAAGAACAAGTTGAATGTGCAGAAACTTTTTGCTGATCTAATTGACAATAAATCCAATTTCAAGCATCCAAATCTCTTTCCCTGGTGTTATTAGCCTAGTTTAATAACTTGTTAACCCTAGTCTATGATTAGATCTAGGTGTCCCTTAAACCATAGCCAAAAATATCAAGTAAACAAGATTTTATAGCCCTATTATGGATCTATATGTTTCAAACCACAAAACCTGCAAACAGATGGTACATAGCACCCAATAAACAGATATAAGCACAAAGCACCACAAAGCATTCACTCAAAATCACACAAATCCAACTTAAACAGTTAACCCAAACACCCCTTAATAATCTGTTTTTACAAATTTTCAAAGGATAATTAAGTTTTAACCCACAAATCAAGTTGATAACACTTCAATAACATCAAACAATAACAGATAAGCAGGATTCAAGCAATAGAACACAGATTCCACAATAATCAAGAAAAATCACAAATATTCAGAAATTAAAAGAGAAAATGAAAAAGGAGAAGGTGCAAACCTCCAAGACCTACATCTAGGCCCTGGATTGTTTGAGTTGAGGTACTAGCAAAACAAGTACCAGCTTCCAAGTACCTGCTAAGAAAAACAAACAAAAGTGATGAATAATAAACAAGACTTTCTGATTTTTGAAACACAAGCCTTATCAATTAAAACCTTTGCCTCAAAAACCTTCAAACATGAAAGTGGAACTCAGAATTAGGCTATTCTAACACCAACTTTTAATAAACAAGAACAAGATTTCACAAATTTCTGAAAATTAAATTTTATTAACTTAAAAAGAGATTACAAAGATTGATAGCCTAAAACTGGAACAAAGGGACTCTCACAAGTTGAGGTCTCCTTTTATAGACGTATGCTATGCTAAACACTATTCACAAACCCTAGAAGTGAAATTCCCCATTTGTCCTTGCAGAATATTCTAGGTGTGTTTCCAGTTGTTTTGGGTGAATCAGGGACGTTTGTTTAGTGCTTGGTGACAAAGGAAAAGCTTTGGTTCGTTGATCTTGCCATGTCATGATCAAATGCCAGGTGTCGTCATGTGAGTGGGAGTGGGGGTATCATTCTGGTAGTGGGGATTGAGGTTTTTGGTGTGGGATGTGATTGACATGATGTGAATTACACGTGGGAACAACCAATTTCACTTTCCCCTTTGTTTTCTTCTTTTTAATCCTGGGTAAAAAGGGGTGTTCTTCATGGTAAAATCCAAACAGTAAGTGTTACCCGCGTTTATAGGAATTCAAACTTTCAGCTTGGCACTTTTGGTCCTTTGTTTTTGGGAGAAGTTGTATAGCAAGTATTTCATCCCAAATAAACGCATCCCTTTGTTATAGAAGTTTCCCTTTTTACACTTTTGGCACAAAACTTTTCCAAAAATGTTTAAAGGGTTGTTTTTGCCATTTTTCCATATTTTAAGGGCTGGTTTTGGACTTTGTTGATCTTCAAAGGTCTTCAATGTATTTTTGGCTTTATGAGGGACCATAATTGACAAATTAGATTTGATGAGGGACTAATCCTGCCATTTCTTCAAAGTTAAAGGACCATTTGTGTAATTTTGACAAACTTAAGGGACCAAACTTGTAATTATGAATTCATAAGGGTTTTAAGTGTCATTTCTTCATTCATTGAGGATCAATCTTGCATATCTTCAAGTCTTCAAGGGTAAATGTTGGATAAATCATGAATTAGGGCCCGGTTCTTTGTACGGCTTCGTTTCTCGTGTCCGTTTTTCCTTGTTTCTTGTGATCTTTTGTCTTTTTCACGATATCCATACCTAAAACACAAGTAAACAAATACAAGCACAATACATTTTATGACATTTATATGCATTTAAAGCCCGAAAAGAACGATGAGATCATGTATAAATGCCATCTCATCACAAATCATGCCATCAAATGATGATCAAGCCTCCCAAGAGCTTCAGCGGCTTCAAGATCAAGAAAATAATGCTACATCTGCTAATAAGCATTCAGGAGAAGAATCTTTTGAGTCACAACACTCAGCAGTACATACTACACCTAGCGAGACTTCATCTGCAAGTACTGCTAAGTCAAAATTTGTCAAATCTGTTGACTCACTAGAAGATATTGTACAAGCCATGGACGATGAAGACTTATATGCTAGTCTAGCTGAAGGAATCTTCTCCAAAGCTTCCTATGATGAGCAGGGTTTAGTAACGGATTTCAACAATTTGGAAACAAAAATTCTAGTTAGTTCTATTCCCATTCATAAAGTCAACAACAACCATCCTACTACACAGATTATTAGAGATCCCAAATCTACTGTAAAAATCAGAAGACAACTTCAAACCAATATTGAAACTCATGCATGCGCTTGTGAGTTATGTCAAACAACAACAGAGAACAAATCATAAAGATACTCAGCATTGTTTGTTTGCCTGTTTCTTATCTCAAGTAGAGCCCAAAAACATTTCTCAGGCTGAAGAATTAACACAATCTGAGCTACAAAAAGTTTGGATTCTTGTGGATCTTCCCTCAGGTAAAAGAGTAATTGGTACTAGATGGGTCTTCGGGAACAAGAAGGATGAAAGAGGGGTTGTTGTGAGGAACAAGGCAAGACTTGTTGCTCAAGGCTATATACAGGAAGAAGGGATAGACTATGATGAGGTTTTTGCACCAGTGGCAAGGATAGAAGCCATTAGGTTATTTTTGGCCTTTGCATCATATATGGGATTTATAGTCTATCAAATGGATGTGAAAAGTGCCTTTCTATATGGTACTTTTTCAGAGGAGGTATATATCTCACAACCTCTAGGTTTTGTAGATCCTAAATTCCACAATAGAGTCTACAAGGTTATCAAAGCACTTTATGGTCTGCATCAAGCTCCAAGAGCCTGGTATGCAACCTTATCCAATTTTCTGCTAGAACATGGATATAGAAGAGGAACCATTGACAAAACTCTGTTCATCAAGAAGAATGCTAAGGACATCATTCTAGTTCAAGTTTATGTTGATGACATCATTTTTGGTTCTACCAAGAAGACATGGTGTGAAGAGTTTGAAGCTTTGATGAAAGGAAGATTTCAAATGAGTTCTATGGGAGAACTAACTTCTTTTTGGGACTGCAAGTCAAACAAAGGAAAGATGGAATATTTATCAGCCAAGATAAATATGTTGCTAAAATCTTGAAGAAATTTTCATGTATGGATACAAGGAGTACAAGCACGCCTTTTGAAGACAAGAAGTCTTTATCAAAAGATGAACATGGAGAAGATGTTGACATTCATCTATACTGGTCAATGATTGGTTCATTGATGTATCTTACTGCTTCAAGGCCAGATATAATGTTTGTTGTGTGTGCCTATTCAAGGTTCCAAGTTCATCCAAATGTGTCACATCTACATGTTGTGAAGACGACTTTTAAATATCTTAAAAGTCAACCCAATTTAGGATTATGGTATCCTAGAGATTTCACCTTTGAATTGGAAGCTTACTCAGATAGTGATTATGCTGGAGCTAATCATGATAGGAAATCCACAACAGGAGGTTGTCAATTCCTAGGCAAAAGACTCATATCAAGGCAGTGTAAGAAGCAAACCATTGTTGCTACTTCTACAACTGAAGCTGAATATGTAGCTGCTGCTCATTGGTGTGGACAAGTACTTTGGATTCAAAATCAATTGTTAGATTATGGGTTTAACTTCATGAACACCAAGATTTGCATTGATAATGGAAGTACTGTATGCATTGTCAAGAATCCAGTATTTCACTCCAAGACCAAACATATTGAAATAAGACATCACTTTATAAGAGATGCTTATGACAAAAAGCTTATTCAAGTCTTGAAGATTCATACAGACAACAATGTAGCTGATTTGTTGACCAAGGTATTTGATGCAAAGAGATTCGAATTCTTGGTGACACACATTGGTATGCTCAACCAATAACATGTTGCATATGTTGAGGGAGGTAATAGCTGTACAAATTTTTATAATTTTTATAGTATAGTCTATGTTTTGTGTTTTTGATGTAATTGCAGGTTAATAGAAAAAGAAAAAAGAGGTTACATTGTTAGTGGAAAGCATGAACTGGTCAAAATTGTGAGGTACCGTTGTCACTCCAAGTACCGCTAGCACAAATTCAAGTACCGCTTATGTTCCATGTACTGCTACATGTCCGTTGTACCGTTAAGGGTCTCTTTTGTAAATTTGGCGGTTTCTTCGAGCTTGGGTTTGTTATTTACTTAAATACTTACTCCAATTATACAATTGATTCACCTAATCTTTTATTTTTATCTCTTGATTCTATAACCTTCTCTCGAATTTTTCGATCATCAAAAATACTAATGGCTGCTTTACAAGTAATCTCTAAGCATAATTTGGTTGCGAATCTTGCTACGAATGATGACTCTCTTGGTTTCCATGAGATGCTTGGTTTCCTATCTCAAAGTCATGTTCGCTTTGCACTCACTGTAAGTCTAGTTTTCTCTATCTCCATTGTTGAACAATTTTGGAATACTGCTGTATTAGGTACTCGGTTTGATCAACCTTGCATTAAGGCTAGGGTGAATCATAGAAACATATATGTAACTGAGGTACTGCTAAGAGAAAGTTTGAGATTAAATGATGAAAATGGACTTAGTATGCTTAATAATACAGAGATTCATGATGGCCTTGCAGCCATGGGCTATGGAGGTGCTAGGAAAAGTCTTACTTTCTTTAAAGCTTTATTTTCACCTCAATGGAAATTGCTTTTTCATGCTATTATTCACTGTTTAAGTTCTAAAAGTACATCTTTTGATCAAATTCCTGCTACATTGGCATCAGCTAGTGTTTGTCTAGCAAATAGGGTTTTTAATTTTTCAAAATTAATTTTTGAAGGCATGACTAGGAATTTGGAAGGGACTAAGAAGTTTTTGATGTATCCTAGATTCATTCAGACTTTAGTTAGTGACCAAATACCTAACCTACCAGAGTTAACTGATACATGGGATGTTCTTACATTCACAAAGAGAACTTTCTCTTTCTTGACCAAACAAGGCAATGCCTTTACAGGAACAGTAACACCATTGTTTGCTCATATGTTAGCTCAACCTGCCAATCAAGAAGGTGAGGAACCTAGAAATGCTAGCGCTTCTCAGCAAACTCCTTCTCACCAGAGTTCCCATTCCCTAGAAGATTCATAATCTTCTTCTCACAACGTTGGTGTTCCAGCAAACACTGATGAGATGATCCACACACCTGCTGCTTCTATTGCTGCTAGTGGTTCACCACAAGCACAAGCACCAGAGGTGTTGGATGTTGCAAATTTAACTGCTTTGTGTACAAGTTTGTCCCAACAGGTACAGGTGTTGCAGAAAGAAAAGCTTGTTCAAGACAAGAAAATTGCTGAATTGGAAGCTAGCCTAATCAAGTTAAGGAACAAAGTGTCACCTTGGATGAGGCTACATAGATCTATTTAGAAGTCTACAATCAAGAAGCAAATATTCAGGAACCATAAGAAAAGGCAACTGAATGCAACCAAATGGGGGAGGAATTATGAAGGACAACCACCTTCTTCTGATAATCAGACAAGGATCTCTGGAAATGACATCAATTTTGAATTGGATGAAGATATCATGGGGACTTATGAAGATGGAACTGGTTTAGAGACTGGTGTGGATGGACCTTCAAACATGGAGATTCAGCAGGAAGAACCACAGCCTACTCATGAGGAGCCACAAGTTGAAGAAATATTGGTAACTCAGCCAGCACCACCACCTCAATCACCACTTCAAACAAATTGGAGTGCTTTCTATGAGAAGTTGGAGGAAATTAATATTCAGTTTCCTGTATATTCAACTCCATCACCACAAAGACAAGTATGGTTTCAAAGGAAACAGACTTTGCAGGTACTGTCTAGATCAAGAATGATCAATGAGTGAGACAAGACTAAAGAGGTGCAAGTTGAAATGATGGCTTCTATGGAAGAAAGGGTATCTGGGGATACACAAGTGATTGAAGAAACAAGTGTGTCTAATACTAGCGAAATCAACATTGTTGAAGATCCAAGTACTGCTAAGCCAACTAAGCCGACTGCAAGTACTGTTGACATTGTTGAAGACCCAAGTACTGCTAAGCCAACTAAGCCGATTGCAAGTACCGTTGGTCATCATCCTTCACTAGAAAGTCAAACTCCTTTTGGAGAAGATAAGACTTTAGCTCAATTGCTGCTTGACTTAAGAAAGAAGAATATAGTTGAGAACACTAAACAAGCAGAGGCAGAGAAAAAGACACAACAAGAAGTTCTTGCCAAAAAGAATCAAATTCAAGGTAAGAAAGTTCAAGCTTCACACCCTACTAAAGGTATAGTTATTCAACAGCAAGCTAATGAGGAAAGATCTACCAAGCTGAAGAAGAAGCTACCTAAGATTGATCCAAAGGATAAGGGGAAGAAGCAAATATTATCAGAGTCTGAAGATGAAAGTTATTCAGATGATGATATAAACAAAGTCATGTACAGATTTAATCAGTTGGACCATGATGAGGAATTTGCTTACAGAATGCAAGCACAAATTCGTGAAAATGAATTACAGGAAGAACTTGCAGCAAAGAAGAATTTGCTAGAAGCTAAAAGAATACAGCAAGAATGGAACATACAAGAGTATGACAGGATTCAAGATGAATTACATGCAAGTGAGCTTCTTGCAGACTCATTGATAGCTGAAGAGAGAGATGCATATGATGAAGAAGAGAAATCAAAATTGATTGATTATATGGTAAGGGAGCAACAAAGATTCTTTGCTGAAAAGAGAAAAAAAGAAAAGATTAAGCCTCCAACTACTATGCAGATTAGAAATCAGATGATGAATTTTCTTAAGAAAGTTAAGGGTTTTACTCATATTCAGCTGGTCAAGAAGAAATTTGAAGAAATCAAGACTTTGTATGAGCAAAATAAGAGAACTGAATTAAATTTTGTTGAGATTGGATCTGAAGCAGATAAAAAAGCTGTTGAAGAGTTTAAGAGACATCTGCAACAACAACAAAGGCAATTTGGTAGTACTCCTAGAATTGAGCCAAGTACTGCTGAACCTACAAATACATCTCCACCTATCAAGACCACTTATGTGAGGAAGAATAGAAAGGAGAAGGTAAGTTCAAGGGAGGAAGAGACTGCTCAAAGAATGAATACAGGAGTTGAAACTCAAGATATTGCTCAGACTGAAAATATACAAGCAGTACATACACAGTCAACAGTACATACAATAGTACATACTGAGGAGACGGTACATATAAACTTGGAAGAGGGTTCAACAAAACTTGAGGGAATTTCTAAGGGTGTTAAAAGGAAAAGGTCAACAAAGACAAAGAAGAAAGCCAAGAGGGCTAAATCAACAGCAGAGGATAGTGATGATGATGAGAGCTTGAAGAAGTACTTGAAGATTGTAAAATTTGAAGATCAATGTATTGATACAGAGATTTTTGGAAAGAGAGCATCCATTGCTAAATGGATTTACTCTATGTCTGAAGGACTTGAAGCTTATGGAATTCAGAGAACTGATGGCACAACAAGGATATTCAGACTTTTGGAGGATATTTTTCACATTCTTGACAGACAAGATATTCAAGATCTTTCCAGGTTAGTTCAAGAAGCCAGTGCAGGTAAAACTGGAGTATCACTATTATACTGGGAATTTCTCTTTATGTATGAGCCACACAATTATGATCAAGAAATGTTGAAAGAATTAGAGAATCAAGTTCCTAGTTACTGGAGATATTATAGGTCATGTGGATTGCATATTTTGGATGTAGATGATGTTACATACTATATGCTGCAAGAGAAAACTTACCCTTTCAAAATAAAATTGTTGGAAAGGATGTTAGAACAATAATTGGAAGTTACAGAATAATCTGTTGATGCTTTGGAGTTGATCAGAATGGTTAAACAACAAATCAAGGATTTGAAAGATGAGGAAGAATCTGAGAAAGAGCCTTAAGTGTTTGACTTTCAGTCACACTTCAAAAATGGTTCTCAGTTCACCATGTCTAACACACATAAGAACTGGCTAGTCCATAAGCAAACGGTTTATGGTAAAGACTTATCAAATCCGTTGAAAGCTGATAGTTTGCTAAAAACTATATGGTTCTAACTCACCTTGTTTCGAAACAAAGAGCTGGCTAGTCCTAGACAAACGGTACTAGGTAAAGACTTCATCAAATCCGTTGATGGTTGACAACTTACCAAAAATTGTAAGGTTTTCATTACACCTTATTCTTTATGAATAAAGTATTAGTTATTCCATAGTGTACGGCTAACTGGTAAAGAATTTATCAAATCCGTTGATAGCTGGTGACTTGCTAAAAATCATGAAGCCAATTCAGATTGTCAAAGCACTTTATGGTCTGCATCAAGCTCCAAGAGCCTGGTATGCAACCTTATCCAATTTTCTGCTAGAACATGGATATAGAAGAGGAACCATTGACAAAACTCTGTTCATCAAGAAGAATGCTAAGGACATCATTCTAGTTCAAGTTTATGTTGATGACATCATTTTTGGTTCTACCAAGAAGACATGGTGTGAAGAGTTTGAAGCTTTGATGAAAGGAAGATTTCAAATGAGTTCTATGGGAGAACTAACTTCTTTTTGGGACTGCAAGTCAAACAAAGGAAAGATGGAATATTTATCAGCCAAGATAAATATGTTGCTAAAATCTTGAAGAAATTTTCATGTATGGATACAAGGAGTACAAGCACACCTTTTGAAGCCAAGAAGTCTTTATCAAAAGATGAACATGGAGAAGATGTTGACATTCATCTATACTGGTCAATGATTGGTTCATTGATGTATCTTACTGCTTCAAGGCCAGATATAATGTTTGTTGTGTGTGCCTATTCAAGGTTCCAAGTTCATCCAAATGTGTCACATCTACATGCTGTGAAGATGATTTTTAAATATCTTAAAAGTCAACCCAATTTAGGATTATGGTATCCTAGAGATTTCACCTTTGAATTGGAAGCTTACTCAGATAGTGATTATGCTGAACTAATCATGATAGGAAATCCACAACAGGAGGTTGTCAATTCCTAGGCAGAAGACTCATATCATGGCAGTGTAAGAAGCAAACCATTGTTACTACTTCTACAACTGAAGCTGAATATGTAGCTGCTGCTCATTGCTGTGGACAAGTACTTTGGATTCAAAATCAATTGTTAGATTATGGGTTTAACTTCATGAACACCAAGATTTGCATTGATAATGGAAGTACTGTATGCATTGTCAAGAATCCAGTATTTCACTCCAAGACCAAGCATATTGAAATAAGACATCACTTTATAAGAGATGCTTATGACAAAAAGCTTATTCAAGTCTTGAAGATTCATACAGACAACAATGTAGCTGATTTGTTGACCAAGGCATTTGATGCAAAGAGATTCGAATTCTTGGTGACGCACATTGGTATTCTCAACCAATAACATGCTGTATATGTTGACGGGAGGTAATAGCTGTACAAATTTTTATAATTTTTATTGTATAGTCTATGTTTTGTGTTTTTGATGTAATTGCAGGTTAATAGAAAAAGAAAAAAGAGGTTACATTGTTAGTGGAAAGCATGAACTGGTCAAAATTGTGAGGTACCGTTGTCACTCCAAGTACCGCTAGCACAAATTCAAGTACCGCTTATGTTCCATGTATTGCTACATGTCCGTTGTACCGTTAAGGGTCTCTTTTGTAAATTTGGCGGTTTCTTCGAGCTTGGGTTTGTTATTTACTTAAATACTTACTCCAATTACACAATTGATTCACCTAATCTTTTATTTTTATCTCTTGATTCTATAACCTTCTCTCGAATTTTTCGATCATCAAAAATACTAATGGCTGCTTTACAAGTAATCTCTAAGCATAATTTGGTTGTGAATCTTGCTACGAATGATGACTCTCTTGGTTTCCATGAGATGCTTGGTTTCCTATCTCAAAGTCATGTTCGCTTTGCACTCACTGTAAGTCTAGTTGTCTCTATTTCCATTGTTGAACAATTTTGGAATACTGCTGTATTAGGTACTCGGTTTGATCAACCTTGCATTAAGGCTAGGGTGAATCATAGAAAATTATATGTAACTGAGGTACTGCTAAGAGAAAGTTTGAGATTAAATGATGAAAATGGACTTAGTATGCTTAATAATACAGAGATTCATGATGGCCTTGCAGCCATGGGCTATGGAGGTGGTAGGAAAAGTCTTACTTTCTTTAAAGCTTTATTTTCACCTCAATGGAAATTGCTTTTTCATGCTATTATTCACTGTTTAAGTTCTAAAAGTACATCTTTTGATCAAATTCCTGCTGCATTGGCAGCAGCTAGTGTTTGTCTAGCAAATAACAGGGTTTTTAATTTTTCAAAATTAATTTTTGAAGGCATGACTAGGAATTTGGAAGGGACTAAGAAGTTTTTGATGTATCCTAGATTCATTCAGACTTTAGTTAGTGACCAAATACCTAACCTACCAGAGTTAACTGATACATGGGATGTTCTTACATTCACAAAGAGAACTTTCTCTTTCTTGACCAAACAAGGCAATGCCTTTACAGGAACAATAACACCATTGTTTGCTCATATGTTTGCTCATATGTTAGCTCAACCTGCCAATCAAGAAGGTGAGGAACCTAGAAATGCTAGCGCTTCTCAGCAAACTCCTTCTCACCAGAGTTCCCATTCCCTAGAAGATTCACAATCTTCTTCTCACAATGTTGGTGTTCCACCAAACGCTGATGAGATGATCCACACACCTGCTGCTTCTATTGCTGCTAGTGGTTCACCACAAGCACAAGCACCAGAGGTGGTGGATGTTGCAAATTTAACTGCTTTGTGTACAAGTTTGTCCCAACAGGTACAGGTGTTGCAGAAAGAAAAGCTTGTTCAAGACAAGAAAATTGCTGAATTGGAATCTAGCTTAATCAAGTTAAGGAACAAAGTGTCACCTTGGATGAGGCTACATAGATCTATTTAGAAGTCTGCAATCAAGAAGCAAATATTCAGGAACCACAAGAAAAGGCAACTGAATGCAACCAAATGGGGGAGGAATTATGAAGGACAACCACCTTCTTCTGATAATCAGACAAGGATCTCTGGAAATGACATCAATTTTGAATTGGATGAAGATATCATGAGGACTTATGAAGATGGAACTGGTTTAGAGACTGGTGTGGATGGACCTTCAAACATGGAGATTCAGCAGGAAGAACCACAGCCTACTCATGAGGAGCCACAAGTTGAAGAAATATTGGTAACTCAGCCAGCACCACCACCTCAATCACCACTTCAAACAAATTGGAGTGCTTTCTATGAGAAGTTGGAGGAAATTAATATTCAGTTTCCTGTATATTCAACTCCATCACCACAAAGACAAGTATGGTTTCAAAGGAAACAGACTTTGCAGGTACTGTCTAGATCAAGAATGATCAATGAATCAGACAAGACTAAAGAGGTGCAAGTTGAAATGATGGCTTCTATGGAAGAAAGAGTATCTGGGGATACACAAGTGATTGAAGAAATAAGTGTGTCTAATACTGGTGAAATCAACATTGTTGAAGATCTAAGTACTGCTAAGCCAACTAAGCCGACTGTAAGTACTGTTGACATTGTTGAAGACCCAAGTACTGCTAAGCCAACTAAGCCGATTGCAAGTACCGTTGGTCATCATCCTTTACTAGAAAGTCAAACTCCTTTTGGAGAAGATAAGACTTTAGCTCAATTGCTGCTTGACTTAAGAAAGAAGAATATAGTTGAGAACACTAAACAAGCAAAGGCAGAGAAAAAGACACAACAAGAAGTTCTTGCCAAAAAGAATCAAATTCAAGGTAAGAAAGTTCAAGCTTCACACCCTACTAAAGGTATAGTTATTCAACAGCAAGCTAATGAGGAAAGATCTACCAAGCTGAAGAAGAAGCTACCTAAGATTGATCCAAAGGATAAGGGGAAGAAGCAAATATTATCAGAGTTTGAAGATGAAAGTTATTCAGATGATGATATAAACAAAGTCATGTACAGATTTAATCAGTTGGACCATGATGAGGAATTTGCTTATAGAATGCAAGCACAAATTCGTGAAAATGAATTACAGGAAGAACTTGCAGCAAAGAAGAATTTGCTAGAAGCTAAAAGAATACAGCAAGAATGGAACATACAAGAGTATGACAGGATTCAAGATGAATTACATGCAAGTGAGCTTCTTGCAGACTCATTGATAGCTGAAGAGAGAGATGCATATGATGAAGAAGAGAAATCAAAATTGATTGATGATATGGTAAGGGAGCAACAAAGATTCTTTGCTGAAAAGAGAAGAAAAGAAAAGATTAAGCCTCCAACTACTATGCAGATTAGAAATCAGATGATGAATTTTCTTAAGAAAGTTAAGGGTTTTACTCATATTCAGCTGGTCAAGAAGAATTTTGAAGAAATCAAGACTTTGTATGAGCAAAATAAGAGAACTAGATTAATTTTGTTGAGATTGGATCTGAAGCAGATAGAAAAGTTGTTGAAGAGTTTAAGAGACATCTGCAACAACAAAGGCAATTTGGTAGTACTCCTAGAATTGAGCCAAGTACTGCTGAACCTACAAATACATCTCCACCTATCAAGACCACTTATGTGAGGAAGAATAGAAAGGAGAAGGTAAGTTCAAGGGAGGAAGAGACTGCTCAAAGAATGAATACAGGAGTTGAAACTCAAGATATTGCTCAGACTGAAAATATACAAGCAGTATATACACAGTCAACAGTACATACAACAGTACATACTGAGGAGATGGTACATATAAACTTGGAAGAGGGTTCAACAGAACTTGAGGGAATTTCCAAGGGTGTTAAAAGGAAAAGGTCAACAAAGACAAAGAAGAAAGCCAAGAGGGCTAAATCAACAGCAGAGGATAGTGATGATGATGAGAGCTTGAAGAAGTACTTGAAGATTGTAAAATTTGAAGATCAATGTATTGATACAGAGATTTTTGGAAAGAGAGCATCCATTGCTAAATGGATTTACTCTATGTCTGAAGGACTTGAAGCTCATGGAATTCAGAGAACTGATGGCACAACAAGGATATTCAGACTTTTGGAGGATATTTTTCACATTCTTGACAAACAAGATATTCAAGATCTTTCCAGGTTAGTTCAAGAAGCCAGTGCAGGTAAAACTGAAGTATCACTATTAACTGGGAATTTCTCTTTATGTATGAGCCACACAATTATGATCAAGAAATGTTGAAAGAATTAGAGAATCAAGTTCCTAGTTACTGGAGATATTATAGGTCATGTGGATTGCATATTTTGGATGTAGATGATGTTACATACTATATGCTGCAAGAGAAAACTTACCCTTTCAAAATAAAATTGTTGGAAAGGATGTTAGAACAATAATTGGAAGTTACAGAATAATCTGTTGATGCTTTGGAGTTGATCAGAGTGGTTAAACAACAAATCAAGGATTTGAAAGATGAGGAAGAAGCTGAGAAAGAGCCTTAAGTGTTTGACTTTCAGTCACACTTCAAAAATGGTTCTCAGTTCACCATGTCTAACACACATAAGAACTGGCTAGTCCATAAGCAAACGGTTTGTGGTAAAGACTTATCAAATCCGTTGAAAGCTGATAGTTTGCTAAAAACTATATGGTTCTAGCTCACCTTGTTTCGAAACAAAGAGCTGGCTAGTCCTAGACAAACGGTACTAGGTAAAGACTTCATCAAATCCGTTGATGGTTGACAATTTACCAAAAATTGTAAGGTTTTCATTACACCTTATTCTTTATGAATAAAGTATTGGTTATTCCAGAGTGTACGGCTAACTGGTAAAGAATTTATCAAATCCGTTGATAGCTGGTGATTTGCTAAAAATCATGAAGCCAATACAGATTGGTTTTTGTTGTTAACTATTTTATTTCAGGTATGAAGATTGCAAGCAAAGAAGTATTTAAAAGATACTTAGAAGGTTTTGTCTCATCAAATCAAGACAAAGGTTCATGATTCAGAGTTCAAAGACTAAACTCAAGAAGACAATAACTGATGCTGCAAAGATAAGTGAATGTTTAGAAGACACAAGAAGATCATAGTTTGAAGACAAAGATGATACTCATGATGTTTGAAGATTATCTTATCACAAGAAGATCTACATTTGAAGTGTTTGGCTACATTCAGTTGGATACAAATACAAATTACCAAGTTCAATCCAAGGATGAAGGAAAGACTGAAGACATGTATTTTAATACATCTAGTACAAGAGAAACAAGAAGACAACAAGTTATCATTTCTTGTTTAGGGGAGGATTGTTGGGAATTATTTGTTAAGTGTCAAGTACCGTTAGTGTATTTTAAGTACTGTCAGTGTTATGTAAGTACCGTTAGTATTAACGCGGTACATAGTAAGTACTGCTATGATGATTAGGACGCATATATCTTTGTATAAGATATGTCATGGTTATAGTTAGAGTATATCTTATGTGATATACTTAAATAGTTAGAATATTGATAATATATCGTCTGTGATATAGTTATCTTTATAGAATATTCTAAGGTTTCTAGGGTTCCTTACTCTATAAAAGGAACATAGGTACAATGTCTTTCATGTACCTCATTCAAGTCGGTTAATAAGAGAATCGAATAGTTAAAAGTAATTCTGTTCTTCTGTGTTTTATAAGTTAGATTCCGCATAACTTATTTAGTGTTAGTAAGAGTGCTCAAAGTGTTTTAGTTTGATTACAAACTACTATACTAATTCTTAACAGAATATAGATCCAACCAAAGGGATCAACACATATACAAATATTTATGGTCAAAGTTCAAGAACAAAAACTTGGAATATTCCATAGTGGACACTTAGGGGGGTGTTTGGGATTGCTTATTGAAAACAGATTATTCATTTTAAAAATGAATAATCAGATAATCATTATTTTGAAAATGTCATTTTAGAAAATAGTGTTTGGATTTGATTATCCTGTTTGAAATCGCAATAATCAGATAATCAATTTTTTTAGTGTTTGGCAAATTTGATTATTTGATAAGTAAAATGAATAAATAAACTCATTTTAACTTTTCTCCATTTTGAAAATGAAATAATTAGCTCCCCGCTTACTTTTTCAAAACTCATTTTGGAAGCTTTTAAACGCAAATAATCACTTTTCTCCATATCCAAACACTCATTTTAGCTTATCTCTATTTTCAAAATGAAATAAATAAATAATCTAGTTGCAAACGTAATCTCAAACACTCACTTAATATGAGACGGAGATAGTAATATTAAAAGTTACTTTTGTTATGTATTTGTTGACATAAGTGTTGTACTCTTTTTCAAAAAAAATGTTTCAAAATTATAAACCAACAAAAATCGAAAGCTTTTAGTAATTTTTCAAAAGTTTGTCTATATCATAATTTAACATTAATATTTTATGAGAAAAGTTATTTTGCATCCTTGTTTTTTGTCGGAAACCAAGGAACAAATCCCCACCCTTCATCTATTTGTGATCTAATGGTAGAGATTAACCTAAGATTAAAAAAAACACGGAGGGGCCATTTTCGCCAAAATGTCCAAAAGTTGAAAAAATGGGCGGAGGTACCAAAATTATAAATATGACGGAGTAATGAATTATCACTAGTGATATTTCACTAGCGAAAATCAATGAAATATCACTGGGATATTACGCAGTAAGTATGTTAATGAAATATCACTAGTGATTTCATTGGTTTATCTCTTGTGATATTCCATTGTTTTTATCAGTAACGAAATATCACTTGTGATAACCAATTTTCGTCATATTTACAATTTAGTCCTTCCGCCGATTTTTTGCAAATTTTGGACATTTTGGCAAAAGTAGTCCCTCCGTGTTTTTTTTAATCTTAGGTAATGGATGGCTAGGATTAGTCCCTTAAATTCTAACAAAAAAACAAGTTTCCAAAATAACCGGACTCATATTTTATTCATACATCTTACATATTATTTGTTTGCATAATATCACAAATTAATCGCTTATATAAAAAATATTCAACGGTTTTAAGTTCAGCTTTCGTAAATTTCAAATAATAACTTAGGGGCCGTTTAGTTTAAGATTTTAAAATTCTGGAATTCTAAACTTCTAGTAAATTAAAATCCTCAGAATTTAAAATTCTAAAATTTAAAATGCCTACGCCTGTTTGGTTGACAGAAATTTATAATATTTAAAATTTTAATTTTGAGTTGAACCAATTAACGAATAAAATTTTTTATATATAAATTTTCTATTTAAAAGAGTAAAATTCGAATTTTCACTTTTTATATAAATTTTATAAAAATTTTATATAAGTTTTATAAAAAATTATATAAATTTTATAAACAATTTATATAAATTTTATAAAAACATTCTATAAATTTTTATAAAAAATTTATATAAATTTTATAAAAAATCAATATAAATATTTATATAAATCTTATAAAAAAATTTATAAATTTTATGAAAATCAATTATTTTTATAAAAATCAGTAAATTTTATAAAAATTTATATAAATTTTATAAAAAATTATATATATTTTATAAAAAAGTTCAATAAATTTTATAAACTATTTATATATATTATATAAAAAAAATTCTCTAAATTTTAAAAAAATTGATATAAAATTTTATTTAAAATTTATATAAATTTTTATTAAAATTTTATAAAAAATAATTTTATATAAATTTTATAATTTTATAATTTTTTATATAATATAAAAACTCGAATAATAACGACTAGAAAAAAAAGTTTATAAAAAATAATTTTCTTGTAAATTAAAATCTCTCAATTTTTAGAGTAATTCTAATATTCTTTATTTTGAGAATTCGAGAAATTTTAAATTTATTCATTGGTAATACCAAAAATAATATTTAAGGGAAATTAAAATGTAAAAATTTTAAATATCCTTAATATCCTCAAATATACTCTAACCAAACGGCACCCTAGTGTTAAATAAGATCTGCTAATTTAAAACTGATATCACTAGAGATTTACAAATTTCTAATTTATATTGGTCGCACGATGTACAAATCTCCGATCTTGAAGTATAAAATACTGCCGTCACTTTTTTGTTTTTCCACTATTTTAAGATACAACTACGTTGACGATGACGTAAAATCAAAGTTCCAGATAGCGTAAGGTGTGGCGTGGCGGCGAGTTCAAGCTTTGAGTTTTTGCGTAAGACATCGTGGCGGGGCGTTTTTGAGGCGTGACTTAAGGCGGCAATATATAATTATAAATTTTTAGTATTATATCATATTTATAATTATATGAGTTATAGACATTTATAAATTTTAACTAAAATTGAAAATATTAGTAAACGCAAATAAAAATCCTAAATATTTGAAAATTTCAAAGCCTTTCAAAAAAACTCGCGCCTTTTCCCGCTTTTGCTCGTCTTTTCCCGCTTTTGCTCGCCTTTTCCCGCCTTATCCCAGCCAAGGTCTATTTCTTAACGTGAAGGCCACGCCTCACGCATTTGCCCCGCCTTGACGCCGCAAAGATGCGTCTTTTAAAACCTTGCGTAAAATATAATCTAAAGATTCTATATAAATCAGTCTTCGACCTAATCCCATTCCCATATATCCACTTTCATTTCATTTTTCGTTGCACCGATATCAATAAACCATATTCTTCCCATATGAGCCGTGAATTAGATGGACATGACCGTGATGGACTCGTGTTCCACCGGTGACCCCAATAAAACTGATCCTGATTATTATAAGTCAAATCTGAGTTCTTTTGAAATGCGTTAAAACTTATCTCTTGGGTGAGTTTTTATTTTTTATTTGAGTTGATTTCAGTATTATAAATGGATTTAACACTATTTATGTCAATTTTTTTTTTGAACTTTGTCATAGTGCATTGAATTTAACCAATATAGAGAGTTTGTTTTTACTTGAATTAACATTGTATGATAAACATATGAGAAATCATTAGTCGGGTACTCGCGTAATGCGGCGGCGGGTACTCGATAAATATTTCTTTTATGAACTATTGTTTACACAAAGATACAATTGGATTTTAGGTTACACAATGGTCCCCACGAGGAATAAAAGCAAATTTTCTGCGTTTTGTAGGTTCTTTGTGTTTTTAAGATATACTTTTTTTTAGCTTTTATACAGTAGAGGAGAGTAGAGGAGAGATGTTGCTAATAGACTGATACAAATTTTTATCAAATTGGTTATTGCAAAATTTGTATTGAATGAACTGTTACAAATATTTATTTTAAATGAGTTGTTAAAAAACTAAAAAGGTCAGTTTATACTATTAAAATATTTATGTGTATGTTTATATATGTTTTAAAATTGTATTGAAAAGATAAGAAAAACGCATACATCAAAATTTGCTAGCCCTTTTCAAAAATGTGAATATTACCAACGTATACAAGATATTGACTTAAGTACAACTGAAATATTCATAATTACATATCACAATACATATATACGGTTAGTCTACTATTTGGACTGAAAAGGTTTTGAATCTAGTGGTAACCATGAAGATGCATACAAATATCATGAAACTATGATAGACTGAAAGTTAAAGACAAAAGCCATTAGTATAAGTATTATACACATAACCCCTAAATACTCTCAACCCTAAAAGTTACTAAGAGACTCCTTATCTCACTATCATTTTCATACAAAAAGTTTTCCCATCTCTCCCACAACTACCAAAATCACGTCTGACACACAGCAACAAAGTATGGAGGATACTAATTTGAAACCTCCTTTATCAAAACCAATTATGTGGTGGCACTTCCAAAACCCGCCGGAGAATCTCACAGAAACTCAATCCTTTTGATGTCGTCTTCCGATCCATTTTCAACCTCCTTCCGATCTATTTTCATCCGCCTTCAGATCTAGTTGATGCTGCCCAACCCTTTTTTACATATCAAGTGGTTTTCTATCAAACGAATCTGATCGTCTAAGGCTGGGTGAAATACCACCAAAACCGTAATATGCTGATGTGGTTTGATTTGTTCGTGTATACAAGTTACAAGATGGTGGAAATACACGATTTTTGATACACAATACGTATATGATCTTTTACATTTATGTATGGGTAAAACACATGGATTTAAGTTTAACCGAGATCTGTTATTGTTCTATTTTCGATAGTTTTTTATACACTTTTTTTCTTATATAGTGTTATTGGCTTAAAATATGCGATTACAAATACAGGATTAATAATTGGTGTTATTTCAGATTTTATGATACTAATAAGTTACAAACATTATTTGACTCGATTTTGACTATTATAAATGGGCTATTACATTATCTTAAATGCTATACATGAATGTTACATAGTTACAAAAGTAAAAATATTTATGTTCAATTCTTGCTACCTTTAACAGTTTGTATAAATTTCTTAATATAGAAATGTTATATGCTTAATTTTTTAAGACTTCTATAATTAGAAATTGCTTAAATCTTTTATAAGGTATTAAGATTATCTTCAGGACTGGTTTGTTGTCTCAAGCCAAAAGCGAGCTAAGGGGGTGTTTGGTTCAACTAGGCTTAGGCTTATGTAATCATGAGTTAATAAGCTTTTGTTAAGTGTTTAGTTTAACTTAAGTGTTTAATTTAACTTATATAAAATGAGTCAAAATTAGATAAAAATAAATAAAGTGGGTGATATAAACGTCTTTTAATATAATATTATTATATAAACATGCACCTTTTATTAGGTGTGTAATCAAGTCGAGCCGACCTCAAGCTTAGTTAGGTTTGAGCTTGTCTTGATACTAAAATTGTAGGCTTGGGCTTGGCTTGATAGCTTGTCAAACTTTATCAATTGAGGCTTGAGCTTAGCTTGATAAGGCTTGATAAAAGCTTGAGCTTGGCTTTAAAAGCTTGAATGTGTATAAATTTAATTTTTTTTTAATAAAACTCATCAATAAACATATGTATAAACTAAAAAAACAAAAAACATTACTTAAAACAAATTTGATTTATTTAACATTAATAATACCAATAACAAAATCATCGTACAATCTTGTTTTCAAAATGTGTTAAGGTCCCAAAAGCCATTGCATGATGTGAATCCGAACACAATTTAGACACGTTGCATTTAGTATTAAAAAGAGTACAAAAAATATTTATACACATATTGTATTCCACCAACTACCGAGTAAAAGTAATAACTAAATTTATAAAAATAAAGAATCATTTAAAAGTACTAAAATATAAATGTAATCAGAGTTAAAAATACTTCTAAAATATATTATTTATTTATGAAATTAGCCCTTAAAATTAAGTTGATACTCAAACTAACAATTAGTTGCTTATATAAATCATAAAAACATTTTTTTTATAGAGCTTGAAAAAGTTTGATAAAAACTCGAGCCGAACTATCAAAAGCTTGAGCTTGAGCTTGATATAGTTTCGAGCTATTTTTTAGGTTTGAGTTTGATAAAAGCTTGGCTTGATCAAGCCAAGCTCGAGCTCGAGTTGCTTGATAAAAGCTTGGCTTTATTACACCCTTACCTTTTATATAAGCCCAAAAGTTTTGGCTTATCAAAACCCATTATATAAGCTTGTAAGTCAAGTCATATAAGCTTAACCAAACACGTGTTACCGCTTTTTTAACACATATAAGCTTATAAGCCCATAATATAAGTTTAACCAAACACCTCCTAAATGTAGCCAAGCGGGCATCATATAAGTTTAACCAAACACCTCCTAAATGTAGCCAAGCGGGTTTATGGGGTTTATGTTTCGGCTTATACGTGGGCGTATGAGTTTATTTATTTAGGCTTATGGGTATATTTCATTTATTTTGAGATTTATGGGCTTTTATATAAATTTATCATTTCATAATAAACTTCTACTATAAATTTATTTAAGTCCACAACTCTCAAATAAGTCGGAAAACTAAGGCTTATGAAATATGAGATGAAGTTAAATAAGCTCGAAACAAACACCCGCTTAGTTACAACCAAGGCTTTTAAGATCGGGATCCTACTAGGATCCTTTTCGTCAGCAAACTCGTGATCGTTTATGTTTTCTAGTATCGTAGTTCATAGAATCATGATCAAGGTCGTATTTATCAATGTTACTTGCTTAACATTCGGATTGTTTTTTTCTATTTTGAAGGATTACTAAATCCGCGGAGAAAAAAAATCTAGCTTCTCAAGGTGAGAAGTGGATGAAAAAGGCTATACGGTGGTTCCGGGAGTCGTAATCACTAGTATAGTTGAAGTGGATGCACGACTTTGTGGTTGTTGCAACACTTATAGTATAGTTGAAGTGGATGCACGACTTTGTGGTTGGATGAAAGATTGTATGATGGTTTGCTACACTTATTGCCACGAATGGATTTTTAGTACCTTTTACTTGCAGGTGGATACAACCAAAAGATTGGGATTTGTATACTCTAGTGTGAGGGTACCATTCTCGTATTCGCAATATCAGATGCGATATCATTATGCTACTCATCTACTCATTCCGGGAGAAGATTTTCTCATAATTAACTAAATTGGTTAAGATTATGGTTAATAAGAACATATACTTGTGGTAGGCAATGAACGATGCCACTCTATATACTACTATTTTCAAAAAACATGATACAATGAAGTATCTCTAAGACGCTTCTTCTCATATAATAACGATGTCGCTTGGACATGTTCGGTTCTCTTGAAATGCGTTCAAGATCCTTCATTCATGAGCATTATAGGGTTCCTTTTTCTGTTCGGTCATTGTTAGGCTGTTTCTTTCTGTTACCCTTTTTTTGTTGCTTTTCACATGTAAATACCCTCTATATAAAGTGGAGTTTTGTACTATTATCTCTATATAGTTATGTTATTATGGTTTGTAAACGTTTTGCTACAATGCAATAAAACAACATGAAATTGGATAGAGCAAACTAAACGGAGTATATAAATTGAATTAGATTGCTAGTGCCGCCTTGATCACATGACATGCTAATGAACAATCGAGGTTTTTTATAGCTGGTATCATGTATCGAGGGGTTTCAAATTATAATTTCCTTTTTCTTTTGAGTGATTTTCTATTTAAGAGAACTGTGCAACTAATTTACAAGTATTATGTCCAGTTAATTAAGCGTTGGGCAAATATAGCCAAAACTGTTGTGCAAAATCTGGCGAATCTGATTGGAAGTAGGTTTTGTAACACTTTGTTATGGAAGTGAGTATATACCTGCACGTTTCGGTGGGGTTGCTGTTGGTGTAAAGTTGAGGATCGGATCTAAAAAGCTCAGGATTGGATCCGTAAATAGCTCGAATGAGCCGAGCCTAACTTTGGGCTGACTTAATAAATGAGGTCGAGCCTGAGCTCTATAAAAAAGACCGAGTAGGCTCATGGGCGTAAACGAGCCCTAGAAGCATACAGTAGCTATACATATAACTATGAGTTTAGAAGAAGTAAACGAGCTCGAGCTTAGTGTGATTTACTAGCAGAGCTTTATTTAAACTTTGGTTTCTTTGACACATCAAATAAATTAGTCGAGCCCGAGCCAAGCTCGAGCTTATGAAAACTTTCACGAGCCAAGCTTAGGCTCGTGCTCGACTCGTTTCCACCCCTATCTAAAATTACATTTTTTTTAAATGTTTCCTTAATGGGGCAATTAATGTATTTGCGTATACTTATGGGTCATATATAGTAGTAGTATACTCGTTTTCATAAGGTTGTTTCGATTTTGTCTAATATCTGTCGGGATCGTTCTGTGCACAAAGATGAATACGCAAGAGACTGTATAACATATATAACCGACTCATGATTCAGTCAAACGAAGCAATACTGAAATTAAAACGTAGCAATATTAACAAAGCTTTATAAGTTTTAAATCATTCAAGATTTAGTCTAATACAATACAACGCAGCATCATGACAAAGATCAGATGCATCTCTCGTTATCTTAATTCGGATGTTCATTTTTGAACTATCGGATATACATGCTACTCGTACAAGTGCACAACCTGTAGTTAAGCAAGTGACCACATAGTTTTGAAATCTAAATTCTGACTGTTTGTCTTGAGGATTCAGTATAAAACGAATCACATTCCTGATACGTTCAATTCATCTCATCCATAGTAAGGACAGAGAAAAAGGAAAGAATATAAAATATGAACCTTCATTCCAGAATAGGTATCTACTTGTCCGGCCGGAAGTAGCTTTTGAAATCAAGTTCTGTTGCTGATAAGAATATGCGTGTATACCACAAAAAACAATCTCTAAGCAAAAAGTGTGGGATGAGCGAGTTGGATAACGGGTCAAAATGGGCCACTGTCAAATGCGTGCTTGCTTTTATTGTTGCCATGTCGGATTGCTCGACCAACGAATGTTTTGTGTCCATTTATATGTAATGTGTGAACTCATTACAAAGTTTGGACCCGTTTTATCTGCTCATTGGAGCAATCAAAAGATACAACTGTTATAGTATACCTGTTGTGTCTCTGTGAGGGAATTAAGTGCTATCCTTTAGAAGACAGCATCTCCTTCACTTCAATTATGTCGTTAACATAAGATCTAGAGGCCACAATCGATTTACTCTACAAATCATTAAGATGATCTGTATCAACTGAAGTTCGTAAAGATATAACCTAATACTTGTACTTGTTAAACTACGGCCACCTCTGTCAAATGATATCACTTTGAAAAAGACTATCTTACGTGTGCATAATCTAATATCAAGAATGATAGGCGCATAGATGGCGCTCCAAAATCCTCTAATTAACAGTTTGTCATGTGTGCAAAACATATTCTCAGAACAAAAAGAAAATCGTATTAAATATGCTTAATTAAGTCAACCGTCAGTGAGGACAAAAAGCATGAGTAAAGATGTAACCTACCAGAAATCTCGTTGTCTTCGCAATATGTTAGCTACCATGTCACTCAGTGCAGTACTTCCAGAACTCAACTCCCTAGATGAAATATGTTCAAATGCAACACTGTTTATGGAGCCACATTCATGTACACCATCAGCACAACAGTATTTCTGCATCACCTGCCAGATAACAACTACTAATTAATAAACCTCGTTTCTTTTAAATAACTTAAATTTTAAAAACTGTGTACCATACTTTTGGATGCTCTAAGGGCAGCTGTTGTGTTGGTAGAGAAGAGTGGATTTCCCGTACCACCACCGATAGCATCAAATACTACCACTCTTTCTTTTTCTAGATGTCGGATTGCATGTTGTCTACTGTATGATTCAAATAGTTTCAGAATACCTGACGGCATCAACCAAATCATCGGTAGAGGAAAAACTCAACATCGAATACACTATTTTACTACAGCTTCTGCCATCTCTTCTTCCATGCTGGTTGGCCATCGAAGGAGAGAATACGACAAAATCGAGCAATGCGACGACAGGTTTATCTGTTGGTGTGGTCATAACTGCAACATAAATGCATAAAGATGTAGACTGGCACGGGTTCCAATGAACAAAAATGCATGTCTTATTTTATTAAGGTTTCTAATATATAACTGGAAGAAATTCCACAAAACGACTTACATATAACATGCAATAATGACAAAATATGCACAAATTAATTCACAAACCTTGGTGCGTAAGATAATATAATCCATCATTCGCTTCAGTGTTTTTGAGGTGTTTGTTGTCTGAATCTGAAACCTGTAATAACGACAAATTGCAACAGTTTAGTAAAGAAAAGAAAAAACAAATATACAGAATCAATTTTTCAAAGCCTATCCGTAAATAGTTATAACATACCCCTGCAAGAAGTGTGTTCTTCAATACATTGGCACTTCTGCATTACGTAAGGTTCAGTAGTTGTACATGTATCCGACAAACTATTGGCAGAAACTGTGTGCCAGTTTCTTTTAGTATTTTGAAGTGAGTGTCACCATATGAGCTCCGGATGCAAAACACACAAGACAGTAAGCTGATATTTAAAAGCAATATACTGAAAGAGCAATGTACTTACATATAGGCGTAGTTTGTTGGGCAACATTGTGAATAGGCAATATGAGAACTCATAAAAACGGAATAAAGTAATTACCATAAAAAATATACCATCTTTATCTTATTGTATGTGCTGGGACTGATTGCTAGATGACATATATTGTCAAATGCTCAAGCTCAATATCATTGGGTTTTGGGCATAGATGCCAAACAAACCTGACCCCAAAGAGTCCCATGCTTTTCTCAATGAAAGAAATGCTCTCTGAACTGAACGTGAAAGTCGTTTTCCATCAGACGGCTGGGGCTGATTGCTAAATGAGATATATTGTTACAATACAATGTCATACAAAGCTCCGACACCAAAAACCCCCAAAATTGAAACCAAAACTCTTGCGTTTTATCAACTGCCGATCAAAACATTACTCCACGCACACAGAAAACCAAAAAATTAAACCCTAACTCTTGCGTTATGATAATCCGATTTGCGTGCAGCTATGTATGCGCATATTCGGGAAAATTTGAGTGTATGTATGTATGTGTAATGCGTGTCAAACAAATGGTATAAACCACAAACAAAATGGGCGTTAAACAGGCAAACCCTTAACGGGCCAAAATTAGTTCAAAACGACATGCTAGGGCATCGGTTTTGAATAGCAAATAGTATGAATACTAATTGTTATGGTATGCAAAAAAATGATCCAGACCATGGGCAGCATTCTAGAGAACAATCTATATGAATAAATGAGGGGTTTTGAACGATAATTCAAGATTACTGGATTGGTATTTGGTCGGCATAATTTTAAGTTCATTCGGACAACGTTTGATTTGTTAACCTTTTCTAGAACACAAGGTTATAGGGCATAATTAAGTAATTAACGATATGATAGGACATATTGGTAAATATTTCAAAATGTAAGAAACAATGTTATAAGAGCATACTAAGAATGAACGGCATCTGTATTTAAAAACTTCAGCAGCATCTTTGGAGACATAGTAAGTTAAACGGGATTTGTATTGACAAAATAAGATCATCTAACAAAGAAACAAGAAAACTTATGACGTACCAATAAACGATAAACCGACATTACAGAGATAGGATGACAGCTCGACGAATATTGTTTCAAAATCAGATTTTCCAATCATTCACAACTGAATCACGCAATAACCGTTACAATTGAAGTTGTCCAGTTTTCTCCCCCTCATTTGGTAAGAACAAGCACTTCATTCCCTTCTGTTGAGTCCATGAAAAAATCGATGCTTTTTCCTTCGTGAATGCTTCTTTGAAGCTCTTGACATGACATATGGAATAAAATGCACCTATGCAATAAAAATCCTAATTATCAAAGAAACACCCGAAAAACAAAGTATTTTTGTCTTTTTTGGTGTCAAATAGAACGATTTTGAAACTCAAAGTGTGCAACAAGATACAACTTTGACATAGAAAACATTTCAGATAGCTGCATCAATTGTGGATGGAAGTACCTGAGAGTGATTACGTACGCCATGATCTTGAAGTATTGCATCATCATTAAGAAGCTTTTCATTATGGTATGAGAGACAGAAATTTCGCCACACGTGTTTCCTGAAGAAAGTGAGCAACTATTAAATATCGAATATAAATAAACCAGGAAACCATAATTAGTATATACAGAGTATCAGAGTCAAAAAAGGAGATTGTAAATAAAGCTAAGGGAAAAACAAAAACCAAGAAATGTGACGATGACCCATCTTTGACTGCTCCATTTCGTTGACCTTTTTCTTGACAGCAAGTTTCAAATCCTTAACAGTTGCAGAATTCATCACCGCAACATCTGTGTGAGCAACAAAAAAGCGAGCAATAAACCAAACAAATGATATGCTAAGCTCAAAATAAGAAACCTAGAAACAAGCATAGATATATACCAAAAGATGTTTGGTCCAACTTAAGTACAGAAACACGCATAGCGCTGCCAAGTTCCAAGCTTATTAAAGTGTCTACATCAGAGAGAGTCGGCTTTCTTGGTACATCCGCGAGTACAGGATCATCGAGCAGGGCAGCCAGTGTTGAATTTAGCTTCGCCTTCTTGACATTGTTAGTATTATACTCGAGGGCCACACTGTCGGCATCTTTGACACCACTTGATGGTTCAGTCATTTACTTCATACCCAAACATAATACAAGAAAATGCCAATCAGGAATCCATAAAATAGTCTCAACTCTAAGATAACACTGGGGCACTACCTTAAACACTTTATGTGCAAGAAACACAACCATTACAAAACAATCATCATTTAATAAAATTGGTCTAGATTCAAAGTAAAAGCACTTTAATATAATGGTTCCACATGTTCAAACTCCCAAATGCGAATAAATAGAAATAATATGAAGGATTAATAACAACCTCAATTTAACTTTTTTATTACCAGTCACCAAGAGAACCAACTTGGAATTTTGTCATGATATAATACAACTTGCAACATGAAAGCACCTAAATAACCAACCCTACTGTGTCAACAAAATATATCATAACGAAATTTGATAGTTAGATGTCTAGTAATTACAAAGTAAACACTTGAAAGTAACTTTGTATTAGAGTATATGGATTTAACTCTTATTACATTTACTGAAATTATTCGAGGCCAGTTCTACACCACCACCAACAACAACAACTACCCATTTGAACTTATTCACGCATTTCATAAAACAGTTAGTGTGCACAAATAAATTTCTGAAAATAAAATTTTGCTTTTTCTTTTTTAAATTGAAAAGTTGATGATACCTTGATATGTTGAAGATGATGACCCGATTGTAGATAATAGGCTTCAAGCTCAACGAAGAAGAATGACTAATTGTAATATGTTAAATAACCAAGAATGAACCGCCCACGTGTATTCTAAACTGGTCTTGATTTGACCCGAACCGTTTCCATTATTAATCTAACGGTCCAAACTCCAAACTTGAGAAAAATGGGTGCGTTTGGTTTAGGGGTGTCGAAAAAGTTGACCCGAACCTGAATCCGAACCTAAATAATTATATTCGGGTCGGGTCACTCGGGTCCAAAAGTGTATTCGGGTCAATTCGGGTTGACCTGAATTGACCCGAGTTCTAATTAGGCTCGGATTCGGGTTATATATTTTTTTACCCTTGACCCGACTTGACCCGACCCGACTTGACCCGAACCCGACCAACCCGACTTGACCCGAACCCGACCAACTCGACTTGACCCGACTAAAAATTACATTTTTTACATTGTATTAGTACTTAATTTAACCACTTTTTACACACTTTCCTTAAACTCGGGTTGACCCGAACCCGAGTTGACCCGACCCAAGTTGACCCGAACCGAATTGACCCGAACCCGAGTGACCCGAATTCTAATTAGGCTCGGGTTCGGGTTATATATTTTTTACCCTTGACCCGAATTGACCCGACCCGAGTTGACCCGAACCCGACCGGGTCAACCCGAATCACACCCCTAGTTTGGTTGCTCAACGCCTTTTAGATGAATGGTATCGACGTTTAGAATTAAAATATATGTAAACCTTTAAATTAACATAAAATTAAACTATCGAGGGGAATATGTATATACTTTTGACGACTTTTTTTTTATTTTTTTTTCTTAAGTCACGTATGAGAGAATCATATATGATTCGTCATGAATCATATATGATTTTCAGATTCGTGATATGAATCATATATGATTTTCGGAAAATCATATATGTTTTGTGACGAATCATATATGATTCTCTCAGACGTGACTAAGAAAAAAAATCAAAAAAAAAATTCGTCGAAAGTATATACATATGCCCCTCGATAGATAGATGATTTAATTCTCGTCGCGATGATATGTTTTGTTTTACGTAACGATGAATGGTTTGTGAGATATTTAATTTTTAAAAAATGAGTTTTTTTGTTACATGATAAAAATGAATGGTTGTGATTGGTTGATTGAGTTTATGTTATTTATGTTAAACTTTTTCCTCTACCTTTGTGTAGTAAGGCTTGAATAAAGTGGTGTGATCTTCATAGTCTTTTGTAAGTTTTAGAGTGCGTTTGGTATCTAGTAATGGGAATCGAAGAATACTTTGATATGCATAGAAAATTAATAAAACATGTTTGGTTGATAAATGTAGGAATGAAAAGAACGAAAAGAATGATAGACTCATTAATGTGGAGAGAGACTCCTTTCAAACTCATTCCACCCTACCTAACATTATACCCCACAAAATTTATTATAAACAATCAAACTATTATTTTATTAATAAATATTTGATTTTTATCAAATTAAATATGTTATGTTAAATTGATTCACATAGTCATATCAACATACCAAACGACATTTTAATAGAAAGATACTTACATTCATTCTACCCTATTATCAAACCAATACCGATAGCGATTGTTATTTGCAAACCAAACGCACCCTTAGTTTTCGTAAAACTAGTACACTTATAGATAAATGCACAAATATCAATAGTGTTTGATAAAAACTTAATAGGTGTTAATTGAAAAATAAGTGAGTAAATTAAATCAGTTGCAATATGTTTGTTTTAAGCTTAAAACTAATACATGTCTTTCTAGAATAAACCAGATGAATGAGGGTCTCTACAATAACCAGTGACTTATTTCATAATTTTAAATATTTACCCTTTCAACTCCTTATTTGTAATTTTCATGTAACTTCTTTTTAGAGTAAAATATTAATTTTCTCAAATTCAGACATTTTATTCAGCACCTAAAACAAAAACTTATACATTTATCTATAATCACTTTAATTCTACAGGACTTAATACAAAAATCAAACAAACAAGCCCTTAGACTAGGGGGAGTGGTAAAGAAACCCACTAACTACACGTCTGCGCCACATCAGCTTTTTAACGAACTCACCACAACTCACTCGAACTTTGGAGGTAATGACACTCACTACAACTCACTACAACGCACTACACATTACTCCCACTTTTTTATTAAATTTTTTTTATTCATAAAATAAAAAGTTTTATTCATACATTTTATTCAAACACAGTACACGCGGGTAAATGAAAATGATACACGGGTAAATATAAAAAAAAACATAATAATTTAAGAATTGGCAAACAAGTGCTCTACCAAATCTGCTCGAAGATTGTGATGTTTCTGCGCTGAGCTGATTTGCTGCATAACTTGTAGCACGCGTTCTTGGGGTCGTATCACGTCTTCCGGTTGAATTTCTTCTTAACGGAACTATGTAGGAGATATTGCTTTTTTTTTAACTTTCGAATGATATTATGTAATATGGTGCATGTGTACATCATATTCATGATTCTTTCTTTCCGGAATGCTCGTGTAGGATTGGATAACATGACCCATTTATTCTTCAAAACACCAAAAGCTCTTTCCACATCTTTTCTTGCAGATTCTTGGTTTTTCTTATAAAAAATCCTCTTGTGGTCACCATCTGTTGGTTCGGGACTTGTTTTAACAAGCGTTGCCAATTCTGGATATATCCCGTCAACCAGATAGTAACCTCATGGATAATGTACACCGTTAGCCACAAAATCAACCTCTGGTGCTCGTCTGATTTTCAAATCGTTAAATAAAGTGGACTGATATAAAACGTTGATGTCATTGTTCGACCCAGAAACACCAAAAAATGCATGCCATATCCATAAGTCCTGCGACGCCACAGCTTCAAGTAAAATGAATGGATTTGGTCCATGATCGCGTCTAACATATTGCCCTTTATAGGCAACTGGACAACCAAACCACTCCCAGTCCGTACAATCAAGACTTCCTAACATCCCTTGAAACCCGTGTTTTGCTTCATGATGCGCATAAAGTTTTTGAACATCAGTATACGTGGGTTTTCTCAGATACTCAGCCCCGAAAATTTCCATAACAGCACTACAGAAATGATCAAGTGATTCTCGACAAGTTCTTTGGCTCATTTGTAGATAGTCATCTAGAAAAGCGGGAACAATGTCATATGCCAATTGACGAATTGCCGAGGTGCACTTTAACAACGCCGAAATACCTTCTTTTCTGGTATGTTGGAAATACGTTTTTACATATTTAGGAAGATTCGGCCACTCCGACAATATATTAAGTAGTAGCTCGTAGTCTAGTTACTTTACATTAATTAAACAAGGAAAAGTCTGGTCCATGTCTTGTATGGTCGGCCCAACTTTTAATCCCAAGCCCATCTCATGGTCTTGGTATATAAACCCTCTCCTTAGTTGGAGAGGGTGTGGTTCATTCATTATTTTCACATAGAAAAAGTGTGTTTTTCATACTTTCTCTCTCAAGTGTGTGTGTGATATCACCATCTCTTTCTATCTCTTTCTCTTTCTAGATTAAGCAAGATTTACAATATCCCACAAATGGTATCAAGAGCCATGGGATGATTGTATTATTTTTGTGTTTGTGTTCTTAATTTTCGTGTCTATTTTGATTCAAAATCACTCGGTCCAATTTTTTTTTATGGTTTAATCTTGATACAAATCATTTACATAGTTGTGATAGAGATTTGATATATTTACTTTGGCTAAAAACACAAAATTCTTGGGTGTTTGGATCATTTTTTGGCTTAAAATCTCGAACTGGGTGAGTTTTATCCGAGAAAAGTGGAAGTCAGTATATTTTTCATTACTGCGAAATCTCTTATTTCGCAATGCACTAGGGTTTACAATATTGCGAAGTTTGAATTTCTGGTATTGCGAAGTTTGAATTTCTGGTATTGCGAAGTAATACATATCTCAATATTGCGAAGGTTGAAAATCTTGAATATTGCGAAGTTTGCACGTTTGGAGCATTGTGAAGATTGTAACTTTGGGTATTGCGAAGTTTGCACTTTTGAAGTATTGCGAAGATTATAACTTTGAGCATTGCGAAGATTGATTGTAACATTGCGAAATTTGAATTTTCAACATTGCAAAGATTGGAACTGTGTCATTGCGAAGATTGATTGTAACGTTGCGAAGTTTGGAAGATTATTGCGAAGATTGTTTCATTGCAAAGATTTCCAAGTTCCAATATTCCAAAGATCACTTGCAAAAATATTCCTTAAAATCGTGAGTTTTTGTTTGTCTTGGAACTTTTTGGTTTATCGAGAACATATTTTAGGGGATTTCAACATTTCTCTTGACTTCTACACACGACAACAAACACATTTACTTTCTCTCATTGTTCGATCATCGTTTGTAAATATTTAACTTATCGAAATGGAGTTTACTTCACTTACGGATAAGTCCATCCTATCGGGTACGGATAATCGTCCACCAATGTTGGTGAAGAATATGTACCAGGATTGGGCTTCCCGAATGGAACTTTATATGTTGAATAAAGAGAACGGACATCTCATTTGGGCATCGGTGCTCAATAGACCATTGGTATATGGTACTGTGACGGAAGGTGCAGTTACTCGTCCTCGCACAACGAGTGAATTAACTGGAGATGCTAAGATTCAAGATAAGTGTGATAAACAAGCTACAAACATCATTCTCCAAGCCCTTCCTCCAGATGTCTACAAACTCGTCAGTAAACATAAAGTTGCCAAAGAGTTATGGGATAGAATTCGTGTTCTAATGCAAGGCACCTCGTTAACTAAACAAGAACAAGAGTGTAAGCTATATGATACGTTTGATAAGTTTGCCTATGTCCCCGGGGAGACTCTCAATGATTACTATTTGAGATTCACTCTATTGATGAATGAGCTCAACATCTATGGCCTGACAACTCATACGTTTCAATTAAACACCAAGTATTTGAACACTCTTCCTTCTGAATGGAGCATGTTAATGCAATGATGCCTAAAAACGTTACTTGTATTTTTCAGTCTCGCTTTGTTTTAATTACGAAAATGTGTAAAAACAAGCATTTACGAAAAAAAACAAAAAACGAATTCTTGAGTTCAGGTATTTTTCATTTCAACCATTATCACTTAAGGTATGAACAAACAAGTACTCATCCTAATTAAGTGATCAAGGATTTAATCTTTTCTTAAAACTCACTTTTTATTAAATGTGACAAGTTTTTTTTTAAACTTTCTTTTTAAGAAAATATTTTATTAAATTAATTATTTGAAAATTTGAAATTTGAAAATGGCATATTCTATCTTGGTTTGGAATATCCTTTCAGGATATTTTAATCCCCAGATTCGAACCAATCCACTAAAAGACAAAAGGAAGCGGAGTCTATGCAGGCGGTTCCTTAGCTCCTATAGCGGTTCCTTATCGATAAGGAACCGCGGGCTCCAATAAGGAACCGCGGGCAGATATAGTCGTTGGATGTTTGTCTTATAAATAGTGGACCATTCTCAGACTTTGAGTTCACCTCTTTTGCACATACATTTCCAGATTCTTTCATACTTCTTAAATCACTCAAATCCTTGATCATTTGTTTGATTACTGCTTGTTTAGAAGTGAATCTGTCTCCTCTCATCTTTTCCTCTCAAAGTGCAAAGAGAATAAAATATCATCCTTGAAGTGTTGTGTCTACCTCAAAGATCCATTGAAGATCCAAACTTATTTATTCATTGTTGTGTCATTGTTATGAAGATCCAAGTAGTTGTGTCTATTTGGAAGTTGTGTATGTACTAAGGTTAATACTTGGTCCTTAAAGTATATTGGTGTAGATTGGTCCTAGCTAAGATTAGGGCTCGACTTTTACCTTAGATTCAGAAATTGGTTAAGTGACGTTGTGCACGGTTTCTCCACCTTAAGGAGCTTGTTGATTAGTGAACTCTCGAGTAAGGAGTACTCGAGGAGTGGAGTAGGAACGAGGAGTGAGTTTCGTTGCTGAACCACTATAAATCCTTGGTGTTTGATTTGATCTTTCCTTCCTATATCTCTTTACATTCATTATTCTTTATACTTGTGATTATTAGTTTAGTTGCACTATACCTTGTTCATATTGTGTATAACAAGGTTTCACATAAATACTCAAGCCTAATTTTTCTAAAAGGATTTTTAAAAACCAATCTTTAACAAGTAAATTTAAGAAACTATTCAACCTCCCTTCTAGTTTCTACAATTGGTATCAGAGCGTGGTTGCTCAAGCCTTTTTAAAATATATTTTATTTTAAAACTTGAATCGATCTATGGATTCCAACAAGTATCTAGAAGGGCAATCCATGCAAAAACCACCTCTTTTTTAAACTGATAGTTATATTTATTGGAAAAATAGATTTGAGACTTATGTTATCAAAAGATTTAGATCTTTGGCATGTTATTACCAATGGTGATTGTTTGGCTTATCAATATAATTAAGTTTCTAAAAGCAAAGAGAAAGTTACTTTTGACAAAGCTAATGATGATACTAAAAGGAAACTTGGTAAAAATAATAAGGCTAAAATGGTGATTTATAATGCTTTACCAAAGAAAGAGTACGAAAGGATTTTTATGTGTGAAACCGCTAAAGATATTTGGAACACTCTTTTAGTAACCCACCAAGGTAATAGCCAAGTCAAAGAAAGTAAAATCGATCTTCTTGTTCAAAAATATGAACAATTTGTCATCTTAGAAGATAAAACTATTGATAGTGCATTTGCTAGATTTAACACTATTATTACTAGTCTAAAAGCACTTGATGAAGGTTTTTCTAGCAAGAAAAATGTTAGGAAGTTTCTTAGGGCGTTGCATCCAAAGTGGAGAGCTAAAGTCACGGCGATTGAAGAATCAAAGGATCTCGCCAAATTATCACTCGATGAACTCATTGGTAACTTAAAGGTTCACGAGATGATAATTTTAAAGGACTCAGAAATGGTGAAAACTAAGAGTGAAAGAAAGTCTCTTGCACTCAAGGCCAAGAAGGCGCAAAGTGACCATGAAAGCTCCTCGGATAGTGATGATGAGGAATATGCCATGGCGGTTAGAGACTTTAAGAAGTTCTTCAAAAGACGAGGTCAATACGTGAGGCAACCAAACAATGACAAGAAACCCTTCTCCAAAAACCGATTTGCCAAAGATGATAAAGGTGATAGGAAATGCTTTAGATGTGGTGATACAAATCATTTCATCGGTGATTGTCCTAAGGCTTCACGCGACAAGAACCACATCGTTTGTTGGAGGTTCATGAAGCGATAGCGGTGAAGATGTTGATGACAACCCCAAAGATGAGAAATGTCTCATGGCTCACACTTCTAAAGATGTACATTCAGAAACCGATTATTATAGCAATAATAGTTCTTCTCAAGATGATAGTGAATTAGAAGGCCAATACAATAACTTGCATAATCTTAGTCTTAAATTCATTGAAAAGAACAAAATGCTAAAATCAACTAGAACTAAGCTTGAGAATGAGATTAGTGAGCTAAAAGAGAAATTAGCTAAGCTTGAGAAAAACAAAGAAGTAGATCTAGGATACTTAAAATGTGAAAACCTTAGACAAGAAAATGAAAACCTCAAGAGCACCTCCATTAGACTTGAAAAGTTCATGAGAGGTATAATGCTTTTGATGATATGTTAAACAGACAAATTCATTCTAAGGAAAGACTTGGGCTAGGATATAACACAAATGAAGCATCAACTAGTGAACCAAAACAAGTTAGGTTTTCAGAAAAACACACCCCTGTATGCGGTTCTCCAAAATATGGGGCGATTCCTTATTGCTATGGAACCACGGATGGAGCTAAAAAACCGCGGCCAGAAGAAGGTTTGTATGAAAATTCTGAACTTTCTTAAAAATCTATTATACGTGAAGGACCAAAACATATTCTTATTAAAAAGGTCAAAGTACCTATAATTAAAAAGTCTACTCTAGATAAATTCTACAAGCCCTTGAGTAAACCTCTAATGGGAACTAGAAACTTATCTAGACAAACATCTACTTCTACAAGCGTACAAAATGAATCTAAACCTAGAAGTAGAACACCTACGCCAAAAAGAGATGATCAAGCTAAATCATGACCTAGAAGTAAAACTCCAACACCTAGGAGGAATAAAAATAATTCTAGATCAAGATCAAAGACACCTAGGGGAAACTATGGACAACAAAATGGCCATATGAATAATAATTTTCCCCATGGGGAATATCTCCTTCATTCATGCATCCCAACTAAATGCAAGGGATGTTTGGAACTAACAATTTTGGACCCATGAGATATTGGGGACCAAATATTTGATCTTGTGTGTTGTTACCTAGATATGCTTGGGAATCGATTTAGAGCCTAACGAGTGGATTAAGGATAGTGGTTGTTCTAAACACATGACGGGTAATCGAAGTTTATTCTCTCACTACAAAGCATATGATGGAGGTAACGTTACATTCACAAGTAATCGACGAGGTAATATCATTGGCAAAGGTACGGCCTCTCTTGACTATATGACTATAGAAAACATAGAGCACGTAGATAACTTAGGTTTTAACCTTCTAAGTATAGGTCAAATTTGTGACAATAAGTGTAAGGTCATCTTTTTGGAATATGACAGTGTGTTGTCCCATATAATATGATGATTAGACAAGAAAGAAAGGTAGAAGATAGATGAATTTTAGAGAGAGAAAGTAGAGAGAGAAAAGAAAGAGAAGTGTGTGAAACTTGGTGAATATTAGATTAGAAAAGAATGAGAAAAATGAACCAACCAACCTCTCCTTACATGCAAGGAGAGGTATATATAGCCTTGCCTACATGTGGCATAATGGGTTATATGATAATGGGTCGGGCTTATCTTTTGGGCTTTAGTTACTTTTGAATGAACCTTAGCTTAAAGTTAAGCCCGTAAAACACGACTTATATACTACCTATTAGAACGTTCTAAAATACGATACATAATAAACATATGACCGAGCATTCTTGTTTGACTCAATATTTTGAGGCTAACACTCTCCCCCAATAAGAGGTCATTACCCTTTATGAGAGGTCATTACCCTTTGTCATTTGGAGATTTGTAGAGATTACTAATCTCGCCATAAATGAGTCTTGAACGTTTAACAACAGTCTTGTTTCTTCATGCTGTGATCTTTGAGCCTTTGTCGTTGTCTTTCGACTTTGTCTTTTGATCTTGAGATCTTCAAATCATCCTTGACTTGTCTTTGCCATCTTGCGATCTTGTGTCTTCATCCACATGCTCACACTATTAATTGTTGAATATGTCTTTAGGCATGAGTATGTGGTTTTGAATCTTTGACTTTGCTGAGTACACCATAACGCCACCTTCTTGAGACAAAACATGGACACGGAGTGAATGGCTTTAACATTCGTCCTAAATCGGTAGTGTTTTACCTCCGATCGGTTAAGACCGTTATACGATATTAAATACCATACCTGTGATATGTAGATTCAATTGAGAATCTCCTTGACGGGGTTTCGCGGCTGTACTAGCCGTTCTCTTTATTCGACCGTATCAAAGCATGATTGCGAACATAAAGAGTGAATCAATTTTATAAATATCCGCTTGATTAAAGTCGTCAATTCAAATTCCTGGAAAAAGTGTGATTCAAAAAGTATCTGACCATTGTTGCTTTCCAGTTGACACAAGCTTGATTCATAAGAATCTCAGAAGTCACCTACTGTAGCGCTGTTTGAGGTTGACGCTAGAAGTATTTCCATTCGTCACTGTGAATCTTAATGAATGTCACTCTGAATGTTCTGGCAAGACCATAAAGATATTGCGTAGAAACCTGAAACGAGTTTGAATCAATTCCGAATCAAATCACTGTTGCTTTTCAGTTTTACACATGTTCAATTCATAAAGAATCTTACATATGACCTACCACAGTGATGTTTGATGTTAACGTTGGAAGGATTTCCACTCATCATTGTGAATACTAAGTAGTATCACTCTGAGTGTTCTAGCAATATCGCAAGGATATAGCGTAGGACTCTCTTTATCGTCATTCCGTGTGTCCTAATGAGATTTGATTGATCTCTAGGCTCTAGACTCGATTTGTGCACTTTTAGTGGTCGGAGGCTGGAGCAGATGCCACCTATTCAATATCAACTATCTCGGAGTGAGAAAGTCAATAAAGTCATGTTGATCTCCGTGACAATAAAACAAACTTCTTTTGAGAGAAGCCTGAGTAGCTACGGAGGGGGTGTGTATTGCATCACTGGGTCCATGATGAGTTGTCTTCATGATGTGTTGACCCAATTTCTGCCTAAGTTGTATGGAGGGCTTCTTTCTTTACACCCTTTATCCTTACATTTCTTTTTCATTCTTCAAACCCTTCAATGCTTAACAAGACATCATTAATAGCGCCTTGTTGTGATTGTTCTAGTGCTATCATATGTACTTAGTCGACATTCTGCTACGTTCACATTCTACTCCATCTTTCCTAAGGAATTCTAATAATCTATTGGATTATCCCTGGGAAGATCCCTCCGGTTCTGGTTGGATCATAGAACTTAAACCTATCCACCCTTTTGATACCAATAACGTCGTGGATTAAAGATGTTTTTGGTATTTGATCGTAACCACAAAACCACTTCAAATGTCTAACAAGGTGTTTGAGAAACATTTAACACCTTGATAGTTTTGTCGTTTCAGAAAAGCTCCCCCTTGACATGTGCATCGATAATCGAAAGTGTTTCGCACATGTAGGTAAGAGTTAAAGTGCTTGAGTCTTATATAGATCACATTTTAATCACATTTTCTCCCCATATCTCTAATATATAAAATCTTTTGATATTACAGATACCAAATTGGATTAAAATATATTTTGAAATATAGTCTTGAAAATCTCCGGGAGAAAGATGTGTCAATCTTTGCATGAAGTTGAAATGCTCCCCCTCAAAAATTGATCCAATTGAATTGTCATTGTGAGGATGTGATCCACATTTCACTTTTTGAGGATAGGAGTTGTTGAACACACAATTTTTAAAAGATTTTGAATAATCATTAAAAAAACTCTTGAAAAAATTGTGTTCAACGCTTTTTGAAAAATCCTGTTTCTTTTTGGCGAAGATGTTTTTCTAAAGCATAAACTTGAGTTCATAGACTTTGAATGTCTTGACGAATCCACTCAAGTGTAAGAAGATTTCTCTTCTTTTGCTGAGGGTAAGCGCACTAAATCGTACACTCCCCCATGAATATAGATCCATGTTGCAATCTGAAAGTGATTACAAGCCATTGTGTTGAGCTCAAAACGTTGAATGTTTTGTGACAAGCTCAACCTAAGATAGATTGCTCTACCCGTTGTTGGAAAATTTGTCCAAAATAGACATTTTCCTTTATTGAAAGATAGAAATGACATGTTTTGAAAAATATTTACAACTTTCATTCGAGCTTTATGTACACACCCGTGTCGTTAGTGAGCGACATTTCTAGGTACGTCCATATTATCGATACTGAAAGACATGTCGAGAAGAATATTTTTGGATTTTAAAAGATTTTTAATTTTGTGTTTTGCTTTTATATGTTTTATATTTTTATATTTTGCTTTTCAATGATATTTACAAGTAGATGTTTGATAGATAAATCAAGCAGGCACCTTTGCCAGAATCTCTAGGACTGCTGGAGTCAAACATCTCATACCAATTTACCTAACGAGGTACTCAAACCTATCTTCCGACAGAGCTTTCGTAAACAAGTCGGCTATTTGGTAATCCGCGCCAACAAAGTATAGTTCAACGATACCTCTTTCAACTTGTTCCTTTATGAAGTGGTATCTGACATCGATGTGCTTCGTGCGGGAATGTTGTACCAGATTACAGGAGATGGCTATGGCCGACTTTGAGTCACAGTACATAGGTACTTTATCAAAGTGGAAGTCATAATCCGTTAGTTGTGTTCTCATCCAAAGAACTTGAGCACAACACGTAGATAGAGACACATACTCCGCTTCGGCTGCTGAAAGTGAAGTGCAATCCTGCTTCTTGGAAGACCATCCCACAAGCTTATCTTGACCTAGAAATTTTGCACCACCAAAAGTACTTTTTCGTGTATCAAGACACCCTGCATGATCAAAATCTGAATAGGCCGTTGGAAAGAAATCGGTTTCCCTCGGATACCAGAGTCCCAAATGAATGGTATTCTTAAGGTACCGACAGATCTGTTTAACCTCCTTGAGGTGCTTTTCAGTGGGTCGTTCTTGATATCGTGCACAATAACACGTAGCATGTGAAATATCGGGTCTTCTTGCTGTCAAGTACATGAGGGAGCCGATCATGGAACGATATCTCGTTTGATCTATGGCATTTCCCTCCAAGTTAGCATCTAGCGATGTGGTTGATAATGGTTTCCCAACGAGGTCACATGAAGTCATACCATGCTTTTTGATTATCTCTTGACAATACTTAGCTTGGCTTATAAAGATACCACTTGGGGATTGGTGAACTTGAATTCCTAGAAAGAATTTTAGTTCGCCCATCATAGACATTTTAAATTTGTTGTGCATGACTTTTTCAAACCATTTTGAAAGTTTTGGGTTTGTAGACCCGAAAATAGTGTCATCAACATAAATCTGCACGAGCAAAATGTCATCCCCATATTTATAAGTGAACAGAGTTAGATCAATGGAACCTTTTGAGAAACCTTTGGATACCAGAAACTCCGAGAGCTCATCGTACCACGCCCTTGGAGCTTTCTTGAGTCGATAAAGTGCTTTGTGGAGACGATACACCTTTTCAAGATAATGAGGATTAACGAATCCTTCCGGCTGCGTAACATAGACTTCTTCCTTCAAAGGACCGTTAAGAAATGTTGTCTTCACGTCCATTTGATAAACAGTGAATCCCTTATGTGTAGCATAAGCAAGGAAAATCCTGACCGCTTCCATACGAGCAACTGGTGTAAATGATTCGTCAAAATCAATTCCCTCTTTCTGGCCATACCCCTTAGCCACTAGCATAGCTTTGTTCTTGATGATCGTGTTTTCTTCATCCATCTTGTTTTTCCAGATCCAACGAAGATTTAAAGGAATCAAATCGTATGGTCTGTCAACAAGTTCCCAGACTTTAAGTCTTTCAAATTGTTGAAGTTCATCCGTCATAGATTCAATCCAAGCATGATCAGCCATGGCTTCTTTGATATTTTTCGGTTCAGCTGTACTCACGGCGAGTACGAACATACAAACATCGCCATCGGTTTCTAATTGTCGTCTTGTACGAACATGCTGTGAAGGGTTTCCAATTACTTGAACCAAAGGATGATCTCGGGTCCAATGATGTGTTGAAGGATGTCCGATAAAACGTATGCATATTTGACGGATCAACATGGCGAGTAGAAGACTCTCCAATTTCGTGTACCGATGTACCGAATGGGTTGTGAAAATCGTTATCGTCAGATAATGCATCGTCTGCTTGATTTGTGTTCTCTGGAGCAATGACAGTAGTTGTGGATGTTGTAGGATCGATTGTTGAAGTGATATTCCTGCAGCAACCCGTGTTGAAGTAGATGAAGTTGTATCCTTTTGTTGACGATGATCGGTATCATCATTCTTATCATGAGTGACAGCGGAAGACTTTGATACAACATGTTTCTCCCCCGTGAAATATTCATCAAACATTGGTCCATATAATATTTACAACTCTTCAATTGTCGTATCCACTGTCATATCTGCTCTTGGAACATTTCCTTGAACCAGCTTTGAACTTGACGGTTCATTTTTGTGGTCTTGAGTTCCGAGTTCCGTGCGGTTGTGCACAAAAGTCTTTTGTCGTTGTGGATCGGGACTTAAACTACTTTGTTCAAGTGCCATTTCTTGCAATTCATCGAATTTGATATGAATAGTTTTGACTATCAATTTTGTTCTCTTGTTGTACACTCTATATCCCTTAGACTGAATTGCATATCCCACTAGAATGCATGCATCACCTTTCTCTTTCATCTTGTCCAGATTTTCACCATCTCGAATAATGTAACACGTACATCCAAAAACATGAAGGTGTTTGAGTGAAGGTTTGCGATCATTAACTATGTGATATGGTGTCTTTTCGTGTCTTGGAATAATTAAGGAACGGTTTTGTGTGTAACATGCGGTTGATACGGCTTCGGCACAAAAGAATAGTGGTAGTTTTGAAGCAGATAATAATGTTCGAGCAGCCTCAACTAAAGTACGGTTTTGTCTTTCAACCACGCCGTTTTGTTCAAGTGTTTTAGAAATAGATGTTTCATGTTCAATCCCTTCGGCTTCAAAATAATTCTTCAGAGATGAATTCAAGAATTATGTGCCTCTGTCAGTACGTACCACTTTTACTTGAGCTTAAAGACCACGTTGTATCAGCTTAAGGAAGTTAATGAGAACCTCAGGTGTTTCATCCTTGGACCTTAAGAAGTGAGTCCACGTGTACCTTGAGTAGTCATCGAAAATTACCATAGCATATTTCTTCCCATTGATGCTTTGAACACGCATGGGGCCACACAAATCTATATGAAGAAGATCTAACCGTCCTTTAGAGCTTGGCGTAGTCTTTGTCTTGAAACTACTCCTTTTAGCTTTACAAAGCTCACAAGAAGAACAAAGATGATCTTTGATGAATTTCAAGTTAGGAAGGCCTCTCGCAATCTTTCTTGGAGAGCAAGTTGATGGTATCAAAGTTAAGATGAGATAATCGTTGATGCCATAACCAAGCTTGAGTCGTTGAATCTTTAGCCATGAAACAGATTGGAGTTGAAGAAGTGGAGTCTTGTAGTGAAATAGTGTAGAGATCAGTACCTCGAGAACCGGTAAGTAAGTCATTCCCATCATAATCACAAACAAAACATGTCTTCTTTCTAAAAGCAACCTCCAAATCCGCATCACAGAATTGACCAACCGAGAAAAGATTGTGATTGAGCCCTTCAACGTACTAAACCCTTTTGATTGTGATATCCCCCTAAACCAAATCTCCATAGCCTAAGATCGGTGCAAATTGATCATTTCTGAATTGGACCGTACCCAGGAACTTCTCCACGAAGTTAATTATAAGCTTGAGATTCCCTGTAATGTGCTTCGTGCATCCGGAGTCCAGTATGAAGAGAATTATTTCGATCACATGCAGAAGAATTAGAACACGATGGAGCATTTTCTAAATTGGATTCCATGTTAGTTGTGATATCTGAATCATTAGTTTCCATAGTTTCATCACTTAAAGGCACACTAACGCTCATTGTCACATTTTCTGTCCTAACCTTAGGCATCCATTTATATCCTGAAGGACATTGATTGGCAAACCACAATTTACAAGACTTGCTAGCAGACTCATATAATTCCCTAATTCTGCTTCTAGGGTTCTTAGTGGTGGAGCCTAATGCAATATTTTTCTTAAGGGGGGTTGCACCAGAATGATTCACTTTGCGTTTGGGTTTACTAGCACTATTAGGCATCGCAATTTGCTTCTTAGTTCTAGTATCTATGCCTTTGACATTATTCGAAACACACATAGTGTAACACCCCCAAATATTTATACTTTAGTTCAGCGGAAGAGTCGTTGGTGTTGCGGGATAACACATTACTCAAATCATATACAACACTTAAAAAAATCGCGTCGTTTAATAATAAAGCATTTTCCATTCATAAACATCAAATTACATAGGTCCCAACTCATAGTATTTCATACAATTTTACAAAATTTGAATGGAAATTTTATTTGAATGCGGGTGATATGAGTGATTTTACTCATATCATTTGTATCTAAAAACGAACATAAATTGCATAAAATGTATGAAAATGGCATTGTATACGCTTGTTTTGTTGTTTGATGTGTGTAGGTGCCAAGATCGCGAAAATCGACAAAAAAACCGGCACGAGTTTGAAGAAAAGATCGACAAAGCCAATAACGAGTTCATTTTTAGCGGATTTCATCATTTATGGAGTTTAAAAGGCTTGTGGGTCCCATATTTGGGTTTTGGGCTCAAAAAGCCCATTTAAGGAACAAATGTTATTTACTTTTGGTAAAAGCCTGATAACTGGCTTTTGGCCAGTAAGAAAATTATCGTTTTAGTGGTCTAATCGAATTGAAAAACTGTGTTAACTATGCGACTCAGTCGTTCTTTGGTGAAACAAAAGTGTGTCGTTGTTGTATATTAAAAAGTGCAAAGACGTAAAAGTAAATGACGTTAAAATAAAAAGCGTTAAAATAAATCTTGTTAAAATAAAATGAGGCGTTAAAATAAATCTAAGTCTAATTAAAAGTAAAGGTTGTAATATTTAAAACTTTGAAAGGTAAATAACGAGAAATTAAGTGACTTAAAATTAAAGCGTGACGAGAATTAAAATTAGGCAAAGTATTAAAATGACAACTAAAAAATTAAACAAGACAAAATAGTAAAAAAATTACCCTAATCGGAATGTATTCCGATCAGATGATGATCGGAATGTAGACTCACCACCTAATCGGAATGTGGGCTTACCTTCTGATCGGAATATAGGTCGGAAACACCACGATCGGAATGCTGTCACTCGTTCTGATCGGAATAACCAAGCTAACCCAGATCGAAATGTGTAGTGGACTCAAATCGGAATAATGATCGGAATTGCCAATCGGAATACTGTCACTTACCTCTGATCGGAATACCAAACTTACCTCTGATCAAAATACTCACAAACCCTCCAATCGGAATATCATACACCCTTGATCGGAATAACTGTCACTTACCCTGATCGGAATGTGCTAGACACCCCCAATCGGAATAACGCAAACCCTTTTCCGACCAAGCAATGGAGTGCTGGTCGGAATGTGAAACCCTTTTCCGATCAGTCAGATCGGAATATAGTAAAAGGAATCGAAAATAAGCTAAACAATTAAGCTATAACTCAAATAAGCACACACCTAAAATCCTAAGCAAACACGTATAAGAAAAAGCTAATAAGCTGAAATTTAAAGACTTTTAAAACACGAAATGAAAAAGATTTACGAAAAACAAACTTTTATATAAAAATAACTTTTATAAAACTTAAGAAACTTGAAAATAAGCACAAATAAGCTATAAAAATCAATGATCCAAAACAATCAAAAGCATAAAAACATAATCTTTAATCAAATAAGCATGTAAACAAAGATTAAAGCATAGAAAGAAAGGAAGAATGAGAGATTAAAACAAGAAAATTAAAGAACACTTACTTGGAAATTAAAGGTATTAAAAGTGCAAGACAAGTATTTAAATTGACATGTATTTAAAGAGCAAATAATTAAAAAGTGGAAGACTAATTGTCACCTTAGCCAACAAAAATGAAAAGATTAATCTTAATGACTATATATAGGGGAGGATTAAGGGGTGCTTAGGAAGCTTCCTCCCCTCTTTCCTTTCTCCTTAATTGCATGCTTAGTCCTTCCTTCTTAATCTCTTTGTTAATTGCACCATTAGTCCTTAAGCCTTTAAATCTTCTTTAATCTTGGACTTTAATGACATTTGGCTCGGGATTTCTTTGAACTCGTCTTTTAATTCTTCAATAAATTAGACTTGAGTTTTTCGGCTTTTGATAAACTTCCGTCTTTTGACTTTTTCTTCGATAAACCTTCAGAATTGGTCTTGGACTTCCGTTCTTTTTGCACTCTTGACTTCTTGACTTCGTCTTTCGTCTTTTTCTTCGATAAAAGCCCGTGAATGCCCGTGTTTTCTCCACTTTTCACAATTTCGTCCTAAATCACAACAAAAACACAAACCACGCATAATTCCGACATAATTGACATAAAATACACGTTTTGGTCCGGTTATTATTGTAATTAAGTGGTAAAAAGGATGGGTGTTTACACACCTATAAAATCCCCTACACTTGACCATTGCAATGTCCTCATGCAATGCATTAGTTACAAAGCAAGATTACATTTTTCATCACAATCAATCCATAATGGCCTTTATTAAAGAGATAGAAAATTAAAAATATACAAAGTAAAGAAATCGAAAACATACCTTGGGTTTTGGAAATGTCATGAATAATCATCATTCTCAAGTTTTCACTTTCTCCAAACCAAGCTTAAAAACGAGATCATTGTTATTATAAGTTAGCAAACTAACACGAACTCATGTGGGCCAATTACTCACTTAGACTCCCTTATTCCTAGGTGTATCTCTTATATTTTATTGTTGTCTTGAATGATCACGAGGATGCATTGATGACTTATTTCGATAGTTATTTAGGCAAAAAAATAAAGTGAACGATTTAATCAATAGTTAGCTAAAGGACAAAATCTTTTAAAACTGCTTCTCGGGACCTCATAAAGTTCATATCTTGGCATAACTCGCTTCGCGATTTGTGAACTTTCTCGGACCGATATTTGGCAGCGACTTCATACTTCAAACCTTGAGAGATGTTCATGAAATTATGGTCTTCTCTTCATAATGGAATTTCTTCACTTGAAGTTTTGAGAGATTCATACTTGGACCACGACTTCTTCATTTTTCTCCAATCTTTATTTTGGACTTTGATATACAACGATCCGCCACCTTTTATGACTTGGATCTATTTATCCTCATACCTTGCTAGGGTCTTTTAAGATACACTTCTCCATGACTTTTGGAGAGTTTTTGCTTTTCGTCGTGTGTCTCGATCCTTCATATTGATTTTCGATAAATGATTCTTCACATCACTTTGGATCTTTATCAACAAAATATAGCCCTCATGCCTTGTTAGGACCTTTTTAGACTCGCCAATCTTCGCATCCCGCTTCAATAAGTTATGCCTTGGCTATGAACTCTAATCCGTACCGAGCAACTTTTAAACGATCTTGGGCTAGAAGCTAAGTAACTTTTCAAATCGTACAACCTTATTTATTGCAGATAAATTTATTAGTAGGCGATGGGAGAATAGGCTTATAATTAACTCACATAAATTCACGAAAGAATACGAAACTTATAATTGGCTCTATCATCTCTCGTTCTCCACAGTTTAAAATCTCAAGGAATGAGACTCGTGGATGCTTAGCCTATTAAATCAAGGTTTTGGGTTTTCGAGTCGCCTATAGAATCTTGCAAACTCTTAGACTTTTTCAAGTTTAGAAATCGCATTTTAAAGTTCCCTTGATAAACGACTCTCTAGGATCAGTTATAGGAACTTGCGAAAAGTTCTTGTTCTTAACCCGTGAGAGTTAAGACTTTCGCGTTTTATAGCTCCCTAAATAAAAGCCTAGCAAAACTTGACTTAAACATGTTAAGGATACTAGCTAGAGTAACTTAGACAAGTAAACTCGGGTTGAGTCAAAAGATTCACAACGTTTGAAAATTAAAACCACTTTATTAAAGTTTATTCTAGCAAAGAAAGAAAATAACTATACAAAGGGAAAAACTAATAGGCCAAAATAGATCAAAAATTTTGAAAAATGTCGAAAAATTGATTTTCCAGTTAAAATGAGGACAAATACAAGGAAAAGACCACTTAACTTCGATAGAAGTCCCCCTACACTTAATATAAACATTGTCCTCAATGTTTAAGCATGTGGGAGAAAACTCCCCTACACTTAGGACATTGTGTACTTTGTTTAAATCTCGCTAAGGAAGAGACAACTAAAGAGATTCCTATTTTAATATTGAGAAAATATAAAATAGTGAATCGAAAAGAGTTTAGGATAGAACCGGGAAGAAGGGAACACGGAGTCACGGGTCGTCAAGAATCATCAAGAGTGGATCATTGAGCTCGGATCCCTGATTAAGAGAGGAGAGGAAATAGAAAACCAACGGGTCTCCCCTACACTTAGGATAAAGAAAGCTAAAAGATAGATGCATGGGTTGCCTCCCAAGAAGCGCTTGATTTTTGTTAACCGAGTCGTGAGCCTGACTCGACCTTGATCATCATAGGAAGAAGCATGAAACATATCCACCAGGATCAAAGACATAGTTTTCGTCCATCAAATAGCACAAGCTTAAGGCGAACAAGGCAAGCCAAAGAAGAGTAGGCAAGGTTCCCTTAAGTAGCGATGGAGCACGGTGGAAGCAAGGGTTAAGTGGTACAAGCAGATTTCCATAAGTTCCAAAGATATTTCCTTTTATTTCATCAGGTGGATACTAAGATGGCTGCAGAATATCAATACCGGGGTCGAACACCTTTTCCTTTAAGGGAAAATAGCACTTAGGCTCAGCAGAGTGTGAAGAAGATCCGCGAAGAAGATGCACAACCTCGTCCTCAGAAGGGGAACAAAGAGGTGTTAAATCATATGTGTTGCAGAGATTGGTGTCGACCGGTTTCTTCTCCTTTGAAAGAATGTTCTTCAAATCCAAAGTAGGATCAAGACGATAATCTTCAAAATCATAAAGAGGGGCATCACTCTCATGAGGGAAGTAAGTGTTGAGAAACGTAGAGAAGTCTTCCTCAAATGAGTAGTCGTCCAAAGTAGGATCGAGTGATGGCGGAGGATCTTCATCATGTGAAGAATCGCTCGAAAGAGTATCGGCCTCATCAAAATCATCGTATGTGGGCAGATCGGGATACTCAGAAGTACGGTCATCATAATCATCCGAATCTGAGCTAGACTCATCATCATAAGCGTCAAAGATCGGTGGAGAATCATAAATGGGAGAAGGTTCCAAATTGGAGAGAGAATCATCCACATCATCTTGAAATAGTGGATTATCAATGCAAGAGTCGAATAGAGGATTGTTGTAGACGACAAAATCATCAAGCACATTAATCATATTCACTGATTCTCGTCCATAGGATTTGCTTGTAAGCTTCCCCATTTTAAACACTTGTGAATCATTCCTGACTCTTAAGATTAACTCACCTTCGGCAACATCGTCAAGAGCTCGTCCGGTTCTTAAGAATGGCTGACCAAGTATTAAAGGAATACGAGGGTCCATTTCATAATCAACTACCACAAAGTCGACCGGGAAAGTAAATGTGCCAACTTTAATAAACACGTCTTCGGCAATACCAACGGGGTAAGCGAGAGTGCGATTTGCAAGTTCAAGAGTCATCTTCGTTGGAGTGAGGTCGGGTAATGATAGTGTTTTCCAAACACTCAATGGCATCAAATTAATACTGGCCCCGAGATCAGCAAGGGCAGTAAATTCTTCGGTTTTGTTGAAAATGCACGGCAACACAAAACGTTCGGGATCTCCAAGCTTTTCCAGAAGTTCGTTAAGAAGAACTGCAGAGCAGTTTTCATTTAAGCGTGTGTTGGCGAGCTCAATCAACTTTTCCTTCTTGTTAAGCAATTCCTTGAATGCTTTGACAAATTTCGGCATGTTGACAAGTGCTTCGAGAAAGCTAATGTTGAAGTTCATTTGAGAGATCATCTTCACATAGCTCGACACTTGAGAGTCATCCTTGGTTAGCATTTTGGTCTTGCCTAAACGTGAAGGATAAGGGATATTGGGTTTGGGTGGTGAAGGTGAAGTTGTAGGTAAAGGTTGAGATGTTGAAGGGTCCTTCCTAGGTACATCGTCATGACGAGGCAGAGATGGTAATGGTGCAATAATACTAGGTGTAGGAGGAGTAGGGATAAATGGTGGTGGAGGAGGTGTAGATGATGGGGGTGGGATCGGTGGATCGACAATGGTAATTACACTACGGGTAGTAATAGCACTCACATTTGCTCGCGGATTGGTGACGGTGTTTGAAGGTAGAGAACTTGCAGTAGAAGGTTGAGCGGCGGGCAAGAAACTAGCAAGCATATTCTTCAAATCATTTGTTTGATTGCTGAAGAAGGATTGAATATTATCTCGAAGCTCGGATCTTATCTCATTCCCTTGCTTGGTGATATCTCCTTTAAGATTGATAATTTGGCTTTGTAGATTCTTGATTTGCTCACCTTGGGTTCTCATTATGGCTTCAACATCCGGGTTAATGGGTGGGGTTTGTTGAGTGGGTGGGTGATACGGATTAGAAGCTCTTGGTGGGATTTGGTTGCTTCTATTGTAGTTGTTGGCGGGGTTTTGGTTTTGAGGAGAAAAACCGGGTGAAAGGTAATTTTTGGACCGGTAACTCAACAAATTTCTATCCCCATGAGGTCGAGCTTGGTAATTTTCTGGTGAATAATTACCATAAGCTGCATACACTATAACACCCCATTTTGGAAATGGAAATATCACAGTGATTATGGCGTGTCATCAAAGCATACAAGGTAAAATGTCTAAACATTACTTGACCATATAAAGGAAAATACCGGAATCAAACATCGGTAGTCCAAAAGTAAAGCTCATCACACACAAACATAGTATAGTAAAGGAAAAGGACTAAACAATGTCCAAAGCATAAGTATCATAAAGAAAGGAAATGCATAATGTAAAGAAGGCTAGACAGCTTCCAGTCCATATGCACGTACTCTTAGTGTCTACGAGCGTCCCTGAGTACCTGCCGTTTTGGGAACATAGAAAAGGAAAACGGCTGAGCAATACGCTCAGTTCACGGATGTACAATAAAGCATGAATAGGATAAGCATATAACATAATAACAGCGGAAGAAAACTAAGTCCCGAGTAACCTGTTTAAGTCTTAATAAAACTGGTTTTATAGTTTGAAAGTCTTATGTTTATCTTATAAAAACTGTTTGTCATATTTTACCATTAGCCAATATAGGTCATGAAAATCCACCGTGCATGAATAAATGGAGGGGTGACCTCATCATGCAAATTAGAGGGGCTGCCTCTAATTTAATATACTGGTTTTATGGGTAGGAGGGATCAACTCCTTGTGAAGGATGCAAGGCACACACCACATTCACCATGTAATCCTGAATAAAAACGTGTAACTAGGATGAACCCATACGCCCCACATGATAAATATAAATAAATGGCCAAAAGCTGAAGGGACGCCACGAGCAATCACTCCGCCGTGGTGAAGTCATAACATCAGTGCCTCTAATGTTATGGTTACGGTACCTCCATAACTAGGTGAAACTGGTCATGCATGTATATGGCTATAGGTAATCATATTTAAACATAAGCAATCAAACTCATACTTATACTATGGAAAAACAGTTGGCTGCATACGGGGAATCCTAATAAGGAAAGAATGTCCATACTGAAAGGACGGGAATCCGTACCTTATGTCCAGTGAACGAGAACGATGAACTGCGAGAGTCCTACTTCCGAAACACTAGTGCTACATAAATACGTACATGTAATAAGTATCTGCTTACTAAATACATAGCTGGTTCTATGTCATGTCTCAGCTTATTTTATATGTTCTTACTATGTTTTACTGTTTAAAGCCTTAAACTGTGTTAAATCTTATATTCTGTTCATTCTGATCAAGTATTTCTGGTATTTCATGTGTTATTATACTTACTGTGTAATAATAAGTAACTTTCCAAAAATAGCAGGTTTCCTAAAATTGAAAGTTTCCAAAATAGAAAGTTTCCAAAAATAGAAAGTTACCAAAAATAGAAAGTTTCCAAAAATAGAAAGTTTCCAAAAATAGAAAGTTTCCAAAAATAGAAAGTTTCTGAAAATAGATTTACTGCTTAAAATAGATAAGTTTCTAAAAATAGAAAGTTTCCATAAATAGATTAGCTGCCTTAATTAAATAAGTTTCCATAAATAGATTAGCTGCCTTAAATAAATAAGTTTCTAAAAATAATTGGTTTCCATAAATAAATTAACTGCCTTATTTAATTAAGTTTCTAAAAATAGAAAGTTTCCATAATTAGAAATAAGCTGGTTAAATAAGCTAAGTAAATAAGCCTAAGTGTTTCCATGATTATTTTCTAAGTCATATGATATATTGTATAGTTTAATAATTATTTCATGTAATTTAATTAAACTATATGTTATAATATTCAATTAAAGTATAACATGTTTTAATTAAATATATTAAATACTTAGGTTAAAATATGTATTATTAAATATTAATAATATAACCTAAGTCAGGTTAATTAATTAATTATATGCATGGTTTTTAAAATAATTAATTAATTATAAGTCTTAATAATATAAATACTTAGGTTAATATAATTTCATGATTATTTATAACTAATTAACCTAAGTCATGTTATTAAATTAATTACATCTTTATTAATTTAATTTTAACATAAGTTCATAACATAAAAAAAACTAACATAACCATGAACCGCATCTAAGCTTAAAAACATGAACCGGACATGAACCGACACCGTACCCCGAACCACATCGGGGTACCCCTTGCTGCCATGGGACCCACACGCACCAACCATTACCATACGGTCTTGGTGGTGGTCGGCTAAGCAAACCGAAACCCCCTTGGGGTCGGTTGCAGCCTGCGGCCCAAAACAAAACACCCCTTAAATCGACCCTTTGATTTAATTAATCATCAAAACATGTTAGATCTATGTTTAATTAATATGTTTTTATAAAAACATCACATGTTCATAATTAATAAAAAGATTAAATTAAAAGAAAAGGTTTATAAAAAGATTTTACCGTATTCGTGGATCAAGGGAATGAAGAACAAACACGAACAAACAACAAATCTTCAAGATCCAAGATCAATGAATCACCTCGTATGGTGATGTGTAGGCGGCGGCACAAAGAACAAGGGAGGAAGGAGTTTTAGGTTTTTCTTAAAAATTCTTCTGTAACTTAATTTGAGTAGTGAAAACTAAATATAACCCCCTTTTAGTAAAATTGACAATGGGCTTGGCCCATTGCTCTTATTTGGCCGCGGGTAGGGACCCCCCATGGGGTTCCCGTACCTCTTTTCGTGTCTTGTTATTTAGTTACTCGTTTGTGTTTAATTATGTTCGTGTTTTAAATGTTCTCGTTACGTAAATACCCTAATCTAATATATTTAATTACGCTCGTAATAAATATATATACGTAATTAATAATAGCTCGTGTTTTAATTACGTTCGTGATTTCGTGATCGCATGTTCGTGATTAATTATTGTTAAATAATTATTACGTGATCGTGCATATAAAATACTTATCGTGTTCTAACACGTACGTAATACGTAAACTCCTAACACGTAATCGTAATCATGCTATATTAGGAAAGTTTTTAACTAGTACGTACGATCCTAAGGGTACTATGCATGGTAAAAGTATGCGGGTTTTACAACTCTTCCCCCTAAAAAGAATAATTCGTCCCCGAATTATAGATAAAGTAAACTGGAAAAGAAGAACATACCCGAATTCAAAATATGAAATGAGGGTAAGAAGCCCGGATAGACTCCTCCGTTTCCCAAGTGGTTTCCCGCTCGGTATGATCCCTCCATAGAATTTTGACGAATGGAATCGTCTTCTTTCTCATGACTTGTTCTTGTCTGTCAAGAACTCGTTCGGGTTCTTCTATAAAAGTGAGATCTTCACGTATCTGTTCCAGTGGATACTGAACCATGTGAAGGGGATGATATTGGTACCCTCTGAGTAAGGACACATGAAACACATTGTGCACATGCGAAAGCTGCGGAGGTAACGCCAATCGGTAAGATACTTCACTGACTCGTTCAATGATATCAAACGGTCCGAGGAAACGAGGACTGAGCTTCCCTTTAATCCCGAAGCGTCTAACACCACGTGCCGGCGAAACCTTAAGGAAGACGTGATCTCCTACGTTAAAGTGTAAATCCCTACGATGCTTATCGGCGTAACTCTTTTGACGTGACCGTGCCACCTGAATTTTCTGTCTAGCTACTGCGATCTTCTCATTTGTCATCTCTATGATTTCTGGTCCTTCGAGTGTTCGCTCGCCAACCTGATCCCAGCAGATTGGGGCGCGACACTTTCTGCCATACAACATCTCAAATGGGGCACATTTGATGCTTGCGTGCCAGCTGTTGTTGTATGCAAACTCCACCAAACAGATGTATTCGTCCCAATGACCCGTCCATTCCAGCGCACATGACCTCAACATATCCTCCAATGTCTGAATGGTTCGCTCCGAGTGTCCCTCCGTTTGAGGATGAAAAGCCGTGCTAAGCTTAAGTTGTGTACCCCAAGCTTTCTGCAGACTTTTCCAAAAGCGCGAAGTGAATCGAGGATCTCTGTCTGAGACGATGCTGGATGGTGCACCGTGGAGTCTCATGATCTCTCGTCTATACGTATCTGCGAGTTTACTTACCAGATCTTCCTTGCGGATCGGTAAGAAATGAGCTGACTTGGTAAGTCGATCAACGATAACCCAAATTGCATCGTGCTTCCTTTTGGTAGGCGGAAGACCGGTAACAAAATCCATGGTGATTTTGTCCCACTTCCACTCTGGAATATCTAACGGTTGAAGGAGACCGCCAGATCGCTGATGCTCGATCTTAACCTGCTAACAGGTAAGACATTTGGAGACGTAAGTGGCCACATCCTGTTTCATACCACTCCACCAAAAGTACTGCTTGATGTCATGGTACACTTTAGTCGAACCAGGATGTATCGAGAATGGGGAGCTATGAGCTTCAGCTAACAAAGCTTCCCGGAGTTCTTGGTTATCAGGAACACAAAGTCTAGTGCCCTGCCATACGATACCATTTGCATCTACTCTGAATTCTGTCTGCTTCTCCAAATTCTGTACTATCGCCTAGATTTCTCCGTCATCCTTCTGAGCTTCCTTGATCTTAGATAGAAACTCGGGTTCTACTCTAAGATTAGCCCAGTAACCGTGCTGTCCACGTACCATGATCTCGATGTCTAGTCGCTCCAAGTTTCTGATGATTTCCTCTTCGATTTTAATGCCGTTGATCATTCCGGACTTCCTGCTAAGAGCATCTGCTACTACGTTTGCCTTTCCGGGATGATACTGTAGATTAATATCATAATCCTTCAACAGCTCTAACCATCTCCTCTGCCTCATGTTCAATTCACGCTGAGTGAAGATATACTTCAAGGTCTTGTGGTCCGTGAAAATGTCACATGATTCTCCATATAAGTAATGCCTCCATATCTTCAATGTAAACACGACTGCAGCAAGTTCCAGATCGTGCGTGGGGTAATTTTCTTCATAAGGCTTAAACTGCCATGAAGCGTACGCGATCACTTTCCCATGTTGCATGAGAACACAGCCAAGTCCCTTCCCCGATGCATCGCTGTAGATTTGAAATCCACCCGTACCAGATGGTAGAGTAAGAATAGGTGCAGATACTAGCTTCTGCTTCAGGTCTTCAAAGCTCTTCTCTCGATCTTCAGTCCAGACGAATTTCTCCCCTTTCCGCATCAGTTTGGTCAATGGTAGTGCTAGGCGGGAAAAGTTCTCCACGAACCTACGGTAATAGCCAGCTAAGCCTAAGAAACTGCGGACTTCCGTCGCTGATGTCGGCCTTGGCCACTTAGTAATGGCCTCAACCTTTGCTGGATCCATAGTGATTCCTTCCGCTGATACAATGTGACCTAAGAATGCCACCTTGTCTAACCAGAACTCACACTTGGAGAATTTAGCATACATCTGCTTCTGGCGAAGAATCTGTAGTACTGTACGAAGATGGTCTTCGTGTTCCTCCTTGGACTTTGAGAAAATCAGGATGTCATCGATGAAAACAATGACGAACTTGTCCAGAAATTCATGGAAGATTCTGTTCATCAGATCCATGAACACTGCTGGAGCATTTGTCAGGCCAAATGGCATAACTACAAACTCGTAGTGGCCATAACGGGTACGAAAGGCAGTCTTAGCAATATCCTGCTCCTTGACCCGTAGCTGGTGATAGCCTGACCTAAGATCGATCTTGGAGAAGTGTTTGGCCCCTTGGAGTTGGTCAAACAGATCGTCGATGCGTGGCAGTGGATACCTATTCCGAATGGTAATCTTGTTGAGCTCGCGATAGTCTATGCAAAGACGCATACTGCCGTCCTTCTTCTTAACAAATAAGACCGGTGCGCCCCATGGAGATGCGCTCGGTCGAATGAAACCTCGTTCAAGAAGTTCTTGCAGTTGATCCTTCAGCTCCTTCAGCTCTATGGGAGCCATGCGATAAGGAGCCTTGGAGATTGGTTCAGCTCCTGGAACCAGTTCGATACCGAATTCCACTTCTCGTGCAGGTGGTATGCCCAGAAGTTCTGCTAGAAACACATCTTGGAATTCCGACACTATTGGTTGATCCTGAATCGATGGAGATTCAACATCCATGTCGTGAACCGTAGCTAGATAACCCTCGCAGCCATGTGACAGTAGTACACGCGCTTGCAGGGTGGATATGACTTGTACAGACCGTCCGGGTATGAACCCATTATGAATGTACTCTGGTGCATTGAAATCACCGAAGATAACTCGATATGAATGGCAGTCTATGGTAGCATGATACTTGGATAGCCAATCCATGCCCAAAATCATGTCGAAGTCATTCATGTCCAGCGGAAGTGCGTCGACAGGTCGAACCTTATCATCAAATTCTAAGGGAAGACTCTTGTATACATGTGTGATTAATACAGAGTCCCTCACAGGCGTGGAAATAGTAAGCCTATTTTCTAGTGGCAAGGGAGGCATCCTAATGTTCTTAGCATAAGCAGTAGAAATAATCGAGTGAGTAGCACCCGTATCGAAAAGAACACAAGCAGCGCGACCATACATATACAAGATTCCAGTGATGGTACCTGTAGACTTGTTGGCCTGGTCTCGAGATGTCGTGTAGACATGCCCGGCAGTAGGAGGCGGCTTGGTATCAGCATGTCCCGATGTACCCTCCAACTCGCCCTTACGGCAATCCTTCATAATATGGCCAGGAAGACCACACTTGAAGCACGCATCAGTATTACAGCGACATGGTCCTGGGTGCCTACGGTGGCAAGTAGAGCAAAGAGGATGAGTGTATCCTCCAGCAGGTGCTCTGGCTGGCTGAGGACCTGATAAAACATTTTTCATGAGACATAATAGTTGGGTACAAAGGACGAAGCGGATAATCGTAAGATTGAATACCAGTGATAGCTGGATGGCTAGGCTGCGAACCTCTCTGGTTCTGGTCCCTACCGTTTCCATGGTTCCTGGTAGAAGTTTGCTAAAGTGTTAGAATATGAGTTATAACATAAAACATAAGGAATTTCGTAAGTATTAGGACCTGCTGTTGCTGGATTGCCCGGCGTTGTTACGGTAATTGTCATTACCGCCACGCCTATCCGTAGCAGAACGGTCGTTAGTCTGATCGTTTCCCTTGGGCCGATGAGGCTGCTGCTGAGTAGCCGGCGGAGACCGGTCCCCAGTTTTCTGCCTGGAAGATACAGTTAAAGAGATGAATAATTGACATATGGAAAGTATACGGATTGGTCACCGCTTGAATACGAAGGTTTACCTCTTGCCGGGTCTTTCAGCTTCCCCGAACTCATCTCCCTCTTGCAGCATCTCCAGTCTACGTGCTGCATTGGCTACTTGTGCTACCGTATCCAACGGAGCGCCTGATAAGTTATTTTCAATCCTTGGATTAAGAGCCCAACGAAAATGTATTACTTGTTCTTCAGTGGTGCCCGCAGCTGTTCTCAGGACACCAGTATAGCGAAGGAAACGCTGCATGAAGTCATTGCTGTCTTCGTCAGGTCGCTGTCTGAGGCTATAGTATTCCCTCATGAGCCGATTCCTTCCTTCCATGGGAAAGATGTTAGGCGGGGGAGGATAACCGTCGTTATGAAGGAGAGCGTCTTGCATCTCTGCATCAGCATCTGCAAATATTGCCCAGATATTGTTTGCGTTTGCCATATGACAGTATGACATAAAACGTATGATTAAACAGTTCAAAACATAAAATATAAATATATACATGAAAAAAATTATACTAAAATTTCACGAGAAAAATTTTATGCAAGAAAAATTTTTGTATGAATGCATGATGCAGTTTTATGAAAACTTTGTATGCTCGAGAGTGAACGCCTCTGGTCAGTTCACCCAAAACAAAGACATAGCGAGGGGACGCCTATGGGTCGGTCCCAAATAAAGTTTCGATAAAACACATGCGACTAAATAGGGCCAGTCCTGTACCAACCATTACTTAGTCAAAAACCTTGCAACAATGACATGTATATGTATGCTTAAAAAATGATGAATGCATGAAAACAACTGTCAGTTCTAGGAAGACCGTAGTGACTACCCACTAATCACAGGTCATATTTGAGAGCCTACAGGTCGAAGCCTTGGCTCTGATACCATAATTGTAACACCCCATTTTGGAAATGGAAATATCACAGTAATTATGGCGTGTCATCAAAGCTTACAAGGTAAAATGTCTAAACATTACTTGACCATATAAAGGAAAATACCGGAATGAAACATCGGTAGTCCAAAAGTAAAGCTCATCACACACAAACATAGTATTGTAAAGGAAAAGGACTAAATAATGTCCAAAGCATAAGTATCATAAAGAAAGGAAATGCATAATGTAAAGAAGGCTAGACAGCTTCCAGTCCATATGCACATACTCTTAGTGGCTACGAGCGTCCCTGAGTACCTGCCATTTTGGGAACATAGAAAAGGAAAACGGCTGAGCAATACGCTCAGTGCACGGATGTACAATAAAGCATGAATAGGATAAGCATATAACATAATAACAGCGGAAGAAAACTAAGTCCCGAGTAACCTGGTTAAGTCTTAATAAAACTGGTTTTATAGTTTGAAAGTCTTATGTTTATCTTATAAAAACTGTTTGTCATATTTTACCATTAGCCAATATAGGTCATGAAAATCCACCGTACATGAATAAATGGAGGGGTGACCTCATCATGCAAATTAGAGGGGCTGCCTCTAATTTAATATACTGGTTTTATGGGTAGGAGGGATCAGCTCCTTGTGAAGGATGCAAGGCACACACCACATTCACCATGTAATCCTGAATAAAAACGTGTAACTAGGATGCACCCATACGCCCCACATGATAAATATAAATAAATGGACAAAAGCTGAAGGGACGCCACGAGCAATCACTCCGCCGTGGTGAAGTCATAACATCAGTGCCTCTAATGTTATGGTTATGGTACCTCCATAACTAGGTGAAACTGGTCATGCATGTATATGGCTATAGGTAATTATATTTAAACATAAGCAATCAAACTCATACTTATACTACGGGAAAACAGTTGGCTGCATACGGGGAATCCTAATAAGGAAAGAATGTCCATACTGAAAGGACGGGAATCCGTACCTTATGTCCAGTGAACGAGAATGATGAACTACGAGAATCCTACTTCCGAAACACTAGTGCTACATAAATACGTACATGTAATAAGTATCTGCTTACTAAATACATAGCTGGTTCTATGTCATGTCTTAGCTTATTTTATATGTTCTTACTATGTTTTACTGTTTAAAGCCTTAAACTGTGTTAAATCTTATATTCTGTTCATTCTGATTAAGTATTTCTGGTATTTCATGTGTTATTATACTTACTGTGTAATAATAAGTAACTTTCCAAAAATAGCAGTTTCCTAAAATTGAAAGTTTCCAAAAATAGAAAGTTTCCAAAAATAGAAAGTTACCAAAAATAGAAAGTTTCCAAAAATAGAAAGTTTCCAAAAATAGAAAGTTTCCAAAAATAGATTTACTGCTTAAAATAGATAAGTTTCTAAAAATAGAAAGTTTCCATAAATAGATTAGCTGCCTTAATTAAATAAGTTTCCATAAATAGATTAGCTGCCTTAAATAAATAAGTTTCTAAAAATAGCTGGTTTCTATAAATAAATTAACTGCCTTATTTTACCGGGGATAGTCCCTTTTACCCAAAAAAAAAATTAACTGCCTTATTTAATTAAGTTTCTAAAAATAGAAAGTATCCATAATTAGAAATAAGCTGGTTAAATAAGCTAAGTAAATAAGCCTAAGTGTTTCCATGATTATTTTCTAAGTCATATGATATATTGTATAGTTTAATAATTATTTCATGTAATTTAATTAAACAATAGGTTATAATATTTAATTAAAGTATAACATGTTTTAATTAAATATATTAAATACTTAGGTTAAAATAGGTATTATTAAATATTAATAATATAACCTAAGTCATGTTAATTAATTAATTATATCCATGGTTTTTAAAATAATTAATTAATTATAAGTCTTAATAATATAAATACTTAGGTTAATATAATTTCATGATTATTTATAATTAATTAACCTAAGTCATGTTATTAAATTAATTACATCTTTATTAATTTAATTTTAACATAAGTTTATAACATAAAAAAAACTAACATAACCATGAACCGGATCTAAGCTTAAAAACATGAACCGGACATGAACCGACACCGTACCCCGAACCACATCGGGGTACCCCTTGCTGCCGTGGGACCCACACGCACCAACCAAGACCATACGGTCTTGGTGGTGGTCGGCTAAGCAAACCGAAACCCCCTTGGGGTCGGTTGCAGCCTGCGGCCCAAAACAAAACACCCCTTAAATCGACCCTTTGATTTAATTAATCATCAAAACATGTTAGATCTATGTTTAATTAATATGTTTTTATAAAAACATCACATGTTCATAATTAATAAAATGATTAAATTAAAGAAAAGGTTTAAAAAGGTTTTACCGTATTCCTGGATCAAGGGAATGAAGAACAAACACGAACAAACAACAAATCTTCAAGATCCAAGATCAATGAATCACCTCGTATGGTGATGTGTAGGTGGCGGCACAAAGAACAAGGGAGGAAAGGGTTTTAGGTTTTTCTTAAAAATTCTTCTGTAACTTAATTTGAGTAGTGAAAACTAAATATAACCCCCTTTTAGTAAAATTGACAATGGGCTTGGCCCATTGCTCTTATTTGGCCGCGGGTAGGGACCCCCCATGGGGTTCCCGTACCTCTTTTTGTGTCTTGTTATTTAGTTACTCGTTTGTGTTTAATTATGTTCGTGTTTTAAATGTTCTCGTTACGTAAATACCCTAATCTAATATATTTAATTACGCTCGTAATAAATATATATACGTAATTAATAATAGCTCGTGTTTTAATTACGTTCGTGATTTCGTGATCGCATGTTCGTGATTAATTATTGTTAAATAATTATTACGTGATCGTGCATATAAAATACTTATCGTGTTCTAACACGTACGTAATACGTAAACTCCTAACACGTAATCGTAATCATGTTATATTAGGAAAGTTTTTAACTAGTACGTACGATCCTAAGGGTACTATGTATGGTAAAAGCATGCGGGTTTTACATACACATTTTCTGGATTTACTTGAGTAGAAGGACAATCGGTGTATGAGTGTGGACCGCCACATGTTTCACAAGAAGGTGCAACCGCTTTAACTTGTTGTTGTTGGTTTGAAGCGAGAAGCAAGATACTTTTGCTCATTTCAGTCATCATGCGGGTGAGTTCGGTCATATCAGGGCTTGCTGAGGTGGAGGAAACATTGACTCTCGGATTGTTCCTTGAAGAAGCGGAGGAATCCCAGTTTTTGTGGTGAGTAGTCATGTTCTCAATAAGCTCTCTACACTCCTCGGGTCTCCTTTTCATAAATGTGCCACCGGCGGCTGCATTAATCGTATCACGATCACGAAATGTCAATCCGTTGTAGAAAGTATCAATTAAGGTCACAGGGAGCATGTTGTGGTTTGGACATCGATCAATCAAGACATTATATCTCTCCCAAGCATCAAAAAGAGATTCATCGGGTTCTTGCATGAAACCGCTGATTTGATTGCGAAGGCTCGTGACCATGGATGGTGGAAAGTAGCGCGACAAAAAGCGTTGAGTCATGTCATCCCAAGTATGAATAGAATTCTTCGGGAGACGATCAAACCATTTCTCAGCATGATGTGATAAAGTATGTGGGAAGAGTTGTAGGCGTAGAACATCCATTGTGGCACCGGGCAACTTCATGCTTTGGGTGATTGTAATGAACTTGTCGAGGTGTTTGTTGGCATCATCATCAGGCAATCCACGGAATGGGTTAGTTTGCACTTGCTGAATCATGTGGTGCTTCAACGAAAACTCCGGAGCGTTGATTTACATCGGCGCAATCGGTCATCCTCGTCCAAACGTGGTTGGTTGACAAAGCTCCTCCATTGTCCGAAGATCGGGCTGTGGAAGAACATTGTTGTTATTGTTGAGGTGCGGTGGATTATTGTTGTTGTTAACACCTGACATACTTAAATCTTCTCGAGTCTCGGGCTCTTGATAATTAGAAGATCTAGTACGCATACACCTACAAAGACAAAAGAAAACAATACCAAACGCAAAGACAATATATATACACAATAAAGATAAAATCTTTTTGGATTTTTGAAATTTTTAATTTTTATGGATTTTTATCAATTTTTAATTTTTATGGTTTTTTGAATTTTTTAAGAAAGAAAATAACGCCCACAAGTGAACGGATCCCAAAAAGCAACGCGTCTCTCACAGAAAACCGTTAATCTTTACGAAAAGAGCCGGCAGCGGCGCCATTTGATAACTGGCTTTTGGCCAGTAAGAAAATTATCGTTCTAGTGGTCTAATCGAATTGAAAAACTGTGTTAACTATGCGACTCAGTCGTTCTTTGGTGAAATAAAAGTGTGTCGTTGTTGTATATTAAAAAGTGCAAGACGTAAAAGTAAATGACGCTAAAATAAAAAGCGTTAAAATAAATCTTGTTAAAATAAAATGAGGCGTTAAAATAAATCTAAGTCTAACTAAAAGTAAAGGTTGCAATATTTAAAACTTTGAAAGGTAAATAACGAGAAATTAAGTGACTTAAAATTAAAGCGTGACGAGAATTAAAATTAGACAAAGTATTTAAATGACAACTAAAAAATTAAACAAGACAAAATAGTAAAAAAATTACCCTAATCGGAATGTATTCCGATCAGATGATGATCGGAATGTAGACTCACCACCTAATCGGAATGTGGGCTTACCTTCTGATCGGAATATAGGTCGGAAACACCACGATCAGAATGCTGTCACTCGTTCTAATCGGAATAACCAAGCTAACCCAGATCGGAATGTGTAGTGGACTCAGATCGGAATAATGATCGGAATTGCCAATCGGAATACTGTCACTTACCTTTGATCGGAATACCAAACTTACCTCTGATCGGAATACTCACAAACCCTCCAATCGGAATATCATACACCCTTGATCGGAATAACTGTCACTTACCCTGATCGGAATGTGCTAGATACCTCCAATTGGAATAACGCAAACCCTTTTCCGACCAAGCAATGGAGTGCTGGTCAGAATGTGAAACCCTTTTCCGATCAGTCAGATCAGAATATAGTAAAAGGAACCGAAAATAAGCTAAACAATTAAGCTATAACTCAAATAAGCACACACCTAAAATCCTAAGCAAACACGTATAAGAAAAAGCTAATAAGCTGAAATTTAAAGACTTTTGAAACACGAAATGAAAAAGATTTACGAAAAACAAACTTTTATATAAAAATAACTTTTATAAAACTTAAGAAACTTGAAAATAAGCACAAATAAGCTATAAAAATCAATGATCCAAAACAATCAAAAGCATAAAAACATAATCTTTAATCAAATAAGCAAGACAATAAGCATGTAAACAAAGATTAAAGCATAGAAAGAAAGGAAGAATGAGAGATTAAAACAAGAAAATTAAAGAACACTAACTTGGAAATTAAAGGTATTAAAAGTGCAATACAAGTATTTAAATTGACATGTATTTAAAGAGCAAGTAATTAAAAAGTGGAAGACTAATTGTCACCTTAGCCAACAAAAATGAAAAGATTAATCCTAATGACTATATATAGGGGAGGATTAAGGGGTGCTTAGGAAGCTTCCTCCCCTCTTTCCTTTCTCCTTAATTGCATGCTTAGTCCTTCCTTCTTAATCTCTTTGTTAATTGCACCATTAGTCCTTAAGCCTTTAAATCTTCTTTAATCTTGGACTTTAATGACTTTTGGCTCGGGATTTCTTTGAACTCGTCTTTTAATTCTTCAATAAATTAGACTTGAGTTTTTCGGCTTTTGATAAACTTCCGTCTTTTGACTTTTTCTTCGATAAACCTTCAGAATTGGTCTTGGACTTCCGTTCTTTTTGCACTCTTGACTTCTTGACTTCGTCTTTCGTCTTTTTCTTCGATAAAAGCCCGTGAATGCCCTTGTTTTCTCCACTTTTCACAATTTCGTCCTAAATCACAACAAAAACACAAACCACGCATAATTCCGACATAATTGACATAAAATACACGTTTTGGTCCGGTTATTATTGTAATTAAGTGGTAAAAAGGATGGGTGTTTACACACCTATCAAAGCCCATGAAAAGCACAAGTTACATAACACGGATCAAATCAATGGCCCAAATCAGTCCTAATAAATGGATTATTTACAATCAATGGCCCAATCCCAATTTCCAAAATAAATAAAACGTGAAGTGATTTTCAAGGCCCATTAGGGTAATTGTAAACGGTGAATATATAATTTTCCATTCACTCTTGGTTAAACGATTCCCACTCACTCACCGTTATTAAAATCTCATACTCACACACACTCCACAAATGTTTTTTCGATACAAACTAAGTTCCCTCATCTTCCTCACCCCTAAATAAAACCAGTTACATTTTTTTACTGTTCCAAACCCTAGTAAATAAATCACTCAACAAAAATTAGGGGTTTCACTTGAAGCGTGTAATTCACACGAGGGTGGATAAATCCCCCATATTTTCGGATGGTGAAGAATGGAGGAGCGTGATAACGTGGCAAAGTTTAACTGGCTTTGACAGCACATCATTCCCTATTCCACCAATAAAGAGTCTACACATCAGCAATCAAAGTAGCACAAGTAGCACAACGGATTGCCACGTTGGCAGTCCGTGTGACTATAAGTTCATATCAACCGTTGGATGAAAACAAGAAAGAGAGAGAAGAAAAAGATGCTGAATGGAAGGCCTGGATCGATTCTCGTCTCCAACAAACTCCACCCCTCACCCCTATGGATTCAGCTATAAATACCCCCCTCAAATGATGTAATTGGTATCCCATTTTTTACTTTAGAGTTATTATGCGAAAATAGATTTAGGAAAAATTGTAATTTCTTTTTAATAGTATTGTAATCAGTTTTCGTTAATTAATAAAAAGTTTATTTGGTTTCGAATGATTCTTGGTTTATTTTCTGTTAAAGTTATAATTGCAATTTTTACATTTCTTCTTTAATCTATTGTGTTATAATAATAATAATTTTATTTAATTAAGCTAAGAAATAGCTTATATTGAATAATAAAAGTAATATCTGGGAGTAATTTTTCCCCACTGGAAAATTATACACAACAATCTGCTTGGTTTGAATATCGGTCATCTGATGAAACTGGTTCGGGAAAGTGGGTTGTTGGTTCAATGGTGATGAATGATGATGGTTCGAGGTTCGATGGTGGTGTCGGATTAGGTTCATAAGGAGGCTCAGCGCCATCCTTCTTCCCAAAGGTTGTCTTCAAAAGGTTTGATACCATTTAGGTTTTATGTTATTTTATATTTTTAGTATAATTTGTTTAAAGTGGTTTAAATGGAGTGTATGCTAGTTTGCTGAGTATCACATAGTTTTCATTATAAGTTTAGTACACTGTTTAAGTCTGCCTTATAGATCTGCTTAGGTTTTTGAGTTGCTAAGTTTGGATGTATTATTTTGAGAGTTTGAATTTGACATATAAAACGGAGTTGTGATCTGTGTAAATCTTGTATTTAGACCGTGTTTGTGGTTCAGTGGTAATTCTGTTTTAGTATTTTAGTTGGATATTGTGTTTTAGTTAGTTTTGGTTGTCTGAATTAAATTTGTCTGCTTAGATTGATGCCTGATTGCAGTTTGCTTGGATATTTCTTGTATTATGTTGGTTTGATTGTTTAAATAGTCTGCTTTAATTTTACAGTTATTTTCTTTGGGTTTTATATGATGATAGCTGAATGTTTTGATATTACTGATAGCTGCTATTTAAACTTTTGGGATTACTGATTCATTAACATGATATATTTGGTTATAATTTGCTTTGGTTATAGATCTGATTTAGTCTGCTAGAATTGGTATTGATATGTTTAGTTTAGATGGCTGATTAATTTCCTTAGTTAAACATCTTCGTTGCTGAAACTTGGATGATTCTGATTTGTGCAATTGTTTAGTATCTGATATCAGTTTTGTTAGTTTCTTCTTTAGCTAATTCAAGTTTTAATTTAGCTGATGCTATATGACTTGCTGATATAAGTATAGGCTAGCAGATCCTATTGATTTGCTGGTTCTTGACTGATTTATCAGTCGAAATACTAACAAAAAAGTCACTCCTGTGACTTGTCTCATCTTTCATTGTCAAAAATAAATAAACATCAAAATATGTCATTCGCAGGTCTCGAACTCGAGACCTACCCCTCACACTTCCAACCTGATAACCAGCTCGACTGGTTGGTCATTTTGGTTTAATTACAGTCTTTTTAGTTAATATAACTACTATATAAACTATCAGCTTTTAGTTTAATTTAAATATATAGTTTTTACTTTAGTTAATTTTTAAGCATTTAATTTACTTTTATTAAGTTTCAAGAATAATATATAAGTTCAAAATAAAAATAAAAATAATTTCATTTTTAGAAATTTAAATTGTTATAAAAATTAGTTTTTAAATAAATAAGATTTTTATTAATTTAGATTTTAATAAAAATAGTTTTAAAATAGATTTTGTTTTATAAAAAGCAAAAGTTAATTTCTTTTAATAGATTTAATTAGTTAAGAATTCTTAAATAGGATTTTAAATTAGTTTAATTTTTTTAAAATAGTGTAAAAGTAATTTTATTTAAATAGATTAGTTTTTATTTAATTTTATTTTAATAGTTTAAATTTTAATTAGCTTTAATTTTTAAGTAATTGTTTTTTGATTAAATTTATTCGGGGTAACGATTCATGCACTTTAGGATAAAATTAGGTTTTAAATTTGTAGAATTTAATTTTAGTTTAAAAACCAACAAACAATTCAAATTGATTGTCCATATCGAAGCAAAACGTCTCAAATTTATAAGATCTTCGTGTACAACGAACTTGGTTCATCCACATGTTTAATTGTATTCGTCTTTGGTAATTTTAGTCTATTACTTTTTCCTAAAGGTAATTTACTAATTTACCCTATAACGTATCTAATTATCACATATACTATCATCGACACATCAAAAATTTTTGGCGCCGCTGCCGGGGATCTTGTGTACGATTCGTTTTTGTGGAGATTTGTTGATCGTTGATTTGAAGACCCTTTCCGTCCTCGGAAAGTTTTGTTATTTTTCTTATATAGTATGTATCGTTTTTCTCGTTTTGTGATTACTATATTGTATTACGTAGAACAATAAATTTACCTACTTTCCAAATAAGACCTTAGTTGGGATTTCATCACCTAGCTATTGTATTCGAATCCAAAACGAAAAAAAGGCAAAATAGATAAATACTAATAAGAAGTTTGAACTCGATTTATAGAAACTATAAGGTGGGTATAAGGCGACGTGCTATAAAAGGCCGTCTAAGGAAAAAGGTTTTTAAGTGCTTTGTGCCACCTCGTTTCCCCGCTTGCTTGTGCGTATATTGAGAGGGACGACCGATTATTGGTTTGCCAACTCAAGTAATATTATATCTTATTTTTGTAGTTTACTTATTGAACCTCGAGACGTTTAGGTTTTCACCTATCGTTTCAAAGTCGACCAAGGGTAATTTACTTCCATAGTAGTTATCCTTATTCCTTGTTTTTTATCGATCAATTTTTGATTGAGCAATACCAAATAAAATACCAAAAATAATCTTCTTCTTGTCTAATTTCTTTTCTTCAATCCTCTAAATTCTCGTCATTGTAGTGTATGCAATTATGTTCTTCTCGACTTGTGATTGATTTTAATAGGCTTGAAACTATTCCTCGTAGAAATAGAAATCGTCAACAACGAATAGTGGAACCCGAGCTTCCACCTATTGTTGTAGAGATGGCCGATAACCGAACAATGGAGGAATTGCTCCGTGCACCCACCGAAGGGTATGGGGAAGCAATCGTTGTGCCGGCTATTTTGGCGGATCATTATGAGATTAAGACGGGTCTTTTATCGCTCATTCGTGCTGACCAATTTCGTGGCAATGAGACCGATAACCCGCATTCTCACATTCGGAATTTTCTTCGAATTACCTCGACTCTCAAATTTAGAGATGTGCCGAATGACGCGATTAAGCTCATGCTTTTTCCGTACTCGCTCGAGGGTAATGCTAAGATTTGGTATGAGAAAGAACCACCGGGTTCGATTTTGACATGGGATGATTTAGTGTCTAAGTTCATGAATTATTTCTTTCCACCATCTAAGACAACACACTTGAAGAACGAGATCACTAGATTTGAACAAAAAGTGGATGAATCGTTTGGGGTTGCTTGGGAAAGATTTAAAGATTTGTTAAGACAATGTCCACACCACGGTTTCTCAGAATTGCATCAAATAAATACTTTTTATAATGGGCTTAATATGATTGAACAAGATTCTTTAAATGCCGCCGCGGGTGGTAATCTTTTAAGAAAAACTCCGAGAGACGCGTGGTGTATAATTGAGAATAAGTCTAGAGCACAATATTCACGAAACACACCGGGTGTTTCCAATGTGAATTCATTTAATCTCGAGATTGCTAGATTGGACTCTAAGATTGACACGATTTTAAATGAGCTTAGGAAGAATCCTAATGGATCGATTAATATGGTTGAGAATGTTTGTGTATCATGTGGTGGAGCACATCCTAATTATGCTTGTTCAACCACGGGGTTTGATCAAGCTAGCGCTTTTGCCGCGACGGGAACTTATGGCTCCAACGGTCAAGTTCCTCGTCATAATCATATTGCTCCACCGGGTTTTCCACCGGTTCAAAATAGGTACATGATACACTGATTTTATGTGGTTCAATTTTACTCTCGATATCCTCTCGAATTGATCTCGGTCTTAAGTGGAATGATTTGTTCTTGGTTAATAAAAAGTGGTTGGTTTGTTTATCTATTTTAAACTAATGACAAGAAATTAAGTGACAAAGAGTAAAGTTAAAGACTTAAACGTTTAAAGTAAGAAACGAGTTTAAAAATAAATGTTGAAAACTTAAAGATTTTAATATAAAATAAATGAACACTCAATAAAAACTAACTCTTGGAAAACTTGGTAAAAATAAGAACTTAGATGAAAAGTACTAAAAGAAAGTAGGATCGTAACAAAACACCTCCAATCGGAATAATGTAAAAATCCCCTCAATCGGAATGTTATTCCGATCGTATGATCGGAATGTGAGCCAAGGAACAATCAGAATAACCAAAATATGATGCTGATCGGAATGTTTGGCGAAATGAAGCAATCGGAATATTAAAACTTGCTCAATCGGAATACTCGCAAAACCTACCAATCGGAATATCAGTGTGTGCTACTGTCGGAATGTTATGATGCTCAATCGGAAACTCGAAACCCTTTTCCGATCGGTAGATCGGAAAGAGGGGGTGTTGCTTGGTCGGAAAATACAATCGGAAAAGGGAGTTTCCCTTTCCGAAAATGGTGCAAATTCGGGACAAAAGCAAGGGAAATAAGCTATTATGACAAGCTAAAACCCAAAACTAACTCGAATCTATTAATAAGCTGATCAAATAAGCACTAAAAACAACTTTTCCAAACTCAAAGTAAACAACTTTTAAATCAAATCAATAAAAAGATGAACTTTTATAAAAACTTCAAAAAGTAAATAAGATAAATCAACAAATAAGCCAATAAGAACAAGGATCTTAAAGCTTATTTATGTATAAACTTAAGGAAACATAAAAAGTAATCAACTTTTTAAGCACAAATCATTGATGAACAACACGGATCACACGAGATTTGTACCAAAATCAATAAAAGTAAAAGAAAGGAAGGATGAGATTAAAGATTAAAACTTAAAAACTTGAACTCAAATTAATGAATAAGTAATATAAAGTTTTGATCTTGAATGGAAAAAGATGAATCTAGTGAGAGAAAGTTCTAAACTTTCTCTCTCGAAAACTAGAAACTACCTAAAAGACTAAGTGTGTGAAAATTTGTGAGGTAAGGCCTTTATATAGGCGTGTGTAATGGTGGTGATGGGCTTTTGATTGGGCTTCTTTTTCTTCTTTGTTCTTAAGTCTTCATGCGTCTTTAAATAAACGTTTCCGACTTGGATGTGAGAAGTGTCGGTGAATAATTCCAACTCGTCTTATAATCTTTTATTTAATAGACTCGAGTTCTTCGACATATATGAATCTTCCATCTTTGGCTCTATTCTTCGATAAATCTTCAAATAGGCATAATGACTTCAATTCTTTTGCATCTCCTGGACAATAGACTTCGTCTTGAGTCTTTTTCCTTGATAAAACCCGTGCAATCCCATCTTTTCTTCAATATTCATCCGGTTGCCTCTGAACACACAATAAACACAAAAACCACGCATAATTCCAAACAAATGATATTAAATACGTGTTTTGGTCTTGTTTTAGCCAGGATTAAGTGGTAAAAGGATGGGTGTTTTCACACCTATCAAATCCCCTACACTTAACCATTGCCATGCCCTCATGCAATGCTTAGTGACAAAGCACAATTACACTTTCCTCATAATCAATCAACCCTGGCCTTATTAATATACTACTAAACGAAAATGAAAATACTAAGAGAAATTTAAAACTTTAAAGTAAACAAAAGGATGGAAATAACTTGCAAAGAGATCGAGGACTTACATTAGGGCTTCGGTGCTGCGAAGATTTATCACCCTCAAGTTTCACGTTCCCCAAACTAAGCTTAAAGACGAGATCATTGTTATTATAAGTTAGCAATTCAAACACTTACACACATGGCTTAATTAAATGCTTAAACTCCCTTATTCCTAGGTGTATCTCTTATATTTTATTTTTGTCTTAGAATGATCATGAAGATGCATTTTTGGACTTATTTCGATAGTTTAATTAGGCTGAAAGCAAAGTAGGACGATTTGATCAATAGTTAGCTAAAGGACAAAATCTCTTAAAACTGCTTCTCGGGATATCAAAAAGTTCATATCTTGGCATAACTTGGTTTACGATTTGAGACCTTTCTCGGGCCGATATTTGGCATGTACTTCATACTTCATATCATCGAGAGACGTTCTTGAGATAATGGTCTTCTCATCATAATAGAGTTTCTTCACTTGGAGACTTTTGAGGGGTACTCCAACTTTGTTGACCACGACTTCATGATTATTTCTTCAATCTTTAATTGGGATTTTGAGATACAACGATCCGCCTCCTTTTCGGACTTGGATCTATTTATCCTCATACCTTGTTAGGGTCTTTTCGGATAGACTTCTCCATGATCTTTATGGGAGTTGATTGCTTTTTGTCGTGAGTCTTGATCCTTCATATTGATTTTAGGAATAATGTTCTTCACATCACTTTTGGATCTTCAGCAATAAAATGGAATCCTCATGCCTTGTTAGGGCCTTTTCGGACTCGCCAATCTTCGCGCCCCGCTTCATAAGTTATGCCTTGGCTATGAACTCTTATCATTACCGAGCAACTTTTAAACGATCTTGGGCTAGAAGCTAAGTAACTTTTCAAATCGTACGACCTTACTTATTGCAGATAAATTATTAGCAAGTGATGGGAGAATAGGCAAATAATTACACCAAGTGAGCTTGTGCAAGAATACCGACTTATAATTGACTCTATCATTTCTCGTCCTCCACAATTTAAAATCTCAAGTAATGAGACTCGTGGACACTTAGCCTAATAAACCAATTAAGGTTTACATGGTTAAGGATACTAGCTAGAATAAACTTGGATAAGTCTATTCGGGTTGAGTCAAAATAAACGCAACGGGCCTAATATGTCAAAGACTTCTAAACTAGCTACACCACTTTATTAAAATTTTTGACTTTATTGCGGGATATATACATATGAAAGAAACGATAAAAATTTAAAAATTACGACTAAATGGCCAAAGTTAATTAAAAATTTGAAAAATGTTGAAAAAGATGATTTTCTGGTTAAATGAAGGCATTTTCATGGAAAAGTCCACTTAAAACTTCGATAGAAGTCCCCCTACACTTAAGATAAACATTGTCCTCAATGTTTAAGCATGTGGGAAAAGTCTCCCCTACACTTATGACATTGTGCACGTTGGTTAACTCAAGTTAAGGAAGAGCCGACTAAAGTGATCAATTTCAAATGTGAGTATGAAGAAAATTGAATCACGATAGTTGAGAGATAGAACCGGATTTCGGATAACACGGGAGCACGGTTCTTCAAAGTTTCCAAGAGTGCACTTATCCCTGTAATCACATCACCACACAAATACAAACACCTATGTAGGCCCCCCTACACTTAGGAGGTTAAAACATTAAAGGATAGATACTCGGGCTACCTCCCGAGGAGCGCTTGTTTTTGATAACCGAGTCACGAGCCTGACTCGGCCCAAATTTAGTTCATGGGGAACGTGGTGAGGGATGGAATCACCTCCTGAGAGGTGTCCTCACCAAAGTACAACTTCAGACGCTGGCCATTCACCTTGAAATTGGGCCCATTTGGCTGAGAAAGCTCAATGGTCCCATACGGAAAGACGTTGGCGACGGTGAATGGACCAGACCAGCGGATCTTCAACTTGCCAGAGAAGATCTTCAACCGAGAGTTAAAAAGTAAGACTTGATCACCAACGTGGAACTCTCGGTTCTTGATTTTTGCGTCATGAAGGATCTTCGTCTTCTCTTTGTAGATCAGCGAGTTCTCATAAGCTTCATTCCTCAGTTCGTTGAGCTCGTTGAGTTGAATCTTACGATGATCACCGGCTTTGTTGATGTCGAAGTTAGCCCACTTTAAGGCCCAGTGCGCCTTATGCTCCAGCTCGATGGGAAGGTGGCATGCTTTCCCGTACACAAGACGATAAGGTGTACAACCGATCGGGGTCTTGTAAGCAGTACGGAAAGCCCACAGAGCATCATCTAACTTATCGGCCCATGCGGCACGATGCTCTCCCAAAGTACGCTCCAAAATTCGCTTCAATCCACGATTGGATATCTCAGCTTGCCCATTGGTTTGGGGATGATAGGCGGTGGAAAGACGGTGATTGACACCATACTTAGCCATGACTCTTGCAAATTGATCGTTGCAAAAATGAGTCCCGCGGTCACTGATAATAGCACGAGGAACGCCGAATCGAGCGAACAACGATTTCAAAAAGTTACAAACCACCCTTGCATCATTAGTAGGTAAAGCTTTGGCTTCAACCCACTTGGAGACGTAGTCAACGGCAACAAGGATGTATTTGTTTCCTTTAGATGAAGGGAATGGCCCCATAAAGTCGATACCCCAAACATCAAAGATTTCACATTCTTGTATGAAATTCTGAGGCATCTCGTCTTTATGTGTGATCGTGCCTTGTTTTTGGCAAGCATCACATCGTTTAACCATCTCGTGAGCATCACGGTAGATGGTGGGCCAATAAAATCCCGAATCAAACACTTTTTTGGCGGTGTAGTTGGGACCAAAGTGACCACCGGTGGGTCCTTTGTGGCAAGCATCAATGATTTCAAAAGCTGCCGGTCCATCAACACATCGGTGAATAATCAAGTCAGCACATTGTTTGAAAAGATACGGGTCATCCTAAAAGTAAGTCTTGATGTCTTTGAAGAACTTTTTCTTTTGCTGGGATGTTAACCCGTCAACGAGAATTCCACCCGCCAAGTAGTTTGCAATGTCCGCAAACCACGGGGTTTCGTCAGCAGTCGAGTTTATAGACATTAAGGTCTCCAGGGGAAAAGAATCATTGATTTCTTTGTTCGGATGATCCCCCTGGTGAGGATCCTCAAGTCTACTGAGATGATCCGCGGCTAGGTTTTCTGCTCCTTTTTTATCGCGAATTTCGATTTTAAATTCCTGGAGCAGCAAAACCCAGCGAAGAAGTCTTGGTTTGGAATCTTGCTTTGTCAACAAGTACTTCAGCGCGGAATGATCGGTGTACACAATGGTGGTAGAAAGGACAAGATAGGGGCGGAATTTTTCAAAAGCATAGACAACAGCTAAAAGTTCTTTTTCGGTTGTCGTATAATGCAATTGTGCCCCCGTCATTGTCTTGCTAGCGTAATGGATCGGTTGGAAGTGTTTGTTCACTCTTTGTCCAAGAACCGCTCCAATAGCAAAATCGCTAGCATCGCACATCATCTCGAAAGGCAGCTCCCAGTTAGGGGTAACCAAGACGGGTGCCTTAGTTAGCTTATCCTTAAGCGAGTTGAAGGCTTCAAGACACTCTTTGGAAAAGATAAAAGGAGTATCTTTTTCCAAGAGGTGGGTCATCGGGCGAGTGATTTGGGAAAAATCTTTGATGAATCGACGATAGAAGCCCGCATGACCCAGGAAACTTCTCACACCCTTCACGGTTGAAGGTGGAGGCAACTTTGCGATACCATCGACTTTAGCACGGTCTACTTCAAGACCGGCTTTCGAGATCTTATGTCCAAGCACGATGCCTTCTTTTACCATAAAATGGCATTTTTCCCAATTCAGAACTAGGCGAGTGTCTTCGCACCGCTTGAGCATACGTTCCAAATTGGCAAGGCAGGAAGAGAAAGAATCCCCGAAGACCGAGAAATCATCCATGAAGACTTCCATGGTTTGTTCAACCATGTCATGGAAGATAGCTAACATGCACCTTTGGAAAGTCCCGGGCGCATTACATAAACCAAAAGGCATTCTGTTGTAAGCGAAAGTGCCATAGGGACAAGTGAATGTAGTCTTCTCTTGATCTTGGGGATCGATGGGTATTTGAAAATAACCCGAGAAACCATCAAGAAAGCAGTAATATTCATTACCGGCTAAACGTTCAAGCATTTGGTCCATAAAAGGTAGAGGGAAATGATCCTTTCTCGTGGCATCATTGAGTTTGCGGTAGTCTATACAAACTCTCCACCCAGTAACGAGACGAGTGGGAATCAACTCGTTGTGTTCATTGGGAACAACGGTTATTCCGCCCTTCTTGGGCACACAATGGATTGGACTAACCCACGGTGAATCCGAAATAGGGTAAATCATACCCGCATCAAGAAGTTTGATAACCTCTGTTTTGATGACTTCATGGATTTTTAGATTCACCCTTCGTTGGCTTTGAATTGTGGGCTTGAAGTCGTCCTCCATGAGAATTTTGTGGGTGCAGAAGTGAGGATTAATTCCACGAATATCCGAAATCTTCCAAGCAATAGCCTTCTTATGATCTTTCAACACAGCGACAAGTCGGGCTTTCTCTTCGTCCTTCAAATCCTTAGCAATGATAACTGGCGACTTCTTCTCTTCATCAAGGAATACATACTCGAGATGGGGCGGCAACTCCTTAAGTTCCAAATCCGGAGGATTTTCGACGGGAGGCGTATTCGAAGTCGGAGTATCGATAGCAATGACCGTGGGAGATGGAGGCGAAGGATTGTCTTCGGTGAGAAGATTGTCAAAGAAATTCATGTCTTCATCCCCATCGATAGGAGAATCATTAGTAGCTAAATTCGCATCTCCCATGGTATCTTCAAGATTGTTCCAAAATAAATCACTATCTCCAAATAGAGACAACGATGAAGCAATGGAGGACACGGTCTCAACATTGGGAAGAGAGGTAGGAATACTTTTGCAAGCATCATTAAAGTGTTCTTCACAAGCCTCATCAAGAACGTCAATACAATTAACGCTCTCATATGAATAAGGCTGTTTAGACAACTTTCCAATGTTGAAGACTACTTTATCGTCACCCACTCTCATGATAAGCTCACCGGCTTCAACATCAATAAGAGTGCGACCGGTCCTCAAGAATGGACGTCCAACAATTAGTGGCACACGGGGGTCCATCTCATAGTCGACGACAACAAAATCAGCAGGGAAGGTGAATTTGTCGACTCCTACAATAACGTCTTCGGCTATCCCCACTGGATAAGCAACCGTACGGTTAGCTAATTCCAAAGTCATTTTGGTGGGGACTAGCTCTGGGAGAGATAATTGCTTCCAAACACTTAGAGGCATGAGATTAATACTGGCACCTAGATCGGCTAGGGCCATGCAATTCTCTACTCCCGGGAAATTGCAAGGGATAAGGAAACGACCCGGATCACCAAGCTTGGTTGGCAATTTCCTTAAGAGCACTGCAGAGCAGTTCTCATTAAGTTGGGTGTTGGCAATATCGAGGAGCTTTTCCTTGTCGCTCAGAAGATCTTTGAAAATTTTCGCATATTTAGGCATGTGAGCGAGAGCCTCAGCGAAGGAGATGTTAAAATTCAATTGTTTGAACATTTTAAGGAAGTTCGAAACCTGAATATCATCCTTGCTTTTGAGCTTCTCTTTCCTCAACCTAGATGGATAAGGTATATTGGAAGAAGAGGAAGGCTTTGGAAGAATAGGATCACTCACATCCTTGGGTGGAGGAGGGGTAGACGGAAGAGGTGGAGAAATTGGGGAAGGAGAAGGATTAGGAATAGGAGCAGGTGACTCGTTCTCCTTAGTCACAACCACCGGTGGAGGTATAGGAAGCTCGGGTTCCTTGGTACCTTTGCCACTTCGAGTGGTGATTGCTTTCATCTCCCCTCTTGGGTTCGCAATGGTGTTACTCGGAAGAGTACCCGAAGAAGAGGGTTGATTACCTTGGAAGAAACCAGCCATCATGTTCCTCAGATCATTAGTTTGGCTATCCAACGTATTTCTCATGTCGGCTCTCAAATCGTTTCCTTGCTTGACCAAGTCTGCTTTCAAGTTACGCACTTCCTGTTGGAGATTTTCCACGATCACATCGTTTGTCCTCATGTAGGTCTGCACTTCTTGGTGTAATGCAGTGGTGGTTTGGTTGGGAGGAGCATTGTATGCAGGTGGTTGGTAAGCAGGTTGTTGGTAGACTTGATTGTTACGTTGAGGCGGTTGTTGCTGCTTGTGAGGAGGGATGTATGGTTGTCGAGGTTGTTGTTGTTGTTGAGGAGGGCGATTAAGGTTTTGTTGTTGGTTTGGGTTGGTAGGAGGGAAACCAGGTGGTGAAAGATAGTTGTTGGATCGATAGCTAAGCAAGTTACGGTCACCTTGAGGTCTAGCTTGATAAGCAGGTTGAGGATAGGTGCCATATGCCGCATTCACATTCTCAGTAGGGTAGTCTTGGGTGGCGGTACAAGTTGTGTAAGAGTGAGGACCACCGCATATCTCACAAGGTTGGCTGACAGCATTCACTTGAGCGTTTTTGGCGTTGCTGCTGTTGTTGTTGTTGACGGTGTGGGTGACAAGCGATTCAAGAAGCGTAGTGATTTTTTCCAATCGCTTGTCGCTGTCATTAGTGCTAGCACTAGCGACATTGGTCCGAACACTCTTGGTTTGCACACGAGATTTATTCTCAATGATATCCCAAGCAGCATTGGAAGTCTTAGCCAATAGATTACCCCCCGAGGCACTGTTCAGTGAATCTTGGTCACTCATGCTTAAACCATTGTAAAAAGTATTGATTTGATGTACTTTGGTAAAACCATGTTGTGGGCATTTTCTTAAAAGATCTTTAAAGCGATCCCAAGATTCACTGAATGACTCATCGTACTTTTGTTCAAAATTTATGATCTCATTCCGCAAAGCGGTAGTACGAGAGGGTGGAAAAAAGTAGTTGATAAACTTTGTTTCCAAATCCGTCCACAAGAGAATACTCTGTGGCGGTTCCTTAGCAAGCCAATGCCGGGCTTGTCCCTCTAAAGAAAAGGGAAAAAGTTGTAACCTTATAACCTCTTGTGGAACGCCATTGAACTTGACCGTGTTGGTAAGTTGCAAGAATCTCTTTATATGGTCATGTGGGTCATCAATGGTACGTCCCAAGAACGGTTGAGCGGAGACCATCTGGATAAAGCCTGATTTTAGCTCAAAATTGTTGGCGGCAATTGGTGGTATAACAATTGGATCCGTGTTGCCATCTACATGAGCTTGCAGCAATTCAATCATCGGGCGATTATCTGGAAGGGGCTCATTGTTGTTGTTATTATTCATGTTGTTGTTGTTATTATTGTTTGGAGGTGGTACACCGGCCATGTCTAAGTGATCGAGAGGCTCGGGCTCTTGATATGACGTGGATCGAGTGCGCATACACCTGCAAATGAACGAACAAAGAAAAGCAAAGAACAAATATTTTTGGTTTTTATGGTTTTTAATTTTTTTGTATTTTTGAAAATTTTATATTTTTTAGGATTTTTTGAAATTTTTTATGAAAAAGTAACGTTCACGGGGAACGGATCCCAAAATCCAAGTTCTCACAAAAAACTTTTGATCTTAACGAGAAGAGCCGGCAGCGGCGCCATTTGATACACTGATTTTATGTGGTTCAATTTTACTCTCGATATCCTCTCGAATTGATCTCGGTCTTAAGTGGAATGATTTGTTCTTGGTTAATAAAAAGTGGTTGGTTTGTTTATCTATTTTAAACTAATGACAAGAAATTAAGTGACAAAGAGTAAAGTTAAAGACTTAAACGTTTAAAGTAAGAAACGAGTTTAAAAATAAATGTTGAAAACTTAAAGATTTTAATATAAAATAAATGAACACTCAATAAAAACTAACTCTTGGAAAACTTGGTAAAAATAAGAACTTAGATGAAAAGTACTAAAAGAAAGTAGGATCGTAACAAAACACCTCCAATCGGAATAGTGTAAAAATCCCCTCAATCGGAATGTTATTCCGATCGTATGATCGGAATGTGAGCCAAGGAACAATCGGAATAACCAAAATATGATGCTGATCGGAATGTTTGGCGAAATGAAGCAATTGGAATATTAAAAATTGCTCAATCGGAATACTCGCAAAACCTACCAATCGGAATATCAATGTGTGCTACTGTCGGAATGTTATGATGCTCAATCGGAAACTCGAAACCCTTTTCCGATCGGTAGATCGGAAAGAGGGGGTGTTGCTTGGTCGGAAAATACAATCGGAAAAGGGAGTTTCCCTTTCCGAAAATGGTGCAAATTCGGGACAAAAGCAAGGGAAATAAGCTATTATGACAAGCTAAAACCCAAAACTAACTCGAATCTATTAATAAGCTGATCAAATAAGCACTAAAAACAACTTTTCCAAACTCAAAGTAAACAACTTTTAAATCAAATCAATAAAAAGATGAACTTTTATAAAAACTTCAAAAAGTAAATAAGATAAATCAACAAATAAGCCAATAAGAACAAGGATCTTAAAGCTTATTTATGTATAAACTTAAGGAAACATAAAAAGTAATCAACTTTTTAAGCACAAATCATTGATGAACAACACGGATCACACGAGATTTGTACCAAAATCAATAAAAGTAAAAGAAAGGAAGGATGATATTAAAGATTAAAACTTAAAAACTTGAACTCGAATTAATGAAAAAGTAATACAAAGTTTTGATCTTGAATGGAAAAAGATGAAATCTAGTGAGAGAAAGTTCTAAACTTTCTCTCTCTAAAACTAGAAACTACCTAAAAGACTAAGTGTGTGAAAATTTGTGAGGTAAGGCCTTTATATAGGCGTGTGTAATGGTGGTGATGGGCTTTTGATTGGGCTTCTTTTTCTTCTTTGTTCTTAAGTCTTCATGCGTCTTTAAATAAACGTTTCCGACTTGGATGTGAGAAGTGTCGGTGAATAATTCCAACTCGTCTTATAATCTTTTATTTAATAGACTCGAGTTCTTCGACATATATGAATCTTCCATCTTTGGCTCTATTCTTCGATAAATCTTCAAATAGGCATAATGACTTCAATTCTTTTGCATCTCCTGGACAATAGACTTCGTCTTGAGTCTTTTTCCTTGATAAAACCCGTGCAATCCCATGTTTTCTTCAATATTCATCCGGTTGCCTCTGAAAACACAATAAACACAAAAACCACGCATAATTCCAAACAAATGATATTAAATACGTGTTTTGGTCTTGTTTTTGCCAGGATTAAGTGGTAAAAGGATGGGTGTTTTCACACCTATCAGTACAACAATGGAAACAATGGGAATAATTTTAACCGTGGTAACCAAGGGAATTACAATCAAGGAAATCGGTTTAATGCTAATCAAAACAATCAAGGTTTTCAAAGCAATAACCAAAATGAGTTGTCAAGCTACATTAAAACGAATGAGGCAAATTTGAAAGCTTTTCAAAATAATTTTCAATGACAAATGGCAACTTTGAAAAATGAGTTTCAAAATACGATTAAAGGGCAAAATAATAAGATTGAGCTTAATCAACAAAGACTTGAACAAAACCAAAACCGTTTTGAGCAAAGATTAGAGCAAAGTCAAAATCGTATGCAACAAAGTTTGGAACAAAGTCAAAATAAATTGCTTTCGATGTTTGAGGGATTTATGTCTAAACCATCATCTTCTTCGGGTTGCTTACCTAGTAACACCATTCCAAACCCGAAGGGACAGCTTAAGGCCATAACCGTTTATGATGATTGTGATAATTTTGAAGAAGTTGAAGTGATTGAGTTTAATCCTCCACCTAAGGAAACTTTTCTTGATGTCACCAAGGCTACTTTAAATGTGATTAGTACCTCGGTTTTCTTTGATTTCTTCCCCGAGAAGTATAAAGATCCGGGTCAATTCTTGATACCTTGTGTTTTCAATGAGCTTGGGGTATGCAAAGCTCTAGCCGATCTAGGAGCTAGCATTAACTTAATGCCCCTAGCCATTTGGAAAACTATTGACTATGCACCACTTAGTACCACTCGAATTATCATTGAGCTTGCTAATGGTACCACAACCCGTCCGGTTGGTATAGCGGAAAATGTCATTGTTAAAGTGGGAAAGTTCTTGTACTTAGTCGATTTTGCTATAGTTGATTATGAGACCAATCCTCGTGTGCCTATCATTTTTGAATGACCATTTTTGTGCACAGATCATGTTCAAGTTGATATAAGGAAAGAGGAGATTAAATTGTTTTATGGGGATAAAAGTATTGTTTTCAAACCGGAAAAGATTCCAATATTTGTTTCTAAGAAAGTGGTAAGTGTAAAACTTATTGAGACTATTGAAAGTAATAAGAAAGCTCTTTTTGATAAAGGTGTTTTTCCAATTTTGGAAACCTCATTTTGTGATGAAGAAAATTTTAAGTTAAAGGAAGATGCGTGTTTTGTTGAATCATGTTGTAATCTTACCTCATCTCCACTCACTCCACACGAGGATGATAGTTCTAAGATTGAAAAGGAAATTAATGACTACCTAAGTGCACCATTTGATGCTAGTGAGTTTGATAATGAGAATTTTGATCCCGAGAGTGATATTGCTTTAATGGAAAAATCATTGAATATGGACTCATTTTTACTCTCTTCGAAGGATCAAATTGATGATCCTAAGGCACAATCTTCCGTTGAAGAGCCTTTGATTCCTAACTTCACACCGAGTTAGGTTAGTGACTATTCATGCGATAAGTTCATCGATGAACTTTTTGCAATCATTGATCCACTTCCACGGGGAAGTGAAGACGTTTCCGATCTCGAGATCGAGCGTGATTCTCATGTTTTACCTACCATTCTCGAGGAATTCTCCGATGAATTTCCTTCTAATGAGAATGATGATCTTGTATCCGAGTGTGAAACACTTGATACTATGTCGGATATTTCTTGTGATGACAAGATTGATGACACTTTCGTGACCTACTCAAATCTTCTCTTTGAAGCTTCAGTGAACAATAATCCATTGTTTCAAGAGGATTTTGAGAGCATCATACTTCCTACATCTCACAACCTTTGTGATGATGATCTTCTCTTGAAGGAGGTTGATGAGTTTCTTTATATAGACATTCCTTCGGAATTTGAGGAAGAGTCTAATGACGGTGATGAAGATACTTGGTTTGATCACCCGATTTATGATGATGATAATGTTGACCCGGAGGGAGAAATTACTTTTGCTCCAATTATCCTTCCCACTCGCTTTGATCTTAATGTGCAGGTTTTTCATGCGACTCATTTTGAGTACCATGACCCCTTTATTCACATTCCTAAGAGTGATAAGGTCAACAAAGTCATGCAAGTTGATACCACTAGTGTTGAGACTTTTACCACACCATTACCATGTGCTTCATATGATTTTGGATTAGCATGGGGGGACGACACCGTGTTGTCTATTCCTTTTCCACCGAGGACGAGGTATTCGACCCTAGAAACATTGATTTAGGGAAATCTCGGCCTTTCACCGATGCAATAATTGAAAGACTTTTTAATCATCTTTGTGCGAGTTTATCTCAGGGAGCATGCTATTTTCATATCGTGATTTGTGACGACCATCTCATTTTGGAGATTTATGTTAGAGTTTTATCCTTTCGTTTGTCATCCGACAACGAGGATAAGATCTTTGACCCCGACATCGTGCTTCATGTTGGATTTTATTCCAATATGCCGGTTTTCACCTTTTTCCCTAAGGACCAATGAATGCGGGGATCGAGTCGAGCTCATGACTCGGTGAACAAAAACGAGGTGCCTTGTGAAGGAGTCCCATACATTCTACCTTCTTTCTATTTTCTAACACTTATAAGGCTTGATCTTTCAAGCTCGTGCTCGTGTTTTGTTGTGTTGTGAATCTTAGGTATTACCCTAATCATTGAAGACTCTCGTGTTCGGTTTTTGCCGGCCCACTTGATCTTCCTTTCTTTGATTGCCAAAAAGGGGCACACTCTCTATCCTTTGATTTTTATCGACTAACGTTTTATCTTGAGGCATAATTAATAAACGGCTTATAGATTTTCGTGCTCTTTCCATGTTACTCTTGAGCTAAGAAACATTGAGGACAATGTTTGGTTTTAGCATGGGGGAGTCAATCGATATAATCGCTTGCAATTGCTTTTGTCGTGTCCAAACGTATTCGTTTTTCTCATTTTTCATAAAATTTTAAATTTGTAGTGTTATTTTTAAGTTTTAATAAATAAAATAAGTGCTTTTGACACAAATGTAGGCTTTCCGTTGGTGAAAATAAAAATAGTTTTTGACTCGACTCGGTCTTTACCTTAGCTTTTCCTTAACGTATTTGAATTAAGTTTTGCTAGGCTTTTATATAGGGAACTTTAAAACGCGAAAGTCTTAACTCATACGGGTTAAGAACAAGAACTTTTCGCAAGTTCCTATAATTGATCCTAGAAAGTCGTTTATCAAGGGAACTTTAAAATGCAAATTCTAAAACTTGAAAAAGTATAAGAAGATGCAAGATCCTATAGATGACTTAAAAACCCAAAACTTTAATTTAATAGGCTAAGTATCCATTATTTCACATTTTTGGAATTTTACAATATGGAGAACAAGAGATGATAGAGTTCAATCATAAGTTTCTAAAATTAACTCTTCTTTGTGCAAGTATTTTTGTGTTTGATTTAATCTCCTCGTATTTATTTTTCACGCTTGAATAATAATTGCTTAATAAATGAAGTTTTTAGCGGTTTAGGCTTGATATCTTAACTCGTAACTCCTTCTTTTTCTTCCCTTGTAATTAAAGTGAGAACACATTAAGGGTGTCAGCGTCATGGACTTTTGATCATGGGATTGCGGAAATTTGGCTTACTATAAATATCATATTAATAAAGAAGAATAAATAAAAACATGTTCTCTAGGAGCCTTCGGGTGGGAGTCATGTAGCACTAACCTTGTCATTAGAGCCTTAGGGTGTATGGCAAGGGGACGTGTTGAATAAAAATTGCTTCATCATCATGAGCTGTAAGGTGGGATGGTGAATGTCAATTCCCTTATTTTTGTCCAAGGAGCCTTAGGGTGTGGATTTTAAATAAGGAGCACAATTGCATCTTAAAGAGACACAAGGTGTTATGATGTAATTGTTGCTAACTCCATTAATAAAGTCATAATTGACTTTGGAGTTTTTTATTGTTGCTTTTAAGTAGTCCTATTAGCCAAATTTCGGGTCCGGGGATTTATCCCTCAAATCGTGTTAAGTTATCCTTGATGTGGGCTTTCTTTAGTGACAACGGTTTTTGAAGTCTAGGTTAGGTTTTGAGTGTTGAGTTTACACCGTTCTTGCCTTCATTTTTGGACTAATAATTATAAAATAAAGTCTAATGAGCCTTTGGGTGAATGACATATAAAATCTAGAGATACAATTAGGAATAATAGGAGATTGAGTTTAACACAAATTACTTATATGAGTTGGTTTAATTTTGGGGGCTTATGATTGACAATGATCTTGTTTTTGCACTTGGCATGGAAAAGTGAAAAGTCGGGGACGATGAATCTATTTGAGTTTTATGATCCTAAAAGTTATTTTTCAAATAATGAAAGCAATACATTATGTCTTTGCAAAATAAAGTTGTCAAAAGTTGAATAAAAGTGTAGTTAGTGTTTTATTTTATCATTGCGTGAGGACACGACAACTGCTTAGCAAGGGGGAGTTTGATATGAGTGATTTTACTCATATCATTTGTATCTAAAAACAAACATAATTGCATAAAATGTATGAAAATGGCATTGTATATGCTTGTTTTGTTGTTTGATGTGTGTAGGTACCAAGATCGCGAAAATCGACAAAAAACCGGCACGAGTTTGAAGAAAGATCGACAAAGCCAATAACGAGTTCATTTTTAGCGGAATTCATCATTTGTGGAGTTTAAAAGGCTTGTGGGTCCCACATTTGGGTTTTGGGCCCAAAAAGCCCATTTAAGGAACAAATGTTATTTACTTTTGGCAAAAGCCCATGAAAAGCACAAGTTACATAACACGGATCAAGTCAATGGCCCAAATCAGTCCTAATAAATGGATTATTTACAATCAATGGCCCAATCCCAATTTCCAAAATAAATAAAACGTGAAGTGATTTTCAAGGCCCATTAGGGTAATTGTAAACGGTGAATATATAATTTTCCATTCACTCTTGGTCAAACGATTCCCACTCACTCATGTTTATTAAAATCTCATACTCACACACACACTCCACAAATGTTTTTTCGATACAAACTAAGTTCCCTCATCTTCCTCACCCCTAAATAAAACCAGTTACAATTTTTTACTGTTCCAAACCCTAGTAAATAAATCACTAAACAAAAATTAGGGGTTTCACTTGAAGCGTGTAATTCACACGAGGGTGGATAAATCCCCCATATTTTCGGATGTTGAAGAATGGAGGAGCGTGATAACGTGGCAAAGTTTAACTGGCTGTGACAGCACATCATTCCCTATTCCACCAATAAAGAGTCTACACATCAGCAATCAAAGTAGCACAAGTAGCACAACGGATTGCCACGTTGGCAATCCGTGTGACTGTAAGTTCATATCAACCGTTGGATGAAAACAAGAAAGAGAGAGAAGAAAAAGATGCTGAATGGAAGGCCTGGATCGATTCTCGTCTCCAACAAACTCCACCCCTCACCCCTATGGATTCAGCTATAAATACCCTCCTCAAATGATGTAATTGGTATCCCATTTTTTTACATTAGAGTTATTATGCGAAAATAGATTTAGGAAAAATTGTAATTTCTTTTTAATAGTATTGTAATCAGTTTTTGTTAATTAATAAAAAGTTTATTTGGTTTCGAATGATTCTTGGTTTATTTTCTGTTAAATTATAATTGCAATTTTTACATTTCTTCTTTAATCTATTGTGTTATAATAATAATAATTTTATTTAATTAAGCTAAGAAATAGCTTATATTGAATAATAAAAGTAATATCTGGGAGTAATTTTTCCCTACTGGAAAATTATACACAACAATCTGCTTGGTTTGAATATCAGTCATCTGATGAAACTGGTTCGGGAAAGTGGGTTGTTGGTTCGATGGTGATGAATGATGATGGTTTGAGGTTCGATGGTGGTGTCGGATTAGGTTCATAAGGAGGCTCAGCACCATCCTTCTTCCCAAAGGTTGTCTTCAAAAGGTTTGATACCATTTAGGTTTTATGTTATTTTATATTTTTAGTATAATTTGTTTAAAGTGGTTTAAATGGAGTGTATGCTAGTTTGCTGAGTATCACATAGTTTTCATTATAAGTTTAGTACACTGTTTAAGTCTGCCTTATAGATCTGCTTAGGTTTTTGAGTTGCTAAGTTTGGATGTATTATTTTGAGAGTTTGAATTTGACATATAAAACGGAGTTGTGATCTGTGTAAATCTTGTATTTAGTCTGTGTGTGTGTTCAGTGGTAATTCTGTTTTAGTATTTTAGTTGGACATTGTGTTTTAGTTAGTTTTGGTTATCTGAATTAAATTTGTCTGCTTAGATTGATGCTTGATTGCAGTTTGCTTGGATATTTCTTGTATTATGTTGGTTTGATTGTTTAAATAGTCTGCTTTAATTTTACAGTTAGTTTCTTTGGGTTTTATATGATGATAGCTAAATGTTTTGATATTACTGATAGCTGCTATTTAAACTTTTGGGATTATTGATTCATTAACATGATATATTTGGTTATAATTTGCTTTGGTTATAGATCTGATTTAGTCTGCTAGAATTGGTATTGATATGTTTAGTTTAGATGGCTGATTAATTTCCTTAGTTAAGCATCTTCGTTGCTGAAACTTGGATGATTCTGATTTGTGCAATTGTTTAGTATCTGATATCAGTTTTGTTAGTTTCTTCTTTAGCTGATTCAAGTTTTAATTTAGCTGATGCTATATGACTTGCTGATATAAGTATAGGCTAGCAGATCCTATTGATTTGCTGGTTCTTGACTGATTTATCAGTCGAAATACTAACAAAAAAGTCACTCCTGTGACTTGTCTCATCTTTCATTGTCAAAAATAAATAAACATCAAAATATGTCACTCGCAGGTCTCGAACTCGAAACCTGCCCCTCACACTTCCAACGTGATAACCAGCTCGACTGGTTGGTCATTTTGGTTTAATTACAGTCTTTTTAGTTAATATAGCTACTATATAAACTATTAGCTTTTAGTTTAATTTAAATATATAGTTTTTACTTTAGTTAATTTTTAAGCATTTAATTTACTTTTATTAAGTTTCAAGAATAATATATAAGATAAAAATAAAAATAAAATTAATTTCATTTTTAGAAATTTAAATTGTTATAAAAATTAGTTTTTAAATAAATAAGATTTGTATTAATTTAGATTTTAATAAAAATAGTTTTAAAATAGATTTTGTTTTATAAAAAGTAAAAACTAATTTCTTTTAATAGATTTAATTAGTTAAGAATTCTTAAATAGGATTTTAAATTAGTTTAATTTTTTTAAAATAGTGTAAAAGTAATTTTATTTAAATAGATTAGTTTTTATTTAATTTTATTTTAATAGTTTAAATTTTAATTAGCTTTAATTTTTAAGTAATTGTTTTTTGATTAAATTTATTCGGGGTAACGATTCATGCACTTTAGGATAAAATTAGGTTTTAAATTTGTAGAATTTAATTTTAGTGTAAAAACCGACAAACAATTCAAATCGATTATCCATATCGAAGCAAAACGTCTCAAATTTATAAGATCTTCGTGTACAACGAACTTGGTTCATCCACATGTTTAATTGAATTCGTCTTTGGTAATTTTAGTCTATTACTTTTTCCTAAAGGTAATTTACTAATTTACCCTATAACGTATCTAATTATCACATATACTATCATCGACACATCAGCGGGCCATAAATTCTTGTCGTCTTCCCGAGAATTACCTTCAAGTACCTGAGATAAAACATGTTAAAAGAAAAGGTCAGCGAAAACGCCGAGTGAATTCATAGAGTTTAGTAAACCATTAATATATCACCGGTATATACAATCGTTACCGAAAATCATTTTATACAATTCCTTGTCGTAGGCCATAAAATAGGCCAAATACATTTTTATACAAATCTTTGTCATAAATCATAATATAGGCTTTTGCCTTCAAAACCATTATACGAACCATTGTCGTAAAAAAACATCATACAATACATTTTATAACGTTGTATAAAGTTTAAATAGAAACCGTTATATGAAAATGGTTATGTAAAACTACAACACGAACATAATATCAATAATAAGACCCCGTATTGCTAGTCAAGCAATATATTATAATTAAATTCGTACATCAGTAGTTTCAATATGGGATTATTATAAGTCGCATGACATTGCTACCTTACTACAACAAACAACGGGTAGCTAACCCGTAATTCATTGGCCCATCTAAAACAGCGTGTCGTCACAATAATCACGCTTATATAAATCTTCTCATACATACATTCGCTTACCAATCAATGTGGCACAACGGGGATCAACCGTCAAGGCGCGAACTAGGGTGATCTTCCCCAGATAGTACTATTATATGCATACGCGTCTACCAAATACTGGTAGTTCACAATTCATGCAAATGGGACTTTTAGTGACATAACCTAACTAATAATAATCCATTTTATTTCCTTCATCGGGTCATATAATCATTCATCGGGTCATACAATCATTCGGGTCTATATCAATAAACAAATAATCGGGACAACTGGTGTCCTATTTAAAACTAACATGTTATCCCCCTCGCGGGTTTATAAAACATTTCATAAAACATTTAAAAGCGTGCGAGGCTATGAACTCACGTTGATTGGGAAAGGCGGGTTATCGGCGATTTGGATGTACGATACGTGCTTCAATCACGGAAACCTAGACAAATAATACTCGTCTTAGACTCTTGTCCAATGACTTTATAAAAACAATAGCGATGTATATATGATGACATTATAAGTATGAAGATGATCAAGTAGGATTTTTATCTCTTCATACACATTATAGTGTTATGTGTTAGTCAAATTTTTGACTAGTTACACTAGTTTCAACTTATTTACATATTAAGGCCCAATAAGCCCATTAAAAGCCCAATACATTATATTAGTCCATTTTATACTTTTAATACCAGACCTATACTCATATGTTGGGCCCAAGTGGGTTAAGCCCATGAGTAATTCCATAAGTGTTTAACCAAACTAGTTGGGTTAATAGTCCAATAAGGCTACTTTGGCCCGTTAATGTCCATAAGTTATAAAGCTCGGGTTTTATTGGTTTTTACTAGTCAAATGTACTTACATATCAGTAGATGAGTTATAAAAAGTTTACATTAGACGGGTCGGACCGTCTAAGTTTCATTTGACGAAAACGTTAATCTTTCGGTTTTAGCCGAAAAGACGTAAAACTTATATGTATAGTTTTATAACTTATAAAACATATCAATTTGAAATTTTATAAAATGTCACACTTATTTATCAAAGTATATAACTTATTTTTATAAGTATTATCATAAGTTAGTGAGTTTTAGGTATGTATTTTATATTAGTATTACTTGAGTGCTTATATTATAATATATACTTTTATTTTCCAAATCTGATTATAAAACTCACTTTCACCATTTTTACCATATCTTGAGTTCTACAAAGAGATAGAAGCTCAATTTTTGGCAGCACAAATTGCATAATATGTGCTATAATTAGCTCCAATTTAGCTACTGCTCAATCATCATCTAAGTGTCTCTAATAATTCGTCCAAAACACACTATACATATTTGAACCTTAATAATGTTTTGATCATATCTTGCTCATTTTATTGATTCCATTGAGTGGTCAACTCTCACATATGTAAAATTAATATACCTTACTGTATATTCAATAATCCAAGTCATTTCATCAAGTTATCATATGGTTCTTTACTGTTTTATACAGCCTAAAATTTTAGTCAAGATTTTAACATCTTTACATATAGATTTTAGTCCATTTAACCAAATCTATCAACACCAAATCCCCACATAATACTTTGATCATCATTCATCATCATATACATATACATTTTTGACGAAAATACATAAATACATATTCAAAATAATAGGGTGATAGAAAGAAGTTGATCTCTATACCAATCTATATGATGGAAAGGATGAGATATTGGATGAATAAAGCATGATCTTGCCACCAAATCTTCAACCTTTCAAGACAACTTCTTGGGTCCTTCAAATGGATGAACACCTCCATGAAATCAGCCCTTGAACTCCATATAAACTCCTTATTAGTTGTTAAAATCACCTCCAATCTTCATAACTTCAACTAGGCTTCAACATATGTGAAGTATAGTTGAAGTTCATGGCTAGAACTTTTGATGAATGGTGGTGGTGATGGTATATCGGACGGCCATGGGAGAGCCAAGAGAGAGTTTATGGTTGTTTTGTATGTGTGAAATAGAAGTAAATGGTTTAGTTGCTAGTTTTTGAGTGGTTTTGAGTAGAAAGTGTGAAGGACAAGTGTCCTAACTTGACTAAGAAAATGACACCAAAGGGTGTTGGTGGTTTATCTTGCCGCCACATGGTGAGGGGGTGGGACAAGTATAACTTGTTTCATCCCCTTATTAATTTACGGGTACTCCTCGATTCTAGTTTCCTCGATTTACGTGCCCCTGGTCAATTTACGAAAAAGGTTTTTATAAATTATGAATCAACGACACAAAACGAATCTAATAAAAATTGTCTCATAAAAAACGGAGTTCAAAAACGTAAATACGTAAACCTAGGGTTTCCGATTTAGTCATAAAGGACGTTAAATTATTCACATAAGTCCTAATTTCTTCTCGTAAATTTGTGAGTTTATAAACCAACACAAAATAAAATTCCAAAATAATATTCAAGAATAAATTTATTTCCTAAAATGTCGGACTGTCACCAAAAACGGTGTATGTAAACTTAAGCACGTAACGTAGATCCTCCGGTTTAGACGTAGTCGATGCTACTTCAAGATGTAAACCCAAATTTCTTCCCATAAATGAGTGAGTTCATAATATAACATTAAAATAATGATTTTAAATAATACTTGAGAATAAAATATCGACCATAAATTGACGGATTGTCACAGCATTTACCCCTAAAGAGGATCTTTGTCCTCAAAGATCGATTTATCTTACTACTCACTTTTTTATAGAGTTAAAGCCATGTGGATATTTACTTCACATTCGGTCTTTCCTCACAAGTGTAATTCATTTCAATACGCGAGTTTCATCAAACATAACTCCGGGAATACGATCAGGCTTAAGTTGACTTACTTTCTCTATCCATGATGTTCACGGGTTTTTGATGAATGGAACTTTTCGCCGATCCAAACTTCATCAAGAAGTAATCAGATTTTCACTTGATATACATTTTATCAAGTTCGATATACGAAACATAATTCGCGCAGCCCTTGAAGTCCTAGGGTAGATCCAGCTTACATGCCTTTCAAACCAACTTTTTACATTATCTCAATGGTCCCATACAACGGGGACTTACTTTTCCCACGATCTTTCAGATTATCCATTCATCTTTCCATGATGAAAAATTCTCGACATAACTTCGCTACCCATCCTGCACTTCAAGATCTACATTTCATATTCACATGACCTCCTGCCCACTACTGGCAGTCAATAATCAGATCCTAATTTCAACAATCATTACAGGTCTTGCGGTATTTTGTAAGGTTAGGTTTATCATCATAGGCAACCTTAAACCTAAAAGACATGTCCAACTCACAATTGGTGTATGTCGAGTATCTTCATCCCAACCCCTACCTACAGATGCTCTTATATTTAGATCTTAACAAGATTCGATCTCGATCCTAATACGATAATTATCAACGATGATCTCTCTAAAGGAAAACGATTATACCGCTCATTACCAAAGGTCAAGATTCGTATCGTTACTTTACCCTGTCCCTTCGATTGGGGTGGTAAATAGTACTCTTATCAAGATTCGTTCCCAATGACTTCTAAGGAAATCTCTAGATATTCGATGTGAAGCGATGATCTTGATAGAGATGATCGATACAGGCTCACCATGCTTACACAACTCCTTTAAATACAAAAGAGTCGATTTCTCCATCGAGAATCTATCATTAACGGGAATGATATTAGTAGATTTGGTCAGTCTGTCGACGATGACCCAAATCGAATCAAATTCAGATGACGACCTTTGCAATAGTTAGATGTTTACTAATGTATGAGGCGATGTCTTCCTTCATAATTTTCCATCAGTACAACTTCTTCAGATAAAGATACATTAAATCAGAAATGGCATGAATAGAATACTTAAACTTACGAGATTCCAACATGACTAAATCTTGAAATCATTCATATTTAGGCAACCACAAGCGGCCTTTTAAACATTTAACGCCATCGGCTCTCATTTCTAATGGTTCTTTATTCTTTCTACATAGTGTGTCAGTATCTACATTCACCTTTCCTGATGAAATAATTATCATGACCACAATTCATTCAGAAATTCTTTCTTCATATTTTCTAAGTTTTAGTTTCGTCTCTACTATTATCTTTATTAGTTTTGCTCAATCCGACGTTTATAGCGTCGATAAATATTACAAGTAATTAAATAATAAATATTTAATTTTATGAAACGTAAACTTAAAAAGTTTTAAATTTCTCAGTTCGTTCAATTATAGAAAAATGTTCAAAATAAAATTGAATATAGTTAACATGATTTTTGTTGATTTATCAAGAACATTTAACAAGATTTGTAAATGTTCAAAAAATCTTTGTTTATACTTTGGTCAAAATTTTCTTAGTTGAAAAGAAAAAATTGTCGTTCCAAATTTCAAATCATAGTTTAAATGGTTTCCTCAATCCCTCTTAGGTTGTCTTGTGGTATACACAAACATTTACTCCTAAGGGAGTTTTATTAAATGGTCTGGGTATAAGGGAATGGTTCGTTAAAAATCCTTTGATAAATATTTGTCAAAACATTTTTGCACTTTCTTTTTAGTATATCCCAAAGTCTTAATGGCTCCGATCTTTGAAGAGTCAATATAGATTCCATTATCTACTAATCACACGGTCAAATAATGTAAAGGATTAAGCCTTTAATCACATATTAAATACTCAAGGTACATGTTTTCGTTGCTCGGCCAACTCAGGGCAGTCTATAAATGATTATTAACTCCTTCTTATTCTTAGAAACAAACAAATGGTCCTTAATGATCACAAGCATGAATTTATCAAATTACAGCCTACACACGTGATTCACCAAATTTATGGATGCTACATGTGCATTGGTCAATCCAAACAACATAACATGAAACTCATAATGTTCATTACAAGTTATGGATGTAGTGATTGGAATAGATAATCTTTTTCGCGGACGCGAAGTTGATTATAACCATGCCGTGGATCAAATCTTTAGAACATACGCTAGAACCTTGTAAATGATCGAACAAATCTTCTATCTTGAGTAATGGATATAAATTTTTATCGTTAATTTATTTAGTTCACAGTAATCAATAAATATAAGGAATGATAACACCATATCTCTTCATAATGACGAGCTCAGTAGAATAAAAGTTTTCTCCGACAACTCTCTTAGTTGTACGACAATTCTTTTAATTCAGACGGTGCTGACGCAGGGTGCACACGCCACAGGTGCAGCACCAGGAATATAATCAATACCAAATTTAACTTGCCTTAATGGCGAAAGTCTAGGTAATTCACCAGCAAATACTTCCTAAAATTTCAGATAACAGAAGCATCTTTTAATAAGTCCACCTTAGGTTCTTTCTAGATTACAAGATCTTTGACTAGTTCATAACCATTCATGGTATAATTTCAAGTCTAAATGCAGGATATGGTCATCCATCAAGAATTATTTAGATCACTTTTTAATAATCAACATCTTATCTTTTAAGGGATTTCTACTCGAGTTTCCATCAATTAAGACAATGACATCATGTCATAATCAATCAATCTATTCTACTGGCACTGTCAACCTTCCAGTTTCATTATCGTCGATAAGATGTGAACTTCTCAAAAGACTAATAAGAACTCATAATCCTTCACAAATTCAAGGATATATGGAGACATAACTACCATTAAAAGAGTAAGGTCAACGCATAATCTACGCGAGAGAATTTCAAATCAGATACAGACGAAAACATTAACGGAAATGGATATATCCCATGTTTTAATGATTTGAGTACGCATTCGAAAGCTCCTCGGATCGTTACCCAGGTCATTCAAATGGAATCTAATCAAAAGAAATGATAGGAACGTCGATACACCCAGTCGGGTATCAACACTCGGTAATTAGATAATTTTCCAAAGAATCTTACCATGAGATAAATTGGACAAGAAGGGGATATCAATTGTCAATTAAGACAATATCCACAGATGAGTAAATTTGATTCAGAAAAATAAATGGTATGGGCACATATGTAGGTGTCTCTAACAATATCTCCCTATTTTTGCACTTCTTGCAGATCTCATAAAAAATATTTCAATCCTTCATAGTTACAAGGAAAAATGTAATGTTTATTAACAATTTCATGGTGACTACTAATTAGCCTTGCATGGTCCCTTCCAAATTGTACGTAGGCGCGCAACTATGTACAATTTTAGGATTAACGATGCAATACTCAGTTCGTCAAAACTTTGTCATCATGTTTAAAATATATTTTCATGCTTAATTCTGAAACAAGAATCAAAATGAATTTACAGAGATGTTCTTTGTTATGGAAACAATTAAGTTTTCCAAAGTGTTTCATAAACAACTTTATTTCGAAAACGATTACTTATAAGTCTCACTGTAAATAACCCATATGGTGATGGAAATTCAAGTTTTCTCAAGGGACACTATTTTAATTTATAAAAACAATGAGTGATCTGCAAAAGAGTGATGAAAAGTTGTTCACCAAGAACTAACTGCAATATAATAGGAAATGAGCTTAGACAAATAATCATGAGGTTCATGACCTCGATGGCACTCAGGAATACAAAGAGAATAATCCACAACGTAACTCAAATCGAGATGAGTACTTGTTCAATGGTTGCATCACTAATGCGAACATTAGGAAGAAGCAAGAAAAGATAGATAACATCGATACATGTAAAATTTAGCAATCAAAGGTAGTCTTTTCATTAATTACAAACAAGTCAAAAATTGTACCGTAACACATTACGTGTCGCCATGTCATACAATTCCAAGGACTCATCCTACCAACTGATGTCTCAGTTAAGTTAGGGATTTTAAAAGATACCACAATGAATACTAATCTACATGAGTCATTAGGTGTCCCACCTATCCCGAAAGATCCATCGGTCCCAATTCAGAAGAAGATTTCCTCAATTTATTTCTTGGACACTGGGCATCCTCGTCATTGGACAATGGCCTAGGAACAATCCTTAACACAAACCAACAATCATTTAAAACCTTATAATTCAATCACAGGACTTAACGGCTTCCTCTTAACAATTTCATATTCCATACGAGTTCATTCTAACTTTATTCAAGTTTTTAACCAACTTATACTCGATGCGACATCCTACCTCATTCTCCAATACTTTCAACCTTATTCTTAGACCTTGAAAGGGCAATAAAAGCTCAATATGAACAACACTTAATTTCCAATCCTATAGCTCCTTCATCAATAGTTATCAAATGAGTCACTAGTATGAAATGACTCACACATTCAATTAGACTTCTCGGAAAGGTACTAGTGGCATGAGGCTTTTGGTTAAAGGCTCCAATGACAGCCTCAAGTGTAACATTCACCTTTTCGATTTCAAATTTAAGAATTGGGTGACAACGAATCAGATGACACCTTTCTAGGTGGTAAGGTTTTGTCAAACTCCACTCTATAAGGAAAGATCGTCATGACATCGATATCAGATTTAATCTCGCCAGTTCTTCTTCAAGTTTTCAATAACTAATATCAACATTTCTACGAATATCAACCATTTTGTTGGGATCATAAATATCCACAACTTGGTTTAGATCTGGAATAGCTAGAATTCCTACGGGAATAGCTTCGGTTGATTGCTAGGGGAGTTAGGGTTTCTTGTGACAATCTTCGTCGTATAAATACCTCGTATAAGTATTAAATAATCATCAATAATCATGTAATCAAATTACAACATATATATATATATATATATATATATATATATATATATATATATATATATATATATATATATATATATATATATATATATATATATATATATATATATATATATATATATATATATATCCAAGTTATATATATATATTAAAATAACACTTCTCAGTCTGGCCTTGTCGGTAACTCAGGAATTCTTCGGCCCCGTTATAGACAAAATATTTTTAAACATTTTATTCAAAATATTTATTTAAAAATATTTATGGTTAAAAGATTTTGAAATGTTTTATTCAAAACCTTGGTTTTAAAAATATTTCGTTCTCTATAACGAGAGCTCTGGTACCAAACTGTAACACCCCCAAATATTCATACTTTAGTTCAGCGGAATAGTCGTTGGTGTTACGGGATAACACATTACTCAAATCATAGACAACACTTAAAAAGAACCGCGTCGTTTAATAATAAAGCATTTTCCATTCATAAACATCAAATTACATAGGTCCCAAGTCATAGTATTTCATACAATTTTACAAAACATTTGAATGGAAATTTTATTTGAATGCGGGCCATAAATTCTTGTCGTCTTCCCGAGAATTACCTTCAAGTACCTGAGATAAAACATGTTAAAAGAAAAGGTCAGCGAAAACGCCGAGTGAATTCATAGAGTTTAGTAAACCATTAATATATCACTGGTATATACAATCGTTACCGAAAATCATTTTATACAATTCCTTGTCGTAGGCCATAAAATAGGCCAAAGACATTTTTATACAAATCTTTATCATAAATCATAATATAGGATTTTGCCTTCAAAACCATTATACGAACCATTGTCGTAAAAAAAACGTCATACAATACGTTTTATAACGTTGTATAAAGTTTAAATAAAAACCGTTATATGAAAATGGTTATGTAAAACCAAAACACGAACATAATATCAATAATAAGACCCCGTATTGCTAGTCAAGCAATATATTATAATTCGATTCGTACATCAGTAGTTTCAATATGGGATTATTATAAGCCGCATGACATTGCTACCTTACTACAACAAACAACGGGTAGCTAACCCGTAATTCCTTTGCCCATCTAAAACAGCGTGTCGTCACAATAATCACGCTTATATAAATCATCTCATAAATAAATTCGCTTACCAATCAATGTGGCACGACGGGGATCAACCGTCAAGGCGCGAACTGGGGTGATCTTCCCCAAATAGTACTATTATATGCATAAGCGTCTACCAAATCCCGGTAGTTCACAATTCATGCTAATGTGACTTTTAGTGACATAACCTAACTAATAATAATCCCTTTCATTTCCTTCATCGGGTCATATAATCATTCATCGGGTCATACAATCATTCGGGTCCATATCAATAAGCAAATAATCGGGACAACTGGTGTCCTATTTAAAACTAACATGTTATTCCCCTCGCGGGTTTATAAAACATTTCATAAAACATTTAAAAGAGTGCGAGGCTATGAACTCACGTTGATTGGGAAAGGCGGGTTATCGGTGATTTGGATGTACGGTACGTGCTTCAATCACAAAAACCTAGACAAATAATACTCGTCTTAGACTCTTGTCCAATGACTTTATAAAAACAATGGCTATGTATATATGATGACATTATAAATAAGATGATGATCAAGTGGGGTTTTTATCTCTTCATAAACATTATAGTGTTATGTGTTAGTCAAATGTTTGACTAGTTACACTAGTTTCAACTTATTTACATATTAAGGATCAATAAGCTCATTAAAAGCCCAATACATTATATTAGTCCATTTTATACTTTTAATACCAGACGTATAATCATATGTTGGGTCCAATTGGATTAAGCCCATGAGTAAGTCCATTAGTGTTTAACCAAACTAGTTGGGTTAATAGTCCAATAAGGCTACTTTGGCCCGTTAATGTTCATAAGTTATAAAGCTCGAGTTTTATCGGGTTTTACTTGTCAAATATACTTACATATCAGTAGATGAGTTATAAAAAGTTTACATTAGACGGGTCCGACCGGCTAAGTTTCATTTGACGAAAATGATAATCTTTCTGTTTTAGCCGAAAAGACGTAAAACTTATATGTATAGTTTTATAACTTATAAAACATATCAATTTGAAATTTTATAAAATGTTACACTTATTATCAAAGTATATAACTTATTTTTATAAGTATTATCATAAGTTAGTGGGTTTTAGGTATGTATTTTATATTAGTATTACTTGAGTGCTTATATTATAATATATACTTTTATTTTCCAAATCTGATTATGAAACTCACTTTCACAATTTTTACCATATCTTGAGTTCTACAAAGAGATAGAAGCTCAATTTTGGGCAGCACAAACTACATAATATGTGATACAATTAACTCCATTTTAGCTACTCCTCAATCATCCTTTAAGTGTCTCTAATAATTCGTCCAAAACAGACTATACAGATTTGAACCTTAATAATGTTTTGATCATATCTTCCTCATTTTATTGATTCCATTGAGTGGTCAACTCTCACATATGTAAAAGTCATATAACTTACTGTATATTCAATAATCCAAGTCATTTTATCAAGTTATCATACGGTTCTTTATTGTTTTATACAGCCTAAAATTTTAGTCAAGATTTTAACATCTTTACATATAGATTTTAGTTCATTTAACCAAATCTATCAACACCAAATCCCCACATAATACTTTGATCATCATTCATCATCATATACATATACATTTTTGAAGAAAATACATAAATACATATTCAAAATAATAGGGTGATAGAAAGAAATTAATCTCTATACCAATCTATATGCTGGAAAGGATGAGATATTGGATGAATAAAGCATGATCTTGCCACCAAATCTTCAACCTTTCAAGACAACTTCTTGGGTCCTTCAAATGGATGAACACCTCCATGAAATCAGCCCTTGAACTCCATATAAACTCCTTTTTAGTTGTTAAAATCACCTCCAATCTTCATAACTTTAACTAGGCTTCAACATATGTGAAGTATAGTTGAAGTTCATGGCTAGAACTTTTGATGAATGGTGGTGGTGGTGGTATATGGGACAGCCATGGGAGAGACAAGAGAGAGTTTATGTATTTTTTGCATTTGTGAAATGGAAGTAAATGGATTAGTTGCTAGTTTTAAGTCTTGAGTGGTTTTGAGTAGAAAGTGTGAAGGACAAGTGTCCTAACTTGACTAAGAAAACGACACCAAAGGGTGTTGGTGGTTTATCTTGCCGCCACATGGTGATGGGGTGGGACAAGTATAACTTGTTTCATCCCCTTATTAATTTACGGGTACTCCTCGATTCTAGTTTCCTCGATTTACGTGCCCTCAGGTCGATTTACGAAAAACGTTTTTACAAATTATGAATCAACGGCACAAAACGAATCCAATAAAAATTGTCTCATAAAAAATGAAGTTCAAAAACGTAAATACGTAAACCTAGGGTTTCCGGTTTAGTCGTAAAGGACGTTATATTATTCACGTAAGTCCTAATTTCTTCTCGGAAATTTGTGGGTTTATAAACCAACACAAAATAAAATTCCAAAATAATATTCAAGAATAAACTTATTTCCTGAAATGTCGGACTGTCACCAAAATCGGTGTATTTAAACGTAAGCACGTAACGTAGATCCTCCGGTTTAGATGTAGTCGATGCTACTTCAAGATTTAAACCCAAATTTCTTCCCATAAATGAGTGAGTTCATAATATAACATTAAAATAATGATTTTAAATAATACTTGAGAATAAAATATCGACCATAAATTGACGGATTGTCACACATAGCATGATTAGCATTAGCACACTTTCCACATTTCACACAAACAAACTTAACATTCAAAGCATTCAAATTCGAATCATTCAAATCGTCATTACACACGATTACAGACGTTTTATTCTTAGAAACATTGAAAATCCTAGGGTGGTCTTCTACTTTCTTCATCTTCCCTTTACTTTTCTTTTACCAAACCTTTTCATTTATGCGAGTGCTCTTAAGCTGAGGCCGGCTAACACTAGTATTGGGGACTACTCCTGTAGTAAAAGACACACGTCTATTAGTATTTCTAGAAGTATGAGCTGATGGACTTTCTTTGTTGTGTGTGGGTTTAGTGGCCAATCTATACATCCCTGGTTTAATCACATTTGTGTTCTTAATGCTTTGTGATCGAATATGTGTTTTGGGAGTATTATGTGGTAAGCTATCCTTTCCATCCGTCTTGGGGGCAAACCTAGGTTTTGCAAATGCAGAATTAGAAAAAATAGATCGTTTTCCCAAGACAGAGGGTTTAGTCACTTGTGCGCATTGGGTTGTCTTACTACAGGTTTCTTAACACTAGGTTCCACAATTTTCCCACCTATCTTAGCAACGAGTTTCTTTAACTCTGCTATCGCTATTTCCCTGTCTTGTAACTGAGCTTTCAACTCTTTAATTTCCAAACTCTTTTCATTTATTTCTCGACACATTTGGGAAAGTTTTTCTTGCAATTTATTATCATGTGGAAAACTTCCTATGTCTTTTTGCAAAGCAAGTTCAAGAGAATTACAATGGTATTGAAGGAAATCAGTTTTGTGTTGAAGTAACTCAAAAGCCTTTTTATCAATATTTTCTTTGCGTTTTGAAAGCTCAAGTTCAAGATGCTCACATTCTTTGATCTTATCAAGTTATTTGCATGCAACATCATAATATTCATCGATATCAGCACAAGATTGAAGAGTAACACACAAAATATTTTGGAGAGACATTCTTCTAAGAGTAGATCATATTCGTTTGAAAAATCCGATTTGTCATTTTGAAGTTCATCAATTTCTTTTTCAAGAGACTCAACATATTTCAAATCATGAAACATTTTAAACCGAATTAATTTTTCAAACTCAAGAACATTTTCTTTGATCATCTTCGTATTTGGTATTAAAAGTTCTTTCACAAGCACTGTTATGTCGTGAGGAATCTCTGTTTTCGACTTATCCTTTTAACGTTTTTCCGAATCGCTTTCAACAATTGATTGAACATTATCAATGTATTGTTTAAGAATACCAAGTGTTTTTCGACTTTTGCTTTTAGAAGCATCAAGAGGCAAATATGTAACACTCTCAAATTTCATATAGGTACAGCGGAAGGGTCGATAGAGTGTTACGGGATAGCACAATAACTCAAATCATAGACAACGAATAAAAAGGGTTGTACAAAGTTAAACATACATTCATTCGAGTACAAGTTTAAAGTTTACATCAGGTCCCCCAGTTCCACAGTCATAAAGTTTACAAAACATAGTTCGAATGATTATTTTAATTATGAGGGCCATCAGAGTCGATCTCCATCCAAGTTACCTTCAAGCACCTGAGATAAAACATACGAAAAATATATCAGCAAATGCCGAGTGAATTCATAGAGTTTAGTACAAACCTTTACATAAAACAGTTATGTAAATCAGAAACACAAGCTTAATATCAGTAATAAGATCTCATATTGCTAGTCAGGCAATATATTATAATTCCATTCATATAGTATACATTATTTATGAGATCGCATCCTCAGTAATTACCATTATCGGTATTTATTATCGTTGTTGGATTATTATACGCCGCATGACATTGTTGCCATTCTATAAAATACAACGGGTCGCGAGCCCGACAAATATGTGCCCATCTAAATCAGTGTGTTGTCACTAATATCACGCTATATAAATCTTCTCATACATAAATACGCTTACCAAACAATGTGGCACGACGGGGATCAACCATCAAGGCGCGAACTGGGGTGATCTTCCCCAAATAGTACTATTATATGCATAAGCGTCTACCAAATTCCGGTAGTTCACAATTCATGCTAATGGGACTTATAGTGACATAACCTAACTTTTAATAATCCATTTCAATCATCCATTTTGGGTCATACAATCAATCAGGTCCATATCAATAAGCATACAATCGGGACTACTTGTGTTCTATTTTTATTAAAACTCGCATGTTATCTCCCTCGCAGGTTTACAAAACATTTCATAAAACATTTAAAGAGTGTGAGGCTATGAACTCACGTTGGTTAGGAAAGGCGGGTTATCGGCAATTAGGATGTACGGTACGTGCCTCGATCACGGAAACCTAAACGAATAATACTCGGTCTTAGACTATCGTCAAATAACTTTATAAAAGTTTTTATGTATATGTAATGATATCATAAAATGATGATCAAGTGGGGCTTTATTTCTTTATACAACATTACTAGTTGTTAGGTACTAGTTAACTTAGGCTAGTTATACTAGTTTTAGCCCATTTACATATTAAGGCCCAATAAGCCCATTAAGAGTTCAATACATTATATTAGTCTATTTATATTTTTAAGACCAGGCCCATACTAATATGTTGGGCCATGTAGGTTAAGCCCATGAGTAAGTCCAATAATATTAAACCAAACTAGTTGGGCCTAGTGGTTCAACAAGGCTAATTTGGCCCATTATGGTCCATTAGTTATAAAGCTCAGTTTTGTCGATTTTTACTTGTCAAGTGTGTTTACATATTAGTATATGATTTATAAAAATGTTACATTAGACGGGTCCGACCATCTAAGTTTTATTTGGCGAAAACGTTAATCTTTTGGTTTTAGCCAAAAAGACGTAAAACTTATATATAGTTTGTAGTTTTTAGAAAACATTTGAGTTTTATTTTTATAAAATGTAATATTTACTTATTATAGTGTATAAACATATTTTATATTAGTTATATCAATTAATTAACTTATACATACTTATTTTATATAGTATTTCACTTTGAGTGCCTTTTTAATAATATATACTTTAGTCAAATCTGATATAGAATTTCAAGTCCACCATTTTGATCATATCTTGTGTTCTACAATGAATTGGAATCTCAAATTTTTACTGTATAAACTACATGATATGTGCTACAAATAACACTTCTGTAGCTCCTGCTCAAACAGTTTCTGAGTATTTTTAATAATTCGTCCAAAACAAACCAGACACATTAGTACTACAAAAGTGTTTTGATCATATCTTGCTCATTTTTAACATTCCATTGCATGGCCAATTCACCACTTATGTAAAAATCAATTATATATCATTATATCAAATAATAAAATCAATTTAACCATGTAAAAACATAGAAAGTTTCTGTTTATTACAGCCTACTTGTTAGATGTGATTTTATCAACCTTGTAGTTTTTAACATTTTTAACCTAATCTTGTAACACAAAATCCCCATGCAACATATTGATCATCATTTATCATATCATACATATAGATTTTTAAAGAAAATAGATGGATACATTTACAAAACAATAGGATGATATAAAGAACAATCTCTATACCAACTAATTTGTGATGAAAAGGTGAGATTTATGATGAACAAGACTTGATCTTGTCACCAAATCCTATGAACTTAGCAAGGCCACTTTACAAATCTCCAAGTAGATGAACAACTTCTTGAAATCAGCCCTTGAACCTTATAAAAACTCCTTTTTATAAGTTATAATGACCTCCAATCTTCATCTTTTTAAATGGCTTTCAACGTTAAAGTTTATGGTTAAATTTTTGATGAATGGTGGTGTATGGTAGTGGTATATGGACGGAAAAGAGAGAAAAGAAGAGAGAGTGGGATAAAGTTTTTTAGTTAGTTACATGTATGTGTGAGAAATAAGAGAAAAAGTTAGTGGTTTTGAGGTTTAGTGGTTTTGATCAAGTGTATGGGACAAGTGTCCCTAAGACACTTAAAAATTTGACAAAAAGGGGTGTTAACCCTTGTTGTGTCCACCACTTATGGGGGGTGGGACAAGTAGAAACTTGTTTCATCCCCTATTATTTTGCGGGTACTTCTCGATTTTAGTTTCCTCGATTTGCGTGCCCTCGGGTCGATTTACGAAAAACGTTTTTATAAATTATGAATCTACGGCACAAAACGATTCTAATAAAATTGTCTCATAAAAAACTGTTGTCCCATATATTTGTGATGATTAAGCAATGAAGAAAGAAAGAAAATAGATGAAGAAGAGATGAATTCCTAGAGAGAGAAAGTAGTGAGAGAAAATAGAGAGGAGATGATTAACTTGGTGAGATTAGATTAAGAAAAGAATTTTGTTACAAATGACCATCCACCCTCCTAACATGCTAGGAGGGTAGTATATATAGTCCACCCACATGCGGGCTTTAATGGACTATATATTGGGCCGGGCTTGTCTTTTGGACTTTAATTAGTTTAAATCCAAGCCCGTGAACCACGACTAAAATAACTACCTATTACTACGTTCTAATAAATATTACAATAGAAACCTATGACCGAACATTCTTGTTTGACTCAATATTTTGAGGCTAACAATCTCCCCCAATGTGAGGTCATTCCTCTTTGATATTTGGATTCCAATGGAGATTTATGAATTTCGTCATAAATGAGTCTTGAACGTGTAACAGTAGTTTTGTTCCTTCATGCTGTGATCTTTGAGCCTTTGTCGTTGTCTTTCGACTTTGTCTTTAAGTCTTGAGATCTTCAAATCATTCTTGACTTGTCTTTGCCATCTTGTGATCTTGTGTCTTTATCCACATGCTCACACTATTAATTGTTGGATAAGTCTTTGGGCATGAATATGTGGTTGTGAATCTTTGACTTTGCTGAGTACACCATGACGCCACCTTCTCGAGACAAAACATAGACACGGACTGAATGGCTTTGACATTCGTCCTAAATCGGTAGCGTTTTACCTCCGGTCAGTGAAGACCGTTATACGATATTAAATATCGTACCTGTGATCAGGTAGATTCAATTAAGAATCTCCTTGACAGGGTTTCGCGGCTGTACTAGCCGTTCTCTTTACTCGACCGTCTCAAAGCAAGACTGCGAACATAAAGAGTGAATCAATTGGATAGATATCCGCTTGATTAAAGTCGTCAATTCAAATTCCTGGAACAAGTTTGATTCATTAAGAATCTTACCATTGTTGCTTTCCAGTTGACACAAGTTTGATTCATAAAAATCTCACAAGTCACCTACCGTAGCGCTGTTTGATGTTGACGCTAGAAGGATTTCCATTCGTCACTGTGAATATTAATGAATATCACTCTGAATGTTCTGGCAAGACCATAAAGATATTGCGTAGAAACCTGAAACGAGTTTGAATCAATTCAGAATCAAACCACTGTTGCTTTTCAGTTTTACATATGTTCAATTCATAAAGAATCTTGCATATGACCTACCGCAGTGCTGTTTGATGTTAACACTGGAAGGATTTCCACTCATCATTGTGAATACTAAGTAGTATCACTCTGAGTGTTCTAGCAATATCGCAAGGATATAGCGTAGGACTCTCTTGATCTTCATCCGTGTGTCCTAACGAGATTTGATTAATCTCTTGGCTCTAGACTCGATTTGTGCACTTTTAGTGGTCGGAGGCTGGAGCAGATGCCACCTATTCAATATCAACTATCTCGGAGTGAGAAAGTCAATAGAAGTCGTGTTGATCTCCGTGACAATAAAACAAACTTCTTTTGAGAGAAGTCTGAGTAGCTAGGAAAGGGTTGTGCTTCACATCACTGGGTCCATGATGAGTTTGTCTTCATGATGAGTTGACCCAGTTTCTGCCTAAGTTGTATGGAGGGCTTCTTTCTTTACACCCTTTATCCTTACATTTCTTTTTCATTCTTCAACCCCTTCAATGCTTACCAAGACATCATTACTAACACCTTGTTGTGATTGTTCCAGTGCTAGCATCAGTACTTAGTCGGCATTCAGCTACGTTCACATTCTACTCCATCTTTCCTAAGGACTTCTAATAATCTATTGGATTGTCCCTGGGAAGATCCCTCCGGTTCTGGTTGGATCATAGGACTTAAACCTAACCACCCTTTTGACACCAATAACGTCGTGAATTAAAGATGTTGTGGGTATTTGATCGTAACCATGAAAACCACTATAAATTCTAACAAAGTGTTTGAAAAACACTTAACACCTTGCTAGTTTTGTCATTTCAGAAATGCTCCCCCTTCACATGTGCATCGATAATCGAAAGTGTTTCGCACATGTGGGTAAGAGTTAAAGTGCTTGAGTCTTATAGATCACATTTTAATCACATTTTCTCCCCCTATCTCTAATATATAAAATCTTTTGATATTAGAGATACCAAATTTGATTAAAATATATTTTGAAAAATAGTCTTGAAAATCTTCGGGAGAAAGATGTGTTAATCTTTTGCATGAAGTTGAATTGCTCCCCCTCAAAAATTGTTCCAATGGAATTGTCATTACGAGGATTTGATCCACATTAAACTTTTGAGGATAGGAGTTGTTGAACACACAATTTTTGAAAGATTTTGAATATCATTGAGAAATTCTTGAAAAAATTGTGTTCAACGCTTTTTGAAAAATCAATTCTTTTTGACGAAAAGGTTTTTCTAAAGCATAAACTTGAGTTCATAGACTTTGAATGTCTTGACGAATCCACTCAAGTGTAAGAAGATTAACTTCTTTTGCTAAGGGTAAGAGTACAAAAGCGTACACTCCCCCGTGAATTTAGATCCGGGTTGCAATCTGAAAGTGATTACAAGCCATTGTGTTGAGCTCAAAACGTTGAATGTTTTGTGACAAGCTCAACCCAAGATAGATTGCTCTACCCGTTGTTGGAAGTATTGTCCAAAATAGACACTTTCCTTTTGAAAAGATAGTAATGACATGTTTTGAAAAATATTTACAACTTTCATTCGAGCTTTATGTACACACCCGTGTCGTTATTGAGCGACATTTCTAGGTACGTCCATATTATCGATACTGAAAGACATGTCGAGAAGAATATTTTTGGATTATCAAAGATTTTTTACTTTTGTATTTTGCTTTTTGATTAATATTTACAGGTAGATGTTTGATAGATGAATCAAGGAGGCTTCTTTGCCAGAACCTCCAGTTCTGCTGGAGTCAAACATCTCATACCAATTTGCCTAACTAGATACGCAAACCTCTCTTTCGAAAGAGCTTTTGCAAACAAGTCAGCTAATTGGTAATCCGTTCCAACAAAGTATAGTTCAACGATACCTCTTTCAACTTGTTCCTTTATGAAGTGGTATCTGACATCAATGTGCTTCGTGCGGGAATGCTGTACCGGATTGCAGGAGATGGCTATGGCCGACTTTGAGTCACAGTACATAGGTACTTTATCAAAATGGAAGCCATAATCCGTGAGTTGTGTTCTCATCCAAAGAACTTGAGCACAACACGCAGATAGAGACATATACTCCGCTTCGGCTGATGAAAGTGACGTGCAATCCTGCTTCTTGGAAGACCATCCCACAAGCTTGTCTTGACCTAGAAATTGTGCACCACCAGAAGTACTTATACGTGTATCAAGACACCCTGCATGATCAGAATCTGAATAGGCCGTTAGAAAGAAACCGGTTTCCCTCGGATACCAGAGTCCCATGTGAATGGTATTCTTAAGGTACCGAAAGATCCGTTTAACCTCCTTGAGGTGCTTTTCAGTGGGTCGTGCTTGATATCGTGCACAATAACACGTAGCATGATGTATATCAGGTCTGCTCGCTGTCAAGTACATGAGGGACCCGATCATGGAACGATATCTCGTTTGATCTATGGGTAATCCCTCCAAATCAGCATCTAGGGATGTGGTTGATAATGGTGTCCCAACGGGGTCACATGATGTCATACCATGCTTTTTGATTATCTCTTGACAATACTTAGCTTGGTTAATAAAGATACCACTTGGGGATTGGTGAACTTGAATTCCTAGAAAGAATTTTAGTTCGCCCATCATAGACATTTCAAATCTGCTGTGCATTACTTTTTCAAACCATTTTGAAAGTTTTGGGTTTGTAGACCCGAAAATAATGTCATCAACATAAATTTGCACAAGCAGAATGTCATCCCTATATTTATAAGTGAACAAAGTTAAATCAATGGAACCTTTTGAGAAACCCTTGGAGACCAGAAATTTCGAGAGCTCGTCGTACCACGCCCTTGGAGCTTGATTGAGTCCATATAGTGCTTTGTGGAGACGATACACCTTGTCAGGATAATGAGGATTAACGAATCCTTCTGGCTGCGTGACATAGACATCTTCCTTCAAAGGACCGTTAAGAAACGCCGTCTTTACGTCCATTTGATAGACAATGAATCCCTTATGTGCCGCATAAGCAAGAAAAATCCTGTCAGCTTCCATTCGAGCTACTGGTGCAAATGATTCTTCGAAATCAATACCCTCTTGCTGTCCATACCCTTTAGCCACTAGCCTAGATTTATTCTTGATGATCGTGTTCTCTTCATCCATCTTGTTTTTCCAGATCCATCGAAGATTTAATGGTGTTACATCGTATGGTCTGTCAACAAGTTCCCAGACTTTAAGTCTTTCAAATTGTTGAAGTTCATCCGTCATCGATTCAATCCAAGCATGATCAGCTAATGCTTCTTTGATGTTTTTCGGTTCAGCTGAACTCACGGCGAGTGCGAACATACAAACATCGGCATCGGTGTTAAGCTGTCGTCTTGTGCGAACGGGCTGTGAAGGGTTTCCAATGACATGAACCAAAGGATGATCTCGGGTCCAATGATGTGTTGAAGGATGTCGTTGGTAGAATGTATGCATATTTGACGGATCAACATGGCGAGTAGAAGACTCTCCAGTTTCGTGTACCGGTGTACCGAATGGGTTGATGAATTCGTCTTCGTCAGATAATGCATTGTCTGCTTGATTTGTGTTCTCTGGAGCAATGACAGTAGTTGTGGATGTTGTAGGATCAATTGTTGAAGTGATATTCTGAGGAGGTAAATCTGCATCAACCCGTGTTGAAGTAGATGAAGTTGTATCCGGTTGTTGACGATGATCGGTATCATCATTCTTATCATGAGTGACAGCGGAAGACTTCGATACAACTTGTTTCTCCCCCGTGAAATACTCATCATACATTGGTCCATACAACATTTCCAACTCTTCAATAGTTGTGTCGACTGTCATATCAGCTCTAGGAACATTTTCTAGAACCAGCGTTGAACTTGTCGGTTCATTGCTGTGGTCTTGAGTTCCGAGTTCCGTGCGGTTGTGAACGGAAGTCGTTTGTCGTTGTGGGTCGAGACTTAAACTGTTTCGTTCAAGTGCCATCTCTTGAGATTCATCAAATCGGACGTGAATAGTCTCGACAATCAATTTTGTTCTTTTGTTGAACACTCTATATCCCTTAGACTGAGTTGCATATCCCACAAGAATACATGCATCACCTTTTTCTTTCATCTTATCCAAATTTTCACCATCTCGTATAATGTAACAAGTACATCCAAAAACATGAAGGTGTTTGAGTGAAGGTTTTCGATCATGAATTATGTGATATGGTGTCTTTTCGTGTCTTGGGATAATTAAGGAGCGGTTTTGTGTGTAGCATGCGGTTGACACGGCTTCGGCCCAAAAGTATAGTGGAAGTTTTGAAGCGGATAATAATGTTCGAGCAGCTTCAACCAAAGTACGGTTTCGTCTTTCAACAACGCCGTTTTGTTCGGGTGTTCGAGCAATAGATGTTTCATGTTCAATCCCTTCGGCTTCAAAATACTTTCTCAGATTAGAATTCAAAATTCTGTACCTCTGTCAGTACGAACCACTTTAACTTGAGCTTGAAGACCACGTTGTATCAATTTTAGGAAGCTGATGAGAACGTCGGGTGTTTCATCCTTGGACCTCAAGAAGTGAGTCCATGTGTACCTTGAGTAATCATCGACAATTACCAGAATATATTTCTTTCCATTGATACTCTGAACACGCATGGGACCACATAGATCCATATGAAGAAGATCTAACCGTCCTTTAGAGCTTGGTGTGGTCTTTGTTTTGAAGCTACTTCGTTTAGCTTTACAAAGTTCACAAGAAGAACAAAGATGATCTTTGATGAATTTCAAGCTTGGAAGGCCTCTCACAATATTTTTCTTGGAAAGCAAGTTAATGGTATCAAAGTTGAGATGAGAAAGACGTTGATGCCATAACCATGCCTGAGTCGTTGAAGCTTTAGCCATGAAGCAAATTGGAGTTGATGAAGTTGTGTCTTGAAGTGAAATTGTGTAAAGATCAGTACCCCGTGTACCGGTAAGTAAGTCATTCCCATCATAATCACGAACAAAACATGTCTTCTTTCTGAAAGCAACTTCCAAATCCGCATCACAGAATTGACCGACCGAGAAAAGATTGTGATTGAGCCCTTCGACGTAGTATACCCTTTTAATCGTGATATTCCCCTGAACCAAATCTCCATATCCTAGGATCGGTGCAAATTGATCATTTCCGAATCGGACCGTACCCAGGAACTTCTCCACGAAGTTAATTAGAAGCTTGAGATTCCCCGTCATGTGCTTCGTGCATCCGGAGTCCATTATGAAGAGAATTATTTGTATCACCTGCAGAAGAGTTAGAACACGATGGAGCATTTGCTAAATTGGATACCACAGTAGTTGTGATAGTAGAATCATTAGTGTCCTTATCAACATTTAAAGGCAAACTAACACTCGTTTTCACATTTTCTGTCCTAACTTTAGGCATCCATTTATATCCGGGAGGACATTGATTAGCAAACCACCATTTCCAAGACTTACTAGCAGACTCATATAATTCCTTAATTTTGCTTCTAGGGTTCTTAGTGGTGGAGTCTGATGCATTACTATTCTTAGTGGGGGTTGCACCAGAATGGTTCACTTTGCGTTTGGGTTTACTAGCTCTAATAGGCATTGCAACTTGCTTCTTAGTTCTAGTATCTACGCCTTTGACTTTATTTATAACACACATAGAATGATTAGCATTAGCACACTTGCCACATTTGACACAAACAAATTTCACATTCATAGCATTCAAATCATTCACAGCATTCAGATCGTCATTACATGCGATAACAGACTTTTTATTCTTAAAAACATTCAAATTCCTAGGGTGTTCTTCTACTTGCTTCATCTTCCCTTGATTCTTGTGTTTCCAGACCTTATCATTCTCTTGAGTGCTCTTAAGCTGAGGCCGGCTAACACTAGTAGTGGAGACTATTCCTGTAGTAGAAGACACACGAATATTAGTGTTTCTAGAAGTCTGTGGCGAGTGAGTATCTTTGTTTGTGGGCTTAGTGGGCATTCTATACATCCCTGGTTCAATCACATTATTGTGCGTAACGCTTGGTGCTACAGGATTCCTTATGGGTTGAGCTTGTGGTAACCTTTCCTTTCCATCCATCTTGGGGGCAAACACAGGTTTTGCAAACGAGGAATTAGATAAAGCAGATGGTTTTCCCAAGATAGAGGATCTATTCTCTTTAGAGGCATTGGGTTGTCTAACCACATTTTTCTTAATGCTAGGTTCCACAATTTTCCCACCCATTTTAGCAATGAGTTTCTGCAACTCAGCTATCGCTCTGTCCCTGTCTTGTAGTTGAGCTTTCAACCCTTTAATTTCCAAATTCTGTTCATTCGTTTCTCGAAATGTTTGCGAAAGTTTTTCTTGCAATTTATTATCATGTGGAAAACGACCAACATCTTTTTGCAAAGCAAGTTCAAGTGAATGACAATGTTTTTGAAGGAAATCAGTTTTGTGTTGAAGTAACTCAAAAGCCTTTTTGTCAACATTTTCTTTACGTTTCGAAAGCTCAATTTCAAGACGTTCACATTCTTTGATCTTATCAAGATATTGGCATGCAACTTCAGAATATTCATCAATATCAGCACATGATGTAAAATAAGCACACATAACATCTTTAGAAACGCATTCTTGCAAGAGTAAATCATATTCATCTGAGAAATCAGACTTCTCCATTTGAAGATCATCAATGTGTTTCTCAATAGATTCAACATATTTTAAATCATCAAACATTTCAGTCCGAATGAACTCCTCAAGTTGAAGAACAGTTTCTTTAATCAACGCCGTGTTTGGAATTAAGAGTTCTTTGACAAGCAAGGTAATATCTTGAGGAATCGGACGTGTCCACTCAACATTTTCACGTTTTGCCCAGTCTCTTTCAACAATAGATTTAACATTATCTATGTGGTGTTTAAGAATACCTAATGTTTTCCTACTCTTGCTTTTAGATTCATCTAGAGGGAGGTAGTTTATGTATTTGTAAACATTAGATTTCTTAGGGGCAAATGCTTTCTTCCATTGAATTCTCTTTTGTTTGCATTCTAGGAACACTTCCTCACGAGTTTTCTGAGTTTGTTTGTTGAACAGGCCATAAAGACTATTCTCATAAGCATAATTATATGGTTTCACAAACTCCTTATTAACAAGTGGTTGACTATCATCGTCCCAAAGGGCAGTCTCTTCACTATCGGCACTAACAGGCATGCAATCAAGATCTGTCCTTTCAGTCTCATCAAGATAAAGACACGGGTTCGCAGCTTGAGCTTTGGCAAGGTACTCAGGACTTGCAAAGCTAGCTTGACCCTTAAACATCGATGGAGGTGCTAGCATTCTTACGGATTGAATAGAATCATGCGTTTTATAAACAACGTTCTTCAAAAAGTCGACTTGTGCTTCTAGTTTCGTAACTTTTTCGGTTTCTTTATCATATCTACTTTTGAAGTCTTGTTTTAACGCATCTACCTCTTGTTTCTTATCCTCTAGAATTTTAGCAGAATCAGTGGTGGTCATAGAGAGCTTTTGTTCAAGTTCATTAACTTTGGTATTGGCAAGGTACGTTTTTTGACGTTCATCCATTAAGAAAACATTATATTGACGCTTCTCTTTAGCTAATAACTCAAGAGTTGTATTATATTTGTTTTCAAAATCGTCCTTTTGACTTTTTAATGCACTTCCCTTGTACCCCTCAAGCTCTTTGGTTTTCTGAAGGAGCTCATCTCTATAGCTTTCAGTCATCTCAGTAGATTTGATAAGAGCAGCTTTACATTCTTCAAAACTTTGAGTGAGCGTAGCGTTTGCCTTCTTTAATTGCTTTTGACTCTTTTTATTTTCAGTGACATCTTTTTGTAAAGTAGCAATTAAATTAGCAAGCGCAATACGTTCCTCTTCATCATATTCATTTGCATGTTGATCATCCTCAGACTCATTATTGCACATGTCTGATGAATCGGGTGTGGTATTGCTATCAACCGTTTCCATCATACACGTGTCATTAATGGCATTGGGTAGATCACTATGCTCAGGAATATCACCAAACACATTATATTCATCAGTAGTGTGTACCTTATCGATTGGCTCAGTGTCAAAGATAGGACCATTGTCATCTTCAGTGACTTTGAGAACTTCTTCAACCTTTGCCATGTACGAGTAATGTGCATCAAGCTCTTGATCAGAATCTTCATCATCAGTATCATCAAGCATGGCTCCTTCCTCAGCTGACAATTTAACCCCTGCTTCCATCTTTTTGCATAGCAACATCTTTTCCTTGTGATAGCTGGAGTCTCTAACCCTTTTCGGCTTCCTGCATTCCTTTGCCATATGCCCATAACCTTGGCAATTATAACACTGAATCCCACTTTGTTGAACCACTTGATTTCCAACAGTTTCCCTATTCCCAGTAGCAGCAGCAATCCTCTGTGTATCATACTTTGCAGTTTGTCGATCATATCTTGCAGAACCCTCAACATGCGTTGGATTATGTCGATCATACCTAGAAGGACTTTCACCACGTCGACGTGTGTCATACCATGGAGGACTCTCAACATATCGGTTCTTTGTGTTAGATGATGTGCGAAGATTGTTGTTGGTGGGTTTGTAGATTTTCTTGTAAGTCTTCATTATGTAAGCAATTTGTTGTTTCATCTCTCGGTTCTTTTGAGCTTGGTCTTCATCACTATCTTCTTCAGATGAGGACTCAGATGGTGGTGATGGTGCTCTTGGCACTTTACCTCGAGATTTTGTGGAAGATGCAGACTTAGATGATGTGGAATATCGTGGTGAAGATGATGTATTGGAGTATGGCTTAGGAGCACGAGAGTGAGGATCTTGAACATGTTGAGTGGTAGTCAGTAAAGCAAGTGGATTAGCCGTCTTGGCAACACGTTCAACTGGAATCTCATTTGCTTCATTCTGAAATTGCTTCAAGATGTCAAAAATTCGATGATATGAGACCTCATCTAACTTTTCTTGTTGTTTCACCAAAGTGACGAATCGTGTCCACTCGGGTTGAAGTTGTTGAAGAAATTGGACATTGACTTGCATGGTGGAGACTTGCAGGTTATTTCTTGTCATGTCATTCATCATCTTATAAAACCTGGAGTAGTAAGAGTCAATTGATTCTCCATCCCTTGAAGTAAACTTGCCAAAATTCCAAAACAAGTTTGTTTTGACATCTTGTTTGTTGAGTGATTCTCCTTGTTGCAAGCGTTCAATAGCAGTCCACATTTCATGTGCTGTCGGGCATGCATCAACCGTGGAGTAAATATAATCTCCAATCCCACTTAAAACCATATAGATGGCTTCCTTCTCCGCATCATGCCAAGCACAATTTTCAGGTGTGAGATCAGCTCTTGTTTCATCACGTTCACTTGCAGGTATTGGATCAGTAGTATCTGTGGCTGCTCTTGGAGGAACTGAGATCTTCTTAAATATATATGGTCCATGAGTAATACATTTCCTCAAGGCATCACCATTAGGTCTTGTATCAAGATATCGTATGAAACGTGATTGCCATTGAGCATACCGACCAGATACAAGCATTGGTGGTCTCTCTTTGTTACCCGCCACCATTATGTTGTTGTTCGTCACACGATATTCGGCAGTAGAATCCATCTCAAAATTCTCTGAAATGATGAAGTGAATATGGATCTTAAGTAGATTTGTTGTGATTGTTGTTGTGGTTTAAATTCCGAAAATTGCAATTTTTCTCCAGTCCGACAATAAATTCTCCAGTCCGACAAAAACGGTAGTCCAAAAATTTTGTAATCGCCAAAATTTGAAATCGAGCTAGAAATGTCCTAAAACTAGTATGGAAAAAATTTGAATTTACTTGACGAAAAAATTTTAACTCTTTTTTTTTTTTTTTTTTTTTTTTTTTTTTGATCTTCGTGGAAACGATATTCTGAAACTAGTCTAGATGGTGGCTAAGTCTAAAAAATACTCAAACAAAATTTAGCAAAACACATCATCGGAATAGCCAATCGGAATGTTATCGGAATAACCAATCGGAATGTTATCGGAATAACCAATCGGAATGTTATCGGAATAACCAATCGGAATGTTATCGGAATAACCAATCGGAATGTTATCGGAATAACCAATCGGAATGTTATCGGAATGCACCAATCGGAATGAGCTAATCTGAATACACCAATCGGAATGAGCTAATCGGAAAACACCAATCGGAATGCAAATCTGAATGCCAATCGGAATAATGTTGTCCAGTCGGAATGTTGGAAGTCCAATCGGAATGTTGATCGGAATCCCAATCTGAATCAATAAACCCTTTTCCGATTACACCAATCGGAATGTATCCCCCTTTTCTCGGAAAAACTCAACCAATACGTGATTTTAAGCCAAAAAATGATCAAAAAACCCAAAAATTTTGTGTTTTTAGCCAAAGTAAATATACCAAATCACTACTACAACTATGTATAAGATGTAGATGATTAAGCAAAGCACGGAAAACACAAAAAAATTTGAATCCGAGATGATTTATGGATTAAATCATTCGAATCAAATATAATAACACCAACCAATCACAAATCTACCCCGTGGCGATTGATACCAAATGTTGTCCCATATATTTGTGATGATTAAGCAATGAAGAAAGAAAGAAAATAGATGAAGAAGAGATGAATTCCTAGAGAGAGAAAGTAGTGAGAGAAAATAGAGAGGAGATGATTAACTTGGTGAGATTAGATTAAGAAAAGAATTTTGTTACAAATGACCATCCACCCTCCTAACATGCTAGGAGGGTAGTATATATAGTCCACCCACATGCGGGCTTTAATGGACTATATATTGGGCCGAGCTTGTCTTTTGGACTTTAATTAGTTTAAATCCAAGCCCGTGAACCACGACTAAAATAACTACCTATTACTACGTTCTAATAAATATTACAATAGAAACCTATGACCGAACATTCTTGTTTGACTCAATATTTTGAGGCTAACAAAAACGAAGCACAAAAGCGTAAATACGTAAACTTAGGGTTCCTGGTTTAATCGTAAAAGACGTTAAACTATGCACGTAAGCCCTAATTTCATCCCGTAAATATGTGAGTTCATGAACCAACATTAAAATAAAATATAAAAATAATATACGAGAATAAATTTACTACCTGAAAATATCAGGCTGTCACAGCATTTCCCCCTAAAAGGAATCTACGCCCTCGTAGATCCATTTACTTTCGATGCCCGTTTCTTATTGAATTCAAAGAGGTGTGGGTATTTCTTCCACATTTCATCCTCTCGTTCCCAAGTAAATTCTGGCCCATGCTTTGAACTCCACCGTACCTTAATGATAGGTATACGACTTTGCTTAAGTTGCTTTACTTCACGATCCGTAACCTCTACGGGTTCTTCAATAAAATGCAACTTCTCATCAATCCTGATCTTATCCAATGAAATCTTCTCATCACACGTAGCTAAACATTTCTTCAGATTAGATACATGAAATGTATTATGGACACCATGAAGTTCTTTGGGTAATTCTAATTTATAAGCCGCCAGACCAACTCTAGATAAAATCTTGAATGGTACAATATAGCCAGGATTCGATTTCCCATGCTTTCCAAATCTTATGACGCCTTTCCATGGCGACACTTTCAACATCACACGGTCCCCTATATCGAACTCCATCGGTTTCCGCGTAACTTTTCTGCCTACTTCGGGCTGTCAACAATCGTTTCTTAATCTGAACTATCATCTTCGTAGTCTCCCGGATCAATTCCGGTCCTGTGCGCTAGGGTATCCCCAACTTCACTCCAACATACAGGAGACCTACACTTTCTACCATATAAAGCTTCGAAGGGTGCAGCCTTAATACTAGCATGATAACTGTTATTATATGAAAATTCTGCCAAAGGAAAACGTTTATCCCAATTCTTACCAAAATCTATCACACATGCTCTTAACATATCCTCAATTGTCTGTATCGTCCTTTCACTCTGCCCATTAGTTTGGGGGTGATAAGCAGTGCTCATATCAAGATTTGTTCCCAAAGATCTTTGGAGGGATCTTGTAGGTTTGCTATTTTAGATCCGGTGGTCTAACATGGTGGTAAAAGGTATTGGCAGCCATGGATGGTTTTAGAGAGAGAAAGTGGTTGTGTGTGAAAATATAAATTTTATTAAAATGATAAAATGACACAAGCAACAACCTCTCCTTGGAAGCTTAGGAGGGGTATTTATAGTCACACACGAATTAACTATACAAAATTTCCTAATCTAGTCCCTGCGTGTGTGACTATGATAACTAATGGGAATTCTTAAATGTCGTCACATAAAGTGAATTTCCAACAATCTTCCCCCATGAGACGACGTGTAGAATTCCTTACAATATTTTACCTAACAAGTACATAATGATAGAACAAAAACTTCAACGAAGCGTCCAATGCTGATGATGTCTTCTGAGGCCTTTGACTTCAAGTCTTCACTTCAAAACGACTCATCTTTGTAGTAACTTGTAGTAGAAATACTATAACGGCACGAGCTAAGTAACCCATACACTTCTGGTTAAGGAGAAGCTTCTGAATTAACTTCCCCCTAATTCATGCCACATAAACTTGATGTAGAAGCTTTTAAATAGCTTCCCCCTAAACCGACAATCCTCGTAAGCAAATTCAAAGCTTTCAATAAAGCTTAGAATGATTAAGCGCGCAACGGAATTTAAAAAGCAAACCCCATCATATAACATGATAATATTGCTATGAGGGATTGAAAGTAAGGGGCACACCAAGTAGATCAACAACGTCTCTTCTCACGCTTGAATAATTCTTCTGAATTTTTCTTCCCCCTAAGAGTTCAAGTTATGCATACTAGAAAGAATCAAGACATTTCTTCCCCCACATAGTTGAAGAAAATAAACCAATCCCAAGTATGAAGCTCGAATACTGAAGTGGACACTTTATCCCATTCATGAAGTTGACATCGTAACACCAGAGTCAATTAAGTCCCGGAAATGCACATATCTTCTTCCAGAGATGCACCAGAGTCAATTAAGTCCCAGAAGTGCATATATCTCCATATAGGATAATGATGATGAATAATTGCAACATCAAAACAATTAAAAATCGAATCAGTAGTGTACCGTTTAGAGATTGATAACGCCACGAGTTAAAACACTGATTTTCTCTGCGGCTATGACAAATGTCATCCCAGAATGTCTTCAAATCAAAAGAAGGTATGAAGTTCATCACGTGTACTCGTTGTGCGTTCAATGTGTCTTCTTCTTCCCCCTTGATGGTTTCGAAACTCGGAACCAGCAATACATGTATCTGAAATCTTGTGAGAATAATAAATAAGCGGAATTATATATTTTGTGAGAATCAGCTGCTGATCGAAAATATCTATTCATAAACTCTCCATGGCCATCTTTACCAACCCACTTGTAAGCAATTTGAAGTGACCACTAATAGAATGAACCGGATATATCAAACGTGAAACTGAATAAGAATCCTTCGATCTTGTGACTTAAGCTTGCACAATTGTTGAATGAGGAACGGTGGAGAAATCTCTAAGTACCCAATGCATCACTGAAGAAGTCTATAGGCACAACACCTCTTAAAATTATCCACGTCGACTAAGTGCGTGACACTGAGTACAACAATGTAACCCCTTTAAGTGATAGTTATCCGAGTCATCAACCATCCACCCCGAACCCGGAAACTAGATAACCAAGTCGTCATTCTAAGATAAAGCATGAGCAAGTTATCTTTGAAGATAAAATAAATACACGCCTTCGAAAAATCCGTCTTCAACTTCCCATAATAAATACCCGGTCAAATAAATCCGTAGCCACTAAAAAAAATCGCCAAATTTTTCTTCGTCTCGTCAGATTAAATTTTATCACTTGGTCACATCACTTTTATATCGGCACTTTGTCACGTCACTTTCGTCCCGAAAATATCCAGAGTATATCAAAATACACCAAATTTTATTCAAAATGAATAATTTTTAAAAAAATTCGCGTATTTTTAAAAATGGCTTGTTTTCGTTCATTAAAAAAAATACTTGTTTTCGTTCATTCAAAAAGCCCAACACAGACCCAAATCTAGAGAAAAGCAAGCCGACCCAAAAAAATTGCAGAACCCGGTCCATTATCAAAACCCTAACAATTAGGGTAGTATAAAATACCCAACCCTAATCACTTTTAACCCTAATCACTACATCTTATTTCATCCGCCCCCATACACTCTCCCAAACTCCATCCCCCAAAATCCTCTAATCTCACCAAATCCAATCTCATCTTCATCAAACTCAAAACCTCCGTCTCATCTCACCTAAATAACATCACCCACATTTTTATCTCAGCCAACAAACTTTCTACAACCCTAATCCCATCTTAGTTTTCACCGCCCCCATCTCAACTTTCTCAATCCCAGCTTCAACCATCTCAAACCAAAAAATAACGCATCTCTCACCCTATACTTTTTTCGATATACGATGCAGCCATCAAATGAGAACACATTCATTTTCGAATATCTGACTGATCCAAGATCTGAAAAACCATTCGAACGAAGAACCACATTCATTTTCGGCTACAAGGTTCTTATAATTAAGAGTCTCGGGTAGGTTGTAATTAATTCGTTTTGATTTATCGAAACAAAGCCTGATTAATAACATAATTGTTATTTGTCTTGCTTTATCTTCGAAGAATAATAAGAGGGTTTTGTTCCTCACAAATCTGAGATGATGATCCGTTTTTGCATGTTGTTATTTTTAGTCGAATCAAAGGCAGATCATAACATAATTGTTACTGATCTTACTTTAAATTCGAATATCGAAGATGGTGTAGACCATAACATGATTCTGTGATGATTGGTTGTATTTCGTGTAATTTGTACTAATCGAAACAAAGATAAGACAATAACATATTTGTTATTTGTTTTTTATTTCTTTTACATTCGAATATCAAAAAGATGTAATACATCTTCATGATCAGTGATGATATTTCGACTTGTGGTAGATCTGTGAAGATCGAGGCTTGCTTGTTGATTTTGATTTGTTGAAATCGAAATAATGTACTGATTATAACAAGATTGTTATACATCATTCATTAAATTCGTATATCAAAAGAAGGTGTTCCTTCGATATAGATCAGTGATGATATGTAACTTTTCGTGTTAGATCTTAAAAGATCTCAACATGCATGTTTAAACACGAGAAACGAATCTGAGATCTTGATTTTGGTTTGATGAGTTTTCTGTTTGAGTCTAGATTTGATGGGGGAATAGGTGACGACGGGTTTAGGATTAGATTGATGGAGTTGGATTGGTTGAGTAGTTAAAAGGTGGAAATGATAATAGTTTCATCCGGAATAAGCTTCATCCGGAATAAGCTTCATCCGGAATAAGCTTCATCCGGAATAAGCTTCATCCGGAATAAGCTTCATCCAGAATAAGCTTCATCCGGAATAAGCTTCATCCGGAATAAGCTTCATCCGGAATAAGCTTCATCCGGAATAAGCTTCATCCGGAATAAGCTTCATCCGGAATAAGCTTCATCCGGAATAAGCTTCATCCGGAATAAGCTTCATCCGGAATAAGCTTCATCCGGAATAAGCTTCATCCGGAATAAGCTTCATCCGGAATAAGCTTCATCCGGAATAAGCTTCATCCGGAATAAACTTCATCCGGAATATTTGTGGATCTGAAATCTTATCCATAGTACTTTTTCCTGATTTTCAGGATCTTGCCTTTCTGAATCTAGTTTTTGGATCTGGTTTTTCTGGGTTTTTCGCATCTTCAAGAAAAAATTAAGAAACCCTGAAAAAATTAGACCCAATAGCAGATATCGAAAATAGATAAAACCAGATCTAATGTGGCTGCAAACTTTTGACCACAAAAACTGTAACCAGACGTGAACCCAGATAAGTAACTGGATGTAACCAATACTGTAACATAAATTCGTGACAAAAAATATGGCAGATTGAGACCAAAGATATTTAGACCACGACATAATATGTATTTGTGACCAAAAAATGTTAAACAAATTTGAGAAAAAAATGTTAACAGATTTTAGAAAGCAAACTTAGGCCACCAAAATCAATAATAAAACATAACGATCAAAGGAATGAACCGAGGCTCTGATGCCAAATGTAGGTTTGCTATTTTAGATCTGGTGGTCTAACATGGTGGTAAAAGGTATTGGCAGCCATGGATGGTTTTAGAGAGAGAAAGTGGTTGTGTGTGAAAATATGAATTGTATTAAAATGATAAAATGACACAAGCAACAACCCCTCCTTGGAAGCCTAGGAGGGATATTTATAGTCACACACGAATAAACTATACAAAGTTGCCTAATCTAGTCCCTACGTGTGTGACTATGATAACTAATGGGAATTCTTAAATGTCGTCACATAAAGTGAATTTCCAACAGATCTCCAAAAATTCGATGCGAATCGAGGATCTCGATAAAACATAATCGATACTGATGACGTATAGTCCCTAGTCGGGCTGGATAGTCCGACTCACGGGTACTACCCGCATCCATCAGGAATGGAGTGGGTACTAGTGCGATGTGCGCACATAGCCCATAAAGCCTGGTAAAGCCGCTGTCGCACAAGAGGTTGATTACTTAGCCAAGCCCTCGTCGTAGTGCGACAGGATCAGACTGAATATAACTTATATTATAGTTATATTCGTGTACGGAAAAGGGATATACACTTGGCTTAGTTGGATAATAAAGATTAAGCTATTTCGAGTCATTATCTCTTCCTTAGGCCGCAAGAACAGGGAGCCCAACCTGGACTCTCTCGAGTATAAAAGGAACCCCTCCGGTTCCACAAAGGTACGATACACACAATACCCTAAACACTAATATACTCAAACCGATTACTTACTCTCACGCTGGAGTCTAATCGTGGGTAACATACCCATGGTAAGCCTAACGGTGTCTGTTTAATGCGTAGGGTCCTAAAGCAAGTTTCACTTGGTGTGAGAGCCGGAGTCCACAAGACCCCAAATTAAGTCTAATTTGGGTTAAGCTTGGTCTACCCCAACTTTTGCATCAACAAGTTGGCGCCATCCGTGGGACCCTTACTAAGCTCTAACAAGTGACGAAAAGCGGTAAGAATGAAGGCCGTCACGGATCCTCGATGGTAGATAGCCATATCACATCAGTAAATGTTACCCCTGGATCTGCCAGCGAGGCAAACACTCGGGACGTGAACAATCCCCCAGTTATAAGAACGGGATGACTGTTCTCCACTCCCCTACTCGCCGCGGGGGAAAAAGACATCGAATGGGAGTCAACTCAACCTCCTCCCAATAAAAAAAAGAAAGACGCCCCAAGAGGAGAGAAGGGAAGTCATCGCTACAAAGGCACGCATGATGGAGGAGTATGTAGCTCATAACTTACAAACACTCATCCCTTTGGTAGCAAAACATGAAAAGATGGTAGAGGAATCAAAACGCGCGAAGCATGCCTCATCCTCAGAAGGCAATCTGTCAGGATCAAGTGATAGTCCGTCCGAAAAAAGTATGCGCGCAAGTTACTCCTCGGAGGACCAAATCTTCTCACAACCTTGGAGGAGAGCTAGGAAAAACTCCTTTACGAGGCACATATAGCATTATGGAGACACCAGAAAGCACCGCATGCCATCAAACATGAAAACTTATGATGGCACGACGGATCTAGAAGACCACTTGAAAGTCTTTGAATCCCAGGCAGGTATCGAACAATGGCCAGAACCCGTATGGTGTAATATGTTTAACTCTACACTCGTAGGGAATGCGCGGACGTGGGTTGCTAGACTTCAACCGCGAACAGTCAACGGGTACGAAGTGTTGCGAAAAGCGTTCAAAAGGAATTATGTGCAACAAAAAAGGCATGATAGGAGTGCTATATCGCTCGCCGGGGTAAAGTAGCACCAAGCGAATACCTGGAAGACTTTCTGGAACGTTTCAAAAGCGAGTGTCTTCAAATAAAGGACTGACCATAAATTTTGAAAGTATCATGCTTCATGGCGAGCATACAGAACATCGACCTAATAAAGAAGCTTAATGAAAGGACGCCCGAAACCTTCGATGGAGTGCAAAGGCGGGTAAGGTCTTTCAAACGATTGACAGAGTCGTATTCCGATCATCAAGGTGAGGTGGAATTCTAAACGTGGACCTGAATTCACTTGGGAGCGTGAGGATCAATTTCGCAAGAAATATCCGCAACTCTTTGACAACTCTAGAACCCGTGACACTCCTAAGCTTTGAGGACAAAGATTCTCTATCAAGGGGATGATGTAACACCTGATAATTTTCCTTCTTTGTAAAATGACTATTTTACCCTTTGACTTTTTATTTAGTCAACTATGTGATTTAACTGTGTTGGAACCGGGAGGTTATCCCGCGTTTTCTGAAAAACTGTTTGATGACGAGTAATGACTTGACACTGTGCTCAATCATTATTCTGAACACTTTCTGTGAATCTGACCAGAATGCTGAGACGGTCAATGAATTGACGATAATCCATGAGATTATTTGTTATCTATGAATTATGTGCTTAACTGTTTAGTTTTTAACAGCGTAATCGTATTTTCTTGAGCAGCGTATTTAAATATTTCTGTATATGTTTATATATGCCTGTATTTTAGTATTTTTTCTATTTATAGTAATAAATCGTATTTAATGTGAATATATAATTAACGTATCTCGTTTTCGTATTTTACGTCGTTTTTACTTTTAACCGTCGTTAGCATGCATAAAATACTTTATAAATCATAAAATGTCAGTTTTCGTCGAAAAATCATAAATTTAATATATTTCGTCAAATTTTTGAGTTTTACGTAATTTTAAACTTAACTATATACTTTTCGACATTTACCTAAAACTAATTAACCTTTTACCTTAAACCTTCTAACTAGTTACCATAGTAAAATTTTTGAAATATTTACCCATGTGGGACCCCCCCATAACCGGCCAAAAACTCCACCACATGCAAGATAACCAAAATCTTACACTTTGCCATTTTGAGCTTAACTTACACCTCCTACCCATTTTAACCTTATACTAAAACTATACTCCACATTATTTCACTCATTCACTTCAAAAAAAAAACACACATCTCTCCTTCTCTCTCAAAAACACACGACACAAACACACACACGCAATCCTCCATTGTTGATTTCTTGAAGCTCCATTTCAAGAACATTTAGCACAAAACAAATACACCCTAGGGTTTATACAAACATAAAGAAGAATGGGTTTTCTTGGTTTGTTGATTTGAGAAGTTTTTGGTTGAAGTTTATAGAAGTTGGGTTTTGTTGATTTTTAGTTGATTAGAGCGTAGATCGGGATATCGCGGTTACGTAGAATTGTTACTCAAGGTTATTTCTTGAACCTTTTTTGATTCTTTCTTTTTCATGCATAATCTATGTAGATCTATGCATGCATGTTACTCATCAACTATTTTCTTGAAATAAAAAGATAAAAATTATTTTTGGTCATGAAATATTTTAGATCTATGAAAATTATGTGTGGATCTGTTAGATCCATGCATGAAAATGGTTTAATTGAAAGACTTGTAAAATATAAAAATGTATTTTTTAGATTTATGGACTTGAAGATAAATCTTGTATTTTGAGTGTGTTTATGAATAATTGAAGGGAACTAGTAGTGTTACTACTAGTGGTTACGCTTGAAAATGGTCGAAAACGAGTTTTTACGAAAAGTATATAATCTGTCCGATTTTTATAAGAGGCATAGAGGGTCGTAAAAGTTGTTTTGACACTAGTTTACTACGACATTATGAAAATATAAGTTAATACCTTCGTTTCGATATATTATGGGCTAAAACGGAGCTAAAATGAGTAAGATATGGTCGTTTAAATTTCGTTGTCGGGAAACTTAATTTTTGTGAAAAACACTATAATGTGCTTGCTGTCTATATTTTTAAAGTGGTCGAAACGACATTTTCGAGTTAAACGGAGTTGTTTTAAGTGTCAAAATGGGTACTAAATGTTATGTATAAATGCTGGAATCGTTTGTAAAGGGGTATTAGCGCGAAATGTGAATACTTGGTGTATGGTTAAAAGTTTGAGCGTTGAAAGTGGAAATTGATACTATTGCGGGAAAATGAGTTGTTGAAACATTGACGATTGAGAAAGTGTTGAAATTAGGGGTTTTAAGACGAGATTTTGGTACTTACTAAAAATGGCAAATTTTTATATGACGCCGAAAGGCTGCCGAATTTTCGTTAGAAATCGTGTTGGAAAATTAATTAAGATAAATTTGGGTAAATTAAAATTTACGCCGAAAGGCTGTCGAAATTTCGTCGAGTCAAAATTAAATATTTTTGTGTAAGTATATATACTATAATGCTTATAACGATATAATATCTACAAGTCATGATTTTAACTACGAAACAATATATATATATGCTTGATGAGTAACGTACATGACGAACTATTGTGACTTATTTGCTAGTGCCTAAACTATAGTATTATATTTAGGTTGTTGCTAGAGTTGCTCGCTACTATTTGATCATACTTGTGCGGTTTGAATCGTTGCTAGAGGTGAGTTTATAGATCCCTATTAAACTGTTTTTATATGTTTAATGTTTTGGGATGTGATAAATGCTTTCGATGCTTGCTTCTGAACGCAAGTAAAACTAGATTTCTGTGAACGTTTTGTGAACACTGTTTATGAGATAGCTTAAGTTGCTTTAGCCGTAGACCCCACTATCGTGAATCGTTAATTACGCTGCTGGAGTAAGCTCTTATGATATGGATAGATCTATTGAGGGTTGACAACCTCCACACGGGCATTCTGACGCTGGACGAGTGTATACCATTTGTGTGAACGAAGTTATCTTGGCTAGGTACTCTATTGGGGAAAAATTTATATATACAATCTATTGTGTGTACTGGATCATTAGTTTTGATGTCACGAGCTTAGCTATCATAAATATTGTGAACACCCAATTTATCCTACACTTCGCACTATACCTCCTATAGTTGTATGTGTACATGAAATGAAATCTAAAATCGATTACTATGAATTTTTACTTGAAACCTATATTCTCACCAACTTTATGTTGACCCAATTTAGCATTTATCTCAGGTAATTGATGATGATTTATATCTGCTGTGTGAAGTACTTGGAGTCCGCATGCATTTCTTGGCTATCTTCGGACATTTATCTACTTATGCTTTTGAACTGTTATCTCGTTGATGTTTAAAACTTTTATATTCCGCTACGCTATCTTTTGAAACTGAGACCTTTTGTACTTTGATGCTTTTATTAAATTCAACGAGGTATTTTTATAAAACGTCTCATTTAGAGTCGTTCTCTTGTACCTTGAACTATGATACAATGACGTAACAGCCCCCGAGCTTCACCGCTTCCGCATATCACATTTTGGGGTGTTACAGATTTGGTAATTAGAGCCTTGGTTATAGAGAACTAGGTTTGCATCTTAGGCCTAGACTATAAACGATGTGTCTACTTGTTACTCTGTATACATAGGTGTACTACGTAATGTATTACGTAGGATAACACTATAAGTAATATGTAATATATATTATGTAATACGTAATATGTATCATATGCATATGCATTTCGCTGATTTGCATACTTTAATTTCTATACATGATTATTTCATGCATACCCTACAACTGCTTTAATACGCATTTTGGTTGTTGCAGGTTATGTCGTCATCTACTATTACTTACCAGCCCGACTCTGCTGACGAAGAGTGGGAAGACGAGATTGAGATGATACCAGGTCATGTTGAGCCGGAGAATGACCCAGAGGAGGCTCCTGAGGAGGCTGATCCTGAGGAGGAAGGTGTGGAGTATGACCCTGACGAGGATCCGGAGGAGGATGATGAGGGTGAGCCGGATGTGTTGTCTGATACTTCCGATGTTGTTGATGGGATGCCACTTGTTGTGCATCGTACTTTGATCGAGTGGGTTAGTGGTAGTGAGGATGATGAGGATGATATGCATGGTATTGAGGTGGATCACGAGGGTGATGAGGGTATGGATGGATATGAGGTAGGTTATGAGGATGATATGGATGGTGTTGAGGTAGATCATGAGGGCGATGATGATATGGATGGATATGAGGTAGATCGTGAGGATGATGAGGACATGGATGATGAGATTGAGAGTGATACTGACGTTAGGATAGTTGTGGCTAGTAGTGATAGCGAGGATGTTGAGGCTGATGATGATAGTAGGATTGATGCTTCGACTGTTGTACCTGAGAGAGTTGAGCCCAATAGGAGGAGTCAGATTAGGAAGACGTCCAACTTGAAGAAGAAGCCTACTGTTCCATGTCAGCGGTTTAGAGAGGAGAGGGAAGCCTTATGTGGTACGCCACCAGCTGACGTTTATACTGATTCCGATGATACTGTACCACCTGCTGATGGAGCTGGACCATCCGGTGTTAGATCTCGAGCTTTTTCCGATTCTGATTCGTCATGCCCACAGAAGAAGATTCGTATGTCTGATTCACACGCTACACCTGAGACATCGCCTACTCATGAGAGTCGAGCTGCTACTACTTTTTCTACACCACCTACTCATCATGTTAGAGAGCCCTCTTAGACCTAGGTCATGTGTTGTTATGATAGGATCTGCTAGAGATTCAGATGTTGTTCGTTTTCGTCGACTTGAGGATGTGGTTTTTGGATTGTTAGAGGATAACGAGGATACCCACGACTTGTTGGATACCGCACTTGAGGAGATTGCTAGGTTGAGGCGTGAGTTGGAGTCAGTTCGTAGAGGATAGCGAGCTGCAGATGGAGACCCGAGGGGTGACTCACCGAGATGTGCTGAGTGTGATCGTCGTCGTCGCACTTAGAGTTTCATCGTTATTGTGCTTAATTCTAGAGTAGATTGACATCTTTTATCTTTTGGGAATTATATCCACTAAACTAGAGTAGTACTCGGTTAGTTGGAGTAGACTAGATGTAATCAAACTCTTATTTTATGACTATGTACTCGATATTTTGATTTTGAATGGGAATTTAACTTTATGACTTTGACCAATGACTATCCTTTCTATGTTTGTTGTACTGTTAAATTCTACATTTTATTTTAGCATAAGAAATATATAACGTGTATATTCGTGCTTGAACCTTATTTGCATTGTTGTCTTAACGCAGAGAAACAATGGTGAACACATGTAACGGAATGACTGACGAACAATTGGAAGAACTGATTACACAACGAGTGACCGCTGCATTGGCAAACATTCAAGCTAACAACAACGTGAACCAAGCACCAACGAACGATGTTGCCAATCGACCGCCTAAGCCATGTACTTACAAGGACTTTAGGAGTTGTGACCCTTTGAATTTTAATGGTACTGAAGGAGCTGTTGGATTAGCTCGTTGGGTTGAAAAGATGGAATCTGTGTTCCGTGTTAGTGGATGTACTGTTGAAAACGGAGTGACTTATTCTACTTGTACTTTAGGTGCTGGAGCGTTGACATGGTGGAACACCCATGTGTAGACGGTCGGAGCCGAGTAGGCGTATGGAATGAGTTGGGAGGAACTTAAGAAGTTGTTGACTAAGGAATATTGTCCTCGTAATGAGATTTAGAAAATGGAAATTGAAATGTGGAACCTGACTGTGAAGAACAATGACATTGGTACGTACACTAGGAGGTTCCAAGAGTTGTGTTTGCTATGTCCTGGAATGGTTCCAGATGAAGAAAAGAAGGTTGAGCGCTACATTTGGGGTTTACCTGGTAGAGTTCAAGGGAATGTGACATCGTCTGGACCGACAAAAGTTAGTGATGCTATAAGGATGGCTCACAGTTTGATGGACCAAGTTGTTCGAGCAAATGGTGGGAATGCTGCGGACAACAAGAGAAAATGGGGGGATTACCAAAGGAACAACCATGGGAACTACTCGAATAAGAGGCAAGAAACCTTGAAGGCGTACACTGCTGGTACTGGGGAAAAGGGAGTATACAATGGGACGTTTCCTTTGTGCAACCGATGTAAGCGTCACCATAATGGACAATGTAATGTACAATGTCACAACTGCAAGAAAACTGGACACATTGCTAGAGACTGTAAGTCACCACCCAACCCGAAAGCCAATGTCACTTGTTTTGAATGTCAGAAAAAGGGACACTACAACAATGAGTGCCCAAAGAAAAAGAATAAGGACCAAGGAAAGATTGCTAAAGCTGGGGAAGCTCGTGGAAGGGTCTATGTCATAGGCATGAGGAGAAGCGCAACAAAACCCCGACGTCGTGACAGGTCGTTTCTTCTCAATGGTCGTTATGCTTCTATTTTATTTGATACTGGAGCCGATAGGAGTTTTGTGTCGACTGTTTTTAGTGTTTTACTTGATGTGACCCCTTCGCCCTTAGACACTAAGTACACTATTGAGTTAGCTAATGGAAAGTTGATAGAAGCCGACACTATACTTCGCGGATGCACTTTAAATCTTCTAGGTCATCATTTCGTAATAGACCTTATGCCTGTTGAATTATGGGGTTCTGACGTGATTATCAGAATAGATTGGTTGTCGAAATATCATGCTACGATTGTATGTGACGAGAAGATCGTTCGTTTACCATTCAGTGATGAAGTTTTGGAGGTACAAGGGGATACAAGTAACGGAAAAGGGAAGTCACGACTGAACATTATCTCACGTGTCAAGGCTCAGAAGTTGTTGTCGGAAGGCTGCCACGTATTTTTAGCCTGTGTTACTGAAAAGCAGACGGAAGAAAAACGGTTGGAAGATGTACCTATCGTACGGGATTTTCCGGAAGTCTTTCCTGAAGATTTGCCTGGATTACCGCCGACCAGACAAGTTGAATTCCAGATCGATTTAATACCGGGAGCTGCACCTGTTGCTCGAGCGCCTTACCGTTTAGCACCGTCAGAATTGCAAGAACTAGCGACACAACTACAAGAGTTGACTGATAAAGGATTTATAAGACCGAGTTCTTCACCCTGGGGAGCTCCAGTCTTATTTGTATAAAAGAAGGATGGAAGTTTTCGAATGTGTATCGATTATCGTCAGTTGAACAAACTTACCATTAAGAATCGTTACCCGTTACCTATGATCGATGATCTGTTTGATCAGTTGTAAGGATCGAGCGTTTACTCGAAGATTGACCTTAGGTCTGGTTATCACCAATTGAGAGTCCGTGAGGAAGATGTTGCAAAGACTGCTTTTAGGACTAGGTATGGACACTATGAGTTCCAAGTGATGCCATTCGGTTTGACCAACGCACCTGCTACGTTTATGGACCTCATGAACCGGGTGTGTAAACCGTATTTGGACAAGTTTGTCATTGAGTTCATCGATGACATACTGATTTACTCAAGGAATGAGAAAGAACATGAGGAACATCTTAAGATAATATTGGAATTACTTAAGAAGGAGGAATTGTACGCTAAGTTCTCGAAATGTGATTTTTGGTTGCCAAGAGTACAATTTCTAGGTCACGTTATTGATAGCAAGGGGATTCATGTTGATCCTGCCAAGATTGAATCAATTAGGGAGTGGGCTTCTCCTACGACACCGACTGAAATTCGCCAATTCTTAGGACTCGTCGGATATTACCGAAAGTTCATCGAGGGATTCTAAAAGATCGCGAAACCATTGATGAAGTTGACTCAAAAGAAGGTGAAATACGAATGGGGAGATAAAGAGGAATTAGAATTCCAGAAGTTAGAACAGATGTTGGGTAGTGCGCCTATTCTATCATTAGCAGAAGGATCAGAAGACTTTGTGGTCTACTGTGACGCATCAGCAAAAGGATTGGGAGCTGTGTTGATGCAAAGGAAGAAAGTCATCGCCTACGCGTCTCGTCAATTGAAAACACATGAGAAAAACTACACTACGCACGACTTGGAGCTAGGAGCGGTGGTATTTGCCTTAAAATTGTAGAGACACTACTTGTATGGAACCAAGTGTGTCGTCTATACCGATCACAAGAGTTTACAACATTTTCTTGACCAGAAGGAACTGAACATGAGACAACGTCGATGGATCGAGTTGCTCACCGATTATGACTGTGAAATCTGCTACCACCCTGGGAAGGCCAATGTAGTGGCGAATGCGCTAAGTAGAAAGGAACAATTGATGACACGTAGAGTTAGATCGTTAGCTATGGTTATCAATCCGAACTTACCTGTGCAAATTCGTGAAGCACAAATTGAAGCCCTTAAGCCTGAACATGTTGAAGCTGAGAAATTAGGAGGAATGGTTACTAAGAAATTGGAGACTAGCACTAATGGAACGTTATGTCTGAATGGTAGAAGTTGGTTACCACGGTTTGGAGGACTAAAGGACGTGATTATGCACGAGTCACATAAATCTAAGTATTCGATTCACCCAGGATCTGACAAAATGTATCAGGATATGAAGAAGCTATATTGGTGGCCAAATATGAAAGCTGAAATCGCTACTTATGTAGGGAAGTGTCTAACCTATGCTAGAGTGAAAACAGAACACCAAAAACCATCTGGTTTGTTGGTTCAACCTATAATTCCTATGTGGAAGTGGGAAAATATAACCATGGATTTCATTACTAAGCTACCTAAAACGACAAACGGATACGACACAATTTGGGTAATTATGGATCGACTTACGAAATCTGCACACATCTTGGCTATGAAGGAAGATGATTCAATGGATAAGCTTACGAGACTTTACCTGAAGGAAGTAGTCGCAAAACATGGGATACCGATCTCGATAATTTCCGATAGAGACGGTAGATTTACTTCAGAGTTCTGGAAATCACTTCAGAAAGCGTTGGGTACGCAATTGGACATGAGTACTGCTTATCACCCGCAGACTGACGGACAGAGTGAGAGAACTATTCAAACGCTGGAGGGCATGTTGCGTGCTTGCGTGCTTGACTTTGGGAAGCAATGGGACAGACATTTGCCTCTAGTGGAATTCTCGTACAACAACAGTTATCATACCAGTATTAAGGCTGCACCGTTTGAAGCGTTGTATGGTTGTAAATGTCGCTCGCCTGTGTGTTGGAGTGAGGTTGGGGATAGTCAACTCACTGGCCCTGAACTCATTCGTGAAACTACTGAGAAGATTGTTCAAATCAAGAGCCGAATTCAAGCAGCCCTGAATCGTCAAAAGAGTTACGCCGACGTTCGACGTAAGCCTCTCGAATTTCAAGTGGGAGACAAAGTGATGCTAAAAGTATCGCCTTGGAAAGGCGTGGTACGTTTTGGCAAGCGAGGAAAGCTGAACCCCCGTTGTATTGGCCCTTTCAAAATTCTGGCAAAGGTTGGAACCGTAGCCTATCGTCTCGAATTACCGCAAGCGTTGAGCCGTGTGCACAACACTTTTCATGTATCGAACTTGAAGAAGTGCCTTTCTGATGAGACACTCGTTATACCGTTGGAGGAACTCCGAATCGACGACAAAATGCAATTTGTCGAAGAACCTGTTGAAATCATGGACCGTGAGGTCAAACGATTGAAGCAGAGTCGTATTCCGATCATCAAGGTGAGGTGGAATTATAAACGTGGACCTGAATTCACTTGGGAGCGTGAGGATCAATTTCGCAAGAAATATCCGCAACTCTTTGACAACTCTAGAACCCGTGACACTCCTAAGCTTTGAGAACAAAGCTTCTCTATCAAGGGATAATGTAACACCTGGTAATTTTCCTACTTTGTAAAATGACTATTTTACCCTTTGACTTTTTATTTAGTCAACTATGTGATTTAACTGTGTTGGAACCGGGAGGTTATCCCGCGTTTTCTGAAAAACTGTTTGATGACAAGTAATGATTTGACACTGTGCTCAGTCATTAATCTGAACACTTTATGTGAATCTGACCAGAATGCTGAGACGGTCAATGAATTAACGATAATCCATGAGATTATTCGTTATCTATGAATTATGTGCTTAACTGTTTAGTTTTTAACAGCGTAATCGTATATTCATGAGCAACGTATTTAAATATTTCTGTATATGTTTATATATGCCTGTATTTTAGTATTTTTGCTATTTATAGTAATAAATCGTATTTACTGTGAATATATAATTAACGTATCGCGTTTTCGTATTTTACGTCGCTTTTACGTTTAACCGTCGTTAGCATGCATAAAATACTTTATAAATCATAAAATGTCAGTTTTCGTCGAAAAATCATAAATTTAATATATTTCGTCAAATTGTTGAGTTTTACGTGATTTTAAACTTAACTATATACTTTTCGACATTTACCTAAAACTAATTAACCTTTTTACCTTAAACCTTCTAACTAGTTATCATAGTAAATTTTTTGAAATATTTACCCATGTGGGACCCCATAACCGGCCAAAAACTCCACCACATGCAAGATAACCAAAATCTTACACTTTGCCATTTTGAGCTTAACTTACACCTCCTACACATTTTAACCTTATACTACAACTATACTCCACATTATTTCACTCATTCACTTCACAAATAAAAAACACACATCTCTCCTTCTCTCTAAAAAACACACGGCACAAACACACACACACAATCCTCCATTGTTGATTTCTTGAAGCTCCATTTCAAGAACATTTAGCACAAAACAAATACATCCTAGGGTTTATACAAGCATAAAGAAGAATGGGTTTTCTTGGTTTGTTGATTTGAGAAGTTTTTGGTTGAAGTTTATAGAAGTTGGGTTTTGTTGATTTTTAGTTGCTTAGAGCGTAGATCGGGTTATCGTGGTTACGTAGAATTGTTACTCAAGGTTATTTCTTGAACCTTTTTCGATTCTTTCTTTTTCATGCATAATATATGTAGATCTATGCATGCATGTTACTCATCAACTATTTTCTTAAAATAAAAAGATAAAAATTATTTTTGGTCATGAAATATTTTAGAACTATGAAAATTATGTGTGGATCTATTAGATCCATGCATGAAAATGGTTTAATTGAAAGACTTGTAAAATATAAAAATGTATATTTTTAGATTTATGGACTTGAAGATAAATCTTGTGTTTTGAGTGTGTTTATGAATAATTGAAGGGAACTAGTAGTGTTACAACTAGTGGTTACGCTTGAAAATGGTCGAAAACGAGTTTTTACGAAAAGTATATAATCTGTCCGATTTTTATAAGAGGCACAGAGGGTCGTAAAAATTGTTTTGACACTAGTTTACTACGATATTATGAAAATATAAGTTAATACCTTCGTTTCGATATATTATGGGCTAAAAACGGAGCTAAAATGAGTAAGATATGGTCGTCTAAATTTCGTTGTCGGAAAACTTAATTTTTGTGAAAAACACTATAATGTGCTTGCTGTCTATATTTATAAAGTGGTCGAAACGACATTTTCGAGTTAAACGGAGTTGTTTTAAGTGTCGAAATGGGTACTAAATGTTATGTATAAATGTTGGACTCGTTTGTAAAGGGGTATTAGCGCGAAATGTGAATACTTGGTGTATGGTTAAAAGTTTGAGCGTTGAAAGTGGAAATTGATACTATTGCGGGAAAATGACTTGTTGAAACATTGGCGATCGAGAAAGTGTTGAAATTAGGGGTTTTAGGACGAGATTTGGGTACTTATTAAAAATGGCTAATTTTTATGTGACGCTGAAAGGCTGCCGAATTTTCGTTAGAAATCGTGTTGGAAAATTTATTAAGATAAATTTGGGTAAATTAAAATTTACGCCGAAAGGCTTTCGAAATTTCGTCGAGTCAAAAATAAATATTTTTGTGTAAGTATATATACTATAATGCTTATAACGATATAATATCTACAAGTCACGATTTTAACTACAAAACAATATATATATATATATATATATATATATATATATATATATATATATATATATATATATATATATATATATATATATATATATATATATATATATATATATATATATATATATATATATATATATATATATATATATATATATATATATATATATATATATATATATATATGATTGATGAGTAACGTACATGACGAACTATTGTGACTTATTTGCTAGCGCCTAAACTATAGTATTATATTTAGGTTGTTGCTAGAGTTGCTCGCTACTATTTGATCATACTTGTGCGGTTTGAATCGTTGCTAGAGGTGAGTTTATAGATCCCTATTAAACTGTTTTTATATGTTTAATGTTTTGGGATGTGATAAATGCTTTCGATGCTTGCTTCTGAACGCAAGTAAAACTAGATTTCTATGAACGTTTTGTGAACACTGTTTATGAGATAGCTTAAGTTACTTTAGTCGTAGTCCCCACTATCGTGAATCGTTAATTACTCTGCTGGAGTAAGCTCTTATGATATGGATAGATCTATTGAGGGTTGACAACCTCCACTCGGGTATTCTGACGCCGGACGAGTGTATACCATTTGTGTGAACGGAGTTATCTTGGCTAGGTACTCTATTGGGGCAAAATTTATAAATACAATCTATTGTATGTACTGGGTCATTAGTTTCTATGTCACGAGCTTAGCTATCATAAATGTTGTGAACACCCAATTTATCCTACACTTGGCATTATACCTTCTATAGTTGTATGTGTACATGAAATGAAATCTGAAATCGATTACTATGAATTTTTACTTGAAACCTATATTCTCACTAACTTTATGTTGACCCAATTTAGCATTTATCTCAGGTAATTGATGATGATTTATATCTGCTGTGTGAAGTACTTGGAGTCCGCATGCATTTCTTGGCTATCTTCGGACATTTATCTACTTATGCTTTTGAACTGTTATCTCGTTGATGTTTAAAACTTTTATATTCCGCTACGCTATCTTTTGAAATTGAGACCTTTTGTACTTTGATGCTTTTATTAAATTCAACGAGGTATTTTTATAAAACGTCTCATTTAGAGTCGTTCTCTTGTACCTTGAACTATGATACAATGACATAAGAGCCCCCGAGCTTCACCGCTTCCGCATATCACATTTTGGGGTGTTACAACCACCCTGGTCAAAAAATGCGCAAGTAATAGATACTGTGAATACCACAATGAGAGAGGGCACGCTACGACCGAATGTATTCAACTGCAAAAATATATCGAGAATAGAGTAAAGAATGGCAAGCTAAAACACCTTGTCAAGGAAAGCACGAAGGGTGATATACAAAAGTTCACTAGCGCGAACATTTACATGGTGGAATCGTGGCAGCGAAGGACAAGGCAGAGGGTGAGCAAAAAATTCTCGAAGGGGAAAGACATTTCCTCCCCCCCACGCAATGCAAGGAACATCGCAGACGGCCCGCTAGTTATAGAAATAAGCATTGGTAAGCACAGCATACATCGCATGTATGTGGATGGAGGTTCATCGGCAGAAATAATGTACGAGCACTGCTTTCTAAAGCTTAGCGCATAAATAAAGAGCCAAATGATGCCTGCGACTTCACCGCTCATCGTATTCAGCGGAGAAGCGGTATGGCCCTTGGGCCAACTAGAGTTAGCAGTAAGAGTGGGAAATGATGAGCACTCGACGGAAGTCCCAATGAATTTTAAATCATACGGTCGCCATCACAATATAACAAGATCATAGGGAGACCAACTATACTAGCAATGCGAGCGGTACCTTCTAAGGCTCCTGGTATGATGAAATTCCCAGTTGATGGAGGGGTCGTAACGATATTCAACACGACAGTTACACCCCCAAAATACAATGCGATCATAGAACCGCCTAGGGTCACGATGGAACCAAAGGTGGACTCACCACCAAACCTGAAGGTAGCAATACATCCGCAGTACCCGGATCAGGAGATAACGATCGGAGGGACATTATCTGACAAAGGAAAGACATATATGTGTCGCCTTTTGAAGAATAATATGGACGTCTTCGCATGGGAACCCAAAGATATGACGGGGGTGCCAAGGTCGATAGCCGAACACAAGCTTTAGATCCGCGAAGGATACCCTCCAGTTAGGCAAAAGAAAAGAGGACAGGCCCATAGCGCAACAAAGTAATACTGGACGAGGTAAAAAAGCTGGTTGACGCAGGAATCATGAGGGAAGTTTACTATCACGATTGGCTCGCTAACCCAGTAATGATAAAGAAACATGATGGCAGCTGGCGCATGTGCGTTGATTTCACAGAGCTCAATAAAGCTTGTCCCCAAGATTGCTACCCACTCCCGGAAATAGATTGGAAGGTGGAATCATTGTGCGGATACCCATTCTAATGCTTCATGGACGTATACAAGGGATACCATCAGATACAAATGGCAGAAGAAGATGAGGAAAAGACAGTATTCCATACCAGCCAGGATGTGTACTGTTACACAAAAATGCCGTTTGGACTAAAGAACGCAGGGGCCACGTATCAACGACTGGTTGATAAGGCATTTGAAAGCCAAATAGGGCGAAATTTGGAGGTGTATGTCGACGAATTGGTAATAAAGAGTCATACGGAGAGCGAGCTTATTCGGGACATAGAAGAAACGTTCTCTACCCTCAGAAGGATAAAAATAAAGTTAAACCCAAAGAAGTGCACTTTTGGGGCGACATAAGGCATGTTTCTAGGATACATGATTGACCCCAATGGAATTAAACCATGTCCGTAGAAAACAGACGCGACCATTCAACTCCAGAGCCCAAAGACGAAGGAAGTGCAGCCGCTAAATGGGAAGCTTGAAGGATTGAACAGGTTCCTGTCCAAGTCTGCAGAGAAGTCGCTCCCCTTATTTAAAACACTTAAAAAGTGCATTAAGAAAGGGGACTTCAATTGGACGAAGGAAGCAGAAACGGCCTTCGAGGATTTAAAGGCGCATTTAGCTTCGCTACCTATGTTAGTCGCGCCACGACCTAAGGAAGAGCTGATAATATATTTATCCGCAACGCATGGAGCGATTAGCGCGGTGCTAATGCCGGACAGGGACAATGTGCAAACACCAGTGTACTTTATAATTAGAGCGTTACAGAGCTCGGAGCTAAATTATACCCCGATGGAGAAATTAGTGCTCGCGCTAGTTTTCGCAGCAAAGAGGTTGCGCAGATATTTCCAAGCGCACCCGATAGTGGTGATAACGGATCAACCCATAAAACAGGTGATCTCAAAACCAGATGTCGCAGGCTGGTTTAAAAAATGGAGTGTTCTACTTGGGGAACACAATATTACCTACAGACCTCGCAATGCAGTGAAAGGACAAATTCTGGAGGATTTAATCATTGAAAAGCCAGAGGAGGGCGCTCAGGGGCTAGATCAAAAGGAAGAAGGCCAAGCCTCGTGGATCTTGTTCACAGATGGGTCATCCTGCACAGATGGATCAGGCGCGGGACTCATACTCACCAATACAGAAGGAATGGAGTTCACATATGCATTACGTTTTGAATTCACAACCACAAATAATGAGGTAGAGTATGAAGCGCTGATAGCAGGGCTAAGAATCACAACAAGAATAGGCGTGAAGCAAATGTACATTCTCAGCTAGTAGCAAACCATATACTTGGTGATTATGAAGCAAAAGAGGATAATATGGTGCAGTACTTACAAAAAGGCCAAAGCATTGATTGAGGGGTTCCATAGGTTCCAGATACGCCAAGTACCCACGAGGAGAACAAGAAAGCAAATGCACTTAGCAAGATAGCTTCCACCAGTTTTGCGCACTTATCGAAACAAGTCCTGGTGGAAATCCTCAAGGACAAGTCAATCAAAGAGCAAAAGGTCACGTCGGTCGTAGAAGAAGAAGGCCCTACATGGATGACACCGATTATAGATTATTTAACGAATGACTCACTCCCGCATGATGAATATGAGTCACGGCGAGTGCGAAGACGTTCGAGGCAATTTGAAGTCAGAAATGGGATCCTTTACAAGCGATCATTTCTCCAACCATGGTTAAGATGTGTTGGACCACGACAGGCGTAGTATATCATTAGCGAAATCCATGAGGGGTCATGCGAAGTGCACGCAGGACCAAGGTCTGTGGTGGCGACAGCATTGCGTAGCGGGTACTACTGGCCAACTATGCATACAGACGCGCGGACACTCTTTAACAAATGCAATGTCTGCCAGGTGCACAGGCCAATAACGAGGCAGCCTCAGGAGGAGCTCACGCCAATTACCTCCCTTTGGCCATTCTTCAAATGGGGAATCGATATAGCGGGGCCCTTCCCTGTAGCTGCGGGAGGAGTTAAGTTCCTCATAGTCACGATGGATTACTTCACAAGGTGGATTAAGGCAAAGGCAGTCGCAATGATAACGGGGAATCAAGTGAAAAGGTTCGTATGGGACAACATAGTATGCCGTTTCGGACTAACCGGTGAAATAATCTCGGATAACGGAAAGCAGTTCGCAGAGAACCCGTTCAAGGATTGGTGCGCGAAGAATGGGATACATCAAAGTTTCACATCGGTTGCCCACCCACAAACGAATGGACTTGTGGAGAGAGCAAACAGGAGTTTGGGGGATGGCATAAAAGCACGGTTGGGGAAACATAATAAGAAGTGGGTCGATGAGTTGTCACATGTTTTGTGGGCGCATCGCACGATGATCAAGACGGCCACAGGTGATACCCCCTTCGCCCTTACATATGGCACAGAAGCAGTCGTTCCAGCAGAGATAGGACTACAAACACTCTGCAGTCATTCAGAAGCAGTCATATGGCACAGAAGTAGTCATTCAGAGGTAGACATGGTTACTAACGATGATGAGCTGCGATTAAACCTAGACATAATCGAGGAGCGACGAGAGTTAGCCGCAATCCGCGAAGCTAAGTCAAAAGCAAAGATGAAAGGTTACTATGATTCTAGGGTATACAAGACCTCCTTCAGACCAGGTGATTTTGTGTATCTCTCAAACGCGACAAGTCGCGCTGAGAATACATGGAAGCTTGGACGAAAATGGGAAGGTCCCTACATAGTGACAAATGCACTTGGAAATGGTGCGTATCGGCTGCGCGACATGGATGGTCGTGACCTACAAAGACCTTGAAACATATTCCATCTAAAGAAGTGCTACCTTTAAAGGCGAAACTTCCCAAGTGAATGTATTGTTTTTTCTTTTTATTGTTTGTGTTTAAAATCTTGCAAGTATTAATAAAACAGTCGTGGTCCCTAGCTAGTTCCACGACGCATTCTCAAAACTTTTTCTTTATGTCATACATCCTTTTTTCTTATTATATATTGCCTATTGGCGCACGCGTGTACAACGTTTCCAGGAGAAATAAGAGGAATGAGCCTACCCTACTAATTAGACTCGTCGAGTAAATGGGATGCACCCCCTTCGACCATGGATCGTGTATCCTTGTTAGGCCCCTTGCTATTAATGACGTCGTAGCAAGTTATGCAACCAGTAAACTTTAAGACTATTAAGACACACTTGTGCACACCTAACAATGGGTCAGCCTCACCTGACCATCCTTATGGTAGTAGCGGTATACCGCACGTAATGAGCTTCTCAAACCCATATGGACCATTTATAAGTTTACATTAGCTTATTATGCGAAATTGCGCTATAAATATTAAATAGAATTTCTATAACAAAAGACGGATAGTGTTTATTACAAAGCAAGCATTTGTAGATACAAAACATGAACATATGTTTACAAGTCTTTAAGGCGATTGGAGATCAGATGGGTCTCAGAGGAGGATCTGTTTAGTTTTAGCAGCGGAGGGCAGTAAGCAGTAGTGCGGTGATCCTTCAGGCTTTTTTCCATCCGGTCCAAAAGGCGCGAATCCTCTCCAGCACTGGCAATGGCAACACAGGGATGGTAGGAGCAAGGTGGGCCACACCAACGGGGTGCTGCTTCTATGTTCAGCAGGGCTTTCTTGGCAGCAGCGCGGCTCTCGTGTGCTGCAAGGACCTCAGATAGTGGCACTTCCTTCTCAATCTTGAAGGGATCAAGGATATCCTTGGGATGCGAATACTGGCACGGTCAACTGCTCCGTAGATGGTTTTAGGTGAAAGTCTGCCAATGCTTCTACGCCCTCTGACTTATGGCGTGCCAAGGTAATGTTAGGAATTTTTCAATTCTTTTTATGTCTATTTTTCTTCGTTCCTCGACTCACTCGAATTGATATCCGATTAAATGTAAGACTAATTGTTCTTGGTGACACGTATTTTTTGGTATTTTAAAAACTAAAAATTAATAAAAAACTAATGAATCTAATTAAAAAGAGAATATGTAATTAAAAATACTTAATTAAAAACTATTTAAACTATTTTAAACAAATGTGAAAACTATTTTAACTTTAAATAAATCTTAAATCTAATTAATCTAATTAATTCTTTAACTAAAACTTTTTAATGAAATTTATTTAACACTTATTTTTAAACAAAACTACATTAACTGAAAACTAATTTTAAAACTAAATTTAAAAACTATTTAAAATTTATTAAAGTAATTAAAATAAATATTTTTTATCTTTTTATTTTTTTATTTAAACTTAATAAAAGAAAATTTATATAAAACTTTTTTATTAAAATTTATAAAACTAAAACTTTTAATTGAATCTAATTAAACTAAAACTTGTAATAAATTTAATTAAATAAACTGCAACTAAGATTACCCTATATTAATTAATTAAAGCAGAATAAAACACAAATAACTATCTAGAGCAGATGGTGAAGGGTTTGGGCTGTTGGACGAAAGGTCGCACGTTCGAGTCCCATGAGGGACGTATTTTTTTTACTGATTAATATTTTTTTAAATTTTGAACACAAAACAGATCAATTGGATCTGTTTCCTCTGGGTAAAATATAACAGTAAACAGCTAACCAAATAAGCACTAAAACTAGAAAGACAATAAGCAAATAAGCAAAATTAAAGCAAATAAGCTGATAAAGTTGAAAAATAAGTAAGCAAATAAAATCAGCACATGAAACTTAAACTGATAAGCAGATTATACGTAAGCTAAACCAACAAATACTGAAAATCAAATAAGCAGTCAAGCTTAAAACTATAAAACTGAAAATAGTAGACAAATTTAATAAGCAGATAAGCTAGCAAAAATAAGCAGATAAACTATAAGCAAAACCAAATAAACCTCCTATGAATCAATAATCAGATAATCTAAAGAGTAGATTCAAAACTTACTGAAAACAAGCAGATTAAACAAACTTATATCCAACAAATAACAACCTAAGCAGATCTAAACAAAATCGAAACCTGAAAACTAAAAACTTAAACTAGCATAATCCAAATGACTAAATATACTCGAAAATAAAACAGATCCAAACAACTAAATAACAAATAAACAAGCTAAACAAGCAGATTAATATTAAACCAAAACTAAAACTTAACAAAAAAATTAAAAGGGAATGAACCTGGTGGAGAAATCTGTTGCGACGAAGAGCGGCGCTGAGCCGTCTTTTTAACCGAATGAATCACACCACCATATCAAATCTCACCATAACCATCATCGAACCAAACATAAACTTCTAATTTCGCCAACAATTAACTATTCGAACAGTATTTTATAACTTCCCAATGGGGGAAATTAATAATCCACTTTCTTTTTATTTTCAATAATATTATCAGTCAAAAACAGATTCAAAAGTAAATTGCAATAAAATTTAAAGAAACAATATTAAACCGAAATAAAAATTTCATTAATAACTCAAAATTTGATTACAATACTTTTAAAAGAAAATTACAATAAACCTAAATCTAATTTTTGCATAAAAATAAAATTAAAAATAAAGAAAAGGCACCCCACCATTACAGATTATAGGGGTATTTATAGCCAACCCCCAAGGCTTCTTCATGAAGCTTCATGAGTAAGTCTTCAATCTTGACCGTCAAATGTATATTTTCTTCTTTATCTGTTTTCTCTTCTTGATCAAACGGTTAAGAATATACCAGGAGTCACATGGATCGCCAGCCTGGATTGAAAGTGTGTTTGTTTTGTTTGTTGAGAGCTGATGTGGAGGATTTTTATTAGAGGATTATCTGTGGAGAGGTGTTTCAGCCAATCAAATGAATAGAAAGGGCCAAGTCGGATTGAGGACCACCATAGTGTTCTTCCCGAATTAAGTGGGGGATTTAAATCCCCTTCGTGTGAATTACATGCTTCAATAAAAACCCCCAATTTATCTTGGTTAATTATTGATTTAGGGTTTTAGGGTAACAGTAAAAGGAGGTGGCTGGCTATTCGTTTGAGAGAGAGATAGTTAGGTGGTGGGGATGGGTAAATATTTTATAAAACGTGTGAGGGAGTGCAAGTAAATAACTTGTGTGAAAGGTTGACCAGGGTTTCGTTTGACTCGCACATCGTTTCCTCCGTCCAAACTTAATTCACCAAATGGGCTTTGGCCCATGCTCCTTTCGTTCCTTTAACTTTGGGCCAAGAAATGAATTTGTGTTCCATACGTCACTTGTATTATGTTTTGGGCCTTTGGGCTTGTAGTTTTTTAGCAAGCAAAATATGACTTTTCAAACGGGCTTTTGAGCCCATTAACCCGAATGTGGGACCCACTTGGCCCAAGTATCTTCATAAAATTAAATCCACTAAAAATCGAGCTCGATATCGGCTTCCTTGATCATTTTCAAAGTCGTATCGATTTTTTCCGGTTTTCGTGATCTTCGGCACACTTTTGGTCTTTTGACTTTGTCTTCGTCTCTTTCTTGGACTTTTCTTCAACATTTGACCGTGAAATCCCGTGTTTTCTTTCCTTTTGATCTTTTGTACCTATTTAACACAAAAACACAAAACCACGCGTAATTCCGACTTTTACGATATTAAACACATGATTAGGTCTTGTTTTTCCTTGATTTTAGTGGCAAAAGGATAAGTGTTTACACACTTATTAAATCCCCTACACTTGACCATTACAATGACCCCATGCAATGCATAGTTTTAAAGCATACAGTTACATTTTTCTCATATTTAATCTATCTCGGCTTTTATTAAGATAAACTATTATTACTATGATGGAAAGATAAAAACTTAAAAGGAAACAAAAGTTATAACAATTTATTAACTTGGAATTTATTTGATGGAAGAAACTTGTAAAGAAATTAAAGACTTAAATTGGGGCTTTGGTGTCATGAATATTAATCACCCTCAAGTTTCACGTTCCCCATACCAAGCTTAAAAACGAGATCATTGTTTACCATAAGTTCTTAGGTTAAAACCACTTATATAAGACAATTGTGTAATACTCTTTCTCCAATTCCTAAGTTGTATCTCTAGCTTTTAAGGATTGTCATTCAACCGTAGGCTTATTTGACTTATAATAATTATTAATCCAAAAAATGAAGGCAAAACGGTGCAAACCCGATACTCAAAACCTAACCTCGTCCTCGAAAACGTTGTCACTATAGTAAGCCCACATCAAGGATGATTTAACACGATTTGGGGAATAAATTCCCGGATCCAAAATTTGGCCAATAGTACTACTTATTAATTATTCCTCCAAAGTCATGTAGACTTTATGTGTAGTTTAGCAAGTTCACATCATATACCCTTAGGCTCTTTAAGATGTAAAAATGCTCCTCATCTATTGTCCACACCCTAAGGCTCCTTGAACGATAAACGAGGGAATTGATTTTTGATCAATTTTTATTCAACACTTACCATGCCATACACCCTAAGGCTCTAATGACAAGGTTCGTGCTACATGCCCCACACCCTAAGGATCCTTGAGGTCATGTTTTAATCTTATTCTTTCTTTATTTATGATATATATAGTAGGCCAAATTCCGCGGTCCCATGGTCTGAATACCTCCTACTTAGTGGTTATGAGCCACCTTAGTCGGAAGTCCACAACGCTGGCACCCTCAATGTGTTCATGCTTTAATTACAAGGAGATAAAAGATTTGGCTAAGAGTTAAGATATTGAATCGACACCGCAAAAATCCTCATTTATTAAGCAATTAAATATACAAGTGGGAAGAAAGAGCCACAAAACTCATATAAGTAAGAATTAACCCTTAAACTTATTATCAACTCTATCATCTCTCGTTCTCCACAATTTTAAAATCTCAAAGAATGAGACTCGTGGGTGCTTAGCCTAATAAACCAATTAAGGTCCATATGGTTAAGGATACTAGCTAGAGTAAACTTGAATAAGTAAACTCGGGTTGAGTCAAAATATTCACGACGGGCCTAATATATAAAAGATATTTAAACTTGTTAAAACCATTTTATTCATTTATTTATTTTTTACTTTATTCTTGAAATGAAAATATAAATAAGATGCGATGACAAAAGGAAAGAAAATAAATGGAAATACTACTAGGCCAAAATAGATCAAAAATTTGAAAAACGGTGAAAAATTTTAAATTTTCCGGTTAAATGAGGTCAAATTCATGGAAAAGCCCACTAAAATTCGATAGAAGTCCCCCTACACTTAATATAAACATTGTCCTCAATGTTTAAGCATGTGGGAGAATAAACTCCCCTACACTTAGGACATTGAGTATTAATGTAGAGATTTTGCTAGGTTGAAAATTCGTTCTCGGTATCTCTTCGAATTGATAACTGGTTAATTGTGCGACTCAGTTGTTCTTGGTGAATCAAATGAAAGAGTGTCGTTGTCTAAACTAATGGAAAATAAAGACTTGAAACAAATAAAATAAAGACGATAAAAGAAACAACAAAAGATAAATACTTGGCGAAAAGTAAATGACGAGAAATTAAAAGAAATAAAGGTAAATAACGCAAACTTAAACTTAAACTAAAAGGAAGGCAAGTAAAAATGCAAATAAGGAAAAAGACGGGAAAAATAAAGCTTAAAACTAAAAACTGGAAAACACTCATTCTGAATAAAACAGCTCATCCGGAATATGTCACTTATCCGGAATAAACCAGTTGATTCGGAATAAGGTTTTGATCAGGAATAAAAAGAAGGAAAGGGGTTGATTCGGAATAAAAAGAAAATAGGGTTGATTCGGAATAAAGAGCTTGATCCGGAATATTATTCCGGATGGAAAGATTGATCCGGAATATATGAATATTCCGAATAGAAAAGTTGATCCGGAATATATGAATATTCCGAATAAAAAAGTTTGATCCGGAATGAAAAGAAAATAATGTTGATTCGGAATACGGGCCTTGATCCGGAATAACCAATATTCCGGATGAAAGACTTGATCCGGAATAATCAATATTCCGGATGAAGTGATTGATCCGGAATAACAAACATTCCGCATAAAGAACCTTGATTCGGAATAATAACCATTCCGAATGAACTCAATTGATCCGGAATCTGGGCAAGTATGAAGAACAGTAAAGAAGATGAAGAACAGTAGGATGAAAATAAGGACGAATCTATATCAAAACTAACCAAATCAACCAAAAGATTAAACCAAAACAACCACAAATGATCTAGTAACAATAACCAATCAAACCAAATCAATAACATTAACAATCATAATCAAAATGATCAAAACCCACTTGATCAAAACTATGAAACACAAGAACATGAACACAAAGATTAAACACAAACAAGAAAGGTAGATAGGAGATTAACAAGAAAAGATAAAGATTCAATAATATTAAAAGTAAACTTACTTGAATTAAAGAGTGCAATTCAAGAAATTAAAGTGCAAGAAATTAAATTGTACAAGTAAATGAAAATGGTGGAAGAGGTGGTTTGTCAAGCCACCCAACAACTAATAATGAAAGCCTAAGGACACTATTTATAGTGGATTAGGGAGGTGCTTAGTGGAAGCTTCCTCCCTCTTTCTTCTTTCTCTAGTTGCATCATTAAGTCCTTAATCTTCTTAATCTTTTGACTTTAATGACTTTGTCTCGGGATCTCTTCAAACTCGTCTTGTAATTCTTCAATAAATTAGACTTGAGTTCTTCGGCTTTTAGTAAACTTCGGTCTTTTGACTTTTTCTTCGATAAATCTTCAGAATTGGTCTTGGACTTCCGTTATTTTTGCACTCTTGATTTCTTGACTTCGTCTTTCGTCTTTTTCTTCGATAAAAGCCCGTGAATGCCCGTGTTTTCTCCACTTTTCACCTTTTCGTCCTAAATCACAACAAAAACCACGTATAATTCCGACATAAATGACATAAAATACACGTTTTGGCTCGGTTATTATTGTAATTAAGTGGTAAAAAGGATGGGTGTTTACACAGCTATCAAATCCCCTACACTTAACCATTGCAATGTCCTCATGCAATGCATTAGTTACAAATCCCGATTACACTTTTCATCATAATCAATCCACGTTGGCCTTTATTAAAGAGATAGAAAACTATAAACATTCAAAGTAAGAAAGAAATCAAAAACATACCTTAGGGTTTTGAAAATGTCATGAATGATCATCATCCTCAAGTTTTCACTTTCTCCAAACCAAGCTTAAAAACGAGATCATTGTTATTATAAGTTAGCAAACTAACACGAACTCATGTGGGCCAATTATTTACTTAGACTCCCTTATTCCTAGGTGTATCTCTTATATTTTATTGCTGTCTTGAATGATCACGAGGATGCATTGTTGACTTATTTTGATAGTTATTTAGGCTGAAAATAAAGTGAACGATTTAATCAATAGTTAGCTAAAGGACAAAATCTTTTAAAACTGCTTCTCGGGACCTCATAAAGTTCATATCTTGGCATAACTCGCTTCGCGATTTGAGACCTTTCTCGGACCGATATTTGGCAGCGACTTCATACTTCAAATCTTGAGAGACGTTCATGAAATAATGGTCTTCTCTTCATAATAGGAATTTCTTCACTTGAAGTTTTGAGAGATTCATACTTGGACCACGACTTCTTCATTTTTCTCCAATCTTTACTTTGGACTTTGATATACAACGATCCGCCTCCTTTTAGGACTTGGATCTATTTATCCTCATACCTTGCTAGGGTCTTTGCGGATAGACTTCTCCATTATCTTTAGGGGAGTATTTGCTTTTCGTCGTGTGTCTCGATCCTTCATATTGATTTTTGATAAATGATTCTTTACATCACTTTTGGATCTTTAGCAACAAAATGTAGCCCTCATGCCTTGTTAGGGCCTTTTCGGACTCGCCAATCTTCGCATCCCGCTTCAATAAGTTATGCCTTGGCTATGAACTCCAATTAATACCGAGAAACTTTTAAACGATCTTGTGCTAGAAGCTAAGTAACTTTTCAAATCGTACAACCTTATTTATTGCTGATAAATTTATTAGCAAGCGATGGGAGAATAGGCTTATAATCAACTCACATAAATTCACGAAAGAATACCAAACTTACAATTGACTCTATCATCTCTCGTTCTCCACAGTTTAAAATCTCAAGGAATGAGACTCGTGGATGCTTAGCCTATTAAATCAAAGTTTTGGGTTTTCGAGTCGTCTATAGGATCTTGCAAACTCTTAGACTTTTTCAAGTTTAGAAATCGCATTTTAAAGTTCCCTTGATAAACGACTCTCTAGGATCAATTATAGGAACTTGCGAAAAGTTCTCGTTCTTATCCCGTGAGAGTTAAGACTTTCGCGTTTTATAGCTCCTTATATAAAAGCCTAGCAAAACTTGATTTAAACACGTTAAGGATTCTAGCTAGAGTAAACTTAGATAAGTAAACTCGGGTTGAGTCAAAAGATTCACAACGTTTGAAAAATTTAAAACCACTTTATTGAAATTTTATTCTAGTAAGGAAAGAAAATAATCATAACAAAAGAAAATGCAACTATACAACTAGGCCAAAATAGATTAAAAATTTTGAAAAATGTTGAAAAATCGAATTTCCGGTTAAAATGAGGACAAATACAAGGAAAAGGTCACTTAACTTCGATAATATAAACATTGTCCTCAATGTTTAAGCATGTGGGAGTAAACTCCCCTACACTTAGGACATTGTGCACTTTGTTTAAATCTTGATAAGAAAGAGACAACTAAAGAGATTCCTATTTTAATATTGAAAAATATAAAATAGTGAATCGAAAAGAGTTTAGGATAGAACCGGGAAAAAGGGAACACAGAATCACGGGTCGTCAAAAGTCATCAAGAGTGTGTCTTTGAAACTCTAACCCCTGCACATGATAAGAAAGAAAGCAAGAAACACCAACGGGGCTCCCCCTACACTTATGCTGAAAACAGATAAAGATAGATAAGCGGGTTGCCTCCCGAAGAGCGCTTGTTTATATTAACCGAGTCACGAGCGTGACTCGTCCCCGAGTTAAATGGTCCATGGGGAAGCCTCGAATGTAATACCGGGATCAAAGACCTTGTCCTCGTTCCCGGTTGACATCAACAAAGGAGAGGCGGGGGGATAAGTCTTGAATGGGAGAAAGGTCCTTTCAACATACGAGAAGTATGTGAATTCAAGATCCACAGGAGGTGGGGTGGGTAAAATAAGCACATTGTCATCCCACAAAGACAATGGATGCTGAGCATTCGGAAAAGCCGTAATGTTATCAATCATAATATAATCAATGTCACCTCCCGGGTCAAAGCACTCATCCTCCGTAATAGTGGCTAAAGGGGAGGATGAAAGGTGCTCGGGAGGGGGACTTGGGTCAATACCTTCCTGCAGCAAATTATCAAGAATAATATCCCCCTCCTGTCATCGTCATCAATACCTGGAGGTATGGAGTGAATGTCGATTTCTTCCAGCAATGGGTCATTATCTTCAACGGGAGGAATAGATGGAGGCAAAGACTCGGAGAGAGGAGGAGAAGTCAACTCTTCGATTTGAGCAATAAGAAGATGCACTTTCCGTAATCTGTCACGGAGAATCACGTCTTCCACCTCATCTTCAAGAGAAAGTTCATCGGTGAACTTCTCGTAAGCAGGAGAGAATAAATCGTCATCGCCCGCATCTCCCGGTGGAGATTGAGACATTTCAAAAGTGAAATTCTCATAGCGAGGAGAAGAATCGTCATCATTTGGATCGACCGCTTGCGTGAAAGCGACGTCGTCCTGAAGCTCCATAGCAGGTAAGTCACAAACCTCATCATCCAATAATTTGTCGAGACCAACATCACTAAGCTCATTCAACGAATCTAGATCCTTAGACGCAGTAGGAACATCGAGAGTAGGAGCAGCAACTTCAGAAGATTGGTTGAAAGTGTAAACATCATCGTCGTCGTCATCATCATAATAGATGGGACGAGTCCAGTTAGGAGTGACGTAGTCGGCTAACTCTTCCTTGATAACCTCCACATCTTTAAGAAGCTCGTGAAGCAACTTTTGTTGTTCATCGCCTTGAGTATGTTCAATTGAACCTATTCTATCCCACGCTGTCATTAAACATTGTGGTGTAGAAAAGAAGGGAAAACGACTAAATTGGCTCAAAAAGGTGTCGGTGGTTTTCATGATTTCTTCACTATCAAGCAAAGGTTGCTTTTCCTGATGCAAGTCAGCTCGGAGTTGAGCTATAATTTCTAGAATATGGTTCAAAGAAGTGAGTTGTTGGTCAAGATTATTTTGCTGAGAGGATTGATGATTGAGGGTGTGATGTGGGGGCTCAAAGTTATAGACGCTGGGATGATAACAAAGAACTTTCTCAAAGACCATCGACGGATCACAAGGAGAAGCATCGTGTGGGCCCCCACAAATATAGCACCACGGGTATGGAGAGAAACTGGGTGCGTCATGTGGATAGCTATTACCATTGTCATAATTGTAACCCGGTTCTTGCTCGTGACCATACGGGTATCGAACCGGACACGAAACATGCCAATGAGAATCACTTCCACAATAGATGCACGGGGGAACATGAGGTGGATTAAAAAAGGACGAATTAGTCGAGTTGCACCATGGACAAAATCCGAATTGTGTGTTGTCGATATCGTTTCCCACCGCTCACATGTACACCATTGACATGAGTCGTTCCCGTATAATCGTCTCCCACACCCGACGCAATGGACATAAGAATCCATAAAGAAAAATAGATAAGCAAGAAGAATATTTTTGGCGCAAAATTTTGAAAAAGAAATGCTTTTTATAATTTTTCAAATGTTTTTGGAATTTTTGAAAATTTTTGGACACGAAAAGAGCCGGCAGCGGCGCTATTTTAATGTAGAGATTTTGCTAGGTTGAAAATTCGTTCTCGGTATCTCTTCGAATTGATAACTGGTTAATTGTGCGACTCAGTTGTTCTTGGTGAATCAAATGAAAGAGTGTCGTTGTCTAAACTAATGGAAAATAAAGACTTGAAACAAATAAAATAAAGACGATAAAAGAAACAACAAAAGATAAAAACTTGGCGAAAAGTAAATGACGAGAAATTAAAAGAAATAAAGGTAAATAACGCAAACTTAAACTTAAACTAAAAGGAAGGCAAGTAAAAATGCAAATAAGGAAAAAGGCGGGAAAAATAAAGCTTAAAACTACAAACTGGAAAACACTCATTCTGAATAAAACAGCTCATCCGGAATATGTCACTTATCCGGAATAAACCAGTTGATTCGGAATAAGGTTTTGATCCGGAATAAAAAGAAGGAAAGGGGTTGATTCGGAATAAAAAGAAAATAGGGTTGATTCGGAATAAAGAGCTTGATCCGGAATATTATTCCGGATGGAAAGATTGATCCGGAATATATGAATATTTCGAATAGAAAAGTTGATCCGGAATATATGAATATTCCGTATAAAAAAGTTTGATATGGAATGAAAAGAAAATAATGTTGATTCGGAATACGGGCCTTGATCCGGAATAACCAATATTCCGGATGAAAGACTTGATCCGGAATAATCAATATTCCGGATGAAGTGATTGATCCGGAATAACAAACATTCCGCATAAAGAACCTTGATTCGGAATAATAACCATTCCGAATGAACTCAATTGATCCGGAATCTGGGCAAGTATGAAGAACAGTAAAGAAGATGAAGAACAGTAGGATGAAAATAAGGACGAATCTAGATCAAAACTAACCAAATCAACCAAAAGATTAAACCAAAACAACCACGAATGATCTACTAACAATCACCAATCAAACCAAATCAATAACACTAACAATCATAATCAAAATGATCAAAACCCACTTGATCAAAACTATGAAACTCAAGAAAATGAACACAAAGATTAAATACAAACAAGAAAGGTAGATAGGAGATTAACAAGAAAAGATAAAGATTCAATAACATTAAAAGTAAACTTACTTGAATTAAAGAGTGCAATACAAGAAATTAAAGTGCAAGAAATTAAATTGTGCAAGTAAATGAAAATGGTGGAAGAGGTGGTTTGTCAAGCCACCCAACAACTAATAATGAAAGCCTAAGGACACTATTTATAGTGGATTAGGGAGGTGCTTAGTGGAAGCTTCCTCCCTCTTTCTTCTTTCTCTAATTGCATCATTAAGTCCTTAATCTTCTTAATCTTTTGACTTTAATGACTTTGGCTCGGGATCTCTTCAAACTCGTCTTGTAATTCTTTAATAAATTAGACTTGAGTTCTTCGGCTTTTATAAACTTCCGTCTTTTGACTTTTTCTTCGATAAATCTTCAAAATTGGTCTTGGACTTCCGTTCTTTTTGCACTCTTGATTTCTTGACTTCGTCTTTCGTCTTTTTCTTCGATAAAAGCCCGTGAATGCCCGTGTTTTCTCCACTTTTCACCTTTTCGTCCTAAATCACAACAAAAACACAAACCACACATAATTCCGACATACATGACATAAAATACACGTTTTGGCTCGGTTATTATTGTAATTAAGTGGTAAAAAGGATGGGTGTTTACACACCTATCAAGTATGTTGTTTAAAATAGAGCTAAGGAAGGGAAAACTAAAGTGATTACATTTATTCACGTTTTATTTACATACATGTATGAATCACAATAGTTTTGAGAGAACCGGGTACACGGGAAACACGGGATCACGGGTCGCGTCAAAAATACCAAAAGTGGATCATTAAAGCACATGTCCCTGCACAACATCAAAACACACAAACAACCTACTTGGCTCCCCCTACACTTATTGGTGGAAATGGGTGAAGGTGAAAAAGGGTGGAAAGGATGGAAAAGGTAAAAATATAACCTAGTTAAACGATGCTTGATTTATTTATCACGAGTCTCTAGCTCGACTCGATTTCCTGAATTAATTCAAGGGAAATGTGGAGAGGGATGGAATCATCTCATGAGAGATGTACTCTCCAAAGTACAACTTAACCTGTTGGCCATTCACCTTAAAGTTGGGCCCATTTGGTTGGGATAACTCAATGGTGCCATAAGGGAAGATTTGGGCCACGGTGAATGGACCGGACCAACGGCTCTTAAGTTTACCCGAAAAGATTTTCAACCGAGAGTTAAAGAGTAAAACTTGATCACCAACGTGGAACTCTCGGTTCTTAATCTTGGAATCATGAATGAGCTTAGTCTTCTCCTTGTAGATTAATGAATTTTCATAAGCCTCATTCCTAAGTTCATTGAGTTCATTGAGTTGGATTTTCCTATGATCACCGGCTTTGTTTATGTCAAAATTAGCCCACTTCAAGGCCCAATAAGCCTTATGTTCCAAATCAATGGGTAGGTGGCAAGCCTTTCCGTACACAAGGCGATAAGGAGTACAACCTATATGTGTCTTATAAGCGGTACGGAAAGCCCACAAAGCATCATCTAATTTATCGGCCCATGAGGCACGATGCTCTCCCACGGTTCGCTCTAAGATTCTCTTAAGACCACGGTTGGAAACCTCGGCTTGACCATTAGTTTGTGGATGATACGCGGTGGAAAGTTGATGATTGACACCATACTTAGCCATGAGTCGTGCGAATTGATCGTTTCAAAAATGAGTCCCGCGATCACTAATAATAGCACGAGGCACATCGAATCGAGCAAAAAATTGTTTCAAGAAGTTAACAACCACCCTCGCATTGTTAGTAGGTAAAGCCTTTGCTTCAAACCCATTTTGATACGTAGTCAACGGCTACGAGGATGTACTTGTTCCCTGTGGATGATGGAAATGGCCCCATAAAGTTGATACCCCATACGTCAAAGATTTCACACTCTTGGATGAAATTTTGAGGCATCTCATCTTTATGTGTGATCTTGCCTTGTCTTTGGCAAGCATCACAATGCTTAACCATTTCATGAGCGTCATGATAAATGGTGGGCCAATAGAATCCAGAGTCAAAAACTTTTTTAGCGGTGTAGTTAGGACCAAAGTGACCACCGGTGGGTCCTTTGTGGCAAACTTTAAGGATTTGTAAAGCCGCTGGCCCATCAACACATCTACGAATGATAAAGTCCGCACATTGATTGAAAAGATAAGGGTCGTCCCAATAGTACGTTTTGACGTCCTTGAAGAATTTTTTCTTTTGTTGAGACGATAACCCTTCGATAAGAACACCACCCGCCAAATAGTTTGCAATGTCCGCAAACCATGGGGTATCATCAAGATTGGAATTAATAGACATTAAGGTCTCAAGGGGAAAAGATTCATTAATCTCTTGATTTGGAGGTTCCCCTTGATAAGGATCCTCAAGTCTACTAAGATGATCCGCGACTAGGTTTTCCGCTCCCTTTTTATCACGAATTTCGATTTTAAATTCTTGTAGGAGCAAAACCCAACGAAGGAGTCTCGGTTTAGCATCTTTCTTGGTCAACAAGTATTTCAAGGCGGAATGGTCGGTGTAAACGATGGTGGTGGAAAGCACAAGATAGGGGCGGAATTTCTCAAAAGCATACACTACGGCTAAAAGCTCTTTTTCGGTAGTGGTATAATGCAATTGAGCCCCCGTCATTGTCTTACTAGCATAATGAATGGGTTGGAAATGTTTGTTAACTCGTTGACCTAAAACCGCTCCTACCGCGAAATCACTAGCATCGCACATGAGCTCGAAAGGTAACTCCCAATTTGGAGAGACTAAGACTGGTGCCTTAGTTAATTTACCTTTAAGAAGTTCGAAAGAGTCGAGACATTCTTGAGAGAAGATGAAAGGAGCATCCTTTTCTAGGAGATGAGTCATTGGACGAGCTATTTTCGAGAAATCTTGGATGAAACGTCGATAAAATCCCGCATGGCCTAAAAAACTTCTAACTCCTTTGACGGTGGTAGGTGGAGGTAACTTAGCAATGACGTCAACTTTAGCACGGTCGACTTCGATATCGGCTTTGGAAATTTTATGACCGAGGACGATGCCTTCTTTTACCATGAAATGGCATTTTTCCCAATTAAGAACGAGACGAGTGTCTTTACACCGTTTAAGCATACGTTCTAAATTAGCAAGGCAAGAAGAGAAAGAATCACCATAAACCAAGAAATCTTCCATAAAGACTTCCATAGTTTCTTCAACCATGTCATGAAATATTGCCATCATACACCTTTGGAAAGTCCCGAGAGCATTGCATAAGCCGAAAGGCATTATTTTGTAAGCAAATGTTCCATAAGGACAAGTAAATGTTGTTTTCTCTTGGTCTTTTGGATCGATAGGGATTTGAAAATATCCGGAAAAACCATCTAAGAAGCAATATAAATCATTACCCGCTAAACGCTCGAGCATTTGATCCAAGAAAGGAAGAGGGAAATGATCCTTACGGGTGGCATCATTGAGCTTACGATAGTCTATGCAAACTCGCCAACCCTTTACGAGTCGAGTAGTAATCGACTCGTTGTATTCATTGGGAACAACGGTAATTCCGCCTTTCTTAGGCACACAATAGACGGGACTAACCCATGGCGAATCCGAGATAGGGTAAATCATTCCGGCATCTAGAAGTTTGATAACTTCTTTCTTAATGACTTCATGAATTTTTGGATTAACCCTTATTTTATTTTGGATTGCGGGTTTAAAGTCATCTTCCATGAGAATTTTATGAGTGCCAAAAATTAGGATCAATTCCGCGGATGTCGGAGATTTTCCAAGCAATTGCTTTCTTATGATTCTTAAGCACATCGATAAGTCGAGATTTTTCATCTTCTTTTAAGTCCTTAGCAATAATGACGGGTAACTTATTATCCTCTTCTAAGAAAACGTACTCTAAATGAGACGGTAAATTCTTAAGCTCTAAATCCGGTGGATTGTCGATGGAAGGTTTAGTCAAATTAGGATCATCATTTGTAACTTCCTTAGGAGTAGGTGTAGAAATATGGTCCTCATTGAGAAGTCTCTCAATGGTACGAATGTCTTCTTCCGAATCGGTGGGAGAATCGTCATATTTTAGATCCACGTCCCCTAAACTCGCTTCAAATTCTTGTAAAAGAAAGTCACTTTCTCCAAATGGAGTCAATGAAGGAGCAATAGAAGCTATGGTCTCAACATGAGGTAAATGAGAAATCCTGCTCTTACAAGCCTCGTGAAAATGTTCTTCACATGCTTCGTTGGGCACATCGATGTAATTCACGGATTCGGGCTCATCGGGAAGTTTGGAAAGTTTACCCATGTTAAAGACGATTTTATCATCCCCGACCCTCATGATAAGTTCACCCGCGGATACATCAATCAATGTACGCCCAGTTCTCAAGAAGGGTCGTCCCACAATTAAGGGAACACAGGGATCCATCTCATAGTCGACTACAACGAAATCGGCTAGAAAAGTGAATTTGTCGACTCCTACAAAAACATCCTCGGCTATCCCCACCGGATAAGCAACCGTACGGTTAGCTAACTCCAAGGTCATACGAGTGGGGACTAGCTCGGGTAAAGATAATTGTTTCCACACGGACAATGGCATAAGATTGATACTCACTCCGAAATCCGCCAAGGCCATACAATTCTCAATACCCGGAAAATTGAAAGGAATAAGGAATCGACCAGGATCTCCTAACTTAACCGGTAATTTTCTCAAAAGAACCGCGAAACAATTCTCATTCAATTGGGTATTGGCAATATCGAGCAACTTTTCTTTATCACTTAAAAGGTCCTTAAACATCTTAGCATACTTAGGCATGTGAGCGAGCGCCTCGGCAAAGGTGATATTAAAATTCAATTGTTTGAAAAATTTTAGGAAGTTCGAAACTTGAATATCATCCTTATTCTTCAATTTCTATTTCCGCAACCTTGAGGGATAAGGTATATTAGGTTGAGATGAAGGCTTTGGAGTGGATTGCTCACTCACATCCTTTGGTGGAGGAGGAGTAGAAATGGAAGGGGAAGGAATCGGAACCGAAGGTGTGGTATAAGATCTGGGTATAGGTGGAACATAAGGTGTAGACGAAGGCATAACGGGTGATATGTCACAAGTAGAAGGAGAAGGAGGGTGGGTAGAAGAAGAAGGTATCTCGGGTCTTTGGTTAGGTGGGGAATAGGAAGGTTCTACGGTGGTCTTACCGCTCCTAGTAGTGATGGCATTAACGTTATCCCTAGGATTGGTCACGGTATTCAAAGGGAGGGCACCTTGGGGACGAAGGGTTTGAATCATTGTCAAAAATTTCTTATCGTTCGATTCTTGCATTTTTCTATTATATTCTTGCATCTCTTTCATGGTTCGCTCATGTTCGGATAATTTTTGTAGAACCAAGTCCATTTGAGGATTATGCATGTTCATTTGATTATACCCTTGATTTGGAAAACTTTGATTAGGAAAACCTTGGTTTTGATATTGATTATAACCTTGATTAAATCCTTGATTTTGATTATTGAACCCTTGGTTTTGCCCTTGAAAATTCCCTTGATTTTGATTAAAACCCCGCTGATTAGAATTTCCTTGAAAATTACCCCGTTGAGGACCTTGGTTCCTATTTTGGGTGAGTGAGGGTGGTCTTTGTGGTGCTACAAAACCCGGGGGAGCCAAATAGTTATTAGACTTGTAAGACAAATGGTTAACATCAACATTTGGTTTGAAATGAACCCGCTCATTTTCATTGTTGTTATAAGCATAAACTTCTTGTTGATTATTGTAAACCTTGTCACAATTATAGTACGAATGTGGTCCACCACAAGTCTCACACGTTTCACAAGTTTCTTTCACGGCATTTACATGTGTAGTGGGAGGGTTATCTCTTAAAACAAGGTGTTTCACAATTGAAGTAAGCTCCTTAATTTGATTAGTCACCTCATTATCACTAGCACTAGCTATTGTAGTCCGAACACTCTTGGTTTTCCACTTTAGCCTTGTTTTCAATTATGGCCCAAGCCTCGTTTATGGATTTCACAAGAATATTGCCCCCCGCGGCACTATTAAGTGAGTCTTGGTCATTTAGAGTTAACCATTGTAAAACGTATTAACTTGATGCACTTTAGTGAAACCATGTTGTGGACATTTTCTTAAAAGCTCTTTAAAACAGTCCCAAGACTCACTAAACGTTTCCCCATATTTTTGTTCAAAGGTAATGATGTCATTCCTTAAAGCGGTGGTCCGTGATGGTGGGAAAAAGTAGTTAATGAACTTGGTCTCTAAGTCGATCCATGTGGTAATACTTTGGGGTGGTTCCTTATCAAGCCAAATCCGGGCTTGTCCCTCGAGGGAAAAAGGAAAGAGTTATAAACGAATGGCCTCTTGTGGCACCCCATTGTATTTGACGGTATTTGCTAATTGTATGAAACGTTTGATATGAGCGTGTGGGTCATCATTAGTACGGCCTAAAAATGGTGTAGCGGAAACCATTTGAATAAAACCCGTTTTAAGTTCAAAATTATTAGATCCAATATCCGGCACCACAATTGCGTCATCGTTTCCTTCAACGTGAGATTGTAGAATCTCAATCATTGGTCGATTATCCGTTGCCATCGTATTGTTTAAAGCTCGATTCTCGGGATCGGCTTGATTGACGGTCTTTTTGTTTTTCTTCTTATTCTTTTTGGAAGAATTAGAAGTATTTGGTACACCAATCGGTATGTATGTACGCGAGCGAGTGCGCATACAATTAAAACTTTAGGAATGAGGTAGGAAACCTCGGTCGACTTTGAGAGGAAAGAGATTATCCATCTCGAGGTCCAATATTAAAAAGCTACAAAAATATATACTTAATTACTACTTGAGTTGGCAAACCAATAATCGGTCGTCCCTCTCAATATACACACAAGCAAGCGGGGAAACGAGGTGGCACAAAGCACTTAAAAACCTTTTTCCTTAGACGGCCTTTTATAGCGCGTCGCCTTATACCCACCTTATAGTTTGTATATATCGAGTTCAAACGTCTTACTAGTATTTATCTATTTTGCCCTTTTTTCTCGTTTAGGATTCGAATACAATAGTTAGGTGATGAAATCCCAACTAAGACCTTATTTGAAAAGTAGGTAAATTAATTGTGCTACGTAATATAATATAGTAAAAGAAAAATCTTTTTGAATTTTTTTTAGAAAAATATATATTCACAATAAAAATCGATAGAAATCGAACTAAGAAAAATAACAATAATACGTAATATTTTTGGTGTAATAATTTAGGAAAAGTATTACTTTTGGATTTTTTAATTTTTTTGTTGCAAATCTTAGGAAAGAATTTGCTTTTGTGATTTTTAAATTTTTTTTTGTATTTTTAAGTTTTTGATTTTTTTATGTTTTTGATTTTGTTAACAAAAAAGTAACGTTCAAAATGAACGGATCCCAAAATCCAAACGTCTCACGAAATCTTCAATCGTAACGAGCGAAGCGGCAGCGACGCCAATTTAATGTTAAGATTTTATGTATCAATTAATGTTCGTTTCCTCGACTCGACTCGAATTGATATCAAATTAAACGTAAGACTAATTGTTCTTGGTAAAATTACTCTTTTTGGTATTTTTAAAACTAAAAACTATATAATTAAAAACTATTTGAACTAATTTAAAATTAAATCTAATTTAATTAACTAAAACCTTTCTATTTAAATTTTAAACTAATTTAGACTTATATTTAAAATCTATTTAAAAATCTAATGTGAACTATTTAAAATTAAAACTAATTGAAAACTAATTTAAATTTAAATAAGACTTAAAACTAATTTTTAATCTATTAAAACTATTTTTAAACAAAACTATATTAATTTTGAACTAAAAAAAACTAATTTAAAAAAAAATTAAATAAAATCTTTTTTATCTTTTATTTTTTTATTTAAACTTAATAAAAGGAAATTTATATAAAACTTTTAACTAAATTTAATAAAACTAAAACTTATATTAAATCTATTTAATTAACTGCAGCTAAGTTAACAGACCTATATTAATCTAATAACGTGTAAATAAACTCAAAAAGAGGTCTAGCTAAGATGGTAATGCTATGGGCTACTGTACAGAAGGTCCAGGGTTTGAGACCCAGTGAGACAAATTTTTGGAACATTATGTTTTTGGACTTTTGAATACTCAGACCAATAGGGTCTGAGTTTTAAGCAGCAATATAACAGCAACACTAAAAAAAAAACAAATAAGCAGATAACAGCTTAACAGATAAGCAAATAAAACTAAAAAGTAAATAAGAAAATCAAATAAGCATTAAACAGCAAATCAAGGGAAATAAGCAGTACCAAATAAAACAAACTGAAAAAAGCTACTAAGCAGATTATCACTTAAACTAAGCCAACAAAAAAAGATAAACTCAGATAACCAAATTAGCAATCAAGCAGACAAGTATTAAACTGAAAATAAGCAACTCTAATTTGAACAAAAAAAATAAGCAATTAATCTATAATAAGCAAATCAATAACACAAGGCTAAGCAAATAATCCTAAAAGCAATTCTAAAAATCAGTAACCAAAAGATTAATACCACTAGCAGACTATATATCAATCTAAATACTACAAAGCAAAACACTACTTAACACTACTCAAATCAAAGTAAACTCATACAAATATAAATCCAAATCAGATAAACTTAAAAATCAAAACACGCAGGACTAAACATTCTAAACATAAGAGTTATACTAAGCAGATCCAAACAAAAGCAAAACCAGAAATAAGCTAATTCAATGAACATAAGCAGATTCGAATAACTCAAGCAAATATATTAAATCAATTTTAACTAAAACTTATAAAAACAAAATAAGAAACAAACCTGATGTCCAAATCCTTTGAGAAGTAGAGGTGCGCTGAGCACTCTATGGAACGAATCGAAACACCACCTTAAACTCGAATCATCTACTTCGAACCACGAACATAAACCAAATCTTCGAACCGAATTTGTTTAACTTCCCAGTAGGGGAAATTAATTTACCACTTTTATTTCAATATTTATTAATCAAAATAGGATTAAGATAAATTGCAATAATAATTAACCGAGACAAAAATTTAACCGAATTAAAATTTTATTAAGCCTGAAATTAAGTACAATACTTGAGAAAAAAAGTAAATTACAATAAACCTAAATCTAATTTTTACATAAAAATAAAATTAAAAATAAAAGAAAAGGCACCCCACCATTACAGATTATGGGGGTATTTATAGGCAACCCCCAAGGCTTCTTCATGAAGCTTCGTGAGTAAGTCTTCAATCCTGACCGTCAAACGCATCTTTTCTTCTTTCTCTCTCTTCTCTTCTTGATCAAACGGTTAAGAATATACCAGGAGTCACACGGATCGCCAGCCTGGATTGAAAGTGTGTTTGTTGTGTTTGTTTAGAGCTGATGTTGAGGATTTTTATTGGAGGATTGTTTGTGGAGAGGTGTTTTAGCCAATAAAATGAATGGAAAGGGCCAAGTCGGATTGAGGACCACCATAGTGTTCTTCCCAAATTAAGTGGGGGATTTAATTCCCCTTCGTGTGAATTACATGCTTCAATAAAAACCCCCAATTTATCTTGGGTAATTATTGATTTAGGGTTTTGGGGTAACAGTAAAAGGAGGTGGCTGGCTATTCGTTTGAGAGAGAGATAGTTAGGTGGTGGGGAAGGGTAAATATTTTATAAAACATGTGAGGGAGTGCAAGTAAATAACTTGTGTGAAAGGTTGACCAGGGTTTTGTTTGACTCCCACATCGTTTCCTCCGTCCAAACTTAATTCACCAAATGGGCTTTGGCCCATGCTCCTTTCGTTCCTTTAACTTTGGGCCAAGAAATGAATTTGTTTTCCATACGTCACTTGTATTATGTTTTGGGCCTTTTGGCTTGTAGTTTCTTAGCAAGCAAAATATGACTTTTCAAATGGGCTTTTGAGCCCATTAACCCGAATGTGGGACCCACTTGGCCCAAGTATCTTCATAAAATTAAATCCACTAAAAATCGAGCTCGATATCGACTTCCTTGATCATTTTCAAAGTCGTATCGATTTTTGCCGGTTTTCGTGATCTTCGGCACACTTTTGGTCTTTAGACTTTGTCTTCGTCTCTTTCTTGGACTTTTCTTCAACATTTGACCGTGAAATCCCGTGTTTTCTTTCCTTTTGATATTTTGTACCTATTTAGCAGAAAACAAAACCACGCGTAATTCTGACTTTTACGATATTAAACACATGATTAGGTCTTGTTTTTCCTTGATTTTAGTGGCAAAAGGATAAGTGTTTACACACTTATTACAAGGTGAGGCCCTCCGTTACCACTTCAATAGGCACTTCATGATCCTTATCATCCAAACCAAAAGAGGGCAGCCGATATACACTCATTTCTTTCATGGCTGCGGTGAGCTTGGCGTCGGCCTTCGAATCGTAAAAATGCACCTCTGATAGTTCTTGGTTCAGTAGCCTCTCCTTGTGTGCAGTCTCCAAACCTCTTGAAGTACCCTCATTGATGGCGGCTATGACAGACTTGGAGAATGAGGCTCGCAAGGTGGGGTCTTCCAAAGCAACCATTACGGCTAGGCGCAGACCATGGCGCACTAGCCACCGCTTCTCAGCTATCTCCTTCATTAAGCGAGGGTAAAACTTCTCATCCAGCTCGATACTCAGTCTCTTCAATTGGCAGTTGAGATCGCTTACATCTTCCTTTACCCTCGCACCCAGAGCATCAACATCAGCAACAAACCTATCCTTCCCCTCCTCAAAGGCCCCCATATCAGCAACGTTGGAGGCCTTTATCTGGCGAAGCTGGGCGCGCTCTTCGTCCAGGGCGGCAGATAACCTGTTCCTTTCTTGAGTTATGGAATGGAGGAGGGCGACATCTTTTCTTCCTCTCTCAGCTTCTTGGTCTATCTTTTCTTGCATATCGCCGAGAGCGGTGGATTTTTCTTCAGTAACCTGCCTCAACTTTTCCTCTTTCGTATGGAGTTTGGCAAACAGTCCCATGTATCTCTTCTTGAGGTGCGATGTCAGCGTTACCAGCTGCGCTGCTAGATAACTTGCCTCATCGGCCAGGACAGAGTCACTCATCCCTTCAAGCACTACCTTTCGGCCAGGGGGCACGATGTTGTCTAGAAAGCTTGCGCAGTCAAATGCACTTGTGAGGTCGGATGATGCAAGGAGCTCCTAGTCAGGGGCGAAGGTAGGATCCTGGGCGAACGCATCCCCTCCCGCTGATGAAGCCTCTTTGTGTGGGGAGGGTGTCGTCTTGACTTTTGCAGAAGATTTTTCCTGTTCGTCGTTGCTGCATAAAATTAATGGTTAGACGGACGTTTAAGGTATAATCACGTAGAGATGCAGCGATGAATGTATGGTTTACGCTACCATATGGAAGAAAATGGTTACCTCAGATTAATGGTTGCGGGGGAGTGCGTGGAGGGGTCTTTGCAAGGTTCTCTTCAAACTCTTCCTCTGTAGTACGCACCCCTGTCCAGGAGGGACCAGCACCGGTGCGTGCGAATTTATGTAGAGAGGATGGGGAGCTTCTACGTCTTTTTCCTAACAAGGAAAGATCCTCTTCCTCAAACTCAGCCGTGGTTTTTTTGGCATCTCTAGTATACTCATCCGAAGATAGTGAGGAGCTGAGAAAGGGTGGTGGTTGTTGTTGTATGGGTGGCTGCAGTTCCAACTGTTGATTAGGTGGAGATGACGGTGGTTGGTCAGCGCCAGTGCCTTCGCTCCCTTGGGCGATAGATGGTTCGTCAATCTCTAAGTCCATGGTATTCTTCTGCGCACGATCACGGAGCGATTCTTCATTTTCCTGTTGAGGGCGAGAGTACACCACCAATTTTCAGGAAACGCACCACAAACAAGGTCAAGAACATCCATAACTGCGAAAGGAAGCAAACAGAAAACAAGGAAACATATTTTAGTCTCCTAATATGCGATGGTACTTACAGAAGGTTATGATGAAGGCGGGAAGGACCACTAACCCTGGCCATTCTCTCTGCGGAACGCTATTACCATGTGCTCGCCACAGATGACTGCATGGCTTAGGCCGAGAGTGACTAACACACTCTCCGGGTAGGGTTGCACGGGAATGCATTTGTTATTAAGAGTCTCCGCATCTGCAGCGTTGTATGAGTTGGGGCCAGGTAGGGGGTCCTTCCTCACGGTGTCAGGGGTCAAGAATGGAAAGTAGAAGGGAAAGGCTGCATCATCGACCCAGAAGAATCTGTCGGTCTAGTTCCTTAAGGAATCTATCTTTCCATCAAAACATTGCATACCACCCTTTCGGTTAGCAAAAGACACCCAACCATTGGCTAAATTCCGCTGGTAGAATAGCGGAAGAGATCTATTGTGGGTTCTATGTCTAGGGTACGACAGTTTATTTCGAAATTCAAAATTTTTATGCCCCTATGCAATGTAGTTGGGAGACGTGGGTCTCATAGTGTATTAATACACTCAGAAGAAAGCGAGACATAGGTATATGCTGGTTTGCGTAATCAAAGTAACAGGTGTATAACCCTATCTTCCCTGCGGGGAACTAACTTATATTATGTTGAGGGTTAGGAACTTCTGGGTGCATATAATCGGGTATGTAGAACTCAGAGGTAAATTCATCTAGCTGCTCCATGGTCAAGATGGACGTGGTGTTGGTTAGCTGTTTCACCATGGTGCTATGTATACAGGATAGTGGTCGCGCGGATTACCTTAATAAGAGATCTGGTGATGCTGGTGAATGATAGAGGCGTTAATGGTGGTTTGAAGGTTTGTAGATGGTAAACAGTCAAAAGGAGGCGTGATGGGTTTATACAGGCTTCCTAAGTTTTACTGTTCATAGTCAGCTGTGTGCCACGTGTCTCCCACTTGCTAGATCTAACGGTATAATATGAAGGGGTAACTATGACGTGTCAAGCACTTTTCCCGAGTACCAAGGAGTTTAGGTGAAAGGGGGGATGTTTGTCTTCTTGATGGGAATGTTTAAAATCTGAGTTTATGCTTGGACTATGCGACTATTTAGATTTGGTTATAGTCTAGTAGCCGCGGATTGGACCTGCGACCACTAGACTGGGGGGACATGATGACGCATAGTCCCTAGTCAGGCTGGATAGTCCGACTCATGGGTACTACCCGCATCCATCAGGAATGGATTGGGTACTTGTGCGATGTGCGCACATAGCCCATAAAGCCTGGTAAAGCCGTTGTCGCACAAGAGGTTGATTACTTAGCCAAGCCCTCGTCGCAGTGCGACAAGATCAGACCGAATATAACTTATATTATAGTTATATTCGCCTAAGGAAAAGGGATATACACTTGCCTTAGTTGGATAATGAAGATCAAGCTATTTCGAGTCATTATCTCTTCCTTAGGCCGCAAGAACAGGGAGCCCAGCCTGGACTCTCTCGAGTATAAAAGGAACCCCTCCGGTTCCACAAAGGTACGATACACACAATACCCTAAACACTAATATACTCAAACCGATTACTTACTCTCACGCCGGAGTCTAATCATGGGTAACATACCCACGGTAAGACTAACGGTGTCTGTTTAGTGCGCAGGGTCCTAAAGCTAGTTTCACTTGGTGCGAGAGCCGGAGTCCACAAGACCCCAAATTAAGTCTAATTTGGGTTAAGCTCGGTCTACCCCAACTTTTGCATCAAGAGATACAGGCACTCCATGCTTACATACAACCTCCTTAAGATAAATACGAGTCAGCTTCTCCAGTGAGAACTGCTCTTTAACAGGAATGAAATGAGCTGATTTGGTCAGTCTGTCGACAATGACCCAAATCGAGTTATTACTAGAGGAGGTTCTAGGAAGCTTAGTGATGAAATCCATCGTGATTCGCTCCCACTTCCATTCAGGAATATTTGGTTGTTGAAGTAGTCCTGATGTTCAGCTTTGACTTTTGCACAAGTCAAACATTGAAGAACATACATAGCAATATCAGCTTTCATATTCAGCCACCAGTATAACTTCTTCAGGTCATGATATATTTTATCAGAACCAGGATGAATGGATTATTTGGATTTATGGGATTCTAACATGATTAAATCTATTAAGCCTCCATACTTAGGTATCCACATACGACCTCTTAAGCATTTCACTCCATCTGCTCTAACCTCTAAAGGATCTCCTTCACCTTGAAACCCTTCATTATCAAAATATTCTTTCTTACAAGCTTCTATTTGTGCATTTCTAATTTGTTTAGGCAAATTATTGTGCACAGTCAACACTAGAGAACGTACCCTGATAGGCTCTCTATCCTTTCTACTTAATGCATCGGCAAAAACATTTGCTTTACCTGGGTGATATTTTATATCACAATCATAATCACTTAATAGTTCTATCCATCTTCGTTGCCTCATGTTTAATTCTTTTTGACCGAGAATATACTATAGGCTTTTATGATCGGTGAATACCGTACACTTGGTGCCATACAGATAATGTCTCCATAACCTAAGAGCAAAGACTACAGCTCTTAACTCAAGATCATGAGTAGTATAATTTTCCTCATTTTTCCTTAATTGCCTAGAAGCATAAGCTATCACCTTTTCTCGCTGCATGAAGACAGCTCCATAACCTCTAAGAGACACATCACAAAATACCACAAAATCTTCACTACCTTCGGGTAATGATAAAATAGGTGCACTACATAATTTATGCTTTAATACCTAAAAAGCTTCATCTTCTTCACTTCCCCATACAAAAGGTTTATTTTTATGAGTAAGCTTAGTCAGGGGTTTAGCTATTAAAGAAAATTCTTTAATGAATCGTCTATAATAGCCAACCAATCCTAAGAATTGTCGCACCTCCGTTGGCGTTGTCGGTGCAGACCAACTCTTAATGGCTTCAACCTTTGCTGAATCCACATGAATTCCATCTTCGTTAATCACATGACCAAGAAATTGGACAGAGTCCAACCAAAAATCACATTTCGAAAACTTAGCATACAACTTTTCATCCTTTAACAAATTCAAGATATTCCTTAAGTGTTCTCCATGTTCCTGTTTATTCTTAGAATAGATTAGAATGTCGTCAAAAAACACGATCACAAATTTATCCAAATAGGGTTTGCACACTCGATTCATTAGATCCATGAATACTGTTGGTGCGTTAGTTAACCCAAATTGCATCACTTGAAATTCATAGTGTCCATAACGAGTTCTAAATGCAGTTATAGGAATATCTTCTTCGCGGACGCGAAGTTGATGATATCCAGACCGCAGATCTATCTTAGAATACACACTAGAGCCTTGTAGTTGAAAAAAAATAAATCATCAATCCTTGTAAAGGATATCGATTTTTAATCGTCAACTTGTTCAACTCTCGGTAATCGATGCACATACAGAAAGATCCATCCTTCTTCTTAACGAACAAGACTGGAGCTCCCCAAGGTGACGAGATTGGTCGAATAAAACCTTTATCAAACGATTCCTTGAGTTGTTCGGATAATTCCTTCAATTCGGAAGGTGCTAATCCATAAGGCGCACGTGCCACCGGTGCAGCAACAGGAATTAGATCGATTCGAAACTCGACTTGCCTTATTGGCGGAAGTCCGGGTAAATCATTGGAAAATACCTCAGGAAAATCACAGATAATATGCACGTCTTCTAATCGTTTCTCCTTAGACTCATTCCCGGTCACTTGCTCTAAGAATAGCTCGCAACCGTTCCTGATGTACTTTTGGACTTTAATACATGAAACGATTTTCAGACGGGATTCACCTCGATTACCATCGATTTAACGTCCTATTCTTAAGAGGAATTTTAACCTTCTTTTCTCCACATAAAATTGTAGCATCATTCAAGGATAACCAATCTATTCCAATAATAATATCAAAACTACCTAGTTCAGTTAACATCAAATCAATCGGGAAGGAATAGTTCAAGATATTTAAAGAGCATCCTTGCAACAACTTATTAGTTCTTACTAATTTACCATCAGCCAATTCCACCTCGTAACTGGCATCTATCTCAATGGGTTCAATGTCAATAAGGGCACTAAATTTGGTAGATACAAAGCTCCTATCAGCACCCGAATCAAATAGAGCAACATGATTGTTGAGTAAAAACGTACCAGTAACGACATTCGGATCCTCGTTCTTAACCTCAACCGTCCCAAGTTGATAAACACCACCCTGGTTGTTACTTCCTTGGCCAATCTTTTTTAATTTTGGACAATCTCGCTTCTTATGACCCTCTTCTCCATAATTGTAACAAACGAATCCCCTCTTACACTTCTCCACCTTATGTCCTAGCTTTCCACAATTTCGGCACTTCCAGCAATCACCAGCATGCCTCTTATTACCACACTTTGGACACTTTTCATCATTTCACGAGGCATTGTTAGTTAGAGCATTTACATTTCCTTTTCTTTGATTTTGACGGCGATTGAAACTTTTCCTATTGTCACCTCGACCTCTACGATCGCCTTCACCCTTTCTTTTCTCACCAGCATGTGCTTCATCCTCCTTGTCTTGAATGAGTTGTCCAATGAGCTGGTAAGCCATCCAAACCACATCATCAATGGTCAACCGCTTTGATGATGTTACATCCCCTCGGATGTTCTTGGTCAACCCCTTAATGTATTGCTCAATCCTTATCTCCTCGGGTTCAACCAACCGGGGACACAACAAAGCCAACTCATGGAATCGGTTTGTATAACTATCAATGTCCACACCTTTCATCTTCAGATGAATCAACTCTTGTTCCAACCTTATAATCACACTACGAGGACAAAACTCCTGTATCATCCACTTCTTAATTTCAGCCCATAGAGTAGCATTAGCAATATCAATGTCCATAAAAGCAATCCTCCCATTCCACCAAGTCAACGCACGACCTCTAAGAGTAGCCATAGCAAAAGTCACCTTATCTTCCTCCTTACACTTACTAATGCGAAACACCAACTCAATCTTTTCAATCCACTGACTTAATCCTACAGCACCTTCCGTTCCATTAAAAGGGAGTGGGCCACACTTCATAAAAGTCACATAAGTACAACCACCGACTTCAGGTGCATTAGGTCCAAGTCCTCCTACATTTCCTCCAGCATTAGCATTCACATTATTAACATTCACATTATTACCGCCAGTTCCACTACCGCCAGCTCCACTACCGCCAGCTCCATTTCTAGCATTTACCATAAACTCAGCCATAGATGCGGCAACTTGCTCTGCAATGATCCTACACACATCTTCCTCAGTCACGGCTCTCTTGGGCGGCATGATTCTATTATCGCATAATTCAAAGTATAATAAGCATTCACTCAATGAGGGGTTTAAATAAAAAGGGTCGAATTGATAATCAAGGAAGCAAATATATAAGGTACGACATGGAATTTAAGACAAAAGATACACATTTCGTATATCATAAACAACCACATAGTCTTAGTTAACTTCCACATCATAACTCTAGCACTATACAAGCCCAAAATTCTTGCTAGATCTACTAACCGACATATCGGTTTAGTTAAAGTTTACAAAAGATACAAGATACTACTAAAGATAAACTAGTCTACTGAGAACTGCTAGAAGGTCCATCATCATTCTTCTTCTTCGGTATCTTCCTCGGACGATCATAATACTCATCATCATCAGTTGGGCGCTTATGAATCACTCCTCTCTCAACCATCTCGGCATAAAATCTACTGTTCCAACCAACAGATACATTTAACTTTTTTTCCACCTTCTCATGCATAGCACGAGCCACACTCAACTGAATCTCCGTCGTATTCACCTTTTTCTTCATCTCTGCATACTCACCACTTTCCAACACGGACAATCTCCTAAATGCTTCATTCAAACTACGCTCCACATCACTCAAACCCAAATCAAGCAACTCTCGCTCTTGCTCGCCAATCTTTGTCTTCGACTCCAATAAAGCAACATGAGTCTGAACAACACCTAAACCAATCTCTGTCATACTACCCTGAACTCGGGAAGCATCTAAATCACGTCTTAAGGCCCAAGCTGCAAGTCCATCAATATGAGTAGCCTCTCGAACCCTCGACGACTCTCCTATCACATGCACACTCCTCTGAAAGTCAACCCTATCAATCGGCCTACGAGTAGTAATTCCATTAGTGCCATCAGGTGCATCATCATCATCCTCATCCTCCTCTGAATCAGACTCAGACTCGGATGATTTATCACTAGGTAACTCAGAATCAGAATCAAAATCAGACCACTCAACTGGAGGGGGTAAGGGCTCACCATCCTCTACATCATAAGGAAAGATAAGCTCGGCCTCATCATCATCAATCTCATCACCTATATCTACCTCCTCCTCGTCATCCTCATTACCTACATCATCTATACCAATCTCATCATCTTCCTCGACACCAACATTATCATTCTCTACAATATCAACCTGAGGGGCAATCTGATCTCCTAGTCCTATTTCGGGCTCAGGATCCTCAAATGGTTCCTCCTCTTCATCATCCATATCATCTTCTACATTATAATCCACTAAGTCTAAGTAAGGGTTATCATCTACATTAGGTTAAGGAATAGCAGGGTTCTCTACGGGAATATTAGGGTCTTCTACGGGAATGTTAGGGTTTGCCATGACAGATCTACATTATATAATATATCTCGTATTAGCATAATATAATTATTAAGTAGTTACATACTAAAATCACAATATATATATATATATATATATATATATATATCTATATATATATATATATATATATATATATATATATATATATATATATATATATATATATATATATATATATATATATATATATATATATATATATATATATATATATATATATATATATATATATATATATATATATATATATATATATATATATATATATATATATATAATAGATTATTTATCAAAATATATATATCTTCTCAATAAGGCTTGTTGGTAACATCGGAGATCTTCGGCACCGTTATAATCAAAAGATTTTTAAACATTTTTCTCAAAATATTTATTTAAAAATATTTATGGCTAAAGGATTTTTGAAATGTTTTATTCAAAACCTTGGTTTTAAAAATCTTTCGTTCTCTATAACAAGAGCTCTGGTACCAAACTGTAACACTCTCAAATTTCATATAGGTACAGCAGAAGGGTCAATAGAGTGTTACGGGATAACACAATAACTCAAATCATAGACAACGTGTTAGCCCTATATTTTATATATAGTCGAACAAGAATGTAATAGGTCATCTTAGTCATTAATGGTCTTGTATTGTAATAGGTTAGTCGGGAAAACCGGGCTTAGACTTTAAGCTAATATTGTATAAGTTAGTGGCTCTAAGCCGAAGCAAAGCCAAGCCCGACCCAAGGAAACTAAACCCACGGACCAAATGCCAAGGATATATAAACCCTCTTCCATGTGTGGAAGAGGGTGTTGGTTACATTCACTTTCTCTCTCTAGTTTAAGTTGAACCTTCCATAATCTCTCTAGTTTCTCTCTCTACTTTTCTTCTCTTTCTCTCTCTAAATATTATGTTATGGATTGAAGTGGGATTAACCTTTGGTATCAGAGCCTAAAGTGGATAGGTGATTGAAGATTCGTGGTTGTGTTCTTATTGATTTTGTGAGGTATTTGATCCATAATCCTTGATCCAAATTTTTTTTGTGTTTTTTATGGTTTAATCTAGATACAAATCTTCTACATAGTAGTGGTAGAGATTTGGTATTGTTTATTTGGGTAAAAACACAAATTTTTTGGGTATTTGGATCAATTTTTGGCAAAAAGTTTTGTTTTTTACAAGTTTGATCCGAGAAAAGTGGTTTCTCGATCAAGAGTAGCATTTTCAGAAAAGGTAGGTATTCCGAATATCATCAGTTTATCCGAAGATAATTTTCGGAAAAGGGTTTCATTTTTCCGAAAAGAAGGTGGTTATCCGAAGATTTATTCCAAAGAAAGTGGGATTATCCGAAAATCAAGTTTATCCGAAAATCAGTTTTTTCCGAAAACTTCCATTTATTCCGAAAATCTTCTTTTATCCGAAACCAATTATCCGAAGATTTCACTTATTCCGAAAAGGATAGTTTTCCCGAAAAACCATTCATCCAAAAACTTCAAATTATCCGAAAACCTCCCTTAATCCGAAGATCACTTTGTTCCGAAAACCCTCATTTATCCGAATTTATCCATATTATCCGAAGATTGTCAAATATTCCAAAGATTGTCAAATAATTCGTAGGTTGTCAAATATTCCTAAGATTGTCAAATATTCCGAAGATTGTCAAATATTCCGAAGAAGTGCACTTTATCCGAAAAACCAACTTTTTCCGAAAACACAATTTAATCCGAAAATCCTCAATATTCCGAAGAAGTGCAATTATTCCGAATTCGAGCATTTATCCAAAGATCTTACAATTATCCGAAGATATACCTTTTATTCTAGTGTTTTTGGCATTGGAATTTTTGGTTTCTGGAGAGACAATTCTTAGGGGATTTTAACATCTTTTCTCGACAACATTAACCACACCTCATCACACCACAGCCACTAAGATCCTAATCCATTCACAATCATCGACAATGTCTAACAACAATATCAGCAATGCGACTGCCAATCAAATTCGTTTGGAACAAGGTGGCAATGGTAATCCACCTATGCTCACTACCGGTTGCTATGTTCAATGGAGATCTCGTTTTCTCATATTTCTCGACGGAAAAGAGAACCGAACTGCTCTTCGTCATTGCCTTGAGAATCCACCTCCAGTTTTTGAATTCAGACCCATTACCACACAAGCAGAGGATGGTAATTCATCAACTACACAAGCCATGGAGAATTTCGATACATGTCCTGCTGAGAAAAAGAAACTCCTCCAAGCTGAAGCATGTCCTAATGCTATGAAAATGTGGAATGCAATTCATCAATTGAAGCAAGGTGAGTCAATCAATGTTCAAGATCTCGAGACTAATTTATTTGGGAGTTTGGAAAATTCACATCCGAATATGGTGAATCCATTGACTCATATTACCCGAGATTCTACAAAATGATGAATGAGCTTGTCAGAAATCAGTGCACCATCTCGAATCATCATGCCAATGTTTAGTTTCTACTTCAACTCAAACCGGAATGGCAAAGGTTTGTGACTTTGGTTAAACAAAGAGAAGATATCAAGACCATCTCCTATCACAAACTTTAAGATATCCTGAAACAACATCAGAATGAAGTGAATGAACTAAGGGCTGAAAAGGCAGAACGGTCTGCTAACTCTATTGCTTTTGTGGCTGCTACTTCAACAAAACCCGTAAACCGTCAACAACCACCTACTCATTCCTCAAAGTCATCAAGCTCATCCACCAAACCTCCAGCTACTACTAAAAAGGCAAAAGCAATTGTCCCCATTCCACCTCCGAAGTATGACGCCGAGTCAGATGGAGACAGTGATGATGAAAAAACTTCAAGGGACAAGAAGATTGAAGAACTCATGTCTTTACTCACCACAACTTATAAGAAGATCTATAAACCTACCAACAACAACCTCAGGTCATCATCCAATGCTCGATATAAGTAAGTTGATCATGCACCTAGGTATGATCGTGAGGCTAGGTATGATAATCAGAGGATGCCGAATCAAGTTGGGGCTAGAGATACTGTAGGCACTCCGGATGTGCAGAAGACTGGGATTCAATGATTCAATTGCAAGGGATTTGGGTGCATGGATAGGGACTTCAAGAAGCCAAAACAGGTTAAGGATTCGGGATATTACAAGGAAAAGATGTTATTGTGTAAGAAAGAAAAAGTAGGAATTCCACTCACAGCAGATGAAGTTGACTGGCGTGATGACACTGATGATGAAGCCGATGATCAAGAGTTGGAGGCACATTATATGTACATGGCAAAGATTCAAGAAGTGATTCCAGAGACTGCTGATACTTCTGGTGTTGGGAATAAATTTAGGCCAGAACACTTGAACGCTGACAAGAACAACTCAAGCGTTGACAAGAGCAAAGTGAGCGCTGACAGCATAAGCGTTGACAAGATAAAGTCAAGCGTTGACAGATTGAAGACAAGCACTGATGGAAGTTGTGAGCTACACGTATATTATATTCTAGATTACTTCTAGTAAGGATAGAAACGACAATGTATTTTCTATGTTTATCTTTACCTAGAATAATTGATTCGTAGCTTATTGTACAAGACTTCTTGTTCTATAAAAGAAGATCTTTTAGGTTAATGTTTAATATCAGTTTTCATAGTATTCGCAAGTTAAACCTTTCATTGTAATCAACAAGATTATTCTAATACAAGTGAAAGTTTGTTTAACATCATTGTGTTTTAGATCAAGTGTTAATTCCGCATAACACTTTGTTACTTTATTCATAAGCAAAGGTTTCTCTACGTGTAGTACTTGATCTAATCTCGTATACACAAAGCTAATCGATCTAAGTTTGGGATCAACAAGTGGTATCAGAGCTTGTTGAGAAACTTTTGATCTTTAAGTAACGCAGAACCCTAAAACACCAAACCCTAAAAACCCTAAATTCTCAAAACCCTAAAAACACCATGTCTGGCACAAATCAACCTCCTGCTTTGCTGCAAAACAACTTCTCAAACCCTAGTATCAAAATTCCCATGTTTGATGCCAGGAACTTTGAACTTTGGAAGTCCAATTTTGAGCAATACATAGCTATTCATGACTACACTCTTTGGGAAATTATCGAATATGGGAACACATTCGATAAAGCAGCAAAGATTACTGCTGCTATTGCCGCAAGGACAGCTGTTCCTAATTGTCCTGAAGCTGATAAAGTGGAAAAGCCTGATGATGGGAGAGCTGTTGCTGTTGAAGACATAGCCAAGAAGAGGGTGGACATGAAAATCCTGAACATCTTGAAACATGCCCTAGGTCATGAGAATCAGCATAAGTACAAACGTTTTGAGTCTGCAAAAGAGCTTTGGGAAGCTCTTGAAGTAGCACATGGTGGCAATGCTGACACAAAAGAAGAAAAGAAGAAGCAACTCTTACATGAGTATGCTGTCTTCAAAGCTCAACCTAATGAGAATCTCAGCAGTGTGAGAAGTAGACTTCTTGACATCACAAGTCAACTTTCCTTCATGGGAAAACAGATTGATGACCCTGAATTGAATGCTACTTTTCTCAAAAGCCTTGGTGATGTATGGAAGATTGAGACAAGATCTATTCTTGTCAATAACACCCACAAGACTTCCAGGTTTGATGACATCTTCAACAAGTTAAGGCTGTTGGAGAATGAATGGCAATTGGAGAGTGATAACAAATCTTCTAGCAGCAACATGGCTTTCTTTTCACAAAGTGAAGGCCAATTTGATTCCATGAACTTCTATGGACATTCAGCAACTGGATCTCAAGGTGTCAGCGCTGGATGTCAATCTGTCAGCGCTGGATCATATCCTGTCAACGCTTTGTACTCAAGCGCTGACACACACAATCATGGCGCTGATAGAATTAAACCTGCTGGTTTTGATCTTGATACTGTGTGTGCATTCATTGCTTCTTTGCCTAGTGATTCAAGGATTACTTATGAAGATCTTGAGCAGATAAGTGATGAACAATTGGAAGAGATGGACATCAAGTGGACTATGGCTCTTGTAAGTTTAAGAGCAAACAGGTTCAATAAAAGGTTCAAGAAGAAGATGACCTTTAATGTTAAGGATGTTGCTGGCTTTGACAAGTCCAAGGTGGAGTGCTACAACTGTCATAGGATGGGGCACTTTATGAGGGAATGTAGATCTCCAAGGAGATCTGATGCTGGGAAGCCTTCTAGCCAAATGATTAAGAACCCAGATCCCAAGGCCATGGTTGCTGTTCAACAAATTGATGGTGTTGGAGAATGGGATTGGAGCTGGATGGCTAAGAATGAGGAAGAGGACAGAGCTTTGGTTGCTGAAGTTAAAGAAGAGCATGCTGAATATGCTCTCATGGCACACTCCTCCTCTTCATCAGACAATGAGGTATATGATGATGCTTTCTGTTCTAAGGGTTGTCGTTTAAATACTGAAAAATCAAAACAAGAGATAGTTAAATTATTAGATGAAGCAAGTACTCTAAGGTGCAAAGTATCTAACTATCAAATTGCTCTTACCCAAACAGAAAAGACAGTAACTGAGTATAAGAAAATGGAGTTTGATTTAAAGGATCAAATAAATATCTTAAAACATGAGTTACATCAGAGTAAGGATGTTCAAGATATAGTAAATAGGGTTAATCTTGATTTGATAGCTCAGTTAGAGGAGGCTAACAAAAATAAAGATAATGTGAGTCTTAAAATCCAGAGATTTGATAAGGCCACACAATCCCTAGGAGAGTGTGTTAGTAAACAAAGAGACTCTAAGGATATGAGTGGGATTGGGATGAATGACTATACTGTTGTTCCACCACCAGCTGGGGATTTCTATGGTGTCCAATCAAAGGACTTATCTTGGACTGGCTTGCCAGAATGCCAAGAGGAGGAGTTTATTCCTCCACCTAGAGTGACTTCCCCAGTTGAGGAATATCAGCAAAAGCTGACTGACCTAGAAGAGTGGAAGAAAGCAAACCACACTTTGTTTGTTAAGGGAGGGTTATTGTGTGAAAGTCCAAATGAGCCCACACCAATCAAGAGCCTTGATCCTAAACCTATTAAGATCACACACCCTACCACTGGCAAAGCTGTTGACCTTGGCCCACAATATGTTAGAAAACCTAGTGTTAAATATGCAGAGATGTATAGAAATTCTAGGTCACCAAAAAGCCAAGTTAGTAACCATGGAACAGGCTTCTTTGCTTCTAGACCTAAGACTATGTCTAGAAAAGCTTGTTACACATGTGGGAGCTTTTCACATTTGGCCTACAAATGTGTCAACACTTCCAATTTCAACGCTGACAGGAGAGATTTCAGCGCTGACAAAAGTCAACATAGGTCAAACACTGTCAGACCCAATACCTTTGTGAACAAAAGTTCATAAGTTGTTAGACCAGCCCCATTCTTTTCAAGAGGGTCTAACACACAAGGCCTAAGACCTTTTCAAAAGTCAAATACTTGGTCAAATAGGCAATGGGTTCCTGTAGCAAACCCTAGGTTCAACGCTGATAAGAGCAATCGGGGCGCTGACAAGAGAAATTTCAGCGCTGATAGAAACACTGCTAAACCTAGGTATTTGCAGCCACAGGGAAATAGGTCTAAAGCTTCTACTAGCTTAACATGGAGACCAAAACAAGACCAGAACCCTAATAATACTGGTATTTCTATGACATGCAACAGGTTTCATTATATTTCAAAGGCATTGTCAACACCAATTGGGGTTAACTGGGAATTTCATTCAAACAGGGATGAAAATGGGGTTGTTATGAGAACCAAGTCTGTTCTTGTTGAACAACCAAATGAATCCAAGTCTTCCAAGGCTTGGGTTCCCAAAGAAAACTAATGTGTTTTCTTTATGTGCAGGGCATTCAGAAGAAGATCAATGACTATGGATACTGGGATAGTGGATGCTCAAGGCACATGACTGGAAAGGAAGACTATCTGACCAATTTCTCTCCTATTCAAGATGGTGATAAGGTATACTTTGGGGGTGGATACGGCACAATCACAGGAAAAGGAACCCTTGTCACCAACAATCTTAGGTTTGATAATGTCTTCTTGGTGAAAGACCTGGATTATAATTTGTTTAGTGTATCACAAGTGTGTGATAACAAAAATAAGGTTCTTTTCACAGATACTGAGTGCTTGGTGTTAAGCAAAGATTATAAGCTTCCAGAGGAAAAATACATAGATTTTAGAACACCAAGGCATAAAGACATATATAATGTGAATCTTAATGGAATTAAGGTAAATAATAAGATGTCATGTCTGTATGCTAAGGCCTCAGTAGATGAAAGTAATCTTTGGCACAGGAGACTAGGGCACATAAACTTTAAAAATATTAATAGGCTTGTGAGGCTTGGTTTAGTTGATGGTTTGCCTGAAAAGGCTTTCCACAATGACCACTCTTGTGTTGCATGCCTTAAGGGCAAGCAGCACAAGGTCTCATTCAGGTCTAAACAGGTGCACTCTAGTTCTAAACCCCTTCACTTATTGCATATGGACCTCTTTGGTCCTACTAATATAGAGAGTTTGAAGGGTAAATCATATTGTTTTGTCATTACTGATGATTACTCCAGGTTCATATGGACTTTCTTTTTAGCTAAGAAAAGTGAAACTGCCCTAAGTCTGATTAATTTCATTACCCAGATTGAAAAGAAGAATGGTAATGAGGTCAAAATTATTAGAAGTGACAATGGGGGTGAGTTTAGAAATCAGTTGTTAGATGATTTTTGTGCCAAGAAAGGGATTACCAGGCAGTTTAGTATAGCTAGAACCCCACAACAAAATGGGGTTGCTGAGAGGAAGAATAGGACCCTTATTGAAGCAGCCAGAACCATGTTGGCTGATGCCCACTTTCCTATAGCCTTTTGGGCTGAAGCTGTTAACACAGCTTGTTATGTTCAAAATAGGGCATTGGTCAACAAGATACATAATAAGACACCTTATGAATTACTTTGGGGAAGGAAGCCCAACATTGGCTTTCTCAAGCCATTTGGTTGTCATGTAGTTGTTTTAGAAACTAGTGAGGCCCTAGGTAAATTTGATTCAAAAGGTGATGAAGGCTATTTCATGGGTTATTCAGTGCAGAGTAAAGGATATAGGGTTTACATTAAAAAGGAAAAACGTATACTTGAAAAGGTACATGTTAGGTTTTTAGAAAGTAAACCTAGTGATCCTGAGAGTGGTCCAAATTGGTTGTTTGACTTAGAACCTTTATCTAGAGCTTTAAATTATATGCCTGTTACTGATCCAGACATTGTGAAGGTAACTTCAAGTGTTTTGGAAAAGAGAATTGGTAATGTTTCAGGTATACAGGTTGCTAAGGAGGATGGACCACCAGCAGTTATATCATCTCCCACACAAGAATTTGTTACCCTTCCTATATGGACAGATGAGTATTATGCTGCTGCTACTGCTGCTACTGCTGCAAGGAAAGATAATGGTGGTGTTCAAATACCACCAACTACAAACATGCATGATTCTTCAAGCGCTGACAAAGGGAAATCAAGCGCTGACACGACCAATTCCGACGCTGATGGCTCCAACGCTGACAACACCAGTTCAGGCGTTGTTAGCCCAAACGCTGACACACAAGGATCAGACTTTGGAGACACCTTTACACAGCTTTTCTCTTCTCATTTTGAACAGGGTGGACCTTCCAATATCCATGAAGAGATTCCTGTTGATGAAGAAGAAACTGAAGAAGATATTGGCAACATGGAACGTGAAATTGAGGACACCAGACTTTTTGAAGGAGGAGTTCTCACTTCCACAGCTAAAGATCACCCCACATCTCAAATCATTGGTGATGTTATGGCTCCAGTTCAGACAAGAAGATCCCATCAAGGTCTTGGTGGATTTATTGCCAATATACACAAGAAGGTTGATACCCCTCTTGTACAAGCATGTTTGTTTGCCTGTTTTCTGTCACAGGAAGAACCCAAGAAGATTTTTGATGCTCTCAAAGAACCAAGTTGGGTGGAAGCAATGCAGGATGAGCTTCACCAATTTGCTATACAGGATGTTTGGGAGCTGGTTGATTGTCCTAGGTATGTGAGACCAATTGGGACAAGATGGGTTCTAAGGAACAAGAAAGATGAAAGAGGCATTGTGGTCAGAAACAAGGCACGTTTGGTAGCTCAGGGTTATACACAAGAGGAAGGCATAGATTATGAAGAAGTCTTTGCTCCAGTTGCAAGAATTGAAGCTATCAGAATTTTCTTAGCTTATGCTTCTTGCATGAACTTTACTGTTTATCAGATGGATGTGAAGAGTGCTTTCCTCTATGGCACAATTGTTGAGGAGGTTTATGTAATGCAGCCTCCTGGTTTTGAAGATCCTGAGAATCCAGACAAGGTTTATAGAGTAAAGAAGGCAATGTATGGCCTTCATCAAGCCCCACGAGCATGGTATGGTACATTGTCCACCTATTTGGTGGAAAATGGTTTTAAGAGGGGCACCATAGATCAGACACTGTTTACAAAGAAGAAAGGAAAACATGTGTTGCTTGTGCAGGTCTATGTTGATGACATCATTTTTGGCTCTACTGATCCAAAAATGAGTGAGGAATTTTCCAAGCTCATGACAGATAAATTCAAGATGAGTGCAATGGGTGAGATGAACTTCTTTCTAGGTTTACAAGTTCAGCAGAAAGAAGATGGTATCTTCATCTCCCAGGACAAGTATGTAGCTGAAATCTTGAAAAAATATGGTTTTTCTCCACATGAGAAGGAGGCTTCTACTCCTATGGACAGACAACACCCCTGGGGAAAACTTGGAGCTGGAAAGGATGTGGATGTTAGGCACTATAGATCAATGATTGGTTCATTGATGTATCTTACAGCCTCAAGACCTGACATCATGTTTGCTGTGTGTGCATGTGCACGCCATCAAGTGACTCCCAAAGAATGTCACCTTTTTGCTGTGAAGAGGATTTTTAGGTACCTAAGATGCTACCCAGATCTTGGATTGTGGTACCCAAAAGATTCTCCCTTGGATCTTATTGCATATTCAGACAGTGACTATGGTGGTGACAAGTTTGATAGGAAATCCACAACTGGTGGATGCCAATTTCTTGGGAGCAGATTAATATCTTGGCAATGCAAGAAACAAACAGTGGTGGCAAACTCTACAACTGAAGCAGAATATGTTGCTGCAGCTGCTTGTTGTGGACAAGTCTTATGGATTCAGAACCAGCTGTTGGATTATGGGTATAATTTTATGCATACCAAGATTTTTGTAGACAATAACAGTACTTTATGCATTATTAAAAATCCTGTACATCATTCTAAAACCAAACACATAGAAATTAGACATCATTTTATAAGAGATTGCTTTGAGAAAGGTTTAATACAACCAGATAGGGTAGATACTGAAGATAATGTAGCTGATTTATTAACTAAACCTTTTGATGCTGGAAGATTTCAATATTTGGTAACAAATGTTGGAATGGTTAATCTCACTTAATATGTGTTTTGGAACATTTTTGTAAAAGTATGTACAGGATAATGCATTGTTATTGGTCTTTGTGATGATTTAGATTTTCCACATTCTTTTTCTAACACTGACAAAGGTAAATACAACGCTGTCAAGGGTTATTTTGCCGTTGTTGGAGATATTATGGTCTAACGCTGACAAGAGTTCCTTCAACGCTGATAAGTGTTGTCGGGACGCTGTTAGCAACAAGTGTTAGTTTTGTGGTTTTCATCTAAATGTGCAGGTAATGGTAGCTTTATGCCATTGGATACAGAGTTGCTTATGGAACTTTGAAGAGCTATTTGGACATGTTTTGTTTATGGATGATGGTTGGAATATTTATATTCCTATCTTGACATAAATTTTTTAATGTTCATATATATATTTTGAGAACTCATGTATCATAGTTTGAGGGGAGGTTTAAGGAACCTTTAGGACTCTTGGGTATTCTTAGAATACTCTCATCACAATTCTAGATTGTGTCCACTGGTGAGTATGGGTTAGTTTTTCTAAACCATGAGGCACTGTAGCATGCATAGTATATCAACTTTGCATGCTGCCAAGACATTTTTGGCCTAGAATTGGTTGTGGTCTGTTGGGAGGCTTGGGAATCCTTTTGATATGGGTTTTACCTGGGAGTAACAAGGATTTTATGAGGTAACTTGGTTGTTAAGAATTTTGGTTAGCAAGGGACACTAGAGGACTGTTATGTCTATCTTGCTTATGCAAGTGTGCATAACTGGACAGTGCTTGCCGCCCTATGATAATTATCAGCTTTTGGTTATCTTCTCTAGGATAAATTACTTGTTAAGGTCATTTTTCACTTTTTAAAACAATTTTATTTTTGGACGCTGACAAGATTTTTCCAAGCGTTGTTGTGACCAAATTGGACGCTGACATGGCTTTAGGCGAACGTTGACAGGATTATAGCCGTTGGGCGTTGATGGGTTATATTTGACCGTTGACAAACAATGGGACCTACCCAGTTGTAACTTTTTGACATATTTTCAAGCCGTAATTTTAGGAGTTGTTACTTTCATTTAATGCATGAGATAACTTATAAACTTTTTCAATATTTTCATGATTGATTTTTGAAAATCTTTGCCTATTTTTGGGCCAATCACGTGCATTCATCCACTCCTATAAATTTGGCTCCTATTTTAAACTGGGTATCTATAATTCTTGTCTAACACTTTTCTCTTATCAACCTTCATCTTTTATCCATCAAATTAACAGCTTTCATCAATGGCACCAAGATTTAACTCAGCAGAATTGGATTTGGGGTTCAAGTCTCAACACAACATGATTGCTTATCTTGTTGCTGATAATACTTTGTTCCCTGAATACACACAGATGGTGGAGTATTTGAATGCATCCCCATTAAGGTATGCTCTTTCTCATGCCCCACTCATTCCAGTCACACACATTAAACAGTTTTGGAACACTGTCAGTTCCTCAACAGTTAATGGAGTGACAACATTGACTTCTATTGTACATGGGAGACCTTGGGTGGTTACTGAGGCCTTGGTACGCCAGGCCTTGCATCTTAATGATGCTGATGGTATAACCATGCTTCCCATATCTGAAATAGAACAAGGGCTAAGGGCTTTGGGATACCCTATTCCTGATGAAGGTACTCTTAATAAGTACCATAAGCAGGAATTTCCCCCAGCCTGGAAGTACCTAATTCACATTCTCCTTCAGTGTTTGAGTCCCAAATGTACTGCACATAATGAGATCAATAGATCCATTGCATCTGCTATTGTGTGTATTGCAACTGGGCAAAATTATAATTGGTCTAAAATGATTTTTGAAGGAATGTGTAAAAACAAGGGGACAAAAATGACTTTAGCTTATCCCCGTTTTCTGCAAATGGTTTTTGATGCTCAAAGATATTGTTCAAGGGATCACAATGACTTTTATAAGATCCCTGAACAAAAGAAGGCTATTTTTACCAAGATGAATTCACCACCTCATAGAGACCTACCATTAACCCCAGCCATGCTTGCTGTTATTGCAGCAGCACAACCCCAACCAGACCCCCAACCTCATATTGACCCTCAACCACAACTTGAACCTATCCCTGAACCTTTACCCTCACCTGACCAAATGCAAATAGACCAAAATCCCTTTGACGCTGACACATCTAATGTGGGCGTTGATATGCCTGTTTCCAACGTTGACACCCAACCATCACAATCCCAAACACCCCTTAACCAACCTACATCTATACCATCTTCTACACCATCTTCCACACCACCAGAATATAGGTTGATTAAACGCCAAAGGACTGCTGGAGTGTTCTCCTCTGGTGGTCCTAGCCATGTAGCAGAGAGAACCACCACCACAAGTGTGGCTGGTGACCTGGATGAGGCTGGGACTATTGGTTCTGGCTTAGAAGCTGGCCAAGACAGTCCCACCATAATTAAGTCCTCATCCATGCCCAATGAACCTAACTTGGGAGGTCAAATTCCCATTTTGGAAGAGGGCAGACTGGAACCTATGACGCTTTTAGAATTGACGGCTGTCTGCATTAGCTTGCAAAAGCAAAATGCAGACTTAGTACAAATTGTCAGTACCCAAGGCCTTGAACTCAAAGAATTGAGGGAGAGGATTGTTGTTTTGGAGAGTGCTCATTCAAGGGGAGGTATGGAGGAGTCTTCCAAAGGGGAGGAAGCAAGAAATCTGAGTGATAAGAGCAGTCAAGATGGTCAATCATTGGATATTGCTGAAGCTCTTACTAGTTTGAAGGAACAAAAAGGTTTTGATACGTCCTTAATCTCTCCAACAAATTTAAATTTATCATTTACAGATATGCTGAGAGAGGTTACACAAGGCGCTGAGGGAAAATATTTAAGCGTTGATAAGGCAAGTTTGGACGCTGACAGAAGTATTTTGGGCGCTGATAAAGGAAATTTGGGCGTTGACAGATCTGCTGAAGGAGGTGATGTATTCCAGTCATCATCTATCATCAAAGATGTTCCTACTCAGGTATTATCATCTACCTTACCAACAATTGAACCAACAGATAAGGGTAAGGGTAAGTTGGTAGAAGAAGTTGTTCCAAAGCATGCAGCTCAGGTTGAATTTGATAGAAGATTGGCTGAGCAAATAATGGAACAAGGTGAGAAGGAAAAGTCACCATTTGTTGTGACTTCTGAGGAAGAAAGTGATGGAGGCAGCTCAGATTCAAGTGTGATGATTGTTGAACCAGAAAGACTTGAGTATGGTGATGAGCTTGCTAGGGAAAGGCTGAGAGATTTGAAGTTGCAAATTGATTTTGATATGCCAGAGGTAGTTCAGATGTACAATTCTTGAGAAGAAAGCTGCATGGATAATCCAGACTTGACCATTTCTGATCAGATATGGGGTTTGGAAATTCTTCTTAGAGTTCAGCAGGATTGTAAGGTAATGTTGAAGTACAGGGCAAGCAACATTCTCTCTGAATTGAAAAGGGATAGAAGGAAGCTCTATTTTATGTTGCTCAAATGTCATGGAGTTGGATGGACACATCAGAAGCTGAAGGCTTTGACATTTGATGAGTTGGAACATAGGGCTTATCCTATTTGGGTGAAAGTGCAGGAAGAGAACACTTTCAGACTTCTTTCAGATGAAAGAAAGGAGCAACTTGCAGAAGAGATGGCAATCAAGAAAGCTATGATAGTCCCTAGACCAGTGAAGAAGGGATTTGTTCTTGAGTTTCCAAAAGATATGTCTCAACTGTATCCAAGTGAAGCAATCATTAGAAAGAGCCTCAAGCTCTCCCCATTAGAAGCTTCAGATATGGTTCATGTGTTACCACTAGATTCCAGGAATCCAATTGTAAGTTATGAAGAAGATGAATGTGGATTCTGGAAAATTGGAAGATTTGGAAAAGAGGTACACACTTTTACCACTCTCATATCTTTATTTGCAAGTTGTGACAGAGAAGACTTGGTAGACCTTTGGAGGTTGCTAGAGACCAAGTATGAGGCTGAAGCACCAACTTCAGTCAATGGAATAAAACTTTGGACCACATTCAAAAGAATGTGTGGGACAAATGAAGAAGATCCTGAAATATGGAAGGATCTTGAAGATGACCTCAGTGGTCTTCAATGGAGGTTATATTCAGCTGCAGGTGTATACCATTTGAGTTCTACAAAGTTTGCTGAGTATTTACTTGTAGATGCTCAGTATTTCATATCCAAGGCTGTTTTGGAGAAGATGAAGGACACCCAGTTGGAGATAGACTATACAAGTGACGTGGCAAAGAATTTGATCAGATTTATTTATTACCAATATGATAAGGTTTGTCAGACTCCTCCAAGTTCTTAATGTTTATTCAGAAACTTGATCATAAGAGTGGATATCAAGTTTAGGGGAGGATTGTTGGGAATAAATTTAGGCCAGAACACTTGAACGCTGACAAGAACAACTCAAGCGTTGACAAGAGCAAAGTGAGCGCTGACAGCATAAGCGTTGACAAGATAAAGTCAAGCGTTGACAGATTGAAGACAAGCACTGATGGAAGTTGTGAGCTACACGTATATTATATTCTAGATTACTTCTAGTAAGGATAGAAACGACAATGTATTTTCTATGTTTATCTTTACCTAGAATAATTGATTCGTAGCTTATTGTACAAGACTTCTTGTTCTATAAAAGAAGATCTTTTAGGTTAATGTTTAATATCAGTTTTCATAGTATTCGCAAGTTAAACCTTTCATTGTAATCAACAAGATTATTCTAATACAAGTGAAAGTTTGTTTAACATCATTGTGTTTTAGATCAAGTGTTAATTCCGCATAACACTTTGTTACTTTATTCATAAGCAAAGGTTTCTCTACGTGTAGTACTTGATCTAATCTCGTATACACAAAGCTAATCGATCTAAGTTTGGGATCAACATCTGGACCTATCTTTGATACTGAGCCAATTGAAAAGGTACCAACATATGATAAATATAATGTGTTTGCTAATGAACGACGACATCATGAGCAACCCGAAAGCATCAATGACACATATGTAATGGACACGGAGGATAGAAATATCTCAATGGATTCACAGAATATGTGTAATGATGACGGTAATGCTGCTCAGGATACTGACTAATACACGGATTTTACCCCAAGTATAAAATCTTATCGTCCGATCTTTTCGAATTGATTATTGGTAGAAAGTGCGACTCAATTGTCTTTTGGTGAATATGAAATTGGTTTGGTTTTGTTTATCTAATTTAAACTAATAGTAAGTAATTAAGTGTCGTTGAGTAAAGTAGAAGTTTAAAGCTTATACTAAAAATAACAAGTTAAAAATAAATGCTTGAAAATTTAAAGACAACATAAGAAAAATACTTGAACACTAAATAAAACTAACACTTAGAACTATGTAAAAACAAGAAACTAAAGCTACCGAAATATGCAAACTACACCCGTCGGAATACTGTAATCAAGCACCAATCGGAATATGTCACAATTCTGCCGTCGGAATGTTTCAAAATTACCTCAATCGGAATATTGGTCGGAATGAGTCTGATCAGAATATCTATTGTGGCAGATCGGAATAATGGGAAAAAGCACCAATCGGAATATTAACAAACCCCACCGTCGGAATAATACAACTTGTGGCTGTCGGAATATTGATGCTCAAATCGGAATGCTCAAAAAGGATCAAATCGGAATGTTACAAAATAGAACTCAGATCGGAATATTAGAAAATACCCCCAATCGGAATAACTAAAACATTCACACAATCGGAATATACCCAAAACCTGCCAGATTGGAATCTAAACACTTCTGCCGTCGGAATGTATAAACCCTAATCCGATCAGACGATCGGAATAAGGGGGTGCAATCGGAAAAATCAGAAACCCTTTTACGATTTGCCAATCGGAAAGAGGGGTGTGGTGGCTGGTTGGAATAAGCAGATCGGAAAGGGGTTTAGACCCTTTCTGATATAAATGGGATTCGGTAAAAAGCTAGTAATAAGCTATATTGAATAAGCTCACAACAAACTATAACAAATCAAAACTGAACCATATCAAATAAGCACTAATATCAACTTATCTAAACTTAAAATAAACAAACTTTTAAATCAAACCATAAAAATATGAACTTTTAAAGAAAACTTTTTTTTTAAAAGTAAATAAGCTAAACATGTAAAATAAGCCTATAAGCACAAGAATCTTAAAGCTTAATCAAATGAAAGCTTATGTAGGAACAAAAAGATTAACTTTTTAAGCACAAAACCATTAAGATCAACACGGATTTAATGTAATTCGCACCAAAATCAATCTAAAAATCAAAGAAAGGTAGAATGAGATTAAGGATTAAAAGCTTAACTAGAACTTGATTAATGAAATAAGCAATACACAAATGTTTAATCTTGAAAGATTAAAAGAAAAGATGAACTTAGTGAGAGAAAGTGGAGAACTTTCTCTCTCTAAAACTAGAAAGTAAAGTGCAAAATGAAAACTAAACTAAAAAGACTAACCACCCTCCTAATGTGTATTAGGAGGGTATTTATAGGAATGTGGAGGGAGTACATGTGTTGCTTCTTCTTTCTTTCTTTCTTCACGTCTTCTCGACTAGATTTAATTCTTTGTCTTTTCTTGACGTCGTCTCGGGATTTGAACTTGTCTTGATAATTTTCTTCTTTAATTTATACTCGATTTCTTCGACTTTATTAAACTTCCGTCTTTAGACTTTTCCTTCAATAAATCTTCAGAATAGGCCTTGGACTTCCGTTCTTTTTGCACTCTTGATCTTTTGACTCCGTCTTTTCCCGTTTTCTTCGATAAAAGCCCGTGAAAGCCCGTGTTTTCTTCCTTTTTAATCTTTTGGTCCTAAAACACAATAAAAACACAAACCACACATAATTCTGACTTTTACGACATAAAATACACGTTTTGGTCTTGTTATTATTGGAAATAAGTGGTAAAAGGATAAGTGTTTTCATACTTATTAAATCCCCTACACTTGACCATTGCAATGCCCTCATGCAATGCATTAATTTTAAAGCACGGTTTACATCTTCCATCATAAATAACCTACCTTGGCCTTTATTAAATACTAAACATAAAAAGATAGAAACAAGTAAAGAAATTAAAAACTTACATTGGGTTTTTTCTGCCATGAACGTTTATCATCCTCAAGTTTCACGTTCCCCATACCAAGCTTAAAAACGAGATCATTGTTATTATAAGTTAGCAGACTAACACGAATTCATGTGGGCCAATTATTCACTTAGACTCCCTTATTCCTAGGTGTATCTCTTATATTTTATTTTTGTCTTGAATGATCACGAGGATGCATTGTTTGACTTATTTTGATAGTTATTTAGGCTGAAAATAAAGTGAACGATTTAATCAATAGTTAGCTAAAGGACAAAATCTTTTAAAACTGCTTCTCGGGACCTCATAAAGTTCATATCTTGGCATAACTTGCTTCACGATTTGAGACCTTTCTCGGACCGATATTTGGCAGCGACTTCATACTTCGAATCTTGAGAGACGTTCATGAAATAATGGTCTTCTCTTCATAATAGGTATTTCTTCACTTGAAGTTTTGAGAGATTCTTCATCTTTGGACACGACTTCTTCATTTTTCTCCAATCTTTATTTTGGACTTTGATATACAACGATCCGCCTCCTTTTAGGACTTGGATCTATTTATCCTCATACCTTGCTATGGTCTTTTTGGATAGACTTCTCCATGATCTTTTGGGAATTATTTGCTTTTCGTCGTGTGTCTCGATCCTTCATATTGATTTTTGATAAATGATTCTTCACATCTCTTTTGGATCTTTAGAAACAGAATGTAGCCCTCATGCCTTGTTAGGGCCTTTTCGGACTCGCCAATCTTCGCATCCCGCTTCAATAAGTTATGCCTTGGCTATGAACTCTAATCCGTACCGAGCAACTTTTAAACGATGTTGGGCTAGAAGCTAAGTAACCTTTTAAATCGTACAACTTTATTTATTGCAGATAAATTTATCAACAAGCGAAGGGAGAATAGGCTTATAATTAACTCACATAAATTCACGAAAGAATACCAAACTTATAATTGACTCTATCATCTCTCGTCCTCCACATTTTAAAATCTCAAGGAATGAGACTCGTGGATGCTTAGCCTATTAAATCAAAGTTTTGGGTTTTCGAGTCATCTATAGGATCTTGCAAATTCTTGGACTTTTTCAAGTTTAGAAATCGCATTTTAAAGTTCCCGTGATAAACAACTCTCTAGGATCAATTATAGGAACTTGCGAAAAGTTCTTGTTCTTAACCCGTGAGAGTTAAGACTTTCGCGTTTTATAGCTCCCTATATAAAAGCCTAGCAAAACTTGACTTAAACACGTTAAGGATACTAGCTAGACTAAACTTAGATAAGTAAACTCGGGTTGAGTCAAAATATTCATGACTAAGAAAAATTTAAAACCACTTTATTGGAAATTTATTCTAGCAAGGAAAGAAAATAAACATAACAAAGGGAAATACAACTATACAACTAGGCCAAAATAGATTAAAAATTTTGAAAAATGTCGAAAAATCACGTTTTCCGGTTAAAACGAGTGCAAATTCATGGAAAAGACCACTTACTCCGATAGAAGTCTCCCCTACACTTGATATAAACATTGTCCTCAATGTTTAAGCATGTGGGAGTAAACTCCCCTACACTTAGGACATTGTGCACTTTGTTTAAATCTTGCTAAGGAAAGGACAACTAAAGTGATTTCAATGTGAACATATAAAATATGAAATATTGAATCACAAGAGTTTAGGATAGAACCGGGAAGATGGAAACACGGTATCACGGTTCGTCAACAGTCATCAAGGTGGATCTTTGAAGCTTTAATCCCTGCGTAGCACAAGAAACAAGACAACAAACACATACGGGGCTCCCCCTACAATTATTATGAAAGCAGTAAAGGATAGATCACGGGTTGCTTCCCGAGAAGCGCTTGTTTTTGTTCACCGAGTCACGAGCCTGACTCGACCCAATTTAGTTCATGGGGAACGTGGTGAGGGATGGAATCATCTCTTGAGAGATGTCCTCACCAAAGTACAGCTTCAAACGCTAGCCATTCACCTTGAAATTGGGCCCATTTGGCTGAGAAAGCTCAATGGTCCCATATGGAAAGACTTTGGTGACGGTGAATGGACCAGACCAGCGGCTCTTCAACTTGCCAGAGAAGATCTTCAACCGAGAGTTAAAAAGTAAGACTTGATCACCAACGTGGAACTCTCGGTTCTTAATCCTTGCATCGCAAATGATCTTGGTCTTCTCTTTGTAGATCAGTGAGTTCTCGTAAGCTTCATTCCTCAGTTCGTTGAGCTCGTTGAGTTGAATCTTGCGATGATCACCGGCTTTATTGATGTCGAAGTTAGCCCACTTCAAGGCCCAATGCGCCTTATGTTCCAGCTCGATGGGGAGGTGGCAAGCTTTCCCGTACACAAGACGATAAGGTGTACAACCGATCGGGGTCTTATAAGCAGTACGGAAAGCCCACAAAGCATCATCTAACTTATCGGCCCACGCGACACGATGCTCTCCCACAGTACGCTCCAAAATTCTCTTCAATCTACGGTTGGATATCTCGGCTTGCCCATTGGTTTGGGGATGATAGGCGGAGGAAAGACGGTGATTAACACCATACTTAGCCATGACTCTTGCAAATTGATCATTGCAAAAATGAGTCCCGCAGTCACTGATAATAGCACGAGGAACGCCGAATCGAGCAAAAAGCTGCTTTAAAAAGTTCACAACTGTGACAACCCTGGTTCTGAGGTTCGTCACTTAGTTTTATTTTGTGCTAGTTGCGTGTCTTTACGTGTTTATGTGCTTATTGGTGTGTATAGATTGTGGTTTGGATATCGTTTCCGGTACGGGGTACCTTGTGAATGAAACGATGTGTGATGATTTCATGTTCATGAGTTCACATGGTAGTGACTATGAAGTGAGATGGTGTTATTTGGTGGTTCTAAGTATACGTATATGTATTATAGAAAATCGTATTTTTACGATTTACGGTTTAGCATTTAGAGGTCGCGGATGAGGTAATTAGTCATATGAATATTTTTCGGGATGGTTTTAAGTCATTTAGGACTTAGTTATAAAGTTTATTTCAAAATTTGAGATTTTTTTAAAAGTGTATATTTTACGTCTTTTAGGGTAAAACGCGTAAATTTGACTAGTTTTACGGTTTTGTGGTTTTGGAAGCTTTAGGAGCTGAAACAAATTAAGGAAAATTAAAGTAATATTAATAACATAATATTAAATAATAAAAATAAAAAAAAAACGAATTTAGGGATGTCTGGGTCGGTTTAGACGCACCAAAGAAAAAAGAAAGAAGGGAAAAGCCCAAAACATGCCCAATGGACTTGTAATGGGATTAGGGGGCCTTTAGGACTTAACCAAACCCAACTCATAACCATAATAATCAGGTTTTTAACCTCCATAACATCTTCTAGCCGAAATTCATCAATGGTGGCCAATTAGGGTTCTTCAAAAATTAGGTTTTCTTCATCTTCTATTAATTCAAAGGTAAAACCTTCTTAACCCTTATCATATTAAATGTTTTTAATGTTTCTATGATCATATGATGGATTAGATTAGGGTTTTATTAAAAACAGTATATTAATCATATTTTACTGATTAAATAATTTAGGGCTTGTAATTAGAGGGATTAGGGTTAATTAATGAGGTTGATTTTGTTAAACCCGTTTTTAATAACTGGGCAGAATTTTGAGTCAATTGTTTTGATCATATCTGGAGTTCTAGGAACATTCAAGATGCGATCAAACTAGACCTGAAAAGGTATTTGAAGTAGCTTTCCAATGCAAGAAACTAGAACTAAATTGGAGGTCGGGAAGTGGGTCAAAAACAGGTTACAACAGTCGGAGGTCAAAACAGTTTTGAATTTAGCCTGTTTTCGTTTTTAGTTTTGGGTTGTTTGGGGTACTTAGGGTTGCATTGGGATCTTCTCACGAACATGAGAGATGGTTTATATATTGTAGTGAGTATCTGCACTTGAGCTAAGATTGTGGTTTAGGGTAAGACCCTCTAATGGTAATGAACTTTTCATACGTTTAAAATCAGTGAATTCTGGATAGGTAGCAATATATACACATATATCGGGGCCTTAACAGTAGCTTTAAGGTTAGGTCAAGTGGGAGGTTTTAACTAACATGTATAAAAGTGTGAATATTCCTTTTACAGAAACCATGGGTATATTTAAGTGGACGTTTGACTTAAAGTTTTGAGACCTAAAACTGGGACTGTTTTGTGTAAAATTATGAACGAGATAGCTATTAAACTTAACCAAGTTAGGGACTTGTTAACGAAGGGTAATGGGGTGATTAGGACTTAACAATGAGGTAATTATATGGGAATAGGCTAGATGTCCATCATAGGTTGATGAGCCATCTTGGTGATTGGTTCTGGTATTGATTGTGTGTTTTTGGTTTGTTAGCTCGTTGCTAGTGCGAGGACTTGTGAAGAAGCTATCATGTGAGTTTCATAGTCCCATGTTTACTATTGTTTTGACTTCCAAATGGGATGGAAGAGACACTGTGTTGAGTTATTTATAAATTGATGATGTGAATGTTTTTAAGGTTTGAGATGGACTTGTGTGTACATTATGTGATTAACTGCTATGTGATTCTTGTTTGTGTATGGTTTGGATCAGAAAGGTACATAGGTGTATGGGCGCCTATGGTACTATGGTTGTTGGTAAGGCGTGATTCCTTGGAAATTATGGTTGTTGGTAAGGCGTGATGCCTTGGAAATTATGGTTGTTGGTAGGCGTGATGCCTTGGTAATTGTGGTTGTTGGTAAGGCGTGATGCCTTGGAATTGTGATGATTGATTGAACCTGGATGCTAGTTGTTAATACATAATTGTAGCGCATTGTCCATATGTTATTGTATTGATGGTTGTTATTCACAGCTTATAACTGATTTAGCGTTGGAGTCTAAACCTATGACTCTCACCAACTTTATGTTGACGTGTTTTAGTGTCTCTTTCAGGTGATAACGTGGTTAAGCGTGAGAACTTATGTGGCTAGGATTTGGAGAGCGTAGGAATGCATATAGAAGGATATCCCCGTTTCTTTCTTAGTTTACCTTTATGTTTTTTTTATAAGTGATGCATGTTGGCACCTATATGTTTGATATGTTTGTGTTATTTGTTTGTCTCGGGTAAATGGTAGTATTGTTACCTATTTATCTAGACTCCTGCATGTTGAGATATTGTCATGACATTTGTGTCACCATTTATGACATTTCTTATTTCATTTAGTTATCTCTATAGACACGCCATGTTGTGATGATATCCATACGTCGCGCCCCATATTCCGCCATGGTGGGGTGTGACAGAATGGTATCAAAGACAATGATTATAGAGAATTAGGTTGCCTAGTCGCGTAGCCTAGTCTATAGCTTAAGGGTCCCTGCATATAGGCGTCATAGGAGTATGTGTGCATTTTATTATAATTGATGTGTTTGAATGTTATTTATTGTGATGTTTTGACTAGTATGAATTGAACCATAGTAAGTTCATACTTAGCCACATGTTATTTTCTTTTTGGGTTGTGACTAGTGCGGGTTGAACCATAATCGTCCACACTAGTCATTGTCGTATTTTGCTTAAATTGTACATTATAGTACATAATTTGGTACATGGTAGTTCTATCCTTTGTTGGGATATTTTATGTACCTGAGGTATAGTATTTTTTCTTTTGATGTTTAAGTCATGTTCCCTAAGAATCGTGTGGTGGTTCGAGTTACTAGGAGTACATGGGTAGGAAGGATTTTAAGCCGTTTCTACTCTTATGGGCGACATGACTTATAACTGATTATGTTTTCGTTTTGGATTTAGTCTAGGCTGTTTTAGCTAGACTATGGATTTCTGTATTCCAAGAGTTTTATTATGTTATTTTTATAGATGGAGTTTTGGATCTTATTGGTTATGTGGTTATGAGCTTATGTGAGTAGATGGATTTATGTGTTATATGTTGTATTGATTCTTATAAGTGTCATCATAGGAGGGAGTGCATTGGGGAAAGGGTAATTGTATAAGTATGGTGGCCAACATAGTTATACAAGTACCACAACTTCAATGGGTTCCCAAGTATGGTTGCATGAAAGAGGGTTAGTACATGCTTGTATATGATGAGATGTAGAATTTGGGTATACGTATTATATATGAGTTTATGCAATGGCTACCTACGATATGGCTATTGTTCTTTTTGTGTTATATGTTTTGGGTTATAGTTGTGTTGTGTGATTTTGGGGTCACACGATATGGTTTGGTTTTGGAGGTGGGCTTTATGCCTTGTTGTGGCACGGTGAGATGGTGATTACTCATATGAAAAAACGAGCGTATAACGCGATTGATTGACTTACGTGTATGATAACGAGTATGTTTGGGGGATTCAATAGGTATACATATGCGGATGTATATATACTACTATGTGTTAAGTTATGGTATATGGTCGTTCACTAGTTATTATAACTTGAACGTACCTTGTGTTTGTTCGTGTTTTATGGTGCTGGAGTTTGGTGGAGTTTCAACGACGTTTTGAATCTTTTGAATTGTGTCTTGTAGCGTATTCTTTGAGTTTCGTATTTCAGGTGTACGTTTTAAAACGGTGTTCTTGGTTTTAAGTCTATTGAAATAACCTGGGATTTCTTTTGAGATAATGAAATCTTTTGTGTTGAGTCTTACATTTCTTTTGGTTGGTATATGGAAAAAGGGGACTTGGAAATCTAGTATAGGGTTAGATTGTTGGTCGTATTCGGTAAAATAAGGGTAAGGTGTTGGGGTCGTGTTTGAAACAAGATGTAACATAAGATTTCTTTTTAGTCAACACTTATTTATTTCAAATTCTAAAAGACTTTCTTTAAAATAAAGCGAAGTAAAATTTATTTCTACTTACATAGTTTATATAATTGGGTTTAACCGATTCACGTCATTTATAATTATTAATTGAAGGTTAAATTGAGTTTATGAAGATTTCACATACAATTTTATCTTTCATTTATATAAAACTGTTTTGGTCATAACTTGCTCGTTTTTAGAGCTTTTTGAGTGATTCAAAAGCCAAAAATTATGTACTCGGAACGACTTTTCAAATATTCAGAAAGTATAGTCATGGGAGGTCAGTGGACTGGTCGGAATTGTTGTACAAGTGTCGGGTTCAAGGTTGAGTTTTGAATAGTAGTTTATTTTTATTTGGGGTGCACGGGATACCTAGTCCTTGGGTTGAGTTTTGAGATCGCCTAGAAGGTTGTTTGTAGATGGTTTGAGTCACATAGATGTGGGGAGGTAAAAAAAATAATAATAATAAATAAGAGTATATTCTTTTGGAAAGGTCGGTCTTTTGCACGGTTTAAATAATATGTTGCGGGGCGTAATATGTATTGGTTGCCATTGGGTATTTCTTGGATTATTTTTCGTTGTCATGGGTCATTTTGAATTGATACATGTTCTGGGTTTGAGTTTTCTTTTGAGTCTCGTGGTTTTTGACTTGTTTTAATTGGTGCACGTGAAATGTCGTTAGTTATCCGTTGGTTTGATTCGTTGATCGTATCTGATGGATTCAGGATGTAGTTTTGGTTTCGTATTGTTCGGGAGCGTTGAGGTAGTCGTATGAAAGACTTGGTCGCGCCTACACGCTTAAGTAGGTGACCATGAGAGAACGGTCGGAATACCCTTAGTGGGGAGGAAAGAAATTCGTAGACGAACTAGTGTGGTCATGAGGTCTCTTAGGAGTACCAAGGAGATGAATAGAGATTTGTGGGATATTAGCACAAGTAACGCGCCATAGAGAGTGTTGGAAGGGGAAATAATACCTCAAAGGTATTTATGATTGTTCGTAGGGCATGTAAGTTTTCCGAAAATTTCCTGAAATTTAGTAGGTTTGCCTATTACTGTGAGGTAGAACCATAAATAGAGCAAGTAGGAGAAGTGAAAGGAGTTGTAGTTAGTGCCCTTCTAAGGCAAATCGTTGATGGAGTGATTTAAAAACAAGAGCTGTTAGAGATTGCAAGGAATGCCAGATAAAAGTTGAGTTACTTAGTAGTAGATTGGATGTGGAAAGAGGTTGAGTGGTCTGATGAGAGGAAGTACCGGTCTTTTAAGATGCGTGTAGAATTTTGCAAGTAGAACAAGGTAGGAATTTATTCGTATTGCCGCTAAGAGAGGGTGCAAGGAGGACATAGTTGAAACTGCTAAGGATGTTGTATGAACACTTTGGGTTTACGGTTATGTATTTGGCTTCCACAAAGCACTAGCGGTTTTCATGGTGTCAATGAACCAAGTGTGCATGAACGTGTATAAACGAGTTGTCATCGGGAGCGTCGACGACATCTTGAACTACTCAAATCTGAGAAGGAGAGTGAGGCGAATTATGTGTTGGTTTTGGAGTGGAGTTATACGTGAGATTTTCGAGTGTGAGTTTTTAGTATTAAGTTTACCATGATGAGTAGTTAGAGATGATGGCGTATCATGGAACCAGCAAGGGGCGAAGTGAAGAAGGATGAGGAAGCGTTTTGGAGGCTGAAGAGGTGGATTGGATAATGAGCCGATCTTGGCATTATCGGAAGGACCGGATGAATTCGCGAAGCATGACGATACGTGGAGCAAGGATTTGGACGCGTACGAGGACGACAAAGAAAGGCGATCGCTTATACGTTGCAGGAACTGAAGATTTGGAAGAACTAGATGGACTTAGTTAGTGGGGCTGGATTGTTATATCTGCCTAGAATAATAGAGGCATTTGGTGTACGAGACGTGGAGAATGATCTATACGGATCATGAACGTCTCCAACACATATTCAATCATCTTGATTGAACTTTTGGCAAAGGTGATGGGTGGAGTTAAGTGATGAAAGAAAATTGCAAGGCCAAGTACCATCTGGGAAAGGCAAGTATGGTTGATGAGACATGGAATAAGAAGAATAAAGTGAAGCAGAGACGAACTGGAAAAATATGGATGACGTATTAGGGTGATTTGGATGAAGGGTGTAGGTTGCACAAGTTGAGTTGTCTAAAGCGGAGAACGCGTCAACCTGTAAGTTGCGTGGCTTGGATAATCATATGGAGAAAAGGGACGTAGACTATACTTCCTACATAGATAGGAGTAGCTTAGAAAGGGCGATGTAAGGACAAAGTTGGTGAAAGGGATACATAATGCGGTGGAGGAATAAGTACGACGAGAGTTGGGTGATAGACGATAGACTAACTAATTCATCTCATATTTTAAGAGGAATGAAAAGTCACGTAGTTGAGAAGTTGGAAGGATTGCGTACGGATGTGATGGAATAGAGGATTTTGCGTAAAAGTTAGCCTAATATGTATGGAATGCCTTATGAAGGATTATGGCAAGGGAAGAAACGATGGGAAGCATCACATCGTGATGTATGGTAGGAGTTGAAGAAGAAGAAGGAAGTGTGTATAGAAGCGAAGCATGAATGAAATAGGTCGAGATAGGAACCGAAGGTAAAACTTTGGTAGAGCTTAATGAGTAGAATAAAGCACAAGTAGGCTAATACTGTCGTAGTGTGGAAAAGGAAATGGCACTGACCTATACTGATTTATTTAGAGGTAGTTAGGAAACTCGTTAGCGATGGCTGAGTTTTCATATAATGATAGTTATCATACTAGAAGTCGATAAATGTCATTTGAGGCACTATATGAAAGGATAGGGTGAGTTGCCCCTATTGTGGACTAGAATTGGTAAAAGAGGCTACTAATGTGGTAATGATGGTTGTGGAAAGGATGAGAGCAACAAGGGATGCTATGTAGAAAAGGAGGAAACCACTAGAGTTAGTGACAAAGTTATGTAGGGAGTTTCACCCATAGTAATGGGTGGTATGTTTTGGTAAAATGGAAGAGTTGATGTAGAGTTTTGTAGGTCCATTTATGATCTTTAGAAAGATCGGACCATTAGCTTATGAGCATAGAATTTCCTGGGGGAAATGAGTTGTATACATGATACATTTCATGTATTGAGATTGGTAAAGGTTTTTTGAGAATGCATTTTGCATGTACGGTTATTCGGGACTTGTGTTAATGAGAGTTTTTGTTTTATCAAAGAGTCATCTAGGAGATTTATTGACTGTGAGGTCAAGAGTTTGGCAATGAGTTTAATTGTTTTTGGTTTGTATATGTGGTATTTTGAAACTTGAACTAAAGTTCACGTGGAAATGAGAGGAGTTCTTTTAGAACAAGTATCCTCGTGTGATTTGTTGTCTGTGTGTTTGATCCTAAGGAGTAAATCTCGGGACGAGATTTCTATTAGGAGGGAGTGATGTGACAACCCTGGTTTTGAGGTTCGTCACTTAGTTTTATTTTGTGCTAGTTGCGTGTCTTTACGTGTTTATGTGCTTATTGGTGTGTATAGATTGTGGTTTGGATATCGTTTCCGATACGGGGTACCTTGTGAATGAAACGATGTGTGATGATTTCATGTTCATGAGTTCACATGGTAGTGACTATGAAGTGAGATGGTGTTATTTGGTGGTTCTAAGTATACGTATATGTATTATAGAAAATCGTATTTTTACGATTTACGGTTTAGCATTTAGAGGTCGCGGATGAGGTAATTAGTCATATGAATATTTTTCGGGATGGTTTTAAGTCATTTAGGACTTAGTTATAAAGTTTATTTCAAAATTTGAGATTTTTTTTAAAATTGTATATTTTACGTCTTTTACGGTAAAACGCGTAAATTTGACTAGTTTTACGGTTTTGTGGTTTTGGAAGCTTTAGGAGCTGAAACAAATTAAGGAAAATTAAAGTAATATTAATAACATAATATTAAATAATAAAAAAAAACGAATTTAGGGGTGTTTGGGTCGGTTTAGACGCACCAAAGAAAAAAGAAAGAAGGGAAAAGCCCAAAACATGCCCAATGGACTTGTAATGGGATTAGGGGGCCTTTATGACTTAACCAAACCCAACTCATAACCATAATAATCAGTTTTTTAACCTCCATAACATCTTCTAGCCGAAATTCATTAATGGTGGCCAATTAGGGTTCTTCAAAATTAGGTTTTCTTCATCTTCTATTAATTCAAAGGTAAAACCTTCTTAACCCTTTTCATATTAAATGTTTTTTAATGTTTCTATGATCATATGATGGATTAGATTAGGGTTTAATTAAAAACAGTATATTAATCATATTTTAATGATTAAATAAATTAGGGCTTGTAATTAGAGGGATTAGGGTTAATTAATGAGGTTGATTTTGTTAAACCAGTTTTTAAAAACTGGGCAGAATGTTGAGTCAATTGTTTTGATCATATCTGGAGTTCTAGGAACATTCAAGATGCGATCAAACTAGCCCTGAAAAGGTATTTGAAGTGGCTTTCCAATGCAAGAAACTAGAACTAAATTGGAGGTCGGGAAGTGGGTCAAAAACAGGTTACAACAGTCGGAGGTCAAAACAGTTTTGAATTCAGCCTGTTTTCTTTTTAAGTTTTGGGTTGTTTGGGGTACTTAGGGTTGCATTGGGATCTTCTCACGAACATGAGAGATGGTTTATATATTGTAGTGAGTATCTGCACTTGGGCTAAGATTGTGGTTTAGGGTAAGACCCTCTAATGGTAATGAACCTTTCATACGTTTAAAATCAGTGAATTCTGGATAGATAGCAATATATACACATATATCAGGGCCTTAACAGTAGCTTTAAGGTTAGGGCAAGTGGGAGGTTTTAACTAACATGTATAAAAGTGTGAATATTCCTTTTACAAAAACCATGGGTATATTTAAGTGGACGTTTGACTTAAAGTTTTGAGACCTAAAACTGGGACTGTTTTGTGTAAAATTATGAACGAGATAGCTATTAAACTTAACCAAGTTAGGGACTTGTTAAGGAAGGGTAATGGGGTGATTAGAACTTAACAATGAGGTAATTATATGGGAATAGGCTAGATGTCCATCATAGGTTGATGAGCCATCTTGGTGATTGGTTCGGGTATTGATTGTGTGTTTTTGGTTTGTTAGCTCCTTGCTAGTGCGAGGACTTGTGAAGAAGTTATCAGGTGAGTTTCATAGTCCCATGTTTACTATTGATTTTGACTTCCAGATGGGATGGAAGAGACACTGTGTTGAGTTATTTATATATTGATGCTGTGAATTTTTTTAAGGTTTGAGATGGACTTGTGTGTACATTATGTGATTAACTGCTATGTGATTCTTGTTTGTGTATGGTTTGGATCGGTAAGGTACATAGGTGTATGGGCGCCTATGGTACTATGGTTGTTGGTAAGGCGTGATGCCTTGGAAATTATGGTTGTTGGTAAGGCGTGATGCCTTGGAAATTATGGTTGTTGGTAAGGCGTGATGCCTTGGTAATTGTGGTTGTTGGTAAGGCGTGATGCCTTGGAATTGTGATGATTGATTGAACCTGGATGCTAGTTGTTAATACATAATTGTAGCGCATTGTCCATATGTTATTGTGTTGATGGTTGTTATTCACAGCTTATAACTGATTTAGCGTTAGTTTCTAAACCTATGACTCTCACCAACTTTATGTTGACGTGTTTTAGTGTCTCTTTCAGGTGATAACGTGGTTAAGCGTGAGAACTTATGTGGCTAGGAATTGGAGAGCATAGGAATGCATATAAAAGGATATCCCCTTTTCCTTCTTAGTTTACATTTATGTTTTTTTTATAAGTGATGCATGTTGGCACCTATATGTTTGATATGTTTGTGTTATTTGTTTGTCTCGGGTAAATGGTAGTACTGTTACCTATTTACCTAGACTCCTGCATGTTGAGATATTGTCATGACATTTGTCTCGCCATTTATGACATTTCTTATTTCATTTAGTTATCTCTATAGACACGCCATGTTGTGATGATATCCATACGTCGCGCCCCATATTCCGCCATGGTGGGGTGTGAAAACAACCACCCTCGCATCGTTCGTAGGGAGAGCCTTAGCTTCAACCCATTTAGAAACGTAGTCAACGGCTACGAGGATGTACTTGTTCCCTTTGGAAGATGGAAATGGCCTCATAAAGTCGATGCCCCATACGTCAAAGATTTCACATTCTTGTATGAAATTTTGAGGCATCTCATCCTTATGTGTGATCTTGCCTTGGCGTTGGCAAGCATCACAATGCTTAACCATTTCGTGAGCGTCACGATAAATGGTGGGCCAATAGAATCCAGAGTCAAACACTTTTTTAGCGGTGTAGTTGGGACCAAAGTGACCACCGGTGGGTCCTTTGTGGCAAGCCTGGAGAATGTCAAAAGCTGCCGGTCCGTCAACATATCGACGAATGATCAGATCAACATAATGTTTGAATAGATAAGGTTTATCCCAAAAGTAAGTCTTAACATCATTCAAGAACTTCTTCTTTTGTTGGGATGTTAACCCTTTGATGAGGATACCACCCGCTAAGTAGTTTGCAATGTCGGCAAACCACGGGGTGTCATCAAGATTGAGATTTATAGACATTAAGGTCTCAAGGGGAAAAGAGTCATTGATGTCTTTGTTCGGATGATCCCCTTGATATGGATCCTCAAGTCGACTCAGATGATCCGCGGCTAGGTTTTTGGATCCCTTTTTGTCACAAATTTCAATGTTGAATTCTTGAAGGAGTAAAACCCAGCGAAGAAGTCTTGGCTTAGAGTCGTGCTTAGTCATCAAGTACTTCAACGCGAAATGGTCCGTGTATACGATGGTGGTGGATAAAACAAGATAGGGGCGAAATTTTTCAAAAGCATAGACAACAGCTAAGAGCTCTTTTTCGGTTGTCGTATAATGCAATTGAGCCCCCATCATTGTTTTGCTAGCATAGTGGATTGGTTGGAAGTGTTTATTCACTCTTTGGCCCAAAACCGCACCAATAGCAAAGTCGCTAGCATCGCACATCAATTCAAAGGGTAGCTCCCAATTAGGGGTAACCAAGACCGGTGCCTTAGTTAGCTTATCCTTCAGAAGATTGAAGGCTTCGATACACTCTTTAGAAAAGATAAAAGGAGTATCTTTTTCCAAGAGGTGGGTCATCGGGCGAGCGATTTTATAGAAATCATGAATGAATCGACGATAGAAGCCCGCACGACCCAGAAAACTTCTCACACCCTTCACGGTTGAAGGTGGAGGTAATTTGGCTATGACATCTACTTTAGAACGGTCGACTTCAAGACCGGCTTTAGAGATTTTGTGTCCTAGCACAATGCCTTCTTTTACCATAAAATGGCATTTTTCCCAATTCAGAACAAGGCGAGTGTCTTCGCACCGCTTAAGCATACGTTCCAAATTGGCAAGGCAAGAAGAGAAGGAATCCCCAAAGACCGAGAAATCATCCATGAAGACTTCCATGGTTTGCTCAACCATGTCATGGAAGATAGCCAACATGCACCTTTGGAAAGTCCCGGGGGCATTACATAAGCCAAAAGGCATCCTTTTGTAGGCAAATGTGCCATAGGGACAAGTGAATGTTGTCTTCTCTTGATCTTGGGGATCGATGGGTATTTGGAAATAACCCGAGAAACCATCAAGAAAGCAGCAATATTCATTACCCGCTAAACGTTCAAGCATTTGGTCCATAAAAGGTAGAGGGAAATGATCCTTTCTCGTGGCATCATTGAGTTTGCGGTAGTCTATACAAACTCTCCACCCAGTAACGAGACGGGTAGGAATCAACTCGTTGTTTTGATTGGGCACAACGGTGATTCCGCCTTTCTTAGGCACACAATGGACTGGACTAACCCATGGTGAATCCGAAATAGGGTAAATCATACCCGCATCAAGAAGTTTGATAACCTCTTTTTTGATGACTTCATGGATTTTAGGATTCACCCTTCGTTGGCTTTGAATTGTGGGCTTAAAGTCGTCCTCTATGAGAATTTTATGTGTGCAAAAGTGAGGATCAATTTCGCGAATGTCGGAGATTTTCCAAGCGATAGCTCTTTTATGCTTCTGCAACACGGCGATAAGTCGTGCTTTTTCTTCTTCTTTCAGGTCCTTTGCGATGATGACCGGTAACTTCTCGTTGTCTTCAAGGAAAACGTATTCAAGATGAGGAGGTAGGTCCTTAAGCTCAAGAGTGGGAGGATCCCAATAGATGGTGAAATTAACGATGGATCATCATTAGTCACCTTTTTAGGAGAAGGAGGAGAAGACGGGTCTTCATTGAGAAGTCTCTCAATAGTACGAATGTCTTCATCCCAATCAGTGGAGGAATTATCATACTTAATATCGAGAGGACCTAAGCTAGCTTCGAAATCATCCAAGTCACTTTCTCCAAAAGGAGTCAGTGCCGGAGCAATTGAGGCAACGATCTCAACATTGGGTAGAGAAGAGAGAGTACTTTTGCAAGCATCATGAAAATGTTCTTCACAAGCCTCATCGAGAACATCAATAGCATTAACACTCTCATATGAATAAGGTTGCTTAGAAATCTTACCCATGTTGAAGACAATTTTATCGTCACCAACTCTCATGATTATTTCGCCCGCGGCTACATCAATGAGAGTGCGACCGGTCCTCAGGAATGGACGTCCAACGATTAATGGAACACGGGGGTCCATCTCGTAGTCAACGACAACAAAATCCGCCGGGAAGGTGAATTTGTCAACGCCAACAAAGACATCTTCGGCTATCCCCACTGGATAAGCAACCGTACGGTTGGTTAATTCCAAAGTCATTTTGGTGGGGACTAGCTCGGGGAGAGATAATTGCTTCCAAACACTTAAAGGCATTAAGTTTATACTGGCACCTAGATCGACTAAGGCCATGCAATTCTCTACTCCCGGGAAGTTGCAGCGAATCAAGAAGCGACCCGGATCACCAAGTTTGGTGGGCAATTTCCTTAAGAGCACTGCGGAGCAGTTCTCATTAAGTTGGCTCTGAGCAATGTCAAGAAGCTTCTCCTTGTCACTTAGAAGATCTTTAAACATTTTCGCGTATTTGGGCATGTGAGCGAGAGCCTCGACAAAGTAGATGTTAAAATTCAATTGTTTAAACATTTTTAGGAAGTTCGAAACTTGAATATCATCCTTGCTCTTTTGCTTCTCTTTCCTCAACCTTGAAGGATAAGGTATATTGGATGAAGAAGAAGGCTTTATGGAAATAGGATCACTCACAACCACGGGTGGTGGGGAAATGGGGATAGAAGGTGAAGGACGTGAGGAAAGTTGCTCTTTTTCCTTGTTCACAATCACGGGTGGAGGTGTAGGAAGCTCGGGTTCCGTATAACCTTTTCCACTACGAGTGGTGATTGCTTTCATCTCCCCTCTTGTATTCGCAACGGTGTTACTCGGAAGAGTACCCGAAGAAGAGGGTTGATTACCTTGGATAAGCGAACTGATCATATCATGTATGTTAAGCGCTTGAGTGCTGAAAGAGTCTCTGATGTCTGCACGAATTTCATTGCTTTGTTTTGCCATGTCATTCCTTAGCTTGGCTAGAATATCGTTCCCTTGTTTCGCCATTTCGCCCTTCAAGTTGATGACTTGACTCTGAAGATTCGTCACCATCTCTCGATTAGTCTTCATGAACGTCTCGACATCTTGATTCATTGCCATCGGTTGATTGAGAGGTGGAGCTTGGTAAGCTTGAGAATTTCCTTGAGTTGGGTATGGGTTTCTTTGGGATTGATATTGATTGGTAGCACGAGGTTGGGATTGATTGTTTCGGTTATAGCTTTGTTGTTGGTTTTGGTTAGTAGGAGGGAAACCGGGTGGAGCAAGATAGTTGTTTGAACGATAACTTAGCAAGCTACGGTCTCCTTGAAGACAAGCTTGATAGCCTCCCGTGGGATAAGTACCGTATGCTGCGTTAATGTTTTCAGAAAATTGCCTTGGGTAGAAGGACAATCATTGTAAAAATGAGGACCACCACATGTGTCACAAGAAATAGCAACGGCTTTAGCTTGTTGAAAGTGTTTTGTGGCCATGGACATGAAATCCTTGTACATATCCGCGATTTGTCGGGTAAGTTCAGTTATCTCGGGATTGGAAGTAGTAGAAGAAACATTGACTCTCGAGTTAGATCTTGAGGATGCAGATGAATCCCAATTCTTGTGGTGAGTAGTCATGTTTTCAATCAACTCTCTACACTCCTCCGGTCTCCTTTTCATAAAAGTACCACCGGCGGCGGCATTGATCGTGTCACGATCACGAAAAGTGAGACCATTGTAAAAGGTATAAATGAGAGTGACGGGGAGCATGTTATGGTTCGGACAGCGGTCGATCAAATCATTGTATCGTTCCCAAGCATCGAAGAGCGATTCATCATTGTCTTGCATGAATCCACTAATTTGGTTACGAAGGCTTGTGACCATGGATGGAGGGAAGTAGCGCGACAAAAAGCATTGAGTCATGTCATTCCACGTATGAATAGAATTCTTCGGGAGACGGTCAAACCATTTTTCGGCATGGTGAGAAAGCGAGTGGGGAAAAAGTTGAAGGCGAAGGTCATCCATAGAAACACCAGGGCACTTCATGCTTTGGGTGATGGTAATGAATTTGTCGAGGTGTTTGTTGGCATCATCATCCGGAAATCCGCGAAATGGGTTAGTTTGCACTTGTTGGATCATGTGATGCTTCAACGAAAACTCCTGAGCCGTGACGTGCATTGGCGCAATCGGGCCTCCGCGTCCGTTCATGGTGGGTTGACACAATTCCTCCATTGTTCGTAAATCATGTAGGGGGACATTGTTGTTGTTGTTGTTATTCAAATTGGGTAGAGGTGGGTTATTATTGTTGTTATTAACACCAACCATATCTAGATCTTCACGAGTCTCGGGCTCAGAATAGTTCGAAGATCTAGTACGCATACACCTGCAGAAGAAAAATATACACAGAGAGAATATATATATAATCTTTTTGGTGCAAAATCTTTTAGAAAAGAATTGCTTTTTCTGATTTTTTAATGTTTTTGTATTTTTGAAGAATTTTATATTTTTTAGGGTTTTTGAAAATTTTTGAAGCAAGGAAAATAACGTTCAAAGAACGGATCCCAAAATTCAATGCTCTCTCACTAAAAACCTTTAATCATAACGAAAAGAGCCGGCAGCGGCGCCATTTAATACACGGATTTTACCCCAAGTATAAAATCTTATCGTCCGATCTTTTCGAATTGATTATTGGTAGAAAGTGCGACTCAATTGTCTTTTGGTGAATATGAAATTGGTTTGGTTTTGTTTATCTAATTTAAACTAATAGTAAGTAATTAAGTGTCGTTGAGTAAAGTAGAAGTTTAAAGATTATACTAAAAATAACAAGTTAAAAATAAATGCTTGAAAATTTAAAGACAATATAAGAAAAATACTTGAACACTAAATAAAACTAACACTTAGAACTATGTAACAACAAGAAACTAAAACTATCGAAATATGCAAACTACACCCGTCGGAATACTGTAATCGAGCACCAATCGGAATATGTCACAACTCTGCCGTCGGAATGTTTCAAAATTACCTCAATCGGAATATTGGTCGGAATGAGTCTGATCGGAATATCTATTGTGGCAGATCGGAATAATGGGAAAAAGCACCAATCGAAATATTAACAAACCCCACCGTCGGAATAATACAACTTGTGGCTGTCGGAATATTGATGCTCAAATCGGAATGCTCAAAAAGGATCAAATCGGAATGTTACAAAATAGAACTCAGATCGGAATATTAGAAAATACCCCCAATCGGAATAACTAAAACATTCACACAATCGGAATATACCCAAAACCTGCCAGATCGGAATCTAAACACTTCTGCCGTCGGAATGTATAAACCCTAATCCGATCAGACGATCGGAATAAGGGGGTGCAATCGGAAAAATCAGAAACCCTTTTCCGATTTGCCAATCGGAAAGAGGGGTGTGGTGGCTGGTCGGAATAAGCAGATCGGAAAGGGGTTTAGACCCTTTCTGATATAAATAGGATTCGGTAAAAAGCTAGTAATAAGCTATATTGAATAAGCTCACACCAAACTAGAACGAATCAAAACTGAACCGGATCAAATAAGCACTAATATCAACTTATCTAAACTTAAAATAAACAAACTTTTAAATCAATCCATAAAAATATGAACTTTTAAAGAAAACTTTTTTTTAAAAGTAAATAAGCTAAACATGTAAAATAAGCCAATAAGCACAAGAATCTTAAAGATTAATCAAATGAAAGCTTATGTAGGAACAAAAAGATTAACTTTTTAAGCACAAAACCATTAAGATCAACACGGATTTAATGTAATTCGCACCAAAATCAATCTAAAAATCAAAGAAAGGTAGAATGAGATTAAGGATTAAAAGCTTAACTAGAACTTGATTAATGAAATAAGCAATACACAAATGTTTAATCTTGAAAGATTAAAAGAAAAGATGAACTTAGTGAGAGAAAGTGGAGAACTTTCTCTCTTTAAAACTAGAAAGTAAAGTGCAAAATGAAAACTAAACTAAAAAGACTAACCACCCTCCTAATGTGTATTAGGAGGGTATTTATAGGAATGTGGAGGGAGTGCATGTGTTGCTTCTTCTTTCTTTCTTTCTTCACGTCTTCTCGACTCGATTTAATTCTTTGTCTTTTCTCGACGTCGTCTCGGGATTTGAACTTGTCTTGATAATTTTCTTCTTTAATTTAGACTCGAGTTCTTCGACTTCATTAAACTTCCGTCTTTAGACTTTTCCTTCGATAAATCTTCAGAATAGGCCTTGGACTTCCGTTCTTTTTGCACTCTTGATCTTTTGACTTCGTCTTTTCCCGTTTCTTTGATAAAAGCCCGTGTTTTCTTCCTTTTTAATCTTTTGGTCCTAAAACACAATAAAAACACAAACCACGCATAATTCCGACTTTTACGACATAAAATACACGTTTTGGTCTTGTTATTATTGGAAATAAGTGGTAAAAGGATAAGTGCTTTCACACTTATTACTGACTCGGATGAGGACCGTGATTTGCTTGCGTCTATAATTGATTCTTTAAAACATGAAATTGAGAAAAACAAAGAGGCTAATAAACGTTTGAAGCAAGTAAACACTTCCTTAGCCGAGGAGATTGACAGGCTTAAAGAGTGTGATTATGTAAAAGAAGCTGATCGACGAGTTCCAATAGCTAATGGTTTGGTATATGAACATAAGGTGCTCAACGAACATTATTGTTCTGAAGTAACACACGAAATTAATATGTCAAAACAAAAGATATCAGAACTTGAAGAACAACTGCTGCTACATAAACTCCAGATTACTGAGTTAGAGTCGGTTCACAAAGAACAAAATGAGTTTTCTAAAACTCGTAAAGAAAAGGATATTGAAAAAATTCTTGCTTTGGAAAAGAGAGTCGAAACGTTAAACAACATTTTTTACAAAACGAGCCAGTCTATTCAAACCATGAATATGCTCAATAGAAATATGAAAACGAGTTTTGTCAAGCCTGAATATCTCAAGAAAGTTCAAAGTACCAAGCCTGCTCTTTATGTTATCGGTTGTTATGTTGATAATCTTGCTCTTGTGCTTTCACCTTACTGCGAGAAATCATTCGTCATCAAGAAGAAAGTCGATCAAGCTTAAGTTATTTAATAAACCTTTCTGATTCTGATCATTATATTAAGTTTGTTCCTCAAAAAGAACTTTCCAAAGAACAAAAGATGTATAATAGATTTCCACCACCAAGTGATGAACCCCAAAAGAAAGTTTCTTTAAAAAGGAGTTTCAAAAAGCAATCAATTTTGTTAGAAAAGCAAATTTTGGATGAAAAACGTAAATGGGATGAGAAAAGAAAAAGTGTTCAGCAATTTGAGTTTATAAAACAAGGGGTTTTAAAATTGTACAAAGGTGTCGTCGACTATGAAAAAGTTTCTAGGGATACCGTTTGGAATATTAAACCTAACCCACAAGTAGAAATCGTCATTCAACAATGCATTGTTCCAACCATTGATGATCTTTCAAAAGTGTGGAAATGTTTTATAACGCTCTCACTGAGGAAATGTTAACTGATTTAAGTTATGTTAAATCTCTTGAAGATGAAGTTGATTTTCTTCAAACTAAATTAAAGACACAAGAACACCAACTTTCTAACGAAATTGATCGACTTTCTAAGGAATACTTTTATGTTGACCATATGAATGCTATACTTGGTGTGTATACCGATCTTGATCAATATTGTCATGTAGCATGTCTAGTGTCAGAAACGGACGAGAAATGTCGCAATCTTGAAGTAGAGCTTTTGAAACAAATTCAGTCATATAACAAACTTTCGATATGTTTTTCCCAACTTGAGAAACACTCCATTTCTCTTGAACTTGCTTTACAAGAAGGTGAAAAATCTCATAATCATAAAATATGTCAAGAAATGACAGCTTCTTCTGTTCGTCAATTAAATGAAAAAGGTTTCGAAATAAATGATTTGAAATCTCAGCTACAAGAAATGGACATAGCCATCAATGAGTTACAAAACTCATTGAGAAAATGAAAGGAAAGTCTGAATTGGGTAAACCATCCGCCGTTCGTCAACCGAATGCAGTTAAATGCCCTAAATCGTCTATTTTGGGCAAACCCCCATAGACTTTGCCTAAGCTAGGAACTGATAAGAGCACAAATGTGATAGCACCTGGAATGTATAAGATGAACACTAGGTCCACTCAAACTGGAACATCGCAGTTACCTCAGAATACTAGGAAAACTAATCAACGTGTGTCTTCTTCTACAAGAGTAACTCCCACTACTAGCGTTAGCGGACCACAACTTAAGAGAACTAGAATTCAAGATAGAGTCATGCCTAACAATAGTCAAGGGAAGAAGATGGAAGTAGAAGACCACCGTAGGAATTTTAAGTTTTCTAAGAATAAAATGTCTGTAACTGCATTTAATGACAGTTTGAATGTTAAGACATCAAATGTTGAATTTGTTTGTATTGAATGTGGAAAATGTGTCGTACTTTCAATCATGATGCTTGTGCTTTTAATCATAATCGCGAGAATGCTAGAACTAGGAAGCCTATTCTTGTGCCTACTAGTACTAGAAAACCCACACGAACTTTGAACCAATCCACTGCTCAACCACTTAAGAAACTAAGTGCGTTAGAATCCACTACTCTGCGTAAACAAAACATGTTAAAGAAGCTTTATGAGAACATGAGTAGGACATGTAAACGGGGGTACTCAAGATTTACACCACCCGTATACAAATGGGTACCTAAGACAACCACTATTCTAATTGGGTCTATGAATGTTAGCTTGCCTTTAGAATCTAGGCCTGCAAATATTTTGGAACCTACTTCTATCAAGGGCTCCCATTTGTCAAACTCTACATTGTCTTCTAATTCTTATGCAGCTCGTCGAGATCATTCTCTTCATAATGGACTCTGGGTGCACAAAGCACATGACGGGCAATCTCAAGCTTCTAATTAACTTCGTGGAGAAGTTTCTGGGTACGGTACGGTTTCGAAATGATCAGTTTGCACCGATACTCAGATATGGAGACTTGGTTCAAGGGAATATCACTATAAAACGGGTTTATTACGTCGATGGACTGAATCACAATTTATTCTCGGTTGGTCAATTTTGTGATGCGGATTTGGAAGTGGCTTTTCAGAAAACTACTTTCTATGTTAGAGACTATGATGGGAATGACCTTCTTATAGGTTCTCGTGGTTCTGATGTCTACACAGTAACTCTTCAAGATACATCTTCATCAAATCCAATTTGCTTAATGGTGAAAGCTTCATCCTCTCAAGCATGGTTATGGCATCAACGATTATCACATCTCAACTTTGAAACCATCAACTTGCTTTCGAAGAATGATATTGTGACCGGTCTTCCTAAGTTAAAATTCGTCAAAGACCATCTTTGTTCTTCTTGTGAGTTGGGGAAAGCAAAACGGAAGTCTTTCAAAACAAAGACTACCCCAAGCTCAAAAGGACAATTAGAACTTCTACACATGGATTTATGTGGTCCCATGCGTGTAGAGAGTATTAACAGGAAAAAGTATATTCTCGTGATTGTTGATGATTACTCTAGATACACATGGACTTTCTTTTTAAGGTCCAAAGATGAAACACTAGAGGTTCTAAAAAACTTTCTCAAGATGATACAACGCAATCTTCAAGCTCAAGTCTTAACCGTAAGAACGGATAGGGGTACTGAATTTTTGAACAAGACTTTGCAATCTTACTTTCAAGAAGAAGGCATCGAACATCAAACGTCTATTGCTCGAACTCCTGAACAAAACGGCGTTGTCGAAAGACGGAACCACACTTTGGTTGAGGCAGCTCGAACAATGCTTTCTGCTTCAAAATTACCACTATTCTTCTGGGTTGAAGTTATTGCAACTGCCTGTTATACTCAGAATCGTTCTCTCATCATCCTTAGACATGAAAAGACACCTTACCACATCATCAATGGTAGGAAACCTACGGTTAAATTCTTTCACATATTTGGATCTTTATGCTACATTCTTAAAGACGGCGAGAATCTTGACAAGATGATAGAAAAAGGTGATACATGTATTTTTGTGGAGTATGCTACATTGTCTAAAGGATATCGAGTTTACAACCAGAGAACAAAGATTATCATCGAAACAATTCATGTGAACTTTGACGAATTGCCACTAATGGTACTTGATCACAGCAGCTCAAGTCCCGCTCCTCAATGTCCAGCAATGGCACCTACACACAACAGTGTACGTCCCGTGCAAGAACGTCAAGATAGTACTCCTATAGCAGACTCGACGGATAAGACCCAAATGGATGAGTTGGTTGATTTATATGATCTAATGTTTGATGAATATTACTATGGAAACAATCAAGTTGTGTCAAAGCCTTCCGCTGTTAATACTGCTGATGCACCCGAACAAAGTCAACAAGACACAACTACATCTACTTCAGCAACCGTTGCTCAAGAGACAATTCTATTAGCTACTCAACAAACTCAAGAAACTATCATACAACCAACATCACCAACCGTCAATGCTGAAGGAGGAAACAACAATCAAGCAGTCGATGCACAATCTGACGAAGAAGAATTTATCAATCCATTCGGTACACCGTACACGAAGTCGGAGAGTCTTCCACTCAACATGCTGATCCGTCTAACATGCATACATTCTACCAACGATATCCATCCACTCACCATTGGACATGTGATCATCCATTGGAGCAAGTCATTGGAAATCCTTCACAACCGGTTCGAACACGCAAACAACTCAACACCGATGGCGATGTGTGTATGTATGCACTCACCGTGAGTTCAACTGGGCCTACAAACATCAAAAAAGCTATGACTGATCATACGTGGATTGAATCAATGCAAGACGAAATTCATCAGTTTGAACGCTGAAATGTTTGGGAACTTGTTGACAGACCCTATGGAATGTCAATTTTAGATTTCAAATGGATCTGGAAAAATAAACTGGATGAAGAACAAACCATCATCAAAAACAAATCTCGTCTTGTGGTTAAGGGATACCGTCAACAAGAAGGCATAGACTACGATGAATCATTTGCTCCAGTTGCTCGTTTGGAGGCTGTCAGGATATTCCTCGCTTATGCTGCACATAAGGGCTTCACGGTTTTTCAGATGGACGTTAAAACTGCCTTTCTCAACGGTCATTTGAAGGAAGAAGTGTATGTGAATCAGCCCGAAGGATTCATCGATCCTCATCATCCTGAAAAATTCTACCGTCTCAAGAAGGCTGTATATGGACTTAAACAAGCTCCAAGGGCATGGTACGAAGAACTATCAAACTTCTTGGTCTCCAAAGGATTCTCCAAAGGTTCTTTGATCCTACTCTGTTTATTAATAAATATGGGGATGACATACTACTGGTGCAAGTTTATGTTGATGACATTATTTTTGGTTCTACGAACCCAAAACTTTTAAAACGTTTTGAAAAATTAATGCACAACAGTTTTGAAATGTCAATGATGGGGGAGCTAAAATTCTTTTTAGGCCTCCAGATTCATCAATCCCCACGTGGTATCTTCATTAACCAAGCTAAGTATGCTCAAGAGATACTTAAAAAGCATGGTATGACCTCATGTGCTCGCGTTGGTACACCATTGTCTATCAAATCCCTAGACGCTGACTTGTACTCATATCCCGTAGATCAAACACGATATCGTAGTATGATCGGATCACTTATGTACCTTATAGCCAGCAGGCCTGATATTCATCATGCCACATGCTATTGTGCACGATATCAAGCCAGACCTACTCAAAAGCACCTCAAAGAGGTTAAACGGATGTTTCAGTACCTTAAGAATACCATTCACATGGGACTCTGGTATCCGAAGGAAAGCAGTTTTCATCTAACAGCTTTTTCAGATTCTGATCACACAGGTTGCCTTGATAGTCAAAAAAGCACTTCTGGTAGCATACATTTTCTAGGCGAAGACAAGCTTGTGAGCTGGTCGTCAAAGAAGCAGGATTGCACTTCGCTCTCATCAGCTGAAGTAGAATATGTGGCTCTATCCGCGTGTTGTGCTTAAGTCCTATGGATGAGAACTCAACTCATGGATTATGGCTTCCACTTTGATAAAATACCTATGTATTGTGACTCAAAGTCGGCCATAGCCATATCTTGAAATCCGGTTCAGCACTCACGTACCAAGCACATTGCAGTCAGATATCACTTCATCAAGGAACAAGTGGAACATGGTATCATGGAATTATACTTTGTCAGAACTGATTACCAGATAGCAGACTTGTTTACTAAAGCCCTATCCCAAAAAAGTTTTTAGTATCTCGTTGGCCGTCTTGGTATGAAGTATATGATTCCAGAAGACTTGGAGGTTTTGGCAAATGAAGCTGCTTGATATTTTCTCATAATGACTTCTAAGCGCATCACATCTTAGGACTCGGACCTCAAATAAGGAAAGTTTATCACGAATGATAACTTATCCTTCTCAACGAGAAATTCATCTTTCTCGGTCATGAGCTTCTCATAAAAACATTCTAAGTTTTTAAGTTCATGAAAAACGATTTCTAAGTAAATGTCAGCTTAGAACTCGAACTTCTACTTAAGGAAAGTTTATCACGGATGATAACTTATCCTTCACAACTGGAAATTTATTTTTCTCGGTCATGAGCTAGTCACAAAACAATCAAAGTTTTGAGCTCAGGAAAAACGGACCCAAAAGGGAAGTGTACGTTTCAGTGCGCTTTCCGAAAGCAATAGAAGAGAAGTCTTCTATCATGACTATTTTAAAACAGTTGAACACAATTTTTCAAGAATTTCTAAAAATATTTTTCTAAATCTTTCAAAATTGTGTGTTCAACACTCCCTTCCTCATAATGATTTTATATCTCAAAATGTCATATGCTATTTGGATCAATTCTTGAGGGGGAGCGTTTTAAAATCAAAGCCTTTAATTTAGTTGGGTATATCTTTGATATTGTCATATTTTATGTATCCAACACATTCCAAAAATGATATAAAATTGTCAAATGTAATATATTATATCGGAAAAGGCATTTCAACTCCGTACCTCAACATATTTTATGGTGTCATTTTCTCCAAAATTTTGTCAAATATTGTTATAAGACACACATATATTGTTGAGGGGGAGCTACCCAACAAGTGTTCCATGTTTCATGCTTGCACACATTTCTCTCTCCCGTCGATTTTCAGAAAATTGTCACATTTTAATCAATTGGTATCTCTAATATTATGTTTTTATATTAGAGATAGGGGAGAAAATGTGATTAAAATGTAATATATCGCATTATGTGATCTTAAAGGCTCAAGTGTAACTCTTTCCTTTAAATGCTAAACTATTTCGTATATCGACGCATGTGTGTAGGGGGAGTATTTCGGAAATGTAAAACTTTCAAAGTGTTAAAAGTTTTTTTTATCAAGCACTTTGAATGGTTTTCAATGGTTTTATCGTTTCGATATATACCCAAAACAACCTACTATCCATGACGAAACGATGGAGTCAAAAGGTGGTTTAGGATAGGAAACAAAGTCCTATGATCCAACCAGAACTGGAGGGATCTACCCAAGGACATTCCATATCTAGAAATAGTTTTCCTTAGGAAAGATGGAGTTGAATGAAGCTGAACGCGGACCAATTACTTAAGTTAGCACTAGAACAATCACAACAAGGTGCTAGTGATGACGTATTGGTAAGCATTGAAGGAGTTGAATATTCTATGCAACTTAGGCAGAAACCGCATTAACACATCTTCTGAAGACAAGTGTCATGGACCCAGTGATGCGATGCACAACCCTTCCCCAGCCATTCGAGTTTCTCTCAAAAGAAACTTGTCTCATTGTCATGGAGATCAACACGTATCTATTGTCTTTCTCACTCCGAGTTAGTTAATTTTGAAAAGGTGGCAGTCTGCTCCAGCCTCCGATTACCAAAATGCACTTATCGAGTCTAGAGCCAAAAAGAGATCAATCTATGAAACTAGGATTTTGTATGTATCAATTAAGTTCGTTTTTCCTCGATTCGACTCGAATTTAATTTCCGGTTTAACGTATCGACTTAACTTGTTTTTGGTAAATAATATTTTTATGTATTTTAAACTAAAAGTCTATTTAAAATAAAAGCTATTTAAAAAAAAAAACTATTAAATCTAATTTAAAAATTAAATCTAATTTAAATAAATCTAATTTAAATGACAACTAATTTAACTATATAAACTAATCTTGAAATCAAAATTTAAAACTATTTTATAAAAAGTAAACTATTTTAAAAGAAATCTATTTTAATTTAACTTTTAAATGGAATTTTATAAAAACTATTTTAAAACAAAGTAAACTAATTTAAAATTTGAAGAAAGTAAATAAAATATTGTTTTTGTCTTTTTGTATTTTTATAAAAACTGAATAAAAATGAAATTTAAATAAATTGACTAATTAAACTTTAACTTAAACTAAATAAACCTTTTATATCAAATTTAATTACCTAATTAATTAAAACTGCCAATTAAAGAGATCCTATATTAATTTAAAAACGTGTAAAATAGCACAAGAAAGAGTCCAACAGAGATGGTTGGGACGTTTGGCTGTGAGACGAGAGGTCTGGGGGTCGAATCCCACCAGGACCAAATTCTGCTTAATATATATACTTTTTGGCACTTTTTATTTTGGACAGTAAAACCTCAGACTAAATGAGTCTGAGGCTTATGCAGTTATAAGAATAAGATTACAAACCAAAAATAAGCTGAATACAGATAAGCATGAACAAAATAAGCTATGACAGATGAATAGAAAATAAGCAGACAAGTAGAAAGCAAATAAGCAACACAGCCTAAATAAGCACTAGCTAAATAACTAATAAGCTAAAAGGCAGCATTAAGCAAACAAATAAGCAAATTAACAACCGAACAAACTAAATATTAAGTAAGCAAACTAGAAATAAGCTGAAACAAATGAATCCTATGCAAATAAACATATCTAAACCACTTAAACTACTCCAAAAGCAGAATAATTGAAGGTCTACGTATTCTAAGGATTTGTTAAATGATGGATTAGATCTATTGATTAATGGTGGAAATGGGGAAGGAGGAAGATGAAGTGTAGAGAGAGAAAGGAGAGGGAAGAAAAGTAGAGAGAGAAAGAGATTAGATTAATGAATTGTGTAAAAAGAATGAACTAACCAACCCCCTCCTAACATGCTAGGAGGGATATATATATAGCCCACCCTACATGTGGGCTATATGGACTATACACTTACAAAGTGGATCACGAGCCCATTACATAATTATCATTGGAGCGACCGATCCTACATAAATACGTAAAACGTATTTCCAACAATCTCCCCCTAAGGGAGGTCGCTCCAAGTTAGAAAGTTCTAAATATTCTATAGCTCGTGATCTATGCTAATAATGATGTGACCGAGACTTTCTTTGGGAAAACACATTTCCAACAATCTCCCCCTAAGGGAGGTCACACCATTTTACAAAATCTTAAACCTAGCATACTATGCTTGAGTCTTCGATCTTGTTCTTGTGAATATGCTTGATGTGATCTTTGACTTTAGTCTTGAGCATGTTTCCTTGCCTTGACCTTGTGCATTCATCACTTGTGAAATTTGCCTCTTCGTGACTTCATGTTCCACATACTTATACCTTTAAATTCTTGAAAGCTTCAGAGTTTGATACAGCAGAAGACTTGACCTTCAGGCTTTCTTGAATTTGTTGAAGTACTAATTGTATGTCGTATAAGCATGTGGTGACGACTTCTTCTGGATTGTACACCGCAATGCCACCTTCTTGTTACGCTGCATAAGACAGTTAGCAACAAACAATATACATGGATGAAATGGCCTTGAACATTTCATTCTAAGTCGGTAGCATTTTACCTCCGGTCGGTGAAGACCGTTGGACGATATTAAATACCGTACTTGTGGCAGGTAGTTTCAATTAAGAACCTCCTTGACAAGATTTCGCGGGTAAACCCGTTCTCTTTACTCGACCGTCCAAAGCTGACTGCGAACGTAAAGAGTGAATCATTTGGATAATATTATCCGCATGATTTGAAGCCGTCAATTCATGTTCCTGGAACAAGTGAAGTTCAATTAAGAACCGCACCATCGTTGCTTTCCAGTTGTCACTAGCTTGATTCATAAAGAATCTTGCAAGTTACCTACCAAGTGCTGTTTGATGTTAACACTAGAAGGATTTCCACTCGTCACTGTGATCAATAAAGAGTCACTCTGAGTGTTCTGGCAAGATCATATGATAATGCGTAGAGGCCTGGAACGTGTTTAAATTCATTTAAGAATTAAACCACTGTTGCTTTCCAGTTATCACAAGTTTGATTCATAAAGAATCGCACAAGTCACCTACCATGAGCTTTTTGATATTCGCTCAAGAAGGATTTCCATCTTCATTGTAAATACTTTCGTATTACTCGGATGTTCAGGCAAGATCATGAAGATTTTGCGTAGGACTCTTAAGATCTTTCTTACTTTTCACAGTGTGTGAAGAAGCAAGGAAATATGAAAGTGTGTCCTAATGAGATATTTGATGATCTCAAATGGCTCTAGACTCGATCGTGCATTTTGGATTTTAGTGATCGGAGGCTGGAGAGGAGTGCCACCTTTTCAATACCAATTTATTCGGAGTGAATAAATCAATAGATAATGTGTTGATCTCCGTGTGATTAAAACAAATACCTTTTGAGAGATATTTGAGTTAGCTGGGAAGGGTTGTGCATTGCATCACTGGGTCCATGATGTCTTTCTTCAATACCGAGAATCATTAGTAAAAATGATCTCAATAGCATATGAATTGACCCGGTTTCTGCCTAAGTTGTAAGGAGGGCTTCTTTCTTTACACCCTTTATCTTTACAATTCTTTTTCATTCTTCAACCCCTTCAATGCTTACCAATACGTCATAACTAGCACCTTGTTGTGATTGTTCTAGTGCTAACTTAAGTACTTGGTCGGCATTCAGCTACGTTCACAATCTTTCTCCATCTTTCCTAAGGACTACTATTTCTAGCTATGGAATGTCCTTGGGAAGATTCCTCCGGTTCTAGAGAAATCATTGGACTTTAACCTATCCTATCATCCTTATGTCACCACAATCTTCATCGTCGTGAATAGAGATGTTTTGGGTAAGTGTATGTCACCATGAAATCCATTTTGAAGTGCAAATCCATTTTGCTCCCCTTAACATATGCTACGATATTCGAAAATATTTCGCACATGTCGGGATGAGCTAACACGTTAAGTCAAACCATTTATGATTGATCATATCCCATATTAAATCACATTTTCTCCCCCATATTAAAAATATTAACCCAATCGATGTTTTTAATATCAATTGATTTAATAGCCTTTTAAGAAAATTTGGGAAGAAAAATGTAAATCCAATTATCTTCATGAATTACACAAGCTCCCCCTCAAATTAATGAGGGTGTACTTGAAACGTAAATTAAATACCTTTTAAACACAAGTGTAAGGTATTTAACACGTGCAAAGATCAATATATGATAATGAATTCACAAGATTAGCAATGTACGAGGTTGGACCTGAATAATGGAGAACAGCATATGAAAGAAGCACATGGTTCTTGTTCACGAATGTTGGTCACCTCGTCACGTCCCCGAGAAAATTAATTCCCGTTGTTGAGTCAAAGCTTTCCGGTGAAATGCTTGACTTGATTATGAAAAGCGGGTTGCTATCTGAAATAATAGCAAACCATTTTGAGCATGTTTTAAAAGTTTGAACTTCTGCTCGAACTTTATTTACAACCCCGTGTCATTATTGAATGACATTTCTAGGTTCGTAAATATTATCGATTCCAGAAGACATGCTCTTTTTATCAAAACATTTTTGAACACACAATTTTGAAAGATTTAGAAAAACCTTTTGAGAAATTCTCGAAAAATTGTGTTCAAAGTTTTGAAAAACCAATTACTTGAGCTTAAGATGTTGAATATCTTATAAAACGAGCTCAAGTCCGAGAAGTTGTAAACTTCCCGTTGTTAAGGATAAGTTTATCATCGGCGATAAACTTTCCTTTTATCTGAAGAACGAGTCCTAAGCTGACATTTACTTAGAAGTCGTGTTCATGAGCTTGAAAACTTTGACTGTTTTAACGGAAAGCTCATGACCGAGAAAGGTTAATTTCTCGTTACGAGGAAAAGTTCTCTTATTTAAAAGATACACTTTCCTTTCTGAGCTTAAAACTTCGAATGTTGTAATACAAGCTCATGACCGAGAAAGGTGAATTTCTCGTTAAGAGGATAAGTTATCATAAAAGATAATCTTTCCTTTATTTTAAGTTCGAGTTACAGTCTGACATTTAACTGTAAGTCATTGTGCATGAGCTTAAAAACTTCGAATGTTTTTATTATTAGCTCATGCCCGAGAAAACTTAATTTCTCGTTGTTAGGATAAGTTTATCATCGGCGATAAACTTTCCTGCCTTTGAAGAGCGGGTTATAGACTGTCATTTATCTATAAGCCTTAATGCATGAGCTTAAAAACTTGGAATGTTTTTGATATAAGCTCATGCCCGAGAAAAATGAATTTCTCGTTTTTAGGATAAGTTTATCATCGGCGATAAACTTTCCTTTCTTTGATGAGCGAGTTATAGTCTGTGATATGACTATAAGTCCTTGTGCATGAGCTTAAAAACGTGGAATGTTTTTAACATAAGCTCATGCCCGAGAAAAATGAATTTCTCGTTTTTAGGATAAGTCATCATCGGGATGAACTTTCCTGTCTTTAGAGATCGAGTTACAGTCTGTAATGTGACTGTAAGTCCTTTGTGCAGCTTAACCATGAATCCCCTGAGACATTTGTTTCTCTGATATCTGCTTCTTCAGCAACCAAACTCTAAGAGTGTCCTTAGTTGAACGGTACATAACGATTGGACCGCTTCGTTCTTTTGGAACATCAACTTTGGTACCTGCAATCTCATTAGGAATTTGCATGCTTTGACGTGGGTTAGCGATATCAATTATAGAAGCACATGGGGGTTCACAGTTGGCTTTACTTGTGTCAGAGGTGGCCTGAGGGGATGATTCACTTGTCTTAGTTGGCAAACGTTTCCTTTTATAGAAAATCTTAAGTTCAGGCTTAAGTGATGTATCATCCTTTGCAATTTTCTCCCTAGTAGTCTTCGTAGAATCAGAGAGTATCCTAGTTAAAGGGCACTCGTTTCCTACAAGAGTAAAAGTTCTACCAGTGGGGCGCCAAACTTTACCAAAGGGTTTGATTTTAGCTATCCACTGGGACTTAATTCTAGCACGGGAGTTCACCTCATCAAGTAATTTCTTGACACAAGCATCATGATTTGCCGTAAAGACACATTTTCTACATGTTTTACAAGTAGCATATTTAATGTCTGAATAATTCCTAGATGATTGATCGATGCTCCTAGAAGATGGCATGCTACGGTTAGCAGTGTTGGGTAATCTAGAAGGCAACTGACTAGGTTGGACATTGCTATCTCTTACATGTGTCTTTTGAATAGCTTCCCTTTGACCAGATTTGTGGCAAACGTCATTTGAACTAGTTCTAGACGTGGTCTTGGTATTTTTAGGGAAACTAGAGGCAATCATATGATTTGGTCTTGCTAAAGCTGGAGTGATCACATTGGGCCTAGTTGCTGGAGTGTCAGTTCTAGAAATATGACCCAAATCAACTTGGGAGGCAAACCGCGGTCTCGAGGATTGTGATCGCTCGGATCCAAATGCAGTAGGTTGTCTGACAGTCGGTTGTCTGACGAACTGATTTGTAGGCGGTTTCCCCAAGATTGATGGTTTTTCAAGCTTAGTGTCCACACTAGGTCCTTTACTTTTCCTTAACTCGTTTTTCAACGCAGCTATAGCAAAAACCTTTTCCTGTACTTGGGCCTTTAAAGTCTCATTCTCTTTGAGCAAGTTATCTTGGGATGCCAACTTAGATTCAAGCAGTTGAATTTGTTTCAAAAGATTATCCTTTTCAGCTTTAGAATCTAAAACAGTTTGATCCAATTTTCTTTCAAGAACAACGTTTGATTTTTCAAGTTTTTCAAAGTATGTTTCAAATTTGACCGTTTTCTTAGAAAATTCAAGTTTGGCATCCTCAAGATCTTTTGATTGTTGAGCTACAATCGTTTCGAGCTCTCTAATCTTGGAATCAAAAGCAATCAATGAAGCAGTTATAGGATAATTATCATGATGTTTAGCATTCTGAACAATCTCTCCCCCATTATGACTTACATCGGATGAATCAGAAGTGGTATTGCTATCACTCGTTTCCATCCCATGTTTGTCATAATTAGGTTCAGAATTCTCAATATGCGGCATATCATCAGCATATACATCATAAACCACATTACATTGTACCATGTTTGCAGGCTCTGCGTCATAAATGGGTAAGGTGTCATCAAGAGAAATCTCGTGAACATTCCCTGACGTGCCACTGGCATCATGTTGACCTTCTGAATCCGTGCTCTTGGCATCGTAAGGCACCAAGTTGTCAATCGTATGACCAATTTCCTCTTGCATCGAAGAATCTTGCACTCCATTATCATACCCTTGCTGAAGTCGAGATCTTTCATAAATCGAAGACGAGACCGAGGTCATGAGTTTCAATATTGTATCACGAAAAACTCGAAGCTCGGTATTTGTATCTCGAAGAAAAGATTGGCAAAGCATCGAACTTTCAGACTTGATGATATTGAATTGGAGGAAAGGCGTGAGTTGTGTCACAAGAGCCTTATAAGCAAGTGCCGATGCAGAGTGATTAAAATTTTCATTGTTGAGTTTCTCTGCGAGTTGGGTCAAGATGGTGAACATTGATTCCATGAATATCTGACGATCTTGACCAAAGATTGTCACAAATTCGCTCCCTCCTTGAATCCCCGAAAGAGTGACAAGATGAGATTGAAGCATTCGAAATGAAGTGATGCCACTTTCTCTGACCTTGTCTTGCAAATTATATGATTCTCCCTTGTTTGATGTCGAAATCAAAAAATCCATTGAAAGTCGAAGAAAGATAATCGTGGTAAATGTCGAAAGACCAATACGATACTTGACAAATCGTGGATAAACCAAGAAAATGAAATTCACAGGATTTTTCCACGTTAACTTTCAGAATAACCGCCTCAACAATCCGTCGGCTAAATAATCCTTGTCACTATATCACGTCACTTTGTCCCGACTATAACGTAATATCATAAAATTTTTCAAAAATAAAAATTTGAATAAAAATATGAATTGATAATCAAAATTAAAAAATATAATATCCAAAATAGAAATTAATATTCAAAAAATATCCAAAATAACTAAAATTTCCAAAATAAAAATATTCAAAATAAAAAAAGGAAAAGAAATAAAATTTAAAAGATAATAATAAAAGGATAAAACTTAAAAAAAACTGATTTGATTTTGGATATATTTTTGGAAAATTAATTTTAAAATTTAGACAAAATCTAATTTAAAAACAAATTACTTAAATTAAAAATAAACTCGTCTTTTCTTGTTTTGTCCGTCTAACAAAAAACACCCCACTCCTTTCCTTGTTATTTCCGCCAGTCAACCCACTTAGTTTTATCCGCCCAAAAAAAAAATATACACGCTTGACTTCTCTTTCTCTCTCAACCATACACTCACAAACCTAATCCTAGATAACTCCGCCTGTCTTCTTTGACTCAACTACACAGATCCAAAAAATCCACCCAAATAAATCATCATCTCCTTATCTCAATACGCAGCCAATGAATCGAATCTCACAACTTCAATCAAATACGATCACCTATATCGGAGGTGTACTTTAATTTTTCGAATAGAAACCAACTGTAAATCATGTGTTCGAGATAGAAAATGCTTCAAGATCTTGAAGGAGATCTCGGGTAGGTACCAATTAATTTCTTTTGCATGTTGGTTAATCTTATTCTTTCTCTCATCTGTCGAGTCTTGCTGTCGTGTATTGGATTGAGTTTGTAGATCGATGAAGGTTGAAAATAAAACTGAGATCGAGTCTATTGTTGATTTTAAGGGTGTTTGAGTCTGTTTTGGTGTTTAAGGGGGAGTGATTTTTGGATTCGAGAGTGTTGTTGTGGGTTTAGTGTTAAGGTTAGGTGTTGAAGGGGATGTGGGTGAGTTGTTTGTCGAGTCTTTGAGTTTTTCAGTCGAGAGTTGAGTAAGGTGTGTGAGACGAGAGTTTTTTAGAGTCTTTGTTTGGGTCAGTTTTAGTGTAGATTGTGTCAGTCGATAGGGAAAGGGTGGTATTGTTGAGTCGAAGGTTTTGTTTGTTTTGGTTTGAACCGAGTCTCAGTCAAACCCAGATTTTGTTTTGAGTTGTATAATAACAAAAAAAATGAGTCGAAAGGTGTTGGTCGAGTCGAAGTGGTGACTTTTGAGTTGAGAGTGGGGGGTGACAGTCGAGTGGTGTATATTCCGAATAGACTTCTATTCGGAAAGTATCTATTTTTAAAAAAAATCTATTCGGAATGTTTTTTCTATTCGGAGTGTTTTTCTATGCGGAAAGTTTTTTTTTTTTTTTTATGAAAGTGTGTTCTATGCGGAAAGTTTTTTTTTTTTCTATGCGGAAAGTTTATCTATGCGGAAAGTTTGTCTATGCGGAAAGTTTGTCTATTCGGAAAAAATCGGAAAGACGGAAATCTGACAACGGGGTGGATCAAACCGGACTGATGACACTTGACAGATTTGGACTGTTTTGGACTGATAAGAAAAAAAAAAAAAAAAAAAAAAATGAAGAAGAAAACTGAAAAAGAAAAAAAAATACTGATTAAAAAATGATTTAAAAAAATGATTAAAAAATGATTGATTAAAAATGATTAGGCAAAGTAGTACCAGAAAAATGAAAAATTGATAAAAACTGATTAAAAAAAATGATAAGAAAATGACTGATAAAAAAAATGATTAAAAAACTTGATTATTTTAAAAAAAATTTAATAAAACTAGATGATTTAAAAAATTGATAAAACTTATAAAAATTGATAAAAAAAGTTGATTGAATGATGAAAAGATTGATAAAAATTAGAAAAGAAAGGATTTTTACCACCAAATCAAAAGATAAAAAAAATGCAAATCCTAAGATTCAACCATGGCTCTTGATACCAATTGAAGGTCTACGTATTCTAAGGATTTGTTAAATGATGGATTAGATCTATTGATTAATGGTGGAAATGGGGAAGGAGGAAGATGAAGTGTAGAGAGAGAAAGGAGAGGGAAGAAAAGTAGAGAGAGAAAGAGATTAGATTAATGAATTGTGTAAAAAGAATGAACTAACCAACCCCCTCCTAACATGCTAGGAGGGGTATATATATAGCCCACCCTACATGTGGGCTATATGGACTATACACTTACAAAGTGGATCACGAGCCCATTACATAATTATCATTGGAGCGACCGATCCTTCATAAATACGTAAAACGTATTTCCAACAATAATCATAAATCCAAACCGAATCAAATAAGTTGAATAACTCACACGTCCAAATAAACAAATCCAACGAACACTTTCAATAAGCAGTAAAAATATGAGCAGATCCAATAAACTGATGAACCAAACAAGCTAAATTAATCATAAGCAAACCGAATCTCACATAAACAATAAGCTGAAATAAAACGCAATCAAAACTGAACAACTATGCAAGTAACATAGACCAATTAAGCAGATTCAAATTTAATAAAGCAAAAAGCAGATTATAACACTTAATAATAACATAAAATTAAAATAAACAGTAACCACTAAACTTAATCTAGCAGATTAACTTAAACAAACATAAAACAAATTTTGATCTAAAAATTAAAAGAGAAGAAAATGAACCTGGTGACGAAACCTTTGGGACGTAGGTGGGCGCTGAACCCCCTATGAATCGAAATCAAGACAACCAAATATCATAATCAAAAACATCATCATCATCACCCTTTTTCAAAAGTAACCAATCCAACTATATTTTTTTTATATATATAATTTCCCAGTAGGGGAAATTATCTCTTAACTTTAATTTTAACAATTATTTCAATAAAAATAAAAATTAAAGTAAGTGCAATAATAAGAGACACGAGACAAAAAATTTAAATAAAACTGATTTTCATTAATATTAAAATGAGTACAAAGCTTAATTAAAATTACAAGAACCCTAATTCTATTTTCAGAAAATAAAAATTAAAACTAAAGAAAAGGCATTAAATTACATGATAAGAGGGGGTTTTTATAGGGGAACCCCAAGAAACCCTAATTCTAGCTTAAATCTTAAGCAATCAAATCCACCCGTCCATTCCTTCTTTCTTCTTCTCTCTCTTCTAATTTCTTGATCATACGGCTGGAAATTGCCCTTGTAGCCACGGATTACCAGCATGGCGAATGTTGTGCTACTTGTGTTTGTTGATTGGTGATGTGGCAGAGTCTGATTGGTGAAGAGGGTTTTGGTGAGGTGTCTTGGCCACTCAAATGTGCCACGTTGGTGAGAGGAGAGGACCATAGTTAGTGATTGGATGCGATTTTTATGGGGATTTAATTCCTTAGAGGTTGAATTAACCTTTTAGGGTAAAACCCCAAAATTTGGTTGGTTAATTTTTGATGTAAAAATTAGGGTTTATGGGAGGGAGTTGTGCGTATAATGTGGAGAAGATGGAGTGGGTGAGAGGTGAGTATTTACTTCATTTGTAACGAAGTGTAAATAGGAAGTGGGGAAGTAAATTGGTTTATTTATTTAAGGTGGGTGGGGTGGGTAAATAATAATGGGAGACACGTGTTGGGTAAATCGTTTGGAATGTTGACTGGGTTCTGGGAGGTGTTGACCAAGTGAAGCAAAACAAAACGTGTGTTTGTGAATTGACTATCCAAAATGAAAACATTTATTTTACCGTCCCATGTTAACATTGTATTGGGCTTGAGCCCATTTTTTGCAAAGCAAAAGTAACCAACTATTTATACATGATCCGTCCCAAAATATTTGTGTAATGGGCTTGGTGGCCCAATTGGTAATTCTTTTCAATCCGTCCCATTCTTTTTAGCAAAATGGGCTTGTGGGCCCATAAAGCAAATGTGGGACCCACAAGGCCCATTAATCTCAAATGATATTTAATCCACTAAGAACGAGCTCGATTTTCGGCTTTGTTGATCTTTTCTTCAAAGTTGTGTCGGTTTTGACGGTTTTCGTGATCTTGGCATACTTTTGGTCTTTTGACTTTGTCTTGTCTCTTTCTTGACTTTTCTTTGACATTTGACCGTGAAATCCCGTGTTTTCTCTTTTTTTGATCATTTGTACCTATTTAAACACAAGAACACAAAACCACGCGTAATTCCGACATATATGATATAAAACACATGATTAGGTCTTGTTTTTACTTGATTAGTGGCAAAAGGATAAGTGTTTACACACTTATTAAATCCCCTACACTTGACCATTGCAATGACCCCATGCAATGCATAGTTTTAAAGCATTACATTTTTCTTATAATCAATCCATCTCGGCGTTTATTACTATTACTAATACTACTACGATGGAAAGATAAAAACTTTAAAAGAAACAAAAGTTATAACACTTTATTATCTTGAAATTATTCGATGGAAGAAACTTGTAAAGAAATCTAAGACTTAGATTAGGGCTTTGGTGTCATGAATATTAATCACCCTCAAGTTTCACGTTCCCCATACCAAGCTTAAAAACGAGATCATTGTTTACCATAAGTTAGCACAACTAACACTTACTCATGTGGTTTAATTAATCACTTAGACCCCCTTATTCCTACGGTGTATCTCTTGTATTTTATTTTTGTCTTGAATGATCACGAGGATGCATTTTTGACTTATTTCGATAATTTATTAAGGCCGAAAATAAAGTGGGACGATTTAATCAATAGTTAGCTAAAGGACAAAATCTTTTAAAACTGCTTCTCGAAACCTCAAAAAGTTCATATCTTGGCATAACTCGTTTCACGATTTGAGACCTTTCTCGGACCGATATTTGGCTTGTACTTCAAACTTCAAATCTTGAGAGACGATCTTGAAATTATGGTCTTCTCTTCATTTTGGTATACATCTTCATAAGGAGTGAAAGATGCTTCAAACGTTGACCACGACTTCTTCATTTATCCTCTTCTTTATTTAGGATTTTGATATACAACGATCCGCCTCCTTTTCGGACTTGGATCTATTTATCCTCATACCTTGTTACGGTCTTTTTGGATAGACTTCTCCATGATCTTTAGGGGAGTAATTGCTTCTCATCGTGTGTCTTGATCCATCATATTGATTTGGATTAATGATCTTCACAATCTCTTAGGATCTCTAGCAAAAAGTGAATCCTCATGCCTTGTGAGGGCCTTTTTGGACTCGGGTATCCTCATGCCTTGTTAGGGCCTTTTTGGATAAGCCAATCTTCGCGTCCCGCTTCAATAAGTTATGCCTTGGCTATGAACTCTAATTAATACCGAGCAACTTTTAAACGATCTTGTGCTAGAAGCTAAGTAACTTTTCAAATCGTACAACCTTATTTATTACAAATATATTTATTAACAAGCGATGGGAGAAAAAGCTCATAACTAACTCACATAAATTAATGAAAGAATACCAAACTTATAATTAACTCTATCATCTCTCGTTCTCCACAATTTAAAATCTCAAGGAATGAGACTCGTGGATGCTTAGCCTAATAAACCAATTAAGGTCCATATGGTTAAGGATACTAGCTAGAGTAAACTTGGATAAGTAAACTCCGGTTGAGTCAAAATATTCATGACGGGCCTAATATATCAAAGACATCTACACTTGTTAAAACCATTTTATTTATTTATTCATTTTTGACTTTATTCTTGAAATGGAAATTATTACGATGCGATAATAATAGAAAAGAAAATAAATAAAAATACTACTAGGCCAAAATAGATCAAAAAATTTTAAAATGTTGAAAAAATTTTATAATTTTCCGGTTAAAATGGGGTCAAATTCATGGAAAAGCCCACTAAAATTCGAAAGAAGCCCCCCCTACACTTAATATAAACATTGTCCTCAATGTTTAAGCATGTGTGAGAATAAACTCCCCTACACTTAGGACATTGAGTACGTTGTTTACGATCGAGCTAAGGAGGGGACAACTAAAGTGATTACATTTATTCGTTTTATTTATTTACAAGTATGAATCACAATAGTTTTAATAGAACCGGGTACACGGGAACACGGGATCACGGGTCTCGTCAAAAGTACCAAAAGTGGATCATCAAAGCACATGTCCCTGCACACAATCACAACACACAAACAACCTACGTGGCTCCCCCTACACTTATTGGTGGACATGGATGAAGGTGAAAAAGGGTGGAAAGGATGGTATAGGTAAAATCTAACCTAGTTAAACGATGCTTGATTTATTTATCACGAGTCTCTAGCTCGACTCGATTTCCCAAATTAATTCAAGGGAAATGTGGAGAGGGATGGAATCATCTCATGAGAGATGTCCTCTCCATAGTACAACTTAACCCGTTGGCCATTCACCTTAAAGTTGGGCCCATTTGGTTGAGATAACTCAATGGTGCCATAAGGGAAGACTTGGGCCACGGTGAATGGACCGGACCAACGGCTCTTAAGTTTACCCGAAAATATTTTCAACCGAGAGTTAAAAAGTAAAACTTGATCACCAACATGGAACTCTCGGTTTTTAATCTTGGAATCATGAATGAGCTTAGTCTTCTCCTTGTAGATTAATGAATTTTCATAAGCCTCATTCCTAAGTTCATTAAGTTTATTGAGTTGGATTTTCCTATGATTACCGGCTTTGTTTATATAAAAATTAGCCCATTTCAAGGCCCAATAAGCCTTATGCTCTAACTCAATGGGGAGGTGGCATGTCTTTCCGTACACAAGGCGATAAGGGGTACAACCTATAGGTGTCTTATAAGCGGTACGGAAAACCCACAAAGCATCATCTAATTTATCGTCCCATGAGGCACGATGCTCTCCCACGGTTCGCTCTAAGATTCTCTTAAGACCACGGTTAGAAACCTCGGCTTGTCCATTAGTTTGAGGATGATACGCGGTGGAAAGTCGGTGATTGACACCATACTTAGCCATCACTTTGGTCCTAATTACACCATACTTAGTAGGTAAAGCCTTTGCTTCAACCCATTTTGATACGTAGTCAACGGCTACGAGGATGTACTTGTTTCCCTTCGATGACGAAAATGGCCCCATAAAGTCGATGCCCCATACGTCAAAGATTTCACATTCTTGGATGAAATTTTGAGGCATCTCATCTTTATGTGTGATCTTGCCTTGCCTTTGGCAAGCATCACAATGTTTAACCATTTCATGTGCATCATGATAAATGGAGGGCCAATAGAATCCGGAATCGAAGACTTTCTTAGCGGTGTAATTAGGACCAAAGTGACCACCGGTAGGTCCTTTATGGCAAGCTTCAAGGATTTGTAAAACCGCCGGCCCATCAACACATCTACGAATGGTTAAATCCGCACATTGCTTGAAAACATAAGGTTCGTCCCAATAGTATGTTTTAACGTCCTTGAAGAATTTTTTCTTTTGTTGGGACGATAACCCTTCGATAAGAACACCACCAGCCAAATAGTTTGCAATGTCGGCAAACCATGGGGTATCATCAAGATTGGAATTAATAGACATTAAGGTCTCAAGGGGAAAAGATTCATTAATCTCTTGATTTGGAGATTCCCCTTGATAAGGATCCTCAAGTATACTAAGGTGATCCACGGCTAGTTTTTCCGCTCCTTTTTTATCACGAATTTTGATTTTAAATTCTTGTAGGAGCAAAACCCAACGAAGGAGTCTCGGTTTAGCATCTTGCTTGGTCAACAAGTATTTCAAGGCGGAATGGTCGGTGTAAACGATGGTGGTGGAAAGCACAAGATAGGGGCGGAATTTCTCAAAAGCATACACTACAGCTAAAAGCTCTTTTTCGGTAGTGGTATAATGCAATTGAGCCCCCGTCATTGTCTTACTAGCATAATCAATGGGTTGGAAATGTTTGTTAACTCGTTGAACTAAAACCGCTCCTACCGCGAAATCAATAGCATCGCACATGAGCTCGAAAGGTAACTCCCAATTTGGAGAGACTAAGACCGGTGCCTTAGTTAATTTACCTTTAAGAAGTTCGAAAGAGTCGAGACATTCTTTAGAGAAGATGAAAGGAGCATCCTTTTCTAAGATATGAGTCATTGGATGAGCTATTTTCGAGAAATCTTGGATGAAACGTTGATAAAATCCCACATGGCCTAAAAAACTTCTAACTCCTTTGACGGTGGTAGGTGGAGGTAACTTAGCAATGACGTCAACTTTAGCACGGTCGACTTCGATACCGGCTTTTGAAATTTTATGACCGAGGACGATGCCTTCTTTTACCATGAAATGGCATTTTTCCCAATTAAGAACGAGACGAGTGCCTTCACATCGTTGAAGCATACGTTCTAAATTAGCAAGGCAAGAAGAGAAAGAATCACCATAGACCGAGAAATCGTCCATAAAGACTTCCATAGTTTCTTCAACCATGTCATGAAATATCGCCATCATACACCTTTGGAAAGTCCCGGGAGCATTGCATAAGCCGAAAGGCATTCATTTGTAAGCAAATGTTCCATAGGGACAAGTGAATGTGGTTTTCTCTTGGTCTTTTGGATCGATAGGGATTTGAAAATATCCGGAAAAGCCATCTAAGAAACAATAGAAATCATTACCCGCTAAACGCTCGAGCATTTGATCCATGAAAGGAAGAGGGAAATGATCCTTACGAGTGGCATCATTGAGCTTACGATAATCGATGCAAACTCGCCAACCCTTACGAGTCGAGTAGGAATCAACTCGTTGTTTTCGTTGGGAACAACGGTGATTCCGCCTTTCTTAGGCACACAATGGACGGGACTAACCCATGGCGAATCCGAGATAGGGTAAATCATTCTGGCATCTAGAAGTTTGATAACTTCTTTCTTAATGACTTCATGAATTTTTGGATTAACCATTCTTTGATTTTGGATTGCGGGTTTAAAGTCATCTTCCATGAGAATTTTATGAGTACAAAAATTAGGATCAATTCCGCGAATGTCGGAGATTTTCCAGGCAATTGCTTTCTTATGATTCTTAAGCACATCGATAAGTCGGGATTTTTCATCTTCTTTTAAGTCCTTAGCAATAATGACGGGCAACTTATTATCCTCCTCTAAGAAAACGTACTCTAAATGAGACGGTAAATCCTTAAGCTCTAAATCCGGAGGATTGTCAATGGAAGGCTGAGTCAATGTAGGATCATCGTTTGTAACTTCTTTAGGAGTAGGTGGAGAAATATTGTCCTCATTGAGAAGTCTCTCAATGGTACGAATGTCTTCATCCCAATTGGTGGGAGAATTATCATACTTAATATCAAGAGGACCCAAGCTAGCTTCAAAATCATCTAAGTCACTTTCTCCAAATGGAGTCAATGAAGGAGCAATAGAAGCTACGGTCTCAACATGAGGTAAAGGAGAAATCCCGCTCTTACAAGCCTCATGAAAATGTTCTTCGTATGCTTCGTCGAGCACATCAATGAAATTCACGGATTCGGGCTCATCGGGAAGTTTGGAAAGTTTACCCATGTTAAAGACAATTTTGTCATCCTCGACCCTCATGATAAGTTCACCCGCGGCTACATCAATTAATGTACGCCCGGTTCTCAAGAAGGGTCGTCCAACAATTAAGGGAACACGGGGATCCATTTCATAGTCGACTACGACGAAATCGGCGGGGAAAGTGAATTTGTCGACTCCTAGAAAAACATCCTCGGCTATCCCCACCGGATAAGCAACCGTACGGTTAGCTAATTCCAATGTCATACGAGTAGGGACTAGCTCGGGTAAAGATAATTGTTTCCACACGGACAATGGCATAAGATTGATACTCGCTCCGAGATCCGCCAAGGCCATACAATTCTCAACACCCGGAAAATTACAAGGAATAAGGAATCGACCGAGATCTCCTAACTTAACCGGTAATTTTCTCAAAAGAACCGCGGAAAAATTCTCATTCAATTGGGTATTGGCAATATCAAGCAACTTTTCCTTATCACTTAAAAGATCCTTAAACATCTTAGCGTACTTAGGCATGTGAGCGAGCGCCTCGGCAAAGCTGATATTAAAATTCAATTGTTTGAACATTTTTAGGAAGTTCGAAACTTGAATATCATCCTTATTCTTCAATTTCTCTTTCCGCAACCTTGAGGGATAAGGTATATTGGGTTGAGATGAAGGCTTTGGAGTGGATTGCTCACTCACATCCTTTGGTGGAGGAGGAGGAATATAAATAGAAGGTGAAGGAACCGGTTTTGGAACCGAAGGTGTGGTAGAAAATTTGGGTATCGGTGGAACATAAGGTGTAGACGAATGCATAACGGGAGGTATGTCACAAGTGGAAGAAGAAGGAGGTTGTGTCGAAGAAGAAGGTATCTCGGGACCTTGGTTAGGTGGGGAAGGTTCTACGGTGGTCTTACCGCTCCTAGTAGTGATAGCATTAACATTAGCCCTAGGATTGGTCACGGTGTTCAAAGGGAGGGCACCTTGGGGTCGAAAGGTTTGAATCATAGTCAAAAAAAATTTATCGGTCGATTCTTGCATCTCTCTCATCATTCGTTCATGGTCGGATAATTTTTGTAAAACCAAGTCCATTTGAGGATTATGCATGTTAATTTGATTATAACCTTGATTAGGAAAACCTTGGTTTTGATATTGATTAGAACCTTGATTAAATCCTTGATTTTGAAAACTTTTGTTATTAAATCCTTGATTATTTAACCCTTGGTTTTGCCCTTGAAAATTCCCTTGATTTTGATTAAAACCCCGTTGATTAGAATTTCCTTGAAAATTACCCCGTTGAGGACCTTGGTTCCTATTTTGGGCGGGTGGGGGTGGTCTTTGTGGTGCTACAAAACCCAGGGGAGCCAAATAGTTATTAGACTTGTAAGAAAAATGGTTAACATCAACATTTGGTTTGAAATGAATCCGATCATTTTCATTGTTATTATAAGCATAAACTTCTTGTTGATTATTGTAAACCTTGTCACAATTTAAGTATGAATGCGGTCCACCACAAGTCTCACACGTTTCACTATTTTCTTTCACGGTATGCACATGTGTAGTGAGGGCGTCGGTTTTTAGAGCAAGGTTTTTCACGATTGAAGTAAGCTCCTTAATTTGATCATTCACCTCATTATTACTAGTACTAGCACTTGCCATATTAGCCCTAACACTCTTGGTTTGCACTTTTGCCTTGTTCTCAATAATGGTCCAAGCCTCGTTCATGGTTTTAACAAGAATATTGCCCCCCACGGCACTATTAAGTGAGTCTTGGTCGTTTAGAGTTAAACCATTATAAAACGTGTTGATTTGATGCACTTTAGTAAAACCGTGTTGTGGACATTTTCTCAAAAGATCTTTAAAACGATCCCAAGACTCACTAAACGTTTCCCTATATTGTTGCTCAAAGTTGATTATTTCATTCCTTAGGGACGTGGTCCGTGATGGTGGGAAAAAGTAGTTAATGAACTTGGTCTCTAAGTCGATCCATGTGGTAATACTTTGGGGTGGTTCCTTATCAAGCCAAATCCGGGCTTATCCCTCGAGGGAAAAAGGAAAAAGTTGGAGGCCAACGGCCTCTTGGGGCACCCCATTGTATTTGACGGTATTATCTAATTGGATGAAACGTTTGATATGAGCGCGTGGGTCATCATTAGTACGGCCTAAAAATGGTGTAGCGGAAACCATTTGAATAAAACCCGATTTAAGTTCGAAATGATTAGCTCCAATATTCGGCACCACAATCGCGTCATCGTTTCCTTCAACGTGAGATTGTAGAATCTCAATCATTGGTCGATTATCCGTTGCCATCGTATTGTCGAAAGCTCGATTCTCGGGATTGGCTTTAATGACGGTCTTTTTGTTTTTCTTCTTCTTCTTTTTAGAAGAATTAGAAGTATTTGGTACACCAATCGGTATGTATGTATGCGGGCGAGTGCGCATACAATTAAAACTTTGGAATGGGGTAGGTGACCTCGGTCGACTTTGAGAGGAAAAGTATTTTCCCTCTCGATGAGCAATATGAAAAAGCTACAAAAATATATACGTATATACTAATTGAGTTGGCAAACCAATAATCGGTCGTCCCTCTCAATATACGCACAAGCGAGCGGGGAAACAAGGTGGCACAAAGCACTTAAAAACCTTTTTCCTTAGACGGCCTTTTATAGCGCGTCGCCTTATACCCACCTTATAGTTTGTATATGTCGAGTTCAAACGTCTTACTAGTATTTATCTATTTTGCCCCTTTTTTTTTCGTTATGGATGCGACTACAATAGTTAGGTGATGAAATCCCAACTAAGGCTTATTTGAAAAGTAGGTAATTTATTGTGCTACGTAATATATTATAGTAAAAGGAAAAATCTTTTTGTATTTTTTTTAGAAAAATATATATTCACAAGAAAAATCGAAAGAAATCGAACTAAAAATTAACACTAATACGTAATATTTTTGGTGTAATACTTTTAGGAAAAAGTATTACGTTTGTAATTTTTTAATTTTTTTTTGTTGCAATTCTTAGGAAAGAAATTGCTTTTGTGATTTTTTAATTTTTTTTGTATTTTTAAGTTTTTGATTTTTTTAGATTTTTTATTTTTTTTGTGCAAGAAAATTAACACTCAAAGCGAACGGATCCCAAAATCCAAACGTCTTCACGAAAAATCGTCAATCGTACGAGCGAAGCGGCAGCGGCGCCAATTTTAAACTAGGATTTTGTATATATCAATTAAGTTCGTTTTTCCTCGATTCGACTCGAATTTGATTTCCGGTTAACGTATCGACTTAACTTGTTTTTGGTAAATAATATTTTTATGTATTTTAAACTAAAAGTCTATTTAAAATAAAAGCTATTTAAAAAAAAACTATTAAATCTAATTTAAAAATTAAATCTAATTTAAATAAATCTAATTTAAGTGACAACTAATTTAACTATATAAACTAATCTTGAAATCAAAATTTAAAACTATTTTATAAAAAGTAAACTATTTTAAAAGAAAACTATTTTAATTTAACTTTTAAATGAAATTTTATAAAAACTATTTTAAAACAAAGTAAACTAATTTAAAATTTGAAGAAAGTAAATAAAATATTGTTTTTGTCTTTTTGTATTTTTATAAAAACTGAATAAAAATGAAATTTAAATAAATTGACTAATTAAACTTTAATTTAAACTAAATAAACCTTTTATATCAAATTTAATTACCTAATTAATTAAAACTGCCAATTAAAGAGATCCTATATTTATTTAAAAACGTGTAAACTAACACAAGAAAGAGTCCAATAGAGATGGTTGGGACGTTTGGCTGTGAGACGAGAGGTCTGGGGGTCGAATACCACCAGGACCAAATTCTGCTTAATATATATACTTTTTGGCACTTTTTATTTTGGACAGTAAAACCTCAGACTAAATGAGTCTGAGGCTTATGCAGTTATTAGAATAAGATTACAAACCAAAAATAAGCTGAATACAGATAAGCAGGAACAAAATAAGCTATGACAGATGAATAGAAAATAAGCAGACAAGAAGAAAGCAAATAAGCAACACAACCTAAATAAGCACTAGCTAAATAACTAATAAGCTAAAAGGAAGCATTAAGCAAACAAATATGCAAATTAACAACCGAACAAACTAAATATTAAATAAGCAAACGAGAAATAAGCTGAAACAAATGAATCCTATGCAAATAAACAGATCTAAACAACTTAAACTATTCCAAAAGCAGAATAATCATAAATCCAAACCGAATCAAATAAGCTGAATAAATCACACGTCCAAATAAACAAATCCAACGAACACTTTCAATAAGCAGTAAAAATATGAGCAGATCTAATAAACTGATGAACCAAACAAGCTAAATTAATCATAAGCAAACCGAATCTCACATAAACAATAAGCAGAAATAAAACGCAATCAAAACTGAACAGCTATGCAAGTAACATAGACCAATTAAGCAGATTCAAATTTAATAAAGCAAAAAGCAGATTATAACACTTAATAATAACATAAAATTAAAATAAACAGTAACCACTAAACTTAATCTAGCAGATTAACTTAAACAAACATAAAATAAATTTGGATCTAAAAATTAAAAGAGAAGAAAATGAACCTGATGACGAAACCTTTGGGACGTAGGTGGGCGCTGAACCCCCTATGAACCGAAATCAAGACCACCAAATATCATCATCAAAAACATCATCATCATCACCCTTTTCCAACAGTAACCAATCCAACTATATTTTTTTATATATAATTTCCCAGTAGGGGAAATTATCTCTTAACTTTAATTTTAACAATTATTTCAATAAAATAAAAACTAAAGTAAGTGCAATAATAAGATACACGAGACAAAAAATTTAAATAAAACTAATTTTCATTAATATTAAAATGAGTACAAAGCTTAATTAAAATTACAAGAACCCTAATTCTATTTTCAGAAAATAAAAATTAAAACTAAAGAAAAGGCATTAAATTACATGATAAGAGGGGGGTTTTATAGGGGAACCCCAAGAAACCCTAATTCTAGCTTAAATGTTAAGCAATCAAATCCAACCGTTCATTCCTTCTTTCTTATTCTCTCTCTTCTAATTTCTTGATCATACGGCTGAAAATTGCCCTTGTAGCCACGGATTGCCAGCATGGCGAATGTTGTGCTACTTGTGTTTGTTGATTGGTGATGTGGCAGAGTCTGATTGGTGAAGAGGGTTTTGGTGAGGTGTCTTGGCCACTCAAATGTGCCACGTTGGTGAGAGGAGAGGACCATAGTTAGTGATTGGATGCGATTTTTATGGGGATTTAATTCCTTAGAGGTTGAATTAACCTTTTAGGGTAAAACCCCCAAATTTGGTTGGTTAATTTTTGATGTAAAAATTAGGGTTTATGGGAGGGAGTTGTGCGTATAATGTGGAGAAGATGGAGTGGGTGAGAGGTGAGTATTTACTTCGTTTGTAACGAAGTGTAAATGGGAAGTGGGGAAGTAAATTGGTTTATTTATTTAAGGTGGGTGGGTGGGTAAATAATAATGGGAGACACGTGTTGGGTAAATCGTTTGGAATGTTGACTGGGTTGTGGGAGGTGTTGACCAAGTGAAGCAAAACAAAACGTGTGTTTGTAAATTGACTATCCAAAGTGAAAACATTTATTTTACCGTCCCATGTTAACATTGTACTGGGCTTGAGCCCATTTTTTGCAAAGCAAAAGTAACCAACTATTTATACATGATCCGTCCCAAAATATTTGTGTAATGGGCTTGGTGGCCCAATTGGTAATTCATTTCAATCCGTCCCATTCTTTTTAGCAAAATGGGCTTGTGGGCCCATTAAGCAAATGTGGGACCCACAAGGCCCATTAATCTCTAATGATATTTAATCCACTAAGAACGAGCTCGATTTTCGGCTTTGTTGATCTTTTCTTCAAAGTTGTGTCGGTTTTGACGGTTTTCGTGATCTTGGCATACTTTTGGTCTTTTGACTTTGTCTTCGTCTCTTTCTTGACTTTTCTTTGACATTTGACCATGAAATCCCGTGTTTTCTCTTCTTTTGATCATTTGTACCTATTTAAACACAAGAACACAAAACCACGCGTAATTCCGACATATATGATATAAAACACATGATTAGGTCTTGTTTTTACTTGATTTTAGTGGCAAAAGGATAAGTGTTTACACACTTATTAATCTATCATCTCATTAAGACACAATCGAGTCCTACGCATTATCCTTGTGATATTGCCAGAACATCCGAGTGATACGATTCATAATGAAGATGGAAATCCTGCTTGAGCCAACATCAAACAAGCTCATGGTAGGTAACTTGTGCAATTCTACACGAATCAAACTTGTGAGAACTGGAAAGCAACTAAGTTTGGATTCTTAATTAATTCAAACTTGATTCCAGGTTTCTTCGCAAAATCCGTGTGATCTTGCCAGAACATTCAGAGTGACACTCATTAGAGTTCACAGTGACGAATGGAAATCCTTCCAGTGTCAACATCAAACAGCACTACGGTAGGTTACTCGCAAGATTCTCTATGAATCAAGCTTGTGATAAACTGGAAAGCAAAAATGGTGTCATTCCTATAGAATCAAACTTTTTCCAGTTATTCTGAATTGACGACTCTAATCAGACGGATAATTTATCCTTATGATTCACTCTTTACGTTCGTAGTATGCTTTGAGACGGTCGAGTAAAGAGAACTGGCCGAGAAACCCTGTCAAGGAGGTTCTTAATCGAATCAACCCTATCATAGGTACGGTATCTGATACCGTCTAACGGTCTTCACCGACCGGAGGTAAAACGCTATCGAGTTAGGATGAAATGTCCAATGCCATTTTATCCGTGTCTATATATGTTGCTGCATATCAAGAAGGTGGCGTAGCTGTCTACTAACCGATATCGATTCAGAAGTCACAAGAGCACAAGATGGCGATAATCAAGATACCTAAGAATGTAAGAATGTAATAGGTCATCTTAGTCACAAGGAGCACAAGATGGAGATCTCAAGCACTCAAAGTCAAAAGACAAAGGCTCAAGATAAAGATAACAAAAGCATGAAGGAACAAAGCCGTATCAAACAAGATCAAGACCAAGATACAAGACCAAAGAAGGAAGATCACCTCCACAAGAATGTATTCACTCAATCATCTTATGCATTTAAAGATGACCGATACATCGGGGGAGATTGTTAGCCCTATATTTTATATATAGTCGAACAAGAATGTAATAGGTCATCTTAGTCATTAATGGTCTTGTATTGTAATAGGTTAGTCGGGAAAACCGGGCTTATACTTTAAGCTAATATTGTATAAGTTAGGAGCTCTAAGCCCAAGCAAAGCCAAGCCCGGCCCAAGGAAACTAAACCTACGGCCAAATGCCAAGGGTATATAAACCCTCTTCCATGTGTGGAAGAGGGTGTTGGTTACATTCACTTTCTCTCTCTAGTTTATGTTTAACCTTCCATAATCTCTCTAGTTTCTCTCTCTACTTTTCTTCTCTTTCTCTCCCTAAATATTGTGTTATGGATTGAAGTGGGATTAACACAACGCATAAAAAGGGTTGTAAAAAGTTAAACATACATTCATTCAAGTACAAGTTTAAAGTTTACATCAGGTCCCCTAGTTGCACAATCATAAAGTTTACAAAACATAGTTCGAATGAATATTTATATTATGTGGGCCATCAGAGTCGATCCCCATCCAAGTTACCTTGAAGCACCTGGGATAAAACATGCGAAAAATATATCAGCGAATGCAGAGTGAATTCATATAGTTTAGTAAAAACCGTTATATAAAACAGTTATGTAAATCAGAAATATAAGCTTAATATCAGTAATAAGACCCCATATTGCTAGTCAGGCAATATATTATAATTCCATTCATATAGCATACATTATTTATGAGATCGCAGACTTAGTAGTTACCATTATTGGTATTTATTATCGTTGTTGGATAATTATAAGTCGCATGACATTGTTGCCTTTCTATAAAATACAACGGGTCACGAGCCCGACAAATATGTGCCCATCTAAATTAGCGTGTCGTCACTAATATCACGCTATATAAATCTTCTCATACATAAATTCGCTTACCAAACAATGTGGCACGACGGGGATCAACCGTCAAGGCGCGAACTGGAGTGATCTTCCCCAAATAGTACTATTATATGCATAAGCGTCTACCAAATCCCGGTAGTTTACAATTCATGCTAATGTCACTTATAGTGACATAACCTTACTTTTAATAATCCATTTCAGTAATCCATTTTGGGTCATACAATCAATCGGGTCCATATCAATAAGCATACAATCGGGACTACTTGTGTTCTATTTTTATTAAAACTCGCATGTTATCTCCCTTGCGGGTTTACAAAACATTTCATAAAACATTTAAAGAGTGAGAGGCTATGCACTCACGTTGGATGGGAAAGGCGGGTTATAGGCAATTAGGATGTACGGTACTTGCCTCGATCACGGAAACCTAAAAAAATAATACTCGGTCTTAGACTATCGTCAAATAACTTTATAAAAGTTGTTATGTATATGTAATGATGTCATAACATGATGATCAAGTGGGGTTTTATTTCTTTATACAACATTACTAGTTGTTAGGTACTAGTTAACTTAGGCTAGTTATACTAGTTTTAACCCATTAACATATTAAGGCCCAATAGGCCCATTAAGAGTCCAATACATTATATTAGTCCATATATCTTTTTAAGACTAGAATCATACTCATATGTTGGGCCCAAGTGGGTTAAGCCCATGAGTAAGTCCAATAATATTAAACCAAACTAGTTGGGCCTAGTGGTCCAACAAGGCTAATTTGGCCCATTATGGTCCATTAGTTATAAAGCTCAGTTTTGTCGATTTTTACTTGTCAAGTGTGTTTACATATCAGTATATGATTTATAAAAATGTTACATTATACGGGTCCGACCATCTAAGTTTTATTTGGCAAAAACGTTAATCTTTCAGTTTTAGCCGAAAAGACGTAAAACTTATATATAGTTTGTAGTTTTTTGAAAACATTTGAGTTTTATTTTTATAAAATGTAATATTTACTTATTATAGTGTATAAACATATTTTATACTAGTTATATCAATTAATTAACTTATACATACTTATTTTATATAGTATTTCACTTTAAGTGCCTTTTTAATAATATATAGTTTAGTCAAATCTGATATAGAATTTCAAGTACACCATTTTGATCATATCTTGAGTTCTACAATGAATTGGAACCTCAAATTTTTACTGTATAAACTATATGATATGTGATACAAATAACTCTACTGTAGCTCCTGCTCAAGCAGCTTCTAAGTATTTTTAATAATTCGTCTAAATCAGACCAGACAGATTAGTACTACAAAAGTGTTTTGATCATATCTTGTTCATTTTTAACATTCCATTGCATGGCCAATTCACCACTTATGTAAAAGTCAATTATCTATCATTATATCAAATAATATAATCATTTTAACCAAATAAAAACATTGAAAGTTTATGTTTATTACAGCCTACTTGTTAGATGTGATTTTATCAACCTTTACTTGTAGTTTTTAACCTTTTTAACCTAATCTAGTAACACAAAATCCCCATGCAACATATTGATCATCATTTATCATATCATACATATACATGTTTGAATAAAATAGATGGATAAATTTACAAAACAATAGGATGATAGAAAGAACAATCTCTATACCAACCAATTTGTGATGAAAATGTGAGATTTATGATGAACAAGACTTGATCTTGTCACCAAATCCTATGAACTTAGCAAGACCACTTTAGAAATCTCCAAGTAGATGAACAAATTCTTGAAATCAGCCCTTGAACCTTATAAAAACTCCTTTTTATAAGTTATAATCACCTCCAATCTTCATCTTTTTAAATGGCTTTCAACATATGTGATTGTAGTTAAAGTTTATGGTTAAATTTTTGATGAATGGTGGTGTATGGTGGTGGTATATGGACGGAAAAGAGAGGGAAGAAGAGAGAGTGGGAGAAATTTTTTAGTTAGTTGCATGTATGTGTGAGAAATGAGAGAAAGAGTTAGTGGTTTTGAGGTTTAGTGGTTTTGGTCAAGTGTATGGGACAAGTGTCCCTAAGACACTTAAAAATTTGACATCAAGGGGTGTTAACCCTTGTTGTGTCCGCCACTTATGGGGGCTGGGAAAAGTGGAAACTTGTTTCATCCCCTATTATTTTACGGGTACTTCTCGATTCTAGTTTCCTTGATTTGCGTGCCCTCGGGTCGATTTACGAAAAACGTTTTTATAAATTATGAATCTACGGCACAAAAAGATTCTAATAAAAATAGTCTCATAAAAAACAGAGCACAAGAGCGTAAATACGTAAACCTAGGGTTCCCGGTTTAATCGTAAAAGACGTTAAATTATGCACGTAAGCCCTAATTTCATCCCGTAAATATGTGAGTTCATGAACCAACATTAAAATAAAATATAAAAATAATATACGAGAATAAATTTACTACACCACGAACGCGCCACCTAGGAGCCCTACTCATATTCCAAAGGCGCTACTGAAATTCGAGCGCAAGCCCCCTTCTATTTCATAACCTAAAAAAGCTAAGAATGGATTGGATCGAAACGACTTTCCTGTCGAAGCCCTTTGTGTCTGTATTAATTTCTGACCGCACGGAATCTCCATAGCCAATTTTCCATTTTTGATTATGAAATCACTGACAAAACCTACCTTTCAATTCTTCTTACCCTATGAGCTTTCAGCAAAGGACAGATTTCTTGGTCCATTGACATCGATCAACGAAATAGACCTCCTTCTTTCAATTTTGTCGTTGTCTTCCAATTCAAATAGCCCCATTAAGTGAGTGTTACGCGAGAAAAGAGAGGCTGACATCTTTTCTTATCTATCTATTTTCGTAAATGAAGAGCAGTTTCACCGTTTCTGCCCAACACATCTGTGCCTCTAGATCGGACCGTTCAATCAATGCCTTCTTGTCTATCTTTGCTAGATGCCTTTCGAGCGATCTAGCAGGCTAACTGTTCCTTAGGCAGCACCTATGAAGATAGTTTCATTGATCACATACGACATTCTGAAAGTTGGTTATGTTATTATGAATTGTTATAGTTGATAGCCAGCTATTTTAGTAATCTGAAAGCTTGGTCTGTTGCTCCCCGGGGAGAAACAGAACATAAAAGGAAGAGTGCTGCTCGGGGAGTAGCACCTGTACGGCTACTGCAGCTAAGTGCCTGGCAGGAACCGACTACCTATTCTCTTAATATAATAGGCGGCAAAGCGGAATAGAAAAGCACGGACGAGCCACATGCAGGGAAACTTGCACGTGTGGTTCTGGCCGGGGGACCCCGGTATACTGTACTAATATGTGTAGGTCCCCGTAATTCGAGTGAGATTGTCATGGCGCAAAAGCAATACTGTTTGAGAACAAGCTCAAAGATCGGAGTACTGGTACTGTACAAAAGTTTGACACTCAGTTGTGGAAGGGCACTGCCTCACATTAGCCTTTGTTACTCAGAAGTTGCGTCACTACTTCATGTCCTTCACAGTTCATATTGTGACAAGATGTGACCTAGACGAAGCTCTCTCTTTATCATCTCGCGCCAGATGCAACAAAGGATGAGTCCTTTGTCCTTCTCGCGAACGAAGTTCTGGTCGCTCGGGCCGTTGTACCTTTTGATTATGGTATGGTATTGTCAGATCCGAACATAGGGCTACTTTATTTGTTTGCCATATCTTCGCTAGGTGTTTATGGCATATTCTTAGAGTGTTCTCACAGGTTCAGGAAAGGAAGAGGGACTCAGACATTCTTTGCGCAGAGTTCTATTACTATTAATGGGTGGCTCCACGATTTCTTATGGGCACAGGCATCCCAGGTAATTCAGTCGTATGCTTCTTCATTATCCGCATATGGACTTTTTTTCCTAGGTGCTCATTTTGTCTGGGCTTTTAGTTTAATGTTTTCCTAGGTGCTTTTAGGTGCTCATTTCTATCTCTTGTATTCATCTTCTTGTTGTACTCTTTCTGAAGTGTGGGGCGAACGGCGACCTCCGTTTGCAGGAAGGAAAGCGGCAACCGCCCTCAAGTAAAGACTTTTTCGAAGGTGGAGCCTGACTCTATTCCTTCGCCCGTGAGACATCTACTTAGTTGTACATCGGTACTCGGACACCCAATCTCATCCCCCCTATTCCGTATAGATGTTGGTTTTTGATGTAGTTGCTTGTACTTCTCTTTTTTTGTCGAGATCAACGTTTTCGTTTGAGGACCCCGTTAGACTTACCAGCCCTTGACATAAGTAAATCATTAGTGATAGGGTTGGGACGATAGACCTAGTGCTTCCCTACGTTGGACGTATGTTTCGCGGTTAAACCTTATTCTATTGTTGACCAATCATGGCCTTATTTTGAGTCTTTCTTTCAGATTGACAAAACTCTTGCAACTCTTTGAGGCCGATCGATCTAGAGAACTCATAGTCACTGGAACCGTCGACTATTGGAAGGGGATCATCTACCTCTTGCGAGCACTTTAAAGGATCTAATTACGAAAAAAGAAAGTCGTGAGGGAAAGCCCTCTAGTCGAGTAAGAGAACTGAAAGTTTCAGGCCAGTAAAGTCCGTTAGTGGGGGAGTGAACTCGGAGATTCGTCAATCAATTCTTTCTTCTGGAAACGACTAAAAAGAGCAGGGCTTGTCCGGGGCAAGGGATGCAGGTATGAAAGATGGAGCTTGAAAGCGGGGGAGTTCTTCTACTGCATGTTCAGAGAAAGACTTCCCCCATGGCATAGCTCAGTCATTCAATCATGGGAGGGTCACAGGATTCTTCTCCTAAGCGCAGGTGTAGCTCCCCAGGGTGTTCATTTAAGTTCTCATACATCCCGCTACGGTTTGTCTTGGTAAACAATTATTTCTCTTTCGCCCAGGGTCCTCAAACGAAAACGTTGATCTCGACAAAAAAAGAGAAGTACAAGCAACTACATCAAAAACCAACATCTATACGGAATAGGGGGGATGAGATTGGGTGTCCGAGTACCGATGTACAACTAAGTAGATGTCTCACGGGCGAAGGAATAGAGTCAGGCTCCACCTTCGAAAAAGTCTTTACTTGAGGGCGGTTGCCGCTTTCCTTCCTGCAAACGGAGGTCGCCGTTCGCCCCACACTTCAGAAAGAGTACAACAAGAAGATGAATACAAGAGATAGAAAGGCCTGCTGACCCTATCCTTCTTCCATACTCACAGCGAGTCCATTGTGCTTACGAACGAGTGGAGCGTCATCAATGCGAGTTGTGCGTGGAGTTTCGCCTAAACAGTTAAGTGAAATAGTGGCGTTTGTCTGCCAGTCCGTGCTTGCTGCCATGCTGGCAAAAGCAGGGCTTTCGGTCGGTTTTACCTACTATTGGATTTGAACCAATGACTCTCGCCGTATGAAAGCGATACTCTAACCGCTGAGTCAAGTTCGTTTTGTTGACGTCGTGCGTAGGATAAATGATTTGCACCGGATAAGCATTTGTTACAGTCGCGAAATACGGGCTTTTGTAAAAGTTTTCATTTTCTTAGCTAAAGGTAGATCAGAAAATGCCATTGTCCTATGGCTGTACTAAACTTTGAACTGGACTAAACGAAGACAAAGTGAAGTCGAAGAGCAAAGTGTAGTCTAAACAATTTCAGAATTCTTGTTTTGACTTTCTAAACAATGGTTAGCCGGAAAGGGTAACCTTAGACCATAAGCCAGTGAAAAAGAAAACCTAGCTAGCCTATAATCTTCCCTCTCCGATCATTGCTTGACTCGCCATAACCCTTACACCACACCGCCCCTCGTCTTCAAGCTACGGCTACCTGCATGAAAGCCAACCGCTACAATCCTGCTAAGAACTCGTTATTTTAGCTTTCCAGGACAATAGACTGCCATATCTCATATCTTTTTATTGGATGAAGGGGTCTGTGAGAGCCCTTTCTCTAACTTCGATGCGCCCGCCTCTTTCTTCTCGGAATCCTACGTACCAATGTTGCAACAACCAGCTCTTCCCCAATCAACTCAAGGTATGCAGGTATCTTTTGCTCCACCACCTCAGGCAACCTTACCACAGTCTCAGCGGGTTCGCCCGTCTCCACCAAATCAAGGCCAACATGGCTATATGCCAAGGCAAAGGCCTAGTCAACCGCCTAGGCAGTTCGCGTTCTCGTTCAGGACAGGACAGTATGGGACCTCTTGCTTAGGGCTTTGGAAGCAAGCAACCAACCCGGCAAAAGTCGATCGGAAGTTTACTATTTGACAAAGGGGCGCGTTAGATCTTATTTCGGTTCGATACGTCCACCTACTAGACTCACCTTTGGCTTTCGTCTCGGTAGGTGTATTATTCTACATTTTCCCAAAAGAACATTCATTCATATCCGAAACGCAGGAACGATCTGACTAGAAAGTCATTAAAAACTTGATCGAAGAACCAGCGTTTATTAAAGAAGCTATAGAGTCGATTACAAAAAGTACTAGTTTGAAAGGCTCGTTGGAATTGATCCGCTACTGGATTTACATTATACGCATCTTCAAAGAAAACTGACTCCTCCTACTCCTTCTTCTCCTTTAGGCCCCGCATAACACTTACTAGATTTTGAAAGAAAAACTGAAAAAACGCTTCACTTCCTAACCTTATTCTCGAGTAGGAAGGGTTCTCGCTACTAAAGAAATTTCTTCAGTTGAAGTAGCTCTTTCCTGAGATGTCTTTCAAGCTGAAGAAGGAAGGGCGCTTTCCTTCGTTGAACACAAGACAGACGGGGGCAAATCCAATCCCTTAATTCTTTGATCCCAATTCAATTGTTGTTTGATGTAATAATAGAGGTGTCAGGCTCAGACTCTGAGAAAGATGACATGCGGCTAGTCCCAACTCTGAGTCTCGTAGTCTTGAAACTCAGCCGTACTTCCTTTGGCTGGCCTTTCGATCCCCTCGTTCACAAAGGGGCGCAACTGAAGCTCATCTAACGATGTTATAGTGGTTGTTCGCTCCTCTTTCTCTTCCTCTTTTTCTGCTTCTGCTAGGATTTTGTCATGATAGCGCCGTGCTTGTTCAAGAAAGATAGAGTCCCTTTGACAGAGAGAAAGACTCCGGGGATAGATAGTCAATGGCCTATGAGGAAGACATCTCCTTTGTTTTTGCTCTTCTTTTTTGCCTTTGAGCGACTGTCCAACTCAATATCTTAAAATAGAAGTCATCTTTCTTCAAAGGCCGTTGACTCTGCTTCCTTGATTGAATAATCGAAGGTGAATCAATCAGACAGGACGGACGTGTGATAACAACACTTGCTTTCGTGCTGGAATTCCCCTTGGCGTCACTCACCTCTCTTTCCCTTGCTTTGCTCCCGTTTACCACAATGGCTGTCTCGCTGTCTACTGGAGCTCGGATCCGACTCAAAGTGGGTTCGTGTGTATGCGCCCTGCCCAGAGCTAGCCTGAAAGAAAATATCAGGCTGTCACAAAATAGTTAATATATTTAAAAACATTTGATTTCATAGTGGTAAAAATGTTCTTCCATTGAATTCTTTGTTGTTTGCATTCAAGAAACAATTTCTCACGAGACTTATGTTTTTGTGGAGTGAAAATACCATAAAGACTGTTTTCATAAGCATAATTATATGGTGTCACAAAATCTTTATTGACCGATGATCTACTCTCCTCATCCCAAAGGGACGTCTCATCACTATCGAGGCTAGCTACTGGGCAATCATGATCGGTCCATTCAGACTCATCAAGATATAAGTGAGGGTTAGCAGCTTGAGCTTGTTCGAGGTACTTGGGGCTTTCAAAACTAGGTTGACCCTTAAGAAACGACCGAGGTGCTATCATTCTAATTGTTTGAATAGAGTCATGCGTTTTATAAAAAACTTTTTTCAAAAATTCGTCTTGTTCTTCGAGATCCTTTACTTTTTCAGTATCTTTGCCTTGTCTATTTTTGAAATCTTGTTTTAATTTTCAACCTCTTTTTCCCTTTCGTCAAGAATTTTAAAAGAATCGGTGGTATTCATAGAAAGCCTCTGTTCAAGTTCATTAACTTTTGTTGTGGCAAGGTACGTTTTTAGACGTTCATCACTTAATAAAACATTAAATTGACGTTTTTCTTTAGTTAACAAAGCAAGAGCTTCGTTGTATTTATATTCAAAATCGTCCTTTTTATCGTTGATAACACAACTTTTGTACCCCTCAAGCTCTTTGGTCTTTTGAAGAAGCTCAGCCCTATAACTATCAATTGTCTCACTAGATTTTATAAGAGCGGCTTTGCTTTCTTCAAAGTTTTGAGTGAGCGCTGCGTTTGCCTTCTTTAATTTCTTTTGACTCTTTCTATTTTCATTGACATCTTTTTGTAAACTAGCAATTAAATTAGCAAGAACGACACGCTCCTTGTCGTCATACTCATTTGCATGTTGATCATCCTCAAACTCATTATTGCACATGTCTGATGAATCGGGTGTGGTATTGCTATCAACCGTTTCCATCATACACGTGTCAGTAATTGTTGTTAGTAGATCACTATGCTCATGTGTATCACCAAACACATAATACTCATCATCATGTTGTACCTTATCAATTGGCTCGGTATCAAAGATAGGACCATTGTCATCTTCAGTGACGTTAAGGACCTCTTGAATATTTGCCATGTATGAATAATGTGCCTCAAGTTCTTGGTCGAAGAGTTCATCATCTGTGTCGTCAAGCATTTCTCCTTCCTCAGCTGATAACTTGATTCCAGCTTCCATTTTCTTGCACAGCAGCATCTTTTCCTTATGATAACCATAATATTTGACCCTCTTTGGCTGTCTGCATTCCCTAGACAAATGCCCATAACCGCGGCAGTTAAAACACTGAATCCCACTTTGTTGCACAACTTGAGTACCAATAGTTACCCTATTTCCAACAACAGTAGCCACCCTCTGATTATCATACTTCGCGGGTTGCGGATCATACTTTGGAGGACTCTCAGCACGTCTTCGTGTGTCATTCCTTGGAGGGCTTTGAGCATAGTTGTTCCTCGTGTTAGATGATGTTCTAAGGTTGTTGGTGGTGGGTTTGTAGAATTTCCTGTATTGTTTCATAATTAAAGCCATTTGTTGCTTTAATTCCCTATCCTTTTGAGCTAGTTCTTCATCACTGTCTTCTTCGGATGATTGCTCAGGTGTGGGTGATGGTGCTCTTGAAACTTCTTTTCCTCTGGATCTTGTTGGAGCATGTGACTTAGAAACAGTGGATGATCGTGGTGATGATGATTGAGTAGAGTAAGTCTTTGAAGCACGAGAATGATAATCTGGGTAATGTTAAGTGGTAGACACCAAAGCAAGTGGATTTGAAACCTTTGCAGCAAGTTCAGCTCGAAGTTCATTTGCCTCATTTTGAAATTGTTTCAAAATATCAAAGAGCGTGTGATATGAAACTTCGTCTAACTTTTGTTGTTGTTTCACCAAGGTGACAAACCGTGTCCACTCTGGTTGAAGTTGCTGTAGAAATTGGACATTGACTTACATGGTGGAAAATTGCAAGTTGTTTTGGGTCATGTCATTCATCATTTTGTAGAATCGGGAGTAATAAGAATGAATTGATTCCCCATCCTTTGATGTAAACTTGCCAAAGTTACAAAACATCTTAGTTTTCATGTCTTGTTTGTTAAGTGATTCACCTTGTTGCAATCTTTCAATAGCCGTCCACATTTCTTTAGCAGTAGGGCATGCATCAACCGTGGAATAAATATCATCTCCAATGCCACTGAGAATTAAGTAAATTGCTTCCTTCTCTGCAGCATACCAAGCACGATTCTTTGGTGTGAGGTCGTTTCTCTTTTCATCACGTTCATATGCGAGTTGTGCGTCAGTTGTGGCTGTGGCTGGTACTGCAGGAACTTGAATCCTTGAGAGTTTATAGGGTCCATAAAAAATGCAATGCCTTAAAGCATCACCGTTAGGTTTTGTGTCAAGATAACGTATAAAACGGTATTTCCATTGATCATATCGACCCGACACAAGCATTGGTGGTATCTCTTTTTTACCCGCCACCAATATGTTGTTGTTCGTCACACGATATTCTGCAGTAGAATCCATCTCAATGTTCTCTGAAATGATGAAGTGAATATAGATCTTAAGTAGATGTTATAGTGATTGTTGTTGAAGAGAAAAAGTGTTGAAATCCCTTAAAAATTGTTCGTCAAAAACCAAAAAAATCTCCAAGACCAAAAAACACACAAATCTATCGAAATACCCATCGGAATATGGTCACTAATATGCTGTCGGAATATTATATCGGAATGCTGTCGGAATGTACTATCGGAATGCTATCGGAATGTACTATCGGAATGCTGTCGGAATGTTCTATCAGAATGCTGCCGGAATACACAATCGAAATATCCTAACAGAATACTCAATCGGAATAACCGTCAGAATGTTAAAACCCTTTTCCGATGGAATTCTGTCGGAATAACTGTCGGAATAACTGTCGGAGTATTAAAACCCTTTTTCGATGGAATTCTGTCGGAATAACTGTCGAAATATTAAATCCCTTTTCCGATGGAATACTTGTGCAGTTCTGAAACTTTAGGTAAAAAATGCGATTTTTGACAAGAAATCCGTGATTTTAACCAAACGAAAGCAACCAAATCCCTACCACAACTATGTAGGAGATGTATATCAAGATTTAGAGCATGGAAAACACAAAGTATTTGAATTCGAGATGAAATATGGATCAAATGATTCGAATCAAATAAAAACACAACAATCAATCACAAATCCACCCCATGGCGATTGATACCAATTGTTGTCCCATATAATATGATGATTAAACAAGAAAGAAAGGTAGAAGATAGATGAATTCTAGAAAGAGAAAGTAGAGAGAGAAAAGAGAGAGAAGTGTGTGAAACTTGGTGAATATTAGACTAGAGAAGAATGAGAAAAATGAACCAACCAACCTCTCCTTACATGCAAGGAGAGGTATATATAGCCTTGCCTACATGTGGCATAATGGGCTATATAATAATGGGCCGGGCTGATCTTTTGGGCTTTAGTTACTTATGAATGAACCTTAGCTTAAAGTTAAGCCCGTAAAACACGACTAATCTACTACCTATTACAACGTTCTAAAATAAGATACATAATAAACATATGACCGAGTATTCTTGTTTGACTCAATATTTTGAGGCTAACACAGTGAAATCGTAAAAGATGGAAAAGTCAGTGGAAAAGATGTTAGAAGGCATGTGCTTTATGTCATGAAGGTCAATAGGAAGTCAAAGGAAAACTTATGTCTAACGACTTTAGATGATAGTTCTACTCTTTGGCATAGGAGATTAGGTCACACTAATATGCATTTAATTCAATCTTTAGTCTCGAAGGAGTTGGTAAGACATCACCCCAAGATGAAGTTTGATAGTCACTTTTGTCATGCTTGCAAAATTGGTAAGCAAGTTCACTCAAGTCACAAAGCCAAGAATTTGGTTTCGTCCACTCGGTGCTTAGAGCTCCTACATATGGATCTCTTTGGACCATTCGCCATACGGAGTTATGGAGGTAACCTTTATACCCTAGTTATAGTTGGCGACTACTCTAGATTCACTTTGACTAGATTTTTGGCGTCTAAGAATGAAGCTTTCAATCACTTCGAAACCTTTAGTCGAAGAATTCAAAATAAACTAGGATGTTCAATTATCTCTATTAGGACAAATCATGGTAGGGAATTTGATAATGAAGTGCAATTCGGTGCCTTTTGTGAAGCTCATGGTATTACCCATAACTTCTCAGCTCCTCGCACTCCACAATCAAATGGGGTAGTTGAAAGGAAGAATAGGATCATCCAAGAGATGAGCAGGACGATGTTAAATGATCAATCTTTGCCTCAAAATTTTTGGTGCAATCTTGTGGACACATCGACCTACATTCTCAATCGAATTCTTATTCGACCTTTTCTAGAAATGACCCCCTATGAGATTCTTAAAGGTAAGAAGCACTCATTGGAATACTTTAGGGTGTTTTGAAGCAAGTGCTTCATTCTTAACACCAAAGATTACCTTACTAAGTTTGACCCAAAGTCTTACGAAGGTATCTTTTTAGGTTATTCTAAAACTAGCAAAGCCTACATAGTCCTCAATAGAACCTCGGTGTAATTAAAGAATCACTTAACGTGACATTTGATGAAACCTCCCCTTCATCTAAGACACCACCTTTAGTAGATGATGACTTAGATGAAATAGACATAGTTAATGCCAAAGATGTTAGAAAGATAGGAGTTGAAGACCTTAGTGTTGAAAACAGAGTAAACATTAAGGAGTCAAAGGATCATGCTCTCAATAACGTCATAGGCGAATTAAATCAAAGGACCCTAAGGTATCAAGTCCAAAATAAGAGTAACTTATTTTTCTCCTTGATTGAACCAAAGAATGTTAAAAAAGCATTGATGGATGAGAGTTGGGTCATCGCTATGCAAGAAGAATTGAATCAATTCATTGCTAATGAGGTTTGGGAACTTGTTCCTCTACCTAGAAGTTCGACCATCATAGGAACCAAATGGGTATATAGGAATAAGTTAGATGAGAATGATGTTGTGTCTCGTAACAAGGCTAGACTTGTAGCTCAAGGCTATAATCAAAAAGAAGGTATTGATTATGACGAGACATACGCACCCGTAGCAAGATTAGAATCCATTAGAATCCTTTTAGCTACGCTTGTGCCTTTGATTTTAAGCTTCAACAAATGGATGTAAAGAGTGCATTTCTTAACGGTTTGATCAATGAGGAGATATATGTGGCTCAACCTCCCGGCTTCATTAATTTTGAGAAATCGGACCATGTTTACAAGCTTAAGAAAGCTCTTTATGGTCTCAAACAAGCACCCAAAGCTTGGTATGATAGACTTCAAGCGTTTCTTGTAAAACATGAGTATACCATGGGGATGGTTGACAATACACTCTTTACAAAGAAGAAAGGTTCTCACCTCATTATCGTACAAATATATGTTGATGACATTATATTTGGTTCAACTTGTAAATCATTGTGTGATGACTTTGCCAAAATCATGCATGATGAGTTTGAAATGAGTATGATGGGAAAACTTGACTTCATTTAGGACTCCAAATTAAACAAATAGACGATGGTATTTTCTTTAATAAATCAAAGTATGTTAAAGAAATGCTAAAGAATTTTGGATTAGAAGACTCTAGACCAATGAAGACCCCTATGGCTTCGGATACTAAACTCACCATAGATGACGACTGTGAGTCGGTAGACAACACCAAATATAGAGGTATGATGGTAGATTGTTGTACCTAACAGAAAGTCGACCGGATATCATGTTTAGTGTTTGCCTTTGTGCTCGCTTCCAAGAGGCTCCCAAAACCTTTTACCTTGAAGCGGTTAAGCGTATCTTCCGATACATTAAGGGCACATACATTTAAGATTATGGTATCCTAAAGGGACCGGCGTAGAAACCATTGTCTAAGCGGGCTCGGATCATGCGGGAGACTATGTGGACCGAAAAAGCACTAGTGGAGTTTGCACCTTCACGGGTTGTTGTTTAACTTCTTGGTTCTCCAAGAAACAAACCGATCTTGCTATATCAACCACGGAAGCGAGTATGTGAGTGCCGGTAAAGGTTTTCAACAAGATCTATGGATGAAGCAAGCGATTTTTGATTACGGGATTTCTCTTGATGATGTTCCCATCATGTGCGACAACAAGGGTGCAATAGACCTTAGCAAGAATCCTGTGCAACATTCGCTAAGTAAGCACATAGAGATTCGCCACCATTTTCTTAGGGATAATGTTCAAAAGGGGAACATTTCAATTGAGAAGGTACCCTCGGTAGAAATCTTAGCCGACATCTTCACTAAGCCACTTAAGAGGGAACCTTTTAATTACTTGCGTCTAGTCTAGGTTTAATGGAACGTATTCCTTAATTATGCATTTTAATTAATCGAGTATTTTTCTCTTTTGAGTCCTTTCTTTCTTTGAGCTTTTGAGTATCGTAAACTCATTTTGGAAAACTTCTCTTCCCTTTTTCAAAATTCTCAAAGTTCTTTCAAAAATGGTCGAGAAATGTTTTTGCATTGTTAATTCAATCTAAAAACGTTTTTCATAGCTTCTTGCTATTCATAATGAGCTTACATAATTCATATGTATGGGTCTCTCAAACATAGCAAGAACAAAAGAGAACTGTGGAGGATCATTGTGTCATGACTTTGTGTCTAGTTCTACACACCTCCTACATCGATTTTCTTTAAAATCCATGTATTTTGGTCAAAACCTTGTCTGGTGAGTTCTTATGTGTTTTCTTTGTCTATCTTTGCTTCTAAGCATATCTCCATGATTAGTTAGACTAGAAAATTAGGATTTGCTGAATTGGAAAATCCTCCTTCATCACCAAATTTAACCCACTGTAGGCGGTTCTCTATTGAGACCGCGCTTCCCCAGTGATAAGGAACCGCCTGTGAAGATAAAGAATCGCGCCCAGTAACTTCTTTTTCGGGTATTCCTGAAACTCCAAATTTGTTCCAACATTTTTTGGAATCTTTGTTTCAACCCTTTGACCAACCGTAAAATATCTTGGGCTTTCTCTATTTAACCTTAAGCATTTTGCATCCTTTCTCAAATAAAAATGTCTTATTCCCGAAATGAAAGCTTTGATTCTCCTCCATTTTCTCCAATTACATTCAATCCCAATTCACCCAAGAACACTCAAAATCACATCTCTTCTTCTTCTAAGAATGTTGATTATAGAACTTCTTATCTTCCACCACTAGCCTTTTGTGTTCTTCCTCCTTCACATGATAATGTCATGCATCATGGAACATATTGTCATTGTTGTCAATATCAACATCTTGCTATGGCTCATATCTATGAAGAATTGAATTACATCAAGAGTCTATTCGTCAAATCTCCTCTTCACTATGACTATGAGATCTCTACCAAGCCACCACCACCTCCTTCTGCCACTACCTTGTCTTTTATCTAAGAATTGGTTGCTTATCTTCAAGACATCTAGTTCAAGCAAATCGTAGAGTTCTAGTTTAACTAGGATTAGATTTATGCTTTTCTTTTGGCTTGTGTTTGTGTCTCATATATCTTTGTATGATTTATTTCCTTGTATCTTTCATCATGTTTTCTTTTAACATGACTTATCTTGGATCTTTTGTTTCTTCTCTTATTTTTTTGTGACCATTGCTATATCTTGTTGGGTGTCTCTTCTCTACTACTAACCCTTCTATGTAGCTTGTCACCATATATCGATTCCTTGGTGCCCCAAGCAAAGGAGAGTAAGCACGAAGGGGAAGGATTTGCAAAGTCTGGTTCTTTTCTTCTTCAACGACTTTTGCAACCTTTTTGCTTCGACAAAGGGGAGAAATGATATAAACTCGTCTTCAAAAATCTTGTTTTATTAGGTGATTGCGTTTATGTATTGTCGGAATCCAAAAGGGGGAGATTGTTAATGCAATGATGCCTAATAACGTTACTTGCATTTTTCGGTCTCGCTTTGTTTTGATTACGACAATATGTAAAAACAAGCATTTAAGAAAACAACGAAAAGCAAATTCTTGAGTTCAAGTATTTTTCATTTCAACCATTATCACTTAAGGTATGAACAAACAAGTACTCATCCTAATTAAGTGATCAAGGATTTAATCTTTTCTTAAAACTCACTTTTTATTAAGTGTGACAAGTTTTTTTTATTAAACTTTATTTTTAAGAAAATGTTTTATTAAATTAATTATTTGAAAATTTGAAATTTGAAAATGGCATATTCTATCTTGGTTTGGAATATCCTTTCACGATATTTTAATCCATAGATTCGAACCAATCCACTAAAAGACAAAAGGGAGCGGAGTCTATGCAGGTGGTTCCTTAGCTCCTATAGCGGTTCCTTATCGATAAGGAACCGCGGGCTCCAATAAGGAACCGCGGGCAGATATAGCCGTTGGATGTTTGTCTTACAAAAAGTGGACCATTCTCAGACTTTGAACAGATTCTTTCATACTTCTTAAATCGCTCAAATCCTTGATCATTTGTTTGATTACTACTTGTTTAGAAGTGAATATTTCTCCTCTCATCTTTTCCTCTCAAAGTGCAAAGAAAAGAACACTATCATCCTTGAAGTGTTGTGTCTACCTCAAAGATCCATTGAAGATCCAAACTTATTTATTCATTGTTGTGTCATTGTTGTGAAGATCCAAGTAGTTGTGTCTATTTGGAAGTTTTGTATGTACTAAGGTTAATACTTGGTCCTTAAAGTATATTGGTGTAGATTGGTCCTAGCTAAGATTAGGGCTCGACTTTTAGCTTAGAGTCGGAAATTGGTTAAGCGACGTTGTGTACGGTTTCTCCACCTTAAGGAGCTTGTTGATTAGTGAACTCTCGAGTAAGGAGTACTCGAGGAGTGGAGTAGGAACGAGGAGTGAGCTTCGTTGCCGAACCACTATAAATCCTTGGTGTTTGGTTTGATCTTTCCTTCCCATATATATTTACATTCATTATTCTTAATACTTGTGATTATTAGTTTAGTTGCACTATACCTTGTTCATATTGTGTATAAGAAGGTTTCACATAAACACTCAAGCCTAAGTTTTTGAAAAATATTTTTAAAAACCAATCTTTAACAAGTAAATTTAAGAAACTATTCAACCCCCCCCCCCCCTTCTAGTTTCTATAGAGGAAGTACGTGACGGCTGTTAAATTGGCTAAGGATTTGCATCAAACCAATGTGCATCATCTTCAAGCTTTTCTTCAACAACACGAATGCCACGTGATCGAGGCTTAGTTGTCAAAACCTCAAGTTCATGATACACTTGCCATTTATGCTTCTCAACAAATGACTCCCCAACAAAACATGGCTTACACTTATCAATAACCATCATACTTGCAGCAGCCACCACAACACACCTATCAGCAACCGCAACAACCATCTTATCAACCACTAATGATGCCACAACAAGCATTTCAACAAAGTGTTCTTCAACAGCCTTATCCACAACAACCATCAAATCAGGCATTACCAGCACAAGCCATCACTTCTCCAATGGGCTATACTCCTCAGCAAGGATATTTTCCAATTGAACCACCACCAGCACAAGCCTTTTATTCCAATGAACTCCCACCAATTCAAGCACCGGTCTTTACTCCAAATGATACGCCTACTGATGTCTTAAACCATCTCACTGCCTACTTGTCAAAACTTGTTGCAACTAGAGGATTTCCAACAACGAACAATCACCTCTGCACTTCTTCAAATCCTCGACAAAAAGCCACTATTCAAGACGGTCAAGTGACGGTGCAATCCATTCAGGAAAGGCAAAATTCATATGGACCCACTACAAGGACCGTGAACGCTCAAGCTGTGAATTCTCAAGCTAGTGGAAATGGAATCCCTATTGGTCCTCAAAAGGTTGCGACTTGCTACAATTGTCGAGGACAAGGTCATATGGCTAGGCAATGCACTCAGCTAAAAAGGAGAAGGGATGCAACGTGGTTTCGTGAGAAGATGTATTTGGTCGATGTTCAATATAAGGGAAAGATTTTGGATTCAGAGGAATTAGAATTTCTTACAGACCCAAGGGCAGCTGATAATGAAGGCATTTCAGTCGTCTCTACTTCTAATGCAGCATATCAAGCAGATGATCTTGATGCATATGATTCAGATTATGATGACATTCACTCAGCCCAAGCTGCTCTTGTTTCTAATATCTTTCTCTACGGTTCTGATGTTGTTAATGAGGTACCAACCACAACTAATATCGTTCATGATAATCCACATCAAGTTGAGCATGTAAATGACAACCTCGAATAGCATTCGCGAACTAGTAACTCAAATGATGTGGTATCCAATCCAACACATTTGAGTGAACCTCAACCAAATGCTACGACGAGTATGGAATCTTATGATCAACATGATTTGGTAATGGTGCCTAAACATATTATTGATAACATGAATGTGACCGTCCTAAAAACCGTAGATTTGAATACCAATATAACCGCTGAGCTTGCATTGTAAAAGGAAAAGGTCAAAACTTTTGAAATGGTCCATCAAGCAGAGAAAATAAATTATTCCGAATATGACCAATTTCGTTTTGAAAGGATAGAACACTTAAATGAAATAGAATCATTAAGAGCTAATCTTTCCAATGAATCAAAAGAAAAAGAGTCGGTTGTAAATGATTTTCAAAAACTTAAAACGGATTTCGAAACTCTCGAGTCTAAAAAGTTTGAATTGGAAATTAATGCTACCAAACTTCTTAAATTCAAGGAACAACAACTTTTAAAACAATACGCTTCCATAGGAAGGGTTCACCTCTTAACCAAGTCATTTAAAGAATTAGAACTTAAGCGTCTTCAAGAGTTACCACCTAATCCCGGTTATGCAAACAAGCTCAGGAATATATTGCTTGTCTTTATGAAGTGACCCTAATTGGAAAATCGAAACAAGCACCTTGATATTGTAAAATTAGACACTTGCTTTAGGAAAAACAAGCACTAATAATGCGGGTAAGTATTAAGTATCACGTTTTGTGAAAAACGTGAATACTCGTCGTTGAGTTCGTTCTCGAAGAGGTATGGTGTTTAGTCAATAATAAATATACATTATTTATTCGAGTTATTACAATTTTGAATAGAAGGAAAGAACAGAAAACGAGATCCGACTATGCTCAAACGGACGAAAACGCGCGAACGTACGAACGTAAAAACGCGACACAACGAAAAATTTCACCTAAAAAATAATTAAAAATTACTAAAATGTCCAAAAAATTCTAATTAAAAATAAAATATAAACTTAAAATTTTGAAAGTGATTAAATTATTTTATATTAATATTTAAAGTTAATTAAAAATCCTAAAAAATAAATTAACTAAGAAAAGGACAAAATTCAAACTTTATTAGTTGGAAACCTAGTTTATACTATTTAAAAAGAAAAAAAATATTTTTTTGAAAAATTTTCTAAACATTTTTCTATTTTTTATGACTTTTTTAAATTTTAAAATGAGAATAAACTTAGAAAATAAATAATAAAAAAAATTGCGAAATTTAAACTATACAAAAGCAAATTTATTTTTCCTACGTCCTAAATGACAAAAGAAAATTTTGAAAAAAAGAATTACATGTTTTTGACTTTTAAATAATTTTTTATGAATTAACTAAAATTAAACTAATTATTAAATGATTTTATAAAAATAAAAAAATTTAAAGAAAATGAAAAACGCTGTTAGAAAACTAGAAAAAAATATTAAGTCAAAAAGATAAGCTCGAAATAAGCTTAAACAAGCTTATAAGAAAATAAAGTGAAAAGAGTACGAAATAAAAAATCCTATAAAAGAAGTATAAAAGGAAATAATAACAAAAGTGTGCAATAGAGTAGATGGTAAAGCAGAGTGTGCTGCGTCTGGTATGTGGGCTAAGGTCAGTGTTTCAAAACCCTGGGAGGATTGTTGCGTCTTGTTTGTGTGCCCAGGTCTGGGGTTCAACTCCCACATGCAACACTTTTTGGACACCTTTTTGATACAACAATGTCACAAATTCAATTTCAACTGATCACCACAATCACTTAGTACTTTAAACACACTTTTAAGCCTACAAAAAACAAGCAGACACTTTACTTTTTTTCTTTTGGTTGCTCCTTTTTTCATATGGTTACTTCTTTCTTGTTGCTGTTGGAATAATGTAAACACGGAACACCCACAACTAGCACCAAGTAAACACGCTACAAATTACGACACAGAAACAAAAAACAAACATGCACTTTATGCTTCTTTTTTTTTTTTGCTTTTTTTTTCTTAGGTTTGTTTCTTTGTGTGCACAGTTAATCAAACGTGTAAAACCTCTGATTTTATCTTATTGACTTTGTCAACTGTTGTACTCACTATTTTTGGAATCTATAAAATTCTACTTTTATATGACTTATTAATAATCATATCCTTTTTGTCATACTATTACTTCATATTTATTTGTACATTTATATGAACCTTTAGTCTTTACTGACTACGTTGGCAATTGACTGGCCACATGATTGAACAAGGACTCACCACCTCAGTACACACTTTTGATAAACTGTAACATTATTTACTTAATTTATTAAGTACCTGGATTTATATTTATATGTATACATTTACATATACCTCATACATTGAACAAACACCTATCACCTTAAAACAATGTCTATTATTACACATTATCATTTATTTATTTTGTTCAAGTAAAATATTTATGATGATATACTTATTATATACTTTCACCAAGTGATCTAAAGGTTTAACCAAAATACCTATAAACTTTACAAATATATACACTATAATACATGGACTATCATTAAATCCTAATTTGATACAAGTCAACACATTTTTACCCAAATAATACATACACTAGCCGTGTATATTGTGACACCCCAAATTGAGTCAAACGCAGCGGAAATAATATTTGGGTGTCACGTAGGTGCATCAACAACAGACAGAATGTAGAGCAACAGATAAAAGATTATCCTTACATTTATTACATGATTGAAAGTGAAAATGGTATTACAGTAGTCTTTAACATTGTTTGAAAGTTTGAATTATTCCTAATTTATAAAACCCTAGATGAGCTCTATAAATGCAGCCTAGTATGATGCTTGACTCCATGCACACCAATACCTGCTTCAGTTTCCTGAGAAAACATGCTTAGAGAGTCAACATAAAGTTGGTGAATTCACAGGTTTAATTAAAATAAGTTTGGACATTAAATATTCCCTGAAGTAGTAATGCACAAAGCATCAATACTTAAAAGTAATTATATTTCCATATTGCCCGAAACTGAAACTTGACAGTTAAGTCCTTAACAAATAAGGACCCTTCGCCTTATCTTTATCAAGGCACCCATAACAAAAATAAGTGCTGACATGTGAAACATCTATTTATAACATTCAGGTAATTCAATAATTCTAACAGTTTCGGATGCACGGGTCATGCGGGTTCATCTACAATAGGCAATGTAATCAAAAGTTTCATAGTTCAATCCATGTCCATAAAATCAAATATGTTGCATGTTTTCTTCCCCATTAAAAGGTTTAAACGTTTGTCAATATATAAAGTGGAGCCATGAACTCACCTCAGTAGTACATCAATAAGTCAGTAGATAAATCTGATAAGGATGCTCACGATACAATCAACGACCTAAATAATTATAAGGTCTCAGTAAATGCATAACATAATGCAAAAAAGTTCCAGAATAAATCTGTACATGCTTAAACTGGTTTAAAGCATTTAATTACAATACTTGTATTTTGTTCATCGTCGTACAAGTTCTAATAGTATATTTTTTAGGTATAAAATAAATAATAAGGTTTAATTAATTAATTCATTTAATGAATATTTTGTACTTACGTTGTTTATAAAACACTTTAAATATTTATATAGGATAGTCTTATATACATTTAAAGTGATAGGAAATAAATATAATTAATATATGTATTTTATTAGTTAATCGTTTTCAATTTATATTTAATATATAAATAAGGTTTATAAATGTATAACATTTTATTTAAAATCCATGTTTACGTAAGGTTTATATTTATTAAGTTATAGGTTTGGAAAAATAACAATTGTTACGTTTATTTAAGTTTTACGTTTTAAATAACGTTTTAAATATATAGGATTTTAAGGTTCGTAATACTTTGTATAAAATTCGTTTTAGTCCTTTTAATTAGATAAATACTCGCGGTTAAATTACTTTTATACCCCTAGGGTTTCTAAGTCTTTCAAGTAATTATAGTTTTGGTCCCTCCTTAGTTACACGTGTAACTAGGGTTTCCTTAAGTTTAATTAATTGGCAAAAACAGTCCCTAAGGTATACGACTCATATTAGGGCTTAATTAAGTTTCACATATTGGCAGTTTTAGTCCTCTAACTTGCGGTTTACATTTAAGTTTTATTACAAGTTACATTATTGCCCCCTAGGGCTTGTATAGGTTTCGACAAAAGGCAAGTTTAGTCCCTAGGGTTACTTTAGGCCTTAACTAAGTTTAGTATCTTGGCACATTTGGTCCCTAATGTTTATATTAAGTCTCGGCTTGTGTCCAAAACAATCCCTAGGCTTTTTAAAGTTTACACAACTTACCCTAATATTATATTAATCTATTTTTAGTCCTTTTTAACACTATTAAGTTTTGGATATGTTCAAAACATACCCTTATACTCTCGGCAATAACTTAAAAGTGATCCAAAGTTTATGTTTTTGAAATATAAGTTTCTACACTTATTTATTTAGATCCCTTTTACTTTGTAAATTTATAAATCCAACCCAAAAGTTTATACTTGTTATATTTAATCCAAAAATTTAGTAAATCTATTATTTAAATCCAAAACAATTATAGATTTATATTTTCAACATAGAACTTTATAAAATCATATTTTTGTCACTAAAAACATTTATTTAGTGAAAATGATTATTTATCAAGGCAAGGTATTATAGTGAGCTTAAACTAATCTTATGAGGCATAATAGTGATATTAACATTTTTGGGCACCTAAAAACATAAATCTAATGTTTCTAGTTATATCTAAATATTACAAGATTACCCAAAATAATATTATGAGCTTAATAGCTCACGTCCAAAATTACATGCATGGTTAGGTTTTCATAGTTTTTCAAGTTAAACAAGATCATGTTGATGTGTTCTTCAAGGTTGACAAGTTTTTACATCATTTTATGTTATATTTAAAATCAAGCCGTGGGTTTCATTAGGTTTTTAGGGTTTCAATACTTGTTTAAATGTTAACTTTACCAAGAATAACCATGTACACATTAATATGTATGAAAGTAATGTATTAGAAAAGATAGGTTTTAACTTGGACTTACTTGTTTAGATAGGTTTACAAATGATATGAGGATGAGTAGAAACAAGTGACAAGCTTTCAACAATGGAGGTCTAGGAGATCAAAAATCAAGCCGTGGGCTTCACAAAGCTTCTAGGGTTCTTGTTCTTGCTTCAAGGATCAAGTTTTGTTGTAGGATGAGCTTAGGATTAACCATTAGATAGTAGAAGACAGAGTATAGGAGTAGTAGTTAAACTTGGAAGTTCAAAAATGATGGAAAGGTGGTGTTTAGCCGTGAGTTAGAGAAGGAGAGAGTGAAGTGAGATTGGAAATGTTTTGTGTTGTGTTTTGTGTGTGTTTGTCTCGGCTAATATCAAAGAGAGAGAGAGATCCAAAGTGAATCAAGTACCTTGTACTCAAGTATCTTCCTAAGATATGTCATATCTATTTTGGATATGCTTGATATTTCCCACATGTTCAAAACTAGCAAACTCATTTTCCTTCCCAAATTAGTTTGTAGCCGTGTGTTTCATAAGTCAATGGGGGACAAAACCTTACAAGTATAGTAGAATGCATGAGGCTTGAGTGTGTAAGTGTATAAGTATGCTTTGTGTAAGCAAAAGTATGGTTAGGATAGTGTGTTAGTGGAGTAAACATGATTACTTGTAGGTTAGATAGCAAATGATGGTAGTGCATGCATGCATACACCCACACGTTTTATATATGCATGGGAAAGGGTTTTGGTAAATTTTGCCAAGTGTTGTATGATAATAATAGTCCGTGTATATTATTATAGGTACTTGTTGTGTTGTAGGTATTTTTGTTGAAGCTTTTAAGTAATTTAGTGAAAGTGTATATTAAATACATCACTAAAATTAATTTACTTGAATAAAGTAAATAAGTGACAATGTAAAATAATATACATTGTTTTTAAAGTGTTTAGATATTTATTCCTTTTAGGTAACATATGTAAATATGTACATATAAAAATAATCCAAGTACTTAATAAATAAATTAAGTAGGGTCACAATTGATCTCAAAATATGTACTGAGGTGATGAATTTCATTATTCAATCAAGTGGCCAGTCAGTTGCAAGAGTAGTCAATAAATAACTAAAGGTTCATATAAATGTAAAATAAATATGAAAGGTAGTATGACAATAGGTATATGATAATTAATAAGTCATATAAAAGTGAAATTATATAAATTCTAAATATAAATAGTACTACAGTTGACAAAGTCAATAAGGGTAAAATCAGAGGTTTTACAGCACCATCCCGTTATTTTAGCTTTGTCCTCAAAGCTTAAGATGAAGCTATTTGTCAGGTGAACAAGTGTGGGTACTTGGTCTTGAACGAGTCTTCTCGTTCCCAAGTGAACTCAGGGCCTCTCCATGAGTTCCAACGTACTTTGACCAGCGGGATGCGACTGTGTTTCAACTTCTTAACTATCCTCTCCATGATTTCCACTGGTTCTTCTACAAAATGGAGTTTGTCGTTTATTTGAACTCCCTCCAATGGCATAGCCAGTGGTTCTTCAGCATAGCACTTCTTCAGGTTAGAAACATGAAAGGTAGAGTGCACCCGACTCAGTTGCTGGGGCAACTCTAAACGATAGGCTACTTCCCTGATCCTAGCTATTACTTTTAAAGGGCTAACATAACGTGGATTCAGTTTTCCACGTTTGCCAAAACGTACAACACCCTTCCAAGGTGATACCTTGAACATGACACAGTCACCTACTTCAAATTGCATAGGTTTGCGTTTCAGGTCCGCGTAGCTCTTTTGTCGGTCGCGAGCGGCTTGAATTCTCTGCTTGATGAGGACGATCTTGTCAGTAGTATCCTAGATTAACTCTGGTCCAGTGAGCTGAAATTCACCTACTTCTGCCCAGCACACAGGAGAACGGCATTTGCGACCGTACAGTGCTTCAAAAGGGGCAGCCTTAATAGTGGCATGATAACTGTTGTTGTAGGAGAATTCCACTAAAGGAATATGGTCAACCCATCCATTTCCAAAATCAATCACACATGCTCGTAACATGTCCTCCAGAGTCTGGATGGTTCGTTCACTTTGACCATCAGTCTGCGGATGATAAGCAGTGCTCATATCCAAATTAGTACCTAAGGCTCGTTGGAAAGCCCTCCAAAAGTTTGACGTGAACCTACCATCTCGATCACAGATTATCGACACCGGTATTCCATGTTTGGTCACAATCTCCTTCAGGTACGTCCTTGCTAGTTTGGCAAGGAAATCGTTCTCCCTAATTGGCAGGAAATGAGCGGACTTGGTGAGTCGATCGACGATTACCCAGATAGTATCGTAACCGTGAGATGACTTTGGGAGTTTGGTAACAAAGTCCATAGTGATGTTGTCCCACTTCCATTCCGGTATATTGGGTTGTACAAGTAAACCCGATGGTCTCTAATGTTTTGTTTTGACACGAGCACAGATCAAACATTTCTGAACGTAGGTGGCAATGTTGGCTTTCATATTCGGCCACCAATATAACTTCTTCATATCCTGATACATCTTTTCAGATCCGGGATGTATAGAATATTTAGACTTATGAGATTCGTGCATGATCACGATCCTCAAATATCCATAACAAGGTAACCAACTTCGTCCGTGAAGGCATAGGGTTCCGTCTACTCTAGGTTCTAACTTTTCCTTGCTAAGATCAGTTCTGAGCATTCCCCCGACATCTTCCTTCACGAGGTTTTCAGGCAATTGGGCTTGAGTCTGAGCTTCCAAAATCTGTTTGGGTAGATCCAAACTGATTGTCATAACCAATGCCCGAACTCTCATAGGAGGGTCCGTTTCCTTACGACTTAAAGCATCAGCAACCACGTTTGCTTTACCCGGGTGGTATTTGATCTCGCAGTCGTAGTCACTCAGTAACTCAATCCAACAGCGTTGTCTCATGTTCAACTCCTTCTGATCCAATATGTGTTGCAAACTTTTATGGTCAGTATGCACTGTGCACTTTGTTCCGTATAGGTAATGTCTCCAGATTTTGAGAGCAAAAACTACGAATCCAAGTTCTAGATTGTGAGTGGTGTAATTCTTCTCATGCTTCTTCAATTGTCTTGAAGCGTAGGCAATCACTTTCATTCTCTGCATCAATACTGCACCTAAGCCCTTGTGTGAGGCATCATAGTATACCACGAAATCATCGTTGCCTTCAGGCAAGGCCAGTATGGGTGCACTGCATAACTTCTGCTTGATCAGTTGAAAAGCTGATTCTTCCTTCTCTCCCCAATCGAACTTTATTCCCTTTTGTGTGAGTTTGGTCATCGGTTTGGCTATTTTGGAAAAGTCTTCAATGAATCTACGGTAGTATCCGGCAAGGCCTAGAAATTGGCGGATCTCCGTCGGTGATTTAGGAGATACCCAATCCTTGACAGATTCAACCTTTGCTGGATCCACGTGGATACCGTCACAATCGATGACATGACCAAGGAATTGTACTCTATGAATCCAAAATTCACATTTAGAGAACTTAGCATAGAGCTGCTCCTCCTTGAGCACCTTTAGTACTTGTGCAAGATGTTCCCCATGTTCTTGTTCGTTCTTGGAGTAAATGAGTATGTCGTCAATGAAAACTATCACGAATTTATCTAGGTAGGGTCTGCACACACGGTTCATAAGGTCTATGAAAGTAGCTGGTGCATTGGTCAACCCAAATGGCATAACCTGGAATTCGTAATGACCGTAACGGGTTCTAAAAGATGTCTTTGGAATATCTTCCTCCCTGGCTCGTAGCTGATGGTATCCAGATCTCAAGTCAATCTTGGAATACACACTTGACCCTTGCAGTTGGTCTAATAGGTCGTCAATGTGAGGAAGCGGATAACGATTCTTCACAGTTAACTTATTCAGCTCTCTGTAATCGATGCACATTCGAAAAGAACCATCTTTCTTCTTGAAAAATAACACAGGAGCTCCACATGGTGAGGAACTGGGTCGTATGAATCCTTTGTCAGACAGTTCTTGAAGTTGTTCGGCTAATTCTTTCATTTCTGATGGTGCCAACCGGTATGGAGCTTTAGCTACAGGTGCTGCTCTGGGAACCAAATCAATTTGAAATTCCACTTTTCGAGTCGGTGGTAAGCCTGGCAACTCATCAGGAAAGACTTCTGGAAAATCTCGGACGATGGGTACGTCCTCGATTTGCTTCTTCTCGGGCTTGTCTTCTTCATCTGTTTGAGAAATATGGGCCAAGAAGATAGGACATCCTCTCAACAAATATTTCTGAGCTTTTGTACAAGAGATAACACGAAGTCTAGTGTCAGCAAGGTCGGTGTTACCGTCACCTCGAATGATTAGAGTTTCGTTTCCCCACGGAATACGGACTAGCTTTTCGTCACAAGCAATGACTGCGCGGTATCTCGCTAACCAGTCCATGCCGATAATAACATCAAAACTACCAAGGTTTACCGGGATAAGGTCAATGTTGAACGGATGTTTGGAAAGATTTAAGGTGCAACCTCTAATGATAGTGTCAGCATCCAGTTTTACCGTCAGCTAATTCTACGGAGTAATGGTGATCTAAGCTTGTAGGGATAACTTCTAGTACTTGACTAAATTCAGTGGATATAAAACTTCGGTCTGCTCTAGTATCAAACAAAACAGATGCATAACGATTGTTCAATAGAAACGTACCAGTAACGACATTTGAATCGGGGTTGGCTTTTGCATTTCCGACCACGTACACTCTGGATGAAGCTCCTCCACTATTCTTGTTCTGGTTGACTCGCTTAGGGCAACTTGGCCTCACGTGTCCTGGTGCTCCACACTCATAGCACACAACTCCCTTCTTGGGTCCATTGTTGTTTCCTCCAGTAGCGTTGTGGTTCCCCTGCTATCCATTCCCGCTCCCACGGGCATTGTATCCACCCCTGTTGTTGTAGTTCCCAGTGTTTTGAGTAGGTCAGGCCTGAGTGACAGCATTAACTCGACAGGTTTTAGCAAAATGACCAACTTGTCCACATCTGTAGCAGGTCTGGCATGGGCTATCAACAGTATGATGATAGTTGCACTTTGGGCACAAAGGTTTGGCTCCCACGTACGAGTTAGCTCCTACAGAGGTAGCACTGTAAACTTGCCCAGCATTCTGCTTCTTAGGATGCTGCTGGTGCTGACTGCGGAAGTACTCGTCTGCCTTTCGCTTGTTGTCAGTATGCCTCTCGGATATGGTACGACCTCTTTTGTTTATCAACTCAGTAGCGAACTCAATGTCACTCTCGACGGTAGTAGGTCGAGATGCGAGCACACTGTCGTGAATGGCGTCTGGGAGTCCACCCACATACTTGTCTATCTTATCATCCTCCTCCACAAACATTCTGGTGCACATTAGGGTCACCTCTTGGAACCTTTGGTTGTACGCAGTGATGTCATTGTTCCTGCATTTGAGATCCCATAACTCGATCTCCAATTTCTTCATTTCTCCCCTTGGACAGTATTTCTCTGTCATCCTCACCTTCAACTCAGTCCAGTTGAGAGCATAGGCAACATCGTGTCCAAGAGTAGCAACAACAGAGTTCCACCAAGTAAGAGCACTCTCAAGTAGGGTGCAGGCGGAAAACTTCACTTTGTTATCTTCTGCACAGTCGCTGATGCGATAGACCGTTTCCAACCTCTCAAACCACTGCATCAGTTCCACCATTCCTTCCTTGCCCTTGTAATAGGAAGGTTTAAATTTCAAGAAGTCGGGGTAAGAGCAACCCCTGGTGGTCTGATTATTCTGGCGGTTGTTGGAATTTTGACTGTCATCTACGTTCCTGCTGGCAGCCATCGCAGATGCGATGCCTTGGTCAATCATTTCCCTTAGTTGGGCAGCAGTGACGTTTTGGGTAGTCGCGGCATTGTTGGGGTTCCTTCTAGTGATTACCATTTTTCTATAATTATACACAAAAATGAAATCATTAGTTCAAGGTGTTAGCACAGTTTTATATAATTACACGAAAAGGAATTTCATGCATAGACTTTGCAACAAATTGGATAACTTGTTTAAAGTTCATAATATAATACAGTACAGGATATAACAAAAGCTATGAGTACATGCCATAAGTCTAGAATAGGAATACAGTACAAAATGCACAACCTAATCCAAGACAGAGCACAGCCCGCCTGTCTGGGATGGTGGTACATGAAATCTAAAGTACATCATCTATGAATCCCTAATCTAAATAGTACAGTACAAGGATACAATCAAAAGAGATCCTATATCATGATAGCCGGGATGCAACCCTAATAGCTTCTCATGATGTACAAAAGATCTAGTACATCTAATCTACTGATGCCTAACTGACTCCTCGGATACGGCTGGCGCCACGGGCGGAGATGAGACAGTTGATGCCTGCATGGCAACCTGCATCGCGGTCATGGCAGTCCTAGTCTCCTTGAGCAGTCGGAGTGCCTCAAGGAATTGGTCTCTGAGAGTCTGCTGAACTCCCCGGATATGAGTGGTCTCTGACGTCAACCCCTGATGACGGACCTCCTGGAGGTCGAAGAATATGGCAAGAGTCTCCTCCATGGTCAAGAGGGCAGTATGAAAGTCTGTCTACTGGCTCTGGATCAGGTTGATCTGCTCACGTAGAAACTCATTCTCATCCAGCAACCACTGGAGAGAATGGTAAGTAGTCGAACACACCCCTCGGGCAGCGTGCGCCTCTGAACTCACAGTCCATGATAAAAGGTCCTGGCGCTGCTGTAGAACAGTTCGCTCAGTCTGTCCGGCCGCTAGCAGATCAAGAATGTCTGCTACGTCCTGAGCCTGGCGTGCGGCCAGTGCCGTGATCTGGGCCTGGACGGGGTTAGCATGTCTGGCCCGGGAACCCTCACCGATCTCATAAGTGGAATCGAGAGGTGCCTCGTACCTCCTCTTACGAGGTGGCAGAGACTCGGGTGCATGCTCTCGTAGTGAAGTCACAAGTGGTACAGGTGGTATAGCAGCAGGAGGCTGGACCTCTTCCCCATCGGGGGAAATAGGTGGAGTAGAAATAAGTACCTCTATGGATGCGGCGTCGGTAGAAATGTGACTGTCACCGGAGTCACTAGCAGATAACCATCCACATAAGACGGTCTTCAGAGATATGGCGGCAGGTGTATCGGTAGGTGAAGTCATGATGAATCTGAAAGTAATATAGTTTTAATTGATATAAGTATAAACTTACTCAAGTTAAAAGTTTTAGGAAATATAATTTAAAATTATATAATAGTGCCATTTAACACTCGCCATGCTAAAGGTTACGTTAATACTTATAAGATTAATCAACTGGATGTTAATAATCAATGCACAGGCAATCACACAATCGATGTATGCTCTACAGTCTATATGCTTAACTATTCTAGTCCCGAAAATCCCAAACGATTTTTAAAGCAGTTATAATTCAGATTATATAAAGAATTTATTTTTATACTTATTTTAATTTTTGCTCTGATTCTCTATAACTATCGCTCTTATACCATTCTGTGACACACCCAAATTGAGTCAAACGCAGCGGAAATAATATTTGGGTGTCACGTAGGTGGATCAACAGCAGACAGAATGTAGAGCAACAGATAAAAGATTATCCTTACATTTATTACATGATTGAAAGTGAAAATAGTATTACAGTAGTCTTTAACATTGTTTGAAAGTTTGAATTATTCCCAATTTATAAAACCCCAGATGAGCTCTATAAATGCAGCCTATCATGATGCTTGACTCCATGCACACCAATACCTGCTTCAGTTTCCTGAGAAAGCATGCTTAGAGAGTCAACATAAAGTTGGTGAATTCACAGGTTTAATTAAAATAAGTTTGGACATTAAATATTCCCTGAAGTAGTAATGCACAAAGCATCAATACTTAAAAGTAATTACATTTCCATATTGCCCGAAACTGAAACTTGATAGTTAAGTCCTTAGCAAATAAGGACCCTTCGCCTTATCTTTATCAAGGCACCCATAACAAAAATAAGTGCTGACATGTGAAACATCTGTTGTCCTAGCCTAGGCACAGTGAGCATGACTCACCCAGATGGGGACGGTCAATCCCAAATAGATCTATTTATAACATTCAGGTAATTCAATAATTCTAACAGTTTCGGATGCACGGGTCATGCGGGTTCATCTACAATATGCAATATAATCAAAAGTTTCACAGTTCAATCCATGTCCATAAAATCAAATATGTTGCATGTTTTCTTCCCATTAAAAGGTTTAAAAGTTTGTCAATATATAAAGTGAGGCCATGAACTCACCTCAGTAGTACAGTAATAAGTCAGTAGATAAATCTGATAAGGATGCTCACGATACAATCAACGACCTAAATAATTATAAGGTCTCTGTAAATGCATATGCATAAAAGTTCCAGAATAAATCTGTACATGCTTAAACAGGTTTTAAGCATTTAATTACAATACTTGTATTTTGTTCATCGTTGTACAAGTTCTAATAGTATTTATTTTAGGTATAAAATAAATAATAAGGTTTAATTAATTAATTCATTTAATTAATATTTTGTACTTACGTTGTTTATAAAACACTTTAAATATTTATATAGGATAGTCTTATATACATTTAAAGTGATAGGAAATAAATATAATTAATATATTTATTTTATAAGTTAATCGTTTTCAATTTATATTTAATATATAAATAAGGTTTATAAATGTATAACATTTTATTTAAAATCCATGTTTACGTAAGGTTTATATTTATTAAGTTATAGGTTTGAAAAATAACAATTGTTATGTTTATTTAAGTTTTACGTTTTAAATAACGGTTTAAATATATAGGATTTTAAGGTTCGTAATACTTTGTATAAAATACGTTTTAGTCCTTTTAATTAGATAAATACTCGCGGTTAAATTACTTTTATACCCCTAGGGTTTCTAAGTCTTTCAAGTAATTACAGTTTTGGTCCCTCCTTAGTTACACGTGTAACTAGGATTTCCTTAAGTTTCATTAATTGGCAAAAACAGTCCCTAAGGTATACGGCTCATATTAGGGCTTAACTAAGTTTAGGATCTTGGCACATTTGGTCTCTAATGTTTATATTAAGTCTCGGCTTGTGTCCAAAACAATCCCTAGGTTTTCTAAAGTTTACACAACTTACCCTAATATTATATTAATCTCTTTTTAGTCCTTTTTAACACTATTAAGTTTCAGATATGTTCAAAACAAACCCTTATACTCTCGGCAACAATTTAAAAGTGATCCAAAGTTTATGTTTTTGAAATATAAGTTTCTACACTTATTTATTTAGATCCCTTTTACTTTGTAAATTTATAAATCCAACCCAAAAGTTTATACTTGTTATATTTAATCCAAAAATTTAGTAGATCTATTATTTAAATCCAAAACAATTATAGATTTATATTTTCAACATAGAACTTTATAAAATCATATTTTTGACACTAAAAACATTTATTTAGTGAAAATAATTATTTATCAAGTCAAGGTATTATAGTGAGCTTAAACTAATCTTATGAGGCATAATAGTGATCTTAACATTTTTGGGCACCTAAAAACATAAATCTAATGTTTCTAGTTATATCTAAATATTACAAGATTACCTAAAATAATATTATGAGCTTAATAGCTCACGTCCAAAATTACATGCGTTGTTAGGTTTTCATATTTTTTCAAGTTAAACAAGATCATGTTGATGTGTTCTTCAAGGTTGACAAGTTTTTACATCATTTTATGTTATATTTAAAATCAAGCCGTGGGTTTCATTAGGTTTTTAGGGTTTCAATACTTGTTTAAATGTTAACTTTACCAAGAATCACCATGTACACATTAATATGTATGAAAGTAATGTATTAGAAAAAGATAGGTTTTAACTTGGACTTACTTGTTTAGATAGGTTTACAAATGATATGAGGACGAGTAGAAACAAGTGACAAGCTTTCAACAATGGAGGTCTAGGAGATCAAAAATCAAGCCGTGGGCTTCACAAAGCTTCTAGGGTTCTTGTTCTTGCTTCAAGGATCAAGGTTTCTTGTAGGATGAGCTTAGGATTAACCTTTAGATAGTAGAAGATATAGTATAGGAGTAGTAGTTAAACTTGGAAGTTCAAAAATGGTGGAAAGGTGGTGTTTAGCCGTGAGTTAGAGAAGGAGAGAGTGAAGTGAGATTGGAAATGTTTTGTGTTGTGTTTTGTGTGTGTTTGTCTCGGCTAATATCAAAGAGAGAGAGAGAGAGATCCAAAGTGAATCAAGTACCTTGTACTCAAGTATCTTCCTAAGATATGTCATATCTAGTTTGGATATGCTTGATATTTCCCACATGTTCAAAACTAGCAAACTCATTTTCTTTCCCAAATTGGTTTGTAGCCGTGTGTTTCATAAGTCAATGGGGGACAAAACGTTACAAGTATAGTAGAATGCATGATGCTTGAGTGTGTAAGTGTATAAGTATGCTTTGTGTAAGCAAAAGTATGGTTAGGATAGTGTGTTAGTGGAGTAAACATGATTACTTGTAGGTTAGATAGCAAATGATGGTAGTGTATGCATGCATACACCCACACGTTTTATATATGCATGGGAAAGGGTTTTGGTAAATTTTGCCAAGTGTTGTATGATAATAATAGTCCTTGTATATTATTATAGGTACTTGTTGTGTTGTAGGTATTTTTGTTGAAGCTTTTAGGTAACTTAGTGAAAGTGTATATTAAATACATCACTAAAATTAATTTACTTGAATAAAGTAAATAAGTGACAATGTAAAATAATATACATTGTTTTTAAAGTGTTTAGGTATTTATTCCTTTTAGGTAACATATGTAAATATGTACATATAAAAATAATCCAAGTACTTAATAAATAAATTAAGTAGAGTCACAGTTTATCTCAAAATATGTACTGAGGTGATGAATTTCATTATTCAATCAAGTGGCCAGTCAGTTGCCAGAGTAGTCAATAAATGACTAAAGGTTCATATAAATGTAAAATAAATATGAAAGGTAGTATGACAATAAGTATATGATAATTAATAAGTCATATAAAAGTGAAATTTTATAAATTCCAAATATAAATAGTACTACAGTTGACAAAGTCAATAAGGGTAAAATCAGAGGTTTTACATATATGGGCACTTACATATCCATAATCACTTGTAAACTTACAAGCAACCTCATACATTAACCCTATGTACACTATGCCAAGTACTATGCCACTTACTTGCCCTATACTTACACCATACACATTACACTATACTTGTCATTCTTGTCCCCCCTTTGACCTTAGAAACACACGGCTAAAACTACAAATGGGAAGGGAAAGGCATTTCTATTTTGGGATGTGCATAATATCTCAACATATCCTACACCAAATCCTACAAATATCTTACATAATCTTCCTAAGATTCATAGTACTAAGTATAGATACATATGATCTCCTCCAATCTTAATATATCCGAATATCCCACAAAATTCAAACACACAAACATAAAACACTTGAACTATCCTCACTTCTCTCTCTCAAAACCCACGGCTTATTTACTTTCTTCACCAAAAATCCTTCAAAACTCATGTACTCCTTCATTTACTAGCAAATCATTGTCTCTTTCATCTTAAATTCCAATCATTGTTACTCCTACAACAAGCTTGATCATCAAAGACAACTCCAAGAGTATTTACAAGGCTTAAAGGTCACGGCTAGGGTTTGATCTAAGCAACCACCATTGTTGAAAACAAGTCCAAGCTACTACTAGTTCACTTATTCCCTCCTAGAACTATCTAATAAGTAAGTAGCATGAAACCTACCTTTTTCCATATACCTTCATTATCATACACTTGAACACACACACACACACACACACACACACATATATATATATATATATATATATATATATATATATATATATATATATATATATATATATATATATATATATATATATATATATATATATATATATATATATATATATATATATATATATATATATATATCTAGTGAAAAATTAACCTCAAAACGTATCTAAGAAAACCTAGATCATTGAAGGTCACGGCTAAAATATTATGTATCACTTTATGTGATGAAAAATCTTGTTAACTATGGTAACCACAACCTCATGAACATGCTAAACTAGAAAATCACAAAACCTATGCATGTACATAATTTTAGACGTGGGGTTTACCCTAAATTTTGGTGTGATGAATAACTTTTGAATATTGTTATAAACCTAGAAATCATTAGATCTATGTTACTACTAAACATGTTAACTAGTTTGCCTTAATAGATTATAAGTCCCAATGAATAGTGTTAATATAGTTAGGCCCATTAAGCCCATTATGTAAGCCCTATAGAAACTAGGAGCCCATTAAGCCCACTAATGCTTCCTAAAGCCCACTAGGATAAACATACTAAAAATAAACTTTATTTATGTTAAATAAAAACATTATAAAACTTTTGTGTGAAAAATATGATTTAATAAAGTTTCGGACTAAAAGTGTAGTTTATAAAACTTTCGGATTGATTTGTAATTTAAATAAGTCTAGGGATTTAAATGGTAATTTTTGGAAACTCAATTTAACAAAAGTTAACACATAAGGACCTATTTTGTAAAATGCCGAGAGTCTAAGGGTGGTTTATACACCATTCGAGACTTAAAACCAAAGTAGGAGGACCATTTTGTAATTAGTATAAGTCGTGTGCATTTGTCTAACTTGAATGGAACCATAAGGACTCCTTTTGCCACTAACTAAAACACATAGGAGCCCTAGGGGCCTTTCTTGCCAAGTAGGTTAAGTTAGAAAAACATAAAGAAAACCCTAGGGACCATTATGGTCAAAGCCGAAACATATTTGGAGCCCTAGGGGGCGTTTATGAAACTTCTCCTAACCCTAATTCTAACCGAATACTACAAGGACTAAAAGTGGCAACATTTGGAACGTTTGTAAGCCCTAGTTACACGTGTAATTAGGGAGGGACTTGTTTTGCAATTATTTGAAAGTTAAACAAACCCTAGGGGTATTTAGTAATTAACCGCGGGTAAATATATAATCGAGGGACTAAAATGTAATTCTCTTAAACTTTTACAAACCATAATTTATTATATATATATACCCAATATTATAAACGTAAAACTTAAATAAATACAACACTCGTTATTTTTCCCAAACTTATAATTTAATAATTATACCAACTTCGGGAACGTTGAATTAAATTAAATTAAAATGTTATACATTTTTATAAATGTTATTTATATGTTTATAAATTAAATATGATTAACTTATAAAAATAAATATATTAAGTATATTTATTTCTTTTCATCTTTTAAATATATATAAAACTTCCTTTTATAAATATTTAAATTACTTTACAACGGTACAAGTACGAGAATATTAATTAAAAAAATTTATTAATTAAACGATATTAATTATTTTACACTTAAAAATAAATACTTCTATTACTTGTATAACAATGAACTAAATTACAGATTTCGTGATAAAATGCTTAAAACCAGTATAAGCATGCGCAGACTTGTTCAGAAACTTTTATGCATTATGTTATGCATTTACTGAGACCGTATAATTACTTAGGTTGTTGACTGTATCGTGAGCATCACATCAGATATTCTTGTGACTTATTGCTGTACTACTGAGGTGAGTTCATGGCCCCACTTTGTATATTGACAAACTTTTAAAGCCTTTTATGGGGAAGAAAACATGCAACATATTTTATTGGATGGACATAAACTGAACTACGAAACCTTTGATTACATTTTCCTATTGTAGATGAACCCACATGACCCCTGCATCTGAAACTGATAAAATTGTTGAATTTCCTGAATGCATAAATAGATCTATTTGGGATTGACCATCCCCATCTGGATGAGTAGCGCTCACTGTGCCTAGGCCAGGACAACAGATGTTTAACATGTCGGAACGGAATATTGGGTGCATTTTTATTAATGTGAAGGATCCTCATTTGTTGTGGACTTAACGTGTCAAGTATCAGTTTCGGGCAATAGGGAATGTAATTACCTTTAAGTATTGATGCTATGTGCATTACTACTTCAGTGAATGTTTATTGTCCAAACTTATTTTATTAAACATGTGAATTCACCAACTTTATGTTGACTCTCTAAGCATGTTTTCTCAAGAAACTAAAGCAGGTATTGATGTACATGGAGTCAAGCATCATGATAGGCTGCATTTATAGAGCTCATCCGGGGTTTTAAAAACTGGGGAATGATTTCAACTACTGAACAATGTTTAAGACAATTTTAATAACATTTTCACTTTTATTCATGTAATAAATGTAATGATAATCTTTTATCTATTGCTCTACATACTATCTGCTGTTGATCCACCCACGTGACACCCAAATATTATTTCCGCTGCATTTGACCAATTTGGGGGTGTCACAAAACGCAACCATAACACAAACACCAATCTAATTTCACATTCACAACACGACTCATTTATCTTACTAACACAACAAGCAGGCTTATAAACTTGGGTGTTCACTTTTTTTTGGTTATGTTTAGTTTGGTTGGTAAGAACACTGCAGGTGTCCCTTTTTTTCTCTTGGTATTTCCCTTTTTCTTGGCTTACACATAGGATGCTTAGCAAACAAAACACAACATGATACGCAAACACAATCCGAATCAACAAGCACGCTAAAATTAGGGGCTGTTATGCGCACATTTAAACAAAACACACCAGCAGGTAGCCCTTTATATCTTCTTTTGTCACTTAAATTCAAACAGCGGGCATTTTTGTTGTTGTTGCTGGTATGCTGGTGGTATCAAAGGGCGCCCCACAATTACACATAGGAATACAAACACAAGTCGCAAATCACTAAAGTAAAATACACAGAAATAGGCTAACTTGCTGATCTAACAATGCACATGCCCAAATATGGCATCTAGAATCCTAACCAAAAGCTATCCTAAATATAAATCATCAAAAGGCAGTCGTTGAACAACACCTAAACTCATTGATCGCATAATCCAAATTTAGATCGAGAACAATAGCAAACAGTGGGATACAACTAAATTGCACACAACACCTCTATTACTTTTTTCAATTTTCTTATGATATGCTGTGTGGATTATGACAGCGGGCACCCTCTCTTTTGTTAACTTTTTCTGTTAAGTTATATTTTAGGCGGAAAATACACTGTTAACAGAAACAAACACAAATAAGTAGCAAGATAATTCGAACAGTGGACTCTATAAACAAATACGCAGTTCTATATTTTTTTCATTTTGGTTCTTGGTTGTGGTTGATGGCTATGGACAGCGAGCGAAACACAATCTTTCAATAATCAAGCCTAAGATATGAAGAAGGTAACACACCTATTCACACACACCAATAGCAGTCCTAAAAGTGCCTATGATACCTACAGCTATATATGTTTTCAACTAGATTCAAACTAACGTACCCAATCAAACTACTGATATGAATAATGGCAATAAAAACAAGACCAAGAACTTTTTTTATTTTGGTATTTATATTTTATTTTTGATGAAATACTTTAAAAAACGAAAAGTAACTCACACCACACAAACCTCTAAAATGGATCAGATTTGTTTTGATGTTTTAAGCAGTCGAACCACACAAACTTGCAACTCAAAGTTCTTAACTGAGGCCTACCAACAATAAGCATAAACCACTTAATATCCACCTACCAAACATGTCTAGATCCTATTTGGTGAGCTATGTTAACATCCACAGTGCATAAATCATTCAACAAGTCAGAAACTTCTATAAAACTTGCAAATCCACTATTTAAAACTAACTCCCTAATTTATGCTCAAATCCGCAAACCTACCACTAACAAAGGTGTGTAGAGTAAGTATAGTTCTTGGAGAACAACCCCAACCCGAGAACTACCATTCCCAAACAAACCTTTACAAGTAGAAACACAAACTTTTCCAAAGGATTTTGCTTAAAAATACATAAAAAAACTAGTTACTAACTGATATAAAAAAAAGCTTGAAATCACAACCAATTATAGCAGGTATTTCTCAATTTAACAACACAAACACAAAATCACAAATCATAAGAACAACTCATTAGACAGAAATTATAAAGATAAGTAAAAGAAAAAGAGGCAAACCTCAAGGATGCTCATCCACACCCCCGAATGATTGAGCTTTTGTACTAGCTGAAACAAGTACAAGCTTCCAACTAACCTGCTTAGAACAACATACGTGAACAGTAACAAAGATTATCAAACTGATTTCTCACTTTTTCTTTCAAAAACTTATAAAATTGAAACCACAAACTTGAACAAGCTTAAAACCATAAACCTTGCAAGAAAAATAAAGTTTGCCAGAAATTAAAATGTGCATAAAAATAATTACAATTTAAAAAAACATGGAACTCAATTGATCATTCATAAATTCGTATCATAACAAACTATGAAACTGAAAAATTGGAACAAAAGAAAAAGATGACTGATCTAAGCTATTTACACATGTGAATAGAAATTACTAGAACATAAACCCTAGAAAGCATAAACCCTAAACTACCCTTGTACGAATCTCTGAAGATGCTGGAATTTATTCTCCATTTGAATATGGTCTTTGGTCAATCATGTGGAGACATGTTGATAGATGTGAAAACACTCATCCTTTTACCACTTAATTATAATAATAACCAAACCAAAACGTGTATTTTATGTCGTAAATGTCGGAATTATGCGCGGTTTTTGTTTTTGTTGTGATTTAGGACCAAAATGTGAAAAGGGAAGAAAACACGGTCTTTCACGGGCTTTTATCGAAGAAAAAGACAAAAGACGAAGTCAAGAGATCAAGAGTGGAAAAAGAACGAAAGTCCAAGACCTATTTTAAAGATTTATCGAAGAACAAGTCTAAAGACGGAAGTTTAATAGAGCCGAAGAACTCAAGTCTTATTAATGAAGAATTTTCAAGACGAGTTTAATTAATCCCGAGACAACGTCGAAAAAGTCGAAGAATTAAGAAGACGAAAAGACGGAAAGAAAGAAAGAAAGAAGCAACACATGCTTCCCTTCTCCCTATATATAGACACCATCTCATTTCATTTCAAGTTGTTAGCTAATTTTGACAAAATTAGTCTTTCCACCATTTTTCATTCCTTGCACCATTTATTTTTCATGTCATTTTAATTTCATGTATTAGATTTCTTGCCTTTTAATTCCAAGTAAGTTCATTTTATTGTTGAATCTTTGTTTTCCTTTAATCAAATTTTTTCTTTATCATTCTCATCCTACTTTTCTTGTTTTGGTTTGATTGTGGTTCGGATTAAGCATTGATTTTGCTTAATCATATTGCTTATTTGATTAAAAAGTTCATCTTTTTATTTCTATCTAAGCTTTCATACGAAATAAGCTATAAGTTTGACAACCTTATTGGCTTATTTTGTATTTAGCTTATTTATTTTTAAGTTTTCTAAAAAGTTTTTATCTTTTTAAAGTTTGCTTATTTTGTTTGCTTATTTTATGTCTTGAAAGTTTTCTATTCGTAGCTTATTAAGTCTCCTTAATAATGGTCTTGTTGAGTTTTTGACAAGTGTTTATTAAGTGTGCTTATTGAGTTTTTAGCTTATCTCCATTTTCGGATTATTTTGTGTTCCATCGCAATATTGAACTTTTACACATTCCGACGCCTCATTCCGATAGGTTGCTTGTTTGTATCGCAATAACCCAAAGGGGGTTATACTTTGCGATAGCTTGTGTTCTCATTCCCTTATTCCGATCGGGATTGCGATCGCTCATTGCGATCGCATATTCCGACGGAATTTAAGGTTTATTGCGACGAAGTGCTGCCCAAATTCTGACAGCCACATTCGGATAGATTTTGGTACTTTAGTTATTCCGACAGTTTTTTTTTTAGACATTCCGATAGAATTTTTGTTCGATATTCCGACAATTCTTGTTCAACATTACGATAGCTTTTTCTTTTAAGACATTCCGATAAAAACATACATATTACGATACTTCTTTTTTTATTCCGATACTTTTTGTAGTCTAATTCTGATACCTTTTTCTTAGCTAATATTCCGATAGAAATAATCCATCACATTGCGATGGATTCATTATTATCTATATTGCGATACAGTAACAACAACACCTACATGCCTGGCTGCTTAGCCATTTTTGCCGCCAAAATGAGCAGCTAGGCTGGCTCCTTCCAGCTGCCTGCCTGCTAGCTTGTTTATTTATTAGTATTGTTCCGTAATCGTTTAGTTTTATCTGGAAGTTGTTCCGATTTTAATTTTGAAAGTTACGTATTTTTAGTTGAATTTTTCTTCCAATTTTAAAATTAATATTTTTACGTAAAGTTCAAGTTTTATCTTTTTTTTAGTACCCGCTTTAGGCTTTTCCTCGTTTAGCTTTAAAGTACCATTTTAGTTTTATTCTCTTCTTTTTCATTTAGAAAACTTTATTTTCGAGTCGATAGTTAATTTCGTCTTTTAGATTTATTTTTATTAATTGTTTCGCTTTAAATTTCGTTTTATTATTTGTTTTAATATTCGTTTTAATATCGTTTTAATTTTTAGTTTTTAATATTCGCCTTATTTTACTTTTATTATTTGTACTTGTCTTTAGTTTGTTTTTAAATACTTTCCGCATTTACTTTTTAATTAGTTATAGATAATCAACTTCCCTTTTTCTTAACCAAAAACAACTGAGTCACACATTTAACCGGAAATCAATTCGTTAAGACACCGACAAAACGAACTTTTTCAACTAGTAAAAACTTAATTTCAAATGGCGCCGCTGCCGGCTCTTTTCGTGAAGATTAACGGTTTTTGTGAGAGACGCGTTGGCTTTTGGGATCCGTTCACTCGTGAACGTTATTTTTCGTGTCAAAAATTCTCAAAAATCCCAAAAACATTTGAAAAATCATAAAAAGCATTTCTTTTTCAAAGTTTTGCACCAAAAATATTCCTCTTTATCCTCTATGGTGTTTAATTCTTTTCTCTACCCCTCTCATTTTTAATTCTTCATGGATTCGTCTTGTGTACGGTGTGGGAGACCATGGCATGGTTTTCAAACATGTCAATAGTGTACTTGTGAGCGGTGTGGTTCTGATATCGACAATACACAATTTGGATTTTGTCCATTTTGCAATTCAACAAATTCGTACTTCGCCTCTTACAATACTTTCTCACCCTCTCCCGTCTATGAAAATCCTTATCTTCAAAATGCACCGGGTTTTTCTCCATACCCGTGGTGCTATATTTGTGGGGCCCTCACGATGCTTCTTCTTTTCAACCTATGAACATCTTTGAGAAAATTCCGTGCTATCATACCAGTGTGTATAATTTTGAGCCCCCACATCACACCCTCAATCATCAATCCTCTCAGAAAATTAGTCTTGACCAACAACTCACTACTTTGAATGATGTTCTAGAAAGTTTAGCTCAACTCCGAGCTGACTTGCATCAGGAAAGGCAACCTTTGCTTGATGGTGAACAAATCTTGAAATCCACCAACACCTTTTTGAGCCAATTTGGTCGTTTTCTCTTCTTTTCTACACCAAAATGTTTACTTACAGCGTGGGATAGAATTTGTTTAATTGAACATACTCGGGGAGATGAACAACAAAAGTTCCTTCATGAGCTTCTTAAAGATGTGGAGGTTATCAAGGAGGAGTTAGCCGACTATATCACTCCTAACTAGAATGGTCCCGTCTATTATGACGATGACGACGAGGATGATGTCTACGATATCAACCAATCTTCTGAAGTTGCTACTCCTACTCTCGATATTCCTAATGCGTCTAAGGATAATGATTCATTAAGTGAGATTAGTGATTTTGGTCTCGATAAATTCTTTGATGATGAGGTTTGTGACATACCCACTACTATGGAGCTTGAGGACGACGTTGCTCTTACGGAGGAGGTCGATCCTGATGATACCGATTTTTCTCCGCGCTATGAGAATTTCACTTTTGAAATTTCTCAATCTCCACCCGGAGATACGGGCGATGACGATTTATTCTCTCCGGCTTACGAGAAGTTCACCGATGAACTTCATGACAGATTACGGAAAGTACATCTTCTTATTGCTCAAATCCAAGAGTTGACTTCTCCTCCTCTTTCCGAGTGTTTACCTCCATCTATTCCTCCCGTTGAAGATAATTACCCATTGCTAGAAGAAATCGACATTCACTCAATACCTCCGGGTATTGATGATGATGACACGGAGGGGGATATCCTTTTTGATAATTCGCTACTTGATGACATTGTCCCAAGTCCCCCTCCCGATCACCTTTCATTCACTCCTTTAGACACCATTACGGAGGATGAGTGCTTTGACCCGGGAGGTGACATTGATTATTTTATAATTGATAACCATACGGCTTTTCCGCTTTCTGAGCATCAATTGTCTTTGGGGGATGACAATTTGATTCCTTTACCCACCCCACCTCCCGTGGCTCACGACTTCACATACTTTTCATATGTTGAAAGGACTTTTCTTCCAATCAAGACTTATCCTCTCGCCTCTCCTTCATTGATGTCCTCCGGGAACGAGGACAAGGTCTTTGATCCCGGCATTACATTCGAGGCTTCCCCATGGACCATTTAATTCAGGGACGAGTCAGGCTCGTGACTCGGTTAACAAAAACAAGCGCTCTTCGGGAGGCAACCCGATTATCTATCTTTCCCTGTTTTCACCATAAGTGTAGGGTGGATCCCCGTTGGCATTTCTTGTTTTCTTTCTTTTATTGTGCAGTGATTAGAGCTTCAACGATCCATTCTTGATGATTTTGACGACCCGTGATTCCGTGTTTCCGTCTTCCCGGTTCTATCCTAAACTCTTTTCGATTCACTATTTTATATTTCTTAATATTAAAATAGGAATCTCTTTAGTTGTCTCTTTCTTAGCAAGATTTAATCAACGTGCACAATGTCCTAAGTGTAGGGGAGTTTACTCCCACATGCTTAAACATTGAGGACAATGTTTATATCAAGTGTAGGGGGACTTCTATCGAAGTTAAGTGGCCTTTTCCTTGTAATTGTCCTCATTTTAACCGAAAAATTTGATTTTTTGAATTTTTTCAAAATTTTTAATCTATTTTGGCCTTGTATTTTTCCTTTGTTATCGTTATTTACTTTCCTTTCTTAAATAAAGTTTAATAAAGTGGTTTTAAATTTTTCAAAGTCAAGAATATTTTGACTCAACACGAGTTTACTTATCGAAGTTTACTCTAGCTAGTATCCTTAACGTGTTTAAGTCAAGTTTTTCTAGGCTTTTATTTAGGGAGCTTTAAAACGCGAAAGTCTTAACTCTCACGGGTTAAGAACAAGAACTTTTCGCAAGTTCCTATAATTGATCCTAGAGAGTCGTTTATCAAGAGAACTTTAAAATGCGAATTCTAAACTTGAAAAAGTCTAAGAGTTTGCAAGATCCTATAGATGACTCAAAATCTCAAAACTTTGATTTAATTGGCTAAGCATCCACGAGTCTCATTCCTTGAGATTTTAAATTGTGGAGAACGAGAGATGATAGAGTCAATTATAAGTTTGGTATTCTTTCGTGAATTTATGTGAGTTGATTATAAGCCTATTCTCCCATCGCTTGTTAATAAATTTATCTACAATAAATAAGGTTGTACGATTTGAAAAGTTACTTAGCTTCTAGCGAAAGATCGTTTAAAAGTTGCTCGGTATTAATTAGAGTTCATAGCCAAGGCATAACTTATTGAAGCGGGATGCGAAGATAGGCGAGTCCGAAAAGGCCCTAACAAGGCATGAGGGCTACATTTTGTTGCTAAAGATCCAAAAGTGATGTGAAGAATCATTTATCGAAAATCAATATGAAGGATCGAGACACACGACGAAAAACAAGTACTCCCCAAAAGATCATGGAGAAGTCTATCCGAAAAGACCCTAGCAAGGTATGAGGATAAATAGATCCAAGTCCTAAAAGGAGGCGGATCGTTGAATATCAAAGTCCAAAATAAAGATTGGAGAAAAATGAAGAAGTCGTGGTCCAAATATAAAGAATCTCTCAAAACTTCAAGTGAAGAAATTCCTATTATTAAGAAAATACAATAATTTCAAGAACGTCTCTCAAAGATTTGAAGTATGAAGTCGCTACCAAATATCGGTCCGAGAAAGGTCTCAAATCGTGAAGCGAGTTATGCCAAGATATGAACTTTATGAGGTCCCGAGAAGCAGTTTTAAAAGATTTTGTCCTTTAGCTAACTATTGATTAAATCGTCCCACTTTATTTTCAGCCTAAATAACTATCGAAATAAGTCAAACAATGCATCCCCGTGATCATTTAAGACATTATTAAAATATAAGAGATACACCTAGGAATAAGGGAGTCTAAGTGAATAATTGGCCCATATGAGTTCGTGTTAGTTTGCTAACTTATAATAACAATGATCTCGTTTTTAAGCTTGGTTTGGGGAACGTGAAACTTGAGGATGGTAATCATTCATGACATTCCAAAACCCTCAGGTAAGTTTTTGATCTTTTTACTTGTTTCCTTCTTTTAAATATTTTGTCTCTTTAATAAAGGCCAATGTGGATTGATTATGATGGAAAATGTAAAACGTGCTTTGTAACTAATTCATTGCATGAGTACATTGCAATGGTCAAGTGTAGGGGATTTGATAGGTGTGAAAACACCCATCCTTTTACCACTTAATTATAATAATAACCAAGCCAAAACGTGTATTTTATGTCGTAAATATCGGAATTATGCGTGGTTTGTGTTTTTGTTGTGATTTAGGACTAAAATGTGAAAAGGGAAGAAAACACGGGCTTTCACGGGCTTTTTTGAAGAAAAAGACAAAAGACGAAGTCAAGAGATCAAGAGTGGAAAAAGAACGGAAGTCCAATACCTATTTTGAAGATTTATCGAAGAACAAGTCTAAAGAAGGAAGTTTAATAGAGCCGAAGAACTCAAGTCTTATTAATGAAGAATTTTCAAGACGAATTTAATTAATCCCGAGACAACGTCGAAAAATTCGAAGAATTAAGAAGACGAAAAGACGGAAAGAAAGAAAGAAAGAAAGAAGGAAGCAACACATGCTTCCCTTCTCCCTATATATAGACACCATCTCATTTTATTTCAAGTTGTTAGCTAATTTTGACAAAATTAGTCTTTCCACCATTTTTCATTCCTTGCACCATTTATTTTTCATGTCATTCTAATTTCATGTATTAAATTTCTTGCCTTTTAATTCCAAGTAAGTTCATTTTATTGTTGAATCTTTGTTTTCCTTTAATCAAGTTTTTTCTTTATCATTCTCATCCTACTTTTCTTGTTTTGGTTTGATTGTGGTTCGGATTAAGCATTGATTTTGCTTAATCATATTGCTTATTTGATTAAAAAGTTCATCTTTTTATTTATATCGAAGATTTCATACGAAATAAGCTATAAGTTTTACAACCTTATTGGCTTATTTTGTATTTAGCTTATTTATTTTTAAGTTTTCTAAAAAGTTTTTATCTTTTTAAAGTTTGCTTATTTTGTTTGCTTATTTTGTGTCTTGAAAGTTTTCCATTCGTAGCTTATTGAGTCTCCTTAATAATGGTCTTGTTGAGTTTTTGACAAGTGTTTATTAAGTGCGCTTATTGAGTTTTTAGCTTATCTCCATTTTCGGATTATTTTGTGTTCCATAGCAATATTGAGCTTTTACACCTTCCGATGCCTCATTCCGATAGGTTGCTTGTTTGTATCGCAATAACCCAGAGGGGGTTCTACTTTGCGATAGCTTGTGTTCTCATTCCCTAATTCCGATCGGGATTGCGATCGCTCATTGCGATCGCATATTCCGACGGAATTTAAGGTTTATTGCGACGAAGTGCTGCCCAAATTTTGACAGCCACATTGGGATAGATTTTGGTACTTTAGTTATTCCGACAGTTTTTATTTTTTTTAGACATTCCGATAGAATTTTTGTTCGATATTCCGACAGTTTTTGTTCAACATTACGATAGCTTTTTCTTTTAAGACATTCCGATAAAAACATACATATTACGATACTTCTTTTTTTATTCCGATACTTTTTGTAGTTTTATTCCGATACCTTTTTCTTAGCCAATATTCCGATAGAAACAATCCATCACATTGCGATGGATTCGTTATTATCTATATTGCGATACAGTAACAACAACACCTACATGCCTGGCTGCTTAGCCATTTTTGGCGCCAAAATGAGCAGCTAGGCTGGCTGCTTCCAGCTGCCCGCCTGCTAGCTTGTTTATTTATTAGTATTGTTCCGTAATCGTTTAGTTTTATCTGAAAGTTGTTCCGATTTTAATTTTGAAAGTTACGTATTTTTAGTTGTCCAATTTTAAAATTAATATTTTTACGTAAAGTTCAAGTTTTATCTTTTTTTTTAGTACCCGCTTTAGGTTTTTCCTCGTTTAGCTTTAAAGTACCATTGTAGTTTTATTCTCCCCTTTTTCATTTAAAAAACTTTATTTTCGAGTCGATAGTTAATTTCATCTTTTAGATTTATTTTTATTAATTGTTTCGCTTGAAATTTCGTTTTATTATTTGTTTTAATATTCGTTTTAATATCGTTTTAATTTTTAGTTTTTAATATTCGCCTTGTTTTACTTTTATTATTTGTACTTGTCTTTAGTTTTTTTTAAATACTTTTCGCATTTACTTTTTAATTAGTTATAGATAATCAACTTCCCTTTTTCTTAAATAAAAACAACTGCGTCGCACATTTAACTGGAAATCAATTCGTTAATACACCGAGAAAACGAACTTTTTCAACTAGTAAAAACTTAATTTCACATGTGATGATTCAGAAATTCAGCCTAGGACACCTCATCTAAGACATCAATTTAGTGTGGTGAAACATCCAAGTCGTTGATTCTCTACCATTTTTATCTTGACCCGTGACATGAGATGGGTGTGTGGGGGGAGGGGGGGAACAAAGGTTGTGAAGGTCACTATCTGGGTGAGTTAATATCTTTGGTATGGGTTAATGAATAAAAACCCTAAAGTAAATTAGAGTTTAAATGGGTGAATTGGTTGATTACATCTAGGATACGGAGTGACTTGTTTCCCACAAAACATTTTTAAGTATATTTTAAACTCTAAATAAGGCAACTAATCCCTTCCATTTTCATACTTTGGCAAAACTGCCCCCCCCCCCCCCCCACGTTTTTATATAAAGGCTGCTTGGTAGAAAAGACCCCTTCAAGTTCTTGACTTAGTTATTTTTAGTCCTTGCATCGTTAGTCCTTACGGCATTACAATATCAGTCCTTTGTTAACAAAATGGTCTTTAGGGACCCCAATGTAATTGTTGATAGTTGAGGGGTATAAAGTGTCAATTCTTTAAAGTTGAGGGACCATTCTTGACAAATCTTCAAAGTTCAAGGGTAAATTTGGAAATTCATTTCTTGGGATCGGTTCTTTGTGCGGCTTCGTTTCCCGTGTTCGTTTTTCTTTGTTTCTTGTGATCTTTTGTCATTTTCTTGATATCCATACCTAAAACATACAACAAACAAATACGAGCACATTTTATGGTATTTTATGATATATTTAACCGTTTTAAGCCCAATTTGGACGATGAGACCATGTATAATTGCGGTCTCATCACTCTCCCATACTAAACCATTATCTTGCCCTCACGCAATGCTAGAATAAAGTATCTAAGCATCTCCAAAATTCATTTTTATCGACTTTTATTGAAATTTAAACTTACTACACTATTACTACTTGTGTTATAGTCATAATGTATGATTTTCATCACGACTAAGTAACTTTTAGGGTCAAAGAATAACACACATGAATGCCTCATAGAGATAAGTTCTTCATCCTCGATATTCACCCAATTCTATGCTAAGCGTGTACCGAGATCATTGTCATTATAAGTTAGTAAAACAATCAGTACTCATGAGTGTTAATTACGTACTTAGACTCTCTTATTCCTAAGGTGTATCTCTTATATTTTATTTTGTCTTAATGATCACGAGGATGCATTTGACTTATTTCGATATTTTATTAAGGCCAAAAATAAAGTAGGACGATTTAATTGATAGTTAGCTAAAGGACACGATCGTTTAAAACGGCTTCTCGTAATCTCCGTAAGGTCATATCTTGGCATAACTCGTTTCACGATATGAGACCTTTCTCGGACCGATATTTGGCATGTACCACTAGTACAAAAAATGGTATCCGTCACACTAAAAAAGAGTGACCGTAGGTCTACAGTCACACGCGGGTTTTTTAGCCTTTGTGACAAAAGGTCCCGCGACCGTAGGTACCATACGGTTACAATACGATCTAAGTGACTGTAACACCCCAAAATGTGATATGCGGAAACGGTGAAGCTCGGGGGCCGTTACGTCATTGTATCATAGTTCAAGGTACAAGAGAACGACTCTAAATGAGACGTTTTATAAAAATACCTCGTTTAATTTAAATTAAAATCATCACAGTACAAAAGGTCTCAGTTTCAAAAGATAGTGCAGCGGAATGTAAAAGTTTTAAACATCAACGAGATAATAGTTCAAAAGCATAAGTAAATAAATGTCCGAAGATAGCCAAGAAATGCATGCGGACTCCAAGTACTTCACACAGTAGGTACAACACATCATCAATTACCTGAGATAAATGCTAAATTGGGTTAACATAAAGTTGGTGAGAATATAGGTTTCAAGTAAAAGTTCATAGTAATTTAATTTCAGATTTCATTTCATGTACACGTGCAACTATAGGAGATATAGTGCCAAGTGTAGGATAAATTGGGTGTTCACAATATTTATGATAGCTAAGCTCGTGACATCGAAACTAGTGATCCAGTGCATACAATAGATTGCATACATAAATTTTGCCCCAATGGAGTACCTAGCTAAGATAACTCCGTTCATACAAATGGTACACACTCGTCCGGCGTCAGAATGCCCGAGTGGAGGTTGTCAACCCTTAATAGATCTATCCGTAACATAAGAGCTTACTCCAGCAGAGTAACTAACGATTCACGATAGTGGGGACTATGGCTAAAGCAACTTAAGCTATCTCATAAATAGTGTTCACAAAGCGTTCACAGAAATCAAGTTTTACTTGTGTCCAAAAGCAAGCATCAAAGCATTTATCACATCCCAAAACATTAAACATATAAAACAGTTTAATAGGGATCTATAAACTCACCTCAAGCAACGATTCAAACCGCACAAGTATGATCAAATAGTAGCGAGCAACTCTAGCAACAACCTAAATAAAATACTATAGTTTAGGCGCTAGCAAATAAGTCACAATAGTTCGTCACGTACGTTACTCATCAATCATATATATTATTTTGTTGTTAAAATCGTGACTTGTAAATGTTATATCGTTATAAACATTATAGTATATATATACTTAGGCAAAAATATTTATTTTTGACTCGATGAAATTTCGACAGCCTTTTGGCGTAAATTTTAATTTACCCAAATTTATCTTAACAAATTTTCCAACACGATTTCTAACGAAAATTCGGCAGCCTTTCGGCGTCAAATAAAAATTTGCCATTTTTAGTAAGTACTCAAATCTCGTCCTAAAACCCCTATTTTCAACACTTTCTCAATCGTCAATATTTCAACAAGTCATTTTCCGCAATAGTATCAATTTCCACTTACAACGTTCAAACTTTTAACGGTACACCAAGTATTCACATTTCGCGCTAATACCCTTTTACAAAACAAGTCCAACATTTATACACAACTTTTAGTAACCATTTCGACACTTAAACCAACTCCGTTTGACTCGAAAACGTCGTTTCGACCACTTTAAAAATCTAGACAGCAAACACCTTATAGTGTTTTTCACAAAAATTAAGTTTTCCGACAACGAAATTTAAACGACAATATCTTACTCATTTTAGCTCCGTTTTTAGCCCATAATATATCGAAACGAAGGTATTAACTTATATTTTCACAATATCGTAGTAAACTAGTGTCAAAAAAATTTTTACGACCCTCTACGCCTCTTATAAAAATAGGACAGATTGTATGTTTTTCGTAAAAACTCGTTTTCGACCATTTTCAAGCGTAACCACTAGTAGTAACACTACTAGTTCCCTCCAATTATTCATAAACACCATCAAAATCAAAAATTTTACTTCAAGTTCACAAATCTAAAAATATACATACTTATATTTTCACAAGTCTTTCAATTAAACCATTTTCATGCATGGATCTAATAGATCCACACATAATTTTCATAGATCTAAAATATTTAATGACCAAAAATAGTTTTTATCATTTTATTTCAAGAAAATAGTTGATGAGTAACATGCATGCATAGATCTACAATGATTATGCATGAAAAATGAAAAGATGAAAAAGGTTTAAGAAGTAACCTTGAGTAACGACTCTACGTAATCACAACAACCCGATCTACGCTCTAACCCACTAATAATCAACAAGAACTCAACTTTTATAACTTCAACCCAAAAACTAGTCAAATCAACAAACCAAGAAAAACCATTCTTCTTTATGCTAGTACAAACTCTAGGGTGTATTTATTTTGTGCTAATTCTTCTTAAAATGGAGCTTTAAGAAAATCAACAGTGGTGGAAAATGGAGTTGTGTTGGTGCCGTGTGTTTTGAGAGAGAAAGAGAGAGATGTGTGTTTTTTTTTGTGAAGTGAAAGAGTGAATAAGTGTGAGGTGAAGTTAGGGTTAAAAGGGCTAATAAGTTAAATGTTGTAAGGTGTGTAAGCTTAAGCTTAAAATTACAAAGAGTAGAAAATTTGGTTTAGCTTTCATGTGTGTGAGTTTGGCCGGTTATGGGGGGTCCCACATGGGGTAAATTATTCAAATTTTTTACTATGGTAACTAGTTAAAAGGTTTAAGGTAAAAAGGTTAGTTAGTTGTAGGTAAATATCAAAAAGTATATAGTTAAGTTTAAAATTACGTAAAACTTAAAAATTTGACGAAATATATTAAATTTACGATTTTTCGACGAAAACTGACATTTTATAATTTATAAAGTATTTTATGCATGTTAACGACGGTTAAACGTAAAAACGACGTAAAATACGAAAACGCGATACGTTAATTAAATATTCACAGTAAATACGATTTATTACTATAAATAGCAAAAATACTAAAATACAGGCATATAAACATATACAGAAATATTTAAATACGCTGCTCAAGAAAATACGATCACGCTGTTAAAAACTATTAAGCACATAATTCACAGATAACGAATAATCTCATGGATTATCGTCAATTCATTGACCGTCTCAGCACTTTGGTCAGGTTCACAGAAAATGTTCAGAATAATGACTGAGCACAGTGTCAAGTCATTACTCGTCATCAAACAGTTTTTCAGAAAACGCGGGATAACCTCCCGGTTCCAACACAGTTAAATCACATAGTTGACTAAATAAAAAGTCAAAGGGTAAAATAGTCATTTTACAAAGTAGGGAAAATTACCAGGTGTTACAGCATCCCCTTGATAGAGAAGCTTTGTCCTCAAAGCTTAGGAGTGTCACGGTTTCTAGAGTTGTCAAAGAGTTGCGGATATTTCTTGCGAAATTGATCCTCACGCTCCCAAGTGAATTCAGGTCCACGTTATGATTGGAATACGACTCTGTTTCAATCGTTTGACCTCACGGTCCATGATTTCAACAGGTTCTTCGACAAACTGCATCTTGTCGTTGATTCGGAGTTCCTCCAATGGTATAACGAGTGTCTCATCAGATATGCACTTCTTCAAGTTCGACACATGAAAAGTGCTGTGCACGCGGCTCAACGCTTGCGGTAATTCGAGACGATAGGCTACGGTTCCAACCTTTGCCAGAATTTTGAAAGGTCCAATATAACGGGGGTTCAGCTTTCCTCGCTTGGAACGTACCACACCTTTCCAAGGCGATACTTTTAGCATCACTTTGTCTCTCACTTGAAATTCGAGAGGCTTTCGTCGAACGTCGACGTAACTCTTCTGACGATCACGGGCTGCTTGAATTCGGCTCTTGATTTGAACAATCTTCTCAGTCGTTTCACGGATGAGTTCAGGGCCAGTGAGTTGACTATCCCCAACCTCACTCCAACACACAGGCGAGCGACACTTACGACCATACAACGCTTCAAACGGTGCAACCTTAATACTGGTATGATAACTATTGTTGTAAGAGAATTCCACTAGAGGCAAATGTCTGTCCCATTGCTTTCCAAAGTCAAGCACACAAGCACGCAACATGTCCTCCATCGTTTGAATAGTTCTCTCACTCTGTCCGTCAGTCTGAGGGTGATAAGCAGTACTCATGTCCAATTGAGTACCCAACGCTTTCTGAAGTGATTTCCAGAATTCCGAAGTAAATCTACCATCTCTATCAGAAATTATCAAGATCGGTATCCCATGTTTTGCGACTACTTCCTTCAGATAAAGTCTCGTAAGCTTATCCATTAAATCATCTTCCTTCATAGCCAAAAAGTGTGCAGATTTCGTAAGTCGATCCACAATTACCCAAATTGTGTCGTATCCGTTTGTCGTTTTAGGCAGCTTAGTTACGAAATCCATGGTTATGTTTTCCCATTTCCACATAGGAATTATAGGTTGAACCAACAAGCCAGATGGTTTTTGGTGTTCTGTTTTCACTCTAGTGCAAGTCAGACACTTCCCTACATACGTAGCGATTTCAGCTTTCATATTTGGCCCCCAATATAGCTTCTTCATATCCTGATACATTTTGTCAGATCCTGGGTGAATCAAATACTTAGATTTATGCGACTCGTGCATAATCACGTCCCTTAGTCCTCCAAACCGTGGTAACCAACTTCTACCATTCAGACATAGCGTTCCATTATTGCTAGTCTCCAATTTCTTAGTAACCATTCCTCCTAATTTCTCAGCTTCAACATGTTCAGGCTTAAGGGCTTCGGTTTGTGCTTCACGAATTTGCACAGGTTAGTTCGGATTGATAACCATAGCTAACGATCTAAATCTATGTGTCATCAGTTGTTCCTTTCTACTTAGCGCATCCGCCACTACATTGGCCTTCCCAGGGTGGTAGCGGATTTCACAGTCATAATCGCTGAGCAACTCGATCCATCGACGTTGTCTCATGTTCAGTTCCTTCTGATCAAGAATATGTTGTAAACTCTTGTGATCGGTATAGACGACACACTTGGTTCCATACAAGTAGTGTCTCCACAATTTCAAGGCAAATACCACCGCTCCTAGCTCCAAGTCGTGCGTAGTGTAGTTTTTCTCATAGGCGATAACTTTCTTCCTTTGCATCAACACAGCTCCCAATCCTTTTGCTGATGCATCACAGTAAACCACAAAGTCTTCCGATCCTTCTGGTAACGATAGAATAGGCGCACTACACAACATTTGTTTCAACTTTTGGAATGCTAATTCCTCCTTAACTCCCCATTCGTATTTCACCTTCTTTTGAGTCAACTTCGTCAATGGTTTCGCGATCTTCGAGAATCCCTCGATGAATCTTCAGTAATATCCGGCGAGTCCTAAGAATTGGCGAATTTCAGTCGGTGTCGTAGGAGCAGTCCACTCCCTAATTGACTCAATCTTGGCAGGATCAACATGAATCCCCTTGCTATCAATAACGTGACCTAGAAATTATACTCTTGGCAACCAAAAATCACACTTCGAGAACTTAGCGTACAATTCCTCTTTCTTAAGCGATTCCAATATTATCTTAAGATGTTCCTCATGTTCTTTCTCATTCCTTGAGTAAATTAGTATGTCATCGATGAACACAATGACAAACTTTTCCAAATACGGTTTACACACCCGGTTCATGAGGTCCATAAACACAGCAGGTGCGTTTGTCAAACCAAATGGCATCACTTGGAACTCATAGTGTCCATACTTAGTCCTAAAAGCAGTCTTTGCAACATCTTCCTCACGGACTCTCAATTGGTGATAACTAGACCTAAGGTCAATCTTCGAGTAAACGCTCGATCCTTGCAACTGATCAAACAGATCATCGATCCTAGGTAACGGGTAACGATTCTTGATGGTAAGTTTGTTCAACTCACGATAGTCGATACACATCCGAAAAATCCCATCCTTCTTCTTTACAAATAAGACTGGAGCTCCCCAGGGTGAAGAACTCGGTCTTATGAATTCTTTATCAGTCAACTCTTGCAGTTGCGTCGCTAGTTCTTGCAATTCCGACGGTGCTAAACGGTAAGGCGCTCGAGCAACACGTGCAGCTCCCGGTATTAAATCGATCTGGAATTCAACTTGTCTAGCCGGCGGTAATCCAGGCAAATCTTCAGGAAAGACTTTCGGAAAATCCCGTACGATAGGTACATCTTCCAACCGTTTTTCTTCCGTCTGCTTTTCAGTAACACAGGCTAAAAATATGTGGCAACCTTCAGATAACAACTTCTGAGCCTTGACACGCGAGATAATGTTTAGTCATGACTTCCCTTTTCCGTTACTTGTATCCCCTTGTACCTCCAAAACTTCATCACCAAATGGTAAGCGAACGATCTTCTCGTCGCATACAATCGTAGCACGATATCTCGACAACCAATCCATTCCGACAATCACGTCAAAACTCCCTAACTCAACAGGCATAAGGTCTATTACGAAAGGATGACCTAGAAGATTTAAAGTGCATCCACGAAGTATAGTGTCGGCTTCTATCAACTTCACATTAGCTAACTCAATAGTGTACTTAGTGTCTAAGGGCGAAGGGGTCACATCAAGTAAAACACTAAAATCAGTCGACACAAAACTCCTATCGGCTCCAGTATCAAATAAAATAGAAGCATAACGACCATTGAGAAGAAACGTACCCGTCACGACGTCGGGGTTTTGTTGCGCTTCTCCTCCTCCTATCACATAGACCCTTCCACGATCTTCCCCAGCTTTAGCAATCTTTCCTTGGTCCTTGTTCTTTTTCTTTGGGCACTCATTGCTGTAGTGTCCCTTTTGCTGACATTCAAAGCAAGTGACGTTGGCTTTCGTGTTGGGTGGTGACTTACAATCTCTAGCAATGTGTCCAGTTTTCTTGCAGTTGTGACATTGTACATTGAATTGTCCATTATGGTGACGCTTGCATCGATTGCACAAAGGTAACGTCCCATTGTATACTCCCTTTTCTTCAGTACCAGTAGTGTACGCTTTCACGGTGTCTTGCCTCTTATTAGGATAGTTCCCATGGTTGTTCCTTTGGTTATTCCCCCATTTTCTCTTGTTGTCCGCGGCATTCCCAGCATTTGCTCGAACAACTTGGTCCATCAGACTGTGAGCCATCCTTATAGCATCACTAACTTTTGTTGGTCCAGACGATGTCACATTCCCTTGAACTCTACCAGGTAAACCCCAAATATAGCGCTCAACCTTCTTTTCTTCATCCGGAACCATTACAGGACATAGCAAACACAATTCTTGGAACCTCCTTATGTACGTCCCAATGTTATTGTTCTTCACAGTCAGGTTCCACAGTTCGATTTCCATTTTCTGAATCTCATTACGAGGACAGTACTCCTTAGTCAACAACTTCTTAAGTTCCTCCCAACTCATTCCATACGCCTCCTCGGCTCCAGCTGTCTGCACATAGGTGTTCCACCATGTCAACGCTCCAGCAGCTAAAGTACAAGTAGAATAAGTCACTTGGTTTTCAACAGCACATCCACTGACACGGAACACAGCTTCCTTCTTTTCAACCCAACGAGCTAATCTGACAGCTCCTTCAGTACCATTAAAATTCAAAGGGTCACAGCTCCTAAAGTCCTTGTAAGTACACGGCTTAGGCGGTCGATTGTCAACATTGTTCGGTGGTGCTTCGTTCACGTTGTTGTTAGCTTGAACGTTTGCCAGTGCAGTAGTCACTCGTTGCGTAATCCGTGCTTCCAATTGTGCGTCAGTCATTCCGTTACGTGTGTTCACCATTGTTTCTCTGCGTTAAGACAACAATGCAAATAAGGTTCAAGCACGAATATACACGTTATATATTTCTTATGCTAAAATAGAATGCAGAATTTAACAGTACAACAACATAAAAAGGTTAGTCACTGGTCAAGGTCATAAAGTTAAATTCCCATTCATAATCAAAACATCGAGTACATAGTCATAAAATAAGAGTATGATTACATCTAGTGTACTCCAACTAACCGAGTACTACTCTAGTTTAGTGGATACAATACCCAAAAGATAAAGATGTCAATCTACTCTAGAATTAAGCACAATAACGATGAATCTCTAAGTGCGACGACGACGATCACACTCAGCACATCTCGGTGAATCACTCTTCGGGTCTCCATCTGCAGCTCGGTCTCCTCCACGAACTGACTCCAACTCACGCCTCAACCTAGCAACCTCCTCAAGTGTGGTATCCAACAAGTCGCGGGTATCCTCGTTATCCTCTAACAATCCAAACACCGCATCCTCAAGTAGACAAAAACGAACAACATCTGAATCCCTAGCAGATCCTATCATAACAACACATGACCTAGGTCTAGAGGGCTCTCCAACATTATGAGTAGGTGGTGTAGAAACAGTAGTAGCAGCTCGACTCCCATGAGTAGGTGATGTCTCAGGTGTAGCATGTGAATCAGACATACGAATCTTCTTCCATGGGCATGACGAATCAGAATCGGACAAAGCTCGAGATCTAACACCGGATGGTCCAGCTCCATCAGTAGGTGGTACAGTATCATCAGAATCAATATAAACCTCAGCTGGTGGCGTACCGCATAAAGCTTCCCTCTCCTCTCTAAACCGCTGACATGGAACAATAGGCTTCTTCCTCAAGTTGGACGTCTTCCTAATCTCACTCCTCCTACTAGGCTCAACTCTCTCAAGTACAACAGTCAAAGCATCAACCCTACTATCATCATCAGCCTCAGCACCCTCGCTATCACTACTAGGCAAAACCATCCTAACGTCAGTATTACTCTCAATCTCATCATCCATGTCCTCATCATACTCACGATCTACCTCATATCCATCCATATCATCATCACCCTCATGATCTACTCAACACCATCCATATCATCCTCATGACCTACCTCATGTCCATCCACACCCTCATCACCCTTGTGATCTACCTCAATACCATCTACGTCATCCTCATCATCCTCATCGTCCTCACTACCACTAACCCACTCGATCAAAGTACGATGCACAACCGGTGGCATCCCATCAACAACATCGGAAGTATCAGACAACACATCAGGCTCACCCTCATCATCCTCCTCCGGGGCCTCGTCAGGGTCATACTCCGCACCTTCCTCCTTAGGATCAGCCTCCTCTGGGTCATTCTCCGGCTCAACATGATCTGGTATCATCTCAATCTCGTCTTCCCACTCTTCGTCAGCAGAGTCAGGCTGGTAAGTAACAGTAGATGACGACATAACCTGCAACAACCAAAATGCGTATTAAAGCAGTTGTAGGGTATGCATGAAATAATCATGTATAGAAATTAAAGTATGCAAATCAGCGAAATGCATATGTATATAATACATATTACGTATTACATAATATATATTACATATTACTTATAGTGTTATCCTACGTAATACATTACGTAGTACACATATATATACAGAGTAACAAGTATCCACATCGGTTATAGTCTAGGCCTAAGATGCAAACCTACTTCTCTATAACCAAGGCTCTGATTACCCATTCTGTAACACCCCAACATATGATATGCGGAAGCGGTGAAGCTCGGGGGCTGTTACGTCATTGTATCATAGTTCAAGGTACAAGAGAACGACTCTAAATGAGACGTTTTATAAAAATACCTCGTTTAATTTAAATTAAAAGCATCACAGTACAAAAGGTGTCAGTTTCAAAAGATAGTGCAGCGGAATGTAAAAGTTTTAAACATCAGCGAGATAATAGTTCAAAAGCATAAGTAAATAAATGTCCGAAGATAGCCAAGAAATGCATGCGGACTCCAAGTACTTCACACAGCAGGTACAACACATCATCAATTACCTTAGATAAATGCTAAATTGGGTCAACATAAAGTTGGTGAGAATATAGGTTTCAAGTAAAAGTTCATAGTAATTCAATTTCAGATTTCATTTCATGTACACGTGCAACTATAGGAGATATAGTGCCAAGTGTAGGATAAATTGGGTGTTCACAATATTTATGATAGCTAAGCTCGTGACATCGAAACTAGTAATCCAGTGCATACAATAGATTGCATACATAAATTTTGCCCCAATGGAGTACCTAGCCAAGATAACTCCGTTCATACAAATGGTACACACTCGTCCGGCGTCAGAATGCCCGAGTGGAGGTTGTCAACCCTCAATGGATCTATCCGTAACATAAGAGCTTACTCCAGCAGAGTAACTAACGATTCACGATAGTAGGGACTATGGATAAAGCAACTTAAGCTATCTCATAAATAGTGTTCACAAAGCGTTCACAGAAATCAAGTTTTACTTGCGTCCAGAAGCAAGCATCAAAGCATTTATCACATCCTAAAACATTAAACATATAAAACAGTTTAATAGGGATCTATAAACTCACCTCAAGCAACGATTCAAACCGCACAAGTATGATCAAATAGTAGCGAGCAACTCTAGCAACAACCTAAATATAATACTATAGTTTAGGCGCTAGCAAATAAGTCACAATAGTTCGTCACGTACGTTACTCATCAATCATATATATTATTTTGTTGTTAAAATCGTGACTTGTAAATGTTATATCGTTATAAACATTATAGTAAATATATACTTAGGCAAAAATATTTATTTTTGACTCGACGAAATTTCGACAGCCTTTCGGCGTAAATTTTAATTTACCCAAATTTATCTTAACAAATTTTCCAACACGATTTCTAACGAAAATTCGGCAGCCTTTCGGCGTCACATAAAATTTTTGCATTTTTAGTAAGTACTCAAATCTCGTCCTAAAATCCCTATTTTCAACACTTTCTCAATCGTCAATATTTCAACAAGTCATTTTCCGCAATAGTATCAATTTCCACTTCCAACGTTCAAACTTTTAACGGTACACCAAGTATTCACATTTCGCGCTAATACCCTTTTACAAAACAAGTCCTACATTTATACACAACTTTTAGTAACCATTTCGACACTTAAAACAACTCCGTTTGACTCGAAAACGTCGTTTCGACCACTTTAAAAATCTAGACAGCAAACACCTTATAGTGTTTTCACAAAATTTAAGTTTTCCGACAACGAAATTTAAACGACAATATCTTACTCATTTTAGCTCCGTTTTTAGCCCATAATATATCGAAACGAAGGTATTAACTTATATTTTCACAATATCGTAGTAAACTAGTGTCAAAACAATTTTTACGACCCTCTACGCCTCTTATAAAAATTGGACAAATTGTATGTTTTTCATAAAAACTCGTTTTCGACCATTTTCAAGCGTAACCACTAGTAGTAACACTACTAGTTCCCTCCAATTATTCATAAACACCATCAAAATCAAAGATTTTACTTCAAGTTCACAAATCTAAAAATATACATACTTATATTTTCACAAGTCTTTCAATTAAACCATCTTCATGCATGGATCTAATAGATCCACACATAATTTTCATAGATCTAAAATATTTCATGACCAAAAGTAGTTTTTATCATTTTATTTGAAGAAAATAGTTGATGAGTAACATGCATGCATAGATCTACAAAGATTATGCATGAAAAATGAAAAGATGAAAAAGGTTTAAGAAGTAACCTTGAGTAACGACTCTACGTAATCACAACAACCCGATCTACGCTCTAACCCACTAATAATCAATAAGAACTCAACTTCTATAACTTCAACCCAAAAACTACTCAAATCAACAAACCAGGAAAAACTATTCTTCTTTATGCTAGTACAAACTCTAGGGTGTATTTATTTTGTGCTAATTCTTCTTAAAATGGAGCTTTAAGAAAATCAACAATGGTGGAAAATGGAGTTGTGTTGGTGCCATGTGTTTTGAGAGAGAAAGAGAGAGATGTGTGTTTTTTTGTGAAGTGAAAGAGTGAATAAGTGTGAGGTGAAGTTATGCTTAAAAGGGCTAATAAGTTAAATGTTGTAAGGTGTGTAAGCTTAAGCTTAAAATGGCAAAGAGTAGAAAATTTGGTTTAGCTTGCATGTGTGTGAGTTTGGCCGGTTATGGGGGGTCCCACATGGGGTAAATTATTCAAAATTCTTACTATGGTAACTAGTTAAAAGGTTTAAGGTAAAAAGGTTAGTTAGTTTTAGGTAAATATCAAAAAGTATATAGTTAAGTTTAAAATTACGTAAAACTTAAAAATCTGACGAAATATATTAAATTTACGATTTTTCGACGAAAACTGACATTTTATAATTTATAAAGTATTTTATGCATGTTAACGACGGTTAAACGTAAAAACGACGTAAAATATGAAAACGTGATACGTTAATTAAATATTCATAGTAAATACGATTTATTGCTACAAATAGCAAAAATACTAAAATAAAGGCATATAAACATATACAGAAATATTTAAATACGCTGCTCAAGAAAATATGATCACGCTGTTAAAAACTAAACAGTTAAGCACATAATTCACAGATAACGAATAATCTCATGGATTATCGTCAATTCATTGACCGTCTCAGCACTTTGGTCAGGTTCATAGAAAATGTTCAGAATAATGACTGAGCACAGTGTCAAGTCATTACTCGTCATCAAACAGTTTTTCAGAAAACGCGGGATAACCTCCCGGTTCCAACACAGTTAAATGACATAGTTGACTAAATAAAAAGTCAAAGGGTAAAATAGTCATTTTACAAAGTAGGGAAAATTACCAGGTGTTACAGTGACGATAACTAGCAAAAACATGTGACCAATACTCGAAAATGTGTGACGAACAGGTACAATATTTGGTGTTTTTGTGAATACGTGTGACGGTAAACACTCTACAATTACACGAGTTATGTTTAAGAGTGACTATTGTTTAAAAGTTTGTCACATGAATATACAATATGTGTGACATTTTCTATGTGATTAGTGTATTTTGTGTGACTATATGCATCAAATAGTCACATGAAGGGTATGTTTGTGTGACCTTTTATGACATGTAGTCACACAAATTATGCTAATGGCTCTAAGTTTGTCACATACAATTAACCAAAGAGTTACCAATAGTAGTAATAAGTGTGACTGTATGTTTGTCAAGTCAAGCCAAGTGTATTTTGTGTGACTATATGCATAATAGTCACATGAAGGGTATGTTTGTGTGACCTTTTATGACATGTAGTCACACAAATTATGCTAGTGGCTCTGAGTTTTTCACATACAATTAATCAAAGAGTTACCAATAGTAGTAATAAGTTTAACTGTATGCTTTTTCAAGTCAAGCCAAGTGTATTTTGTGTTACTATATGCATCAAATATTCACATGAAAGGTATGTTTGTGTGACCTTTTATGACATGTAGTCACACAAATTATGCTAATGGCTCTGAGTTTGTCACATACAATTAACCAAAGAGTTACGAATATTTGTAATAAGTGTGACTGTATGCTTTGTCAAGTCAAGCCAAGTGTATTTTGTGTGACTATATGCATCCAATAGTCACATAAATTGTATGTTTGTGTGACCTTTTATGACATGTAGTCACACAATTCATGCTAATGGTACTGAGTTGTCACATACAATTAACCAAAGAGTTACCAATAGTAGAAATAAGTGTGATTGTATGGTTTGTCAAGTCAATCAAATTGTACTTTGTGTCGACTATATGCATCCAATAGTCACATGAATTGTATGCTTGTGTGACCTTTTATGACAGGTAGTCACACAAATCATGCTAATGGCTTTGAGGTTGTCACATACAATTAATCAAATAGTTACCAATAGTAGTAATAAGTGTGACTGTATGCTTTGTCAAGTCAAGCAAATTGTATTTTGTGTGACTATATGCATCCAATAGTCACATGAATTGTATGTTTATGTGACCTTTTATGACATGTAGTCACACAAATCATGCTAATGGCTCTGAGTTTGTCACATACAATTAACCAAAGAGTTAACAATAGTAGTAATAAGTGTGAATGTATGCTTTGTCAAGTCAATCAAATTGTATTTTGTGTGACTATATGCATCCAATAGTCACATGAATTATATGTTTGTATGACCTTTTATTACATGTAGTCACATAAATCATGCTAATGGCTTCGAGTTTGTCACATACAATTAACCAAAGAGTTAACAATAGTAGTAATAAGTGTGACTATATGCTTTATCAAGTCAAGAAAATTGTATTTTGTGTGACTATATGCATCCAATAGTCAAATAAATTGTATGTTTGTGTGACCTTTTATGACATGTAGTCACACAAATCATGCTAATGGTACTGAGTTTGTCACATACAATTAACCAAAGAGTTACCAATAGTAGTAATAAGTGTGACTGTATGCTTTATAAAGTCAAGCCAAGTGTATTTTGTGTGACTATATGCATCAAATAGTTACATGAAGGGTATGTTTGTGTGACCTTTTATGACATGTAGTCTCACACATTATGTTAATGGCTCTGAGTTTGTCACATACAATTAATCAAAGAGTTACCAATGGTAGTAATAAGTGTAACTGTATGCTTTGTGAAGTCAAGCCAAGTGTATTTTGTGTGACTATATGCATCCAATAGTCACATGAATCGTATGTTTGTGTGACCTTTTATGACATGTAGTCACACAAATCATGCTAATGGTACTGAGTTTGTCACATACAATTAACCAAAGAGTTACCAATAGTAGAAATAAGTGTGACTGTATGGTTTGTCAAGTCAAGCAAATTGTATTTTGTGTGACTATATGCATCCATTTGTCACATGAATTGTATGTTTGTGTGACCTTTTAGTGACATGTAGTCACACTAATCATGCTAATGGTACTGAGTTTGTCACATACAATTAACCAAAGAGTTACCAATAGTAGAAATAATTGTGACTGTATGGTTTGTCAAGTCAAGCAAATTGTATTTTGTGTGACTATATGCATCCAATTATCACATGAATTGTATGTTTGTGTGACCTTTTATGACATGTAGTCACACAGATCATGCTAATGGCTCTGAGTTTGTCACATACAATTAACCAAAGAGTTACCAATAGTAGTAATAAGTGTGATTGTATGCTTTGTCAAGTCAAGAAACAGTATATTTTATGTGACTATATGTATCCAATAGTCACATGAATTGTATGTTTCTGTGACCTTTTATGACATGTAGTCACACAAATCATGCTAATGGCTCTGAGTTTGTCACATACAATTAACCAAAGAGTTACCAATAGTAGTCATAAGTGTGACTGAATGCTTTGTCAAGTAAATCAAATTGTATTTTATGTGACTATATGCATCCAATAGTCACATGAATTGTATGTTTGTGTGACCATTTATGACATGTAGTCACACAAATCATGCTAATGGCTCTGAGATTGTCACATACAATTAACCAAAGAGTTACCAATAGTAGTAATAAGTGTGACTGTATGCTTTGTCAAGTCAAGCAAATTGTATTTTGTGTGACTATATGCATCCAATAGTCACATTAATTGTATGTTTGTGTGACCTTTTATGACATGTAGTCACACAAATCATGCTAGTGTACTGAGTTTGTCACATATAATTAACCAAAGAGTTACCAATAGTAGTAATAAGTGTGACTGTATGCTTTCTCAAGTCAAGCCATGTGTAATTTGTGTCACTATATGCATCAAATAGTCACATGAATGGTATGTTTGTGTGACCTTTTATGACATGTAGTCACACAAATTATGCTAATGGCTCTGAGTTTGTCACATACAATTAATCAAAGAGTTACCAATGGTAGTAATAAGTGTAACTGTATGCTTTGTGAAGTCAAGCCAAGTATATTTTGTGTGACTATATGCATCGAATAGTCACATGAATTGTATGTTTGTGTGATCTTTTAGGACATGTAGTCACACAAATCATGCTAATGGTACTGAGTTTGTCACATACAATTAAACAAAGAATTACCAATAGTAGAAATAAGTCTGGCTGTATGGTTTGTCAAGTCAAGCAAATTGTATTTTGTGTGACTATATGCATCCAATTGTCACATGAATTGTATGTTTGTGTGACCTTTTATGACATGTAGTCACATAAATCATGTTAATGGCTCTGAGTTTGTCACATACAGTTAACCAAAGAGTTACCAATAGTAGTAATAAGTGTGACTGTATGCTTTGTCAAGTCAAAGCAAATTATATTTTGTGTGACTATATGTATCCAATAGTCACATGAGTTGTATGTTTTTCTGTGACCTTTTATGACATGTAGTCACACAAATCATGCTAATGGCTCTGAGTTTGTCACATACAATTAACCAAAGAGTTACCAATAGTAGTCATAAGTGTGACTGAATGCTTTGTCAAGTCAATCAAATTGTATTTTGTGTGACTGTATGCATCCAATAGTCACATGAATTGTATGTTTGTGTGACCTTTTATGACATGTAGTCAGACAATCATGCTAATGTACTGAGTTTGTCACATATAATTAACCAAAGAGTTACCAATAGTAGTAATAAGTGTGACTGTATGCTTTGTCAAGTCAAGTCATGTGTAATTTGTGTGACTATATGCATCAAATAGTCACATGAATGGTATGTTTGTGTGACCTTTTATGACATCTAGTCACAAAAATTATGCTAATGGCTCTGAGTTTGTCATATACAATTAACCAAAGAGTTACCAATAGTAGTAATAAGTGTGACTGTATGCTTTGTCAAGTCAAGCAAATTGTATTTTGTGTGACTATATGCATCCAATAGTCACATTAATTGTATGTTTGTGTGACCTTTTATGACATGTAGTCACACAAATCATGCTAGTGTACTGAGTTTGTCACATATAATTAACCAAAGAGTTACTAATAGTAGTAATAAGTGTGACTGTATGCTTTGTCAAGTCAAGCCATGTGTAATTTGTGTGACAATATGCATCAAATAGTCACATGAATGGTATGTTTGTGTGACCTTTTATGACATGTAGTCACACAAATTATGCTAATGGCTCCGAGTTTGTCACTTACAATTAATCAAAGAGTTACCAATGGTAGTAATAAGTGTAACTGTATGCTTTGTGAAGTCAAGACAAGTGTATTTTGTGTGACTATATGCATCCAATAGTCACATGAATTGTATGTTTGTGTGATCTTTTATGACATGTAGTCACACAAATCATGCTAATGGTATTGAGTTTGTCACATACAATTAACCAAAGAGTTACCAATAGTAGAAATAAGTGTGGCTGTATGGTTTGTCAAGTCAAGCAAATTGTATTTTGTGTGACTATATGCATCCAATTGTCACATGAATTGTATGTTTGTGTGACCTTTTATGACATGTAGTCACACAGATCATGCTAATGGTACTGAGTTTGTCACATACAATTAACCAAAGAGTTACCAATAGTAGAAATAAGTGTGACTGAATGCTTTGTCAAGTCAAACAAATTGTATCTTGTGTGACTATATGCATCCAATAGTCACATGAATTGTATGTTTGTGTCGCCTTTTATGACATGTAGTCAGACAAATCATGCTAATGTATTGAGTTTGTCACATATAATTAACCAAAGAGTTACCAATAGTAGTAATAAGTGTGACTGTATGCTTTGTCAAGTCAAGCCATGTGTAATTTGTGTGACTATATGCATCAAATAGTCACATGAATGGTATGTTTGTGTGACCTTTTATGACATGTAGTCACACAAATTATGCAAATGGCTCTGAGTTTATCATATACAATTAACCAAACAGTTACCAATAGTAGTAATAAATGTGACTGTATGCTTTGTAAAGTCAAGCCAAGTGTATTTTGTGAGACTATACGCATCCAATAGTCACATGAATTGTATGTTTGTGTGACCTTCAATGACATGTTGCCACACAAATCATGCTAATGGTACTAAGTTTTTCTCATACAATTAACCAAAGAGTTACCAATAGTAGAAATAAGTGTGGTTGTATGGTTTGTCAAGTCAAGCAAATTGTATTTTGTGTGACTATATGCATCCAATTGTCACATGAATTGTATGTTTGTGTGACCTTTTATGACATGTAGTCACACAAATCATGCTAATGGCTCTGAGTTTGTCACACACAATTAACCAAAGAGTTACCAATAGTAGTAATAAGTGTGACTGTATGCTTTGTCAAGTCAAGAAAATTGTATTTTGTGTGACTATATGTATCCAATAGTCACATGAATTGTATGTTTTTGTGACCTTTTATGACATGTAGTCACACAAATCATGCTAATGGCTCTGAGTTTGTCACATACAATTAACCAAAGAGTTACCAATAGTAGTCATAAGTGTGACTGAATGCTTTGTCAAGTCAAACAAATTGTATCTTGTGTGACTATATGCATCCAATAGTCACATGAATTGTATGTTTGTGTGGCCTTTTATGACATGTAGTCAGACAAATCATGCTAATGTATTGAGTTTGTCACATATAATTAACCAAAGAGTTACCAATAGTAGTAATAAGTGTGACTGTATGCTTTGTCAAGTCAAGCCATGTGTAATTTGTGTGACTATATGCATCAAATAGTCACATGAATGGTATGTTTGTGTGACCTTTTATGACATGTAGTCACACAAATTATGCAAATGGCTCTGAGTTTATCATATACAATTAACCAAACAGTTACCAATAGTAGTAATAAATGTGACTGTATGCTTTGTAAAGTCAAGCCAAGTGTATTTTGTGAGACTATACGCATCCAATAGTCACATGAATTGTATGTTTGTGTGACCTTCAATGACATGTTGCCACACAAATCATGCTAATGGTACTAAGTTTTTCTCATACAATTAACCAAAAGAGTTACCAATAGTAGAAATAAGTGTGACTGTATGGTTTGTCAAGTCAATCAAATTGTATTTTGTGTTACTATATGCATCTAATAGTCACATGAATTGTATGTTTGTGTGACCTTTTATGACATGTAGTCACACAAATCATGCTAATGGCTCTGAGGTTGTCACATACAATTAACCAAAGATTTACCAATCGTAGTAATAAGTGTGACTCTATTCTTTGTCAAGTCAAGCAAATTGTATTTTGTGTGACTATATGCATCCAATAGTCACATGAATTGTATGTTTGTGTGACCTTTTATGACATGTAGTCATACAAATCATGCTAATGTACTGAGTTTGTCACATATAATTAACCAAAGAGTTACCAATAGTAGTAATAAGTGTGACTGTATGCTTTGTCAAGTCAAGCCATGTGTAATTTGTGTGACTATATGCATCAAATAGTCACATGAATGGTATGTTTGTATGACCTTTTATGACATCTAGTCACAAAAATTATGCTAATGGCTCTGAGTTTGTCATATACAATTAACCAAAGAGTTACCAATAGTAGTAATAAGTGTGACTGTATGCTTTGTCAAGTCAAGCAAATTGTATTTTGTGTGACTATATGCATCCAATAGTCACATTAATTGTATGTTTGTGTGACCTTTTATGACATGTAGTCACACAAATCATGCTAGTGTACTGAGTTTGTCACATATAATTAACCAAAGAGTTACCAATAGTAGTAATAAGTGTGACTGTATGCTTTGTCAAGTCAAGCCATGTGTAATTTGTGTGACAATATGCATCAAATAGTCACATGAATGGTATGTTTGTGTGACCTTTTATGACATGTAGTCACACAAATTATGCTAATGGCTCCGAGTTTGTCACTTACAATTAATCAAAGAGTTACCAATGGTAGTAATAAGTGTAACTGTATGCTTTGTGAAGTCAAGCCAAGTGTATTTTGTGTGACTATATGCATCCAATAGTCACATGAATTGTATGTTTGTGTGATCTTTTATGACATGTAGTCACACAAATCATGCTAATGGTATTGAGTTTGTCCCATACAATTAACCAAAGAGTTACCAATAGTAGAAATAAGTGTGGCTGTATGGTTTGTCAAGTCAAGCAAATTGTATTTTGTGTGACTATATGCATCCAATTGTCACATGAATTGTATATTTGTGTGACCTTTTATGACATGTAGTCACACAAATCATGCTAATGGTACTGAGTTTGTCACATACAATTAACCAAAGAGTTACCAATAGTAGAAATAAGTGTGACTGTATGGTTTGTCAAGTCAAGCAAATTGTATTTTGTGTGACTATATGCATCCAATTGTCACATGAATTGTATGTTTGTGTGACCTTTTATGACATGTAGTCACACAAATCATGTTAATGGCTCTGAGTTTGTCACACACAATTAACCAAAGAGTTACCAATAGTAGTAATAAGTGTGACTGTATTCTTTGTCAAGTCAAGAAAATTGTATTTTGTGTGACTATATGTATCCAATAGTCACATGAATTGTATGTTTCTGTGACCTTTTATGACATGTAGTCACACAAATCATGCTAATGGCTCTGAGTTTGTCACATACAATTAACCAAAGAGTTACCGATAGTAGTCATAAGTGTGACTGAATGCTTTGTCAAGTCAATCAAATTGTATCTTGTGTGACTATATGCATCCAATAGTCACATGAATGGTATGTTTGTGTGACCTTTTATGACATGTAGTCAGACAAATCATGCTAATGTATTGAGTTTGTCACATATAATTAACCAAAGAGTTACCAATAGTAGTAATAAGTGTGACTGTATGCTTTGTCAAGTCAAGCCATGTGTAATTTGTGTGACTATATGCATCAAATAGTCACATGAATGGTATGTTTGTGTGACCTTTTATGACATGTAGTCACACAAATTATGCAAATGGCTCTGAGTTTATCATATACAATTAACCAAAGAGTTACCAATAGTAGTAATAAATGTGACTGTATGCTTTGTAAAGTCAAGCCAAGTGTATTTTGTGAGACTATACGCATCCAATAGTCACATGAATTGTATGTTTGTGTGACCTTCAATGACATGTTGCCACACGAATCATGCTAATGGTACTAAGTTTTTCTCATACAATTAACCAAAGAATTACCAATAGTAGAAATAAGTGTGACTGTATGGTTTGACAAGTCAATCAAATTGTATTTTGTGTGACTATATGCATCCAATAGTCACATGAATTGTATGTTTGTGTGACCTTTTATGACATGTAGTCACACAAATCATGCTAATGGCTCTGAGGTTGTCACATACAATTAACCAAAGATTTACCAATCGTAGTAATAAGTGTGACTGTATTCTTTGTCAAGTCAAGCAAATTGTATTTTGTGTGACTATATGCATCGAATAGTCACATGAATTGTATGTTTCTGTGACCTTTTAAGACATGTAGTCACACAACTCATGCTAATGGCTCTGAGTTTGTCACATACAATTAACCAAAGAGTTAACAATAGTAGTAATAAGTGTGGCTGTATGCTTTGTCAAGTCAATCAAATTGTATTTTGTGTGACTGTATGCATCCAATAGTCACATGAATTGTATGTTTGTATGACCTTTTATGACATGTAGTCAGACAAATCATGCTAATGTACTGAGTTTGTCACATATAATTAACCAAAGAGTTACCAATAGTAGTAATAAGTGTGACTGTATGCTTTGTCAAGTCAAGCCATTTGTAATTTGTGTGACTATATGCATCAAATAGTCACATGAATGGTATGTTTGTGTGACCTTTTATGACATCTAGTCACAAAATTATGCTAATGGCTCTGAGTTTGTCATATACAATTAACCAAAGAGTTACCAATAGTAGTAATAAGTGTGACTGTATGCTTTGTCAAGTCAAGCAAATTGTATTTTGTGTGACTATATGCATCCAATAGTCACATTAATTTTATGTTTGTGTGACCTTTTATGACATGTAGTCACACAAATCATGCTAGTGTACTGAGTTTGTCACATATAATTAACCAAAGAGTTACCAATAGTAGTAATAAGTGTGACTGTATGCTTTGTCAAGTCAAGCCATGTGTAATTTGTGTGACAATATGCATCAAATAGTCACATGAATGGTATGTTTGTGTGACCTTTTATGACATGTAGTCACACAAATTATGCTAATGGCTCCGAGTTTGTCACTTACAATTAATATAAGAGTTACCAATGGTAGTAATAAGTGTAACTGTATGCTTTTTTAAGTCAAGCCAAGTGTATTTTGTGTGACTATATGCATCCAATAGTCACATGAATTGTATGTTTGTGTAATCTTTTATGACATGTAGTCACACAAATCATGCTAATGGTATTGAGTTTGTCACATACAATTAACCAAAGAGTTACCAATAGTAGAAATAAGTGTGGCTGTATGGTTTGTCAAGTCAAGCAAATTGTATTTTGTGTGACTATATGCATCCAATTGTCACATGAATTGTATGTTTGTGTGACCTTTTATGACATGTAGTCACACAGATCATGCTATGGTACTGAGTTTGTCACATACAATTAACCAAAGAGTTACCAATAGTAGAAATAAGTATGACTGAATGCTTTGTCAAGTCAAACAAATTGTATCTTGTGTGACTATATGCATCCAATAGTCACATGAATTGTATGTTTGTGTGGCCTTTTATGACATGTAGTCAGACAAATCATGCTAATGTATTGAGTTTGTCACATATAATTAACCAAAGAGTTACCAATAGTAGTAATAAGTGTGACTGTATGCTTTGTCAAGTCAAGCCATGTGTAATTTGTGTGACTACATGCATCAAATAGTCACATGAATGGTATGTTTGTGTGACCTTTTATGACATGTAGTCACACAAATTATGCAAATGGCTCTGAGTTTATCATATACAATTAACCAAACAGTTACCAATAGTAGTAATAAATGTGACTGTATGCTTTGTAAAGTCAAGCCAAGTGTATTTTGTGAGACTATACGCATCCAATAGTCACATGAATTGTATGTTTGTGTGACCTTCAATGACATGTTGCCACACAAATCATGCTAATGGTACTAAGTTTTTCTCATACAATTAACCAAAGAGTTACCAATAGTAGAAATAAGTGTGGCTGTATGGTTTGTCAAGTCAAGCAAATTGTATTTTGTGTGACTATATGCATCCAATTGTCACATGAATTGTATGTTTGTGTGACCTTTTATGACATGTAGTCACACAAATCATGCTAATGGCTCTGAGTTTGTCACACACAGTTAACCAAAGAGTTACCAATAGTAGTAATAAGTGTGACTGTATGCTTTGTCAAGTCAAGAAAATTGTATTTTGTGTGGCTATATGTATCCAATAGTCACATGAATTGTATGTTTCTGTGACCTTTTATGACATGTAGTCACACAAATCATGCTAATGGCTCTGAGTTTGTCACATACAATTAACCAAAGAGTTACCAATAGTAGTCATAAGTGTGACTGAATGCTTTGTCAAGTCAAACAAATTGTATCTTGTGTGACTATATGCATCCAATAGTCACATGAATTGTATGTTTGTGTGGCCTTTTATGACATGTAGTCAGTCAAATCATGCTAATGTATTGAGTTTGTCACATATAATTAACCAAAGAGTTACCAATAGTAGTAATAAGTGTGACTGTATGCTTTGTCAAGTCAAGCCATGTGTAATTTGTGTGACAATATGCATCAAATAGTCACATGAATGGTATGTTTGTGTGACCTTTTATGACATGTAGTCACACAAATTATGCTAATGGCTCCGAGTTTGTCACTTACAATTAATCAAAGAGTTACCAATGGTAGTAATAAGTGTAACTGTATGCTTTTTTAAGTCAAGCCAAGTGTATTTTGTGTGACTATATGCATCCAATAGTCACATGAATTGTATGTTTGTGTAATCTTTTATGACATGTAGTCACACAAATCATGCTAATGGTATTGAGTTTGTCACATACAATTAACCAAAGAGTTACCAATAGTAGAAATAAGTGTGGCTATATGGTTTGTCAAGTCAAGCAAATTGTATTTTGTGTGACTATATGCATCCAATTGTCACATGAATTGTATGTTTGTGTGACCTTTTATGACATGTAGTCACACAGATCATGCTATGGTACTGAGTTTGTCACATGCAATTAACCAAAGAGTTACCAATAGTAGAAATAAGTATGACTGAATGCTTTGTCAAGTCAAACAAATTGTATCTTGTGTGACTATATGCATCCAATAGTCACATGAATTGTATGTTTGTGTGGCCTTTTATGACATGTAGTCAGACAAATCATGCTAATGTATTGAGTTTGTCACATATAATTAACCAAAGAGTTACCAATAGTAGTAATAAGTGTGACTGTATGCTTTGTCAAGTCAAGCCATGTGTAATTTGTGTGACTACATGCATCAAATAGTCACATGAATGGTATGTTTGTGTGACCTTTTATGACATGTAGTCACACAAATTATGCAAATGGCTCTGAGTTTATCATATACAATTAACCAAACAGTTACCAATAGTAGTAATAAATGTGACTGTATGCTTTGTAAAGTCAAGCCAAGTGTATTTTGTGAGACTATACGCATCCAATAGTCACATGAATTGTATGTTTGTGTGACCTTCAATGACATGTTGCCACACAAATCATGCTAATGGTACTAAGTTTTTCTCATACAATTAACCAAAGAGTTACCAATAGTAGAAATAAGTGTGGCTGTATGGTTTGTCAAGTCAAGCAAATTGTATTTTGTGTGACTATATGCATCCAATTGTCACATGAATTGTATGTTTGTGTGACCTTTTATGACATGTAGTCACACAAATCATGCTAATGGCTCTGAGTTTGTCACACACAGTTAACCAAAGAGTTACCAATAGTAGTAATAAGTGTGACTGTATGCTTTGTCAAGTCAAGAAAATTGTATTTTGTGTGGCTATATGTATCCAATAGTCACATGAATTGTATGTTTCTGTGACCTTTTATGACATGTAGTCACACAAATCATGCTAATGGCTCTGAGTTTGTCACATACAATTAACCAAAGAGTTACCAATAGTAGTCATAAGTGTGACTGAATGCTTTGTCAAGTCAAACAAATTGTATCTTGTGTGACTATATGCATCCAATAGTCACATGAATTGTATGTTTGTGTGGCCTTTTATGACATGTAGTCAGTCAAATCATGCTAATGTATTGAGTTTGTCACATATAATTAACCAAAGAGTTACCAATAGTAGTAATAAGTGTGACTGTATGCTTTGTCAAGTCAAGCCATGTGTAATTTGTGTGACAATATGCATCAAATAGTCACATGAATGGTATGTTTGTGTGACCTTTTATGACATGTAGTCACACAAATTATGCTAATGGCTCCGAGTTTGTCACTTACAATTAATCAAAGAGTTACCAATGGTAGTAATAAGTGTAACTGTATGCTTTTTTAAGTCAAGCCAAGTGTATTTTGTGTGACTATATGCATCCAATAGTCACATGAATTGTATGTTTGTGTAATCTTTTATGACATGTAGTCACACAAATCATGCTAATGGTATTGAGTTTGTCACATACAATTAACCAAAGAGTTACCAATAGTAGAAATAAGTGTGGCTGTATGGTTTGTCAAGTCAAGCAAATTGTATTTTGTGTGACTATATGCATCCAATTGTCACATGAATTGTATGTTTGTGTGACCTTTTATGACATGTAGTCACACAGATCATGCTATGGTACTGAGTTTGTCACATACAATTAACCAAAGAGTTACCAATAGTAGAAATAAGTATGACTGAATGCTTTGTCAAGTCAAACAAATTGTATCTTGTGTGACTATATGCATCCAATAGTCACATGAATTGTATGTTTGTGTGGCCTTTTATGACATGTAGTCAGACAAATCATGCTAATGTATTGAGTTTGTCACATATAATTAACCAAAGAGTTACCAATAGTAGTAATAAGTGTGACTGTATGCTTTGTCAAGTCAAGCCATGTGTAATTTGTGTGACTACATGCATCAAATAGTCACATGAATGGTATGTTTGTGTGACCTTTTATGACATGTAGTCACACAAATTATGCAAATGGCTCTGAGTTTATCATATACAATTAACCAAACAGTTACCAATAGTAGTAATAAATGTGACTGTATGCTTTGTAAAGTCAAGCCAAGTGTATTTTGTGAGACTATACGCATCCAATAGTCACATGAATTGTATGTTTGTGTGACCTTCAATGACATGTTGCCACACAAATCATGCTAATGGTACTAAGTTTTTCTCATACAATTAACCAAAGAGTTACCAATAGTAGAAATAAGTGTGGCTGTATGGTTTGTCAAGTCAAGCAAATTGTATTTTGTGTGACTATATGCATCCAATTGTCACATGAATTGTATGTTTGTGTGACCTTTTATGACATGTAGTCACACAAATCATGCTAATGGCTCTGAGTTTGTCACACACAGTTAACCAAAGAGTTACCAATAGTAGTAATAAGTGTGACTGTATGCTTTGTCAAGTCAAGAAAATTGTATTTTGTGTGGCTATATGTATCCAATAGTCACATGAATTGTATGTTTCTGTGACCTTTTATGACATGTAGTCACACAAATCATGCTAATGGCTCTTAGTTTGTCACATACAATTAACCAAAGAGTTACCAATAGTAGTCATAAGTGTGACTGAATGCTTTGTCAAGTCAAACAAATTGTATCTTGTGTGACTATATGCATCCAATAGTCACATGAATTGTATGTTTGTGTGGCCTTTTATGACATGTAGTCAGTCAAATCATGCTAATGTATTGAGTTTGTCACATATAATTAACCAAAGAGTTACCAATAGTAGTAATAAGTGTGACTGTATGCTTTGTCAAGTCAAGCCATGTGTAATTTGTGTGACTATATGCATCAAATAGTCACATGAATGGTATGTTTGTGTGACCTTTTATGACATGTAGTCACACAAATTATGAAAATGGCTCTGAGTTTATCATATACAATTAACCAAAGAGTTACCAATAGTAGTAATAAATGTGACTGTATGCTTTGTAAAGTCAAGCCAAGTGTATTTTGTGAGACTATACGCATCCAATAGTCACATGAATTGTATGTTTGTGTGACCTTCAATGACATGTTGCCACACAAATCATGCTAATGGTACTAAGTTTTTCTCATACAATTAACCAAAGAGTTACCAATAGTAGAAATAAGTGTGACTGTATGGTTTGTCAAGTCAATCAAATTGTATTTTGTGTGACTATATGCATCCAATAGTCACATGAATTGTATGTTTGTGTGACCTTTTATGACATGTAGTCACACAAATCATGCTAATGGCTCTGAGGTTGTCACATACAATTAACCAAAGATTTACCAATCGTAGTAATAAGTGTGACTGTATTCTTTGTCAAGTCAAGCAAATTGTATTTTGTGTGACTATATGCATCCAATAGTCACATGAATTGTATGTTTGTGTGACCTTTTATGACATGTAGTCACACAAATCATGCTAATGTACTGAGTTTATCACATATAATTAACCAAAGAGTTACCAATAGTAGTAATAAGTGTGACTGTATGCTTTGTCAAGTCAAGCCATGTGTAATTTGTGTGACTATATGCATCAAATAGTCACATGAATGGTATGTTTGTGTGACCTTTTATGACATCTAGTCACAAAAATTATGCTAATGGCTCTGAGTTTGTCATATACAATTAACCAAAGAGTTACCAATAGTAGTAATAAGTGTGACTGTATGCTTTGTCAAGTCAAGCAAATTGTATTTTGTGTGACTATATGCATCCAATAGTCACATTAATTGTATGTTTGTGTGACCTTTTATGACATGTAGTCACACAAATCATGCTAGTGTACTGAGTTTGTCACATATAATTAACCAAAGAGTTACCAATAGTAGTAATAAGTGTGACTGTATGCTTTGTCAAGTCAAGCCATGTGTAATTTGTGTGACAATATGCATCAAATAGTCACATGAATGGTATGTTTGTGTGACCTTTTATGACATGTAGTCACACAAATTATGCTAATGGCTCCGAGTTTGTCACTTACAATTAATCAAAGAGTTACCAATGGTAGTAATAAGTGTAACTGTATGCTTTGTGAAGTCAAGCCAAGTGTATTTTGTGTGACTATATGCATCCAATAGTCACATGAATTGTATGTTTGTGTGATCTTTTATGACATGTAGTCACACAAATCATGCTAATGGTATTGAGTTTGTCACATACAATTAACCAAAGAGTTACCAATAGTAGAAATAAGTGTGGCTGTATGGTTTGTCAAGTCAAGCAAATTGTATTTTGTGTGACTATATGCATCCAATTGTCACATGAATTGTATGTTTGTGTGACCTTTTATGACATGTAGTCACACAAATCATGCTAATGGTACTGAGTTTGTCACATACAATTAACCAAAGAGTTACCAATAGTAGAAATAAGTGTGACTGTATGGTTTGTCAAGTCAAGCAAATTGTATTTTGTGTGACTATATGCATCCAATTGTCACATGAATTGTATGTTTGTGTGACCTTTTATGACATGTAGTCACACAAATCATGTTAATGGCTCTGAGTTTGTCACACACAATTAACCAAAGAGTTACCAATAGTAGTAATAAGTGTGACTGTATGCTTTGTCAAGTCAAGAAAATTGTATTTTGTGTGACTATATGTATCCAATAGTCACATGAATTGTATGTTTCTGTGACCTTTTATGACATGTAGTCACACAAATCATGCTAATGGCTCTGAGTTTGTCACATACAATTAACCAAAGAGTTACCGATAGTAGTCATAAGTGTGACTGAATGCTTTGTCAAGTCAATCAAATTGTATCTTGTGTGACTATATGCATCCAATAGTCACATGAATTGTATGTTTGTGTGACCTTTTATGACATGTAGTCAGACAAATCATGCTAATGTATTGAGTTTGTCACATATAATTAACCAAAGAGTTACCAATAGTAGTAATAAGTGTAACTGTATGCTTTGTCAAGTCAAGCCATGTGTAATTTGTGTGACTATATGCATCAAATAGTCACATGAATGGTATGTTTGTGTGACCTTTTATGACATGTAGTCACACAAATTATGCAAATGGCTTTGAGTTTATCATATACAATTAACCAAAGAGTTACCAATAGTAGTAATAAATGTGACTGTATGCTTTGTAAAGTCAAGCCAAGTGTATTTTGTAAGACTATACGCATCCAATAGTCACATGAATTGTATGTTTGTGTGACCTTCAATGACATGTTGTCACACGAATCATGCTAATTGTACTAAGTTTTTCTCATACAATTAACCAAAGAGTTACCAATAGTAGAAATAAGTGTGACTGTATGGTTTGACAAGTCAATCAAATTGTATTTTGTGTGACTATATGCATCCAATAGTCACATGAATTGTATGTTTGTGTGACCTTTTATGACATGTAGTCACACAAATCATGCTAATGGCTCTGAGGTTGTCACATACAATTAACCAAAGATTTACCAATCGTAGTAATAAGTGTGACTGTATTCTTTGTCAAGTCAAGCAAATTGTATTTTGTGTGACTATATGCATCCAATAGTCACATGAATTGTATGTTTGTGTGACCTTTTATGACATGTAGTCACACAAATCATGCTAATGGCTCTGAGTTTGTCACATACAATTAACCAAAGAGTTAACAAAAGTAGTAATAAGTGTGGTTGTATGCTTTGTCAAGTCAATCAAATTGTATTTTGTGTGACTATATGCATCGAATAGTCACATGAATTGTATGTTTGTATGACCTTTTATGACATGTAGTCACACAAATCATGCTAATGGCTCCGAGTTTTTCACATACAATTAACCAAAGAATTAACAATAGTAGTAATAAGTGTGACTATATGCTTTGTCAAGTCAAGCAAATTGTATTTTGTGTGACTATATGCATCCAATAGTGAAATAACTTGTATGTTTTTGTGACCTTTTATGACATGTAGTCACACAAATCATGTTAATGGTACTGAGTTTGTCACATACAATTAACCAAAGAGTTACCAATAGTAGTAATAAGTGTGACTGTATGCTTTGTAAAGTCAAGCCAAGTGTATTTTGTGTGACTATATGCATCAAATAGTCACATGAAGGATATGTTTGTGTGACCTTTTATTACATGTAGTCACACAAATTATGCTAATGGCTCTGAGTTTATCACATACAATTAATCAAAGAGTTACCAATAGTAGTAATAAGTGTAACCGTATGTTTTGTCAAGTCAAGCCAAGTGTATTTTGTGTGACTATATGCATCCAATAGTCACATGAATTGTATGTTTGTGTGAGCTTTTATGACATGTAGTCACACAAATCATGTTAATGGTACTGAGTTTCTCACTTACAATTAACCAAAGAGTTACCAATAGTAGAAATAAATGTGACTGTATGGTTTGTCAAGTCAAGCAAATTGTATTTTGTGTGACTATATGCATCCAATTGTCACATGAATTGTATGTTTGTGTGACCTTTTATGACAGGTAGTCACACAAATCATGCCAATGGCTCTGAGTTTGTCACATACAATTAACCAAAGAGTTACCAATAGTAGTAATAAGTGTGACTGTATGCTTTGTCAAGTTAAGCAAATTGTATTTTGTGTGACTATATGTATCCAATAGTCACATGAATTTTATGTTTGTGTGACCTTTTATGACATGTAGTCACACAAATCATGCTAATGGCTATGAGTTTGTCACATAAAATTAACCAAAGAGTTACCAATAGTTGTAATAAGTGTGACTGAATGCTTGGTCAAGTCAATTAAATTGTATTTAATGTGACTATATGCATCCAATAGTCACATGAATTGTATGTTTGTGTGACCTTTTATGACATGTAGTCACACAAATCATGCTAATGGCTCTGAGTTTGTCACATACAATTAACCAAAGAGTTACCAATAGTAGTAATAAGTGTGACTGCATGCTTTTTCAAGTCAAGCAAATTGTATTTTATGTGACTATATGCATCCAATAGTCACATGAATTGTATGTTTGTGTGACCTTTTATGACATGTAGTCACACATATCATGCTAATTTACTGAGTTTGTCACATATAATTAACCAAAGAGTTAGCAATAGTAGTAATAAGTGTGACTGTATGCTTTGTTAAGTCAAGCCATGTGTAATTTGTGTGACTGTATGCATCAAATAGTCACATGAAGGGTATGTTTGTGTGACCTTTATGCTAATGGCTCTGAGTTTGTCACATACAATTAACCAAAGAGTTACCAATAGTAGTAATAAGTGTGACTGTATACTTTCTCAAGTCAAGCCAAGTGTATTTTGTGTGACTATACGCATCCAATAGTCACATGAATTGTATGTTTGTGTGATCTTCAATGACATGTAGTCACACAAATCATGCTAATGGTACTGAGCTTTTCTCATACAATTAACCAAAGAGTTTCCAACAGTAGAAATAAGTGTGACTGTATGGTTTGTCAAGTTAAGCAAATTGTATTTTGTGTAACTATATGCATCTAATTGTCACATGAATTGTATGTTTGTGTGACCTTTTATGACATGTAGTCACACAAATCATGCTAATGGCTCTGAGTTTGTCACATAAAATTAACCAAAGAGTTACCAATCGTAGTAATAAGTGTGACTGTATGCTTTATCAAGTCAAGCAAATTGTATTTTCTATGACTATATGCATCGAATAGTCACATGAATTGTATGTTTGTGTGACCTTCAATGACATGTTGCCACACGAATCATGCTAATGGTACTAAGTTTTTCTCATACAATTAACCAAAGAGTTACCAATAGTAGAAATAAGTGTGACTGTATGGTTTGACAAGTCAATCAAATTGTATTTTGTGTGACTATATGCATCCAATAGTCACATGAATTGTATGTTTGTGTGACCTTTTATGACATGTAGTCACACAAATCATGCTAATGGCTCTGAGGTTGTCACATACAATTAACCAAAGATTTACCAATCGTAGTAATAAGTGTGACTGTATTCTTTGTCAAGTCAAGCAAATTGTATTTTGTGTGACTATATGCATCAAATAGTCACATGAATTGTATGTTTGTGTGACCTTTTATGACATGTAGTCACACAAATCATGCTAATGGCTCTGAGTTTGTCACATACAATTAACCAAAGAGTTAACAATAGTAGTAATAAGTGTGGCTGTATGCTTTGTCAAGTCAATCAAATTGTATTTTGTGTGACTATATGCATCGAATAGTCACATGAATTGTATGTTTGTATGACCTTTTATGACATGTAGTCACACAAATCATGCTAATGGCTCCGAGTTTTTCACATACAATTAACCAAAGAATTAACAATAGTAGTAATAAGTGTGACTATATGCTTTGTCAAGTCAAGCAAATTGTATTTTGTGTGACTATATGCATCCAATAGTCAAATAACTTGTATGTTTTTGTGACCTTTTATGACATGTAGTCACACAAATCATGTTAATGGTACTGAGTTTGTCACATACAATTAACCAAAGAGTTACCAATAGTAGTAATAAGTGTGACTGTATGCTTTGTAAAGTCAAGCCAAGTGTACTTTGTGTGACTATATGCATCAAATAGTCACATGAAGGATATGTTTGTGTGACCTTTTATTACATGTAGTCACACAAATTATGCTAATGGCTCTGAGTTTATCACATACAATTAATCAAAGAGTTACCAATAGTAGTAATAAGTGTAATCGTATGTTTTGTCAAGTCAAGCCAAGTGTATTTTGTGTGACTATATGCATCCAATAGTCACATGAATTGTATGTTTGTGTGACCTTTTATGACATGTAGTCACACAAATCATGTTAATGGTACTGAGTTTCTCACATACAATTAACCAAAGAGTTACCAATAGTAGAAATAAATGTGACTGTATGGTTTGTCAAGTCAAGCAAATTGTATTTTGTGTGACTATATGCATCCAATTGTCACATGAATTGTATGTTTGTGTGACCTTTTATGACATGTAGTCACACAAATCATGCCAATGGCTCTGAGTTTGTCACATACAATTAACCAAAGAGTTACCAATAGTAGTAATAAGTGTGACTGTATGCTTTGTCAAGTCAAGCAAATTTTATTTTGTGTGACTATATGTATCCAATAGTCACATGAATTTTATGTTTGTGTGACCTTTTATGACATGTAGTCACACAAATCATGCTAATGGCTATGAGTTTGTCACATAAAATTAACCAAAGAGTTACCAATAGTTGTAATAAGTGTGACTGAATGCTTGGTCAAGTCAATCAAATTGTATTTAATGTGACTATATGCATCCAATAGTCACATGAATTGTATGTTTGTGTGACCTTTTATGATATGTAGTCACACAAATCATGCTAATGGCTCTGAGTTTGTCACATACAATTAACCAAAGAGTTACCAATAGTAGTAATAAGTGTGACTGCATGCTTTTTCAAGTCAAGCAAATTGTATTTTATGTGACTATATGCATCCAATAGTCACATGAATTGTATGTTTGTGTGACCTTTTATGACATGTAGTCACACATATCATGCTAATTTACTGAGTTTGTCACATATAATTAACCAAAGAGTTAGCAATAGTAGTAATAAGTGTGACTGTATGCTTTGTTAAGTCAAGCCATGTGTAATTTGTGTGACTGTATGCATCAAATAGTCACATGAAGGGTATGTTTGTGTGACCTTTATGCTAATGGCTCTGAGTTTGTCACATACAATTAACCAAAGAGTTACCAATAGTAGTAATAAGTGTGACTGTATACTTTCTCAAGTCAAGCCAAGTGTATTTTGTGTGACTATACGCATCCAATAGTCACATGAATTGTATGTTTGTGTGACCTTCAATGACATGTAGTCACACAAATCATGCTAATGGTACTGACTTTTTCTCATACAATTAACCAAAGAGTTTCCAACAGTAGAAATAAGTGTGACTGTATGGTTTGTCAAGTTAAGCAAATTGTATTTTGTGTGACTATATGCATCCAATTGTCACATGAATTGTATGTTTGTGTGACCTTTTATGACATGTAGTCACACAAATCATGCTAATGGCTCTGAGTTTGTCACATAAAATTAACCAAAGAGTTACCAATCGTAGTAATAAGTGTGACTGTATGCTTTGTCAAGTCAAGCAAATTGTATTTTCTATGACTATATGCATCAAATAGTCACATGAATTGTATGTTTGTGTGACCTTTTATGACATGTAGTCACACAAATCATGCTAATGGCTCTGAGTTTGTCACATACAATTAACCAAAGAGTTACCAATAGTAGTAATAAGTGTGACTGTATGATTTCTCAAGTCAATAAAATTGTATTTTGTGTGACTATATGCATCCAATAGTCACATGAATTGTATGTTTGTGTGACCTTTTACGACATGTAGTCACACAAATCATGCTAATGGCTCTGAGCTTGTCACATACAATTAACCAAAGAGTTACCAATAGTAGTAATAAGTGTGACTGTATGCTTTGTCAATTTTAAGCAAATTGTATTTTGTGTGACGATATGCATCCAATAGTCACGTGAATTGTATGTTTGTGTGACCTTTTATGACATGTAGTCACACAAATCATGCTAATGGTACTGAGTTTGTCACATACAATTAACCAAAGAGTTACCAATAATAGTAATAAGTGTGACTGTATGCTTTGTCAATTCAAGCCATGTTACAATCCGTCAATTTATGGTCGATATTCTATTCTCAAGTATTATTTAAAATTATTATTTTAATGTTATATTATGAACTCACTCATTTTTGGGAAGAAATTTGGGTTTACATCTTAAAGTAGCATCGACTATGTCTAAACCGGAGAACTCTACGTTACGTGCTTACGTTTACATACACCGTTTCTTGTGACAGTCCGAAATTTCAGGAAATAAATTTATTCTCGAATATTATTTTAGAATTTTAAATTGTGTTGGTTCATAAACTCACAAATTTACGAGAAGAAATTTGGACTTACGTGCATAATTTAACGTCCCTTTACGACTAAACCAGAAACCCTAGGTTTACATATTTACGCTTTTGAACTCCGTTTTTGACTAGACAATTTTTATTAGAATCGTTGTGCTGTAGAATCATAATTTATGAAAACATTTTTCGTAAAACGACCCGAGGTCACGTAAATCGAGGAAACTAGAATCCAGGAGTACTCGTAAATTAATGGGGATGAGACAAGTTTACACTTGCCCACCCTCATACATGTGGCGGCCAAATCTTAACCAACACACCAAGGATGTGTCAAATTTATATAAAAACTAAGGACACTTGTCCTTAGTTTCTAACCAAAACCACCAAATCCTTAAAACAACTAACACAAAACCATTTCTCTCATTTGATACGTGCAAACCACTCCAAAACTCTCTCTACTCCCTCCCTTTGACGTCTATACTCCACCACCAAACACCACCATTGATCAAATTTCTACCATAAATCTTATGTTTAACTTGCATAAGATGATAACCCTTTGAAGACTTGGTGATTTGAGGTGATCCTAACAACTAAAGAGAGGTTTTCCTTGGAGTCTAGGGCGGATTTTTCTCAAGGTGTTTCATATACTTGGTGATCTTGAAGGTGGTCTTGATATTTCATAAGATTGGTTATCAAAAACCAAGTCTTGTTCTTAACGATTCACTATATTGCTTGGTAACAAGATCATTTCTTCCATCATCTTGTTATTTTGTAAATGTAATCAGGTATTTTCTTTATACATGTATATGTATATGATGATAAATGATGATCAAAGTATTATGTGGGGATTTTGTGTTAATAGATTTGGTTAAAAAGACAAGAATCAACAAGTAAAGATGTTAAAATCTTGATTAAATTTATAGGCTGTTTAAAACAGTAAGTAAGCATATGAGCACTTGGTAAAAAGGCTTGGATTATTGAATATACAGTTAGATATATGATTTTTACATATGTGGTGAGTTGTCTACTCAATGGAATCATTAAAATGGGCAAGATATGATCAAAATACTATTGAGGTACAAATCTGTATAGTCTGTTTTGGACGAATTATTAGGGATACTTAGTGGATGATTGAGCAGTAGCTAAGAGGGGATTTATTTGTAGCACATATTATGTAGTTTGTGCTGCCCAAAATTGAGCTTCAATCTCCTTGTAAAACTCAAGATATGGCAAAAATGGTGGAAGTAACTTTGATAATCAGATTTGTAAATAAAAGTATATAATATAAAATCAGCACACAAGTAATATCATTATAAAATACATATATAAAACTCACTAAATAATGATAATATTTATAAAATGAGTTGTATACTATGATAAATAAGTAGGAAATTTTAATAAAAGTACAAACTCAAATGTTTTCTAAAGTTATAAAACTATATATAAGTTTTACGTCTTTTCGGCTAAAACCGAAAGATTAACGTTTTCGCCAAATAAAACTTAGACGGTCGGACCCGTCTAATGTAACATTTTTATAACTCATATAATGATATATAAGTACATTTTACAAGTCAAAACCGATAAACCCGAGCTTTATAACTTATGGACTATAATGGGCCAAAGTAGCCTTATTAGACCATTAGCCCAACTAGTTTGGCTAAACACTAATGGACTTACTCATGGGCTTAACCCAATTGGGCCCAACATATGAGTATATGCCTGGTATTAAAAGTATAAGTGAACTAATATAATGTATTGGACTTTCTTATTGGGCCTTAATATGTAAATAAGTTAAAACTAGTGTAACTAGTCTAAAATTTACTAACACATAACAACTTTAATGTTGAATGAAGAGATAAAATCCCACTTGATCATCATCAAACTTATAATATCATCATACATATACATAGCCATTATTTTTATAATGTCATTGGACAAGAGTCTAAGACCGAGTATTATTTGTCTAGGTTTCTGTGATTGAAGCACGTACCGTACATCCAAATCGCCGATAACCCGCCTTTCCCAATCAACATGAGTTCATAGCCTCGCACTCTTTTAAATTTTTTATAAAATGTTTTATAAACCCGCGAGGGAGATAACATGCTAGTTTTAATGAAATAGGACACCAGTTGTCCCGATTATTTTCTTATTGATATGGACCCGAATGATTATATGACCCGATGAATGAAATGAAATTGATTATAATTAGTTAGGTTATGTCACTAAAAGTCCCATTAGCATGAATTGTGAACTACTAGGATTTGGTAGACGCTTATGCATATAATAGTACTATTTGGGGAAGATCACCCCGGTTCGCGCCTTGACGGTTGATCCCTGTCGTGCCACATTGATTGGTAAGCGAATTTATGTATGAGAAGATATATAAGCATGATTATTGTGACGACACGCTGTTTTAGATGGGCAAAGGAATTACGGGTTAGCTACCAGTTCTTTGTTATAGTAAGGTAGCAATGTCATGCGGCTTATAATAATCCAATAACGAAAATAATGATATACGCATTGAATTATAGTATATTGCCTGACTAGCAATACAGGGTCTTATTACTGATATTATGTTCGCATTTTGGTTTTACATAACCATTTTCACATAACGGTTTTTATTTAACTCTATATAACGTTATAAAACGTATTGTATGATGCTTTTGCGACAATGGTTCGTATAATGGTTTTGAAGGCAAAAGCCTATATTATGATTTACGACAAAGATTTGTATAAAATGTCTTTGGCCTATTTTATAATCTACGACAAAGATTTGTACAACATGATTTTCGGTAATAATTATATACCGGTGATATATTAATGGTTTTCATTAAACTCTATGAATTCACTCGGCGTTTTCGCTGACCTTTTTAAAATGTTTTGTCTCAGGTACTTGAAGGTAATTCTCGGGATGACGACAAGAATTTATGGCCCGCATTCAAATAAAAATTTCCATTTAAATGTTTTGTAAATTTGTATGACATATTATGACCTGAGGACCTATGTAATTTGATATTTATGAATGGAAAATTCTTTATTATTAAACGAAGCGATTTTTAAGCGTTGATGAGACTGCAATTATACATCGTCTCATCGTCCAAATCGGGCTTAAAACGCTTAAAATATCATCAAAATACCCCTATATATGCTTGTATTTGTGTCTTGTGTATTTTAGGTACGGATATCGTGAAATCAACAAATGATCACAAGAATGAATCAATAACGAACACGGGAAATGAAGTCGCACAAAGAACCGGGCCCAAGTATGGAATTTAAAAAATTACCCTTGAAGAATTGAAGATTGGCAACATTGATCCCTCATCTTTGAAGATTTGTCATAATTGGTCCTTGGAGATCATATTTTGCAAGAGTAATCCTCCATGTTTGAAGAGTTGACAAAGCAGGCCCTTGAAGAAGGCAATATTTGCATATATAATCCTTGATATAAATTTGCAAAATACTTGTGCCAAATTTGACAACTTTGGCAAACTTGTTATAAAGGAATTGGAAGTTGTTGGCTATTATTTACAAGTTGAAGAAAGTGTGATACATGGGGGACCTTTTCTGCCCAGACAATCAAACACCACACCACCAATCAACCACTGCCACATCACCCCACTTAATTTCTCCACCAATCACACCCTCCCACCACTCCACGTCACCTTCCACCAATTCTTAGTAACTGATTTAATAATCAATTATTAGTTTTCCCTCCCTAACACCATTTTAAAACTAGTCTCCCCATTAAACAGATTAAAACCCCTCTTTTCTATCCCATAAACCCTAATCTTTCCCAGACTCAATTGACCCAAAAACAAAGGGGTTTTTGCCCCAACTCTCCAGAATATTAATTAACCATGATGTAAACCAAACCCACACCTTAAACAAATCACCACTTTAAAACATACCCCACACGAGAGGTCCCCTGCCCATCACTTTCCCTCAAAACCAAAGCAGGGGACAAGATCAATGATTGATACTTATTCCTTCCTCCCTACTGCTCTTTGGACGTCCCAGATCAAACTTTTACAACTGGAATATCACTTTCTTCATCAGAATCACATGTGACGATTGTTGACCAAGATTCTTTAAAGGGCTTTTGTGGAATTTCTCCAAATTAGGGTTTAGGGCTTTAGAATATTTTATTCATGTATTCTAGTATCTTCTAAGTAGTATATAATGGGTGTCATGTACCCATTATCATTGTTCCAGATTTTTGTACTATTTTTAAACTTTATTAATGAAAATGAAAAAGCTTTTGAATTTTGCATAATCTGAGTTCCATATTGTTTGAAGTTATTTTAATTGTTTGAAATTAGTTTTGGAGTAAGAAAGTTATCATTCTTATCAAAAAAATTTCAAGTATTCTGTTTGAAAAGCCATTTATTTCTTATAAGCTAAGAGATAAGCTAGCTTAAGCCATAAGCTAAGCTTATACTCTTATAAGCTTATTATCCAGGTCATATTTTTGCTCTCCTTGTTTTATTTTGACAGGTACAAATCCAGTATATTGGTTGTGGTGGTGGCTTTCTCTTCTGAAGTCATCATCATTATCTTGCCATACCACAAGCCTCCTTCCTGAAGTTGTCATCTCAAGCCCGAGCTTGATGGAGAAGGGTAAGCTACCCTTTGTGATCCCTGGATGTAGGGTCACCAGGTAAAAGCCTTTTCTCCTTTTCTATACTTTCTTGGAAAAAATTTTGAGCTAGACTGAATTTTAGGGATTAGGGTTGTGGATGCTAGAACAAATGCTGGATATTGTATGTTTGATAGATTAGAACAGGTTAGGGATGATTTGAATGGATTTGGGTGCAAGTTTGAGTAGAGTTCTTTGTTAAAATTCAAGTTTCAGATTTTTAAGGGGTGTTTGGATTCAGGTTTTATAAATAGTTTGTGAGATATAAATGTTATGAAAGCTGCTTAAATGCACCCATTTGAGTGGTTTTGTGTGTATTCAGTTCTTTGTGTTGGATTTGGTACCATTTGGTAGGTTTTGCATGAACAAATTTTGATAAACATTGCCTAAAAATCAGTAAGCCATAACTGCCTAGATTTTTGTGATTTTTGCCATGTCTATCATTGTGCTTGATAGGATTTAGGCTAGGTTAGTACTTGGGACTTGATTTGGGGTAGCTAGGGTGTGAATTGAGTGAGTTTTGGCCAACCAAAACTCATCCAATTGCACTTTGCATCAGCAAAGTCCCATTAGACCCCTAAGTCCTATATCAGTAACTTTAATAGGGCCATTTGTGCTTGATTTTGTTAAGTGGACTTGTGTTTTTAGCCTTTATTTGACTCCCCACAACCCAACTGGTTGTGGGGGTGCCTTTGTTTGCCCATAAAACCAAGAAACAAGCAAGATCTAGGCACAAAAGTGCCCAGACCCGTTTTCTTGCGAAGGCAGTGGGAACTCACTTCCCACTGCTAGTGTAAAAGTTTCCCCTGCTGAGCAAAAGGACAAAACAGGTCACATGTAACTTTCAGTTTTCTCACTTTTTTTGTCTTTAGTGGGTCAAATTAGGAATTAAAATTTGATTTTTGTTTCATTATTTTTCTTATTTATTTACTGATTTTTCCATTAAATTAGTTTTTCAGTTATTGTTCATTTTCCAATTTTTAGGTTTAATTGCATTTTAAATACTTTTTAATTAACTGAATTTTGTCTTTTAGTGTAAAATTTTAATGTTTTTCAGTTTTAAAAATTTTCTTATATTCAGAAAAATATTTTAAGACTTTTTGTCCAAAAACATTTTACTGTTCACTTTTTAATTAATTTTTAGATTTTATTTAAATTAATTAGGGTTTTAATTGTATGCTGTTTTGTCTTTTAGTGAAAAATATTTAATTTTTTCAAACTTTTTCATTTTTCTACTGTTCATTAGTATAATTTAGGATTTTTAAAATTGTCAAATAATTTTTAGCATTATTTTATTATTTTTAATCATTATTTTAGTTCAAAAATTGTTTTTAGAGTTTTAAAAATAGAAAAATAGTATTTAAAATTTAGGAAAAATACTTTTTAGTTTTTAAATAATATAAGTGAGTTATTTGTCCAATAAAATAATATTTTGGGCTTTTTCTTAATTATATTTAATTTTTGGGCTTTAATTAGCATTAAAAATTGAATATTTAATTAATAAAAGGTTTTAAAATATATTTATTGGTATCATGTTTTTGTGAGTGGTGCGTTTTTGCTTTTCTCATTTTGGAAAGCGTGAATATCGTACATACTCATTTTTGTTATTTTTTCTTACTATATTATAGTATCCAAATAAATTGTGTTTAGTTTTCCTAAATTAAACACACAACAATCACTTTACTATATTGTAGATATATTGGTTTTCGTTTTTATTGTGAATATTATTAATATATTGTACTTACGTAGAACAATAAAAATACAAGTACTCCAAAAGCGTGAAAACGCAACCTTGATTCGGGATTTCATCACTCGATCATTGTATTTGAATCCAAAACAAAAGTGTTAAGGCAAAACAGATAAATACTTTCGTGAGGCTTAATTTCAATTAACACAAACTATAAGGTGGGTATAAGGCAGTTGTATTTCACGACCTAAGGGAAAAAGGCTCTTAAGTGCTTAGCACCGCCTCGTTTCCCCCGCTTGCTTGTGCGTGTTTTGAGAAAAAGGGCTAATCGAGGGTTTGCCAACCAAAGTATTATCTACGTATATATTTGCTTGTTTTCAAGATTAAACCCTCTTGAACGTTTTGGTGTTCAGCCAACATTCTAAAGTCATCGAAGGCGTTCACTTCACGTGATCGTTTTCATTCCTTGAGGCTCCTTTAATCGAGAAAGTCGATTCGAGGAGAGATTTGTAGATTTGAGTCTACGTAATACAAAAAAAATCAAAAAAAACTAAAAAATCAAAAATCAAAAATCAAAAATATTCTTCTTACCCTTATCCATTAATTCTATTTCTAACCCTCTAGTGTTTAATTCTCGTAACACCGTTCTCGTTGCATGATGTCAAATCATGGTGGATATTATTCGTGTCCATATTGTGGAGGCCCGCCCGATGGTGCCAATTGTTTTTATTGTGAGGTTATTGGAGGTCGAGGGGGTTATATCTATAACCCCGCTCCGCGTGATCTTGGTAACAATTTTCAATCTTATGACCAAGGTCACCCATCGTCTTCGTTTTATTCGTCGTATGATCCGTCTTTTAATTGCAATGATGAGTCTATTCATAATGCCTTTAATGATTTTGTGAGACGAAATAATGAGAAATTAACGATGGTGGAAGAACAAATGACAAGCCTTAAGGAAACTTGTAATAAACGAATGGCAACCCAAAAGGACATTTTCAAAAAAATGGAAAACGATTATGACACCCTTTTTGAAGAGCAACAACGTTTGTATGACCAAAATCAAGAGATGTGGAAAGGAATCGTGGATAACATTGAGGAAAATCATGCTAGAGAGATAAAATTCTTTTAATGTTCGAGGGCTTAGTGGAAAAATTTAGTGGAAAAATTTAATTCTTTGTCTAATAACACCAATCCTAATTCCGAGGGAGAGGTTAAAGTTATTTCGACTCCTAAGACTCGTACGTCTCGTATTGATCCATGTCTCTCGAATTTTAGAGTCGTGCAACCTTCGTTGTCTTTCAACAACGTAGAGGAAACGAAAAAGTCAACTAGCGACGTTTTGAAAAATGTTTGTGAAAATAAACTGAAGGAAAAACTCGTAGGATACTTGGGAGTATTAAATCTAATACCTTGTGAACCTAATTTTTCTAATGAGGATGAAATTATTGAGGATTTTCTAAATCAATATACACTTAATTTTGACGAAGAAATTCCATTAATGATTTTGAAGAAGAAAAATGTGAAAAGGTTTTTAAGGAAATCATTGAACCCTCGTTTTTACAAGATGAACGAAAATTAATTCCGAAGGGATGTGTTAGTAGTTTTGCTAAAATGTTTGAAAACCCACGTTCGATCCCTTCGAAGGACAAAGTTGAAACCGTCAAGGAAAAATCGTCACGAGACGAGCCTTCTACTCCTAATACCACATCGAGTGAGATTTTGGATTTATCATGTGAGAAGTCCGCTGATGGCCTTGCTCACATCGATACGTTTTTCGATATCGAGGTCGAAACGGCAAAGGCAAAATCTTCAATCAAAGAGCCTTCTTTTCCTAGTTTTACGACGGTTGAAGCTAGCGACTCGATTATCGACGACTTTATTGCTCAACCTCTTCCACGAGGAAGAGAATACGTTTTTGATCCCGATGGCGACTTTTCCGAGATCAAACGTATTCTTGATGATCCGCCTTCTATTTTCGAGTTTGATGAGGACCGTTGCGTTAGCCCGGAGGGGGATGTTTTATTGATCGATTCACGTTTTAAAAATTCAAATCATCCTCCCGCCTTTAAGATAAATGTGAAAATTTTAAGTGTGCCTAGAATTGTTTTAGAAACACCAAATATTTTCAAATTAATCAACTTGGGTTTTCGTAACAACGAGTTAAAAAATGAAAAAGGGAATGATTTTAAAATTGATTTGAAATTTTTTCCAAAGTTAACTCCGTCATCACCTCGCTTAATTGAGCTTGCTACAAACGCGTCTACTTCTTTTGACGACGTTTTGTGTGGATCTAGTATGGGGGAAGCCCCATTTGTTCCCTCGCACTTCTCCACCGAGGACGAGATTTCGACCCAGGTATCACGTTTAAGATAAAATCTCGGTCTTTTACCGAAGTAGTCACTAGAAATCCTTTCTACACTTACGGTGAGAGTTTACCTCGAGTAACTCGATTTTTATGCCCAACCATTGTCCCACCCTTCTCTTCTTATGCTATTTTCTTGTGTCCCATTGGGACGTTGTTACTTGAAGTCGTGTTGTTTCGTTTATCATCCGAAAACGAAGACATAATCTTTGATCCCGGTATAGAGGTTTTGCCTTTATACACGGTTGCTTTTGGGCCTTGATTACATGTAAGTCCCACCAAAAAATGACCGAACCATGATAATCCCTAAATGATCACATTTATGGGGATTCGAGTCGAGCTTTTGACTCGGTTATCAAAAACAAGGTGCCTCGTGGGGGAGACCCATGCTTATCCATGTACATATTATTGCTTTCTAATTTAGTTTAATGTGAGGGTATTTGTGCCCTTCAAACCTTTGTTTCGTGGTTGTTCGTGAGTACATCGTCACCATTGAAGCCTCTCGTGTTCGTTTTACGTAGCACTCGAGCTTCGATCGTTGCCTTTGGAGATTCCGATATCCGATGATATCCTTTTATGTTCTAACGTTTATCTTATTAGCATAATTCATAAATGGATTTTAGGTTATTCGTTTTACCCTTTCCATGCTCGAGATTAAGCATTCGACTACGTCTCTAGTATGGGGGTGTTTCACCCCTAGACTCGAAACATTGAGGACAATGTTTAGTTTTAGTATGGGGGGGTGAGTAGATACTTCACCTTGCTTACGTCAACACGCAATCCAATATTCATCTTTTTGTTATCGTTTTGTGCAAAATAAGGCTAAAAATGGCCAAATTTTAAATTTTTTTCTAATTTTTCATAAGTGTTTAAGACACGAATGTAGGTTTTTTGATGGTGAGAATGAGAGTAATTTTTGACTCGACCGTGCGTGTTGAGCACTTAGCTTCGATTCCTTAACTTTTTAGGCTAAGTCTCTTAAATGAGGACGAGAAATGATAGAGTTATTTATAAGTCTCGTAATCGTTCACGATCTCATTTGTAGTAATTATTAGCTTATTCTCCCCACGCTTTTGATAAAAAATTGTTAATAAATATTGATTTGGCGGTTTAATCACTATTGTTGGTTTCTAATTTGTTTTAGTAGCTTCCGTGTAATTAAATTAGGAAGACATTAAGGTATCGCTAGCGTCACGGTTTTGCAGTATTGGCACCCTAATAATCAAAAGCTTCACCCAATAATAAGATTTCAAGTGCTCACCTAAATCAAGCAAAAATTTGAAGCTCACAAGGCCGAAAAATCTATGCCCAAATTGAAAGTGAATCAAGCCTTAATCTTCGAAGCTTTAAAGATCCAAAATTCGCCTTGGCGTGAGGATATACGTCTTTGGCTAATAAAACCACCGATGAGGCGGATAATAAAAGGCAAGGCAAGACCAAAGTCATAATAAAAGCTTCATGGCGAAGTTGAATAAAAGATGGAGGTAAACCAAAGATAATAAGGCCCTTCCGTTAGGGGGCGTATAAAAGTCTTGGTAATAAGTCTCATGTTCAAAACCGTTATAAAACCGTGTTTATCGATTCTTCTTGTTGACTTAATTTTTTAACATCGTTGTCTATTAGGATGAATTATTAATTCGATGATTTTGGTTACACCGTTAAGACTCTATTTTTAGACTTAATCTCTATTCACGCATAAGTCAATGATGTATCCTCGTGATCATTAAGACAAAATAAAATATAAGAGATACCAAGTAGGAATAAGGGGGTTTAGGTTCATAATTAACACTCATGAGATGTGATCGTGTTGCTAACTTATAATAACAATGATCTCGTTACACGCTTAGCATGGAATTGAGTGAAAATCGAGGACGACGAAATTATTTCTAACGAAGCATTTACGTGTTCTTGTTCTATGATCCCAAAAGTCACTTTATCGTGATGAAAATCATACATTATGTCTAAGACACGTGTAGTAGTTTATTTAAGTTTACATTTTCAATAAATGTCATCATAAAATGAATTTTAGAAGTGCTATGATACTTAATTCTAGCATTGCGTGAGGACACGGCAATGGTTTAGTATGGGGGAGTGATGAGACTGCAATTATACATAGTCTCATCGTCCAAATCGGGCTTAAAACGCTTAAAATATCATCAAAATACCCCTATATATGCTTGTATTTGTGTCTTGTGTATTTTAGGTACGGATATCGTGAAATCAACAAATGATCACAAGAATGAATCAATAACGAACACGGGAAATAAAGTCGCACAAAGAACCGGGCCCAAGTATGAAATTTACAAAATTACCCTTGAAGAATTGAAGATTGGCAACATTGATCCCTCATCTTTGAAGATTTGTTATAATTGGTCCTTGGAGATCATATTTTGCAAGAGTAATCCTCCATGTTTGAAGAATTGACAAAGCAGGACCTTGAAGAATGCAATATTTGCATATATAATCCTTGATATAAATTTGCAAAATACTTGTGCCAAATTTGACAACTTTGGCAAAGTTGTTATAAAGGAATTCGAAGTTGTTGGCTATTATTTACGAGTTGAAGAAAGTGTGATACATGGGGGACCTTTTCTGCCCAGACAATCAAACACCACACCACCAATCAACCACTGCCACATCACCCCACTTAATTTCTCCACCAATCACACCCTCCCACCACTCCACCTCACCTTCCACCAATTCTTAAGAACTGATTTAATAATCAGTTATTAGTTTTCCCTCCCTAACACCATTTTAAAACTAATCTCCCCATTAAACAGATTAAAACCCCTCTTTTTTATCCCATAAACCATAATCTTTCCTAGACTCAATTGACCCAAAAACAAAGGGGTTTTTGCCCCAACTCTCAAGAATATTAATTAACCATGATGTAAACCAAAACCACACCTAAAACAAATCACCACTTTAAAACAGACCCCACACGAGAGGTCCCCTGCCCATCACTTTCCCTCAAAACCAAAGCAGGGGACAAGATCAACGATTGATACTTAGTCCTTCCTCCCTACTGCTCTTTGGACGTCCCAGATCAAACTTTTACAACTGGAATATCACTTTCTTCATCAGAATCACATGTGACGATTGTTGACCAAGATTCTTCAAAGGGCTTTTGTGGAATTTCTCTAAATTAGGGTTTAGGGCTTTTGAATATTTTATTCATGTATTCTAGTATCTTCTAAGTAGTATATAATGGGTGTCATGTACCCATTATCATTGTTCCAGATTTTTGTACTATTTTAAACTTTATTAATGAAAATGAAAAAGCTTTTAAATTTTGCATAATCTGAGTTCCATATTGTTTGAAGTTATTTTATTTGTTTGAAATTAGTTTTGGAGTAAGAAAGTTATCATTCTATCAAAAAAATTTCAAGTATTCTGTTTGAAAAGCAATTTATTTCTTATAAGCTAAGAGATAAGCGAGCTTAAGCCATAGCTAAGCTTATACTCTTATAAGCTTATTATCCAGGTCATATTTTTGCTCTCCTTGTTTTATTTTGACAGGTACAAATCCAGTATATTGGTTGTGGTGGTGGCTTTCTCTTCTGAAGTCATCATCATTATCTTGCCATACCACAAGCCTCCTTCCTGAAGTTGTCAGCTCAAGCTCGAGTTTGATGGAGAAGGGTAAGCTACCCTTTGTTATCCCTGGATGTAGGGTCACCAGGTAAAAGCCTTTTCTCCTTTTCTATACTTTCTTGGAAATTTTTTTTGAGCTAGACTGAATTTTAGGGATTAGGGTTGTGGATGCTAGAACAAATGATGGATATTGTATGTTTGATAGATTAGAACAAGTTAGGGATTATTTGAATTGATTTGGGTGCAAGTTTGAGTAGAGTTCTTTGTTAAAATTCAAGTTTCAGATTTTTAAAGGGTGTTTGGATTCAGGTTTTATAAATAGTTTGTGAGATACAAATGTTATGAAAGCTGTTTAAATGCACCCATTTTAGTGGTTTTGTGTGTATCCAGTTCTTTGTGTTGGATTTGGTACCATTTGGTAGGTTTTGCATGAACAAATTTTGATAAACATTGCTAAAAATCAGTAAGCCATAACTGCCTAGATTTTTGTGATTTTTGCCATGTCTATCATTGTGCTTGATAGGATTTAGGCTAGGTTAGTACTTGGGACTTGATTTGGGGTAGCTAGGTGTGAATTGAGTGAGTTTTGGCCAACCAAAACTCACTCAATTGCACTTTGCATCAGCAAAGTCCCATTAGACCCCTAAGTCCTATATCAGTAACTTTAATAGGGCCATTTGTGCTTGATTTTGTTAAGTGGACTTGTGTTTTAGCCTTTATTTGACTCCCCACAACCCAACTGGTTGTGGGGGTGCCTTTGTTTGCCCATAAAACCAAGAAACAAGCAAGATCTAGGCACAAAGTGCCCAGACCCGTTTTTTGTGAAGGAAGTGGGAACTCACTTCCCACTGCTAGTGTAAAGTTTCCCCTGCTAAGCAAAAGACAAAACAGGTCACATGTCACTTTCAGTTTTCTCACTTTTTTGTCTTTAGTGGTTCAAATTAGGAATTACAATTTGATTTTTGTTTCATTATTTTTCTTATTTATTTTCTGATTTTTCCATTAAATTAGTTTTTCAGTTACTGTTCATTTTCCAATTTTTAGGTTTAATTGAATTTTAAATACTTTTTAATTAACTCATTTTTGTCTTTTAGTGTAAAATTTTAATGTTTTTCAGTTTTAAAAATTTTCTTATATTCAGAAACATTTTACTGTTCACTTTTTAATTAATTTTTAGATTTTATTTAATTTAATTAGGGTTTTAATTGTATATTGTTTTGTCTTTTAGTGAAAAATATTTAATTTTTTCGAAAATTTTCATTTTTCTACTGTTCATTAGTATAATTTAGGATTTTTAAAATTGTCAAATAATTTTTAGCATTATTTTATTATTTTTAATCATTATTTTAGTTTAAAAATTGTTTTTAGAGTTTTAAAAATAGAAAAATAGTATTTAAAATTTAGGAAAAATACTTTTTAGTTTTTAAATAATATAAGTGAGTTGTTTGTCCAATAAAATAATATTTTGGGCTTTTTCTTAATTATATTTAATTTTTGGGCTTTAATTAGCATTAAAAATTGAATATTTAATTAATAAAAGGTTTTAAAATATATTTATTGGATTTTTATCCTTATTTATATTATTTTGAAAAACTTTTTCATTTTAAATTTGTTTTTAGCTTAAAAGTTTTTAAATTTTCACGTTTTACGTACTTACGTTTGCGTTTTACGTCATTCGTCGTAGTTTAGTTGTAATCGTAGCTCGTCTTAGTTTTTCTTTCTTTTCTCATCTAAAAACGACACTACCCCAAACTTTTGATTATATATTTTGGCACATTAATCCACACACCTCCTCGAGAACGAACTCGCATTTGTTCGGTTTCGCGTTTTTCCTAAAACGTGCAACTTAATACTTGCCCATTATACGCTCTTTTTCCTAAAAGACGTATTTCTACGACTATCAAGCGTTGTCTATGATTTGAGTAATGTGCTATCCCGTCACACCATCGACTCTTGCGCTGATTCAAAATGTGATTATTTGGGGGTGTTAAAGTTTGGTACCAGAGCTCTCGTTATAGAGAATGAAAGATTTTTAAAACCAAGGTTTTGAATAAAACATTTTAAAATCTTTTAACTATAAATATTTTTAAATAAATATTTTGAGTAATATGTTAAAAAATCTTTTGACTATAACGGTGCCGAAGAATTCCCGAGTTACCGACAAGGCCAGACTGAGAAGTGTTATTTTAATATATCTATAACTTGGATTATATTTATATGTTGTAATTTGATTACATGATTGTTTGATGATTATTTTAATACGTATACGAGATATTTATACGACGTAGATTGTCACAAGGAACCCTAACTCCCCTAGCAAATCAATCGAAGCTATTCCTGTAGGAAATCTGGATATTCTAGATCCAAACCAAGTTGTGAATGTTTATGATCCCAACAAAATGGTTGATATTCGTAGAAATATTGTTATTAGTTGATTGTGATATTAAAGAAGAATTGGTGAGATTAAATATGATATCGATGCCATGACGATCTCTCCTTATAGAGTGGAGTTTGACAAAACCTTACCACCTAGAAAGGTGTCATCTGATTCGGTGTCACCCAATTCTTAAATTGAAATCGAAAAGGTAAATGTTGCACCTGAGACTGTCATTGGAACCATTACCCAAAAGCCTCATGCCACTAGTATCTTTCCGAGAAGTCAAATTGAATGTGTGAGTCATTTCATACTAGTGACTCATTTGATAACTATTGTTGTAAGAGCTATAGAATTGGAAATTAAGTGTTGTTCATATCGAGCTTTTATTTCCCTTTCAAGGTCTAAGAATAAGGTTGAAAGTGTAAAACCCGTATTTAAGAATTTCCGATTATTAAATACGCACGCTCAGTTTCAGTTAAATATGATAATATAATAATTATTCAAAATAAGTATTAAGTTTCAGAAAATAGTACGTATGTATTATTTATTTTTACAGAAAAGAGTTTTACGTTTCAGAAAATTTAATACACGAGAAAAACAAATTATAACACGAAATAAATAAAACAGGCTTCGTAATAGGCATAAGCCTTACAAGACTAATAATAGCCCAAGGCTCGGCCCATTAGGATATAAACCAACAATAACTCCTAAACTCCTCATTTGGATCAAGTTTAGAAAAAAAATTAGTATAAATGGGATCAATCAATCAAATAAGAAACAATTACATACTTGATCGGGTCAAACGAAATTAGTCAAAAACATTTTATGTTCTCCGAGATTTTTGGCAGTGATTGACATATTTAATAATCGGATATCTTTGACTTTAGTACACATTATTCATCCATATGAGTTTCATCATCTTAGCATTAATACATAAACGTCTTATATATATTTCTAACTACATCTCGTCAATATCAAAAGGTTTAAAAAGTATGAAATATGAAATATAGTTCAAGTTCACGTGAGGAAGTAGGCCTAGTTGTTTTGTGCTTCTTCGTGTTACGATCCGACAACATTGAATCGTGACATGTCGATTTCTAGAGGCGAGTTTTTTTGTGATCGCGTTGAGATCATATTCGAGCTATGTTTCAGTTACGAGGTCCGTTCGAGTTGTGGTCCACGTCTATGTCAGTTGGAGTTTCTGAAGCCGTAAGTCTTGGATCGCGGTTAGTAGCTTAGGTGTTCGTCTCCGTTCTGAATTTGATTCTGTCCTGCTGAATCTTGTGTTCCTGTTTGATTCACTACTGCTACTCGTAATCATTTTGCATCGCGAGCTGTTTTCATTCGACTAGGAGGTAAGATCTAAACTCACATTCGCATTCTGATATCTCATCAAATGTATCACTTCATGTTGTATACAAATAATTCGCGGCTCAAACAAATTTGCATAACGTGAGTCGGATATAATAGGCTTATCATAATGAAACACAATGCTTATTTCTTATACACTTAAATGTTACTAAATAAAAATGGTGAATAGCTTATAAAATTTGTTTAACAAGTTCGTACATATGACTAGTGAATAGCTTATAAAATTTGTTTAACAAGTTCGTACATAAGTTGCAAGATGTTAAACGGATGATTTTTTTAGTTGGAGACTAAATACTTTGATCAATTTTAATGACAGATTAATTATTTTGTGTAGATCGTTTTGCTGAGAAATAAATTCAGACTTAATTTAAGAACGTTGATTTATTTAAGGTACGAATTTTCCGTCCTTCAGTAAGGACTCCCTTCTATGCATGATTAGGATTTCCCGTCTGCAGCCAATTGTTTTCCCTATTTATATGTTATAAGACTTATCAGAAATCAGTTTTATAATTAAGTTAAATTGCCTGAGCCTTATATACAAGCATGACCAGTCAGTAGTACTAGTTACGGAGGTACCGTAACCATGACACCTGAGGCACCAGTGTCGTGACTCACATGCAGGAGAGTGATATCATGCATCGTCCCACTCAGCTCAACTTGGCCATTTTATCAGTTTTATTAGTGGGGCGTATGGATGCATCCTAGGCTTATCAGTTTACAGTTTATCAGGTAAATGTGGTGTGTGCTCTACATCCTTCACATTGGAGCTGATCCCTCCACCCAACACAGTATTTAGAGGTCACCCCTCTACAACACTTAGAGGTCACCCCTCTACAGCATGACGAGGTCACCCCTCTAGTTATTCATGCACCGTTGTTACAACACATGACCTATATAAGCTTTGAAAATTAAAATACAGTAAATGCATGTTTTCAGATTTAACAGATAACATTTCAGCTTCATTATTTATAAATTAGACTTTACAGATTATACACAGATTCCCGCTACAACTTTACTTATCAGTCTTACAGCTCCAGTATTTTATCATCTGTTTCATTTCAGTGATTCCTTGTCATGCTTTATATCCGTTCATTGAGCGTTATGCTCACCCGTAGTTCTTTCATGTTCTAACGGCAGGTACACCAGGAAACTCTAAAGATTCTGAGAGCATGTGCATTGGATGGAAGCCGTCCAGACTTCTTTAATTTATGCACTTCATTTTTATATTGCCGTTGGACATTGTTCAGTCCTTTCTTTCAGTATTTTACTTTTTCATGTTCTGAGCTCATGTTGGATTACCGATGTTTGATTCCGGTATTTCCATTACGGCCAGTTAATGTTTTAGGACATTTACCTTATTCTTTGATGACACGCCATAAATACACGTAACGGTCCACTTATCCAAGTGAGGTGTTACAGTTATGGTATCAGAGCTATAGGTTCGACCTGTAGGCTCTAAAACTTGACCTGTGACTAGTGGGTAGTCACCAGGAACTTCCCAGATTTTGGCGTTGTTATCTTTCATGGTTCTCATGCATTTATCAGTCAGTTTTCTTCAGTTATCAGTCGGTTTTCTTAAAGTTTTTGACTAAGTAAAAGGTTGGTACATGACTGGCTATATTGAGTCGCATGTGCTTTTCTACGAATTTTATTCTGGTGAACCGACCCATAGGCGTTCACCCTTGCCCGTTCAGATTTTTGTATTGGTGAACCGACCCATAGGCGTTCATCCTTACTCATGACAGATTCATGTTTCCAGTCGAATGTTATTAGGTGAACTGACCCATCTGCGTTCACCATTGCTTATGTCAAATTTCATGCTTTTCAGTCGAATGTTGTTTTGTGAAATGAACCATAAACATTCACCTTTGCTCATATCATGACATTCTATAAATTTTGACAAGTATGGATCGAAACAGAATTGCCCATACTTAGTCACATGATTCCTACTATGAATACTGTGGATTAACCCATAACTATCCACATTAGTTGATGTTAAACCTCAGTTGATTATTCTTCTATGTTCTTTGTATCAGTCAAGTTTATATCTCGTGTGAATGTTGTTTTCATGCTGACTAAGTGCATGTATCCTTATGAGGATTATGTTTTCAGCAAGGTGATGATGTTTCCATGCTAAGATACAGAAGGGGTTACAGTTAAATCCTGTTTTCATAATAATCATGTTTGATCTTCATTAGTCATGTCTTCATGCTGACCATTGTTGAAATTCCGTTTAATCATATTCTTGAAACTCTATACAACCAGATTTAAGTCCACGAAGGAATTACCAGGCTATCATGTTACTCATTTAAGTTCAGTTTACTACGATTTAAATCAATTTAGTTCTTTGATCATGTCAGACAAGGGACACCAGAATCGATCATTCCATAAAAATTTCCACCAGTGCCATGTACATTATTCCATCTGTACCCTATGTACAGTGTCTCAATTATACTCCATGTACAGTATTTCATGAGTACTCCACGTACAGTGTCTCAGATATACTCCATGTGCAGTATTCATTTTGTACTTCATGTACAGTAGTCCAGGTGTACACCAGGTACCCTACTCCATGGATATTGCTAATCAATCCTTAATCATCTCAGGCATTTCCACTTGTCGATATTCTACCAGGTGCGTGATGCTGCTCGTGAGTTGAAGATTTTACCAGATGCTGATGCTGCTAACACTTTGAAGACCTCACAAATGCTGATGCTGCTGATACTTTGGAGATCTCTCGAGATGCTTATGCCGTTCATATATGAAGACTCTACAGAACAAGGACGAAAACTATAAATTTGAAATTTCTGACGAGAATAAATTTCAACCATCAGACACTAACATTCCATTCCATACTTTTACCTTCTCAGCTAGGTGTCACACTTCACTTAGCTAACCTTTCATTAAGAAGAGTGGGAACCGGAACCCATCCAGCCACTCAGCAGAATAGTTACATGAATCACGGTCATGATAATGACCGTCATTAATTGACAGACAAAGCAGTAGTGACAACCACCGTGCTTATAATTAATCAGTCAGTAACCATCAGAACTCACGTATGAACGTGACCAGAAATACAGAGGTCAGCAGTCTAACTGGTCTGCTAACCTTAGCAGTTACCAGACATTTTTTAACCTTATTCAGATTCATCCACTAAAACACATGTCAAGACATCAGTCGAGACATAGGTCTAAGGTATCATTTCGGAAGACACATATCAGGACACTAGTCATGGTACGCGTCATACGAATCTTTTCTCAAAATACGAGTCAGAACTCATAACTCTAGTATGTTTCTAAACCAGGCCCTCAGCAATTCAGGGTACCTTTCAGAAAGGGGTATACCCGTTCTATTATGCCAAGCATGAATCAAATCATTAAAATTCAGTCACCACCACTAGAGTATTATTCAGATTAAACACGCAGTATTTATTATGTGATGTTACAAACGAACCTACTCAGTGGAAGTCGCCGTGTTACTCCACGTATTCATATGTCAGCTTTATGTAAATCAGGTACTTACCTACCTCCTAGCCGAAAGGACTCCACAGTATCACCCATACTTATTATGGTTTTCCTTTCAGTTAACGACGAGATCCGTCTTACTAAATTCCAAATATATTATTATACTTTCTGCCAGAAAAATCAGTACAAATTATTTATGACTTACAAGCACGAGGCTTATCAGTCCATAGCTACGAAGACCTTTTACCTACCGGTTATAAATCCACTTCTGAAGTTCCTTAAATTCATGATCACCAACTGTTGAGTCAAAAAGTTGATGTGGCAGAAACTCAAAAATGAAGAAAACGTGAAGTTATTGTGTAAACGTTGTCAAGACTAATTTGGGCGTTGACAAGAGTTAATTAGGCGTTGATGGCTCAAGCATTGTTGTGTGCAATCCAAGCATTGTCACATGCAATTCAAGCATTGACAAAACATAGACAAAGAAGCTTATGGAAGCTTCTATTTAGATAAACATGCAAAAGATATTCTGCATAAGTTTATTTAAATAGAAGATTTACTTGTTTATTCATCATTATCTCTTGTAAACCCTAATCCTTACACTATAAAAGGAACCAAGGGTCATATGTTTTATTCAATCAATTCATTCACAATGTAAACCTAAAAGCGTGTGTGCACTAGACGTGGGATTCAATGTATACACGTCTAGTGGTTGTTGATTATCAATATAATTAGCAACCCAATTGTTTTATTTATGTGTTATTGTGCCTAAACACCTTGTTAATGTGTCATGTTCTAATTCCGCTTTGATTGTATAATCATATGAACATGGTGCATTCCTAGTTGCTTCAAAGATCCGGAAACCAAGGTTTCCACAATTGGTATCAGAGCCTCGTGGCTCGTGATGCTAGGACCAACAAGGTGTTCGTATATCGAGAAGAAAAGAAAAATCCGTCTAGGGTTTTTCTGGACGTTTTTGTGTGCGCAGCAGTATTCAGAAGGTCATAACTTTTGATTGAACCGTTGGATCGGCACGAAATTTTATATGTGTGTTCTACATACATAGATCTAAACATCCACCGGAGGGATTGTCGAGTTTTATCCCCAGGCAAAAGTTATTAAGCGTCGAAGTTGGCTGATGAGTAATTTTCAGATTTCTTGTTTACATAAAATCATGTTTTAGGGATTTTCTACAAACCCTAGATCAATTCAAGAAGACACAAGAGATGATTTGCAGCAGGTCGTTTAGTAGATGGCAGCAGGAAAAAGGGTTTTTGAACAAACCCTAAATCGATTCATTCACAGAAAAGATGAAAGCTACAAGGATTCAATATCTTGAATCGTCTTCAATATGGTTTAGGGTTTACAAAGCCTAGTTAAGATATGTAGCTGCATACGGGATGGATTGATGGTAGAATTATTCATCATGGCTATAATATTGATTATTAGGGTTTACGTAAAACCCTAGATCTGGTATTAGTGGCTAAACAGGTACTCTTCACAGCGTTCACATGGCCAAGGAAGTATTATGTTCACACGATGATAGTCCCATGATTGGTGGAAATTGGTTCCTCTACATGCTAGTCCATGATAAAATCACGTGAGGTTAAAGCTAGGTTTGAGCCGCTCGATTCTGATTGGAGGAAAAGCTTTGTGTTCACACGGTGAGGAAGCCATGATTGGTTAAGCGCTTCAAGAATTTGAGACGTGAGTTAATTCATTCACACGGTCAAAGGAACAAAACAAGTGATGTTACAATGTGTTCACATGGTTCTGAGATTGTGATTGGATGAGACGTTTATTGTCATGACATGTTTTAAGTCAGATTGACTAAAATTTTGGAATTATACGATTGAGAAAAAGTCAACAAGCGAAGATCGTGGCTCCTATTTTAAAGACGTGAATCTTCTAAATGTTTACTTAGAAAAGATTTATTCTTATCTTTGTGATGTAAACGTTGACAAGAAAGAGTGAACGCAACGCTGACAGAGTATGGTTTGACGCTGATAAGAATGGACGCTGACAAGGTTTATGGTTGGCGCTGACAAATTGGAATTTGACGTTGACAGAATAAGTCAACGCTGATAGAGTTGACAGTGCCGTCTGATATATAAACTTCAACGCTGATAGGTATTGTCCGATATTGGACAATACATCTGACCAAGATATTGGACAGAAGAGGATATTGGACAACACAATGATTGCTGGTGTTTGAGAAAATTGGTACGTTTTAAGCACACAAAAAGGAGGATTATACACACGAAGGTACATGGAATCTCCGTTTTATCTAGAATATCATGTTGATATTTATGGCTCGGATATTTTTAAAGGGATTAATGATCTTAAAGCGAGTTAACAACTTTTTATGGGAATTTGATGGATATTTTAAACTATGTAATAGGGATAGCCTTGTAAAAGAGTTATCCGTCTTGATGCTTTTACATATGGTATGAAGATGTTATTCCATTAAATTCATCATAAAGAGGTGTTGGCTTAAGGGGAAGAATTCTTATGGTAAGTTTGATGATTGAAGAAGATTTTCGCGAGTTTGTGTTCTATCATATCTTAAAGTCATGCACTTCCAGCCACTGACTTTAAAGGTAACTTGTTCGTGCTTTACATGGTTGGTGATGAAGGCTTGTCATAACACTTGAAGGAGTTACATTATCGTGCTCAGTGTCTCACAAAGGATGAGAATATTGACAAGAGATCAAGGTCTACTTATACTTAGCTCCATGAGTATAAGTTCTTAGTCACATGGATAGTACAAGACATGGAACACAAGGTTGGGTTATTCTACTTCTGCATCAAAAATAGTATATTAATTGTTCTTTAAGATCATTACATAGAGCCTATATTTGGAGAATCTTCAAAGATTGGATACATTGTTTACTTCCTTGTTGATGTGACAAAAGGGGAAGAAATACATGCTACACTTGAGGGGAAGCAATTTGAAGATCATGTACAACTTACAAGAGATACACATAGAGTTTTGCCACTATCAACTAGGGGAAGATTGTTGGGTCAAAAAGTTGATGTGGCAGAAACTCAAAAATGAAGAAAACGTGAAGTTATTGTCTAAACGTTGTCAAGACTAATTTGGGCGTTGACAAGAGTTAATTAGGCGTTGATGGCTCAAGCATTGTCGTGTGCAATCCAAGCATTGTCACATGCAATTCAAGCATTGACAAAACATAGACAAAGAAGCTTATGGAAGCTTCTATTTAGATAAACATGCAAAAGATATTCTGCATAAGTTTATTTAAATAGAAGATTTACTTGTTTATTCATCATTATCTCTTGTAAACCCTAATCCTTACACTATAAAAGGAACCAAGGGTCATAGGTTTTATTCAATCAATTCATTCACAATGTAAACCTAAAAGCGTGTGTGCACTAGACGTGAGATTCAATGTATACACGTCTAGTGGTTGTTGATTATCAATATAATTAGCAACCCAATTGTTTTATTTATGTGTTATTGTGCCTAAACACCTTGTTAATGTGTCATGTTCTAATTCCGCTTTGATTGTATAATCATATGAACATGGTGCATTCCTAGTTGCTTCAAAGATCCGGAAACCAAGTTTCAGAGTTTGCAGATAAAAATTTCAGAAGGTTTTCCCAGAAATTCCTTCCTAACCACAAGACAGGGTTTAACATAGAGCTTGTATCAAGTACATAACCTGTTTTCAGAACTCCTTATCACAGGGCTTCAACTGAGTTTAAAAGAGTTGCAACGTTTGTTGCAAGAATTACAGAATTAGGCTTTATTCTCCTTAGCGCACCATAAGGAAGTGCAACGTTTATGTCTATCAGGAAGAAGGCCGATATCACGAGATCATGTATCGACTACTAAAATTTTTGACAAGATCACCATTCTTAATCAAGGTTCATTCCATAAATAGCAGGTTTATCTGATCTGCTACGATGTCTTAAACATCTTCCAAAACAAATTTCCAATCATGCTACCATCAGTGGTGAGTGAAAGAACATGACGTTTCCAGACTGCTGTTGCACATATTACAGTCTCTCTAAAATTTTTGATTTTGTACTTCTGAGCTCCCTAATGCTCCAACTATATTATGAAATTATGAATAAATTTTTTATGACTCTCAGACAAAATCGTCAGTATATTCATTGATCACATTCTGATCTGCCTAATACTAGAGAAGAACACGAGACTCATCTTATCACAGTTGTACAAAATCTTCAATAGGAGTAATTTTTATACACAACTTTCCAGATATAAATTTCACTTGAACAAAGTGGCATTTCTGAACTACCCTATTCAGCAGAAAGAATTTCAGACAATCCTACGAAGGTGAAGGCCATCACCTGATGGTCCCGAATGATGCCTGTGAACGAAGTACAAACTTTTCTAGAACTCAATTGACTGCTACCGCATAAATTTCTTACAGTTCTCACTAAAAATTCTTCCATATCTATTCAACCAGATTTCCACCAGAATGTCCAATAATCCTGGGCAGAATTTTGATAGAAGCAGTATCACACATTGATGCAACTATGTTCATATCTCGATGCCTGACATACCGCAAGTTCAAGATAGAACGCGTCATGCTAGTGAGTTACTACAATCCTTAGAAACTTCTGAGCAGAAATGAGACGACTCATTCTGTAATTCTTGTTATCAGTTACCACAGACTCAGAAAAGTATGATACTATCTAAGTCATCGTCAACCATGTAATCAACCTACGCGTTTTCTTTCATCTGAAAGGATTACGCAGTAGTGGACTTGCAGAAAATTTAGCAGTAAATTGTACAAATTCAAGGTATTCCATCGACCATCATATCAGACAGAATTCATGTTTACGATCACGTGTATGTTTACATTTACTTACGTTCACGTTTATTTTCACTTTCACGTTTACGTCTCATTCACAGTAAGATGTTGTTTCAGTTCATGTTTTGTGTTATCTCATGATTTAAGTTAATGTTAGCATTCATAACATTGTCCACGTTCAGGTTCGTGTTCCATCTCGCGATACGCGTTTCATAGTTTATTACCGAATACGGTTACAGGCAGCTTGAGAAACCATACCCAAGTATAGCACAGCTATTCCATAACTAGGTAGACGTTTCACATATCATGTCGTATCGTTTGGCATTCTTTCCTCAGTCAGCATATGTTCATGATATGTCCTAGCATCACGTTCACAAAATATTCATGTATTATTGTGCACAATATATTCCATGCCCAGCGTTTCTCATATAATCGTGAACCACGTTCACAATTGCTCATGTAGCACGTCCAAAATTGTTCACGTACTTCGTCCCTATATATTTTCAGCAGCTTGCTCAGATATATAAATGTTATCTTTCAGGATTTTTATACGTACCGTTTCATGTATCCTACATGTTATAGCTTATTCATTCTACCAGATTCAGAAAATCCATCTTAAGTATGGAACCAGAAACTAATCAGAATTATCAGGACGCGGTCATCAGGACCAAGATTGTCATTAAGCTTAAACCTTTTAAGGAATCGTTTCGAGCGGGAACCACTCGAAACGGAGGAGTCCATCCGGACCTCTTATCTTTTTCCTTCAATAAACTCAGTTAGGTTCTTTCAATCATGCTATATTTCGTATCCTCTTAAGCCATGTCACGTTACATGCTACTTTAGTCATGTCAGGTTTATACCTTTCAGCAGTATCATGTTTTAAATCAAGGACGGATGATCCTTTAGCTTATATGTCTTTTCAGCCTTCATGTTCTTTCAGCATATATGTCCTTTCAGCTTTTATAACGTCACTAGTTTAAACTACCCTTAATTCAAGGAAGAACTTTCTTTTTAGAGAGGGAGAATTGTAAAACCAGTATAGTCGTATCCTTAATTCAGGGACGAATTATTTTTTTAGAGGGGAAGAATTGTAAAACCCGTATTTAAGAATTTCTGATTATTAAATACGCACGCTCAGTTTCAGTTAAATATCATAATATAATAATTATTCAAAAATAATTATTAAGTTTCAGAAAATAGTACGTATGTATTATTTATTTTTACAGAAAAGAGTTTTACGTTTCAGAAAATTTAATACACGAGAAAAACAAACTATAACACGAAATAAATATAACGGGCTTCGTAATAGACATAAGCCTTACAAGTCTAATTATAGCCCAAGGCTCGGCCCATTTGGATATAAACCAACAAAAACTCCTAAACTCCTCATGTGGATCAAGTTTAGAAAAAAATTAGTATAAATGGGAGCAATCAATCAAATAAGAAACAGTTACATACTTGATCCGGTCAAACGAAATTAGTCAAAAACGTTTTATGTTATCCGAGATTTTTGGCAGTAATTGACATATTTAATAATCAAATATCTTTGACTTTAGTACACATTATTCATCCATATGAGTTTCATCATCTTAGCATTAATAAATAAACGTCTTATATATATTTCCAACTAGATCTCGTCAATATCAAAAGGTTTAAAAAGTATGAAATATGAAATATAGTTCAAGTTAACGTGAGGAAGTAGGCCTCGCTGTTTTGTGCTTCTTCTTGTTACAATCTGACAACATTGAATCGTGACATGTCGATTTCTAGGGGCGAGTTTTGTTTGTGATCGCGCTGAGTTCATATACGAGCCATGTTTCAGTTACGAGGTCCGTTTGAGTTGTAGTCCACGTTTATGTTAGTTGGAGTTTCTGAAGCCGTAAGTCTTGGATCGCGGTTAGTAGCTTAGGTGTTTGTCTCCGTTCTGAACTTGATTGTGTCTTGCGGAATTGTGTTCCTGTTCGATTCACTGCTGCTACTCGTAATCATTTTGCATCGTGAGCTGTTTTCATTCGAGTAGGAGGTAAGATCTAAACTCACATTCGCATTCTGATATCTCATCAAATGTATCACTTCATGTTGTATACAAATAATTCGCGGCTCAAACAAATTTGCATAACGTGAGTCACATATAATAGGCTTATCATAATGAAACACAATGCTTATTTCTTATACACTTAAATGTTACTAAATAAAAATGGTGAATATCTTATAAAATTTGTTTAACAAGTTCGTACATATGCCTAACGAAGAAAAATATCACCATGCATGAGTCATTAGAGATAGATGGTCCTAAGATATGAAATGCGTTGGTAGTCCTCATGATAAAGAAATCAGTATGTCAAATTGTCACTTTGGTTGTTAACTACTATTTTTATTTAAAATACATAAACAATGTTAGATACATAACAATCTATCTTAGTATATGAATGTCAATCTACTACATCAGTACATGGTTGATAACAAATGTATAAATTGCATGATCCATATTTTTGGGACTAAAAGGTCTTTAGCTTACTACTATTATAAATTGGAGACTAATTATATAGATATCTATAATAGTTATTAGTATAAGTTGCAAGATGTTAAATGGATGACTTTTTTAGTTGGAGACTAAATACTTTGATAAATTTTAATGACAAATTAATTTTCTTTATGTAGATCGTTTTTCTAAGAAATAAATTCAGACTTAATTTAAGAACGTTGATTGATTAAAGGTACGGATTTTCTGTCCTTCAGTATGGACTCCCTTCTATGCATGATTAGGATTTCCCGTCTGCAGCCAATTGTTTACCCTATTTATATGTTATAAGAATTATCAGAAATCAGTTTTATAATTAAGTTAAATTGTCTGAGCCTTATATACAAGCATGACCAGTCAGTAGTACTAGTTACGGAGATACTGTAACCATGACACCTGAGACACCAGTGTCGTGACTCACATGCAGGAGAGTGATATCCCGCATCGTCCCACTCAGGTCAGCTTGGCCATTTTATCAGTTTTATTAGTGGGGCGTATGGATGCATCCTAGGCTTATCAGTTTATAGTTTATCAGGTGAATGTGGTGTGTGCTCTACATCCTTCACATTGGAGCTGATCCCTCCACCCAACACAGTATTTAGAGGTCACCCGTCTACAGCACTTGGGGAGGTCACCCCTCTACAGCATGACGAGGTCACCCCTCCAGTTATTCATGCACTGTTGTTACAGCACATGACCTATATAAGCTCTGGCAGTTAAAATACAGTAAATGCATGTTTTAAGATTTAACAGATAACATTTCAGCTTCATTATTTATAAATCAGACTTTACAAATTATACACAGATTTCCGCTGAAACTTTACTTATCAGTCTTACAGCTCCAGTATTTTATCATCGGTTTCATTTCAGTAATTCCTTGTCATGCTTTATATATGTTCACTGAGCGTTATGCTCAGCCGTAGTTCTTTCATGTTCTAACGGCAGGTACACCAGGACACTCTAAAGATTCTGAGAGCATGTGCATTGGATGGAAGCTGTCCAAACTTCTTTACTTTATGCACTTCATTTTTATATTGCCGTTGGACATTGTTCAGTCCTTTCTTTTAGTATTTTACTTTTTCATGTTCTGACCTCATGTTGGATTACCAGTGTTTGATTCCGGTATTTCTGTTATGATCAGTTAATGTTTTAGGACATATACCTTATGCTTTGATGACACGCCGTAATTACACGTAACGGTCCTCTTATCCAAGTGGGTTGTTACAGAAAGTATTGGAGAATGAGGTAGGATGTCGTATTGAGTATAAGTTGATCTAAACTTGAATAAAGTCAAATTTAACTAGTATGGAATACGAGATTGTTAAGAGGAAGTCGTTAAGTCCTGTGATTGAATTATAAGGTTTTAAATGATTGTTGGTTCGTGTTAAGGGTTGTTCCTAGGCCATTGTCCAATGACGAGGATGCCTAGTGTCCAAGAAATAAATTGAAGAAATCTTCTTCTGAAAATTGGGACCGATGGATCTTCCGGGACAGGTGGAACACCTAATGACTCATGTAGATTAGTATTCATTGTAGTATCTTTTAAATCCCTAACTTAACTAAGACATCAGTTGGTAGGATGAGAATTTGGAATTGTATGACATAGCGACACGTAATGTGTGACGGTACTATTTTTGACTTGTTTGTGATTAATGAAAAGACTACATTTGATTGCTAAATCCTACATGTATCAATGTTATCTATCTTTTCTTGCTTCTTCCTAATGTTCATATTAGTGATGTAACCATTCCAAGTACTCATTTCGGATAGAGTTGCTTTGTAGATTCTTCTCTTTGTATTTCTGAGTGCCATCGAGGTCACGAACCTCATGATTATTTGGCTAAGCTCATTTCTTAGCATATTGTACTTAGTCCTTGGTGAACAAGTTTTCATCATTCTTTTGCAGATCACTCATTGTTTTGAATAAGTAATACGATACCATCTGGGGGAAAATATGAAATTCTCATTTTATATGAGTTATTTAAATTGGTACTATTAGTAGTTATTGTCGAAATAAAGTTTTTATTAAACATCTTGTAAATGGGAAGGCTTTCATAATGATGAACATTTCGATAAAATCATTTTTATTTTTATTCCATAATTAAACATGAAAATATATTTTAAACATGATGACAAAATTTTGACGAACTGAGTATTGCATCGTTAATCCTTAATTGTACATAGTTGCGCGCCTACGTACAATTTGGAAGGGACCATGTAAGGCTGATTAGTAGTCACCATGAAAATATTACTAAACAATACATTTCTTTTTGCAATTGCGAAAGATTAAATTTTTATGAGATCTGCAAGAAGTGCAAAATAGGGACATATTGTTAGGGACACCTACATATGTGCCCATACCATTTATACTTCTGAATCAAATTTACTCATCTGTGGAAATTATCTTATTTGACAATTGAACTCCCCTTCTTGTCCAATTCTCTCATGGTGAGATTCTTTGGAAAAGTATCTAATAACTGAGTGTTGATACCTGACTGGGTGTATCAACGTTCCTATCATTTCTTTTGACTAGATTCCATTTGAATGACATGGGTAACGATCCGAGGTGCTTTCGAATGCGTAGTCAATTCATGAAAACATGGGATATATTCATATTCGTTAATGTTTTCGTCTTTATCTGATTTGAAATTCTCTCGCGTAAATTATGCGTTGACCTTACTCTTTTAATGTTAGCTATGTCTCCAGATATCCTTGAATTTGTGAAGGATTACGAGTTATTATTAGTCTTTTGAGAAGTTCACATCTCATCAACAGCAATGAAACTGGAAAGTTGGTAGTGCCAGTAGAATGGATTGATTGATTATGACATGATGTCATTGTCTTAATTAATGGGAACTCGAGACGAATTCCCCTAAAAGGATAAGATGTTGATTATCAAAGGTGATCTAAATAATTCCCGATGGGTGACCATATCCTGCATTTGGGCTTGAAATTAGTCCATGAATGGCTATGAACTAGTCATAGATCTTGTAATCTAGAGAGAACTTAAAGTAAAATTTATTAAAAGATGTTTCTGTTATCTAAAACTTTCGGATATATTTGTTGGTGAATTACCTAGACTTTCGCCATTAAGGAAAGTTGAATTTGGTATTGATTATATTCCCGGTGCTTCACCTGTGGCATGTGCACCGTACGTCAGCACCATCTGAATTAAAAGAATTACCGTACAACTAAGAGAGTTGTCAGAGAAGACTTTTATTCTACCAAGCTCGTCATCATGAAGAGCTATCGTGTTATTATTCCTTATATTTGTTGATTACCGTGAACTAGGTAAATTGACGATCAAAATCTATATCCATTACCCAAGATGGAAGATTTGTTCTATCATTTACAAGGTTCTAGCGTATATTCAGAAATTTGATCCATGGCATGGTTATCATCAACTTCGCGTCCGCGAAAAAGATTATCTATTCCAATCACTACATCCAGAACTCGTAATGAACATTATGAGTTTCATGTTATGTCGTTTGGATTGACCATTACACATGTAGCATTCATAAATTTCGTGAATCACGTGTGTAGGCTATAATTTGATAAATTCATGCTTGTGATCATTAAGGACCATCTGTTTGTTTCTAAGAATAAGAATAAGTTAATAGTCATTTTTAGATTGCCCTGAATAGGCCGAGCAGTGAAACCCTGTACCTTGAGTATTTAACATGTGATTTAAGGCTTAATCCTTTACATTATTTTACCGTGTGATTAATAGATAATGGAATCTATATTGACTCTTCAAAGATTAGAGCCATTAAGGCTTTGGGTTATACCAAAAATAAAGTGCAAAAATGTTTTTACAAATATTTTATCAAAGGATTATTACGGAATTATTCCCTCATACCCAGATCATTTAACTAAACTCCCTTAGGAGTAGATGTTTGTGTATACCTCAAGATAACCTAAGAGGAATTGAGAAAACCATTTAAACCATGACTTGGAATTTGGAACGACAATTTTTGCTCTTCAACTAAGAAAATTTTGATCAAAATACAAACAAAGATTTTTCGAACATTTACGGATCTTATTAATTATTTTCAAAAAATAAACAAAAATCGTGTTAACTAAATTCAAATTTATTTTTGAACATTTTTCTATAATTGGACGAACTGAGAATTTTAAAACTTTTTACGTTTACGTTTCATAAAAATTAAATGTTTATTATTTAATTACTTGTAATATTTATCGACTCTTTAAACGTTGGATTGAGCAAAACTAGTAAAGATAATAGTTGAGACGAAACTAAAACTTAGAAAATATGAAGAAAGAATTTCTGAGTGATTATGGTTATGATATTTATTTCATCTGGGAAGGTGAACGTAGATACTGACACGTTATGTAGAAAGAATAAGTAATCAATTAGGATGTGTTCCATAGTAATGACTGTGAAAAATAATTTTCCCGAACAATTTAAAAATAGCCGATGCTTATAAAAAGGATAATATAAATAATAAAGAGTTTCGCGGCTAATGAGAACCATTAGAGATGGGAGCCGATGGCGTTAAATGTTTAAAATGCTACTTGTGGTTGCCTAAATATGGAGGATTGTGAGATTTAGTTATGTTGGAGTCTCATAAGTTTAAGTATTCTATTCATGCCATTTCTGATTAAATGTATCTTATCTGAAGAAGTTGTACTGATGGCCAAATATGAAAGCAGAAATCGCAACATACGTTGGCAAATGTCTAACTTTTGCGAAGGTCAAGGCTGAGCACCAAAATCCATAAGGATTTCTCCTACAACTTATTAATTCTTGTTTGGAAGTGAGATAGAACCACCATGGATTCTTATCATAAATTTTCCAAGGTCATCATCTGGATTTGATTTGATTTGGGTCATCGTCGACAGACTGAACAAATCTGCTAATATCATTCCCGTTAATGATAGATTCTCGATGGAGAAGTTGACTCTTTTGTATTTAAAGGAGTTGTGTAAGCATGGTGTGCCTGTATCGATCATCTCTATCAAGATCCTCGCTTCACATTAAATTTCTAGATATTTCCTTAAGAATCATTGGGAACGAACCTTGATGAGAGTACTGTTTACCACCCCAATCAAAGGGACAAGGTAAAGTAATGATACAAACAATAGAAGTCTTGTTTTATGGTTGAATAATTGACCTTTGGCAATGAGAAGGATAATCTCTTTCCTTTGGAAAGATTATCATTGATAATTATCGTATTAGAATTGAGATCGAGTCTTGTGAGGATCTATATAAAGAGCATATGTAGGTAGGAGTTGGGATGAAGATACCCGACATATAGCCATAGTGAGTTGGACATGTCTTTTAGGTTTAAGATTGCCTATGATGACAAACCTAACCCTACAAAATACACCCATTGTGAGATGTATATCTTGAATGGCAGGATGGGTAGCGAAGTTATGCCAAAAAATTTCACCATAGAAAGATGAATTGATGATCTGAAAGATCATAGGAAATTAAGTCCCAGATGTATGGGACCATTGAGATAATGTAAAAAGTTGGTTTGAAAGGCATATAAGCTTGATCTACCCGAGGACTTCAAGGGCTGCATGAATTATGTTTCGTACATCGAACTTGATAAAATGTCTATCAAGTGAAAATCTGATTACTTCTTAATGAAGTTTGGATCCGCGAAAGTTGCATTCCTCGAAGACCCATGTATATCATGGATAGAGAAAGTAAGTCAACTTAAGCCTGATCGTATACCCATTGTTATGTTTGATGAAACTCGCGTATTGTAATGAATTACACTTGTGAGAAAAGACCGAATGTGGAGGAAATGCCCACATGTCTTAATTCTATGAGAAGCGAGTAGTAAGATAAATCGATCTTTGAGGACAAAGATCCTCTTTAGGGGTAACTGCTGTGACAATCCGTCAATTTATGGTTAATATTTTATTCTCAAGTATTATTTAAAATCTTTATTTTAATGTTATATTATGAACTCACTCATTTTTGGGAAGAAATTTGGGTTTACATCTTAAAGTAGCATCGACTACGTCTAAACCGGAGAACTCTACGTTACGTGCTTACGTTTACATACACCGTTTTTGGTGACAGTCTGACATTTCAGGAAATAAATTTATTCTCGAATATTATTTTGGAATTTTAAATTGTGTTGGTTCATAAAATAAAAAATTTACGAGAAAAATTAGGAATTACGTGCATATTTTAACGTCCCTTTTGAACTCCGTTTTTGATGAGACAATTTTTATTAGAATCGTTTTGTGCCGTAGAATCATAATTTATAAAAACGTTTTTCGTAAAATGACCCGAGGGCACGTAGATCGATGAAACTAGAATCGAGGAGTACCCGTAAATTAATGGGGATGAGACAAGTTTAAACTTTCCCACCCTCATACATGTTGCGGCCAAATCTTAACCAACACACCAAGGATGTGTCAAATTTATATAAAAACTAAGGACACTTGTCCTTAGTTTCTAACCAAAACCACCAAAGCCTTAAAACAACTAACACCAACCATTTCTCTCATTTGATACATGCAAACCACTCCAAAACTCTCTCTACTCCCTCCCTTTTCCGTCTATACTGCACCACCAAACACCACCATTGATCAAATTTCTACCATAAATCTTATGTTTAACTTGCATAAGATGATAACCCTTTGAAGACTTGGTGATTTGAGGTGATCCTAACAACTAAAGAGAAGTTTTCCTTTGAATCTAGGGCTGATTTTTCTCAAGGTGTTTCATATACTTGGTGATCTTGAAGGTGGTCTTGATATTTCATAAGATTGGTTATCAAAAACCAAGTCTTGTTCTTAACCTTTCACTATATTGGTTGGTAACAAGGTCATTTATTCCATCATCTTGTTATTTTATAAATGTAATCTTGTATTTTCTTTATAAATGTATATGCATATGATGATAAATTATGATCAAAGTATTATGTGGGGATTTTGTGTTAATAGATTTGGTTAAAAAGACAAGAATCAACAAGTAAAGATGTTAAAATCTTGATTAAATTTATAGGCTGTTTAAAACAGTAAGTAACCCTATGAACACTTGGTAAAAACACTTGGATTATTGAATATACAGTTAGATATATGATTTTTACATATCTGGTGAGTTGGCCACTCAATGGAATCATTAAAATGAGCAAGATATGATCAAAATACTATTGAGGTACAAATCTGTATAGTCTGTTTTGGACGAATTATTAGGGATGCTTAGAGGATGATTGAGAAGTAGCTAAAGGTGTTATTTGTAGCACATATTATGTAGTTTGTGCTGCCCAAATTTGAGCTTCTATCTCCTTGTAGAACTCAAGATATGACAAAAATGGTGGAAGTAACTTTGATAATCAGATTTGTAAATAAAATTATATAATATAAAATGAGCACTCAAGTAATATTATTATAAAATACATATATAAAACCCACTAACTAATGATAATATTTATAAAATGAGTTGTATACTATGATAAATAAGTATGAGATTTTTATAAAAGTACAAACTCAAATGTTTTCTAAAGTTATAAAACTATATATAAGTTTTACGTCTTTTCGGCTAAAACTGAAAGATTAACGTTTTCGCCAAATAAAATTTAGACGGTAGGACCCGTCTAATGTAACATTTTTATAACTCATATACTGATATGTAAGTACATTTGACAAGTAAAAACCGATAAACCCGAGCTTTATAACTTATGGACTATAATGGGCCAAAGAAGCCTTATTGGACCATTAGCCCAACTAGTTTGGCTAAACACTAATGGACTTACTCATGGGCTTAACCCACTTGGTCCCAACATATGAGTATAGGCCTGGTATTAAAATTATAAATGGACTAATATAATGTATTGGACTTTTAATGGCCTTATTGGGCCTTAATATGTAAATAAGTTAAAACTAGTGTAACTAGTCTAATATTTACTAACACATAAGAACTTTAATGTTGAATGAAGAGATAAAATCTCACTTGATCATCATCAAACTTATAATATCATCATACATATACATATCCATTATTTTTATAAATTCACTAGAAAAGAGTCTAAGACCGAGTATTATTTTTCTAGGTTTCCGTGATTGAAGAACGTACCATACATCTAAATCGACGATAACCCGCCTTTCCCAATAAACGCAAGTTCATAGCCTCACACTCTTTTAAATGTTTTATAAAATTTTTATAAACCCGCGAGGGAGATAACATTCTAGTTTTAATGAAATAGGACACCAGTTGTCCCGATTATTTGCTTATTGATATGGAACCAAATGATTATATGACCCGATGAATGATTACATGACCCGATGAATAAAATGAAATGGATTATTATTAATTAGGTTATGTAACTAAAAGTCCCATTAGCATGAACTGTGAACTACCGGGATTTGGTAGACGCTTATGCATATAATAGTACTATTTGGGGAAGATCACCCCGGTTCGCGCCTTGACGGTTGATCCCCGTCGTGCCACATTGATTGGTAAGTGAATTTATGTATGAGAAGATTTATATAATCGTGATTATTGTGACGACACGCTGTTTTAGATGGGCAAAGGAATTACGGGTTAGCTACCCGTTGTTTGTTATAGTAAGGTAGCAATGTCATGCGGCTTATAATAATCTAATAACGAAAATACTGATATACGCATTGAATTATAATATATTGCCTGACTAGCAAGGGTCTTATTACTGATATTATGTTCGTGTTTTGTTTTTACATAACCATTTTCATATAACGGTTTTTATTTAACTTTATATAACGTTATAAAACGTATTGTATGATGTTTTTGCGACAATGGTTCATATAATGCTTTTGAAGGCAAAAGCCTATATTATGATTTACGACAAAGATTTGTATAAAATGTCTTTGGCCTATTTTATAGCCTACGACAAAGATTTGTACAAAATGATTCGGTAATAATTATATACCGGTGATATATTATTGGTTTTTATTAAACTCTATGAATTCACTCGGCGTTTTCGCTGACCTTTTTAACAAGTTTTATCTCAGGTACTTGAAGGTAATTCTCGGGAAGACAACAAGAATTTATGGCACGCATTCAAATAAAATTTTCCATTCAAATGTTTTGTAAATTTGTATGACATATTATGACCTGAGGACCTATGTAATTTGATATTTATGAATGGAAAATGCTTTATTATTAAACGACGTGATTTTTAAGCGTTGTCTATGATTTGAGTAATGTGCTTATCCCGTAACACCAATGACTCTTCCGCTGATTCAAAATGTGATTATTTGGGGGTGTTACAAGCCATGTGTATTTTATGTGACTATATGCATCAAATAGTCACATGAAGGGTATGTTTGTGTGACCTTTTATGACATGTAGTCACACATTGGAATGTGACTAACAATGATAATAAGTGTGACTATGTTTCATCTTCTAGTAACCTTTCAGAATTCAATAAAAACAAAAAAAAAATTCTTGAAATCAAATTTCAATTGCAAATATACAAAATTGAAAATGTACATAAGCAAATAAACAGCTCTAATGTCGTATTATTCTCAAGTAACATACTTTTCACAAAGAATCACACTTGTAAAGACTTTGAATCACCGTATTGTAAAGTCTTTTGAGCCTTTTTATTCCTAGCTTGTTTTTGCATATGAGGAATAGTCGTAAATTTACTGCCTGCTGGAACATTCATCGAGCGCTTAGATCCTATATTTGGTGCACTTTCAACAACAGCTTTTATTGTATTTGGTGGTGTTGTTTCTTGTAGGGAAACAAAAGCCATGTATTAAACATTGATCTAAATATGAAAAGCTATGTATATGTAGGATGATAAATCAAGTGTATGTACCTGTTGATAAAAAATAACCTTTTCCTTTGGCCATGACACAAAACTACCTTTTAAATCCTTTACAGTTTTTAAACCATTATTTCCGTCATCAGGTATGAATGCTGCATCCACTAGGGATTCATCAACTGAAACTTTGTAGCAATTTTTTGGTAGTGTTTGGTTATGAATCATTACATTGACTCCATCCTTAGACTTGTATACCATACCGATACGAATGATAATTGTCCTAGAGATGTTCCACAGTTTGCACTTAAATGTCTAAAGAAAATATGTTTACATGCGTTAATATGGAATAAATTAAACAAGTAATTATATGAATAATGATGAAATACTTACATCTGGTAGTGATGGGGGAGACTGATTTACTTTCCATTTAGAAGGTGTACGCTTCTTTCGTAATGAGGAAATAGGTACGTCTTGTTGTGTCGAGGGAGACAGATTTTGTTGTGATCCGGAAGTTGGAGAGATATCTTCTTGAGATTGGGAATTTTGAAGTGGAGACATCTTTTCTAACGGTCCAGTCTTATTTTTTGCTCCCCTAGTTCTAACAAGTCCCTGCATATATACATAACATAGTAAATATGTCATGTATAGTACAATTTAGAAACCAAACATGGTTTTTTTATAACTTACCTTGTTCGCAGTTTCAGTTGTAGTAGTTGCAGTGTCCAAATCCTTGTTCGAAGTTGCGGTTGACTTAGACATTGGAAATAACACACCCTTATGAAGTCCACCACCACTGATCGACGTCCTTTGCTCTTCACTAGGTATTGTATTTAATGTACTATGTTCTAGTTTTAATACCTGCAATATATAAGTATGTTAACTGTTATTGGTATTACAGACTAAAAATCATCAAATCATAATTAGAAAACTAGTCTTACATTTGACTGACTTGACGTTAACTCTTCTACATTAACCCCATGTGCAGACATAAGGTTCAACATTTTATTAAGAGTTTCATGTGTTTGTGACATCTGGGTGGTTAATTGAGTGACTGTAATCTCTTTATCTTTACGCGCTTGTCTCTCCTTATCAAGTTCAGTTTCAAGCATCGCAATCCTTACATCAGTTCCTTGTTTCCTTCTAGGTAGATCAAAGAACTTCCTACACGTAACTCTGCCTCCCACTCCTCTTGCATACCCTCCCTTGTCCTTTCCTAATACATGTGATAATGAATCTGTGCCACTATCAACCGTCAAGGTTCCATCTCTGATCTGGTCCTCTGATTCCAACTGCACACAAAAATGGTAAATAATTTATTATACGAATATAAGCATAATATACAAAAATTTGCAATAACACTTACAATCTTAGTGCCAACTTTGATTGTTTCATCATCTGTCTCTTTTCCGTCTTTTCTGACCCTTCCATTAAACCACAATACACCACAGGGGGGGGGGTTCTTGATCTGGTTTAATTTCTTATTTTATGATCTTCCAAACATCAAATACATACAGATGAAAAGTTAAACCAACATGGACAACAGTGTTAGGATATTACAGCAATATAACCTTATCATTTGCTCTTTTATATATACATAACCACCACGTCCCATTGTATGCTGATAAAGAGACTTGGAACGCGCCAATTTATTTGCAGCTGATTTAACCAAACAAAAGAGATTACTCGATGAGAAGTTGCTAGTACATAACAAAGTGTGTTTTTCATACGGAGTTTCTAAACAATATATACATACTGTGTTTATAAATGTAAAACAAAATAGAAATTAACAACCTTAATTTCTTCTGTGGTTGTGTGGTTTACAAAAGCAACCCACTGTTCGGCATTGACGATTTCTCTGTAATTATTTGGAACTTCATTTAGTTTTTTAGTTTTATCTAGGTTGGGAACTATGTGCTTTGCTGCCAATTTACTTCTGAAATTTTTAGAAGTTCACCTAGCTTATTCATAACCAACTTTTTGAAGGACACATAAAATTCAAAGTATTGCTGCACATATTAACATAATGTTAAAGTAAATGTAGGAATAAGACTAATAGTTAGGTAAAAAATTTTGTATGTGTACCGTGGTTTCAGTCCAAAGTTTTTCTCTAGCTTCCTCCTTCACATCTTTCCACAATAGAGTCTTCAATCCTATCTACTCCCGAACCATGTCTCCTAAAAAACTTATAAACAATGATCTGTTTGGCCCTGATATTCTATTCAGTGCATCAAAGCTTACATTTATCTTCATGACACCTGGTTTTCCATGTTTTATCCGAAACTTGGATAACCTAGTTATACCCATCCTATTAACAACCTTCTGTTTAATGATGTCTTCATCCTCATATGATTGATCACCATAATCCTCTGATTCATAATCTCCTTGATTATGGTGATTTACACCATGATTATTAACCAAATAATCATCATCATTAACAATATAATCTTGATCATCGTTTACAGTGTTCATGATTATTGACCACAAATCGATGTGTACAAGAACAATTAGTGGAAATGGTATGAAACTAATGAAAAAGTAATTGAGTTTGTATATTTTGTGATTTTGGAGAATAATCAGGGTTTGAGATGGAGATGGAGTTAGAAAATTACGGTAATTGCATATGCATTAACTTAGCTAGACATTTAAAATTTTCGTGCAAATTTTGGCTCTAAATACAAAAATTAAACAACCAAATATTTTGAACTCAAATTTACCTCTAAATTAAACATTTAAACTAGGTAAACTTTCCCTTTGAGTTTCTTGGTAAAAATAAAGTTTCAACAAATTATATACTATTTAACACATTTTAACATTCAACCAAAAACCTTTAGTGTACACTGCATAAAATCTTGAACTCATATATTATAAGAAAATGGATATAACATATAGTGATTTGTACATGGCCTTCAAATACTTATATTAACTAATTAAGAAACTCATATTGTTGATTACAGATAACTGATAATTGTTTCATAATGATAGTAATGCATACAAATCTATTAAATTGTTGCGACCTGTCGGTTGAAAATGTAACAAGTGCCCAACAATAGCAGACCAACAAAACACAAAAAATTTGTTCATATTAAACAGGGAGAACTGACATCATCCAACCTTCCAACCTTCCTTTTGCCTTTGCTGTTGCCCCCCCTCTGCAACATTCTTTGAACGAACCTTCTTACATTATGTATGCCTACAATAGGAGTTTGAAACAGTGGAGGGCGAATACATGGAGTACTTAAAGAACTTGTGGTCAAACTCCGAATCGGACTTCTATTGCTAGGGGTGGGCGAAATTTAGCACTTTCAGAAGTATATGATGAAGTGTTAGATTCAATATGAATAACTTCTGCAAACATGTACATATTATTGTTAGTTATACGTCGACGAAGGGATTGTTTGGCAGTATGTGTAGCATGGTTGCGGATGCCCTAACAACATTTGGATTTGGTTATACATATGTTTGTATAGGGGACCATATCCAACTGATTTCAAAAAACCTAAAACAATATCATACCAAAAAATATGTAACTATAATATACCATGGGACCATATCTGGACACATTAACAAAACCCATAACCAAGATTGAAACATAGACCATATAAACACGTTAATTAAAAATGACATAGATTAAGAAGGGTTATAGTCCTATAAATCGAATCACGTTAATGAAAAATGACATAGGTCCACATACATGCATTAAAAATTAGTGTAAACCCTAATACCATAACAAACTTACACAATTCGTATGAACCCTAATATTTAAATTGAACAATACTGATTGTTGCATTACCTTTTTCCTGATGCTTCATGTCGTTAATGATTGTGTAGATTGGCGACTATTTTGTATGAGGGTTTTATTTTTTCTATTGTGTATTGGATGAAGATTTAGGGTTTGTTCTTCCTGTGTGTGATTCTGAAGATGGTGGCGGTTACAAGATGGTTGCTGGATATTATTTGGGTTTAATGAAAATGTAAATATTAAAATTACTTAATAATAAAATTATAATTAACATTTAATTATTAAAAGTTAATAATAAATATATAATAAGTAAATTAAAAAACATATACGTTGTATTTTTGTTAAAAACATTTTTGTCAAAATTAACTAACTTTAAAAAGGTTATAATTTTAAACATTAAATTAAAATGTTACTTTAATTTTAAACATAAAATTATAGTTAAATAACTTAAATATATTATGTTATAATAATCACCTTGAATATCTTTTGGGTTTTAAGCAGTATGTGTTATTTAGTTGAGCTTTATATCAATCACCTTGAATAATCATCTCAAGTAATTTGTTAATGCAAAGAAACGCCTAAAAACATTGTTAGTGTTAATTAATCTTTCTTAGTTTTGATCATGACAAATTACAAAGACATTTATTGTCAAACACAATCATAAAACGAATTATCTAACAAACACTATCATCAAGGTAATAATCATTACACTAACATATCTTAATCATGCTTAGTGATCATAAAAGTGATTAGCCTTAAAACTCACTTTTGTCAATTGTAACAAAAGATTTTTAATAAATTTATTTTTAAGAAAATGTTTTATTAAAATGGAAATGTAAATTTGAATATGGCATATTCCAATGCCATAAGAATATCCTTTGAAGGTTTAAACAGCCTCAGATATTTCAAATTAACTAAAAGACAAAAAGGAGCGGATTCTACTACCCACGATTCCTTAAGTGCCTACGCGGTTGCCTATCGATAAGGAACCGCCTGGGTAGATAAGGAACCACCCCAGATAGCCGTTGGCATTTGTCTTCTATAAATAGTGGATCAAATCTGCATTCTCATTAACCCCTTTTGGACATCTCTTTCAGCCTTCTTTCGCCTATCTATTCCTAGTCATTTGTAAATGATCACTTAATATGTTAAGTATGTTTACTCATGATTATCCTTTTGATCTCCTTCTTTACCTTGTCCAAAGAGAAGATCACTCACACACTTGTGATGTGATTAAAGATGAAGCATTGATGAAGATTAACTTCTCCTAAAGATCTAGTCATGTTCATCATTTGTTTATTTGTGTCTTGTGTAGATCCAATGTATTTGTGAATACTTAGAATAGTTGTTTTCATCCAAGCTATATGTGAATACTTGGATTAGAGTTGTGTAAATCCATTACACATGTGTGTGTTTGGATTTATGTTGTGTATATCCAAGCTACATGTGTGTACTTGGATATGTTTAGTTGAGTTGTAATTAGTTGTATGAGTTTTCAGTAAACTATAAAGTGATGTGGTTGTGTCTTGTGAGTTCTCACTAAACTATAAAGTGATATGTAGTTGTGTTGTGTGAAGTTCTCACTTAGCTTCAAAGTGAAGAGTCGTGAAGATTGGTTCTAGCTTTGGATTAGAACTCGACATCTAGCCTTGTGTCAGAAAATGGTAAAATAGGCAACGTTGTGAAGATTGGTTCTAGCTTTGGATTAGAACTCGACATCTAGCCTTGTGTCATAAAATGATGAAGTGGGCGACGTTGTGCAGATTGGTCCTAGCTAAGATTAGGTCTCGACATTTAGATTAGTGTTGGAATATAATGTAAGCGACGTTATAAGGTTTTCTCCGCCAAGAAGGGAGCTTGTGGATATAGCAGAAATCTCGAGTAAGGTGTACTCGAGGAGTGGAGTAGGAACGAGGATAGAGCCTCGTTGCCGAACCACTATAAATCTTGGTGTCTCCTACTAGGTTGTTTCTTTCCTTACTCATTACTTACATTCAATATCATTATACTTAATACACATTGTTAATGCATTAGAATTGGACCTAATCATTATGCAACTAGCTTTCAAGTAAAAGATAGTTTTGTGCACTCACCTAATTTAAAGGAATTTTAATTAGGAGATAAACCGATGAGAAACTATTCAACCCCCCTTTCTAGTTTCTATAATTGGTATCAGAGCGATGGTGACACAAGATCTTTGAAGTATGTTGTACTTTAAAACTTGGATCGATCCATTGTCTTCTCAAATTAGAAGGTTAAGTTGTACTAAAGTTTTCCTTTGGTCAAAACTATTTTTTTTGAAAATAAGCCTTTTAAATTGTTAATATTGCATCTCATTTAGATTAGTAGTATTAATGCATTTCAGATTTACTCTTGAAATGTATCTACTAGTTTGCATCTTGTTATGAGTAGGTACTCATGAAGTTAAATCATTCTATTGATTGTGGATTGAGTTACTTACACTTGTAGAAGACTCGTCTTCTTTGATTTCCAACATCATTTAATGATGATATCAAGATGAGTAGGAATGATACTAGTCCTTGAAGACTTAGTAGTCACTATTAGTCATAGTTGGGCTTTGCATTGTTTCCTTGAAAGCTCGGAATGCAATTTGTGGCCAAGGTATGCTTTCGTTCTTCCACACGCCCTATTGATCACTCTTTTGATCATTAATTGACTATATTCTTGTTCTTGGCATCCTTTCCTTGACATTTATTTGTGGTTTGTGATTCTTTCCTATTTCCCTCTCAAACCTTCATTTCTTGGATACTTGACTCACTATGGATATGTAGGGTGAGTTATTATAAGCTTAAAGTATCAAGCATGATTTCCATGGTTTGCACCCTTACGGTTAGTAGGCCCAATATCATGTGTAATTTGTGCAATTAAGCTCATCTCTAGGATGATTAGTGAATCCCTTGAGATACCAAACTACTACATTAAGTTGTAGGTGGATTTTACACATTTAGAATTGAATTATTTCAAGGATATTGTTATTGTTAATCCTAGCAATAATTATCCGATCATGTGGGAGAGAAAGTGAATCTATACTTTGCTCATGTTTTGAAATAGAATAAGACTACTCTTGAAAATGAACTTATTCTATGCATCAAAACTTCTTGGTATAATTCATTACCAAAGCCGTTTAGACTTTCGCTGGAAAGGCACGTCTTAAAGCACTATATATGACACAAGCTCTTCGCCTCCTCAATTTGAAGAATGTCATTTGTCTCTTGAGCAATGTTCTTGGTCTTGATTCACTTACCTTGACTCCTCTCCCCTTTTCTTCTTTGTTGCGAGTAGTCGTTTGTTCGTTTTGGTCTTTTCCTATCTCGATTCAACTCGTAATCCTTCAACAAGGCATTATTACATAGTGTTGTGGTGGTCCAATAATACCCTCAAAGGTTTAAGATATATTTTTTTATAATTTAAAATTTTTGGTTTTCAAACATTCTTTGTTTTTCTTTGATAAAAACTGTCCACTGTACGCGGTTCCTTATCTAGCGCGGTTCCAATGCGCGGTTCCTTATCGATAAGGAACCGCGGGAAGAATCTTCGCCAGAGCGCCAATTTTATTAAAATAACCTTTTCAAACAATACCTTCTCTCTCCTTCACACACACAGTGACGAAAATACCCAGTTTTCCACCATTGTTGTTTTTCCAAAACCTTCAATTACTCAAGATTAATTGATTTCGATTTATGGGTTTCACTCATCCTTCATCAAAGATGAATTATCTGTAAGTCATTTCTTTCAATTTCATCTAATTTTTTCTAGGGTTCATACTTTCATAATTAGGGCTTTTTAAAATTGACATTGAATTAGAACCTTATTAGGAATAAGAGTTGACATAGTATTGTTACTATGATTCCTTAGGTTCATAATCATTAAGATTTCACTAAAACCCATTTGTAGAACAAATCCAAATTTTGACTAAATAGTTTGGTTGATTGATGGAATTGATATGAACCCATGAACAAGTTGGTAATGGCATTGTTAAATGCTTACCTAAAAACCTTGTTTTGAAAAACCAATGTTCAAGTTAATTATTAATCTTACATGGTCAATGTGTCATTGTTGATGATGAACTTGGTACATTGTGAATATGAGAATGATAAGGATTAAACCTTGGTTTGTCAAGAGATTGATGAAACACATTCTCACTTTCTTTAATTTTTGGTTTATATGAGTAATTGGGAAAATATGTTTATATGTTATTTTTAGGTACTATCATGACTTCAGGATATCAAAATGACCACCTACTTACTAGAAGATACATGCCTAATCCTTCTTTGTCAAATCAAACTCGCTCTTTTCAAAATACATATAACAATCTTGAATCTCGTTGTTTCCATGAAGGACGTATTGTTCCTTCTAACCTTCTTGGACTTGACTTCATTCGATTCATGTTCAATACCATTGGCTTTCATTGTTTGCTTGACATAGATGATCCAATCTTTCCTTCTTTCCTCATGGAATTCTTTAACTCGTTCAAACTAATGTGCATCAACAATGGTCTATCTATAAGATTTTCCATTAAGGGGAAAACCTTTGTGTACACTCTTGAGGAATTTGGTGAGATTCTCGGAGTTCCATACGAAGGTCAATGTAGGTTCACCAATGCTTGGGGTTTAAATTACTTAGAATCGGCCCCTATTGATGTGCATTATGTGACCGAGATTCATTCGGCTTCGGCCATTTCTCGTGCCCTTGCTACGCCTCGTGAACATCATACTCTTGGTAATTTTGAAGGAGAATTTCATGCTCTCACTCCTTGGGAATTACTAACTAGCGATCTTAGTGATTTTATGATCCCTTGGGCCGAAATCATTAGGGAAAATGCAATGTGTTTTGTTGGTGATCGCAACCATGTGCCCGCTTGTCATGCACATATGTTGTATTATGTTGCTACCACCACTCCATACAACCTTGCATTTTTCATAGCTAGAAGGAAACGATTTGTTCTCAATGGATCTCGTTCTACTCTCCCTTATGCCATGATTCTCTCAAGGCTTCGTAAGAGAGTTATTCTTGATTCTCTTCCTCTTATTCCTTCATCTTTTTACTCCGTGGTTCGAGTCATGCTTCCTATTGAAGGGAATGTCTCTTCAGTTCCCAAGCATGATTCAAATGAAGATGAAAATGTCTCTCAAGACAATTCTCTCATTTCTCGTTATGACTTGTCGTCATCTATCTCTCAATTGTCTTCACTAGACATTGATTCAGACTATCAGTATTGTCTCAATCTTCATCTTCAAGATCGAATCAGAAGTGAATCAAGGCAAGGAGGAAATGCTCATAGATGAATGATATATACCACTCTTGTGTCACTAACATGTGTGTACGCATGTTTAGATTGTTGAACTTTATCTTCTTTATCTTTTTATTTAGGTTGTTATGTTTGGTTACTAATACTTTATGTTTGGATTACTTAGTATTTTAATCCTAATCGTTGCATAGCTTTGTGCATATTATGTGTTTGTTAGCTTCCTAGATTTTGATTTATAGTTAACTTTGGCTTGCGATTTACTTGTGTGTAATCTGGGCTAACCAAAGTTTGAGGAAGTGCATACTTTTGACACCACTGGTCGTGGTTCCTTATCAAACCCGTGGTTCCTTAGCGATAAAGAACCGCGGCCCTACATAAGGAACCTCCTATCCTTTTTTTGACAGAATCGTTTCTTTACACTGTTTTCCTTAATCTGAGTAAAACTTTGATAAATTTTTTGCAAAAACCTGCACATTCCTAAACTAGGATACCTAATTTCATTATTCACCTAAAATGATTTTAACCCATTACTAGTTTGGATCATTCCCTTCTCTTCTTAAACCCTCTCTTTTTGATTGTGTTCTTCATCCCTTCAACTCTTCTATAAACTTTCACACACAACCATGGTGTCCACTAGAACATCCACTTCTTCCAAAACTTCCTCCTCCAAAAGAAGCCTCAAAATTAAGATTAAGATACCTAACATTGGTTCTTCATCTTTTCACACTCCCAAAAATGAGATCTCTCCCATTCTCATTTCTTCTTCACCTTGACCACCCCTTTCTCCATGCAAGACAAACTCAACCCATGGTACTAACCATTCTCATGGTTCTACCTCGTCTTCATTCCAATCAAGAATGAATGAGCTTTCTTCACCTTTCAACCCTATTCCTCCTTTGGATGGGATTTCTCAACCACAACCTCTACAAAGCATTCCATTTGTACTTGAGCCTTTGGTTATGTTGATGCAAAAGTTGGGTGATCCTTGCTAGACCCGAATTAGACTTAATTCGGGCTGGCTGGGCTCCGGCTCCTGCACCAAGTGAACTATATGGTTGGGATCCTGCACACTAAACAACACGCGTTAGACTTATCGTGGGAATGTTTCCCACGATTAGACTCCGGCGTGAGAGTAAGTAATCGGTTAGGGTTTATAGGAATCAGATGAAGTTGAGAGTGTATAGAACGTAATACCTTTGTGGAACCCTTGGGGGTTCCTTTTATAGGAAGTGAAACCCTAATGGGCTGTCACTGATACTTCGGCCCCAAGGAAAGGATAAGCACCAAAATTAGATTGATTGTTATCTTCTAACTATGGTGAGTGAATATCCTCTTCATTGGGGCAAATCCTAATCATAGATAGAATATGATTTTGTCTAACCCTGTACCGGCCATGCTGGGCCGTGGGCCGCACACGTGTGTGCGGTTACTGTTCATCCAAGCACATAAGCTCAAATGACATTATTCCCACCCATCTGTGATGGGCCGGATACAAGTAGTACCCGTGGGCCGGGTTACTGACCCGGTTGGGGACTATACGTCATCATGTCCCCCCAGTCTAGTTGTTACAGTCATAGGCGTAACCTCTAGACTATCAAGATGCTCTCCGGACATACCAAGAAAGACCTAGGGAATGATAAATATTTAAGATTTTGCATTGGCCGCACGTGGCTGCCTGTCTAGGAATGTTATTCCAATAGAACCTCAGCCGCACGTAACGGCCGAGACAAATTAAATGTAGCATTGAATATTGTCTTACGTAAGACCGCATATCCCGACACAAGAATAAATGCATTAATGGTAGTCAACTGGTCAGCCGCACTTCTGCAAAAGTGCACCATTAATGCCCACCATTGAGCCACGTAAAACTGCTAAGAAGTGACCCGTGGGTCCCTTCTGACGTTTTAGAAGTGTCAGAATTCCCATCCGTTGGATAGGCGTAGTGGCCTACACGTGTCAAACATCCACGTTACCTCGGAAATCGAGGCAACCCTATATAAGAGTTGGTGTGTGTGTTTGTTACACATACAGTTCATACTCTTTTCCGCCATTGTTATTTCCAAGCTCCATCCTCCAAACTTTTGCCTTCTATTCCACGGATTTCCTCCGCCGCAGGTTAGATCATCACGCCTTATAAACCCTTTTTATAAAACATGGTAAAGGACAACCCTCTTATCACGGATGTCCTGAACGTGATGTCTGTGGAAAAATACATAGACTTTTTGTCGAAGTATTACATTCCCGAAAGCGTACACCCCACCTATCCAGGTGAAGGTGAGGCAATTACAGATGCACCAAAGGGTAAGATAGGCATGTACACGCGCCCATTTGACTCGGCCAACTACCGTATCCCCCTCTCTAAATTCCTGGTAGATCTGCTTTTATACTATGACTTCCACATAACCCAACTTCACTACATAGGGGCGTGTAAAATCAATCAATTTGAAATTACATGCCATACATGCGACGTAACCCCGACCGTGAACCTATTTAGGGCGTTTTACTCCCCCCAACTAGTGAATGGGTGGTTATCGTTTAAAAAACGATCCGGGAATGCCCCCATGACGTATAGGAAGCCCTTAGACTCCCTTAAGAACTGGTACGACCATTACTTTTTTGTGGATGAAAAAGTATTCCCCACTCCCTTCGTCCTTAAAACCAGGGTACCCAAAGATTCTCCGCCCAAATCCAAAGACTATAGCAGCAGAGACCTGAAAATACTAGATACCCACCGCACAGAATTCCATAAGGGGTTGCCGGAACATTTCTGTGCTTAGTGGGATTAAGCCGTTGTTATTATGGGAGGGAGAACTTATATCCGTGCTTTCTGACGGAGCGTGGAGAGGGTAGGTTTACTTTATACTTTGTAGATGTGATAAACGTCATTTGTATTGTAGAACCATACTGACCCGTGTATTTATAAATGTCCGCAGAAATGAACCTACACTGATTATTGCGCCAGGGCGACCCAATGAAGGTGCCTGAAGGATTCCGCCCATTGAAGGAGAATGAACTCCCCCTTCTCGACGCGACCGCAGACCGTACCATTCCACTCGAAGAAACTTCCGAGCAAAGATCAGATGAAGAGGAGCCTATCATTGAGAAATCCCCTTTGGATTTCCATAATGAAGATGGTGGAGAGCTGCTGTTGGAGGGTGCCGTGACGCACCAGGAAGATGAAAGTGATTTCCTCAACCTTGAGGATGAAGAGATCACTCAAGCCTCTAGGTCCGCCAAGCCCACATCCAGAAAGAGAAAGACCACCAGGAGGGTGGCAAAGACAATAGGGGATGAGGCGGGGGCCTCGAATGCTCCCCCAAAGAAACTCAGGAAAGATCATCCGCAGTACCAATAAGGGAAGTGGTACTACGACGGCCCAGGCCAACCCCACACCGCACATGGATGAGCAAGTCTGGCGAGCTACCCCTGTGAGTGCCATCGCTCCTACCGCCCCAGAACCTGCGACTGGTACCATGTAAGCACCCCTTGTCTTTCAGTCTTTCCTTGTCTTTTTGCTTGTTAAATATAGAATGCCTAAACAAAAGTTACATATGTCAATAACAGGGCAGATCCGTCGACTGTAGCTCAAGAGGAAGAGGTGGAGAGGAACCCTTCCCCCACAACATCAATCAGACCCACATCCCCTGCTGCGAAACACGCCGAGGAGCCACTCCCCGAAGGACCAGAAAATAGCCTGCGCCTAGCCTGGAATCTCTCTAGTTTAACAAGGTTGGAGGCGGAGTCTGAGTGTTCGGAATTTATCGAGCATATTACCCCTCCAGCCCTTGCACAAGACCTAGACGAGCTGGATCATGAATGCTTGCTGGAGCAGTTTGATGTGTCGTCCGCTCATCAAGTGACGGTGGGTGCCACTTTAAGACGCCGCCTGATCAAGGCCCTGGCAAATGTGAAGCGTGCAGATAAAAGGATAGCTCGTCGAGAAGCACTGGTTGTGAAGAATGAGAAGGCCATTGCTTCCTTGCAAACGGCGTTGAGTACGGCCGAGGCTACAGTGAAGGAGAAAGCCCATCATGCCAACAACCGAGAAAAACGCATCGCTGAGCTCGAGGCCCTCGTATCCGCATCTAACGAGAAGGTATGCCACCAACAAGAATATCTCATTATTTATATATTTTCTTTCTGGCGCAAGAAAAAAAAACATATTATCCTTATGATAACTCTAAATTCCATATGCAGGTGTCCGCGGCCGAAGCCTCTACCAAAGCCGTAACCGTACAAGCATTCAACATCGCCCAGGAACGCGATGCGCTGAAGGACGAGCTAACACAAGTGCGGACCAGTTTGGACGAGCAAGCTGCAACAGCCGAGGAAGAGCTAAGCAAGATGGTCACAGATTGTGCTGAAAGGATGTGTCCTCCTTTGCTATCTGCCATAGATGGGCGCAGGTGGATGATTGGGCAAGGAATGCGCCTTCCCGTAAGCAAGGTTATAGAAGCTCCGTACCTGCTGCAAGCATTCGTCGGGGTCGTGTCGGATGGGATCGACCGTGGTAGGCATGAGGGCTTGGTCCAGGCTGCGGAATTATTAGGTAAGAACGAAGATATTATGCAGCATCCCTACCATAACCCGTCAGCTGCGGACAAGATGACCGCGTCAATGGATGCACTTGCGGAAATCCAACACCCTCTTTTGGACGAGCTGGAGGCGTTGAAGGATGCTCCTAACGAACTGGTAATGTCCAAGCTTACTGCGGATCCCATCCAACAGACCTTGCCTACTTACGACTCCGTGTCAAAAGTATTGAAAGGTGAAAAATTGCTTGCTGAGGCGTTGGATGCGACTGCGATCAAGGCGCAGGATGGAAAGAACGCTCACGGGGAGGCCCTCCGTGCTCTGATCGAAGAAGGGAAGAAGGACATAGGGGAATTCCTACCTTCGTTGTAATGTATCTTGTAAACATTTGTAGCTTTTATTCGTCCGTGCATGTACACGGCTAAGACTGATGTGTGAAATAACTGTCTTTTGTATGCAAGTCCGTGACAACCACGACCATTTTGTTATGATTTGGAAACTTGTGTATTTTATTTTGTTAAATATCGTATACCGATACTGCATGACATGTCACGTCTTACACAAAAGAGGAAATACATTCAAGTCTATAATTTACTAGACATGCGACGTGCGTCTTTACTATGCAAAGCACTGCGTGAGTACGGCATACGGAAACTTACCACAACGTCTTGTGAGTAAGGTGTCTAGTAAGGATACATGATCCGCGTTGCTGGGGTTGCATCCCTCTTACGCGACAAGTTGAATTAGTAGGTTCACTTAATCCTCTTACCCCGCCTGGAGGCGTATAGTACATGTACGGTGATTGAATGAATGCATATGAATGAGACATGGCATATTATAGGAATAACTAAAATTCACATGACTTAACAAAATCCTAAGAAAAATAATTTGCACAAAACAAGTCGTGGAGCTAGCTAGGCACCACGGCATTTTATTAGAACATTTACATTTTTTGTTTGAACAAGAATGGGAAGTCTTAAAACAAAAATGGAACCTAGAAAAAACATAAGAAACAAAACAGATGGAGTACACGGATCTTCATTAAAGCCAAGTGTAGCGAAGTATCCATGCAGAAGCCGTAGCTTTCAAAGATAGCACCTTTTGAGATTGAAGATGTTCCGTGTGCGTTCCAGATCGCGGCCATCCATGTCATGTAACTTGTACGCGCCTCGTCCTAAGGCTTCCGTGACCTCATACGGTCCTTCCCATTTAGGGCCCAGCTTTTCTGTATTCTCCGCTCGACTTGCTTCGTTAGCACGATAGACATAGTCTCCCGGTCGAAAAGAAACACCTTTAACCTTGGCGTCATAATAAGCCTTCATTTTAGCCTTGGACTTAGCCTCATTGATGGCTGCTATCTCCCTTTCTGTTAATAAATCCAGGTTGATCCGCAGTTGCTCGTCGTTTGTAACGACATTAACCTCCGCCGTGCGAATGGTAGGCATTCCTATTTCTGCCGGTATAACAGCTTCGGTGTCGTAGGCCAATGTGAATGGAGTGTCCCCATTGGCTGTTTTGATCATGGTCATATGCGCCCATAGAACATGTGGTAGCTCGTCCGCCCATTTGGCACTTCGTTCCTCCAGGCGTGCCTTGATGCCGTTTCCCAAGCTTCTATTTGCTCGTTCCACAAGGCCATTTGTCTGTGGGTGCTTAATAGACGCGAAGCGCCGTTTCATATTCAATGATGCGCACCAGTCCTTGAATGGGTTATCCGCGAACTGTTTACCGTTGTCCGAGATGATTTCTCCTGGTAAGCCAAAACGGCACACAATGTTCTCCCAAACAAACTTTTTAACTTGTTTGCTTGTGATGGATTTGACTGCCTTAGCCTCTATCCATCGTGTAAAGTAGTCCATTGCAACAATCAAGAACTTAACTCCCCCCGCAGCTACAGGAAATGGTCCTTCGATGTCGATTCCCCACTTATAGAATGGCCATGGGGATGTAATAGGTGTAAGCTCCTGCTGCGGATGTCGCAGCACTGGTCTATGCACTTGGCAATCACTACACTTACGAATCATGTCGCGTGCGTCCCTATGCATGGTAGGCCAATAATATCCTGTACGTAGGGCTCGAGCTACGACGGATCGTGGACCTGCCTGCATGCCGCATAACCCTTCATGTATCTCACTGATCCCATAAGTGGCCTGACGTGGTCCAACACACCGCAACCACGACGGCAAGAAAGAGGGCTTATAAAGGATACCTTCTCGAAGCTCGAAGTGCTGCGCCTTCCTTCTGATGCGCCGTGCCGCTTTTTCGTCGTCCGGAAGGGTTTCATTAGTCAAATAGTTGACGATCGGGGTCATCCATGTAGGTCCATCCTCCTCAACTATAGTAGCGACCTCCCCTTCTGTTATAGACTTTTCCTTGAGTATTTCCACCAAGACTTGCTTGGACAAGTGGGTGAAACTTGTAGATGCAATCTTGCTAAGAGCGTCCGCCTTCTTGTTCTCACCTCTTGGTACCTACTTGATAGAAAACTTGCCGAAAGCCGCGATGAGTGACTTGACTTTCTCTAAGTATCGGACCATGTTATCCTCCTTAGCCACATATCCACATAGAATGTGGTTCGCGACAAGCCGTGAGTCCACGTAGGCCTCAAGGTTGCGGACTCCCATTCTAGCGGCGATTTTTAAACCCGCAATTAATGCTTCATATTCCGCCTCATTGTTGGTTGCTGTGAACTCAAAGCAAAGGGCGTAAGGAAACTCCATTCCTTCCGGATTCGTAAGGATGAGGCCAGCTCCTGACCCATCCGTACATGAAGATCCATCCATGAATACTACCCATGGTTCTGCTGGAGTTTCATCTTGTTTTACGATTGGTCCTTCTTCATCCGGCTTTTCTACCAAGAAATCCGCCAAGATTTGGCCTTTAACAGCCGTCCTTGGCCTATAAGATATGTTGTGTTCTCCCAATAAGATGCTCCACTTTTGTAGCCTACCTGCCACATCCGGTCTAGACATAACTTGTTTTATTGGTTGGTCCGTAATGACTACAATTGGATGCGCCTGAAAGTATCGGTGTAACCGTTTTGTAGCAAACCCCAGCGCCAAAACCAATTTTTCCATAGAGGAGTAATTCAACTCCGGCCCTTGTAATGTTCTACTTATGAAGTAGACCGGAGTTTACACCGTGTCCCTATCCGTCATGAGTACCGCACTTATTGCTCCATGCGTGGCTGATAGATACATAATGAGCTCCTACTTTGGTCGGGGAGCTACTAGCATGGGGAGAGATGCGAGGTGTTGCTTTAGTTGACCAAAGGCTTCCTCAGCTTCCTTTGTCCACCGATAGTCTCCCTTCTTCATGCACCTCTTGAGTGTTTTGAATAGGGGGAGTGACTTTTCTGCGGACTTCGATAAGAACCTATTTAGCCCGGCCAGCTTCCCATTTAAGGACTGCACCTCTTTCCGCGTCTGAGGGGATGGTAGCTGTATTACTGCGTCCGTTTTTTTGGGCAAGGTTTGATGCCATTTGGATCTATCATATATCCAAGTAACATTCCTTCTGTTGCCCCAAACGTGCATTTCTTTGGATTTAGCTTCATATTAATCCTCCTCAGTGTGTCGAACGTCTCTTGGACATCCCGGAGAAGTGCATCCTCCGTATGACTTTTTATGACTAAGTCATCCACATAGACCTCCAGGTTGCGGCCTATCTGTGAGTCAAACGCTTTGTCCAAAAGCCGCTGGTATGTAGCCCGGCGTTCTTTAGTCCAAACGGCATTTTTGTATAACAGTATACGCCCTGACTAGTGTGGAACGCCGTCTTTTCTGCGTCCTCTTCCGCCATCTGGATCTTGTGGTATCCTTTATATGCGTCTAAGAAGCACTTAAAGGTATATCCACATAGGGATTCCACATTCCAGTCGATCTCTGGTAACGGGTAACAATCCTGTGGACAAGCTTTGTTCAGATCCGTGAAATCCACGCACATGCGCCAGCTTCCGTCATGCTTTTTGACCATAACTGGGTTGGATAACCACTCATGGTAGTATACCTCGCGCATGATGTCTGCGTCCACTAGTTTCCGTACCTCATCCAGTATCACTTGGCTGCGTTCAGGTGCCTGTCCGCGCTTCTTTTGCTTGACGGGTGGGTATCCCTGGCGGATCTGAAGCCTATGTTCTGCTATCGCGCGTGGTACGCCCGTCATATGCTTGGGCTCCCATGCGAATACATCCAAGTTTGCCTTCAAAAGAGAGCACATGGCCCTTTTGCCGCTATCTGAGAGCGTTCCCCCTATGGATACCTCCTGTTTCGGATAATCAGGATGGATTTCCACCCCCCAATTGGGAGGTGGTGATCCATCCTTGGGTGGAACAGGTGGAACCGGTGTTGTAACAGTATGACACTCGGATGCTGGTATGATTGTGTTGTAAATGGTGATGATTCCTCCTTCCATAGGGAATTTGATCATTCCGTGTGCTGTGGAAGGTACCGCCTGTATGGCCAGAATACCTGGTCTGCCTATGATCCCATTGTATGGAGAATGTGAGCGTATCACCATAAAGTTCATCCACGCAGTGGTGGAGTGTTCCTCATTCCCAATGGTTACAAGCAGATGCAGCTGCCCTATCGGCCAGATGGTGTCTCCACTAAAACCAATGAGCGGCGCCGTGGTCGGTACCAATTGGCTTCTTATTTCTGGTCGTAACTGCACAAAACAGTGTTCGTACAGTACTTCTGCTGATGACCCTCCATCCACATACATGCGACGAACATTGTGTGTTCCAATGCTTATCTCAATAGTGAGAGGCGCATCAATCACATCGCTTGTTGTGATGGGAGGGGATGAGATTTCCCTGCCGCGGGAAAATTTTTGGCCAATTTTCTGCCTCGTGCGGCGTTGTCTGGATTGGATCATGTATATGGTCGAAGGTTTGTCCTTCTGGGGATCCTTCTTGTCATACTTCTTATTGTCTTTTCCATCCTTCCAATCCTTAACCAAATGCTTGAGTTTACCTGATTTGATCAGTGACTCAATGTGCTTCTTGAGCTGGATACACTCCTCCGTGCCATGGCCCTTGTCGTTATGGAACTCGCAGAAACGATTTCCTTGGCGACGGTCCAGCGGAGTCGTCATTGGGGGAGGCCTCGGAAAATTGGCCCCTTCCGTCAGCAAGATCTCCCGGTAGGACATCTTTAGAGGGGTAAACTTATCGTCCGGCCGTCCTCCTTTGTTTTGGCTCTTGTAATCTGAGCCCCTACTATTGTTCTGGTTGCTTTGGCCATCCGACCGTCTCCTGGACTGGTCGTTCGACCGGTAGCCATTTCCTTTTGAAGGGTAGGCCGCGGCGATCGCTGTTTCTCCCTCTATGAAGTTTCTAACCCTTTCCATGAGGTCGTCATACCTCTCTGGGCGCTTGTCATTGAGACGCCTGATTAATTCCCTATCTGTTATGGCATGCATATAGTCGGAAATTTTTAGGAGTTTCGGCATTGTCTTTGTGCGTGTGCACTCGTCATTGAAGCGCTCAGTGAAGGCTTCCGTAGATTCTCCCGACCGTTGTTTGACGGTTGCCAATGAAACAGGGTCCCTATTATACTTCTTCTGCTGAGTATAATTATTCTTGAACGCAGTGCGTAATTCAGTGAAGCTATCAATGCTTCGTGGAGGAAGTCCTTCGAACCAGTCGCGAGCATTGCCAATCAAGGTTGAATTGAACATCTGGCACCATATAGGCATGGGCCATCGCTTAATTTTCGCCTGCGTATCAAATATTTTGAGGTGATCGTCCGGATCACCCGTTCCATCATAAGTCTTGACACACGCCGGCATGCGACGTTTTGTGTCCTCGGAGTAATTCTGTATGCGGAGAGTAAAAGGATCTTCCTTGGGATCCGCCCATGGACGGGTGAGCCTAGGGTCACACCACGGTTGGGAAAGATCTTCTACTTCCGTCTCTTGGTAATAAGGACCGCGATAGTACTCCTCATCGTTTGGTGGCGGTGGAGGAGTACGCCTAGGCTAACGGCGCTTAGGCGGATGATCATCTGAATCCTCTCCTGATGGATCAGGATAAGGAGGCGGTGCCCCATCTCTGGGGCGAGGACCGCTCTTATGAGAAGAGCTAGGGGCCTTCTTCTCGATGTTCATCCTATCCCACACACTCGTGCGGCGATTGGCTCTGGTCAGTTCCTGATCCTGTCGTTCAGGTGAACCGTCGAACCTCTCCCCCTCGTCTCGAGATCGCACTAGTTCCTGCATGAGACGATCCCCTATGCGTTCGAACACATTCTTAGGTTGGGGAGTTTCCTCGAAGAGATTCCGCTCCTGAGGTCGGGTCCTTCTCTTCCTCTGATTTTGGGAAGAGGTGATTGGTCCGGTATTGCCAAAGTTGAGTCTAGATTAGAGGTCCCTCCCTAGATTCAACCTTGATGCAATCCCTGGGACGATCCTATCAAAGTTCTGCGTGAGAACTCGAGTGAGATCCTCCTTGCTGAGTGGTTGGACTTCTACTTCTTCCTCTATCGACGGTCGACGCGGCTCCTTGTTAGGGGGATTGGGCGCACTCCCTGGGTCAGGGTTTTCCAGGGTCGAAGTAGGTGGAGGAGTCATGGAGATCGTGCTCATCACCCCCATAGACTGAAAACCACTGCGGTTGTTTTGTCCGCCCGTTGGACGGCTAGGGGATTGATTGGGGATGAGTATCCCTTCCCCTTGGGACTTCCGATTTCCAGGATTTGTGTTCCTGGGGTTAGCTTGCGGATGCCCCTTCGTCATTGAGAGTTCAAGATGAGATTTTACTCTAGCTTAGTGTAATGGGCCCCACGGATGGCGCCAACTTGTTGATGCAAAAGTTGGGTGATCCTTGCTAGACCCGAATTAGACTTAATTCGGACTGGCTGGGCTCCGGCTCCTGCACCAAGTGAACTATATGGTTGGGATCCTGCACACTAAACAACACGCGTTAGACTTACCGTGGGAATGTTTCCCACGATTAGACTCCGGCGTGAGAGTAAGTAATCGGTTAGGGTTTATAGGAATCGGATGGAGTTGAGAGTGTATAGAACGTAATACCTTTGTGGAACCCTTGGGGGTTCCTTTTATAGGCAGTGAAACCCTAATGGGCTGTCACTGATACTTCGGCCCCAAGGAAAGGATAAGCACCAGAATTAAATTGATTGTTACCTTCCAACTATGGTGAGTGAATATCCTCTTCATTGGGGCATATCCTAATCATAGACAGAATATGATTCTGTCTAACCCTGTATCGGCCATGCCGGGCCGTGGGCCGCACATGTGTGTGCGGTTACTGTTCATCCAAGCCCATAAGCTCAAATGACATTATTCCCACCCATCTGTGATGGGCCGGATATGGGTAGTACCCGTGGGCCGGGTTCCTGACCCGGCTGGGGACTATACGTCATCAGGTTACCTCCCCTTTCACTCCACCAATTTATCCCATCTTACCCTTGGACACTATGCCTCCACCACCTCCTCCACCCTCTAACACTAATGCTCTTATTTTGTGCATTCCTACTCCCCTCTTCATGGGTGATCTTTACTTCTTTGGGTTCCTAGAAGCTCATGGTGCAAAATGCCCATGTTGTATCTATAATAACTACATCATTAAAAACCTAAGGTTGGAGATGCTTGGTCTTTATAGAAGGTTGCATGATTTCTTGCTTGCCTTTTTCTCCATGCCTCCTCCTAGGAGATGAATGATGGTTTTCAAAATAACATGATTTTTAAAGAAGGTCAAGCCAAAGAGGACTATGAATTCAAGACCTAGTTTTAGCTATCTTTGTAGTAGATAATTTTCTTTTTATTCCTTGTATTTCATTTCTTTTCCCTCATGATTTTCTCATGTGGATACTTTATGGATTTGGTTTTATGTGTTTTAATCTATGTGATCACATTAAACAAATTCAATTTATTTAAAATTGAACCTAAATCTATCACAAACTCTAAAAACTTGACTTAAAATTGGACCAAAACGTTATCTAAATATTTTGTCACCCTTTGTCAAGACATTCTTTGTGAATGTGTTGCTTTTATGCAACCCTAGCATACTCTAGTGCTAAAAGAGGTAAAAATCCAAGATTTGCAAAATTTTGAAAAAGTCTTATTTTTCTCCAAAACTTTTGAAAAACAAGGTTTGTAGTCCTCTAGACGCGGCTCCTTATCCCACAGGCGGCTCCATATCGATAAGGAACCGCGGGCTATATTAAGGAACTACGCACAGTAAAGCCGTTCTTGGCTTATTTTTGGTCTTTCTTCTTTGAGCACTGTCTTGGTTAAGATTCTTTGTTTACCCAATTTGGCTAAACATTCCCTAAAACCTTTTATTTTTATTTCAAATCTTTGCATTGTCTATTTTCTTTAAATTCTTCTCTTTTGGGAGTTTTTTCTTCATCCCTCATAATTCCTAATTCTTCCTTCCTAACCTTGACATTTCTTTGTCACAATCTTCTCAACCTAAAGCTTTCAAAGAAACCGAAAATCTCGGTTAAACCCGTTTGGATAAAAAGAACAAGAATCCTCATGATTCCTCTTCTCCAAAATCCTCCAAGAATTCCTCTTTCTCTTTGATTCAATATTAGAATGAGACTTACTCTATAAATCCAATTACCAGAGAAAAAGAAATTCTTCCACCACCACCAAAACCTTTCAACTCTCCTCAACTAAATGACCTATCTTCTTTCCCTAATCTCACTAGGCATTGTGAAAACATCTCTTATCCATTATCTCCCTCTCCACCAACCTCTAATTTTGATGGACCTCCCCCATCTAACAATTTTGTTTTACATCATGGTTCCTCGTGTTCTTGTTGTCGTTTTCAACAAATTGAACTTGCTTATATTTACGACAAGCTAAATTTTCTTGAATTCCTCCACACTCGACCTCCTCTCAAAGTTTTCTTTCCCGTGAACAAAAATTCGAATGATGCTTTGTCGTCTTTCTTTTCCAACTAAGGCACATTTTGTACTTTAGTTGTTTGAGTCAATAAAACTTAAGCAATCTTTGAAGATTATCACTATTAGAGTAGTTTATGCTTTGTGATTTATTTTTAATATTTTTCTTTAAATATTCATATTGTGTGTATGAATAGTTTTCTTGTATGTTATTTCATATTTGTGTAATATGAATGTTATGTGTGTTATCTTTTCCACTGATTCTATTTCACATATTTGTTAAAGAGTTGATCATGGTTAAAACTTAAAATTAACTATGGGTGATTCCATAAATTCTAACTTTTAACCCCTTGAGACTTTAAATCATCTTTGATTGGTTTGGATGTTTCTTTTCTTCCTTTATTCCACCAACTGAACTATGATGTTGTCAATACACACTCTTTGGACATACTTAGCAAATGCTTGTTTCTAATTTGAGATTTCTTTCCCTTCTCCCTCTCAAGTTAGTTAGTAGGTAGTGCACATACATACATTGGTGTTTCTTTTCTTTCTTCTAACCTTTGTGTAGCATGTCACCTTAGCTCATTTACTTGGTGCCCCAAGCAAGGGGGAGTAAGCACCAAGGAGGAGCTACTAGCAAAGTCCGGTTCTTTTCTTCTTCAAAGACTTGTGCTACCCTTTTTGCTTCGACAAAGGGGGAGAAATGATAGTGATAAACTCGTTAATAATTCTAATAAACATATATTTTACGTAAATGAGTTTATAGTTTGTCGTAATCAAAAAAGGGGAGATTGTTAATACAAAGCAATGCCTAAAAACATTGTTATTGTTAATTAATCTTTCTTAGTTTTAATCACGACAAATTACAAAGACATTTATTGTCAAACACGATCATAAAACGAATTATCTAACAAACATTATCATCAAGGTAATAATCATTACACTAACATATCTTATTCATGCTTAGTGATCATAAAAGTAATTAGCCTTAAAACTCACTTTTGTCAATTGTAACAAAAGATTTTTAATAAACTTTATTTTTAAGAAAATGTTTTATTAAAATGAAAATGTAAATTTGAATATGGCATATTCCAAATGCCATAAGAATATCCTTTGAAGGTTTAAACAGCCTCAGATATTTCAAATTCACTAAAAGACAAAAAGGAGCAGAGTCTACTACCCGCGGTTCCTTAAGTGCCTACGCGGTTCCCTATCGATAAGGAACCGCCTGGGTAGATAAGGAACCGCCCCCAGATAGTCGTTGGCATTTGTCTTCTATAAATAGTGGATCAAATCTGCATTCTCATTAACCCTTTTTGGACATCTCTTTCAGCCTTCTTTCTCCTATCTAATCCTAGTCATTTGGAAATGATCACTTAATGTGTTAGTATGTTACTCATGATTATCCTCTTGTTCTCATTCTTTACCTTGTCCAAAGAGAATATCACTCACACACATGTGATGTGATTAAAGATGAAGCATTGATGAAGATCACCTTCTCCTAAAGATCTAGTCATGTTCATCATTTGTTTATTTGTGTCTTGTGTATATCCAATGTATTTGTGAATACTTGGACTAGTTGTGTTCATCCAAGCTATATGTGAATACTTGGATTAAAGTTGTGTAAATCCATTGCACATGTGTGAGCTTGGATTTGTGTTGTGTAGATCCAAGCTACATCTGTGTACATGGATATGTTTAGTTGAGTTGTAATTAGTTGTGTGAGTTCTCATTAAACAATAAAGTGATGTGGTTGTGTCTTGTGAGTTCTCACTAAACTATAAAGTGATATGTAGTTGTGTTGTGTGAAGTTCTCTCTTAGCTTCAAAGTGAAGAGTCGTGAATATTGGTTCTAGCTTTGGATTAGAACTCGACATCTAGCCTTGTATTGGAAAATGGTGAAGTAGGCAACGTTGTGAAGATTGGTTCTAGCTTTGGATTAGAACTCGACATCTAGCCTTGTGTCGTAAAATGGTGAAGTGAGCGACGTTGTGTAGATTGGTCCTAGCTAAGATTAGGTCTCGACATTTAGCTTAGTGTCAGAAAATAATTTAAGCGACGTTGTAAGGTTTTCTCCGCCAAGAAGGGAGCTTGTGGATATAGTGGAAATCTCGAGTAAGGTGTACTCGAGGAGTGGAGTAGGAACGAGGAGAGAGCCTCGTTGTCGAACCACTATAAATCTTGGTGTCTTCCTACTAGGTTGTTTATTTCCTTACTCATTACTTATATTCATTATCATTATACTTAATACACATTGTTAATGCATTAGAATTGAACTAATCATTATGCAACTAGCTTTCAAGTAAAAGATAGTTTTGTGCACTCACCTAATTGAAAGGAATTTTAAATAGGAGATAAACCAATGAGAAACTATTCAACCCCCCTTCTAGTTTCTACACAATTTAATATGAATAAGGTCGATTTAAAATGGTCGGTTTAATAAGGTTAGGGTGACAACATTATAGTTTAGTAATGGGTTAGGGTTTATGGTTTAGGGTTGGGGTTTATGGTTTGGGGTTTAAGGTATAGGGTTGAGGGGTAAGGTTTAGGATTTATAGTTTAGGGTTTATGGTTTAGGGTTAATGAAGTGGTTTATGTTTAGGGTTTATAGTTTAAATTAAGTTTATGTTTTAGGGTTAATTAATGTTGTTTAAAGTTTATGATTTAGGGTTTATATAGGGTATATTGCTTTAGGTTTAGGTTGTATGGTTTAGACTTTAGGTTTAGGTTCTATGGTTTAGACTATATGGTTATGGTTTAAGGTTTAGCATTTATTGTTTAATTAGCTATTGTTTCTGGTTTAAGGTTTAATTAGGATTTATGGTTTAATTAGCTATGGTTTGTGGTTTAAAGATTAATTATGATTTAAGGTTTATAGCTTAAGGTTAAATGGTTTAAGGTGTATGATATAGTGTTCAGGCTGCACTGGTTTAAGATTTAGGGTTTAGGGTTTAATGTTCATTGGTTTATGGTTTAAGGTTTAGGATTTATGGTTTAATTAGCTAGTGTTTGTGGTTTAATGGTTAAATAGGATTTTAAGGTTAAATGGTTTAAGGTGTATAATATAGTGTTTAGGGTGCATTGGTTTAAGGTTTAGGGCTTAGGGTTTAGGGTTTAAGGTTCATTGGTTTATGGTTTAATTAGCTAGGGTTTGTGTTTTAAGAGTTAAATAGGATTTAAGGTTAAATGGTTTAAGGTGTATGATTTAGTGTTTAGGGTACATTGGTTTAAGGTTTAGGGCTTAGGGTTTAGGGTTTAAGGTTCATTGGTTTATGGTTTAAGGTTTATGATTTATGGTTTAATTAGCTAGGGTTTGTGGTTTAAGGGTTAAATAGAATTTAATGTTTATAGGTTTAAGGTGTATGATATAGTGTTTAGGGTGCATTGGTTTAAGGTTTAGGGCTTAGGGTTTAAGGTTTATTGGTTTATGGTTTAAGGTTTATGATTTATGGTTTAATTAGCCAGGGTTTGTGGTTTAAGGGTTAAATAGGATTTAAGGTTTATATGTATCGGTTTATGATTTAGTGTTTAGGGTTCATTGGTTTAAGGTTTAGGGCTTTGGGTTTAGGGTTTATTTGTTTAAGGTTTAATGTTTAGGAGTTAGGGTTTAAGGTTTAGGGTTTATTGAGGTTTAATGTTTAGGGTTTAATGTTTAAGGCTTAGGGTTTATGGTATGTAGGATTATGATTTATGGTTTAATTAGGGTTTATGGTTTAAGGGTTATATGGTTTAGGGTTAAATTGTTTAAGGTTTAGGTTTTAAAATAAGTCAGATAACAAATTACTCATCGTTTATGTTACATTCAGACGTGGTCTTGGTGAAATAAGTCATAAAACCGTTTAAGCACCGACCTCTTAAAAGGGGCCTAAAATGTTTGCATATCTTATTCATATATTACTTATTTAAAACATAATCAATGTATTTTCATTGAGATAATTTTTATCAAGTTTTATATACTTCGTCTTTCATAATAATTGTATGTTGTTGACTTTTTTTTCTAAATTTTGATACTTTCACTTTTAACATATTTGTTTATGTTATATGATTACCTGATAATACGACTCCACCGCATTGGCCCGTTTAAACTACTAATTCCTTAAATATACTTCATGCATTATATTAATTTTGTAATAGATATAAACCACAAAATGTAAGCTTATGACACATAAGCCCATCTCGACTTATATATATTTAATAAATCATAAATAACATATTTATAAAAGGGTAAAAGTCATAAATACACAAATACTTATAATGGTCTATTGTACCCAATAGACTTTTTTATGTGTGATATTCCTATTTGAACAGAAATATAAAGTTGGACTTTTTTTAATGACTAGATATAACCGGTTATATTTCTTTTGGGGGAAAAGAACACTTATAATGATCAACTGACCCACCAGAAATCATAATCATCTTTTACCCTTCGCTAGTAAGAACAAGAACCCTAAAAAAAATTAATTCCACCGTCAAATTTGTTGAACAGGTTTGTGCTTTTATACATGATGTTTGTATTATTATTTTTGATGTTATCTACAATCAACATTTGTTTTCCCTTTTTTTGGAATCAAAGAACAATAACATTATTAGGGTTTAGACATTAATTGGATAAACATAATTGAACCCCATTTATATTGATTATGACGATTTATGTTATTTCTTGCATATTTTGATTGCTTAGTTATGTTCATGGCAGTTTGATTTTATTTGGATCCCATTTGCATAGAATCACTCTGTTTAATCTGTTTAAAAATCATAAAATGGGTGTTTCAGATTGATAGGGTTTTTTGGGGTTTGAGTGACAACAAATCCCAAGACTAGACCTTGAACACTTGTTTTTTTGTGGTTATAAGTGTTATCAAGTTTTAGTTTTAAGTATTTAAGTCCCAATTTCTTTATGCAAGATTCACTAAAATCTGCCTGTTTCAGTTATTAGGTTCTAAAATCTTTGATTTTGTGTTTGAGTCCTTGATATTTTTTTATCAGTTAGTCCATTTGTTAGTTTAGGGTTGTGGTCTGTTTATTTACATGATATGTTAGTCATAAAAATCACCAAAGTGGCATAAAAATCTACAACCCCTTGTTTTCTATGAAAATTGGTTCCAACTCCTAACACCACTTATCCATATCCCTTTACACTTTCAATCCCTAACATCTATATCTAGATATAAAAAATGACAAAAAAAGGTTGAAGTGATTGAGTTGAGTGACTCTAGCTGCGAAGATGTGTTTTGTCCTAGTGGAGATGTTGGGTGGTTCGAAAAGGGGTGTGAAGGATCTTCAAAGCACCATGCACTTCCTCCCATTGGATCAGCCAAAAGGTCTAGGCCTGCTGTTACGGCTGCTGTTGTTGAAAGGTTTAAGATTGGGAATATTCCAAAGGAGGTGCTGCAATCATATGGCTATGTTGATTTAGCTGAGTATTATGTTGATTCACAATACTAGGAGACTTGGGATGAAGATGAAGGTAGTCCATTTGCTGATTCCTATTATGATGAGACAGATGAGGCTGATGAAGACAACATTGACTCACTTGAGTTCTATGAAGACACCCTAAAAGTGAAAGCCAAAACCCAAAAGAAAACAGGTCCTAATGTGAACTATGTCCTCAAAAACATTGTGAAAAGCCTTACCCCTATTTACAATGATGTTCTTTGTCTTGGTAACAAAACAACTTGGAAACAAATTGTGGAAAAAATAGGGAAGAGGCCGGCTGGTTCCAACGGGAAGGGGAAGGCAAAGGCCTGATGTTTTTTACATTTCTAGTATTGTCTAACTTTATGCATTTTCCTATGATGTAAATTTTTTTTTGGAAAAATCATATGATGTAACTGCTTGAAACAATGATTGACCACAGATGATGTAGTGGTCAATAAATTTTGCTAACAAAATGAATTTCAAGTTAATCTATGTTTTTTTACAGCTTGGCATTCTGACTATTACCTTATTTATAACATATAAATAAAGTCATTAACATAAAAAAATATAAAAATACGAATTTTAAACCCAACGTATACTTATTTAAGCTCTAATTCAAGTCCCGCGATCAACCCCTTGCGCCACACACCCCTAGATGCATTCAGATAATAAATTACTAACATTTTCGGGTCAAATTTTAACACTTTGACTTCAAACTTTTATTGAGTGAAATTTAAAACATGCCACCATATTTTTAATTTGTTGAAAATTAAAACTTTGCCTCCAAAATGTTATTTAGTGAACATTGAAATTAACTCCCAAAAATTTTAAACTCATCCCATATTTTTTTTCATCCCTCATTCTCCAGCCATCAATAACATCAACAACTATTCTGTCCGGCCTTCTATACCAGTTTTAATTTTATTACTTTATAAATAAGGTAATGTTTTTATTAGAATTACAATTTGTAGTGTTCATATGCATTTTTTTAGATAATTAATATATATGTGATTGGATTTTGGGGTTTTATATTATGCGTTATTGATTCATGCTATGTGCCTTAAACCTTTAAGAATGTTTTATCTTGGATATGATATATTGGTTTATTTTGTGATTTTTAGGATATATATGATACGATTTATCCTCAAAACTACGATGGAAAAGTCTTGGATAGGAAGTAATAGGACTAATAAAGAATATTTTGACGGAGTAGAAGCGTTTATTGAATATGCCAAAAAAAGCGCAAGTGGAGATTAACCGCCACCCAGAAAGTCATAATGGACCACTTACAATTCTATGTCCCTGTAACAGCTGCTTAAACCACATAGAGGGTATAGTAGAATCAGTAGGATTCCATTTATTCAGACATGGGTTTAATCCAAAGTACACAAATTGGATAAAACATGGAGAAAAGGACGAGCAATCATCAAATACCTAAATATTAGTTGATGATACAACATAGTATGTTGACAAAACGGATGTCGACACGGATTCTGGTTCAGAAATTCAAACAGATGGCCGAGCAACAGTAGAGATGGTTAACGCTACAAAAGATGGTTTTGATTAGGATGACATTGCCAAGTTTCAACAACTAGTAGTAGACGCGGAGAAGCCACTTTATGAAGGATGTCCCGACTTCACAAAGTTGTCTGCAATAGTTGAACTTCTCAACTTGAAGCGTAAGTATGGAGCTTGTGATAAGTTCTTTACTGAATTACTTGGTTTGATTAAAAAGATGCTACCTGCTGGTAACGAACTAGTTGAAAGAACTTATCAGGCCAAAAAAATGATGCGATTGATGGGACCAGGATACAAAAAGATACATGTATATATCAACAACTGCATGATTTACTTGAAAACTAACTCAAATTTGACTGCTTGCTCAACATGTGGGACAACAAGATGGAAGGTCGACAATAAGACAAAGAAAGTTTACGAAAATATTCCAGCCAAAGTGATGTGGTATTTCCCAATTATACCAAGACTAAAACGATTCTTTAAGATACCAAGTATTACGGAAAACATGAGATGGCACGCAACAAGGAGGATAACATATGGTGTTTTATGTCACCCTGCAGATTCACAGGCATGGCGTACCATAGATGAAAAATTCCCCCAAATTGCAAAAGATCCAAGAAATATACGGATAGGAATATCGGTTGATGGGGTTGACATCAACTCAGGTAATTGGCATCACAGTCTATGGCCAGTTTTGTCTGTCATATACAACCTTCCTCCATTGTTGTGTATGAAACGAAAGTTTATCACGCTTTCGACCCTTATATCGGGATACCCGGGGAATGATATTGATGTTTTATTAGAACCGTTAGTTGATGATATTTATACCTTATTTGAAGATGGTGTTGATACATTTGATGCGTCAACGAAACAAAACTTTAAGCTTCGTTCCGTTGTGTTATGGATGATAAATGATTATCCAGCACTGGGTATATTATGTGGCTGCCCATACAGTGGATTCAATGGTTGCGTGGTATGTGGGAAAGATACACATTGTGTAAGACTTTCGGCCTCAGCCAAGCAAAGTTATGCTGGTAATAAACGATATCTACCATACACCCATCCATTCAGAAAGCAAAGGAAATCGTTTAATGGACAACAAGAACTTGAACGTGCTCCAGTACCGAAGACAGGGGAAGAAATATACAACGAAGTTCAACATATTCAAATTAAGTGGGGAAAAGTAAAGAAAACTAACAATAACGCATCGGGAAACCAGGAAGATACAAGAGGCAGAGGTGGGAAAATTCAAAAGAACAAAACAACAGCAACAAAAGACGAGGGTAGTTCAAGCGAACCCACTGAATCGTATTGGAATAAATTTAACATTTGGTATCGAAGGCTAAGGTATTGGAGGCATAATCTTGTTCCACATTGTATTGACTTTATGCATGTAGAAAAAAATGTCAGGGAGAGTTTTGTTGGAACTTTGCTAAATGTTCCTGGGAAGACGAAAGATGGATTGAAGGCACGATTGGATCTGGAAGCTTTGGGTATAAAACCTGAGCTTTTTGTTAGGATAGAAGAAGACAAAACAACACTACCTCCAACAGGCTACATATTAACTAATGCTGAAAAAGACAAATATTGTTCAAATTTTGCTAGTTTGGTCAACCTAAAGGAAAGGAAGCTCATTGGCCTTAAGTCACATGACTATCACATGTTGATGCAAGAGCTTTTACCAATTGCAATACGTTCAATCATGCACGCACCCACACGATATGCTATTATCAGGTTTTGCTTTTTCTTTAAATCTATATGTAGAAAAGAAATCAAATTGGAAGAACTAGATGCGATGCAACAAGAACTAGTTGTGACACTGTGCCTACTTGAGAAGCTCTTTCCTCCGTCATATTTTGATATTATGATACACGTGACTGTGCACCTAACTAGAGAGGTAAGATGGTGTGGTCCCATATGCTTTTGGTGGATGTACCCATTTGAAAGATGTATGAAGGTTATTAAAAATCATGTTAGAAACAGAAACAGACCAGAGGGATGCATTACCAAGGAGACCATTACGGAAGAAACAATAGAGTTTTTTAGCGAGTATCATAAAACAATGAAATATGTTGGTTTCCCACCTGATAAAGATATAACCAATGAAAATGAGAACGGAATGCCATTTTCGGCCGACACACCATTCGAAATGAATGGGGAACTATTTGCAAAAGCTCATTTGTATGTACTACAAAATACAGATGAAATTTTACCCTATATCGAGTAAGTATTACTAACACATGTATATTTCATTGATATAAATATTCTAAAAACAAAAAAAAATAATCAAATAAATTGTTTCGTTTCAGGCGACACAAGAATTATTTGAAAAAAAATAACCCGGGTAAACGAATAGCATTGCTGGAGGCTGAGCATTGTAAAACTTTTGCTAAGTGGTTACATGATGAGGTAATTACTTGTATGATGTTTATAACTATTTGTTTGTTGCTAAATATTAGTTAACTTAACACAAAAACCAATACTAGTAGAAGAGTATAATAAATAAACACTTACAACGTAATGAGGCCATCTCCAACTCTCAGTAGAAATTAGAAGCATTGTCATTAGCTAGGAAGAGGTCCTCCAGCACACCATTTCTTTATCTGAAACACTATTCTTTAACTGTTGAAATTCAGGTTTTGAGAGAGTTAGCAATATCAAAATATAGTGTATCATATATTGTTAGGTGGATATCATTTGGACTACGCGCCACCGTAGTGAAATACGATGCATATAACATCAATGGGTATACATTTCGTAAGAAAATAAATGATGGCAAAGTTCACCAGAACAGTGGGGTTTGTGTTGAGGTAGAAGATACTCATATATCCAAAGAAGTTGCAACAAAAAAAACTATTTTATTATGGGGTTTTACAAGAGATATGGTTACTAGATTACCGTTTCAAGAGAATTCCTCTTTTCAAGTGCGATTGGGTTAATCACAAGAATAAAGCGGTCAAAATAGATAAACTTCTTGGTTATAAATTGGTAGACCTGAATAACTTAGGCCACAAGGCTGATCCGTTCATATTTGGCTCACAAGCAGGACAAGTGTTTTATGTCCAAGACCAGGTACAAAAAAATATGTCTATTGTCTTCAGGATACCTAGCAAGAATTACAAAGATACATATGACGAAGTCGATGAGGAATTTAGTACAGTCATTCACCAGAACAATTATAACACTTTTCTAGGTGTACATGTAGGTGATGATTCACACAGTGACTACTATCGAGCCGACGGTGAAGGAGTTGTCATACGAAAAACCAAGTGAAGCTTGTCATGCTCATGTTGGCACAATCGGCCTTTTTATCGTATTTAACTTGATCTTTTAGAGGATAGGAATATCTGAATTCTAGTACTTGTTTAAGGATTTATATTGGTGTGCATATCACACATTTAATCTTTCGTTTTTTCTGTAAAAACACTTGTAATCTCTTTTATTTGAATATAAATTTTCTTTAACATTCAGTGGTTCTTTTAATTATATTTTTATGAAATTTAGATTTCAGTTGTGTCCTGCTGATATAGCTAATTACATGTAAGTTTTCATAATCCGTCATATTGAATTTTGTCATACTAGTGAAACTTTGTGTTCAAAAAGAGTGTTCAAATTGGTGAGTTGAGTTACATATCTGTTTATATAGCTAGTGACATACTACATAGTATTTTTACTCTATATATGTGTTTGAAGTGTCCATATAAGTTTTCATAATATGTCATAGTGAATTCTATCGTAATTGTGAAGTATGTGTTCGAATATAGTGTTCAATTTGGTGATTTGAGTTGCAATTACTGAACTGCACAATGTACATATAGCTATTGCATCAGTTTGTAAGGCTGGTGTGGATGTACATCAGCCTAGGTATAACATTCGACTCCACTAGTCATTTGGCTTATGAATGTTTATTTTATTGATAATCCAGCTTATTTAAGTCTTTTGTTACTCACCTTTATATTTCAGGTTGGTTGCATGCCATGAAATTGCTTAAAGTTCATTATTCCATTGTAAATTTGATATCCTGCTCAACATAAGGGGTGCTGGGACTGTAGGTTTAAGCTTATTGACAACATGATTTAAACCTCATATTGCCTGCACACCTAGGGTTTAGTTACAATAGGTTATAGTTGGTTTTAATTTTAGTCTTTATTCACAAATTTTGTGATTAGCATGTATTGCAAAAATCTACTCATTACTAAAGTACATTATGTATATATAGCTATTGACATAATGAGTATAAGGTTGTGTCTGCAAGAGTATAAGTTTGTGTCTGCAAGAAGTTTGAATAATCTATAATACAGAAGTTTTTCATACTTGTCAAGTTTGTGCCCAAATTCATACTTAAATCAGTTCATGTACCTTCTTTACTTTCATACACACAACACATTCTACTATCTTAACCCCAAAAAATTACAACAGATACTGATATTAAGCATAACTATAAGTTAAAGATCAATTTAAGATGTAATAACCAATTAAGATAAACACAATAGCAGGCTATTCAACCAAATTAAACATAAATGTCATTACATTACCATTAGACCACCATATTACATATGTAGTTAAACAAAACATAGATACACAGTACATTAACTTAAACAAAATAAATGGATTAGACACGACATACCCAAACTGCATATTGATGGTAAAAAAACAACACAAACATATGTGCCCATGCACAACAATCATCAAACATTTTCTTCTTCTGGTGGTGGAACTATTTCCATTGAAGTGGACCAAGATTTCAACTCATCGACACCTTCAAGTTGTTCCTAGACAATCTTGTTCAAACGAAAAAGTTTCAACTCCAACCTCTTCTTTGAATCCGTAAAAGCTTCAATAGACTCCTCCCATTCAGCAGCTGGATGCTTGGTCTTCATTTCAGCAAGTGTAGTACGAACCCTTTTTAGGCTTATGTTAACTGGTTCAATCAAATCCCGGATATCATTAGTAAAAGCCTTCTCTTCAATAATCTGTTGCTCCAAGTAGACCCTCATGGCATACGAAATATGTGCACCACCAGTGAGTTGCATAATCTCGTCTAACACAGGGGTGGCATTTGCATCAGAAGTACTTCCTTGAGAATCTGCCATGGATCGATCTGTTAATTGAAAGAAAAAAGTGTTTTTGATTTGGGGAAGATGATCGGTAGTTGGTGATGTTATAGATTATGTAACCATAGGCAGGGTATTTATACAACCCATAACGACCACAATTTTTTATCGGGGCAAATGAAGAGTTGCAAACCATAATGGCAAATAGTCTGAACTCAATGCATGCAGGGAGTACCAAGGAAGCTTCGACACACACTCATAAATGAGTGTGACAAATTTTTTTTGATGAGCTTAGTTAGTCACATAAAAAAATACTTGTTGAGACAAACTATTATTTTATGGGCTTAGTTAGTCACATAGAAAATTACTTGTCGTGACTATGTGTAGTGACTTTAGTCATACAAACACTTAAAAATGTGACTCATATCAAGATTAGTGAAAATTGATATTACATTTGGTTCTAAACATTTGTCACATGAATATTTTACTGTGTGGCGTTTTCAATGTGTTGGTCACATATCATCCTATTATAATGTGACCATAAATATAATTTAGTTACACATTGCTTAAATGTTATGACTATTGCTAAATTTATAGTCACATAATTATTTGATGATTTAGTGTGATCATTTACTATATTTGATCATAGTCTTCAAGTAATTGTAAAACATTTGTCACATTTCAATAAATATAGTGGCAAATGTTTCAATACCTACTTTCAATTTGCCACACACACAAAATTCATGTGTGGTTAACATTTAACAAAATATACTAGTCACATTAAAATAATGTGTGTGACAACCTTGTTTATCAATTTGTCACTTGTAAAATAAGTCTATGTACCATATATGATTTTTGGTCACATTCAATGTGTGTATGACAAATATATAGGTATAATTTGACTACTACTTGAACCAGACTTTGATTCGATAGCACTCTCAAATTATTAAGTGACTAACGACTCATCCAAAAAACATTTGTTAGCCCTAGTCACGTAAATATTCATATGTGTGACAAACAAAATACAAAATGGTCATACAAATTGACTTCATGTGTGACTATTTATTTATGACTGGCGAATTCAGTCACAAAAAAAAATGATTTGTGACTACACGAAACTCGGTATGTGTGACCGAAACCCATTTTTGTACTAGTGTACTTCATACTTCGAATCTTGGAAGACGTTCATGAAATAATGGTCTTCTCTTCATACATGGAATTTCTTCAAACTTGGACCACGACTTCATCATTTTTCTTCAATCTTTATTTGGGATTTTGATATACAACGATCCGCCTCCTTTTCGGACTTGGATATATTTATCCTCATACCTTGTTAGGGTCTTTTGGGATAGACTTCTCCATGATCTTTAGGGGAGTATATTTCTTCTCGTCGTGTGTCTCGATCCTTCATATTGATTTTGGAATAATGATACTTCACATCATCTTGGATCTTTAGCAACAAAATAGAGTTCCTCATGCCTTGTTAGGGCCTTTTTGGAACATTGTCAATCTTTGCATCCCTCTTCAATAAATTATGCCTTGGATATGAACTCTATTCGAACACGAGCAACTTTTAAACGATCTTGGGCTAGAAGCTAAGTAATCTTTTAAATCGTACGACCTTACTTATTTCATTTATTTAAACAATGTCGTGGGGAGAATAAGCTAATAATTACTACACATGAGATCGTGAAAGATTACGTAACTTATAATTAACTCTATCATTTCTCGTCCTCATTTAAGAGAATTAGCCTAAAAAGTTAAGGAATCGAAGCTAAGTGCTCAACACGCACGGTCGAGTCAAAAATTACTCTTATTCTCACCATCGGAAAATTTACATTCGTGTCTTAAACACTTATGAAAAACAAGAAAAATTTTAAAATTTGGCCATTTTTAGCCTTATTTTGCAACAAAACGATAAACAAAAAGATAAACTTTGGAAAGCGTGAAGGTTTGGCAAGGAATGTATCTATTCAACCCTTAATACTAAAGTTAAACATTGTCCTCAATGCTTCGAGTCTAGGGGTGAAATACACCCATACAAGAGACGAAGTTGAATGCCTAATCTAGCATGGAAAGGATGGAACCATTAAATCTTAGCCGTTTATGAAGTGTGCTAAAAGACCTAAGGTTAGAACATCAAAGGATATATCATTTGGATATAGAGAAATTGTTCAAAGCAAACGATCGAGTGCTCACGTAAAACGAACACAAGAGGCTCCAATCGTGAAGATGATGATCTAAGATTACACAATCACAAACAACCACGTAAACAACGAGTTGGAAGGGCACAAATCCCCTCATTAGGTTAACTAAAAAGAAATAATATTTACAAGGATAAGCATGATAATTCCCCCACGAGGCACCTTGTTTTTGATAACCGAGTCAAAAGCTCGACTCAAATCCCCATAAATGTGATCATTTAGGGATTATCTTGGTTCGGTAATTTTTAGTGGGACTTACATGTAATCAAGGCCCAAAAGCAACCGTGAATAAAGGCAAAGCCTTTATACCGGGGTCAAAGATCGGATCCTCACATTTTGTGGAAAATGATAAAGGCAAAGCCGGAGGATACGTTTTGTAAGGAAGAAAACTCCTTACAACATACTCGAAGTACGTTGGGTCATCAAATCCGAGGGGGTGGGTAGGCTCACTCTGAAACAAGGGTAAATCATGCAAAATAGGAGTTTCAAAGTCTCCCCCCGGATCGAAGGCAAAACCCTTATTAAAATCCTCATTCTCATCGAGAGTCGGGCCATTGGTGAACTCCTCGAGAATGGAAACGTCACAAGTAGAAGGAGAAGTCTCATCCGTATCAGACTCCGGGAGGGTGACTAGCAAATCCGGCTCATCGAGTTTAGGATCCTTAGAATCCTCACTCTCGATGTCCTCAAACGTCTCAACAAAGAGAGGATTTACGTCACCAAAAATGAACGCGTCATCAAATTCGAATAAAGGGTTCGTAAAGATTTTAAAATCGTTGTTCTGAACGTCCTCGTCGATTAGTGACCCGTCATCACTAGCGGAAAAATCATCGTCATTGAAAAGCGGGTTCGAAAAATTCGTTGATTCTCTCCCCGAAGTGTCAATGGCAGAGACATCATCACATGATACAGAATCACACTCACTATCGTGATTTGCCTCGTTAGAATCTTCGTGGAAAAATTCATCGAGAGAAAAATCACTTACCTCATCTTCGGAGAAAATCGTAGGCTCACTTTGGATTGGAATAGGGATCTCGACACTAGGATTAGTGGTAAGATTCGTCTCCCCCATGCTTAGAGAGGCATTGATTTCCGTAGTTGTAATAGGATTAGTTTTTCCATGATAAGGGTCGAGATTGAAAACATCGATATCATCATCGTCGTATGGGTAATCATATGGAATCACAAGAGATGTAGAGGCATAAGTACTTAATCTAGACGCTTGCTCTTGTTGCTCTTCCATTTCTCTCTTCCCTTATACTTCTAAAAATGTCCCTCACACCTTGCAAGAGTTCTTCTCCATGGTCTTGTAAGAAAGCGGCAAAGGAATTTTGTCTCTCACTACTTGACTCATAAGAATTTTGGTGTTCGAGATCGTATGGTGGGGCCTCAAAATTATCAAAATCGGAATTATAATTGGGTTCATCATAATCCATTGGTTGGCAAGAATAAGTATCATGAGGCCCCCCACAATTGTTGCAACACGGATTTTGAGAAAAATCTGGTTCGTTGTATTAGTAACCATCCCGATTGTTATAATCGTAACTCATACCATGTGATTCATCAAAACCAGAAAATTGGTTGTCGAAAGACGTATTTTGGTTCATCGGTTGACAATCGTACACATAGTGAGGTTCGTTTCCACAATTTTCGCACGACGGTGGGTATTGCGAAGATTGATCAACGAAATTCGGATTCGGCTCGTGATTATGACGATTTGGGTATTGAATTGGACACTCATAGTGCCAATGGGAAGGGCTTCCACAATATAGGCAATGTAGGTGACGTTCTTCATTAGAAGCATACAAACAAATGGTCGGATTACACGATGAACAAGATCTAAAGTCTACATAGTCGATATAATCTCCACACCTTTCGCATATACACCATGGACATAATACAGAACCAAACAATCGTCTCTCGCAACCTAGGCAATGAAAATCCATGAAGAATTAAAATTTAGAGGGGTTGAGAAAAAGAATTATGAAAATAGAGGGAAATATTGAAGAATCTTTTTGTGTTTTTTGTTTTTCAAATTTTTTTTAGATTTTTTGTGTATTACGTAGAAGTTAATCTACAAAAATTATCCACTAATCAAAGGTCTCGATTAATGAATCCAAGAGGAATGAAGGTAATTACGTGAAGTAAAAACCCTCGTCGACTTTGAAACGTTGGCGGAAACGTTTCGAGGTTCAATAATTAAAAATCACAAAAATAGATTAATAATTCTTGATGTGGCAAACCCTTAATTAATCGTCACTTTCAAAATATGCACAAGCGAGCAGAGAAAACGAGGCGGCTCGAAGCACTTAAGAGCCTTTTTTCATTAGGTCGTGAAATACAACCGCCTTATACCCACCTTATAGTTTATATTTATCGAGATTAAACCAATTAAGATTATTTATCTATTTTGCCTTTGACTTTCATTTGAATTCGATACACTCGATAATGACCGGAACGCCCACTATCGAGGGCCGATTTCTCGCGTATTTGGATAATTATTGTGTATTAGTTGTTCTACGTAAATACAATATATTATGCACAATAAAAACAAGAAAACGATTTTGTGTTAATAGATTTCTATTTAACACGTATTATTTGTATGACTAATAGTATAGAAAAATAAAAAGAAATATTTACGATAAAAACGTAAACACTCAAATAAACATAATAAATAAATATGGCTAAACACACCTCCCCGGCAGCGGCGCTATTTTGATATTGTAAAATTAGACACTTGCTTTAGGAAAAACAAGCACTAATAATGCGGGTATATTAAGTATCACGTTTTGTGAAAAACGCGAATACTCGTCGTTGAGTTTGTTCTCGAGGAGGTATGGTGTTTAGCCAATAATAATTATACATTATTTAATCGAGTTATTACACTTTTGGAAAGAAGGAAAGAAAAGAAAACGAGATCGGACTACGCTCAAAACGGACGAAAACGCGCGAACGTACGAACATAAAAACGCGACCCAACGAAAAATTTCACCTAAAAAATAATTAAAAAGTCCTAAAAATCCTAATTAAAAATAAAATATAAACTAAAAACATTTGAAAGTGCTTAAATTATTTTATATTAATATTTAAAGTTACATAAAGATCCTAAAAAATAAATTAACTAAGAAAAGAACAAAATTCAAACTTTATTAGTTGCAAACCTAGTTGTAACTATTTAAAAACTAAAAATATTTTTTTGAAAATTTTTCTAAAATTTTTTCTATTTTTTATGACTTTTTTGAAAATGTAAAATGAGATAATCTTAGAAAATAAATAATAAAAAGAAAATTATGAAATTTAAACTATACAAAAGCAAATTTATTTTTTCTACGTCCTAAATGACAAAAGAAAATTTTGAAAAAAAGAATTACATGTTTTTTACTTTTAAATAATCTTTTATGAATTAACTAAGATTAGACTAATTAAATGCTTTAATAAATATTAAATGATTTTATAAACATAAAAAATTAAAGAAAATGAAAAATGCTGTTAGAAAACTAGAAAAAATATTAAGTTGAAAAGATAAGCTCAAAATAAGCTTATAAGCAAATAAAGTGAAAAGAGTACGAAATAAAAAAGCCTATAAAAGAAGTATAAAAGGAACAAATAACAAAAGTTTGCAATAGAGTAGATGGTAAAGCAGAGTTTGTTACGTCTGGTATGTGGGCTGAGGTCAGGGTTTCAAAACCCACTGTGACCTTTTTAGGCAGATTATTTTTTTATATATAAACGAAATAAACAACACACATAATTAATAAAAGGCAATGTAAATAAAGATAAGTCACAGCAGAGATGGTTGTTGGGAGGATTGCTGCGTCTTGTTTGTGTGCCCAGGTCTGGGGTTCAACTCCCACCTGCAACACTTTTTGGACACCTTTTTGATACAGCAATGTCACAAATTCAATTTCAACTGATCATCACAATCACTTAGTACTTTAAACACACTTTTAAGCCTACAAAAAACAAGCAGGCACTTCACTTTTTTTTCTTTTGGTTGCACATTTTTTTTATATGGTTACTTCTTTCTTGTTGCTGTTGGAATAATGTACACACGGAACACCCACAACTAGCACCAAGTAAACACGACACAAATTACGTCATAGAAACAAAAAACAAACAGGCACTTTATGCTTCTTTTTTTTTCTTGGGTTTGTTTCTTTGTGTGCACAGTTAATCAAACGCAACCATAACACAAACACCAATCCAATTTCACATTCACAACACTACTCATTTATCTTATTAACACAAAAAGCAGGCTTATAAACTTGGGTGTTCACTTCTTTTTGGTTATGTTCAGTTTGGTTGGTAAGAACACGGCAGGTGTCCCTTTTTTTCTCTTGGTATTTCCCTTTTTTTTGGCTTACACTTAGGATGCTTAGCTAACAAAACACAACATGATACGCAAACACAATCCGAATCAACAAGCACGCTAAGATTAGGGGCTGTTGTACGCACATTTAAACAAAACACACCAGTAGGTAGCCCTTTATATCTTCTTTTATAACTTAAATTCAAACAACGGGCATTTTTTATTTTTATTTTTGTTGCTGGTATGCTGGTGGTATCAAAGGGCGCCCCACAATCACACACAGCAATACAAACACAAGTCGCAAATCACTAAAGTAAAATACACAGAAATAGGCTAACTTGCTGATCTAATAATGCACATGCCCAAATATGGCATCTCGAATCCTAACCAAAAGCTATCCTAACTATAAATCATCAAAAGGCAGTCGTTGAACAACACCTAAACTCACTGATCGCACAATCCAAATTCAGATCGAGAACAATAGCAAACAGTGGGATACAACTAAATTGCACACAACACCTCTATTACTTTTTTCGATTTTCTTATGATATGATGTGTGGATTATGACAGTGCGCATCCTCTCTTTTGTTAACTTTTTCTTCTAAGTTATATTGTGGGCGGCAAATACAATGTTAACAAAAACAAACACAAATAAGTAGCAAGATAATTTGAACAGTGGAGTCTATAAACAAACACGCAGTTCTATATTTTTTTCTTTTTGGTTCTTGGTTGTGGTTGATGGCTATGGACAGCGAGCGAAACATAATTTTTCAATAATCAAGCCTAAGATATGAAGAAGGTAACAAACCCATTCACACACACCAATAGCAGTCCTAAAAGTGCCTATGATACCAACAGCTATATACGTTTTCAACTAGATTCAAACTAACATACCTAATCAAACCTACTGATATGAATAATGGTAGAAAAACAAGACCAAGAACTTTTTTTTGGTATTTATCTTTTATTTTTTATGAAATACTTTGAAAAAAAGAAAACTAAGTCACACCACACAAACCTCTAAAATGGGTCAGATTTGTTTTGATGTTTTAAGTAGTTGAACCACACAAACTTACAACTCAAAGTTCTTAACTGAGGCCTACCAATAATGAGCATAAACCACTTAATATCCACCTAACAAACACGTGTAGATCCTAGTTGGTGAGCTATGTTAACATCCACAGTGCACAAATCATTCAGCAAGTCAGAAACTTCTATAAAACTTGCAAATCCACTATTTAAAACTAACTCCCTAATTTATGCTCAAATCCGCAAACCTACCACTAACAAAGGTGTGCAGAGTAAGTATAGTTCTTGGTGGTCAATCCCAACCCGAGCACTACCATTCCCAAACAAACCTTTACAAGTAGAAACAAAAACTCTTCTAAAGGTTTTTTTTATTAAAAACACATAAAAAAACTAGTTACTAACTGATATAAAACAAAGCTTGAAATCACAACGAATTATAGCAGGTATTTCTCAATTTAACAACACAAACACAAAATCACAAATCATAAGAACAAATCATTAGACAGAAATTATAAAGATAAGTAAGAGAAAAAGAGGCAAACCTCAAGGATGCACATCCACACCCCCAAATGATTGAGCTTTTGTACTAGCTGAAACAAGTACAAGCTTCCAACTAACATGCTTAGAACAACATACGTGAACAGTAACAAAGATTATCAAACTGATTTCTCACTTTGTCTTTCAAAACCTGACTTTCAAAAACATATAAAATTGAAACCACAAACTTGAACAAGCTTAACACCATAAACCTTGCAAGAAAAATAAAGTTTGCCAGAAATTAAAATGTGCATAAAAATAAATTGCAATTTAAAAAAACATGGAACTCAATTGATCATTCATAAATTCGTATCATTACAAACTATGAAACTAAAAAATTGGAACAAAAGAAAAAGATGACTGATCTAAGATATGTATACATGTGAATAGAAATTACTAGAACATAACCCCTAGAAAGCATAAACCCTAAACTTCCCTTATACGAATCTCTGAAGATGTTGGAATTGATTCTCCATTTGAATATGGCCTTTGGTTAATCCTGTGGAGACATGTGATGATTCAAAAATCCAGCCTAGCACACCTCATTTGAGCCATCAATTTGGTGTGGTGAACATCCAAGTCGTTGATTCTCTGCCATTTTTATCTTGACCCGTGACATGAGATGGGTAGGGGGACAAAGGTTGTGAAGGTCACTATCTGGGTGAGTTAATATCTTTGGTATGGGTTAATGAATAAAAACCCCAAAGTAAATTAGTGTTTAATTGGGTGAATTGGTTGATTAAATCTCGGATTGTAAGTAGGGTTTATGTTAAGAATAGTTTATATCTGTTATGGAGGATTAATGACTTGTTTCCCACAAAAACATTTTTAAGAATATTTTTAAACTCTAAATAAGGAAACTAATCCCTTCCATATTTCATACTTTGGCAAAACTGCCCCCCCCCCACCCCCACGTTTTTATATAAAGGCTGCTTGGTAGAAAAGACCCCTTCAAGTTCTTGAGTTAGTTATTTTCAGTCCTTGCATCGTTAGTCCTTGTGGCATTACAATATCAGTCCTTTGTTAACAAAATGGTCTTTAAAGGACTTGATTTGTCATTCCTTCATTCTTCAAGGACTGTTCTTGGATATTCTTCAATCTTTAGGGACCCTAACGTGATTGTTGATAGTTGAGGGGTATAAAGTGTTAATTCTTCAAAGTTGAGGGACCATTCTTGACAAATCTTCAAAGTTCAAGGGTAAATTTGGAAATTCATTTCTTGGGCCCGGTTCTTTGTACGGCTTTGTTTCCCGTGTTCATTTTTCTTTGTTTCTTGTGATCTTTTGTCATTTTCTCGATAACCATACCTAATACGTATAACAAACGAATACGAGCACATTTTATGGTATTTTATGATATATTTAACCATTTTAAGCCCAATTTGGACGATGAGACGATGTATAATTGCGGTCTCATCACATCTTATGTTCGTGATAATGAGGAGACAATGTCACTTGCGGAAGAAACTCGATCCAAAATGCTTTCAACATTCCGTAAGCATGATTATATTAAGCATAATAAAGATCAATTTGATAAAAAGACCCGTTTTCGACTACAAAAGGAATTAGCTCAATTATCAACTTGTGTGCCCCAAAGTTTTTCAAATGAGAACCTTTCTAGTACGTCTCCTACACTTGTCAAAAAGGATTAAACGAAGTTAACTCCACCTGTAAGTAAGGTGTCTAATAGCTTAAATGTGTTGCACCAACACTTTGCCGATTTCGACAAGGTCATTAAGGAACGTATGACGGATTCGGCCATAAGGGAAGGTGAATGGAATTTTGAGCACACTAGAGCTACATTTCGAGACGAAATTGTTCCATTTGTAAACAATATTAAATCTTGTTTTAGCAATATTGACAAGATTTGGTTTTGGAATTAGATGAAGTTAAACGTGTTTTCAATGAAATGGATGATGCTTATGAAAACGGTCTAGTTGAAATAGAACGAATTTCACGCCAAAATGATCAGCTTCTGAAGCAAGTGATGTCGCGTGATATTGTATCCGTCTGTGTGAATAAAAGTGTTGATAATGATTCTATTGTGTATAATGTTGAATCTGTGGATAATGTGGTAGATAGTACTTGTCACAAATTTGACGCTGAATTTTTAAAGCTTCAAGATTCTTATACTTCGTTTTCAAAACGTTTTGATGAGATTCAAAAACATTGTATTTCGCTTGAATGTAAACAACAATTTATTTAAGAGCTTTTTGAAACGTCATTCGAAGGTGTTAATATAGATGATTCAAATTTTCAAAAGAATTTTTGATTGAATTTACAATCAAAACAACGTCAACTAAGTGATAAGGTTGCTTAATCATTGCCAATAGACATAAAGAAATCTAAGGAGATTAAATGTGTGAACGTACTTGAGGCCACTGAGAATTTTAAACTTGATCTAGATAATCGAGTTTCTAAGATTTTGTCCAAAGTTGATAACTTAAAACATAAAAATACACAACTCTTCGATTCAGTAAAACCCGCATGTGCTAATACCACTACACATAATCAATCATTGATTGAGCGATAGAATCGAAAGTCGGTGGAAATATCTGATTTGAGGGAACAAATTGGTGATAAAAATTTGGAATTGGCTTAGTTAAAGGAAACACTTGCTACCCTAAAAGGTAAGAATCTTGTGGATAACGTAGCCACCGTCTCAGCATCGTCCTCTAGTGAAATCAAAAGGAACCTCATCGCCGTCACACCACTTAACAAGGGACCTAAGACTAAACCATCTCAAACATTGGTCACTAAAGATAAGGCAAAATCAAAACCGGCTACTAATATTCCCGTGTTCCTTCTACATGAGTAAACACCTCTACTAAGTCTCAAAGATCTAAGCTTAAAAGAAACACGAAGAATGATAGGATCTTGCCCCCATCTAGTAGTCAAGTAAAGAAGAAAGTAGAAGCCTACCCTATGAATGTTATTTCTGTTTTGAATAAAAAAATCATGTTGCTAACCTAAAGGCTCTGCGGTTGTGAAGCGTTCTAATCCTACTATGAATTCTAATTTGAAATGTTGGAATTGAAATGAATGTATGTTTTCTAGTCGTCATGATTCTTGCCTTATTGACCATGTGAATGAGATGAATGCCCGGAAAAATGGTTTAGCATGGACACCGACTCGGAAAGCGTTAACCCAAGTTGGTTGGATGTGGCGCCCCACTGGTAGAACTTTCACTATAGTAGGAAATGTGTGCCCTTTAACTAGGATCACTCCCACTAGAGCGAAGAAAGTGTGCCTTTTAACTAGGAGTACCAAGGCTACCAAAATACAAGCGTGTCCTTTAACTAAGAACACCAACACTACTGTAGGTACCAAGTGCCCTTTAAATAGGTCTATTCCCACTATAGTGCCCGCTAATAATCCAAAACCTCAGAAAGTTGGAACAATAAAAACTGTTAGTGGTAAAACTCACATTAGAAAACGCTAGGAATCTAAGGATAACACAAATGTTAGAAATTCTGATACTATTATATATGTATTTGCTAACACTCCGGAACCAATAGTTTCCAATGCTTTGTCTACTGTTGTTGCTGAAAAGAGGTGGTCCAAATTGTTTTCTGGTATTTGGACTCTGGTTGCTCCAAGCATATGACCGGAGATCGCTCTCAGCTCAGAAATTTCGTCATCAAGTTTCTTGGTACGGTTCGATTTGGAAATGATCATATTGAAAAGATAATGGGTTACGGTGAATAACATATTGAGAATGTTATAATTTCAAGAGTGTATTATATGGAAGGCCTCGGTCACAATTTATTTTCTGTGGGACAATTTTGTGATGCAAACCTTGAAGTTGCTTTTCGTGAGCATACCTGCTTCATTCGTAATTTGGAAGGGGTTGATTTTATGAAAGGTACTCAAGGGAATAATTTTTATACTTTGTCCCTACAAGACATGATGGCCGCTTCTCCCGTATGTCTTCTCTCCAAAGCATCAAAGACTAAGTCATGGTTATGGCATCGACGGTTATCTCATCTTAACTTTGATGCTATTAATCATTTGGCGAAAAACAAACTTGTTCGTGGTCTTCCTAAACTTAAATTTCACAAGGACCATTTGTGTTCCGCGTGTACAATGGGAAAGAGCACTAAGAAATCATACAAAACCAAGACTGAAGACACCAACCAAGAGAAACTTTATTTGTTGCATATGGATCTTTGTTGGCCAATGCGTGTTGAAATTCTTAGTGGAAAAAAGTACATCGTCGTCATTGTCGATGATTACTCTCGGTTTACATGGGTGAAATTTCTTGCAACAAAAAATGAGGCACCTAAATTCATCATCAGATTTCTCAAGATGATTCAAGTGCGTCTCAATACTATTGTCCGACGCCTTCGTACAGATAATGGAACCGAATTTGTGATACAAATCTTGCGTAATTATTATGAAGAAGTTGGCATATCTCATGAAACATCCGTTGCTCGCACTCTACAACAAAACGATGTCGTTGAAAGGGGAAATCGCACACTTATGGAAGCTGCTTGAACGATGTTAATTTATGGAAAGGCTCCATTGTTTTTATTGGCATAAGTAGTATCTACAGCAGTCTACACCCAAAACCGGTCACTAATTCGACAACGACATGGTAAAACACCTTATGAAATCCTACATGGAAAAGTACTAGATTTATCATATCTTAATGTGTTTGGTTCTCTTTGATATCCAAATAATGATGGTGACAATTTCGGAAAACTTCAACCAAAGGCTGATACTGGTATTTTCATTGGTTATGCACCCGCAAAGAAGGCATTCCGAATCTACAATCGTAACTCTCGTAAGATCCTTGGAACTATGAATGTTGATTTTGATGAGCTGATGGAAATGGCTTCTGAGCAAAGCAGCTCTGAACCCATACTTCATGAAATGGGACCCATTAACATTAGCTCTGGTCTTGTCCCAAACAACCCTACTTCATCATCATTTACACCACCTTCTAGGAATGAATGGGATACGTTGTTTCAACCATTCTTTGATGAATTCTTTACTCCTCCAAGTATTGTTGCTCTAGAACCTGAGGTAATAGCTTCGGTTACCGAAGTTGTAGCTCCTGCAACCGAAGCACAGTCAGATACGTCAACACCTACAATTAGTCAAGATATACCCTCAACGTGTAATTCTTAACCAACACCCGAATCAACTACCCGTGTTATGCCTGTTGATGATGAAGAGGATGATGATGATCACGACTTGGAATTTGCTCAAATGCGTGAACTTCCATTCTTTGGTGTACCAATTCCCGACCATAATCAAGCTGGGTCGTCCACCTCAGAGGAAGCTTCTACTACGGTCTACTCCAATCCACGGATTCGTGAACATGACAGCAAGTGGACAAAGGATTATCCTATAGATTCTATTATTGGTGACCCTAATCGTCCGGTATCCACACGAAGTCAGTTACAAGAAAGTGCAATTTTTTGTCATTTTGATGCTTTTCTCAGTGAAGTTGAACCTAAGACGTGGCAACAAGCATTTACCCAAACTTGTTGGATAGAAGCTATGCAAGACGAAGTTAATGAATTTGTACGTCTTGATGTATGGGAACTTGTCCCATGCCCGGATCAAGTGAAGTTACTCACTTTGAAATAGGTTTACAAGGTGAAACTCGACGAGTTGGGCGGAATATTGAAGAACAAGGCTCAACTAGTAGCTCGTGGATACAAGCAATTATTGGGCATCGACTTTACGGAATCCTTTGCACCTTTTGCCCGTTTGGAAGGTATTAGACTATTCGTCGCTTATGCTGCACATATGAATATGATCGTCTATCAGATGAATGTGAAGACGGTATTTCTTAGTGGTGAAATCAAGGAAGAGGTCTATGTTCAACAGCCGTATGGTTTTGTAAATTATAAGTATCCTAATCACGTGTACAAGCTTAAGAAGGCTCTTTATGGGTTGAAGCAAGACCCACCTGCATGGTATGATCTGTTGTCACAATTCCTCATTAGGCAAGGCTTCACGAAAGGAATGGTGGATCCCACGCTGGTCATTCAGAAACGAGGTAAAGATATAATTATGGTACAAATATATGTTGATGATATTATATTTACTGCCTCGACCCAAACCTTATCGGATGAGTTTGGAACACTCATGTCTTCCAAGTTTAAGATGTCAATGATGGGCAAGGTATCATTTTTCTTAGGGCTTCAGATATCTCAGAGTCCCAGAGGCATATTTATCAATCAATCCAAGTATGCCCTTGAATCTCTTAAGAAATATAAGATGGAATCTTGCGACCCCGTGGATACTCTAATGGTGGAACAAACTAAGCTAAATGCAGATCCACATGGGATTGCCGTTGATCCGACACTTTATCGTGGAATGATCGGTACCCTTCTGTAAATAACGGCTAGTCGACCTGATCTTCAATTTGCTATATGTACGTGTAAAACCCGCATTAAAAACCTATGAATAGTACACGTGAACAGTAACTTACGAAAACACGGTAAAATTTAAACTTTCCATTTATAATATAATACACATGCCACGACAATAAATAACGAACGATCATGAATAATATAAATGTGACACGATCACGAATACCAAAATCACGAGTAATAAATCACGAACACACACGTTAATTATTTAACACACGAAAAACTACGGGTTTACCCCATGGTAGGCCCTATGCCGCGGCTAGACAAAGAGAGGGAGGCCAAGTGGGCCTTTTGGCCCAAAACTAATTTTAATAAAAATATCTGGAGGAAACCTTTTTCATTATTTTTAGGTTTACAGAAATTTTTGTCCTCTTCCTCCTTGTTTCACCATAGCCGCCGGCCACATCAAGAAAAAGGGCAAACCCGGACGATTTTTGTGTTTGTTTAATTATTCGTGATCACCTCGTCATTCTACACGCATTGGTATATTAAAAAATCTTTTCTTTTCATTTTTATTTTCATATAATATTTAAAATTAATTAATCACATGAACATGTAAAGGATTAACCTAGGATTAATTAATTTTGTCAAGGGTGCGTTTGGTTTGTGGTTTGGACACTGAGACCCCAAGAGGGGTGCTCGGATTGTCTTATTTCACCACCACCGAGACCATTAAGGTTTTGGCTTGGTTGGTGTGGCTCGAACGCAGGCAAGAAACCCCGACCGAAGGTCAGGGTGTGTTTTTTGTGGCTTTCGATTGAAGCCGAGGCACCACCGAGACCCCCATGGGGCTCGGTTGGTTTTGTTGTTTGGACCCGAGACCAAAGGGACCCCGAATTCGAGCCGGGGTAAGTTTCCATGTTTGTTAAAATAAGGAGTGTTACCCAAGACCCCTCCAAGGTCTCGGTGGGACTTTTTTATAGCTTATTTGGTTCGGCTTATTTAAAACACGAGCTCGGGATTTGGGTTTTTATAAAAACTATTTTATAAATCATGTCATATTAAACTTTAGGTTAATTAATTTATTAAATTAATTCAGGTATAACCTAAGGTATTTATACTTAGTCATTTTAATTAAAACATGTATTTTAATTAAAATCATATAACATATAGTTTAATTAAATTAACCAGTTATTTAATTATTAAGCTAGAACCATGACTTATATTGTACTAGTTTAACTTCACTTATTATTTATAATTCAGCTTAGTTCTAATTATGGAAACTTACTATTTTGGGGAACATTCTATTTTTGGCAACTTTCTATTTTTGGATACTTACTATTTATGGAAACCTGCTATTTTTAGAAAGTTACTTAGTATTACAATACAAGTATTATAATATACTAATACATGAATAATAAACAACAGAACATCAGAATAACTACAGTTAACACAGTAAACAGTAAAACATGACAGTATACGTATAATATGCAAATAACACATGGAACCAATAAAACACATGCAACTCAGACAACTCATACACGTCAATATTTCTTATGTAGTGTTATCTGTCGAGGCGGATTAGTCTTCATCGTTTTCCTTAGCTTCTACTGGACATAAGGTACGGATTTCCCGTCCTTCAGTAAGGACAATCTCTTCCTTCATTAGGATTTCCCGTATACAGCCAACTGTTTTCTCCAGTAGTTACAGATTAAATGCTTATGTTTATTAGTTACCTTAGCCATATACATGCAAGACCAGTTTCACCTAGATATGGAGGTATCATAACCATAACACTAGAGGCACTAGTGTTATGACTTCACCATGGCGGAGTGATAGCTCTTGGCGTCCCTTTTCAGTTATTGGCCATTATATTATTATATTATCATGTGGGGCGTATGGGTGCATCCTAGTTACATGTTTCAGTCAGGATTTCATGGTGAATGTAGTGTGTGCCTTGCATCCTTCACAAGGAGCTGATCCCTCCTACCCACTTACCAGTTAATTAGAGGCAACCCCTCTAATTGCATGATGAGGTCTCCCCTCCAAGTATTCATGCACGTTGTTGAACTCATGACCTATATTGGCTATTTTGGTACATTAACAAATACAGATTTTCATAAGTAACATAAGCTATGTTTTCAGAACTAAAACTATTTAACATGACAGACAACTAGGTTTTCCAGGACTTATTCATTTTCGTTGCCATTCATGCTTTATACTCTTTATATGCTTCCATATTCTATGTTTTCCATGCTTTATTGTATATCCGTGCACTGAGCGCTATGCTCAGCCGTCTACTTTTCCATGTTCCCAAACGGCAGGTACCCAAGGACGCAAGTAGGAACTCCAGAGTATGTGCATTCGGATTGGAAGCTATTCGGCCTCTTTTACCTTATGCATTTATTCCTACTTTATCATACTTTACTTCTTTTGGACATTGTTTAGTCCTTTCCATTTACGGTACTTATATTGCTTGTTTGTGAGTTACTAGACTACCGATGTTTGATTCCGGTATTTCTATTTATGGTCATGAATGTTTAGACATTTACCTTGCATGCTTTGATGATACGTCATAATCTACTGTAACACTATATCTTATTAAATGGGGTGTTATAATTATGGTATCAGAGCCAAGGTTTCGACCTGTGACTTACGGGTAGTCACCAGTGTCTTCCTAGAACTGACAGTTGGTTTTCATGCATTCATTCATTTTCATTTTATTTCATGCATTCATATCATTGTAGCAGGTTTATGACTAAGTAATGGTTGGTACAGGACTGGCCCTATTTAGTCGCATGTGCTTTTATCGAAACTTTTAACCTTGGGACCGACCCATTAGCGTCCCCGCGCCATGTCTTATGTTTTGAGTGAACTGACCATAGGTGTTCACTCCCGTTCATATACAAGTTTTATAAACTACATCATGCATTTTACATTGTTTCATGCATTATAAACTACTTCTTTGATTTATACATCGTTCATGCATTCTTATTTATCTCATTTCAGATTTATGATTTATGTCGCATTTTGTTGTTTGAAACTGTCAGATGGTGAACAATCACAATACTCCAGATTTGACAGCAGCTGTCAATGCAGCTCTGCAAGCCCTCCTTCCCCAACTTCGCAATGAAATCAGGGATGAACTTCAGGCAGAATTCTAGGCTCATGGTAATCACAACAACCCTCTTCCTCCTCCACCGATTACTCTTATGACTTGGTTGGAGAGATTCAACAAACAGCGACACCGTTCATTTGAGCAGACTGACAGCCCCAACGAGGCTGAATCTTGGATTTCTCACATTGAAAAGATTTTCGATGCAATGGGTTGTGATGGTGTTTTCAAGGCAAGACTGGCTTGCTATAAGTTTCAAGGTGATGTGCTGCAGTGGTGGAAATCGGTCAAGCAGTCCAACGATGGTGACAATTGGGTTGCACAACTGACATGGGACCGGTTTAAGGAGCTCTTCCTTAATAAATACTTTCCACATGTTGAACAAGAGAATCTCAAGAGGGAATACCACAACATTCGGCAGATTGCTGGTGAAAACAGCAATGAATTCATGCAAAGGTTTCTCCGGTTATCAGGTTTTCTAGGTCCAGCCGCAGGAACTGCTGCAGAGCGGGCTGAGAAGTTCCGCTGAGCACTTCGCACTTTGGTTGCCAACAACCTGCTATGTGCTACTTTCACTACAGTGCCACAGGTGGCCGATGCAGCCCGTAAGCTCGAGATGCTTCAGGAATGAGAGGATTTCGGTGATGACAGAGCAGTGAAGAGGTATCTTCAATAACCAATTGTAAATAATTAATTTCCATCAGTATTATTCATTTCATATAACCCTATGTTCAACAATATATATTCCAGGCAGAAGACTGACGACCGTAAGCATGCGGCCGCTCAGCAGCAAGCATCGAAGGGAAACGGTCAAACTAACGACCGTTCTGGTTCCGAGAGGCGTGGCGGTAACGATAGTTACCGTAACAATGCTAACAACTCGAACAAGAGCAGGTCCTTACATTAACCTTCTTTCATGTTTAACTATTTTACGTTATGGTATTCTAACACTCCAACAATTGTTAATTTAGGAACAATGGTAAAGGCAGGGATCAGGACCGTAGGGGTTCACAGCCTAACCGTTCTACCTCATCTGGTAAATTTTACACCTTCTATGTAATCATGTTTATGTTCCACGATCATGTCTCATGCATGTAATCCTTAAACAGGCTCTCAGCTAACTAGGACGCCTGCTGGAGGATTCACGCATCCCGTCTGTCCTATTTGTTCGCGCAGACACTCTAGTATTTTTAGCCGAGGTACTGGTGGTTGTTTCAAGTGTGGCCAACAAGGCCATCAGCAGAAGGACTATCGCCAGGGTGAGATAGAAGGCACCTCTGTACAAGCCGACACCAAGCCACCTCATACTTCTGGTTGCGTGTTCACTACTACTCGAGATCAGGCGAATAACACTTCAGGTACCATCATCGGAAATCTATTTATGAATGGTTTGGCAGCATGTGTTCTATTTGATACTGGAGCGACGCATTCAGTCGTGTCCACTACTTTTTCCGTACGTGTTAGGATTTCCCCGATGCCATTAGATAATGCCTTATGCATTTCCACGCCACTTAGGGACTCTGTACGAATCACTCAAGTGTACAGAGATCTTCCCTGGAATTTGATGACAAGATCCATAGAGTTGACGCACTTCCTTTGGACATGTACGATTTTGACTTGATTTTGGGCATGGACTGGTTATCTAAACACCAGGCCACGATTGACTGCCACACTTATCGGGTTATCTTCGGTGATGTTAAATCTCTAGAGTACATACACCATGGTTTTCTACCAGGGAGGTCAGTACAGATTATTTTGTTCGTGGAGGCGCGTGCATTGCTATCACACGGCTGTCAGTGCTTCATAGCCAATATTCATGGCATTACTGCTGAGTCTCCATCGATCCAAGATCAGCCTAGTGTGTCAGAGTTTCCTGACGTATTTCCAGATGAACTTCCGGGCATACCACCTGTTCGTGATGTCAACTTTGGAATCGAGCTCATACCAGGTGTAGAGCCGATTTCCAAAGCTCCTTACCGTATGGCTCCTTTAGAGCTTAAGGAACTAAAAGATCAGATGCAGGAACTTTTGGAACGAGGTTTCATCCGTCCCAGTGCATCACCATGGGGTGCACCAGTACTGTTCGTGAAGAAGAAAGACGGCAGCATGCGTTTATGTATAGACTATCGTGAGCTGAACAAGATCACGATCAGGAATCGTTATCCTTTGTCGCGAATTGATGACCTATTCGATCAACTTCAGGGCACCATGCATTTCTCCAAGATCGATCTGAGGTCCGGCTACCATCAGTTACGGGTTAAAGAGCAGGATATCTCCAAGACTACTTTCTGTACACGTTATGGGCACTACGAGTTCGAAGTCATGCCATTCGGACTCACTAACGCTCCATCTGTCTTTATGGATTTGATGAACCGTTCTTCCATGAGTTTCTGGACAAGTTCATTATTGTGTTCATTGATGACATCCTGATATTCTCCAAATCCAAGGAGGAACATGAGGAACACTTTCGTACAGTCTTACATATTCTTCGTCAGAAGTTGCTGTACGCCAAGTTCTCTAAGTGTGAGTTCTGGTTAACCAAGGTGGCATTTTTGGGCCATATTATATCTGCAGAGAGGATCACCATGGATTCTACCATGGTTGAATCTATCACTAAATGACCGAGACCTACATTTGCAACAGAAGTTAGAAGTTTTCTTGGTTTAGCTGGCTTCTACCGCAGGTTTGTAGAGAACTTTTCACGGTTAGCCTTACCTTTGACTAATAATAAATGTCAAAACACTTATCCTTTTACCATTTATTTCCTGTAATAACAAAACCAAAACGTGTATTTTATGTCGTAAAAGTCGGAATTATGCGTGGTTTGTGTTTTTATTGTGTTTCAGGATCAAAATTTGAAAAAAGGAGAAAACACGAGCTCTCACGGGCTTTTATTGAAGAAAAAGACAAAAGACGAAGTCAAAAGGTCAAGAGTGCAAAAAGAACGGAAGTCCAAGGCTTATTCTGAAGATTTATCGAAGAAAAAGTCTAAAGACAGAAGTTTAATAAAGTCGAAGAATTCAAGTCTAATAGAAGAAGGAAATCATAAGACGAGTTCAATTTATATCGACAAATCCCAAGACGACGTCGAGAAAGACAAAGAGCTTAAATCGAGTCGAGAAAACTAGAAGAAAGAGAGAAGACACAAGACCTTCCCATCCTCCTATATATACCCTTGATAGGTGTGAAAACACCCATCCTTTTACCACTTAATTATAATAATAACCAAGCTAAAACGTGTATTTTATGTCATATATATCGGAGTTATGCGTGGTTTGTGTTTTTATTGTGTTTTAGGACCAAAAGATGAAAAAGGGAGAAAACACGGGCTTTCACGGGCTTTTATCGAATAAAAAGACAAAAGACGGAGTCAGAAGATCAAGAGTTGAAAAAGAACGGAAGTCAAAAGCTTATTTTGAAGATTTATCGAAGAAAAAGACTAAAGACGGAAGTTTAACAAAGTCGAAGAACCAAGTCTAAAAATAGAAGAAAATTAGAAAACGAGTTCATTTTATATCGACAAATCCCGAGACAACGTCGACAAAGACGAAGAAATTAAAAGACGAAAAGACAAAGAAAGAAAGAGAGGAAACAACAACAACTCCCCCTCCTCCTATAAATAGTCATTTACTCCTTCATTTTGAATAGTTAGAAAATTAGGAGTAGATTAGAGTAGGAGTAGGAGTAGGTGTTTTTACTTTCTCTCTCTAGTTTTTTCTTTAAAGTTTTAAGCTTTTCACTTTAATCTTGTATTTGAATCTTTAATCTTCATCTTTAATTTCAAGTTTTTTTCATAATCATTCTCATTCTTCTCTTCTTGTTTTAAAAATCTATTGTCTTGTTTGATTAATCTTAAAGTTTTCATCTTTATGCTTAATTTGATTAAAGTTCTTATCTTTTTGTTATTATCATTTTCGTGTGATTCATGGTCTTAGCTTATTGTGCTTTTTGCTTAATTGGTGGCTAGCTTATTTTCATTTAAGTGTTTTTAAAAGTTCTATCCTTTTGAAGTTTAATCTTTTTCTTTTAGTTCAATTTATAAAGTTTTCTTATTTAACATCTTGAAAGTTTTTAAAATCGTAGCTTATTTTTGTTCTTCTTATTATTGTTTTGGTTAAATTAATGGTTAAAGTGCTTATTCGAGTTTATGCTTATTTTTACTCCATCCGAATATTATGATCTTCCATCACAATATCATTAGGGTTTTGACATTGTGACAGCTTATTGTGACAGCTCATTCCGACAGCTTTATTGTCATCGCAATAACCCTTAGGGTTTCTACTTTGCGATCGAAGTGTTATAAAATTCCCTTATTCCGATCGAGGATTGCGATTGCCCCTGGCATCGTGGATTGCGATTGGGATTCAAGGTATATTGCGTCGAAATGCTGCCCAAATTTTGACAGCCATATTGTGATAGGTTTCATATTGTGATAGGTTTCATATTGTGATAGGTTTTCATATTGTGATCATTTTCATATTGTGATAGTTTTTATATTGTGATAGTTTTCATATTGTGATAGTTTTCACATTGTGATAGGTTTTCATATTGTGATAGTTTTCATATTGTGATAGTTTTTATATTGTGATAGTTTTCATATTGTGATAGTTTTCATATTGTGATAGTTTTCATATTATGATAGTTTTAATATTGTGATAGTTTTCATATTGTGATAGTTTTCATATTGTGATAGGTTTTCATATTGTGATAGTTTTCATATTGTGATATTTTTCATATTGTGATAGTTTTTCATGTGATAGTTTTAATATTGTGATAGTTTTCATATTGTGATAGTTTTTCATATTGTGATAGTTTTTCATATTGTGATAGTTTTCATATTGTGATAGTTTTCATATTGTCATAGTTTTCATATTGTGATAGTTTTCATATTGTGCTAGTTTCAATATTGTGATAGTCACGTATTTTTAGTTATATTTTTCGTCGAATTTTAGTTTAGTATTTTTTCAAAAAGTTTATGTTTCGACTTTTATTTAGTACCCGCTTTAGTTTATGTCTCGTTTAGTTTTAAAGTAGCCAATTAGTTTTATTTTCTCCTTTTTCATTAAGTAAATTTTATTTTTCATTCAAAAGTTAATTTCCTCGTTTAGTTTTATTTTTATTAATTGTTTTGCTTTAATTTACGTTTTATTATTTATATTGTTTCGTTATTATTAGTTAATTGTTTTTAGCTTATTTTTATTACTATTCGCATTTACCTTTTACTTAGAAATAGATAACCAAAACCTTCTTTTTGTTAACCAAAAACGACTGAGTCACACTTTTAACTGGTAATCAATTCGAAAAGACTGGTTTAACGAATCTTTTTCATACGAGAAAATCTCAACTTTTAAATGGCGCCGCTTCCGGCTCTTTTCGTGAAGATTAACGGTTTTTGTGAGAAACGCGGTGGATTTTGGGATCCTTTCACTTTTGAACGTTATTTTCTTGCCAAAAATTTTGAAAAAAATCCTAAAAAAAAAGATACAAAATTTCAAAAATCCCAAAAAACATTTGAAAAATCATAAAAAGCATTTCTTTTCAAAAAGGTTTGCACCAAAAATATTCTTCTTACTTCTCTATTGTGTTTAATTCTTAATGAATTCGTATGTTGCTTGTGTAGGGTGTGGAAGACCATTGTATGGTTTTCAAACATGTCAATGGTGTACACGTGAGCGGTGTGGAAATGATATCGACAATGCACAATTTAGATTTTGTCCCTCGTGTTCGATTAACTCATCCTTTGCTTCTAATGCACTTACTCCACCCTCTTGCATATATTGTGGAACTCATTGGCATGTTTCGTGTCCGATTTGATACCCGTCTCATAACGAGCAAGAACCGGGTTACAATTATGAAAATGGTAATAGCTATCCACATTACGCACCTGGTTTTCCTCAATACCCGTATTGCAACAATTGTGGGGGCCCTCACGATACCTTTTATTGTCAGCCGATGAATTATTATGAGCCAAATCCGTGATCTAATTCTTTTCAACCGATGATTTATGATGGACCACATCCGTGCTATAATTCTGGTTTTCATAATTTTGAGCCCCCATAATACACCCTCGATCATCAACCTTCTTTGAATCCGAATGACTAAACACACGCCCTTATTTTGCAACTTCAAGAAGCCGTAGTTCAACTAAAAGAAGCATGGGAGGAGGAAAAGCGACAGCAACAAGAGCAAGTATCTAATCTTAGTGATTATACTCCTCCTCTTGTGCGTCCATACTACTATTATGATGATGACGAGGATGATATCTATGATATCAACCCATCTTCTGAGATTACTACTCCTACTCTTGATATCCCTAATGCGTCTAAGGATAGTGATACGTCGAGTGAGATTAGTGATTTTGGTCTTGATAAATTCTTTGATGAGGTTTGTGATGCACCAATTTGTGTGGAGCCTACGGACGAGGTCGCTCTTAATGATGACTTTTCTCCATGCTATGAGAATTTCACTTTTGAAATTTCTCCTTCTCCTCCGGGCGATGAAGGCGATGTTGATTTATTCTCTCCGACATACGAGAAGTTCACCACTAAACTTGGTCTTGTAGATGAGGTGGAAGACGTTATTCTTCGCGACAAATTACTGAAAGTTTATCTTCTTATTGCTAAAATTGAAGCATTGAATTTTGCTCCTGTTTTAGAGTCTTTACCTTCGTCTATTACTTCAGTTGAGAATAATGATACAACTATGGAGGAAATCTACATTCTCTCAATACCTTCGGGTATTGATGATGATGATGATACGGAGGGGATATTCTTTTTGATAATTTGTTGCATGAAGATATTGCCCCAAGTCACCCTCCCGAGCACCTTTTATCCCAACCTTTAGAAACCATTACCGAGGATGAGTGCTTTGACCCGGGAGGTGACACTGACCATTTCATGATTGACACCTTTACGGCTTTGCCTCTTAGTGATAATCATATGTCTTTTGGGGCTGACATTTTGATTTCTTTACCCACCCCACCTCCTGTGGATCAGGATTTCACATACTTTTTGTATGTTGAAAGGACTTTTCTACCCTTTAAGACTTATCCTCCGGCCTCTCCTTTATTAATGTCCTCTGGGAACAAGGACAATGTCTTTGATCCTGGTATTACATTCGAGGCTTCCCCATGAACCATTTAATTCGAGGACGAGTCAGGATCGTGACTCGGTTAACAAAAACAAGCGCTTCTCGGGAGGCAACCAGATTATCTATCCTTTTATTCTGTTTTTTCTAATAAGTGTAGAGGGAGACCCTAGTATGTGTTTGTTGTTTTCTTTCTTATCATGTGCAGGGATTCGAGCTTTCAAAGATCTATTCATGATGACTTTTGAGGACCCGTGATTCCGTGTACCCGTTTTCCCGGTTCTATCCTAAACTCTTTTGATTCATTATTTTATCATTTATGATTGAAATAGGAATCACTTTAGTTGTTTCTTCCTTATCAAGATTTAAACAACGTGCACAATGTCCTAAGTGTAGGGGAGTTTACTCCCACATGCTTAAACATTGATGACAATGTTTATATTAAGTGTAGGGGGACTTCTATCGTAGTTAAGTGGGCTTTTCCTTGTATTTGTCCTCATTTTAACCGAGAAATTGATTTTCTCGACATTTTTCAAGATTTTTAATCTATTTTTGCCTAGTAGTTTAGTAGTATTTTCCTTTGTTATCGTTATTTATCTTCTTTGCTAGAATAAATTTTTAATAAAGTGGTTTTAATTTTTAAACGTTGTGAATCTTTTGACTCAACCCGAGTTTACTTATCCAGGTTTACTCTAGCTAGTATCCTTAAAGTGTTTAAGTAAAGTTTTGCTAGGCTTTTATATAGGGAACTTTAAAGCGCGAAAGTCTTAACTCTCACGGGTTAAGAACAAGAACTTTTCGCAAGTTCCTATAATTGATCCTAGAAAGTCGTTTATCAAGGGAACTTTAAAATGCAAATTCGAAACTTGAAAAAGTCTAAGAAGATGCAAGATCCTATAGATGACTTGAAAACCCAAAACTTTGATTTAATAGGCTAAGCATCCACGAGTCTCATTCCCTGAGATTTTAAATTGTGGAGAACGAGAGATGATAGAGTCAATCATAAATTTGGTATTCTTTCATGAATTTATGTGAGTTAATTATGAGCTTTCTCTCCCATCACTTGTTAATAAATATATTTGCAATAAGTAAGGTCGTCCGATTTGAAAAGTTACTTAGCTTCTAGCCCAAGATCGTTTAAAAGTTGATCGGTATTAATTAGAGTTCATAGCCAAGGCATAACTTATTGAAGCGGATGCGAAGATTGGAGAGTCCGAAAAGGCCCTAACAAGGCATGAGGGCTACATTTTGTTGCTAAAGATCCAAAGTGATGTGAAGAATCATTTATCAAAACTCAATATGAAGGATCGAGACATACGACGAAAAGCAAATACTCCCATAAAGATCATGGAGAAATCTATCCGAAAAGACCCCAACAAGGTATGAGGATAAATAGATCCAAGTCCTAAAAGGAGGCGGATCGTTGTATATCAAAATCCCAAATAAAGATTGGAGAAAAATGAAGAAGTCGTGGTCCAAATATGAAGAATCTCTCAAAAAGTTCAAGTGAAGAAATTCCTATTATGAAGAGAAGACCATTATTTCATGAACGACTCTCAAAGATTCGAAGTATGAAGTCGCTGCCAAATATCGGTCCGAGAAAGGTCTCAAATCGTGAAACGAGTTATGCCAAGATATGAACTTTATGAGGTCCCGAGAAGCAGTATTAAAAGATTTTTTCCTTTAGCTACTATTGATTAAATCGTCCCACTTTATTTTCGGCCTAAATAAGCTATCAAAATAAGTCAAACAATGCATCCTCGTGATCATTCAAGACAATCATAAAATATAAGAGATACACCTAGGAATAAGGGAGTCTAAGTGAATAATTGGGCCACATGAGTTTGTATTAGTTTGCTAACTTATAATAACAATGATCTCGTTTATAAGCTTGGTGTGGGGAACGTGAAACTTGAGGATGATAAACATTCATGACAGCCGAAACCCCAATGTAAGTCTTTGATGTCTTTACTTGTTTTGTATATATTTCTATCTTTTAGTTTCCTTAGTGTTTAGTATTTAATAAAGGCCAATGTTGGTTATTTATGATGAAAAATGTAAATCTTGTTTTGTAACTAATGCATTGCATGAGGGCATTGCAATGGTCAAGTGTAGGGGATTTTATAGGTGTGAAAACACTCATCCTTTTACCACTTAATTATAATCATAACCAAGCCAAAACGTATATTTTATGTCATAAATATCGGAATTATGCGTGGTTTGTGTTTTTATTGTGTTTTAGGACCAAAAGATGAAAAGGGGAGAAAACACGGGCTTTTACGGGCTTCTATCGAATAAAAAGACAAAAGACGGAGTCAAAAGATCAAGAGTTGAAAAAGAAGAGAAGTCAAAAGCTTATTCTGAAGATTTATTGAAGAAAAAGACTAAAGACGGAAGTTTAACGAAGTCGAAGAACCAAGTCTAATAATAGAAGAAAATTAGAAGACGAGTTCATTTTATATCGACAAATCCCGAGACAACGTCGACAAAGACGAAGAAGTTAAAAGACGAGAAGACAAAGAAAGAAAGAGAGGAAACAACAACAACTCCCCATCCTCCTATAAATAGTCATTTACTCCTTCATTTTGAATAGTTAGAAAATTAGGAGTAGATTAGAGTAGGAGTAGGAGTAGGTGTTTTTACTTTCTCTCTCTAGTTTTTTCTTTAAAGTTTTAAGCTTTTCACTTTAATCTTGTATTTGAATCTTTAATCTTCATCTTTAATTTCAAGTTTTTTTCATAATCATTCTCATTGTCTTGTTTGGTTAATCTTAAAGTTTTCAACTTTATGCTTAATTTGATTAAAGTTCTTATCTTTTTGTTATTATCATTTTCGTATGATTCATGGTCTTAGCTTATTGTGCTTTTTTCTTAATTGGTGTCTAGCTCATTTTCATTTAAGTGTTTTTAAAAGTTCTATCTTTTTAAAGTTTAATCTTTTTCTTTTAGTTCAATTTATAAATTTTGCTTATTTAGCATCTTGAAAGTTTTTAATTCGTAGCTTATTTTTTTTCTTCTTATTATTGTTTTGGTTAAATTAATGGTTAAAGTGCTTATTCGAGTTTATGCTTATTTTTACTCCGTCCGAATATTGTGATCTTCCATCACAATATCATTAGGGTTTAGACATTGTGACAGCTTATTGTGACAGCTCATTCCGATAGCTTTATTGTGATCGCAATAACCCTTAGGGTTTCTACTTTGCGATCGAAGCGTTATAATATTCCCTTATTCCGATCAAGGATTGCGATTGCCCCTGGCATCATGGATTGCGATTGGGATTTAAGGTATATTGCGTCGAAATGCTGCCCAAATTTTGATAGTCATATTGTGATAGGTTTCATATTGTGATAGGTTTCATATTGTGATAGGTTTTCATATTGTGATAGTTTTCATATTGTGATAGTTTTCATATTGTGATAGTTTTCATATTGTGATAGTTTTCATATTGTGATAGGTTTTCATATTGTGATAGTTTTCATATTGTGATAGTTTTTATATTGTGATAGTTTTCATATTGTATAGTTTTCATATTGTGATAGTTTTCATATTGTGATAGTTTTCATATTGTGATAGTTTTCATATTGTGATTAGTTTTCATATTTTGATAGTTTTCATATTGTGATAGTTTTCATATTGTGATAGTTTTCTTATTGTGATAGTTTTCATATTGTGATAGTTTTCATATTGTGATAGTTTTCATATTGTGATAGTCACATATTTTTAGTTATATTTTTTGCCGAATTTTAGTATTAGTATTTTTTTTAAAAGTTTAAGTTTCGGCTTTTATTTAGTACCCGCTTTAGTTTTTGTCTCGTTTAGTTTTAAGGTAGCCACTTAGTTTTATTTTCTCCTTTTTCATTAAGTAAATTTTATTTTTCAGTCAAAAGTTAATTTCTTCGTTTAGTTTTATTTTTATTAATTGTTTTGCTTTAATTTACGTTTTATTATTTATATTTTTTCGTTATTATTAGTTATTGTTTTAGCTTATTTCTATTACTATTCGCATTTACCTTTTACTTAGAAATAGATAACCAAAACCATCTTTTTGTTAAACAAAAACGACTGAGTCACACTTTTAACCGGATATCAATTCGATTAGACACCGAGAAAACGAATTTTTAACCTAGGAAAATCAAACTATTAACCCTCCATTTTGTCTCATTAGGAGGGTGTTAGTTAGTTAGTTAATTATCTAGTTATATTTTTAAGTGTGTTTTAGTTTTCTTCTCTCTAGTTTTCTTTTAAGCTTATCAAACATCTATCTTAATATTCTAATATTTGATCTTAATCTTCAAATTAATCAAGTTTAATTCTTAATTCTCATTCTACCTTTCTTAATAATCTATTGTTTTTGCTTAATTAATAATGTAGTTGATTTAATTTTGTTGATGATGTGATTGTTTTGCTTATTTAATTGTGCTTATTGCGTTGGTTTGTTTAGAGTTTTTAGATTGAGGTGCATATTTGCTTAATTTTTATGTTTAATAGTTTTTTTTTTTAAAAAGTTGATTTTAATAGTTTATTTTTATAAAAAGTTGATTTTTAAATTTTGCTTATTTAGTGTTTTTAAAAGTTTTTAAATTGTTTCTTATTAGCTTTTTCTAAAAATTGATTTGGTTAAGTTTTTAGTAAGTGCTTATTTAGTTTTTAGCTTAATTAAATTTTTGCTTAATTTCGTTTTTTATCCGGGTTTTTCTAAACCCCTTTATTCCGAACAAGAGTTTACACAACAATCCGAATAGTAGTTGTTTTACATTCGATTCCCGGATAAGCAATTCATCACGCATTCCGAATAGTTGGCTAAAGAAGAAATCCGGATAAGCAAGATTGCTTATTCCGGATAACTAATAAAATTTTGGATTACGGATAGTACAAAAATCACCAATTCTGGATAAGGACTCACAACATCGATTCCGGATAAGCCTTCAATACAGATTCTGGATAAGCTCCCGAAACAACATTCCGGATAAGTGGCAGGAATACATTCCGGATAAGAGATTGCAAAACATTCCGAATAGTAGCCTCATCACGAATTCCGGATAATCTCTCGAAGAAAGGATTCCGGATAGTCACACAAATTCGAATTCCGGATAGTCTTCTCAACAACATTCCGGATAAGCAGAGAACTAAATATTTCAGATAATGCTTATTAATTGGATTCCGGATAAGCATTCATTACTGATTCCGGATAAGATTTTGTAGCACAGATTCCGAATAGTTGGAAGATAACCAATTCCGGATTAGCTTTTTATTTCAGTTTCAGTTTCATCTTCACGTTTTCCCGCCAATTAAGGTTAGTTTGTTCTCCTTTATTTGTATCGTATTGTTTAATCATTTTAGTGTTTTTCTCACAATTAGAAATAGATAATCCCAAGCTCCCCCTTTTAGTTACCAAGACCAATAATTCCAGCCTAAACCGTGATCAATTCGGATTGATTCGAGTACAAACAACACTTTCTTGAACTCACGCAAAAGTCATTAAATCAAATGGCGCCGCTGCTGGCTCTTTTCGTAAAGATTAACATTTTTTAGTGAGAAAAATTGGATTTTGGGATCCGTTCTTTTGGGAACGTTATTTTCAAGCACAAATTTTCAAAAATAAAAAAAAATATAAAATTTTCAAAAATCCAAAAACAATAAAAAAGATAAAAAACCAAAAATATTTTATTTCATTTTAGTGTATGCGTACTCGATCTACGTCTTATCCTGAGCCCGAGACTCTTAGAGACATAGATATGGCCGGTGTGCATAACAATAATAACAATCCACCTCACCCCAATTTGAATAACAACAACAACAATGTTCCCCCACCCGACCTACGCACAATGGAGGAGCTTTGTCAACCAACCATGAACGGACGCGGATGACCGATTGCGCCGATGCAAATCACGGCTCCTGAATTTTCGTTGAAGCATCACATGATCCAACATGTTCAAAACGCTTGTCCTTTTCGCGGATTACCCGATGATGATGCCAACAAACACCTCGACAAATTCATTACCGTCACTCAAAGCATGAACTGCCCGGTGCTTCCATGGATTTTCTTCGCCTTCACCTTTTTCCACACACTTTATCCCACCATGCCGAAAAATGGTTTGATCGTCTGCCCAAAAAATCAATTCATACATGGAATGACATGACTCAAAAAATTTTGTCACGCTACTTTCCACCATCCATGGTCAATAGTCTTCGCAACCAAATCAGTGGATTCACTCAAGAACCTGATGAGTCGCTTTTTGATGCTTGGGAACGTTATAATGTCTTGATCGACTGTTGTCCGAACCATAACATGCTCCACGTTACTTTGATTGATACTTTCTAAAATGGTTTAACTTTTCGTGATCGTGATACAATTAATGATGCCGCCGGTGGTACATTCATGAAGAGAAGACCTGAGGAGTGTAGAGAGCTTATAGAGAACATGACCACTCACCACAAAAATTGAGATTCATCTGCATCTTCAAGGAAAAACCCGAGGGCCAATGTTTCTTCAACACCATCAAACCCAGAGATAACCGAACTTACCCGCCAAATTGCTGAGATGAACAAAAAATTCTTAACCATGGCTACAAAACAATTTCATCAAGCTAAAGCTGTGGCAACTTCTTGTGAGATTTGTGGGTTTCTCATTCATACACCGATTGTCCTTCTACTCATGACAATCCGGAAAATGTGTAGCCGCCAACGGTAACTTTTCTACGGGAGGCTATCAAGCACGTCCTAAAGGTGACCGTAATTTGCTCAGTTATTGTTCAAACAACTTCCTTTCACCACCCGGTTTTCCACCTCAAAACCAAAACAACCTAAATCGCAACAATCAACACCAAACTCGAGCTCCAAATAAATATCAAACCCAAAGAAACCCATATCCACCTCAAGGAAACAACTAAATTTACTAACAACCCGCTTATCAACCACCTGCTTACCATGCTCTTCCTCCAACCCAACCCATCGCATTTAATCACGAGGTTGAAACTTACATGAGGACCAATGACGCGCTGGTGCAGAATCTTTAGCGGCAAATCATCAACTTGAAAGGAGATATGACGAAACAAGGGAATGATCTTCGAGCCGATATGCGAAACTCTTTGAGCATTCAAACGAATCACTTAAGGGATATGATGGCTAGTTTCTTCCAAAATAATCAAGCCTCTGGTTCGGGTTCTCTTCCGAGTAACACCGTTGCTAATCCACGAGGGGAGATGAAATAAATCACCACTCGAAGTGGAAAAGGTTTAAAGGAACCCGAGCTTCCTACACCTACACCGGTGATTGTGACAAAGGAAAACGAGTCCCCTTCTCCAATTCCTCCACCTTCTATTTCACCAATTCCTCCACCTTCTACTTCCACCCCTCCACCACCCAAGGATGTGAGTGAGAATTCCATTCCAAAGACTTCATCACAACCCAATATACCTTATCCCTCAAGGTTGCGGAAAGAGAAGTTGAAGAACAAGGATGATATTCAGGTTTCTAACTTTCTTAAATGTTTAAACAACTGAATTTCAACATCTCCTTTGCTGAGGCTCTCGCTCACATGCTGAAATATGCAAAAATATTTAAAGATCTTCTCAGTGATAAGTAGAAACTCCTTGATATCGCTCAGACCCAACTTAATGAGAATTGCTCCGCAGTGCTCTTAAGTAAATTACCATCCAAACTTGGTGATCTGGGTCGTTTTCTCATTCCTTGCAAATTCCCCTGGGTAGAGAATTGTATGGCCCTAGCCGATCTAGGTGCTAGCATAAACTTAATGCCTTTAAGTGTTTGGAAACATTTATCTCTACCCGAGCTAGTCCCCACACGAATGACATTGGAATCAGCTAACCGTACGGTTGCTTATCCAGTGGGGATAGCCGAAGATGTCTTCGTCAGTGTCGACAAATTCACCTTTACGGCGGATTTTGTTGTCGTTGACTATGAGATGGACCCCCGTGTTCCATTAATCGTTGGACGTCCATTCTTGAGAACCGGTCGCATTCTCATTGATGTAGCCGCGGGCGAATTAATCATGAGAGTTGGTGACGACAAAATCGTCTTCAACATGGGTAAGTGATTGTGATAAAATACGACCTTTAGGAAAAGGTGCGTAAAAGCGGTAAGTATTAAGTGATGATTTAGGAAAATCAAGCACTAATGACCCTTATGAAGTTCGTTTCCCAAGGAGGTATATGTGTGTGAAAAACTTGTTAAATGTTTGTGATTAATGATTGGTTTAGAAGGGGATGAGAAAAGAAGATGACGAAGACGTGAAAATTACTACTACAACGACAAACGTAGAACCGTAAAAACTACAAAAATTAAAATTAATTCTAAAAATTACCAAAAATTCACCAAAAATCAAAATTAATAAACTAAGAGTTTACCAATGATCAAAAAAATTTCAAACCTTTTAAATAATTAAATATTCAATTTTTAAATGCTAATTGAAGCCCTAAAAATCAAATAAATTATCAAAAAGCCCAAATAAAGATTTTTCAATTGGTAAACCTCTAAAATGACCTAAAAAGATTAAAAACTATTTTTAGAAATTTTTAAACTACTAAAAACTATTTAAAATGATTTAAAAACTATTAAAACTTAAAATAATTATAAAAATTAATCTAGAAGTGATAAAATTATTCTAAAAGTTGCTGAATTCCTATTTTAATGTATTAAAGCTAAGAAAAATGTAAAAAGTTGGAAAATGTGAAATTTGAAAAATAATAATAAAATAATATTAAAAATCCAAAATTTATAAAAAATTCTAAAAACTTGCAAACCATTTTAATTTAACCTAAATAATCAGAAAATAAAAGTGAAATGACCAGAATACCCCTATTGGGCCCTCAAATGGGCCAAAACCAAAAATAGTCAACCTTAATGGGCTTTTTGGCCCAAAAAGTCAAACTTGGCCCAATTGACTTGGAAAAGCCCAATCTGACTCAAAATTTAATTCTAAGCACAAAACTCTAAAGGCCCAAAAGCTGAATGTGAGCTTATCATAGCTTAATAAGCAAGCAGCTTATTTGTATTGGGCTTTTCAGCCCATTAAGCAATAAGCCAATGCCATAAGCTCTAATTTGACACACAACCTTCTTTTGGGATGCTTATGAGATCTGTAAAAAGAAATTTTGAAAAAGCACACTCAATAAGCCAGAAATAAGCAAAGTACAAATCCACAAAACGACAAAATAGTCGGGTTTGAGATTTAGGGCACCTCAGAAGCTCTAGTTTGTTGCAAAAGCTCACAAATAGCTTAAATAATCAATCAAGAAAATCACAAAAAGCCAAGTAGAATAAGCTGTAAGAACCAATAAGCTGGCTGAAAAAGCCTAATAAGCAAGTTTTCTAGCAAAAGATTAACAAAAAGACTTGTAACCTTCCAGATTTGTTATTAAGCTAAGAAAAATGATTTCTATTACAAAAGCCAAGTTGTTGCATGTGCCAATAAGCAGTTCTCAAAAATAAGCCAATTTGTGCTTATTTGAACAAAAGTCAAAGTACTCCAAAGTTCACCAAATGATCAGGAATGGTATAAGGGCTTGTTATAAGCAATTTTTGTGAAGGACTCAAGGAGGAGGCCTTGTGAATCAAGAGGTCAGTTGACCTTTTGATGGCAGATTTTGGCAATAAGGGCTTAATAAGCCAGTTAGCTTATAAGCCAGATACAAAGCACACCAAATAGCAAAATCCACTCACAAGCAGCACTTAAACAAGTTCCAAGTAGCAAAATCACAAGGCATACACTAGGATAACAAATGCAGACACAAAATGAGGTGGTCACTTTGCTGATGCAAATGACCACTTCAGCAAACTTTGATAAGCTATAGCAATCACAATAAGCTACCAAATTCAACAACCAGATAACCAATAGATAGCTTATCACCCAAACTATTCCCAAACCTGATTTCAGACCTTAGATCCAAGTAACAAACAAGTTATTGAATCTGATGTGTTTGACCAATTCCAAAACACTTTTTATCAGATTTTAGCAAAACTTCAAATCCTTTTTCCAAACTTTCAGAAACTAAACCAATGACCAAAACTTGTTCAAAATGACTTGTTTAGACCTCCCAAACCCTAAGAACCAAGGGCACAAGGCCACAAGGCCTTATGAACCAGTAATCCCAAACAGTCCTTAATCAACCACTTTTCAAAGCAACTTGTGATTTCTACTAATAACCTACTGATTTTAATGATCAAAAACACTTACTAGGCACCAACTAACAGAATCAAACTCAAAAATCACCAGCACAAACACAAGAACACAAAATCAAAGCACCAAATCCAAAACAGGCAGTAACATGAAATTTTTAGAGGAAACTTAATCAAGAGATTATACCTGCCCTCCACAACATCCTAGGAGGGCCAGCTATGCTCCTTGGACCTTGTTCAACGACTAGAACCAGACCAAGGTACTTCAATAACAAAGATGATGAATGCCTTGGTTGATGTTTCAAAGCAGAAACTCAAGGGCTTGATTTCTTTAACACAATGAACAAACAGCCCAACCAAAGGCCCTATTCCCTTCACAAGCTTGGTGTCAACAAGCTTGCAAGAGCTTATAGCTTATGGTTAAGGATTAGTACACAATAATAAGCAAATTCAGAAACCACTTTTCAAGCTTTTTCAAACTTGAAAAACCTTACCAAACATAAACGTCCTTGAACCAAATGATTCAAGCACACTTATAACAACAAATGGAACTCAGAATCACCTTTAAACAATACCAACTTTCAAAAACATAAAAAGGAATTACAATTTTCTCAAAATACCAACTTTTAAAAATTTCAAAAAGGAATTACAAGTTTAAAAGGTAAAGACTGGAACAAAGGGACTCTCACATGTTGAGGTCTCCTTTTATAGGCAAATACCTGGCTAAACACTATTCACAAACCCTAGAAGTGAAATTCCCTAAATGTCCTTGAGTCTTCTAGATGTTTTGATGGAATGAGTTGTCCAAATGCATCCAAACCGTTTAAAATAGCTTTGGGGTGAAGCAAGGATCCTTGGCTATTGATTTGGACACGTCAAATTACTTGGAGAGTAAGTTGCATTCTCATTGGTTGAAAGGGAATTGGGGGTGGGGTCCATGGTGATGTGATGGGTGAGTTCAAGTGTGGGATGTGTACGTGTGAGGGTTAATTGCTTTTTGGTCAAGGTAATTTGGATTAACCCTTTGTTTGGTAAAAGTAAAATCTGGGTGGAAGAACATGAATAGTGGACCCATTGATCCGTTTTTGGTGGAGTGGAATCTGTTTGGCGCATTTTTCATGTTTAAATGTTTCAAGTATACAACTTTGGCCATTGTGTTTTTAGAAAATGGGTAAAACGTGTTTTTCAGCAACTAAAACACATTTCCTTTGTAAACAACTTTCAGCATTTGGTAATTTTGGCACAAAACTTTGGAAATAGGTTTCAAAGGGTTGTTTTTGCCATTTTGAGATATTTCAAGGGCTGATCTTGGACATTCTTGATCTTCAAAGGCCTTCAATGTATCTTTGGCTTCATGAGGGACCATAATTGACAATTTGGATTTGTTGAGGGACTAATCTTGCCATTTCTTCAAAGTTGAAGGACCATTTGTGTAATTTTGACAAACTTAAAGGACCAAACTTGTAATTATGAATATACAAGGGTTTTAAGTGTCATTTCTTCATTAAATGAGGATCAATCTTGTATGTCTTCAAGTCTTCAAGGGTATTTGTTGAATAGTCCATGAATTAGGGCCCGGTTCTTTGTACGGCTTCGTTTCTCGTGTCCGTTTTTCCTTGTATCTTGTGATCTTTTGTCTTTTTCACGATATCCATACCTAAAATACACAAGTAAACAAACACAAGCATATATATGGTATTTTATGACATTTTTATGCATTAAAAGCTCGAAAAGAACGATGAGATCATGTATAAATGCCATCTCATCACTCCCCCATACTAAGCCATTTCCGTGCCCTCACGCAATGCTAGAATAAAGTATCTAAGCATCACCAAAGTTCAATTTTATTAACCTTTATTGAAAAGTAAAAGACTTGCAACATACTACGAAGATGTGTAAAGACATAGTGTATGATTTTCATCACTAAAGTGACTTTTAGGGTCAAAGAATAGAAACAAGTAAATGTCCCTTAGAGTAAACTTCGTCATCCTTGATTGTCATACATTCCATGCTAAGTGCAAAAACGAGATCATTGTTGGTACAAGTCACAATGCTAACACTACTCATACGTCCAAATTGTGTAATACTTTTTCTCCCCGCAATCCTAGTTATTATAAAAGGAGATGGGTTACTAGCATTTTTTAACTATTTGTCATGGATCAAAAGTGATTCATATTGACTTATTTGAGTAGTTATTAGTCCGAAAGCAAAGTAGCACGATTTGATCGATAGTTAGCCGAAGGACAAAATCTTTTAAAACGGCTTCTCGTGTATCTCCTTAAGTTCATATCTTGGCATAACTCGTTTCACGATTTGAGACCTTTCTCGGACCGATGTTTGGCATGTACTTCATACTTCAAATATTTGGAAGACGTTCTTGAAATTATGGTCTTCTCTTCATATATTTGGAATTTCTTCACTTGACGTTTTTGAGAGATTCTTCATATTTGGACCACGACTTCATCAATTTTCTTCAATCTTTACTTTGGATTTTGATATACAACAATCCGCCTCCTTTTCGGACTTGGATATATTTATCCTCATACCTTGTAAGGGTCTTTTTGGATAGACTTTCTCCATGATCTTTGGGGAGTAATTGCTTTTCGTCGTGTGTCTCGATCCTTCATATTGATTTAGGAATAATGATACTTCACATCATCTTGGATCTTTAGCAAAAATAGAGCTCCTCATGCCTTGTTAGGGCCTTTTTGGATGATCGCTAATCTTCGCGCCCCGCTTCAATAAGTTATGCCTTGGCTATGAACTCTATTCAACCCCGAGCAACTTTTAAACGATCTTGCGCTAGAGGCTAAGTAACCTTTCAAATCGTACGACCTTACTTATTGCAATTATTATTTATTCCTAATGCATTGATCTTATGGGAAGAAAAAGCCACAACTAAAAACATATGAGTTTTTGAAAGAACATTTTCATGTTCTATGTTTAGCATGATCACTTGTCTAACTCTATCATTTCTCGTTCTTCACTATATAAAGACCTCTAATTAAAGAGACTCGTGAATTCTTAGCCATGCAAGTCAAAATTAAGCCAAATTTGGATTAGCTTTCATTAAGACTATATCAAATCAAAGTTTTGGGTTTTCAAGCCACCTATAGGATCTTGCACTTTCTTGGACTTTTTCAAGTTTAGAGAATGCGTCTTATAGTTCCCTTGATAAGTGACTTTCTAGGTTCAATTTTAGGAACTTGCGAAAAGTTCTTGTTCTTAACCCGAATGAGTTAAGACTTTCGCGTTTTAAAGCTCCCTATATAAAAGTCTAGGAAAACTTGAATTGAGCGGGTTAAGGAATGTAAATGGCTCCAAATGCCCATCAAGTCAAAAATTAACTCTTATTCTACCCAACGGAAAATATACATTCGTGTCTTAAAAACACTTATGAAAACTAAGAAAAATTTTAAAATTTGGCCATTTTTAGCCTTATTAGCAACAAAAACAAAACATTGAAAATTGGAAAGCGTGAGGGCGTAGCAAAGCAAGTACCTATTCACCCCCCATACTAAAAGCAAACATTGTCCTCAATGTTTCGAGTCTAAGGGTGGAGCACCCCCATACTAGAGATGAAGAATCGAATGCTTAGGATCTAGCATGGAAAGGGTGATCAACAATATATCTAAATCCGTTTATTAAGTATGCTAAAAGATAATTGTTAGAACAATAAAGGATATGTCATGGATTCGTGAAAAACTTCTTCAAGCAAACGATGGAGGCTCACGTAAACGAACACGAGAGTCTTCAATCGTAGATGATGATGATGATCTAGATAACACAAACACAAACAACCACGAGACAACGAGTTGAAAGGGTACAAGTCCCGTTATTAGTGAATAGTAAGCATAAAGGATAAGCATGGGATCTCCCCCACGAGGCACCTCGTTTTTTATTACCGAGTCATGAGCTCGACTCGATCCCCTCAATGCTAATTATCATTGGGGAAGGTGACTTGGTCGAGGGCAACCATTGAAGAATTTCCCCACCAGAGTAGTGCTTAAGCCTATGTCCATTCACCTTCAAATTAGGACCATCATCTTGAGCTAGCTCGATGGTCCCATAAGGAAACACTTGTGTAATGGTGAATGGACCCGACCAACGAGATTTCAATTTCCCGGAAAATATCTTAAGTCGAGAGTTAAAAAGTAACACTTGATCACCAACGTTAAAAACCCGGTTTTTAATCTTTGAATCATGAAACTTTTTAGTCTTTTCTTTAAAAATTAATGAATTTTCATAAGCATTATCTCTTAATTCATCCAATTCATTCAATTGTATTTTCCGGTGATCTCCCGCGGTCTTCAAGTCAAAGTTTTCATGCTTAAGGGCCCAATATGCCTTGTGCTCCAACTCAATGGGCAAATGACAGTTCTTCCCATAGACTAACTTATAAGGAGTGCAACCGATAGGTGTCTTATAAGCGGTCCTAAAGGCCCATAAAGCGTCATCGAGTTTGTCGGACCATGAAGCACGGTTTTCTCCAATTGACCTCTCTAAAATCCTCTTCAAAGCTCGGTTCGAAACCTCGACTTGCCCACTCGTTTGCGGGTGATAAGCCGTAGAAAGACGATGAGTAACTCCATATTTCTTTAGAACCTTTTCGAATTGGTCATTACAAAAATGGGTTCCACGATCGCTTATAATAGCACGAGGGGTTCTGAACCGAGAGAATAGTTGCTTTAAAAACTTCACTACCACACGAGCATCATTAGTAGGCAAAGCCTTCGCTTCCACCCACTTAGAAAGGTAGTCCACCGCGACGAGGATATATTTGTTGCCATGAGACGATGGGAACGGCCCCATAAAGTCTTTTCCCCATATGTCGAAAATCTCACACACTTGAATTATGTTTTGCGGCATTTCATCACGTTGAGACGATTTTCCTTGACGTTGGCACGAATCACACGACTTCACAAGTGCGTGTGCATCACGATAGATAGAAGGCCAAAAGAAGCCAGCATCGAACACTTTCTTAGCCGTGAGATTAGCACCGTGGTTACCACCCGTAGGTCCCTCGTGACAAGCTCTAAGGATATTAGAAGCTTCGGCACCAAACACACAACGTCGAACGAGTTGACCCGCACAAACCCGAAAGAGATAAGGGTCGTCCCAAAAATATAACTTGACGTCACGAAAGAATTTTCGTTTTTGTTGTGTCGTCATACCCTTGATTATGAAATTGCCCGCATGGTAATTTGCAATGTCGGCAAACCATGGGGTGGTGTCTTTAGAATTCACTACACCGAGTGTCTCGAGAGGAAATGTTTCGGTGATTTCCTTGTTCTCGAAAACATCTTTGTGAGGATCTTCTAGACGAGAGAGATGATCGGCTGCTAGATTCTCGGCTCCTTTTTTGTCAAGCACGGTGACATCAAATTCTTGGAGGAGGAGCATCCAACGAAGCAATCTCGGCTTAGCATCTTGCTTAGCTAAGAGATACTTGATAGCCGAATGGTCGGTATACACGATGCTTTTAGTCAAGACGAGATAAGGTCGGAATTTCTCAAAATCATAGACCACGGCAAGGAATTCCTTTTCCGTTGTGGTGTACTTTAATTGAGCCTCGGTCATCGTCTTACTAGCATAGTGGATAGGACGGAAATGCTTGTCATAACGTTGCCCTAAGACGGCCCTATAGCATAATCACTTGCATCGCACATGATTTCAAAGGGTAATTCCCAATTAGGAGCAACAAGAATGGGAGCTTCGGTAAGTTTCATTTTGAGAGTTTCGAAAGCTCTAACACAATCCTCATTGAAGTTAAAAGGAGCATCCTTCTCGAGAAGGTGTGTCATAGGTCGAGAGATTTTCGAAAAGTCCTTGATGAAACGACGATAAAAGCCCGCGTCGCCTAGGAAACTCCTAACTCCCTTAACGGTTTTGGGATGAGGTAACTTGGCGATGACGTCTACCTTAGCTTTATCGACCTCAATCCCCGCTTTCGACACCTTATGTCCTAAGACGATTCCTTGTTTACACATAAAATGACATTTTTCCCAATTAAGCACAAGATTGGTTTCTTCACAATGTTTTAACATTTGCTCGAGATTAGATAAACATGACGTGAACGAATTGCCAAACACCGAGAAGTCATCCATAAACACTTCCATCGACTTCTCGATCATATCGTGAAAAATCGCCATCATACACCGTTGAAACGTACCCGGTGCATTACAAAGTCCGAAAGGCATCCTACGATAAGCGAACGTTCCATAAGGACACGTAAAATTAGTCTTCTCTTGATCACGAGGGTCGATAGGGATTTGAAAGTAACCGGAAAAACCATCTAAAAAGCAATAGAATTCATTTCCCGCGAGTCGCTCCAACATTTGATCCATGAAGGGCAAAGGAAAGTGGTCTTTACGAGTGGGAATTAACTCGTTGTTTTCATTAGGCACAACGGTCATTCCTCCCTTTTTAGGGACACAATGGATTGGGCTCACCCATGGGCTATCGGATATAGGATAAATCATTCCCGCGTCAAGGAGTTTAAGGACCTCCTTTTTAATGACATCGTGAATTTTGGGATTCACCCTTCTTTGACTTTGAATTGCGGGTTTGTAGTCCTCCTCCATTAAAATCTTGTGAGTACAAAATTTTGGGTCAATACCCTTAATGTCGGATATTTTCCACGTAATTGCCCCTTTATGAGCCTTAAGAACTTTCAAGAGCTCGGTTTTTTCATCATTAGCAAGACCTCTTGCAATAATAACCGGCAACTTGTCATCACCTTTCAAGAATGTGTATTCAAGGTGAGAAGGAAGATCTTTCAATTCAAGGATAGGTTGTTCCTCGATTGAAGATTTTGGTTCAACACTCATAACTTCCATCGGCGGAAGAAATGGAGGAATAGAAGTATCATCACTAATCAACACCTCATCTTCATTGTCGATTTCATTTGAAGTGAGATCGCCTCCTTGGAATGGAGTGAGATTTGGTGTGGAATTAGCAAGAATCGGATCCAAAATAGTGGGATTGCCACTTGATGAGCTATCGGAAAAACCTAACACTTCTTGTGAAAACTCATCGCAAACCACATCAACGATGTTATTGTGATTGATGGTAGCGATTGCATAAACATGAGAAGGTTTCGAGTTTTGAGTAGCGTTTATAACAAGTTCCTCTTCGTTGAATCTCAAAGTGATAGTTCTCGCATGAACGACCTAAAAATGAGCGACCTAAAATTAGAGGTGTCTAAAAATGAGCGACCTAAAATTAGAGGAACTTGAGGATCCGCGGGGATGTCAACTACTATAAAATCAACGGGATAGTAGAACTTCCCTACTTTCACAAAAACATCTTCGGCTACTCCACATGCTAAAATCATAGAATGATCGGCCATCTCGATAGACATGTTCGAAGGAATAAGAGCCGGAAGCGAAAGCTATTTCCAAATGGAAAAGGGCATCAAACTAATGCTCGCACCAAGATCGGCCAAGGCGAGGCATTCTTTCATATCTTGTATGTCACAAGGAATGAGAAACTTTCCGGGGTCACTAACTTTTTCCGGTATGCGGTTAAGATAAACCGAAGAACAATTAGCAAGCTTTGAAAGCTTTTCCTTATCGCTCATCATACTTTTAAAAGTGGAAGCGAAACGAGGCATATATAACAACGGGTCGGCTAAACTCACATCAAAATGCACTTGTTGAAACATTTTTATAAAAAGCTCGATTTGTTGTTTGTTACGTTCTTGCAATTTCTCTTTGTTTCGTCTCGAAGGGTAGGGTAAGGGTGGTGTGGGTTGGTCATTAGGCAACGACCTTGGAAACTCGGGTTCCACAATTGGTATTGGTTCAACCGTAGGTGTGGTTTGAGCGGTACTTCGTGGGATTGTAATGTGCTCCTTTTCGACCATCACCTCGGGTTCTTTCTCGATTTCCTTCTCCGTAGAAGTACTTGGACGAGAGATTGGTTCCTTGAAAGTTTTACCACTTCGTGTAGTAATAACCTTCATTTCTCCCTTCGGGTTTGCAATGGTATCACTGGAAGACCACTCGAGGAAGAGGGTTTACACATGATTGCTTCAAACATCTTAGCCATTCGGTCCTCAAATTTTGATTGCCTAGCATCCGCTTTTAATAACTCTTGCTTAATCTCATGTTGTCCTAATTCCATCTTTTGTTGATTTTGTTGAAGACGTTGGACATTTCCTTCCATTTTATTTTCGTGAGTTTTAAGTTCATTAGCAAGTTCATTTTTAAGCTCGTTTTTCAACTCGGATCTTAAGCTAATCATCTCACGTTGCATGTTATCAAATTTAGCATCATTTGATTTAGCATAATCCAAAAATTCTCCCTTAAGATTTTTAGTGTGAGCATTTTGAAAACCTTGTGTAGTGTTTTGAAAATCACGGTTTTGGTTTTGATTAGTGACTTGTCCATTCCCATTTTGATAATTCCCTTTGTTATAGTTACGTGAATTGCCTTGGTAATTACCACCTTGGTTGTTGTTTCGATAATTATTAGCATTTTGATTTGGTGGAGCTTGATTTGGGCGGGAACCTTGACCGTTTTGGTTGTAAGTTCCCGTTGCTACATAAGCACTCGAAGTATTACCATCTGCGGTAATGCACTCGGAAAGATCATGAGCTCCACCACAAGACAAACAACTGTTAGCAACCGCTTTAACCGAAGCGGAATTTGAAGCTTCTTGAGCTTTCCAATGGGACATAAGATTAGCAAATCTATCAAAAAACCGATTTTCCTCATTAGCTTCATCATGTAAGGCATTAATGCTACGAGACGATGACGATGATGACGAACCCAAATTGGCAACACTCGGTGTGTTACGAGGGCTATAAACCTTAGATCTATTCTCGATGATTTTCAAAGCCTCATTTGTCGTCTTACACAAAAAATTACCACCCGCGGCGGCATTCAAATAATCTCGTTCATGATCATTAAGCCCATTATAAAAAGTATCAATTTGATGCAATTCCGAAAAATCATGGTGTGGACATTCATGTAACATTTCTTTAAAGCGTTCCCATGCCATTGAAAAACTTTCATTATTTCTTTGCACAAATCGTGAAATCTCATTTTTCAAATGTGTTGTTTTAGATGGTGGAAAAAACTTGTTCACAAACTTAGAAACGAGATCACCACATGTCAAAATCGAATTTGGCGGTTCTTTCTCAAGCCAAATTTTTGCGGGTCCATCTAACGAGTATGGAAACAACATCATCTTAATGGCGTCATGTGGAACATCCTTAAATTTGCTAGTAGCAGTGAGACGGTTAAAATTCCTAATGTGATAGTGCGGGTTGTCTTTCTCATGACCTCTAAACTTATTTGCTTACAACATCGACATTAAACCCGTCTTAATCTCGACATTCTCCGCAAGGATGGCGGGAATCACAATAGCCTCTCCAAAACCCTCGGTGGGTGCTTGTAGCAACTCCATCATAGTACGATTAGCCATGACGACTTCTTGTTCTACAATAGGTTCAACAATTGGAGGTTGTTCTACAATCAACGTCTCTTGATTAGCTTGCTTTTGAAGACGTTTACGAGCTCGTTTTGCTTGATTACGAGTGATCATAAACTTCACGAGGAATGGGAGGTGAGCAAAGAAGATTCTTTTTGGGTGTTTTGTGAATTTTCAATTTTTTTGTGTGTTTTGATTGTATTTAATTTTTTTGGATTTTGGTGTATCTTCGTAGACACCAATCTACAAAATCTCTCCTCGAATCAAACTCTTGATTAAAGAAGCCTCAAAGGAATGAAAACGATCACGTGGAGTGAACGCCTTCGAATGACTTTAGAACTTTGGTGAAAACCAAATTGTTCAAGAGGGTTTAATCACAAAGAAACCAAGCAAATATATTATACGTAATAATACTTTGGGCGGAAAAACCCTCGATTAGCCTTCAATCTCAAAATACTTACAAGCAAGCGGGGAAACGAGGCGGCGCGAAGAACTTAAGAGCCTTTTTCCTTAGGGTATATTTTATAATACCCGCCTTATACCCACCTTATAGTTTGTATTTTTCAAAATCGAGCTTCACAAAAGTATTTATCTATTTTTGCCTTTTTCTTTTTGTTTGAGATTCGAACACAATAATTAGGAGATCAAATCCCAATTAAGGTTGTGTTTTCACACTTTTGGAGATATTGTTTATTTGTTGTGATACTTAATACAATATAGTAATAATGATTTCACAAGAAAAACCAAGAAAACCGATAATACGTATTAGTAGATTTCTACTAATACAAATAGTATTTTTGGTTAATATTAAAAACAACAATGCAAATTAATCACGACACAACTCCCCGGCAGCGGCGCCAAAAATGATTGTGGTAAAATACGACCTTTAGGAAAAGGTGCGTAAAAGCGGTAAGTATTAAGTGATGATTTAGGAAAATCAAGCACTAATGACCCTTATGAAGTTCATTTCCCAAGGAGGTATATGTGTGTGAAAAACTTGTTAAATGTTTGTGATTAATGATTGGTTTAGAAGGGGATGAGAAAAGAAGATGACGAAGACGTGAAAATTACTACTACAACGACAAACGTAAAACCGTAAAAACTACAAAAATTAAAATTAATTCTAAAAATTACCAAAAATTCACCAAAAATCAAAATTAATAAACTAAGAGTTTACCAATAATCAAAACTTTTTCAAACCTTTTAAATAATTAAATATTCAATTTTTAAATGCTAATTAAAGCCCAAAAAATCAAATAAATTATCAAAAAGCCCAAATAAAGATTTTTCAATTGGTAAACCTCTAAAATGACCTAAAAAGATTAAAAACTATTTTTAGAAATTTTTAAACTACTAAAAACTATGTAAAATGATTTAAAAACTATTAAAACTTAAAATAATTATAAAAATTAATCTAGAAGTGATAAAATTATTCTAAAAGTTTCTGAATTCCTATTTTAATGTACTAAAGCGATGAAAAATGTAAAAAGGTAGAAAATGTGAAATTTGAAAAATAATAATAAAATAATATTAAAATAATATTAAAAATCCAAAATTTATAAGAGATTCTAAAAACTTGCAAACTAGTTTAATTTAACCTAAATAATCAGAAAATCAAAGTGAAATGACCAGAATACCCCTATTGGGCCCTCAAATGGGCCAAAACCAAAAACAGTCAACCTTAATGGGCTTTTTGGCCCAAAAAGTCAAACTTGGCCCAATTGACTTGGAAAAGCCCAATCTGACTCAAAATTTAATTCTAAGCACAAAACTCTAAAGGCCCAAAAGCTGAATGTGAGCTTATCACAGCTTATTAAGCAAGCAGCTTATTCTTATTGGGCTTTTCATCCCATTAAGCAATAAGCCAATGCCATAAGCTCTAATTTGACACACAACCTTCTTTTGGGATGCTTATGAGATCTGTAAAAAGAAATTTTGAAAAAGCACACTTAATAAGCAGAAAAAAAGCAAAGTACAAATCCACAAAACGACAAAATAGTCGGGTTTGAGATTTAGGGCACCTCAGAAGCTCTAGTTTGTTGCAAAAGCTCACAAATAGCTTAAATAATCAATCAAGAAAATCACAAAAATCCAAGTAAAATAAGCTGTAAGAACCAATAAGCTGGCTGAAAAAGCCTAATAAGCTTGTTTTCTAGCAAAAGCTTAACCAAAAGACTTGTAACCTTCCAGATTTGTTATTAAGCTAAGAAAAATGATTTCTATTACAAAAGCCAAGTTGTTGCATGTGCCAATAAGCAGTTCTCAAAAATAAGCCAATTTGTGCTTATTTGACCAAAAGTTAAAGTACTCCAAAGTTCACCAAATGATCAGGAATGGTATAAGGGCTTGTTATAAGCAATTTTTGTGAAGGACTCAAGGAGGAGGCCTTGTGAATCAAGAGGTCAGTTGACCTTTTGATGGCAGATTTTGGCAATAAGGGCTTAATAAGCCAGTTAGCTTATAAGCCAGATACAAAGCACACCAAATAGCAAAATCCACTCACAAGCAGCACTTAAACAAGTTCCAAGCAGCAAAATCACAAGGCATACACTAGGATAACAAATGCAGACACAAAATGAGGTGGTCACTTTGCTGATGCAAATGACCACTTCAGCAAAATTTGATAAGCTATAACAATCACAATAAGCCACCAAAATCAACAACCAGATAACCAATAGATATCTTATCACCCAAACTATTCCCAAACCAGATTTCAGACCTTAGATCCAAGTAACAAAGAAGTTATTGAATCTGATGTGTTTGGCCAATTCCAAAACACTTTTTATCAGATTTTAGCAAAACTTTAAATCCTTTTTCCAAACTTTCAGAAACTAAACCAATGTCCAAAACTTGTTCAAAATGACTTGTTTAGACCTCCCAAACCCTAATAACCAAGGGCACAAGGCCACAAGGCCTTATGAACCAGTAATCCCAAACAGTCCTTAATCAACCACTTTTCAAAGCAACTTGTGATTTCTACTAATAACCTACTGATTTTAATGATCAAAAACACTTACTAGGCACCAACTAACAGAATCAAACTCAAAAATCACCAGCACAAACACAAGAACACAAAATCAAAGCACCAAATCCAAAACAGGCAGTAACAAGAAATTTTTAGAGGAAACTTAATCAAGAGATTATACCTGCCCTCCACAACATCCTAGGAGGGCCAGCTATGCTCCTTGGACCTTGTTCAACAACTAGAACAAGACCAAGGTACTTCAATAACAAAGATGATGAATGCCTTGGTTGATGTTTCAAAGCAGAAACTCAAGGGCTTGATTTCTTTAACACAACGAACAAACAGCCCAACCAAAGGCCCTAATCCCTTCACAAGCTTGGTGTCAACAAGCTTGCAAGAGCTTATAGCTTATGGTTAAGGATTAGTACACAATAATAAGCAAATTCAGAAACCACTTTTCAAGATTTTTCAAACTTGAAAAACCTTACTAAACATAAACGTCCTTGAACCAAAAGATTCAAGCACACTTATAACAACAAATGGAACTCAGAATCACCTTTAAACAATACCAACTTTCAAAAACATAAAAAGGAATTACAATTTTCTCAAAATACCAACTTTTATAAATTTCAAAAAGGAATTACAAGTTTAAAAGGTAAAGACTGGAACAAAGGGACTCTCACATGTTGAGGTCTCCTTTTATAGGCAAATGCCTGGCTAAACACTATTCACAAACCCTAGAAATGAAATTCCCTAAATGTCCTTGAGTCTTCTAGACGTTTTGATGGAATGAGTTGTCCAAATGCATCCAAACCTTTTAAAATAGCTTTCGGGTGAAGCAAGGATCCTTGGCTGTTGATTTGGACACGTCAGATTACTTGGAGAGTAAGTTGCATTCTGATTGGTTGAAAGGGAATTGGGGGTGGGGTCCATGGTGATGTGATGGGTGAGTTCAAGTGTGGGATGTGTACATGTGAGGGTTAATTGCTTTTTGGTCAAGGTAATTTGGATTAACCCTTTGTTTGGTAAAAGTAAAATCTGGGTGGAAGAACATGAATAGTGGACCCATTGATCCGTTTTTGGTGGAGTGGAATCTGTTTGGCGCATTTTTCATGTTTAAATGTTTCAAGTATACAACTTTGGCCCTTGTGTTTTTAGAAAATGGGTAAAACGTGTTTTTTAGCAACCAAAACACATTTCCTTTGTAAACAACTTTCAGCATTTGGCAATTTTGGCACAAAACTTTGGAAATAGGTTTCAAAGGGTTGTTTTTGCCATTTTGAGATATTTCAAGGGCTGATCTTGGACATTCTTGATCTTCAAAGGTCTTCAATGTATCTTTGGCTTCATGAGGGACCATAATTGACAATTTGGATTTGTTAAGGGACTAATCTTGCCATTTCTTCAAAGTTGAAGGACCATTTGTGTAATTTTGACAAACTTAAAGGACCAAACTTGTAATTATGAATATACAAGGGTTTTAAGTGTCATTTCTTCATTAAATGAGGATCAATCTTGTATGTCTTCAAGTCTTCAAGGGTATTTGTTGAATATTCCATGAATTAGGGCCCGGTTCTTTGTACGGCTTCGTTTCTCGTGTCCGTTTTTCCTTGTATCTTGTGATCTTTTGTCTTTTTCATGATATCCATACCTAAAATACACAAGTAAACAGACACAAGCATATATATGGTATTTTATGACATTTTTATGCATTAAAAGCCCGAAAAGAACGATGAGATCATATATAAATGCCATCTCATCAGTAAGCTTTCTAAGAAACCTTATGAAAACGAGAGCGTTAATTTCATTGACGTTCTTGATTAGGATTGTGAAGAGCATTTCAAAGACTCTTGTAAAAGTAGATCTTCTTCTCTACCCATTGTTGAGACCGTTTCCTCTATTGCTCCATCACTAACTCCATTTGGAGAAAGTGAGTTCCTTTTGAAAGAAAATTTGAAGCAACTTTGGGGGATGTGGACTTACAATATGACGATTCTCCCACCGATTGGGAAGAAGACATTCATACCATTGAGAAACTTCTCAATGAGGACCATATTTCTCCACCGTCTCCCAAGGAAATCTCTATCGATGATCCGAATTTGACTACGCCTTCCATCGAAAATCCTCCGGATTTAGAGCTTAAGGATTTACCGTCTCATCTCGAATACGTTTTCCTTGAAGACAATAAGAAGTTACCTGTGACAATCTGTCAATTTATGGTTGATATTTTATTCTCGAATATTATTTAAAAACATTATTTTAATGTTACAATATGAACTCACTTATTTTTGGGAAGAAATTTGGATTTACGTCTTGGAGTAGCATCGACTACGTCTAAACCGGAGGATTCAACGTTACGTGCTTACGTTTACATACACCGTCTTTGATGACAGTCCGACATTTCAGAAAATAAATTTATCCGTGAATATTATTTTGGAGTTTTAAATTTGTGTTAGTTCATAAACTCACAAATTTACGAGAAGAGATTAGGACTTACGATTTTATTTTAACGTCCTTTACGACTAAAACGGAAACCTTCGGATTACGTATTTACGTTTTTGAACTCCGTTTTTTATGAAACAATTTTTATTGGATTCGTTTTCTGACGTTGATTCATAATTTATAAAAACGTTTTTCGTAAAACGACCCAAGGGCACGCAAATCGAGAAAACAAGAATCGGGAAATACCCGTAAACTAGTGAGATGGGACAAAACACATTGTCCCACCCCACTAGCTTACATGGGACGGCAACAATGTGTACAACACACCACATTTGGTTTACTAGATAGACACTTGTCTACTAAGCTTAAAGTTTAAGCTTCCACTACACAAAACTAGCTAAACAACCTTCACAAAACCACTAGCAACTTCATTCCATCTTTCCCTTACATGAAAACTTCACCATTTCCTCTCATACTCTCTCAATGTGACGTCCCCTTCTACCATCACTTGATCAATTTCAACCACAAAATCATGTGTTATTTACACATATGATGATGCCCTCTTGAAGCTCTCTTGAATGGTGGTGATTATAACATCCATGGAGGAGTTTCCTTGGTGTCTTGGGTCTGATTTTCCACAAGGAGTTTATGAAGATTGGTGGTCATAAAGATGGTCTTGGTGCATCACAAGTTTCTCCATCAAAATCCATGTTTTGATCAACCTACATCATCATGGTGGTATAAAGATTGTCTTCCTCATCTTCTTGTTATTTTGATTATGTAAACATGTATTTTATTACCTATTGTATATGTATATGATGATTATATGATGATAAAAATGTTATGTGGGGATTTGGTGTTGAAAAACACGATTAAAAAGGTGAAAAACTATAAAGAACAAGGCTAAAATCTTGCTTAATTTACATGGCTGTATAAAACAGTAAAGAAACATGTTATGAACTGATAAAATGATGAAGTAGAATTGATATACAGTAAGCTATGAGTATTGTACACATGTGAGAGTTGTCCATGCAATGGAATCATTGTAATGAGTGAGATATGATCAAAACAAGTTTAAGATACAAATCTGAGTTCACTGTTTTGGACGATTTTTAGAAAATACTTAGAAGATGATTCAACAGTAGCTATAAAAGAGTTAAATGTAGCACATATCATGTAGTTTATGTGATAAAAATTTGAGCTTCTATCTCCATATAGAACTCTAGATATGGCAATTTTTGTGAAAGTGAAGATAAAAATCAGATTTTGGAAATTAAAGTATAATACTATTATATAAGCACTCAAAATTATATTGTATAAAATGTATAACTAAAACCCACTAACTCATGTATTTTATTCATATAAATATGTAAAGGGTTAAATAAATAAATAACTTATAAAAATAGTAGTGGAATAATACTTATAAGTAATAAAAACTATAAACTTGATTTTTATGACTTTTTCGGCTATTACCGTAAAATTAACGTTTTTGCTAAATAAAACTTAGACGGTTGGACCCGTCTAATGTAAACTTTTATAAACTCATATACTGATATATAGACATGTATAACAAGTAAAAACCGATAAAAACCCGAACTATAGGACATACGGACGTTAACGGACTAAATTAACGTTATTGGACTAATAATACAACAAAAATGGACTAAAACACTTATAAACTTATTATTGGGCTTAACCCATTTAGGCCCAACTTTTAAAGTGTAGATACTGATAATATAAGTATAACATGGATTGATACAAGTTAAAGAACTTATAATAAGTTTATTGGACTTAAAACGCGTAAATAGGTAAAACTAGTAAACTAGTATAAAAGTTATCGACATATAACACTAAAAATGAGTAAACGAGAATATGTAAACCCACTTGATCATCATATATATATAATCATCATATGTATACATAATTGTTATTTTTATAAAGTCATTGGACATGAGTCTAAGACGAGTATTATTTGTCTAGGTTTCCGTGATTGAAGCGCGTACCATAAGTCCGAATTGCCGATAACCCACCTTCCCACATCAACGTGGTTCATAGCCTCGCACTCTTTTAAATGTTTTATGAAATGTTTTATAAACCCGCGAGGGAGATAACATGTTAGCTTTTATAAAATTAGGACACCATTTGTCCCGAATGTTTGTTTATTGATTTGGACCCGAATGATTGAATGACCCGATTGTATGACCCGATAAATGATTAAAGGACCCGATAGATGAAATTAAATGGATTATTAAAGTTAGGTTATGTCACTAAAAGTCCCATTAGAATTAATTGTGAACTACCGGGATTTGGTAGACGCTTATGCATTTAATAGTACTATTTGGGGACGATCACCCTAGTTCGCGCCTTGACGGTTGATCCCCGTCGTGCCACATTGATTGGTAAGCGAATTTATGTATGAGAAGATTTCCATAGTGTGACCGTTGTGACGACACGCTACTTTAGATGGGAAAATTGAGTATCGGGTTAGCTACCCGTTGTTGGTTTAGTAAGGTAACAATGTCATGCGGCTTATAATAATCCAAGACTAACGAAATACTACTAGACGCTCCGAAGTACGATGTATTGCCTGACTAGCAATACTGGGTCATACTATTGATATTATGTTTGTGTTTTGGTTTTCATAACCATATTCATATAACGGTTTTTATTTTCATACAACGTCATAAGACGTATTGTATAATGTTTTTACGACATTGGCTCGTATAATGATTTTAAGGCAAATGCCTATATTATGATTTTCGATAAGGATTTGTATAAAATGACTTTGGCTATATTATGGCCTATTAAAATGATTTGTACAAAATGATTTTCGGTAATAATTTTATACCGATATTATATTGATGGTTTATTAAACTCTATGAATTCACTCGGCGTTATCGCTGACCTTTTCTTTTAACATGTTTTGTCTCAGGTACTTGAAGGTAATTCTCGGGAAGACAACAAGAATTCATGGCCCGCACTTAAACAATATTTTCCATTCAAATACTTTGTAAAACTTGTATGAAATGTAATGACTTGGGACCGATGTAACTTTGATGTTTATGAATGGAAAGGCTTTTATAATAAAACGACGCAATTTTTATGCGTTGTCTATGATGTGAGTAATGTGCTATCCCGTAACACCAACGAGTCTTCCGTTGTATTGAGTTGTATAAATTTGGGGGTGTTACAGTTTGGTATCAGAGCTCTCGTTATAGAGAACGAAAGATTTTTAAAACTAAGGTTTTGAATAAAACTTTTCAAAATCTTTTAACTATAAACATTTTTCTAAAAATGTCTAAAAATCTTTTGACTATAACGGTGCCGAAGAATTCCCGAGTTACCGACAAGGCCAAGACTGAGAAGTGTTATTTTAATATATATATATAACTTAGATTATATATATATGATATATGATGTAATTTTATTACATGATTGTTTGATGATTATTTTGATATTTATACGAGGTATTCATACGACGTCGATTGTCACAAGAAACCCTAAATCCCCTAGTAAATTAATCGAAGCTATTCTCGTAGGAATTCTAGCTATCCTAGATCTAAACCAAGTTGTGGATATTTATAATCCCAACAAATGGTTGATATTCGTAGAAATGTAGATATTAGTTGATTACGATATTAAGGAAGAATTGGCCAGATTAAATCTGATATCGATGTCATGACGATCTTTCCTTATAGAGTGGAGTTTGACAAAACGTTACCACCTAGAAAGATGTCATCTGATTCGTTGTCATCCAATTCTTAAATTGAAATCGAAAGGGTGAATGTTGCACTTGAGGCTGTTATTGGAACCATTACCCAAAAGCCTCATGCCACTAATACCTTTCCGAGAAGTCTAATTGAATGTGTGAGTCATCTCATACTAGTGACTCATTTGATAATTATTGTTGTAAGAGCTATAGGATTGGAATTAAGTGTTGATCATATCGAGCTTTTATTTCCCTTTTAAGGCCTAAGAATAAGATTGAAAGTATTGGAAAATAAGGTAGGATATCGAATTGAGTATAAAATTGGTTAAAACTTGAATAAAGTAAAATTTAACCCGTATGAAATATGAGATTGATAAGAGGAATTCGTTAAGTTCTGTGATTGAATTATAAGGTTTTAAATTATTATTGAATTTGTGTTAAGTGTTGTTCCTAGGCCATTGTCCACTAACGAGGATGCCCAGTGTCCAGTAAATAAATTGAAGAAATCTTCTTCTGAATTGAGACCGATGGATCTTCTGGGACATATGGAACACCTAATGACTCTTGTAGATTAGTATTCATTGTGGTATCTTTCAAAAATAATCCCTAACTTAACTGTGACATCAGTTGGTAGGATGAGTTCTGAGAATTGTATGACATAGTGACACGTAATGTGTTACGGTAAAATTTTGACTTGTTTGTGATTAATGAGAAAGACTACCTTTGATTGCTAAATTCTACATGTATCGATGTTATCTATCTTTTATTGCTTCATCCTAATGTTCGCATTAGTGATGCAACCATTGAACAAGTACTCATCTCGATTTGAGTTACGTGTGGATTATTCTCTTTTGAGTGCCATCGAGATCATGTACCTCATGATTATTTGGCTAAAGCTCATTTCCTGATATATTGTAGTTAGTTCTTGGTGAACAACTCTTCATCACTCTTTTGCAGATCCCACATTGTTTTTATAAAGTTAAAACGGTATCCTTTGAGAAAATTTAATTTTCATCACTATAAGGAGTATTCAAAGTGAGATTTATAAGTGATTGTTATCGAAATGAAATTGTTTATAAAACACCTTGGAAAACTTAATTGTTTTCATAATAAGGAAAATCTTTGTAAATTTATTCTTGATTCTTATTTAAGAGTTAAGCATGAAAATGTTTTTATTATAAACATGATGATAAAATTTTGACGAACTGAGTATTGCATAGTTAATCTTGAAATTGTATATAGTTGCGCGCATACATACAATTTGGAATGGACCATGCAAGGCTGATTAGTAGTCACCATAAAACTAATGAATAAACACTACATTTTCTTTGAAGATTGTGAAAAATTAAATTTTATGAGATCTGCAAGAAGTGAAAAATAGGGACATAGTGTTAGGGACACCTACATATGTGCCCGTACTATTTATTCTTCTGAGTTGAATTTACTCATCTGTGGAAATTGTCTTATTTGACAATTGACAATTCTTTCTTGTCCAATTCTCTCGTAGTAAGATTCTTAGGAAAAGTATCTGATTACCGAGTGTTGATACCCGACTGGATGTATCGACGTTCCTATCATTTCTTTTGACTTGATTTCATTTGAATGACCTGGGTAACGATCCGAGGAGCTTTCGAATGCGTACTCAAATTATGAAAACATGGGATATATCCATATTCATTAAATGTTTTCGTCTGTATCTGATTTGAAATTCTCTCGCGTAGATTATGCGTTGACCTTAATCTTAGGATGATAGTTGTGTCTCTATATATCCTTGAAATTGTGAAGGATTATGAATTATTAATGTCTTTTGAGAAGTTCATCTTATCGACGGCAATGAAACTGAAAAGTTGATAGTGCCAGTAGAATGGATTGATTGATTATGACATGACGACATTGTCTTAATTGATGGGAACTCGAGTAGAATTCCCCTAAATGATAAGATGTTGATTATCAAAAGTGATCTAAATAATTCTTGATGGATGACCATATCCTGTATTTAGACTTAAAAATTATACCATGAATGGTTGTGAATTAGTCATAGATATTATAATCTAGAAAGAACCTAATATGAATTTATTAGAAGATGATAATGTTATCTGAAACTTTAGGAGGTATTTATTGGTGAATTACCTAAACTTTCGCCATTAAGGCAAGTTGAAATTGGTATTGATTATATTTCCGGTGCTGCACTTGTGGCTTATGCACTGTACGTCAGCATCATCTGAATTTAAGGAATTACCGTACAACTGAGAGAGTTGTCGGAGAAAGATTTTATTCTACCAAGCTTGTCATCATGAAGAGCTATGGTGTTATCATTCCTTATATTTATAAATTACTGTGAATTGAGTAAATTGACAATCGAAAACAATATCCATAACTCGAAATGGAAGATTTGTTCAATCATTTACAAGGTTCTAGCGTATGTTTTAAAGATTTGATCCATGGCATGGTTATCATCAACTTCGCATCTGCGAAGAAGATTATGTATTCCAATCACTACATCCGGTATTTGTAATGAACATTATGAGTTTCACGTGATGTCGTTTGGATTGACTAATACACATGTAGCATTCATAAAATTGGTGAATCACGTGTGTAGGCTGTAATTTGATAAATTCATGCTTGTGATCATTAAGGATCATTTGTTTGTTTATAAGAATAAGAAGGAGTTAATAATTATTTATAAGTTGTCCTGAATTGGCCGAACAATGAAAACATGTACCTTGAATATTTAACATAAGACTTAAGACTTAATTCTTTGCATGATTTAACCGTGTGATTAATAGATAATGGAAGCTATATTGATTTTCAAAGATTAGAACCATTAACGCTTAGGGATTAAAAACTTAATCCTTTACATAAAATGACCGTTGGATTAATAATGGTAAGATGTATGCATATAGACTCTTCAAAAATTAAGAGCCCTTTTAAGACTTTGGATTTTACCAAAAAAAAATGGAAATATGTTTTGACAAATGTTTTAACAAAGGATTTTTAAAGGGATTATTCCCTTATACACAAACCATTTAACTAAATTTCTGTTTAGGGGTAAATGTTTGTGTATACTTCTAGACAACTTAAGAAGAATTGAGGAAACTATATAATTTATGACTTGAAATTTGAAACGAAAATTTTTGCTTTTCAACTAAAGAAATTTTTGACCAAAGTATAAACAAAGGTTTTTCGAACATTTACGAATCTTATTAAATATTTTCGATAAATCAACAAAAATCTTGTGAATTAAATTTAAAATTTATTTTGAACATTTTATATAATTGGTCGAACTAAGAAATTTAAAATTTATACGCTTATGTTTCATAAAAAAAATTAAATAACTATTGTTAACTTACATATAATAATTATTGACGTTTTAGACGCCGGATTGAGAAAAACTGATAAAAATGATAGTTGAGACGAAACTTAAACATAAAAGATATGAAGAAAGAATTTTGAATAAATACAGTTATGATATTTATTTCATTAGGAAGGTGAACGTAATTACTGACGCATAATATAGAAAGAATATCTGAGTGAATTGTGGACATGATAATTATATCATCATGAGAAGTGAATATAAATACCGACGATTTATGTAGAAAAGATAAAGAACCAATTAGGACATGTACCTTAATAATGAAGGTGCAAAATAAATTGGCGAACGATATAAAAATAAACAATGTTTGTAAAAAGGATAATATAGATAATAAAAAGAGGTTTCACGGCTAATGTGAACCACTAAAAATTTAGAAGCCGATGGCGTTAAATGATTTAAAAATCCATTTGTGATTGTCTAAATATAGAGGATTGTGAGATATAGTTATGTTGGAATTTGTAAGTATAAGTATTCTATTTATGTCATTTATGAATAAAAGTATCTTTGTCTGAAGAAGTTGTACTGATGGCAATTATGAAGGCAGAGATCGCCTCATACATTAGTAAACGTCTAGCTATTGCAAAGGTCATCATCTGAATTTGATTCGATTTGGGTCATCGTCGACAGACTGACCAAATCTGCTAATATCATTCTCGTTAATGATAAATGCAAAAGAGTTATGTAAACATAGTGTGCCTGTATCGAACATCTAGATCAAGATCCTCGCTTCGCATCGAATTTCTAGAGATTTGCTCATAAATCATTGAGAACGAACCTTGATGAGAGTACTATGTACCACCACAATCGAAGGGACGAGGTAAATTAACGATACAAAGTAATATAAGTGCTGTTTTATGTTTGAATGATTGACCTTTGGTAATGAACCGTATAATCGTTTTCCTTTGTAAAGATTATCGTTGATAATCATCGTATTAGGATTGAGATTGAATCTTGTTAGGATCTAAATAATAGAGCATCTGTAAGCAGGAGCTGAGATGAAGACACCCGACATACACCCATTGTGAGTTGGACATGTCTTTTAGGTTTAAGGTTTCCTATGATGGCGAACCTAACCTTACAAAATACCCGACCCGCGAAATCTGAAATGATTGTTGAAATTAGGATTTGATTAATAACTGCCGATAGTGGGCAGGAGGTTATGTGAATATGAAATGTAGATCTTGAAGTGCCAAATGGGTAGCGAAGTTATGCCAAAAATTTTAACCTTGGAAGAATGAATTCATGATCTGACAAATCATGGGATATAAGTCCCCGTTGTATGGGACCATTGAGATGATGTAAAAGATTGGTTTGAAAGGCATATAAGCTGGATCTACCCTAGGACTTCAAGCACTGCGTGAATTATGTTTCGTATATCGAACTTGATGGAATATCTATCAAGTAAGAATCTGATTATTCTTAGTAGAGCTTAGATCGGCGAAAAGTTGCATTCATCAGAAACCCGTGAACATCATGGATAGAGAAAGTAAGTCAACATTTAGCCTGATCTTATTCCCGTAATTATATTTGATGAAACTCGCGTATTGTAATGAATTGCACTTGTGAGAAAAGACCGAATGTGGAGGAAATACCCACATGGCTTTAACTCTATAAGAAGCGAGTAGTAAGGTAAGATGATCTTTGAGGACAAAGATCCTGTTTAGGGGTAAATGCTGTGACAATCCGTCAATTTATGGTTGATATTTTATTCTCGAATATTATTTAAAAACATTATTTTAATGTTATAATATGAACTCACTTATTTTTGGGAAGAAATTTGGATTTACGTCTTGGAGTAGCATCGACTACGTCTAAACCGGAGGATTCAACGTTACGTGCTTACGTTTACATACACCGTCTTTGGTGACAGTCTGACATTTCAGAAAATAAATTTATCCGTGAATATTATTTTGGAGTTTTAAATTTGTGTTAGTTCATAAACTCACAAATTTACGAGAAGAGATTAGGACTTACGATTTTATTTTAACGTCCTTTACGACTAAACCGGAAACCTTAGGATTACGTATTTACGTTTTTGAACTCCGTTTTTGATGAAACAATTTTTATTGGATTCGTTTTGTGACGTTGATTCATAATTTATAAAAATGTTTTTCGTAAAACGACCCGAGGGCACGCATATCGAGAAAACTAGAATCGTGAAATACCCGTAAACTAGTGAGATGGGACAAAACACATTGTCCCACCCCACTAGCTTACATGGGACGGCAACAATGTGTACAACACACCACATTTGGTTTACTAGATAGACACTTGTCTACTAAGCTTAAAGTTTAAGCTTCCACTACACAAAACAAGCTAAACAACCTTCACAAAACCACTAGCAACTTCATTCCATCTTTCCCTTACATGCAAACTTCACCATTTCCTCTCACACTCTCTCAATGTGTCGTCCCCTTCTACCCTCACTTGATCAATTTCAACCACAAAATCATGTGTTATTTACACATATGATGATGCCCTCTTGAAGCTCTCTTGAATGGTGGTGATTATAACATCCATGGAGGAGTTTCCTTGGTGTCTTGGGGCTGATTTTCCACAAGGAGTTTATGAAGATTGGTGGTCATGAAGATGGTCTTGGTGCATCACAAGTTTCTCCATCAAAATCCATGTTTTGATCAACCTAAATCATCATGGTGGTATAAAGATTGTCTTCCTCATCTTCTTGTTATTTTGATTATGTAAACATGTATTTTATTTCCTATTGTATATGTATATGATGATTATATGATGATAAAAATGTTATGTGGGGATTTGGTGTTGATAAACATGATTAAAAAGGTGAAAAACTATAAAGAACAAGGCTAAAATCTTGCTTAATTTACATGGCTGTATAAAACAGTAAAGAAACATGTTATGAACTGATAAAATGATGAAGTAGAATTGATATACAGTAAGCTATGAGTCTTGTACACATGTGAGAGTTGGCCATGCAATGGAATCATTGTAATGAGTGAGATATGATCAAAACAAGTTTAAGATACAAATCTGAGTTCACTGTTTTGGACGATTTTTAGAAAATACTTAGAAGATGATTCAATAGTAGCTATAAGAGAGTTAAATGTAGCACATATCATGTAGTTTATGTGATAAAAATTTGAGCTTCTATCTCCATATAGATCTCTAGATATGGCAATTTTGGTGAAAGTGAAGATAAAAATCAGATTTTGGAAATTAAAGTATAATACTATTATATAAGCACTCAAAATTATATTGTATAAAATGTAAAACTAAAACCCACTAACTCATGGATTTTATTCATATAAATATGTAAAGGGTTAAATAAATAAATAACTTATAAAAATGGTAGTGGAATAATACTTATAAGTAATAAAAACTATAAACTTGATTTTTACGACTTTTTCGGCTATTACCGTAAAATTAACGTTTTTGCTAAATAAAACTTAGACGGTTGGACCCGTCTAATGTAAACTTTTATAAACTCATATACTGATATATAGACATGTATAACAAGTAAAAACCGATAAAAACCCGAACTATAGGACATACGGACGTTAACGGACTAAATTAACGTTATTGGACTAATAATACAACAAAAATGGACTAAAACACTTATAAACTTATTATTGGGCTTAACCCATTTAGGCCCAACTTGTAAAGTGTAGATACTGATAATATAAGTATAACATGGATTGATACAAGTTAAAGAACTTATAATAAGTTTATTGGACTTAAAACGCGTAAATAGGTAAAACTAGTAAACTAGTATAAAAGTTATCGACATATAACACTAAAATTGAGTAAACGAGAATATGTAAACCCACTTGATCATCATATATATATAATCATCATATGTATACATAATTGTTATTTTTATAAAGTCATTGGACATGAGTCTAAGACGAGTATTATTTGTCTAGGTTTCCGTGATTGAAGCGCGTACCGTACGTCCGAATTGCCGATAACCCGCCTTCCCACATCAACGTGAGTTCATAGCCTCACACTCTTTTAAATGTTTTGTGAAATGTTTTATAAACCCGCGAGGGAGATAACATGTTAGTTTTTATAAAATTAGGACACCATTTGTCCCGAATGTTTATTTATTGATTTGGACCCGAATAATTGAATGACCCGATTGTATGACCCGATAAATGATTAAAGGACCCGATAGATGAAATTAAATGGATTATTAAAGTTAGGTTATGTCACTAAAAGTCCCATTAGCATGAATTGTGAACTACCGAGATTTGGTAGATGCTTATGCATTTAATAGTACTATTTGGGGACGATCACCCCAGTTCGCGCCTTGACGGTTGATCCCCGTCATGCCACATTGATTGGTAAGCGAATTTATGTATGAGAAGATTTCCATAGCGTGACCTTTGTGACGACACGCTACTTTAGATGGGCAAATTGAGTATCGGGTTAGCTACCCGTTGTTGGTTTAGTAAGGTAACAATGTCATGCGGCTTATAATAATCCAAGACTAACGAAATACTACTAGACGCTCCGAAGTACGATGTATTGCCTGACTAGCAATACTGGGTCATACTATTGATATTATGTTTGTGTTTTGGTTTTCATAACCATATTCATATAACGGTTTTTATTTTCATACAACGTCATAAGACGTATTGTATAATGTTTTTACGACATTGGCTCGTATAATGATTTTTAAGGCAAATGCCTATATTATGATTTTCGATAAGGATTTGTATAAAATGACTTTGGCTATTTTATGGCCTATTAAAATGATTTGTACAAAATGATTTTCGGTAATAATTTTATACCTATATTATATTGATGGTTTATTAAACTCTATGAATTCACTCGGCGTTATCGCTGACCTTTTCTTTTAACATGTTTTGTCTCAGGTACGTGAAGGTAATTCTCGGGAAGACAACAAGAATTCATGGCCCGCACTTAAACAATATTTTCCATTCAAATACTTTGTAAAACTTGTATGAAATGTAATGACTTGGGACCGATGTAACTTTGATGTTTATGAATGGAAAGGCTTTTATAATAAAACGACGCGATTTTTATGCGTTGTCTATGATGTGAGTAATGTGCTATCCCGTAACACCAACGAGTCTTCCGCTGTATTGAGTTGTATAAATTTGGGGGTGTTACATTACCCTTCATCATCGCAAAGGACTTGAAAGAGGAAGAAAAATCTCGACTTATCGACGTGCTGAAGAATCATAAGAAAGCAATTGCTTGGAAAATTTCCGATATCCGCGGAATTGATCCGAACTTTTTTACTCATAAAATTCTCATGGAGGATGACTTTAAACCCGCAATCCAAAGCCAAAGAAGGGTTAATCCTAAAATTCATGACGTCATCAAGAAAGACGTTATCAAACTTCTAGATGCCGGAATGATTTACCCTATTTCGGATTCGCCATGGGTTAGTCCCGTCCATTGTGTGCCTAAGAAAGGCAGAATAACCGTTGTTCCTAATGAAAACAACGAGTTGATTCCTACTCGAATTGTCACGGTTTGTCGAGTTTTCATCGATTATCGCAAGCTCAATGATGCCACCCGCAAGGATCATTTTCCTCTCCCTTTTATGGATCAAATGCTCGAGCATTTAGCGGGTAATGATTATTATTGCTTCTTAGACGGTTTCTCCAGGTATTTTCAAATTCCCATCGATCCTAAAGACCAAGAGAAAACCACATTCACTTGTCCTTATGGAACATTTGCTTACAAAAGAATGCCTTTCGGCTTAAGCAATGCTCCCGGGACTTTCCAAAGGTTTATGATGGCTATCTTCCATGACATGGTTGAAGAAACTGTGGAAGTCTTCATGGATGATTTCTTGGTCTATGGTGATTCTTTCTCTACTTGCCTTGACAATTTAGAACGTATGCTCAAGCGGTGTGAAGACACTCGTCTCGTTCTTAATTCGGAAAAATGCCATTTCATGGTAAAAGAAGGCATTGTTCTTGGACATAAAATCTCCAAAGCCGGTCTTGAAGTCGACCGTGCTAAAGTTGAAGTGATTGATAAATTACCTCCACCTTCAACCGTGAAGGATGTGAGAAGTTTCCTTGGTCATGTGGGCTTCTATCGTCGTTTCATTCAAGATTTTTCCAAGATCGCTCGCCCGATGACCCACCTCTTGGAAAAAGATACTCCTTTTATCTTTTCTAAAGAGTGTATTGACTCTTTCAATCTTCTTAAGGATAAACTAACTAAGGCACCTGTCTTGGTTACCCCTAATTGGGAGTTACCTTTTGAATTGATATGTGATGCTAGCGATTTTGTTGTTGGAGCGGTTTTGGACCAAAGAGTGAACAAACATTTCCAACCAATCCATTATGCTAGCATGACAATGACGGGGGCTCAATTGCATTATACCACAACCAAAAAAGAGCTTTTAGCTTTAGTGTATGCTTTTGAGAAGTTTCGCCCCTATATTGTCCTTTCCACCACCATTGTCTATACCGATCATTCCAAGTTGAAGTACTTGTTAACTAAACAAGATTCCAAGCCAGGACTTCTTCGTTGGGTTTTGCTCCTTCAAGAATTTAAAATTGAAATTCGTGACAAGAAGGGAGCCCGAAAACCTAGCCGCGGATCATCTAAGTAGACTTGAGGATCCTTATCAAGGGGATCATCCGAATCAAGAGATCAATGACCCTTTTCCCCTTGAGGCCTTAATGTCTATCAATTCCAATCTTGATGACACCCCGTGGTTTGCAGACATTGCAAACTACTTAGTGGGTGGAATTCTCAAGGAAGGGTTAACGTCCCAACAAAAGTAAAAGTTCTTTAAAGACATTGAACATTATTTTTGGGACGACCCTTACCTTTTCAAACAATGTGCGAATCTTGTCATTCGTCGGTGTGTTGATGGGCCGACAACTTTATTAATCCTTGAAGCTTGCCATAAAGGACCCACCGGTGGTCACTTTGGTCCCAATTACACCGCGAAGAAAGTTTTCGACACTGGATTTTATTGGCCCACCATTTTTCGTGATGCACACGAAATGGTTAAGCATTGTGATGCTTGCCAACGACAAGGAAAGATCACACATAAAGATGACATGCCTCAAAATTTCATACAAGAATGTGAAATCTTTGACGTATGGGGTATCGACTTTATGGGGCCATTTCCATCATCCAAAGGGAACAAGTACATCCTCGTAGCCGTTGACTACTTATCCACATGGGTTAAGCAAAGGCTTTCCCTACGAACGATGCGAGGGTGGTTGTGAACTTTTTGAAGCAGTTATTCGCTCGATTCGGTGTTCCTCGTGCTATCATCAGTGACCGCGGGATTCATTTTTGCAATGATCAATTTTCTCGAGTCATGGCTAAGTATGGTGTCAATCACCGTCTTTCCACCGCTTATCATCCCCAAACAAATGGTCAAGGTAAGATTTCTAACCGTGGATTAAAGAGAATATTAGAGCGAACTGTGGGAGAGCATCGTGCCTCGTGTGCCGATAAGTTAGATGATGCTTTGTGGGCTTTCCGTACCGCATATAAGACACCTATTGGTTGTAGTCCATATCGTCTTGTGTACGGGATGGCATGCCACCTCCCTATTGAGTTTGAACATAAGGCGTATTGGGCCTTGGAGTGGGCCAATTTTGATATCAACAAATCCGGTGATCTTCGGAAGATTCAACTCAACGAGCTAAATGAACTAAGGAATGAAGCTTATGAGAATTCATTGATCTACAAGGAGAAAACCAAACTCATTCATGATGCTAGGATTAAGAACCGAGAGTTTCACATTGGTGATCAAGTTTTACTCTTTAACTCTCGGTTGAAGATCTTTTCGAGCAAGCTTAAGAGCCGTTGGTCTGGTCCTTTCACCGTCGCCAAAGTTTTCTCTTATGGCATCATTGAGCTTTCTCAGCCAAATGGGTCTAATTTTAAAGTGAATGGCCAGCGTGTGAAGCTGTACTTTGGTGAGGACATCTCTCATGAGATGATTCCATCCCTCACCATGTTTCCCTTGAATTAGTTCTAGGTCGAGTCAGGCTCGTGACTCGATTAACAAAAACAAGCGCTTCTTGGGAGGCAACCCGTTGATCTATCCTTTACCCGTTTTTCACAATAAGTGTAGGGGGGCTACATAGGATTTTTGTCTTGTTTCTTATGATGTGCAGGGATTAAAGCTTCAAGAGAACTTTTGATGACATTTGACGACCCATGATCCCGTGTACCTCCCGGTTCTATCCTAAACTGTCGTGATTCAATATTTGAAATCACTATAGTTTTCCTTTCCTTAGCACGATTTAAACAAAGTGCACAATGTGCTAAGTGCAGGGGAGCTTACTCCCACATGCTTAAACATTGAGGACAATGTTTATATCAAGTGTAGGGGGACTACTATCGAAGTAAGTGGGCTTTTCCATGAATTTGTCCTCATTTTAACAAGAAAATTTAATTTTTCGACATTTTTCAAAATTTTTAATCTATTCTGCCTAGTTGTATAGTAGTATTTTTCCTTTGTTATAGTTATTTACTTTCTTTGCTAGAATAAAATTTTAAAATAAAGTGGTTTTAAAATTTTCAACGTCATGAATCTTTTGACTCAACCCGAGTTTACTTATCTAATTTTACTCTAGCTAGTATCCTTAACGTGTTTAAGTCAAGTTTTGCTAGGCTTTTATATAGGGAACTTTAAAACGCGAAAGTCTTAACTCTCGCGGGTTAAGAACAAGAACTTTTCGCAAGTTCCTATAATTGATCCTAGAAAGTCGTTTATCAAGGGAACTTTAAAATGCGAATTGTAAACTTGAAAGAGTCTAAGAAGTTGCAAGATCCTATAGATTACTTGAAAACCCAAAAATTTGATTTAATTGGCTAAGCATCCACGAGTCTCATTCCTTGAGATTTTAAATTGCGGAGAACGAGAGATGATAGAGTGAATTATAAGTTTGGTATTCTTTCATGAATTTATGTGAGTTGATTATAAGCTTTTTCTCCCATCGCTTGCTAATAAATTTAATTGCAATTAGTAAGGTTGTATGATTTGATAAATTACTTAGCTTCTAGCACAAGATCGTTTAAAAGTTGCTCGGTATTAATTAGAGTTCATAGCCAAGACATAACTTATTGAAGCGGGATGCGAATATTGGCGAGTCCGAAAAGGTCCTAACAAGACATGAGGGCTACATTTTGTTGCTAAACATCCAAAAGTGATGTGAAGAATCATTTATCGAAAATCAATATGAAGGATCGAGACACACGACGAAAAGCAAAAACTCCCCAAAAGATCATGGAGATCCAATTCCTAAAAGGAGGTATGAGGATAAATAGATCCAAGTCCTAAAAGGAGGCGGATCATTGTATATCAAAATCCAAAATAAAGATTGGAGAAAAATGAAGAAGTCGTGGTCCAGGTATGAAGAATCTCTCAAAAACTTCAAGTGAAGAAATTCCTATTATGAAGAGAAGACCATAATTTCAAGAACGTCTCTCAAGATTCGAAGTATGAAGTCGCTGCCAAATATCGGTCCAAAAAAGGTCTCAAATCGTGAAGCGAGTTATGCCAAGATATGAACTTTATGAGGTCCCGAGAAGCAGTTTTAAAATATTTTTTCCTTTAGCTAACTATTGATTAAATCGTCCACTTTATTTTCAGCCTAAATAAACTATCGAAATTAGTCAAACAATGCATCCTCGTGATCATTTAAGAGAATCTTAAAATTTAAGAGATACACCTAGGAATAAGGGAGTCTAAGTAAATAATTGGGCCACATGAGTTCGTGTTAGTTTGCTAACTTATAATAACAATAATCTCGTTTTTAAGCTTGGTATGGGGAACGTGAAACTTGAGGATGATAAACATTCATGACACCAAAACCCCAATGTAAGTCTTTAATTTCTTTACTTGTTTTGTATATATTTCTATCATTTTAGTTTCCTTAGTGTTTAATATTTAATAAAGGCCAAGGTGGGTTATTTATGCTGAAAAATATAAACTATGGTTTAAAATTAATGCATTGCATGAGGGCATTGCAATGGTCAAGTGTAGGGGATTTAATAAGTGTGAAAACACTTATCCTTTTACCATTTATTTCCTATAATAACAAAACCAAAACGTGTATTTTATGTCGTAAAAGTCGGAATTATGCGTGGTTTATGTTTTTATTGTGTTTCAGGATCAAAATATGAAAAGGGAGAAAACACGGGCTCTCACGGGCTTTTATTGAAGAAAAAGACAAAAGACAAAGTCAAAAGGTCAAGAGTGCAAAAATAACGGTAGTCCAAGGCCTATTCTGAAGATTTATCGAAGAAAAAGTCTAAAGACGGAAGCTTAAAAAAGTCGAAGAATTCAAGTCTAATAGAAGAAGGAAATCATAAGACGAGTTCAATTTATATTGACAAATCACAAGACGATGTCGAGAAAGACAAAGAACTTAAATCGAGTCGAGAAAACAAGAAGAAAGAGAGAAGACACAAGACCTTCCCCTCCTCCTATATATACCCTCCTAATGTATCATTAGGAGGGTGTTAGTTAGTTAGTTAATTATCTAGTTTTACTTTTAAGTGTGTTTTAATTTTATTCTCTCTAGTTTTCTTTCAAGCTTATCAAACATCTATCTTAATATTGTAATATTTGATCTTAATCTTCAAATTAATCAAGTTTAATTCTTAATTCTCATTCTACCTTTCTGAATAATCTATTGTTTTTGCTTAATTAATCATGTGATGTGATTGTTTTGCTTATTTGATTGTGCTTATTGAGTTGGTTTGTTTAGAGTTTTTATATTGAGGTGCTTAGTTGCTTAATTTTTATGTTTAATAGTTTTTTTTTAAAGTTGATTTTGATTGTTTATTTTTTTATAAAAAGTTGATTTTTTAATTTTTGCTTATTTAGTGTTTTTAAAAGTTTTTAAATTGTGTCTTATTATCTTTTTCTGAAAATTGATTTGGTTAAGTTTTTAGTAAGTGCTTATTTAGTTTTTAGCTTAATTAAATTTTTGCTTAATTTCGTTTCTTATCCGGGTTATTCTAAACCCCTTTATTCCGAAGAAGAATTTACACAACATTCTGAATAGTAGTTGTTTTACATTCGTTTCCCGGATAAGAAATTCATCACGCATTCCGAATAGTTGGCTAAAGACAAAATCCGGATAAGCATTCGAAGCTCCAATTCTGGAAAAGCAAGATTGCTTATTCCGGATAACTAATAAAATTTTGGATTCCGGATAGTACAAAAATCACCAATTCCAGATAAGGGCTCACAGCATCGATTCCGGATAAGCCTTCAATACAGATTCCGGATAAGCTCCCGAAACAACATTCCGGATAAGTGGCAGGAATACATTCCGGATAAGGTCTCGAAGAAAGGATTCCGGATAGTCACACAAATACGAATTCCGGATAGTCTTCTCAACACATTCTGGATAAGAAGAGAATTAAACATTCCGGATAACGCTTATTAATTGGATTCTGGATAAGCATTCATTACTGATTCCGGATAAGATTTTGTAGCACAGATTCCGCATAGTTGGAAGATAACTAATTCCGGATTAGCTTTTTATTTTAGTTTCATCTTCACGTTTTCTCGCCAATTAAGGTTAGTTTGTTTTCCTTTATTTTTATCGTATTGTTTAATCATTTTAGTGTTTTTCTCACAATTAGAAATAGATAATCCCAAGCTCCCCCTTTTAGTTACCAAGATCAATAATTCCAGCCTAAGCCATGATCAATTCGGATTGAATCGAGTACGAACAACACTTTCTTGAACTCACACAAAAGTCATTAAATCAACTAAGCTGATGAGGAAAGGAGAGAAATTCGTCTGGACGGAAGAGCGAGAGAAGAGCTTTGAAGATTTGAAGCAGAAGTAAGTGACTACACCTATTCTTACTCTCCCATCTGGCTCAGGTGGATTTCAAATATATCGTGACGCTTCAGGAAGGGGTTTAGGCTGCGTTCTCATGCAACATGGGAAGGTTATTGCATACGCATCACGACAGCTGAAACCTTATAAAGAAAACTATCCTACTCACGATTTAGAGCTTGCAGCAGTTGTTTTCGCATTGAAGATCTGGAGACATTATTTGTATGGTGAATCATGTGACATATTCATCGACCACAAGAGTTTCAAGTACATCTTCACCCAGAAGGAACTGAACATGAGACAGAGGAGATGGTTAGAGCTATTGAAGGACTACGACACCAACATTCAGTACCATCCTGGTAAGGCGAATGTGGTGGCAGATGCTCTAAGCAGAAGGTCGGGTATGATTGCTGGCATTTGGATTTCAAAGGAGTTCATTCGTGACCTAGAGATGACTGATATTGAGTTTTGTGTACGAGGACAGCACGGTTACTGGGCTAATCTTAGAGTGGAACCAGACTTACATTCTAGGATCAAGGAAGCTCAGAAAGACGATGGGGAGATTTGGGCTATCATTCAAAACCCTGATCAGCACACGGAGTTTCGTGTTGACGACGACGGTATCTTATGGCAGGGCACTAGACTAGTGGTTCCTGATGACTCTACTCTCAAGGAAGCTGTGTTCACTGAAGCTTACAGTTCTCCATTTACCATATATCCTGGTTCTACCAAGATGTACCACGACATCAAGAAACACTTTTGATGGAGTGGTATGAAGTAGAATGTTGCCACCTTCGTTTCTAAGTGTATGATCTGCCAGGAGGTGAAGATCGAACATCAGCGAGCTAGTGGTTTACTACAACCATCGGATATTCCAGCATGGAAGTGGGACAAAATCTCCATGGATTTTGTTACTGGTCTCCCGGTTACTCAGAAGAAGAATGACGTTATCTGGGTCATTGTGGATAGGTTGACTAAATCTGCTCATTTTCTGCCGATTCGCAAGGAGCATCCGGTCAGCAAATTAGCAGACACATTTCAGAGGGAGATCATGAGACTGTATGGTACTCCATCAAAAATCATCTCTGACAGAGATCCCCGTTTCACATCACGTTTCTGGCAGAGTCTGCAGAAATCTTGGGGCACCAGACTTAAGCTCAGCACTGCCTTTCATCCTCAGACCAACGGACAGTCGGAACGTATCATTCAGACATTAGAGTACATGCTGCGATCGTGTGCTCTAGAATGGTCAGGAAGCTGGGATGATTATATATTCCTAGTAGAATTCGCATACAACAACAGCTGGCATGCTAGCATCAAGTGTGCTCCCTTTGAAATATTGTATGGCAGAAAGTGTCGCGCCCCAATCTGCTGGGATCAAGTGGGCGAACGACTGCTCGAAGGTCCAGAGATGATTGAAGTGACCAATGAGAAGGTCGTTGTCGCCAAGGAAAACCTTCAGGAAGCTCGTGCTCATCAGAAGAGCTATGCTGATAAACGTTGTAGAGATGTGTCTTTCAATGTAGGTGACCACGTTTTCCTCAAGGTATCACCTGCACAAGGAGTTAGACGTTTTGGAATCAGAGGGAAGCTCAATCCTCGCTTCATCGGATCGTTCAACATCATAGAACGTGTTGGTGAAGTGTCTTATCGTTTAGCGTTACCGCCTCAGCTATCACACGTTCACAACGTGTTCCATGTGTCCTTACTCAGAGGATACAACTATCATCCAGTTCATGTTGTCCAGTATCCACTTGATCAGATTCGAGAGGATCTTTCATATGTCGAAGAACCCGAAAGAGTTCTTGAGAGACAATATCGTATCATGCTGAGGAAGACGATCCCTTTTGTCAAAATCCTCTGGAGGGATCATCCTGAGCGGGAAGCCACTTGGGAGACGGAGGAGTCTATACGGACTTCTTACCCTCATTTCCATTCTAATTCGGGTATGTTTTCTTTCAGTTTACGTTTTCTCCAATTCGAGGACGAATTATTCTTTTAGAGGGGAAGAGTTGTAAAACCCGCATTAAAAACCTATGAACATAAACTTACGAAAACACGGTAAAATTTAAACTTTCCATTTATAATATTAATACACATGTCACGGCAATAAATAATGAACGATCATGAATATTATAAATGTGACACGATCACGAATACCAAAATCACGAATAATAAATCACGAACACACACGTTAATTATTTAACACACGAAAAACTATGGGTTTACCCCATGGTGGGCCCTATGCCGCGGCTAGACAAAGAGAGGGAGGCCAAGTGGGCCTTTTGGCCCAAAACCAATTTTAATAAAAGCATCTGGAGGAAACCTTTTTCATTATTTTTAGGTTTACAGAAAATTTTGTACTCTTCCTCCTTGTTTCACTATAGCCGCCGGCCACATCAAGAAAAAGGGCAAACCCGGACGATTTTTGTGTTTGTTTAATTATTCGTGATCACCTCGTCATTTTACACGCATTGGTAGATTCAAAAATCTTTTCTTTTCATTTTTATTTTCTTATGATTTCATGTTTAAAATTAATTAATCACATGAACATGTAAGGGATTAACCTAGGATTAATTAATTTTGTCAAGGGTGTTTTTGGTTTGTGGTTTGGATCGGCCGAGACACCGAGACCCCAAGAGGGGTGCTCGGTGATGAGACTGTATTTATACATAGTCTCATCGTCCAAATCGGGCTTAAAACGCTTAAAATATCATCAAAATACCCAAAATATGCCTGTGTTTGTTCATTGTGTATTTCAGGTACGGATATCGTGAATTCACCAAAAGATCAAAGGAGTCAAGCAAAAACGAACACGGGAAACGAAGCCGCACAAAGAACCGGACCCAAATATGAATTTTCCAAAATTTCCCTTGAAGTTTTGAAGATTGACAAGATTGGTCCTCCAAGTTTGAAGATTTGCCACTTTATACCCCTCATTTATCTTAGAAATACTTTGGGGTCCCTAAAGTTTCATGAATATACAATTCAGGCCCTTGATGATTGAAGAAAATACATGTTTAGCCCTTGGTTATACTTTTTACCAAACACAAGGACTGAAATTGCCAAGCTGCTAAAATATTTAACAAAGGAAATTTGTTTTTGCTGATTATTTACTACATGAAAGAATGAAGAGAGTCAAGGGGGCATTCATGACCAGACATCAAACTTCCCTCCACCACTTATATCCTGACACCTCAGCTCGACCCACCCATATACCCAATTACCCTACCCAAACCCACCATCCAACCCGGCCCACACCATTTACCCAGTTTATTAAATAAACTGGGTCAAACCAGTCAACAACCCCTAATTATTTTCCCACTAAACATAATTTTTGAAAATCTTATTTTCCTTTCCTGATTAAACCTCACACTAAACACACACACTCATCCATAAACCCTAAATCCCTATCTCACTCAAATCAAAGGGGAAAGTGTTGATTATTTCCAGAATGTTGATTGATGACAAGTTAATCACAACCCACCAGCAAACAAACCATCACCTTCATCAAACCGGGCCCCACACGTGTCCCCTGCTCCTCCATATTTGGCAAAAAGGGAATCCTACAGCTATTTAACGATTCCAAACGCATTCCTTGGTCCCAAAGAATGATTTTAACGGACAAGATCATCCCAACAGCCTGGCAAACATCTCAGAGATCACATGATAAAGTTTTGACCAAGAAAAGTCAGCAAATTTCAAATTCTCATGAGGGTAGTTTAGGAAGTTCATTGTTAGGGTTTTATGTAGCCTAGAATGTTCTTTTAGCATTATAAAAAGGAAGCTGGCTTGTAGCTTAACCTTTGTTCCAGATTTTGTACATGTTTAAATTTATTAATGAAAATGAACTCTTTGAATATTGTGCAAAACTGAGTTCCATTATTCTGTTTTCAGTAGTTTAATCTCTTACATTTGTTTGCAAAAGTAATTTAGGTTTGAAAAAGGGAAATTATCTTCAAGTTTTTTCTGAAAAAGTAATCTCTTTTATACAAAATTTGGACTCCAAATTCACATGAAAGTGAAAGTGGAAGTGTGAGTTTGATTTTCAGGTTTGAGTTTTTAAGAGAGTTAGTGTTTTTCAAAGTTGTTTTTGGTGTCAAAAATCTGTTTTTCAGAGTTTTTCTTTGTTTTCAAAATCTTTTGTGTCTCTTCAATACTTACTGCCTTATAAGTTTCAACCACAAGCCACAAGCTTGTGGATTTAGCTTATACAGGCTTGAAGTCTGTTCTTTGTTTTTGTGGTGGTTGTGCAGGAAGCAAGGAACCAAGATCCCTCTCTTCTCATTTTTTTCTTGAAATTTCAGAAGATATTGTTCAACCCTAGGTCTTTTTTTAAGATTCTACCAACGGGTTTCTCTACTAGTTCAAAAGCTCTCTAAGAACACTCTAATCCATGTGAAGAAGGCCTCAGCCCAAGGTGACAAAGGCTTGAACCCTTTATATGCATTTGTTTAAGTTTTATGTGAAGTTACATGAATTGGTGAAGTATCTGTTTTTATGATGTGTTATATGTTCTTAATTGTTGATTTATGTCTCTTGTTCATGTTTAAGTGCTAGTCATTTAGTTTGATGTTGATTTGTTAGCATTTTGTTAGTAAAAATCTGATTATCAGTTTTAAGGGGGTGTTTGGGTCTGCTTAATAGGTTAGGAATTTGACAAGTTTTTGGCTTAAAAACGGCTTGAACACACTCCATTAGGGTAGTCATATATAATAGGTTGTTTGGTTTGAGTTTTGATAGGTTCAAAAAGCACTTGCATGCTCAAAACTGGTATAAATAGCTAAAAACAGTTATCACTCTTTTCTGCCAGTTTTAGGTCAATTTTGTTTACAAGCTTTGCAAGAATGTTAGACATAGGGGTATTCTAGGGTCTTAGATCAAGTGTATGTGATTGGGTTGGGTGGTATGCAAGAATTTGGCATCTAGAATTCATATTCTTACCATTTAGACCAGCAAAACACCCCAGGCCATTGTTTCTGTATACAGTAACTGCAATCTGGTCCTTTGTGTGTGATTTTTGAATTGGACTTGTGTGTTTTTCTGCTTAGCTTGACTCCCCACACTTCCATGAGTGTGGGGGTGCCTTTGTTGCCATTTAATTCCAACAAACAAGAGCTTTCCTAAGCTCCAAACCACCAGACCCGTTTTTTGTTAAGTCAATGGGAACAAGGTTCCCACTGCTAGTGCATTTGTAGCCACTGCTACACAAAAAGACAAAAACAAGAAAAAAGGTCACTATCACATCTTGATTTTTTTTTGTCTTTAGTGGTGTTTTTTAGGAGTTAGGATTTGATTCTTTTTGCATTATTTTTCTTTTTAAATTTCTGATTTTCCTGTTTAGTTTATTTTGGTGTTACTGTTCATTTTCTATTTTTTATATTTAATTGCATTTTAAATTACTTTTAATTAGGCTGTTTTTGGAATTTAGTGTAGAAAAATATTCTTTTTCATTTTAAACATTTTTCCTAGGTTTAGAATATTAATTTAAGATTTTTAGTTTAAAAATTAGTTACTGTTCACTTTTTAATTATTTTTTATAATTAATTTAAGTTAATTAGGGTTTAATTATTAAATAGTTTTGTCTTTTAGTGCAAATTTTTACTTTTTTCAAACTTTTTCAATTTTCTACTGTTCAATAGGATAATTTAGGATTTTTAAAATTGTTAAATTAATTTTGACATTATTTTATTATTTTTTAGGATTAATTTAATTTAAAAATAGTTTTTAGTGATTAAAAAATAGAAAAATAGTTTTTAAAATTATAGAAAAATAGTTTTTAGTCATTAAATAATATAAGTTAGTTATTAGTTCAATAAATTAATATTTTGGGCATTTTGTTAATTATATTTAATTTTTGGGCTTTAATTAGCATTAAAAATTGAATATTTAATTAATAAAAGGTTTAAAAATATATTTGTTGGATTTTTATTCTTATTTATATTATTTAAGACTTAGTTTAATCATTTAATTAATTTTTAGGTTTTATTTTTTTATTTCGTCACGTTTTACGTATTTCGTCACGTTTTACATACTCATTTTTGTTATTTTCTCTATTATAGTATAATATCCAAATAAATCGTGTTTAATTTTCCTAAATTAAACAAAAAACAATCATTTTACTATATTGTAGATATATTGGTTTTCGTTTTTCTTGTGAATATATTATTACTATATTGTACTACGTAAGAACAATAAATATACAAGTACTCCAAAAGCGTGAAAACGCAACCTTGATTCGGGATTTCATCACTCGATCATTGTATTCGAATCTAAAGCAAAAGTTTAAAGGCAAAATAGATAAATACTTTCGTGAGGCTTAATTTCAATTAACACAAACTATAAGGTGGGTATAAGGCGGTTGTATTTCACGACCTAAAGGAAAAAGGCTCTTAAGTGCTTCGCGCCGCCTCGTTTCCTCCGCTTGCTTGTGCGTGTTTTGAGAAAGAGGGCCAATCGAGGGTTTGCCGCCCAAGTATTATCTACGTATATTATATTTGCTTGTGTTTTCAAGATTAAACCCTCTTGAACGTTTTGGTGTTCCACCAACGTTCTAAAGTCATCGAGAACGTTCACTCCACGTGATCGTTTTCATTCTTTGAGGCTCCTTTAATCGAGAAAGTCGATTCGAGGAGAGATTTGTAGATTTTTGTCTACGTAATACAACAAAAAAATCCAAAAAAATTAAAAAACCAATCAAAAACCAAAAAAATTGAATTAACCAGTTATTTAATTATTAATTAAAATCATATAACGTATAGTTTAATTAAATTAACCAGTTATTTAATTATTAAGCTAGAACCATGACTTGTATTGTACTAATTTAACTTCACTTATTATTTATAATTCAGCTTAATTCTAATTATGGAAACTTACTATTTTTGGGAACATTCTATTTTTGGCAACTTTCTATTTTTGGAAACTTACTATTTATGGAAACCTAGTATTTTTAGAAGTTACTTAGTATTACAATACAATTATTATAATACACTAATACATGAATAATACACAACAGAACATCAGAATAACTACAGTTAACACAGTAAACAGTAAAACATGACAAAATACGTATAACAAGCAAATAACACACGGCACCAGTAAAACACATGTAATTCAGAAAACTCATACACGTCCATATTTTTTATGTAGTGTTATCCGTCGAGGCGGATTAGTCTTCATCGTTTTCCTTAGCCTCTACTGGACATAAGGTTCAGATTTTCCGTCCTTCAGTAAGGAAAATCTCTTCCTTCATTAGGATTTCCCGTATGCAGCCAACTGTTTTCCTCAGTAGTTACAGATTAAATGCTTATGTTTATTAGTTACCTTATCCATATACATGCATGGCCAGTTTCACCTAGTTATGGAGGTACCATAACCATAACACTAGAGGCACTAGTGTTATGACTTCACCACGGCGAAGTGATAGCTCGTGGCGTCCCTTTTCAGTTATTTGGCCATTAAATTATTATATTATCATGTGGGGTGTATGGGTGTATCCTAGTTACATGTTTCAGTCAGGATTTCATGATGAATGTGGTGTGTGCCTTGCATCCTTCACAAGGAGCTGATCCCTCCTACCCACTTACCAGTTAATTAGAGGCAACCCCTCTAATTGCATGATGAGGTCTCCCCTCCAAGTATTCATGTACGTTGTTGACCTCATGACCTATATTGGCTATTATGGTCATTTAACTAATACATATTTTCATAAGTAACATAAGCTATGTTCTCAGAACTAAAACCAGTTAACATGACAGACAACTAGGTTTTCCAGGACTTATTCATTTCCGCTGCCATTCATGCTTTATATTCTTTATATGCTTCCATATTCTATGTTTTCCATGCTTTATTGTATATCCGTGCACCGAGCGTTATGCTCAGCCGTCTACTTTTCCATGTTCCCAAACGGCAGGTACCCAAGGACGCAAGTAGGAACTCCAGAGTATGTGCATTCGGATTGGAAGCTATCCGACCTCTTTTACCTTATGCATTTATTCTTACTTTATCATACTTTACTTCTTTTGGACATTGTTTAGTCCTTTCCATTTACAGTACTTATATTGCTTGTTTGTGAGTTACTAGACTACCGATGTTTGATTCTGGTATTTCTATTTATGGTCATGAATGTTTAGACATTTTCCTTGCATGTTCTGATGATACACCATAATCTACTGTAGCACTCTATCCTATTAAATAGGGTGTTACAGTATGTGTGCTCGGTATCAAACTCGACCTACCGAGTTACACTTAGCTACTGTTAAACGGATCTTTCGGTATATTAAAGGAACCGTTAATCGAAGACATTGGTATTCGAAGGACTCTTCGATTTCACTAATGGCATATGTAGATGCGGATCACGCGGGTTGTCAAGATACAAGGCGTAACACGAGTGGAACTTTGCAACTACTAGGAGATGGACTAATCAGTTGGGCATCTAAAAGGAAGAAAAGCGTTGCAATTTCAAGTACGGAAGCAGAATACATAGCTATGTCCGGTTGATGTGCTCAAATTCTTTGGATGAGATCGCAATTAACCGACTATGGTCTTGGTTTCAACAAAATTCCAATGTACTATGATAACAAAAGTGCAATTGCCTTATGCTGCAACAATGTTCAATTCTCCCGGTCGAAGCATATTGACATTCGCTACCACTTTATCAAGGAGCAAGTGGAAAATGGAGTGATAGAGCTTTACTTTGTCCGATCTGAGTATCAATTGGCGGATATTTTCAAAAAGGCTTTAGATCGCGCTCGAATTGAATTTTTGGCCGACAAGCTAGGATTGAGAACTTTCTCGCCTGAGACTCTTACGGAACTGGCAGATGAAGCGAAAGAATAGTGGTGCTAAACTATTCTCCGTATCCTTGGTGATCATCTGTATATATTGTTTATATTTTTATTCCCAAAAGCAAAATACAAAAATATAAAACCATATAAAAACCATAAAAATTGAAAATTTCAGAAAAATAAAAAAATATTTTACTTTAGTTTTCAAAGGCATGTCTTTTGGGTCGATAATATTTACAACCTTAGAAATTTTGATTACTATTGACACGGCGCCATAAATAGAGTTCGTACAAAAGTTGTAAATATTTCATAAAACATGCCTATATGGCTTGTAGTTATCTCAGACTACAACCCGTTTTTCATATTAATGGCAAGTATTTCTTATGAAAGCTTTGGCTCAACAGCGGGAATTAATTTTCTCGGGCATGGTTTACTTTATAACCATGTAAAGGATTGTGTTTACGTTATAACACAATCTAACACGTATTTATGTACACATCCGTGCATTTATTTGTTAAAACAAGAGAAATCTTGTTTTTATGAAGTTATCATCTCTACATTCGTAGCAATCTACAATTGGTATCTACATACTCGACGATGCGACTATTCAAAAGACGACTACAGCTCTTTCGATAGAACACGGGTCAACAATTGAGGGGGAGCAATTGTCAAGCATTCAGAATCTTCGATGCCGAAAGTGCTAAGTTCACAAATTGGTGTCAAGACAACAATACCAATCGTGCATGTAGTGTCAAGAGATGACTTCAGATGTGACGAGGCGACCAACATTTGTCGACAAGAACCATTTGATCTTATCATATGATGTTCTCATCAATCAGGTCCAACCTTGTCAATTTATTCTTCTATGGTGAATATGTGATTATTTTACAAATTGGAATCATATCTCACAATTTGGTATCATGAAGATCAAACGGACTTGCATTTTTCTTCCCAAAAACTTTGTTAAAACTTCATTAAATCAATTGATATCAAAAATATCGGTTGGGTTAATATTTTTAATATGGGGGAGAAAATGTGATTTAATATCGGAAATGATTAATCACAAATCGTTTGACTTAAAGTGATAACTCATCTCGACATGTACGAAATGTTTTCGAATATCGTGGTATATGTTAAGGGGGGAGCAAAATGGATTTGCTATATAAAAATGGATTTCATGGTGACGTTTACTTATCCACAACCCATTTAATTCACGACGATGAAGATTGTGGTGACATAAGGATGGTAGGATAGGTTAAGTCCAATGATTCTTCCAAAACCAGAGGAATCTTCCCAAGGACATTCCATAGCTAGAAATAGTAGTCCTTAGGAAAGATGGGGAAAGATTGTGAATGTAGCTGAATACCGACCAAGTACTTAAGTTAGCACTGGAACAATCACAACAAGGTGCTAGTTATGACGTATTGGTAAGCATTGAAGGGGTTGAAGAATAAAAAGAATTGTAAAGATAAATGGTGAAAAGAAAGCAGCCCTCCTTACAAATTAGGTAGAAACTGGGTCAACTCATATGTTATAGAAGATAGACATCATGGACCCAGTGATGCAATGCACAACCCATTCCAGCTAACTCAGATATCTCTCAAAAGGTATTTGTTTTATTCACACGGAGACAACGCATTATCTATCGATTTATTCACTCTGAATATATTGATATTGAAATGGTGGCAATCCTCTCCAGCCTTAGATCACTAAAAATTCCAAATTGCACGATCGAGTCTAGAGCCATTTGAGATCATCAAATATCTCATTAGGGCACATTTTCATATTTCCTTACTTGTTCACACACTTTGAAAAGTAAGAAAGATATTAAGAGTCCTACACAAAATCTTCATGATCTTGCATGAACATCCGAGTAATACGCAAGTATTTACAATGAAGATGGAAATCCTTCTTGAGCGAACATTAAGAAGCTCATGGTAGGTGACTTGTGCGATTCTTTAAAAATCAAACTTATGATAACTGGAAAGAAACAGTGGTTTAATTCTTAACTAAATTTAAACACGTTCTAGGCCTCTATGCAATATCGTAGTGATCTTGCCAGAACATTCAGAGTAATACTTTTTAGTATTTACTGTGACGAATGGAAATCCTTCTAGTGTTAACGTCAAACAGCACTTGGTAGGTAGCTTGCAAGATTCAATATGAATCAAGGTCGTGACAACTGGAATGCAACGATGGTGAGATTCTTTTATGAATCAAACTTGTTCCAGGAATCGTAATTGACGGCTTCAATCATGCGGATAATTTTATCCAAATGATTCACTCTTTACGTTCACAGTCAGCTTTGGACGGTCGAGTAAAGAGAACGGGTTTACCCGCGAAATCTTGTCAATGAGATCTTTAATTAAATCTACCTGCCACAAGTACGATATTTAATATCGTCCAACGGTCTTTACCGACCAGAGGTAAAATGCTACCGAATTAGAATGAAATGTTCAAAACCATTTCGTTCGTGTCTAATTATGTTTCTACAGTTGAAGACGGTGACGTTGCGGAATCCGAGAAGAAGTCGTCCCCGCATGCTTATACTTTATGCACTTAATACTTCATCTAATTCAAGAAAGCCTAAAAGTCAAGTCTTCTGCTGTATCGAACTCTAAAGCTTTCAAGAATTACGAAGTAATAAGTATGTGGGACATGATGTCACGAGGAGGCCAATATCACAAGTGATGGATGCACAAGATCAAGGCACGAGATTAATGATCAAGATTGATATCAAAGATCACATTAGCATGTTCACCTGAAAAGAAAAAGAAAGAAAGACAAAGACTACGAGCTCAAGACAAGCATATTATGCTAGGTTATTTTCATTATTATAACTCGGGTAACGCCCTTGTTTGGAGTGACCTCCCGTAGGGGGAGATTGTTAGAAATACGTTTTTACGTATTTAGGAAGATTCGGCCACTCTGACAATATATTAAGTAGTAGCTCGTAGTCTAGTTACTTTACATTAATTAAACAAGGAAAAGCCCGATCCATGTCTTGTATGGCCGACCCAACTTGTAAGCCCAAGCCCATCTCATGAGCTTGGTATATAAACCCTCTCCTTAGTTGGAGAGGGTGTGGTTCATTCATTATTTTCACATAAAAAAAATGTGTTTTTCATACTTTCTCTCTCAAGTGTGTGTGTGATATCACCATCTCTTTCTATCTTTTTATCTTTCTAAATTAAGCAAGATTTACAATATCCTACACGGTACAATCAACATTATTACGAAAGTATGCAGAATGAATAGTCACTTCATTAACTATCCGGTTGAAAAGGGAACGACTTATTCAGAAAACCCTCTTGAACTCTTTATCATCGTATCTTGCGTTCACCGAAAAAAAGACGTAACTAACCAATCATGAGCACCTATTCAGTCCCGATTTATGACGTTTCTTTATTCGATTAGCATTACGTATTCTCTTAATAAACGCCAACACTTTTCTATTAAAACCCAGCTAGCGTTTTATTACGACTTCGGCTTTTTCAGTAGCAAAAAATAACTCGTATTCGTCGATATTATGCATTGTAGTGGTTTAGGGAGAATGTGTATGAAATGTGATTTTGTGTTTGAAAAATATGAGTTTTAGAAGGTACTTAAAAGTAAAAAGGGGTATCAAAAAAGTTTTATATTTTTAAAATTTAATTGTAACGGATAAAAATAACATGTGGGACGAAAATCATATAACTCGCGTTAGGTGAGTTTGTTCCTTTTTTTTTTTTAGAAAATGAATAAGTCACGCGCGAGTGACTTAGAGGAGGTGGCAAGTCGCGCACGACTTTCTGAGTCACTCGTGGATTGATTGGCAGTCCGTTCAGCCTTACGGGTAACACGAGTACGTAATTTAGTTATCATTATTATGTAAATTTATAGTAGACTCACGTGCTATGCGCCGCACATGTCATGTTTTAATTGAAAGGGGTCAAAAGCATGTAAAGTTTAGGCATGTTCATAGTGCAAACCCCTTATCCACTAACACTGTTGGTTGTCGAAACATCTTAGAAGTCGAGTTAAATCATATCTCTAAGGCCGGGGGAGTGGGGGATTTATTCCACGGGTGAGTCCAATGTGGCAAAACTCATCTTAAGAACCTCATCAAAGCCACGCGTGGGTTTTATAAAAAAAAAACCACTACTTGTCACTTACTCACCCTGTGACATTTACAAGTGGTGGGGCCCAGTTTTTTTTTTTGTTTTTTAATAGTTTGTGAGTGGGGTTTTATTAGTGAGGTATTTAATGGGGTATATTTTATATAAAATGAGGGTGAGGTGGAGGTGAGTTTTTTTTTTCCTTAAAAAACTTGAAAGGTGAGTTGTGGGTGAGTTGAGGGGGCGGTGGGTTTTTTTGGTTACCACTCCCCCCAGCCTAATCTTTAACAACAGTAATTATGTACTTGACTATACATAGACTAACGAATAATAACCTTTAAACACGCAAATATACACCAACGTTACAACTTACTTCTAGAAATACGGGTAACAAATAAGGTAATCTCTTTAGGTTATCTGAACTCCGGTCTGCTGACTCAGATGTATGCGTGTTAACCCGGGTATCTCGGTGATCCTTTTCGCCTTGTTAATGGCCACTTTCAAATGTGCCAAGTAAGGTTTGAAACTAAATTTCTTGAGAGACAGAAGGTTCCTAGCTAGTTTACAACTAAGCCGACCAGTTGTGGTTGTTACTACTAATCAAGACTGTTCCATCATAACTATTGTAGTAACTTTGAAATACATACCATTAGGTAGTCTCCAACACTAATTATTATTTTTACAAGTTCTTAGTAAATACAGATAATGCTTTACGTAAACGAATCTTCTCTTTGGCTTCTATCTGGACCAACATCCTTTCAAGTTCACTTGGCCTACATGGTATCACCACTGCACGTTCATGGTCAAATCCATATTCTTCGGCTGCTTGTTCCATTAGCCTTACAAATGAGTCGTGCTTAAGATAAGACACAGGAACGACAAACCTCCTCTCATCATATCCATCAACTGCTATAACCGCAAAGTGCCCTGGTTTGACATCTTGAGGTACCCCTTCAACATGTTTAATAAAAATTCTCCTTTGAAACTTCTCTACCATCATTGCAATGTTCTTTCTAGGCATATTGCACATTGGATATTTGATATTTTTTACTAAGATAAGTTTTTAATAGTAAGCTTATTTATATTGTTAACAGTAAGCTTATTTATACTATTGTAAGTACAATGTAAATGGCGTGCATGCGTGCACGTATACATGAGTATCGTTTCTTTGTCTATACTTGTACGTGCGTAAAATGGGGGGTTCTTGAGACCGGAGATTGTTGCACATGATGGGTTTTTGGTTTAGGTAAGTTTTATTTGCCGGCTAATTAATCAATAAAGGTTAACATTCTTCGTACCACTTAATTTGTAAGGTGGGAATTGCACATGTTTATAGCACGTGTTGAAAAGTTGAATCATTTACGTATTCATAAACTCATCTTTTTATTTACTGACATAACCCGTGCTGATTCATAGTTTGTTGTACATATTTTGTTCATATATATGAGGGACAAATGGAGTGAGTTTGCTCAGGTGTTTGAAATTAAAGACAGAACCATTCATAATTCATTGAACCATAACTTTCAGTTCTATGTTCTCTTGTGACTTTAGGCATTGCCTTATGATATTTTTAAATGTAGGTTCTAAGTGTTACTAATCTATCTTGACTTGGCACAATGACTCAATGAGCATGACTCAAGTTAAAAAAACATGAGAATTTACAGAATAATATATTTTAGGATGCATAATCTGAAAACTAATAAGATGAAAGAATAAAGAAAACTGGATCTAGTAACGAAACGAAAATCGTCACTATCTGTATAAAATTGGTCACCAACACTGTTTTAATGACCGAAACCTGGGTGGTCAGTTTTTGTCACTATAGCTCCGTCACTATTTCTATTAGAGACCCAAAGTTAAAATTCAACTCTAACAATTGAGGAAAATATAGTTGTCACTATATTTGTGACGATATATTATGTCATTGATTTTGGTCACTAAGAGGTGAAGGTGGTCACTGAATTGTGGTCATGAATGACTGTTTTGTTAAAGATAACAGACCAATTAACGCTCCGTTAACGCCCATGAGTGACAATATGGTAAGTCACTACCTATATAATTTAGTCACAAATCGGTGGTCACCACTTATTTACTCATGATAGCATAATGTAGTCATTTATTCAAAAACAATTTAGTAATTTCTGAAAATGTATAATTGTAATAAAAATTGAAGCCTGAGAAAAAGGATATCAAACAGTCATAACATAGGAAAAAACATAATTTTTTTAACATACATTTTTTGCATCTCGCTAATCTAAGGAAACATTGATAACCACAAAAGAAAAAAAAGTTTCAATTAACTCGTTTTTATTAGCAACAAAAAATATCTTCACTCGTATCCACCCTAATGAGCGACAATTAGAGTCCAAGTGAATGTAATATCGGAGAGGAGAACCAAAACAGTAGTATCCAAAAGGTATATTGCATGTGATAAGTGAATATGCTAACTCTGCACCATGAGAGAAGACTCACCAATGTGATTTAATAAGCTAAACCCGATAAAGATTTTTAAATGATTAATTATAAATACCAAAACTGATAAGAGTAATTATGGTTAAACCCGATTATACCTGGTCATACCCGATCAAATCAGTCAAACCACGATCAAACATACTAGACCAGATTCATAGAAATCTCAACATGTCTAAAGACCAAGAGGCATAATTTATAAACAGAATAACACATCAACAGAGTGATCTCAAATTTGAAGACTAAACCGAGTAGGCGTAATAGGATCAGTTCCCTATAAACAAGCATCAAATCTAGCATTCTCAAATCATGAAATATATATAATGCTAGAAGGTGAATAAGCCGGAAAACAAATCAGATCGTAAGCCACATATAAGCTTAAACAAACAGATGTCTGATTCGGCTTATATAGGCAACCCGGGGTTTATTTGGTCTTCGGGTTATGTACATTATGCAAATAAGAAAAAGATAAGAATAGTCTTAAAAAAAGTCTCACTAGTCACTCCTACGTACCATCTACATTCTGCAAGAAGCAAGTGTGTAAGAATGTAACAACTTAAACTAAAGAAACACATAAAAATTTATGTATATAGACATATCCCCTTCAAACTTTATCAACTATCCCTCAACCTATCTTCTATATCCCAAGTATGACTACATGTAGAATAAGCACACAAAAATTTTAAGATTTACCCAAGACCTTAGTTGTTTAGTCACTATAATGAGATAAATTTCAAGGAAACAAGCCAGACCTCCAACCATTTTAAACGTCATAAAACATACATAATAAGGGGAAACATGAAACTAACAAGATTTCATATTAGATGTTAACTTACAGATTTATCATACCAATTGAGATAAACATTGTATCACTTTCAACATTAATCCCATAAAATTCTTCATTTCGCCTTGCTCCAGGGTAACTTCTTTCAACTTTTCCTCTAAAGCTGTAGATTTGTTCCTTTCAAACTCGACAATTGTCCTTAAATTCTCTACAACCAAAATCTCTTTCTTTGGTTCTGAACGTCCTCTTAGATGTCCAGAACAGGTTTAAGCAGTTTGAAAAATATTTCTACTGGTGTACCCAAACCAGCAGCTTCTTCGTTTCATTACTTATTTTGTATGTAATTTATCAGTGAAAGAAGTAAATATATTTTTCATGGCTCTATAATATATTTTTCTTCTTCTCACAAAAATATAGAGAAAAACAAACTAACCTATTTCTTAACAATTCAAAGTCTTATTGATTCGATAATAAACTAAGCGGATAAAATAAGTACACATAATATTAAAAAGTTAAAAATCTTAAAGTTAAACGGCCTTGTGGGCCAATTATAGGCTAATATACACATATTTCATAATATTTCATAAAATATGTTTTTTCGTATTGGCTAACTACGTAACATGCTTATTATGTATTTTATAACGTTTTTAAAGATACCATAAATTTCTCGAGTCTTTTAGCTAGTGAAAATAAGATATTGACTGCAACATCTAAAATGACTGCAACTAAACATTCAATCATAGTTATGAATAACAGTTTATATGAATCTATTTGTAGTCACATAATTAAAAAACTAAAATCCTTAAAAGGGGTAAGAGATACATAAAATGATATTTTACCTTTATCTATTTTCTTTTCTTCTATTTCTTCCTTCATCTACAAGTCTAGACAAATAAACTCAAACTTATACTAGTTGCTTTCAAAAAACAAATCAAAACATAAAATATAGGAAAGACAGAACCAAAAAGAGTAGAACAACGTATCTTTGTTTTTGTCTTATGCGATGATAACGAGCAATTTGGAAGGTCTGGATGGATCTATTTATTGACTGATGAGTGAAAAAAGAAAAAAATTATATTGAGAAGTGAGAAAAAGGTGGCATATATACATAAGGGAAGGAGTGTGGTTGAAACATACGGATCCAACTAAACACACCCATAATATTTGAGATTTATATGAAATCTAAGAAAAACTAGAGAAAATAGAAAAGGTGAATACTAACTGTAGTTGAATTTAAGAATTTAAAGCATCCTGCTGAAGAAGGGCTTCCTACAAACAAAGGTTAAGTACATATTTACTTTGATCCACACTTAAAACTGTATACAAAACAGTTTGTGTGTAATGAAAGTAAGAACCAAACATTTACCTTATTCTGTTCGGTTTTTTTGTCTAGGTCTTTAAGTTCGTTGAGTTTTTCTTGCAGCAAACAATATTCTTGCTCCATCTCTCCATCTTCATAATTATCTGAAATCACATATGATTGTAAATTTTATTCACTGGACACTAATGATACACTCGTTTTTGTGTGGGTTCAGATTTAGTTCTCGGTATCTCCTCGAATTGATCACGGTTCAAAGTGGAATGATTGTTCTTGGTGACGAATAGGGGGTTTGGTTTTTGGTTATTTAAATTTTAAACTAAATGCAAGTAATTAAAATGTCGATGAGTAAAGTAGAAGCTTTGACAAAATTAAACTAAAGGTTAATTAGGTAAATACTTAAAACTTAAAACTTTGTAAAACTTTAAAACTTAGTCCATCGGAATATAAAATTGCAAAGCTGTCGGAATGTCAAAATCATGACCATCGGAAAATAACAAAAACAACCCATCGGAATATAAAAGTAAAGTCCATCGGAATGTCCATGTTAGTTACCATCGGAATAATCAAAATCAAAGCTGTCGCAATGATGGCTGTCGGAATGTAAGCTATTGGAAAGTTCAGATCGGAATAGCAAGTAAATACTTCTGTCGCAATGCACTACTATCGGAATGTACCAGATCGCAAAGTCAGATCGGAAAGTTGCTGTCGAAAAATGGGCAGAGTTTTGTCTTAACCAAGACCTTAGTCCCGTCGGAATATGCGATCGCAATAAGCGATCGCAATCCAGATCGGAATAAGGGGCAAATGTCAACCAATCGCAAAGTAGAACCCTTAAGGGTTATTGCGATCAAAATGAGAAATCTGTCGGAATGTGCACAAACCCCAATATTGCGATGGAAGCAATGTTGATCCGAAATTGGTGGCAACTTTGAAACTCAATAAGCACGATCAATAAGCTAACTCATCCGAAACTTAAACAACTAAAAAACTTAAATTCGACAACTTGTACAACGTAAGCGATTAAAAACTTTATGAAATGAACTTTAAAATGACTAAAACCTTTGTGAAATCCGAAAAGCAATAAGCTAAAACTTGTAATAAGCCAATAAGCATTAAAAGCTTATAGCTTATACGTGTATGAGCTTAAAAGGGAACAAGAAAGATTAACCTTTAATCACGAACTCATCCAATCATCCAAACCGTACGAAATTAAACAATCGGATCAAAGATTGAGGTAACTCAGAAATGTAGAAGGAGATTAAAGAACTTAAAAGCTTAACTTTAATTAGATTAAAGAAATCCAAAATACAAAAAGCTTAAAACTTGAAAGATAAAAATGGAGAAAAGAAAAATCTTAGTGAGAGAAAGTTAAGAACTTTCTCTCTCTAAAACTAGAAAAATGAAAAATGAAAAATGAAAAACTAGCTAACTCCACCAAGTTGTGAAGTGTAGGCCTATTTATAGGCGTATGCTTTGTGGGCTTGTGAATGGACTTTGCTCATGGGATTCTCGTCTTCTTTCTTCTTTAGTCTTTACGTTTCTTTAATTAAACGTTTCCGACTTTGGATTTTGAGAAGTATCGGTGAATGATTCCAACTCGCCCTATAATCTTTTGTTTAATAGACTCGAGTTCTTCGGCATATATGAATCTTCCATCTTTGGCTCTATTCTTCGATAAATCTTCAAATAGGCACAATGACTTCAAATCTTTTGCATCTCTTGGACAATAGACTTCGTCTTGAGTCTTTTTCTTTGATAAATCCCGTGCAATCCCATGTTTTCTTCAATATTCATCCGGTTGACTCTGAAAACACAATAAACACAAAAACCACGCATAATTCCAAACAAATGATATTAAATACGTGTTTTGGTCTTGTTTTAGCCAGAAATAAGTGGTAAAAGGACGGGTGTTTTCACACCTATCAAATCCCCTACACTTATCCATTGCCATGCCCTCATGCAATGCTTAGTGATAAAGCAAGTTTACATTTTTCTCATAATCAATCAACCTTGGCCTTATTAACAAAAATTAAAGTGCTAAGAGAAATTAAAACTTTAAAGGAAACAAAAGGATAGAAAACCATTTTCACTTGAAAATAGCTACATGGAACTAACTTGCAAAGAGATCAAGGACTTACATTAGGGCTTTGGTGCTGCGAAGATTTATCACCCTCAAGTTTCACGTTCCCCAAACTAAGCTTAAAAACGAGATCATTGTTATTATAAGTTAGCAAATCAAACACTTACACACATGGCTTAATTATATGCTTAAACTCCTTTATTCCTAGGTGTAACTCTTATATTTTATTTTTGTCTTAGAATGATCATAAAGATGCATTTTTGGACTTATTTCGATAGTTTATTTAGGCTGAAAGCAAAGTAGGACGATTTGATCAATAGTTAGCTAAAGGACAAAATCTCTTAAAACTGCTTCTCGGGATATCAAAAAGTTCATATCTTGGCATAACTCGGTTCACGATTTGAGACCTTTCCCGGGCCGATATTTGGCATGTACTTTATACTTCATATCTTGAGAGACGTTCTTGAGATAATGGTCTTCTCTTCGTTATAGAGTTTCTTCACTTGGAGACTTTTGAGGGGTACTCCAACTTTGTTGACCACGACTTCATGATTATTTCTTCAATCTCTAATTGGGATTTTGAGATACAACGATCCGCCTCCTTTTCGGACTTGGATCTATTTATCCTCATACCTTGTTAGGGTCTTTTCGGATAGACTTCTCCATGATCTTTATGGGAGTTGATTGCTTTTCGTCGTGAGCCTTGATCCTTCATATTGATTTTGGGAATAATGCTTTTCACATCACTTTGGATCTTCAACAATAAAATGGAATCCTCATGCCTTGTTAGGGCCTTTTCGGACTCGCCAATCTTCGCGCCCCGCTTCATAAGTTATGCCTTGGCTATGAACTCTTATCATTACCGAGCAACTTTTAAACGATCTTGGGCTAGAAGCTAAGTAACCTTTCAAATCGTACGACCCTACTTATTGCAGATAAATTATTAGCAAGTGATGGGAGAATAGGCAAATCATTACTCCAAGTGAGCTTGTGCAAGAATACCGACTTATAATTGACTCCATCATTTCTCGTTCTCCACAATTTAAAATCTCAAGTAATGAGACTCGTGGATGCTTAGCCTAATAAACCAATTAAGGTCTACATGGTTAAGGATACTAGCTAGAATAAACTTGGATAAGTCTATTCGGGTTGAGTCAAAATAATCGCAACGGGCCTAATATGTCAAAGATTTCTAAACTAGCTACACCACTTTATTAATATTTTTGACTTTATTGCGGGATATATACATATGAAAGCAACGATAAAAAAAATTTAAAAATTACGAGTAAATGGCAAAGTTAATAAAAAAAATTTGAAAAATGTTGAAAAATATGATTTTCCGGTTAAATGAAGGCATTTTCATGGAAAAGTCCACTTAAAACTTCGATAGAAGTCCCCCCTACACTTAAGATAAACATTGTCCTCAATGTTTAAGCATGTGGGAAAAGTCTCCCCTACACTTATGACATTGTGCACGTTGGTTAAATCAAGTTAAAGAAGAGACGACTAAAGTGATCAATTTCAAATGTGAGTATGAAGAAAATTGAATCACGATAGTTGAGAGATAGAACCGGATTTCGGATAACACGGGAGCACGGTTCTTCAAAGGTTCCAAAAGTGCATTCATCCCTGTAATCACATCACCACACAAACACAAAAACCTATAGAGGCCCCCCTACACTTAGGAGGTTAAAACAGAAAAGGATAGATACTCGGGCTGCCTCCCGAGGAGCGCTTGTTTTTGATAACCGAGTCACGAGCCTGACTCGACCCAAAATTAGTTCACGGGGAACGTGGTGAGGGATGGAATCATCTCCTGAGAGATGTCCTCACCAAAGTACAACTTCACTCGTTGGCCATTCACCTTAAAATTAGGTCCATTAGGTTGAGCGAGCTCGAGAGTACCATATGGAAAAATTTGGGCGATGGTGAACGGGCCGGACCAACGAGATTTCAGCTTGCCCGAAAAGATTTTCAACCGAGAGTTAAAGAGTAAAACTTTGTCTCCAACTTGGAACTCTCGGTTTTTAATCTTAGAGTCGTGAATGAGCTTAGTCTTTTCCTTATAGATCAAAGAATTTTAATAAGCCTCATTACGGAGTTCATTGAGCTCATTGAGTTGGATCTTGCGTAGGTCACCGGCTTTGTTGATATAAAAATTAGTCCACTTCAAGGCCCAGTAAGCCTTGTGCTCCAACTCAATGGGGAGGTGGCATGCTTTCCCGTACACGAGACGATATGGTGTACAACCAATTGGAGTCTTGTATGCGGTACGGAAAGCCCACAAAGCATCATCAAGTTTATCAGCCCATGAGGCACGATGCTCTCCCACGGTTCTTTCAAGAATTCTCTTTAATCCTCGGTTAGAGATTTCAGCCTGGCCATTAGTTTGTGGGTGGTAGGCGGTGGAAAGACGATGATTTACACCATACTTAGCCATGACTCTTGCGAATTGGTCATTGCAAAAATGAGTCCCGCGATAACTAATAATGGCACGAGGCACACCGAATCTAGCGAATAGCGATTTCAAAAAGTTACAAACCACCCTTGAGTCATTAGTGGGTAAAGCTTTGGCTTCAACCCACTTGGAGACGTAGTCAACGGCTACAAGGATGTATTTGTTTCCTTTAGAGGAAGGGAATGGCCCCATAAAGTCGATACCCCAAACATCAAAGATTTCACATTCTTGAATGAAATTCTGAGGCATCTCATCTTTATGTGTGATCTTGCCTTGTTTTTGGCAAGCATCACAACGTTTAACCATCTCGTGAGCGTCACGATAGATGGTGGGCCAATAAAATTCCGAGTGAAACACTTTTTTGGCGGTGTAGTTGGGACCAAAGTGACCACCGGTGGGTCCTTTGTGGCAAGCGTCAAGGATTTCTAAAGCTGCCGGTCCATCAACACATCGGCGAATAATCAAATCAGCACATTGTTTGAATAGATACGGGTCATCCCAAAAGTAAGTCTTAATGTCTTTGAAGAAGTTCTTCTTTTGTTGGGATGTTAACCCGTCAACGAGAATTCCACCCGCCAAGTAGTTTGCAATGTCCGCAAACCACAGGGTTTCATCAGAAGTCGAGTTGATAGACATTAAGGTCTCCAGGGGAAAAGAATCATTGATTTCTTTGTTCGGATGATCCCCTTGATAAGGATTCTCAAGTCTACTGAGATGATCCGCGGCTAGGTTTTCAGCTCCCTTCTTATCACGAATTTCGATTTTAAATTCTTGAAGTAGCAAAACCCAGCGAAGAAGTCTTGGTTTGGAATCTTGTTTAGTTAACAAGTACTTCAACGCGGAATGATCGGTATAAACGATTGTGGTGGAAAGGACAAGATAGGGGCGGAACTTTTCAAAGGCATAGACAACAGCTAAAAGCTCTTTTTCGGTTGTCGTGTAATGCAATTGAGCCCCCGTCATTGTCTTGCTAGCGTAATGGATCGGTTGGAAGTGTTTGTTCACTCTTTGGCCCAGAACCGCTCCAATAGCAAAGTCACTAGCATCGCACATCAACTCGAAAGGCAGCTCCCAATTAGGGGTAACCAAGACGGGTGCCTTAGTTAGCTTATCCTTATGCAAGTTGAAGGCTTCAAGACACTCTGTGGAAAAGATAAAAGGAGTATATTTTTCCAAGAGGTGGGTCATCGGGCGAGCGATTTTGGAAAAATCTTTGATGAAACGACGGTAGAAGCCCGCATGACCGAGGAAACTTCTCACACCCTTCACGGTTGAAGGTGGAGGCAACTTAGCGATAACATCGACTTTAGCACGGTCCACTTCAAGACCGGCTTTGGAGATTTTGTGTCCTAGCACGATGCCTTATCTTACCATGAAATGGCATTTTTCCCAATTAAGAACAAGGCGAGTGTCTTCACACCGCTTAAGCATACGTTCTAAATTGGCAAGACACGCAGAGAATGAATCGCCATAAACCGAGAAATCATCCATGAATACTTCCATAGTGTCTTCCACCATGTCATGGAAGATAGCCATCATACACCTTTGGAACGTCCCAGGAGCATTGCATAAACCAAAAGGCATGCGTTAGTAAGCAAATGTTCCATAGGGACATGTAAAACCCGTAAAAATAAGGTCATAATTTAATTCTATTTTCAATTATTTTGAAGTATTTTATAACGTTAAATATTATTATGTTTAACGGTTTAAGTTGAAACCGATATTAAATATTATATTTTAATATTTTAACGAGCAGCGAGGACTACTAGTGATCGCGATACCGACGGATGCCTAAAATTTTATATTTTATTATCGATCGTTTCGATATTTAATACTTTCGACGATATCATTTTAAGTTACGTATCGGGTCGTTATAGTATTTTTCGTGTGCGTTTAAACTTTTAAGTATTTTTACGAAACCCGAGTCCCGTAAATATTTGTAAAATTTACTTTTAGTCATTTCCCGCTTTTTAACTAATATTTACATTTTGGACCAAAACTATCACAAATTGGCAAAAACTACCCTAACCTTACACTATACATATAATTTCCACTATCTATATTTTATTAAAAACTCATTAAAACAAAAACAACCATCTTTCTCCTCTCCCTTTGTTTTTAGCCTTCCACCATTAACACCACAAACACCATGATCAAAATTTTTCTAGCTTGATCCAAGAGAAACCAAGCAAAGTCCCATCCTCCATTTTCAAAGGGCTACAATTTGGTATAAAATTTTCATACATGCAACCATATAAATTTTTCAAGAAAAGTTGGTTATGTTTGATCCAAATTTGTTGTATGCATGTGTTAGTAGTGATGATCAAAAGATTTTCATGCTATGTTTTTGTTAAAAAGTTGATTTTTAATTTTTGGGTTTTTGATTTTGATGATGATGCAAGTGTTAGGAATGGTTTATGATGATATTAGGGGCTTAGGTTGATGACAAAAGTTGTTGGAATTGATCAAAAACATGATTTTGTGGGAGATTTTGAAAGGTGATTTTGGGCAGTAGGTTTGAGGCTGTTTTCGGGGGTCTTACAGTTTGATAATCACTTAACTAATAGGATAGGGTTGTAGAGAATTTTGTTAGCTTATATTTCATATAAAGTAGGCCTTCCAACTCCAAACGAGGTGGAAGATACACTAGTTTGATTTTCGTGTACCGGGAGACGAGTGTCGACACAATCCGAAAATTGTTGTCGATATTTGGATCGAATCTCGGGGACTATAAAATGAGTTTCAAAATGATTCAAGGGCTGTTCTCAGGCTCCAAGTTTAGTATTTTGCGTCTATTTTTAGAATCAAGTGGCGGTTTTACAAATGGAGTTGTTTAGAATGGTCAAAATGGTTTCGTAAGTCAAGGTCGCTAAACTGTCCGGATTTTGTGATTCAAAGATGAGTCGGGCAGAGAACTTTAGAAGTAAAATCTTTTGATGGGCTCTTGGGAGGACTTTCTACATATAGTAAGTGAGTTCTCTGAGTAGTATCATAAAAAGTTGATATGTTTAAGTATGGGAAAACGGCTTGGACATTCGGTATGTTCCGGCAGATTTTTATTAAAGGCGTAGAATAATAAAATGAATATATAGGAGAGTGTAATAGTATCACTTGTATCGTTTTCTCTCGATTTTGTCGTGATTTTATGAGTCGAGTTTTATATTCTTATGTATGGGTTATTTCTCGAGTCTATTATTAATGAACGCACCTCATTTGATAGGTTGTGGTTCTCGTGTTTGAAAGGCATCATCTATCGTCGGAGATTGTCTCATTACCACTACTGGCTAAGGTGAGTCTATAGCCTCGCTTTATACTAGTTATTAAATGATTTTAAACCCGCGAGGGGGGAATACATGTTTTATAAACTTAGAACACAAGATTTTTATGGTATGCTTTGTCCCTCTATGAATGGACCCGTGGTTGCCTTTAAATTGCATTAAGTGAGTGCCTTTGTTAAAGCCTCAATTATGGACCGTTAACTAGATTATGATGCGCTAGCCGCTAGTACAATTAATAGATCTATGGGGGAAGCCTCCCCGGTTCAGTTTTTGTGGACTTGTCATAGAATCTTAGGCCCGACCTCCACACTGTTTGAGCATATTGTATTGAGAAGTCAGGTACGGCAATGTACCAATAATTTGGAGGTAACCGACAATTAATAAATCTCCTGTCTTATCAGACCTCTAAAGGGAGTGTCTAAGGGCTCGGTTCCATGAGCTTATTGCAATTCATGCTATATACAATTATTATTGTTGATGCGAATTATTATTTGATGCTTCTTGCCTTTAAGCATGCCCCGAACTTATAATCTTTGCTTGTGTTCAAAAATGATTATATAAACCTATAGATTCACTCGGCATTTTTGCTGATTGTTTTACTCACATGTATTTCAGGTAATCAAGAAGTGGAAGCTTGGAGGTCACGAGAATGAAGTTGTGCACTGCTATGTTGTTCAAACTCTTTGATTTATTTATCGTTTCATTTTTAAAACAAACTAATATGTTGTTTTAACTTATCTTTTGGTAATGATTACTTGGGACTACGCTACTCTGATAAATGTTTTAGGAACGATAAATTTGAAACGTCTCTTTTCGAGTCGTTCTTTATAAATTATGTGTTGTTGTATCATTGTTTAGCACCCAAAGACGTATTCCGCTGCGTGTAAATTTGGGGGTGTTAAAGATTGGTACCAGAGCCATGAGTTATAGAGAACTAGGTCTTTTTCTAAAAACCTAAACTATTACTGTCGGTTTTATTTTTCAAAGAGTCGCTGCACATGATTTCGCGTGACTTCAGGTTCAAGCTACTTCTGGGATTACAACTTTAGTATACATTATTATGTATGCCTTATTCCTAAGTATTTCTAAATAAATACTATAATCCTTTATCGATATATATTTATGTCGTTAAATTTTTCGATAAAAGTTTATCATTTATTAATGATTAACTTAAATAAATACATTGAATTTTCAAGATCTTTCTGTATTTATTTTTGAAGTATTTAAATTGCTCTTATTGTAAATTTTATATTATGACCTTACATACCTTCATCTGCGCACGTTACTTTAATTGTTTAACCCTTTGAGATATCTATAGATATCCAAATCGCTTTCCGGCTGTTTGTGCTTGAACGTCTTGAAACGTAGTCTCTAGACCATTGTGTAACTCAATGTGTCCTTGGAATAGACTAACCACTATTGTGTGAGTCACACATTTTGAAACATTTCTTAAAATCGTGTTGAATAATATCATGGTTTTTCATAATATTTTGTTGATTTTTATTATCGTTTTACACGACATGCGAAGATTTAATTCATTGACATTTATATGTGTCGACTCCGAAGTGTATTGTTCGCTTATATCTCGGTAACGTCATCGTCATTTTATAAATCATCGTCTAGATTTTGGCGCTAGATTGGAATACGATTTTACTTCTATAAAACGGTATCATTTGTTTTTTTATTAACCTTCTTGCTCCCGGAACGCAACTCGTTAATGTTCCATTCTTTTCTTGTTATGTTTTGTGTTTTTGGACAATCGTGGCACCAAGGAGATTTGCCTACTTTGCACTTTGAAATCTAAATTACGAACGTCTTTCATCGATTTGCTTCCTAAATTTTGTGTTGAATACCTTGAAGCATATTGTGTCATTAATTATGCTATATTTTATTTGATGCTCATTATGAGATTTACTTTTCATTATTGTAAAATCCACAAGACATGTGTGTATATATATATATTTTGAGCCGTTAGAAAGTGTCGAAAAATATATTTAATGGAGAAATTGTAGGGACAGTATAAACAGGTCAAAACTTAAAAGTAAAACCTGTGTTTTTAAAATAAAATAGTCAAACCGGCACAGAACTTGCAGGGGTATTTTGGTCATTTTACATAGGGTTTCAGGTCTCGGGTAAAACTAGAAAGTCGTCTGAAACGTCGTTTTGCATCAAAATGCTTTAGACTCCGAGTCTTGGAGATGTCGTTTATCGGATCAATTAATCGGCTTATATTAAAAAGTTAAATCTGATAAAAAAATAAAAATAAAAATTTTAGAACATGAGTTTTAAACGTTTCTAAGAAGATTTGAGTTCACTTGAGATAGTAAAATTTTAATGAATCTTATTTTACAACTAACTAATACTAGTTGCATGTGAAAATGTTTAAAAATAGAAACATTACAGGATTAGCAATCACCGGATTAATGGTGTAATTTGAAAATGAATAATATATTTTCTTAAAAGCATGTTGTGTCGAGTATCTTACATAGAATACACATATGGATTGTTTTATTCTTTATATATATATGAATCATTTGTCATTCGATGTTATTTTATTTTCGTATTCTTCTAACCTTCCACTAATTTGGGTTGAGTTTTGAAGTTTTGCCTTCATATTCTTCGACGATATTTTATCGCGTGTCTCATTGCGTTTTCGTCTAAACCGTATAACCTTTTGAAACATTAACAACTTGTAACCATTTCATTGGTTGTTTTATGAGCTACTATTTGCCACTTTTTGCAAACCTTTGGCTACTTCATACGTTGTCATAATGTCACCTTATAAATAAATCTGATATTGTTTTACGATTATTTTCACCAATTGTTTTTACTTTGGTCTTAATAATTTTCGTAACATTAAAAGTTGCTTATTGATTATCTCACAAATTACTTGTATCCTATAAATTTATAAACTATTTTTAAATTCCATTTTACAAATGGCATGGTTTATATATAAACATAAGAAACGTAATACTTTTCGACGAAACTGAGCACTGCATTGCTATTCCTAAATTATACATGGCCTGATCACCTATGTCTAATTTAGATGGAGCCATGCTAGGCTGAATAGTAGTCCACTTAAAAATCTTGATAATAATCAACTTTTTCTTATATTATGATAAAGATAAATAAAATGAAATAAAATGAAAAGTAGTTTTAAAAACCTTTATATTTCATGCAAGTAGCGCAATTTCTATGCATCCGCATATGTTTTCTTACATTTTCTTGAACGAATTACGCGCTTACGAATACGTTTTTACTCGATGATTGTTTTTCCACTTGTTACTTCATTTTGTCTTATAAATGATTTCTTTTGACTATTCGTCTAATTACTGACTGTTGATAAATGAGTTGAAAGTATCGATGTTTTATCCTTCCTTCTTGTCCAATCTTCTTTATATACGACTGGGTAGATCTTTGGAATGTCTCCGCACGTGAATAATGAAATATCATTAGAGTGATTTCCGTATATCCGGGATGACGTCCGTCACTCTCGTTTGTCTCGAAATCCACTCTTGTGAACCGTGCTTTGACTTCTCTCTTTAAACACTAACATCGTTCATTTGATTTGTTTTAATTACAAGTAATTATTAGGAATTTTATTTATTAAAATTTTTGTATGGATCTTCTTTCCGATCATGTATCGACCACCGCTAAGTTAACGAGCTGATATTGGTGAACCATCAACCGCACTAACAAAGTTGACAACTTGTTTAATCTATTATTTCTTATCGTCTTACCATCAACGCCTTTATTTTATTATTCTCTTTAAGAATTCATATGACATTTGCTTCGTCCCCTTTTGTACCATTGATTTCGTACTAATTGTTGACTATTATTTCCATTCGTATTCGTTTGTTATCTTATCGCATTTCGAAACCCGAATATATCCCATGTTTATTTTGAAATAATAAACACCTTTATGAATTTCTACAACGTATTATAAAATTTCTAGGGAACTTTTATACATTTTTCCAATGATTTTCAATTATCGAAATAACTATCATAAGAAAAAGGTCAAATTTATACATCATATTTTGTATAACTAAAACTAATGTTTAAAATGAAATTATGCTCTATATTTTGAACTAATTGACTTATCACACTTTACTTTTAATGTAATAAAATTACCTGTTTAATTTATATTCCTAATAATGATTTAATTTGGAAATTATATTTTCTAATTGTAACCATCAATACGAGTTTAATTAATAAATTCATGTCATTCTTTCAAAGTTTCTTAAGACAACCAAAATAAATTATGAAGCTATTTAACTTCTATTTTTAATATATCATCTTTATCAAGAAAGTGCCTCAATTGAGTCTTAAGGTAATACCAAATCCGGGATGGATAATTGTGACAAACGTTATTTTAATGTTAATATTTAATTCATTCTTCGCTCTCATTTTTTTTAGTATTGTGAATTATTAAGTTTTATGGTTATGTGAGTCGAGATCCCTCGTCGATCGTCAACCTTAAATCATTTAACCACATCTAGTCCGTTTATGTGTTTATTAAATTCATTTTTATCTCGTTCTGTTCCTCTTATTGAAGATCACTATTTTATTCGGAGTTTCAAATGAATCTCGGGAAGCAGTGTATAAGAAGAAACGATAAGTGTCACCAGGATTTATGCGTGTACTTGTGGAATGATTGAGGACCGAATCTCTTAATGAATGGAGTTAATAAATTTGTTACAACCTCAAGGTTTTCTCGATGATTAACGGTGGAGATCTATACTCGATGTTTATGTTCGACCTTTTATTTTATGTACTTATATGGTGTGTGATCTAGTCAAATGATCGTAAGTTGTGAGAACTTGAGACGGCATCATCCGATGACGTCCGATCATGTAGAGCACATATTATGTAATATCTTCTTGACTTTTAACGACGACGTTTATTGAGACTTTAATGCGCGTTGGCGAAAGTGAGATGGTGTCTTTGTATTATCTTTTGAGTAGGGACCCGCGTGTGAGCACCCTCAGATGACGAAAATGTTTTTCTTGTCAGTTCTTTTTGATGTGTGTCCATGACTATCCGGCCGATGGATATCTTTTAATTTGCAACATTCTTTTTAACTCGACTTACCCGTAAACCCTGTCATCTATTCTTGTCGTCGAATGAGCTTCGTGTGATTCATAAAATTTTCATGTGTCGAGCTTGATGGGTGACTGGTGGATAAGGATTTATTTATTCATTTATGGTGAGATACAACTTGACGCCAAGTTGCGTTTTGTAAAAGAACCAGTGGAGATCGTGGATCGAGATTCACGTGGGAACGTGAAGACTTCTTTATAAGGAATGCCCTCATCCTTCCGGGTAGTGAACAACTCGTGTATGAGGCGAGTTGAGCGCCGGGACGTCGCTCCCTTAAGGTGGTGAGGATGTAAAACCCGTAAAAATAAGGTCATAATTTAATTCTATTTTCAATTATTTTGAAGTATTTTATAACGATAAATATTATTATGTTTAACGGTTTAAGTTGAAACCGATATTAAATATTATATTTTAATATTTTGACGAGCAACGAGGACTACTAGTGATCGCGATACCGACGAATGCCTAAAATTTTATATTTTATTATCGATCGTTTCGATATTTAATACTTTCGACGATATCATTTTAAATTACGTATCGGGTCGTTATAGTATTTTTCGTGTGCGTTTAAACTTTTAAGTATTTTTACGAAACCCGAGTCCCGTAAATATTTGTAAAATTTACTTTTAGTCATTTCCCGCTTTTTAACTAATATTTACATTTTGGACCAAAACTATCACAAATTGGCAAAAACTACCCTAACCTTACACAATACATATAATTTCCACTATCTATATTTTATTAAAAACTCATTAAAACAAAAACAACCATCTTTCTCCTCTCCCTTTGTTTTTAGCCTTCCACCATTAACACCACAAACACCATGATCAAAATTTTTCTAGCTTGATCTAAGAGAAACAAGCAAAGTCCCATCCTCCATTTTCAAAGGGCTACAATTTGATATAAAATTTTCATACTTGCAACCATATAAATTTTTCAAGAAAAGTTGGTTATGTTTGATCCAAATTTGTTGTATGCATGTGTTAGTAATGATGATCAAAAGATTTTCATGCTATGTTTTTGTTAAAAAGTTGATTTTTAATTTTTGGGTTTTTGATTTTGATGATGATGCAAGTGTTAGGAATGGTTTATGATGATATTAGGGGCTTAGGTTGATGACAAAAGTTGTTGGAATTGATCAAAAACATGATTTTGGGCAGTAGGTTTGAGGCTGTTTTCGGGGTCTTACTGTTTGATAATCACTTAACTAATAGGATAGGGTTGTAGAGAATTTCGTTAGCTTCGATTTCATATAAAGTAGGCCTTCCAACTCCAAACGAGGTGGAAGATACACTAGTTTGATTTTCGTGTACCGGGAGACGAGTGTCGACACAATCCGAAAATTGTTGTCGATATTTGGATCGAATCTCGGGGACTATAAAATGAGTTTCAAAATGATTCAAGGGCTGTTCTCAGGCTCCAAGTTTAGTATTTTGAGTCTATTTTTAGAATCAAGTGGCGGTTTTACAAATGGAGTTGTTTAGAATGGTCAAAATGGTTTCGTAAGTCAAGGTCGCTAAACTGTCCGGATTTTGTGATTCAAAGATGAGTCGGGCATGGAACTTTAGAAGTAAAATCTTTTGATGGGCTCTTGGGAGGACTTTCTACATATAGTAAGTGAGTTCTCTGAGTAGTATCATAAAAAGTTGATATGTTTAAGTATGGGAAAACGGCTTGGACATTCGGTATGTTCCGGCAGATTTTTATTAAAGGCGTAGAATAATAAAATGAATATATAGGAGAGTGTAATAGTATCACTTGTATTCTTTTCTCTCGATTTTGTCGTGATTTTATGAGTCGAGTTTTATATTCTTATGTATGGGTTATTTCTCGAGTCTATTATTAATGAACGCACCTCATTTGATAGGTTGCGGTTCTCGTGTTTGAAAGGCATCATCTATCGTCGGCGATCGTCTCATTACCACTATTGGCTAAGGTGAGTCTATAGCCTCGCTTTATACTAGTTATTAAATGATTTTAAACCCGCGAGGGGGGAATACATGTTTTATAAACTTAGAACACAAGATTTTTATGGTATGCTTTGTCCCTCTATGAATGGACCCGTGGTTGCCTTTAAATTGCATTAAGTGATTGCCTTTGTTAAAGCCTCAATTATGGACCGTTAACTAGCTTATGATGGGCTAGCCGCTAGTACAATTAATAGATCTATGGGGGAAGCCGCCCGGTTCAGTTTTTGTGGACTTGTCATAGAAGCTTAGGCCCGACCTCCACACTGTTTGAGCATATTGTATTGAGAAGTCAGGTATACGGCAATGTACCAATAATCTGGAGGTAACCGACAATTAATAAATCTCCTGTCTTATCAGACCTCTAAAGGGAGTGTCTAAGGGCTCGGTTCCATGAGCTTATTGCAATTTATGCTATATACAATTATTATTGTTGATGCGAATTATTATTTGATGCTTGTTGCCTTTAAGCATGCCACGAACTTATAATCTTTGCTTGTGTTCAAAAATGATTATATAAACCTATAGATTCACTCGGAATTTTTGCTGATTGTTTTACTCACATGTATTTCAGGTAATCAAGAAGTGGAAGCTTGGAGGTCACGAGAATGAAGTTGTGCACTGCTATGTTGTTCAAACTCTTTGATTTATTTATCGTTCCATTTTTAAAACAAACTAATATGTTGTTTTAACTTATCTTTTGGTAACGATTACTTGGGACTACGCTACTCTGATAAATGTTTTAGGAACGATAAATTTGAAACGTCTCTTTTCGAGTCGTTCTTTATAAATTATGTGTTGTTGTATCATTGTTTAGCACCCAAAGATGTATTCCGCTGCGTGTAAATTTGGGGGTGTTAAAGGACAAGTGGATGTGGTCTTTTCTTGGTCTTTGGGATCGATGGGAATTTGAAAATACCCGGAGAAACCGTCTAAGAAGCAGTAATAGTCATTACCCGCTAGACGCTCGAGCATTTGATCCGTGAAAGGAAGAGGAAAATGATCTTTTCTCGTGGCATCATTGAGCTTGCGATAGTCAATACAAACTCTCCACCCAGTAACAAGACGAGTGGGAATCAACTAGTTGTGTTCATTGGGAACAACGGTTATTCCGCCCTTCTTGGGCACACAATGGACGGGACTTACCCAAGGCGAATCCGAGATAGGGTAAATCAAGCCGGCATCAAGAAGTTTGATAACCTCTTGTTTGATGACGTCGTGAATGCGAGGATTAACCCTTCTTTTGCTCTGGATTGCGGGTTTAAAGTCATCTTCCATGAGAATCTTGTGAGTACAAAAGTTCGGATCAATTCCGTGGATATCGGAAATTTTCCAAGCAATTGCCTTCTTATGATCTTTAAGCACGGCGATGAGGCGAGATTTCTCTTCTTCTTTCAAGTCCTTCGCGATGATGACGGGTGACTTCTTCTTATCTTCTAGGAACACGTACTCGAGATGGGCGGCAACTCCTTAAGTTCTAAATCCGGAGGATTTTCGATGGGAGGTGTTTTTAAAGTCGGAGCATCGATAGCAATAACTGTGGGAGATGGTGGAGAAATATTGTCTTCTTTAAGAATGTTCTCAATGAGGCGAAGATCTTCATCCCAATCGGTGGGAGAATCGTCATGTTCTAAGTTCACATCTCCCATGGTGGCTTCCAAATCTTTCCAAAGGAAATCACTTTCTCCAAATAGAGATAGTGATGAATCAATAGAGGAAACGGTCTCAACATTGGGAGGAGAGGTAGGAAGGATTTTACAAGCATATTTGAAGTGTTCTTCACAAGCCTCATCAAGAACGTCAATACAATTAACACTCTCGTTAGAATAAGGCTGTTTAGAAAGCTTTCCCATGTTGAAGACAATTTTATCGTCACCCACTCTCATGATAAGCTCACCCGCTTCAACATCGATAAAAGTGCGACCGGTCCTCAAGAATGGACGACCAACGATCAATGGCACACGAGGGTCCATCTCACAGTCGACGACGACGAAATCGGCAGGAAAAGTGAATTTGTCGAATCCTACAAAACCGTCTTCGGCTATCCCCACTGGATAAGCAACCGTACGGTTAGCTAATTCCAAAGTCATTTTGGTGGGGACTAGCTCAGGGAGAGATAATTGCTTCCAAACGCTTAGAGGCATTAGATTAATACTGGCACCTAGATCGGCTAGGGCCATGCAATTCTCTACTCCCGGGAAGTTGCAAGGGATTAAGAAACGACCCGGATCACCAAGCTTGGTTGGCAATTTCCTTAAGAGCACTGCAGAGCAATTCTCATTAAGTTGGGTGTTAGCAATATCAAGAATCTTCTCCTTGTCGCTAAGAAGATCTTTGAACATCTTCGCGTATTTAGGCATGTGAGCGAGAGCCTCAGGGAAGGAGATCTTGAAATTCAATTGTTTAAACATTTTTAGAAAGTTCGAAACTTGAATATCATCCTTGCTTTTGAGCTTCTCTTTCCTCAACCTCGAGGGATAAGGTATATCGGAAGAAGAGGAAGGCTTTGGGATCGAAGGATCACTCACATCCTTGGGTGGAGGAGGGGTAGAAGTGAGAGGTGGAGAAATTGGGGAAGTAGAAGGATGAGGAATAGGAGCAGGTGACTCGTTCTCCTTAGTCACAATCACCGGTGGAGGTATAGGAAGCTCGGGTTCCTTGGTACCTTTGCCACTGCGAGTGGTGATTGCTTTCATCTCCCCTCTTGGATTCGCAACGGTGTTACTCGGAAGAGTACCCGAAGAAGAGGGTTGATTACCTTGGAAGAAACTAGCCATCATGTTCCTTAAGTCATTCGTTTGACTTGCCGAAGTGTTTCTCATATCAGCTCTTAGATCATTTCCTTGTTTCACCATGTCTGCTTTCAAGTTGAGCACTTCCCGCTGGAGATTATCCACGATCACATCATTAGTCCTAATGTAGGTTCCAATATCTTGGTGTAATGCGGTGGGTTGGTTGGGAGGAGAATTATAGGCGGGTGGTTGATAAGCAGGTTGTTGGTAAACTTGGTTGTTTCTTTGAGGAGGATATGGTTGTTTGTGAGGTGGTATGTATGGTGCACGAGGTTGTTTTTGTTGTTGAGGAGGGCGATTGAGGTTTTGTTGTTGGTTTGGGTTTTCAGGAGGAAAACCGGGTGGTGAGAGATAGTTGTTCGAACGGTAGCTAAGCAAGTTGCGGTCTCCTTGAGGACGAGCTTGATAAGCGGCCTGAGGATAGGTACCGTATGCTGCATTCACATTCTCAGAAGGATAGTCTTGGGTGGCGGTACAAGTGGTGTAAGAGTGAGGACCCCCGCATATCTCACATGGTTGGCTGACAGCATTGACTTGAGCGTTTTTAGCGTTGATGCTGTTGGTGTTGCTGGCGGTTTGGGTAGCAAGCGATTCAAGAAGCGGAGTGATTTTGTCAAGTCGCTTGTCGCTGTCACTAATACTAGCACTAGCGGCATTGGTCCGCACACTCTTGGTTTGCACACGAGACTTATTCTCAATGATATCCCAAGCGGCATTAGAAGTCTTAACCAAAATATTACCCCCCGAGGAACTGTTTAGTGAATCTTGGTCATTCATCCTTAAACCATTATAAAAAGTATTAATTTGGTGCACTTTGGTAAAACCATGTTGTGGGCACTTTCTTAAAAGATCTTTAAAACGGTCCCAAGATTCACTAAAAGACTCATCGTACTTTTGTTCAAAATTGATAATTTCATTCCGCAAAGCGGTGGTACGAGAGGGTGGGAAAAAGTAGTTGATAAACTTGGTCTCCAAATCCGTCCACGTCAGAATACTTCGTGGCGGTTCTTTTGCAAGCCAATGTCGGGCTTGTCCCTCTAGGGAGAAAGGAAAAAGTTGCAAACGGTTACCTCTTGTGGAACACCATTGAATTTGACCGTATTCGTGAGTTGCAGGAATCTCTTGATGTGGTCATGTGGATCATCAATGGTACGCCCCAAGAATGGTTGAGCAGAGACCATCTGGATAAAGCCGGATTTGAGCTCAAAGTTGTTGGCTGCAATCGCGGGTATGACAATTGGATCATTGTTGCCATCTACATGTGCTTGCAGAAGTTCAATCATCGGGCGATTGTCTGGTAGAGGCTCATTGTTGTTGTTATTATTGTTGTTGAGAGGTGGATTGTTATTGTTATTGTTTTGAGGTGGATTGTTGTTGTTGTTTTGTACACCGGCCATGTTTAAGTCTTCGAGAGGCTCGGGCTCTTGATAAGACGTTGATCGTGTACGCATGCACCTGCAAAAGAACTAACAAGGCAAAAACAAAGCAGAAATATTTTTGGTTTTTATGTTTTTTTATTTTTAGGATTTTTGAAAATTTTATATATATATTTTTTTATTTTCTTTATTTATTTATTTTTTTGTGTTTTTGAAAATTTTATATTTTTTTGGGTTTTTGAAATTTTTTTATGAAAAAGTAACGTTCACGGTGAACGGATCCCAAAATCCAAGTTCTCACAAAAAACTGTTAATCTTAACGAGAAGAGCCGGCAACGGCGCCATTTGATACACTCGTTTTTGTGTGGGTTCATATTTAGTTCTCGGTATCTCCTTGAATTGATCACGGTTAAAAGTGGAATGATTGTTCTTGGTGACGAATAGGGGGTTTGGTTTTTGGTTATTTAAATTTTAAACTAAATGCAAGTAATTACAATGTCGATGAGTAAAGTAGAAGCTTTGACAAAATTAAACTAAAAGATAATTAGGTAAATACTTAAAACTTAAAACTTTGTAAAACTTTAAAACTTAGTCCATCGGAATATAAAATTGCAAAGCTGTCGGAATGTCAAAATCATGACCATCGGAATATAACTAAAACAACCCATCGGAATATAAAAGTAAAGTCCATCGGAATGTCCATGTTAGTTACCATCGGAATAATCAAAATCAAAGCTGTCGCAATGATGGCTGTCGGAATGTAAGCTATTGGAAAGTTCAGATCGGAATAGCAAGTAAATACTTCTGTCGCAATGCACTACTATCGGAATGTACCAGATCGCAAAGTCAGATCGGAAAGTTGCTGTCGAAAAATGGGCAGAGTTTTGTCTTAACCAAGACCTTAGTCCCGTCAGAATATGCGATCGCAATAAGCGATCGTAATCCAGATCGGAATAAGGGGCAAATGTCAACCGATCGCAAAGTAGAACCCTTAAGGGTTATTGCGATCAAAATGAGAAATCCGTCGGAATGTGCACAAACCCCAATATTGCGATGGAAGCAATGTTGATCAAAAATTGGTGGCAACTTTGAAACTCAATAAGCACGATCAATAAGCTAACTCATCCGAAACTTAAACAACTAAAAAACTTAAATTCGACAACTTGTACAACGTAAGCGATGAAAAACTTTATGAAATGAACTTAAAAATGACTAAAACCTTTGTGAAATCCGAAAAGCAATAAGCTAAAACTTGTAATAAGCCAATAAGCATTAAAAGCTTATAGCTTATACGTGTATGAGCTTAAAAGGGAACAAGAAAGATTAACCTTTAATTACGAACTAATCCAATCATCCAAACCGTACGAAATTAAACAATCGGATCAAAGATTAAGGTAACTAAGAAATGTAGAAGGAGATTAAAGAACTTAAAAGCTTAACTTTAATTAGATTAAAGAAATCCAAAATACAAAAAGCTTAAAACTTGAAAGATAAAAATGGAGAAAAGAAAAATCTTAGTGACAGAAAGTTGAGAACTTTCTCTCTCTAAAACTAGAAAAATGAAAAATGAAAAATGAAAAACTAGCTAACTCCACCAAGTTGTGAAGTGTAGGCCTATTTATAGGCGTATGCTTTGTGGGCTTGTGAATGGACTTTGCTCATGGGCTTCTCGTCTTCTTTCTTCTTTAGTCTTTACGTTTCTTTAATTAAACGTTTCCAACTTTGGATTTTGAGAAGTGTCGGTGAATGATTCCAATTCGTCCTATAATCTTTTGTTTAATAGACTCGAGTTCTTCGACATATATGAATCTTCCATCTTTGGCTCTATTCTTCGATAAATCTTCAAATAGGCGCAATGACGTCAAATCTTTTGCATCTCTTGGACAATAGACTTCGTCTTGAGTCTTTTTCTTTGATAAATCCCGTGCAATCCCATGTTTTCTTCAATATTCATCCGGTTGACTCTGAAAACACAATAAACACCAAAACCACGCATAATTCCAAACAAATGATATTAAATACGTGTTTTGGTCTTGTTTTAGCCAAAAATAAGTGGTAAAAGGATGGGTGTTTTCACACCTATCAACTAACATGAGCAAAGACTGTTGTGCACAACTATGAAAAGTTTAATATTCTTAGGTATGCTCATTGAGCATTATAGACAACAGTCATAACAATATAACGGGGTCAAAGATGTTACAAAAGTATGTTTTTATTGGTTATTGTCTCAACTTAAAAGACAATCGTCTTTATAATATGGTGAGTAAGAGTATTACTATTAGTTGATATGTGTTTAATGATTTCTCAAGGTTGGAATTGGGAAGATACGGGCAGTAATCAAAAGTCTCAAACTGAAAATGAAGAAGAGAAAAGTATGCTTGATCAAGATGAGCCAAAAGCAAACGACAGTGAAGGACCGAATTCAGCCTCTACAAGCCTTGTCGTTGAAACTCTCACCAACAGAAAAAATAAATTCCATATATTCATCTCAAGTGTCGTTTGAGGTTTCATCCTACAATCGGTTAACACAGCCATCCGACTAAGGGAGATGATACACCACCCTTGGCCTTCTTTTAGGATACAAGTTTTATAGAACCTACTCAATTACTACATTCTACATTTTACAACAAGTAAAATTTTTAGATCCAATGACAGTTTAGTTTTATCAAAGTGCTCAAATAAATATTATTTGACTCTATACATTGAAGGATCAGTGTATTCTGATTATTCTGTCTTATGTAATGATAGGATTAGTTGGTTCTATGAACTAAATATACAATATGGTAGGATTTTAAAGAAACGGGTTTCATATTTAAGCTAATGCAATAAGCATCTCAGTAACTTACTATAAAAAGGGAGGAGATGGGACATGCCCATAACCTGATCATGAGTTACCAGAACACAATACAGACAACAATTGTATATACAATAATTTTAACCCTCAGCACTCTACTTGTAATGTAATAAACTAACAAGTTCTGACCAGACTTGAACCCTTAGCAGTCTAGTGGGCTCAATTTGGGGCCTAAGTATGACAAGGCTTGGTTAGTTCTTATTTTACTCTTTAATCTTATAACGAAGCTGGCCTAATTTTACAAATCGTTTCACATATTTTTGTAAGACTATACAATAAAAAAAATAATTTGCAACAATAAGACAACATATGTTAACTGCATAGTTATTCAGTACATTTACTGTTTTGCATATAAGAGATGGTTAGAAACTTAGAATATACTATTCTTTAGAAATATACACTTAACTAAATCGCTTTGCTAAATCATGATCAACACAAATAACAATCTTGAAATAGGGATATTATTGGGCATGAGACTCGTCGTATGAATATATGATAATGTCTAAGGAGAAAGGTTAACGGAGAATGACAAAAAAGAAAGGAAATAATGTACTGTTACTATGCTAAAGAGTTGCAAGTATATTTCATTCGCAGGATTAGAGTATGTAGTGCTATCAAGGTATATACACCACCGCTTGTTTGCAAATCTGCTTAAAGGGATAGCAATGTAATATGTTTTGCACCAAAAACAACACATCATTTCTATGCTAAAGCTAAATTTCTGCAAGTCTCTAATGAAATACATCCATTTTTATTTGAGATAACCTATCTTAGTTATAGTTATTTTTTCAAGACGATGTGATGCAGATAAACTATCTCACTAAAAACAACACATTTTAAAGGCTAGTAGCTAGTATTATGCAGAACAAACATATAAACACAATCATGAACCTTTTAAACTGTTCATATTAAAGAATTATCAAATAACGAACAAGTAATAATATCCAATGCTATCTACTACCGCCCTACATATCACACGGTTAATAATTTTGAATTATTTAGTATCATAAAATGTTGTTTTCTCGTATATGATGAACTAGTATAATAAAGAACAAGAAACCCAAAATAGCAGATTTAGCTTAACCGAAAATACTAAATTTAAACAATAAGCCTTTGTATGATGTGAGCTTAGTATGCTCTTTGATATATTGGTGGCATTTTTTGTGACAATCTGTCTATTTGGGGTCGTTATTTTATTCTCAAGTATTATTTCATTATTTTATTGTTAGTTTATGAACTCACTCACTTTTGGGAAGGAAATTAGGGTTTACGTCTTAAAGTAGCATCGTCTACGTCTAAATCGGAGAGCTCTACGTTACGTGTTTAAGTTTACATACTCTGTTTTGTGGCAGTCCGACATTTTCAGGTAGTAAATTTATCCTCGTATAATATTTTGATTTTTTTTTGTGTTGATTCATGAAATCACATAATTACGGGAAGAAATTAGGGCTTATATGCATAATTTAACGTCTTTTACGTTTAAACCGGAAACCTTAGGTTTATGTATTTATGCTTTTGTGCTCCGTTTTTGATGAGACAATTTTTATTTGAATCGTTTTGTGTCGTAGTTTCATAATTTGCAAAAATATTTTTCGTAAATCGTCCCGAGGGCACGTAAATTGAGGAAACTAGAATCGAGGAGTGGCCGTAAATTATTAGGGATGAAACAAGTTTAACACTTGTCCCACCCCTAATAGGGGTGGACACAACAAGGGCATAACACCCCTTTGTTGTCAATTTTATAGCTTACTTGAGACACTTGTCTCATAAGCTTACAAGATACAAAACCCCATTTTCTCTCACACACAACAAGAAAGTTCCCCAAATCTCTCTCCCTCTCCCTCTTTGGCCGTCCAACACCACCACCAAACCACCATCTTCACCAAGTTTTAACCACCAACTTAATCTACAATCATCATATGTTGATAACTACATAAAAGGAGGTTGTTTTGAGGTAATTACTACTTGTGAAATGAAGTTTTCATAGAGTCCTAGGGCTGATTTCAATAAGGAGTTTATATACTTGAAGATTGATAGGTGTGAAAACACCCATCCTTTTACCACTTAATCATAATAATAACCAAGCCAAAACGTGTGTTTAATGTCATAAAAGTCGGAATTATGCGTGGTTTGTGTTTTTGTTGTGATTTAGGACCAAAATGTGAAAAGGGAAGAAAACACGGGCTTTTATCGAAGAAAAAGACAAAAGACGAAGTCAAAAAATCAAGAGTGCAAAAAGAACGGAAGTCAAAGGCCTATTCTTAAGATTTATCGAAGAAAAAGTCTAAAGACGGAAGTTTAATGAAGTCGAAGAACCAAATCTAATAAAAGAAGAAAATTAGAAGACGAGTTCATTTCATATCGACAAATCCCAAGACAACGTCGAGAAAGACAAAGAATTTAAAAGACGAAAAGACGAGAAGAAAGAAGAAAGCATCAAAACATTTCCTCCTCATATATATAGTCCTTAATACTTCATTTAGAAGTAGTAGATTTTAGTTTAATTTTTATGCATTAGGAGTAGCTTAATATTACTTTCTCTCTCTATCTTTTCTTTAAAGTTTTCAAGCTTTTTAATTAATCTTGTATTGAATCTTTAATCTTAATCTTTATTTCAAGCTTTTCATTAATCATTCTCATTCTACCTTTCTTTATTTTAATCTTGTTTAATTTTCATAATCATGTAGTTTGCTTAATCTTTATATTTATTGCTTTATTGATGTGCTTGTTTGATTACTTATTGAATTTGATGTGTTTGATCTATTTAGCTTATTGTGTTTAGTTCCTATTGTGTTATTTTCCTTATTTTTAATCAAGTATTTTAATAGTTTATTTTATAAAAAGTTGATTTTAAATATTTAGATTATTTATTGTGTTTAAAGTTTTTAAATTTAGCTTATTTGCTTTTTCTTAAAATTATTTTGGTTAAGTTTTTAGATAAGTGCTTATTAGATTTTAGCTTATTTTCACATGTTTGCTTAGTTTTTGTCTTATCCGGGTTGCCTATAAACCCTCTTATTCCGGATAAGGGTTTCATCACATCATTTTGAATAGCATTTTAATCCCACATTCCGGATAAGTTTTCAAGAAGTATTCCGGATAGTGAGCTTGGAAGGGATTCCGGATAAGGCCTTGCATCATTCCGGATTGCATGTTATTTTATATTCCGGATAAGGGTAGGTTTTCTATTCCGGATTGCTTCACAAAGAGGATTCCGGATTGCATCAAGCACGTATTCCGGATAAGCTCATGTGTTATTCCAAATTGTGGTGTTAGTGTGGATTCCGGATAAGAGTAACATCCTTATTCCGGATTGATACTAGAACAAACGGATTCCGGATTGAATCAAAAATAAGGATTCTGGATAAGCCCAGAATCCTAGATTCCAAATAAGGAGTAATTGGTATTCCGGATTGGTGTAACTGTTCTATTATTCCGGATAAGAAGGTGATTTTGTGTATTCCGGATAGAGTAAGTTTTGTATTCCGGATAGTGACAGTTTCTTGGATTCTGATTTAGTAACCTGTTTTAATTTCAAACTTTATTTTTCCCCAAGACATTTTTACTTAGCATTATTTTAACTTGTCTTGTTTAGGTTTAATTTTTAATGTTTACATTTTTATTAAGTTTTAAGTTTTCGTCATTTACTTTTAAAGTTTCAATATCGTTGTCATTTACTTAATTTCTTTTAAAAGTCTTTATCTTTAGTTTAAAGTTTCAAGCTTTCATTTTTACTTAGTTACTAAACGACTTTTTCTCTTTTATTTTAAAATAGATAATCACACTTTATTTTCTTTTCACCAAGAAAAACTGAGTCACACTTTCAACTGTAATCAATTCGATTAGACCAACTCAAAGAACAATAAAACTCAGTTATTAAATGGAGCCGCTGTCGGCTCTTTTCGTGAAGATTAACGGTTTTTTGTGAGAGACACGTTGGATTTTAGGATCCGTTAACTTTTGAATGTTATTTTTCGTGTAAAAAATATTAAAAAAAATCCTAAAAATTAAAATTTTCAAAAATTCAAAAACATTTAAAAACTCGTAAAAAAACAATTCTTTTTCAAAGATTTTGCACCAAAAATATTTTATTTTCACGTTAACTTTAGTTCTTCTATTTCTTTGCTATTGTTTTCTTTTGTAGGTGTATGCGTACCCGTTCACGCAAAAGGAAATCTATTCAAGCCGCTACTATTGAACCTCCTGTTGTAGAGCCTCCCGTTGTCAACTCAATGGAGAACCGCCCAATGATCGAGCTCTTGCAGTCACACGTCGAAAGCAACGATGATGCGATTGTGGTGCCGGCTATTGACGCCAACAACTTAGAGCTCAAGTCCGGTTTCATTCAAATGGTTTCCGCAACACCTTTCTTAGGCCACACTCATGATGATCTTCACGATCACATCAAGAGGTTCGTACACTTATCCAATACTATTAAATACAATGGGGTTTCACAAGAGGCAATTCGTTTGATCCTCTTTCCTTTCTCCCTCGAGGGACAAGCCCGGACTTAGCTTGATAAGGAACCACCCCAGAGTATTGTCACATGGACGGACCTTGATACAAAGTTCATAAACTATTTCTTTCCACACCCTCACGTACTACCGCTTTGCGGAATGACATTATCAACTTTGAACAAAAGTTAGGTGAGACATTTAGTGAATCTTGGTATCGTTTTAAGGAACTTTTAAGAAAGTGTCCACAACACGGTTTTACAAAGGTACATCAAATTAATACTTGTTATAATGGATTAACTTTGAGTGACCAGATTCACTAAATAGTGCTTCGGGGGGGGTAATATTCTTGTCAAACTATGAATGAGGCTTAGGCTATTATTGAGAACAAAGACAAAGTCCAAACCATGAGTGTTAGGGCTACTATGGCTAGTGCCAGTGAGAGTGAGTTGACCAATCATCTTAAGGAACTTACTTCAACAGTTAAACAACTTGTTCTAATACATAACCCTCCTAATCAACATGCCCATGCTCTAAATATTACTTGTGAAACTTGTGGTGAACCACACTCTTATGCTAATTGTGATAAAGCTTATTATCAATCTCACGCGGAAGTGTATGTTAACAACAACACGGAGAGAGTTAACTTCAAGCCTAATGTCGATGTTAATCACTTGTGTTACAACTCGACATATTACTTGGCTCTACCCGGTTTTCAACAAAGACCACACCCACCCACCCATAACAACCAAGGGCCACTAAGAGAAAATGTTCAACAAACTACAAATGTGAGGGGCTACAATGCAAACCAAGGCGATTATCAAATGCAAAACCAAGGCTTTCAAACCAAGGTTTCAATCCTCAAGGTTTTCAACCATATAACCAATACCCAAACCAAGGTTTTCAACAACAAGGGTTCAATTTACCTCATCCGCACATGGACTTGATTCTACAAAAATTAATCGATCATGAGAAAACCATGAAGGAAATGCAAAAATCCATGGATAGGAAATTCGTTCAAATGTTTCAAACCCTTCGTCCCCAACGTGCTCTTCCTTCTATAACCAAAACAAACCCTAGAGCTAATGTGAGTGCTATTACTAGACGCAGTGGAGCAACTCTAGTAGGACCATCTATCCCTCCCCTAGTTACTCCATCTACACCCCTTCCACCCTCATTTATCCCTCCTACTTCTACGCCTAGTACTAGTTATAGATTACCGTATCCACCTCCTACGGAAGAATTACCAAAGAAAAACCCTCCACCATTCACACCTTCACCCTCTCAACCTTCACCTTCTACACCTACACCACCTAAACCCAATATCCCTTATCCTTCAAGATTAGACAAGTGCAAAGTTCTCACTAAGAAAGATTCTAAAATCACTGTCTATTTGAAGATGATCTCCCAAATGAAATTCAACATTAGCCTTGTTGAAGCACTTGTCCAAATGCCGAAATTTGTCAAAGCATTCAAGGAATTGCTTAGTAAGAAGGAGAAGATGGCTGAGTTTGTTAATACTAGATTGAATGAGAACTGTTCTACAGTCCTTCTTAAAGAACTTCTGGAAAAACTTGGAGATCCCGGTCGTTTTGTGCTACCTTGCATTTTTAACAAAGTTGAAGAATTTACTGCCTTAGCCGATCTCGGGGCAAGTATTAATTTGATGCCATTAAGTGTTTGGAAAAATGTTATCATTACCCGATCTTACACCAACAAAGATGACTCTTGAGCTAGCAAATCGAACTCTTGCTTACCCCGTTGGTATTGACGTAGATGTTTTCGTTAAAGTTGGTACCTTCACTTTTCCGGTCGATTTTGTTGTTGATTATGAAATGGACCCTCGTATTCCGTTAATACTTGGACGACCATTCTTGAGAACGGGAAAAGCTTTAGTCGATGTTGCCGGAGGTGAACTCATTCTAAGGGTCAAGAATGATCAACAAGTTTTTAAGATGGGGAAGATTACAAGTGGTTGTAGGTAAAACACGACTCTTGTTTAGGAAAACAAAAGAACGTATATGAGCGGTAAGTATCGAGTGATGATTTTAGGAAAAATCAACACTAATGACCCAATCAAATAAAAGAGATAAAGTTCGTTTCCCAAGGAGGTATATGTGTGTGTTCTAACTTGTAGTTATTTGAGATTAATATTGAGAGGAATGGGGATGAAAGGATGAAAAGACGGCTACGTTAAAATTACACTACAACGAAAAAGACGTAAACGTAAAGTCGTGAAAAACTACCCAAATTAAAATTTTACTAAAACCAAAAACAAAATAAATAAAAGATTAAAAAGGCTAAAAAGAAGTCTAAAATAATATAAATGAAGATAAAAATCCAACAAAGATATTTTAAAACATTTTATCAATTAAATATTCAATTTTAAATGCTAATTAAAGCCCTAAAATTAAATACAACTAATAAAAATGTCTAAAATATGATTTTATTGAATAATTACTTAACTTATATTATTAGAAGACTAAAAAGTAATTTTCTAAAAATTAAAAGCTAATAAAACTATTTTTAAAACTCTAAAAATGATTTAAAATGATTAAAAACTAATTAAACTTAAAATAATTATAAAAATAAATCTAAAAGCTATAAAAATATTCTAAAAATGGAAAAGGTCCTAATTATTGCTAAAGAACTTAAGAAAAATGAAAAAGAAATAAAAATGACACTTTGAATTTTAATAATAAAATAATATTAAAATAATACTAAAAATAAAAAGTTAATAAAATTAATTCTAAAAAAATTTCTAAAATCTTAAAATAATCTAACTAAGAGAAAAATGCAAACTAAAGTTCCTAAACCCTTTTTAATAATTTTATAAAAATTATTAAAGTTTATAAAAAACCTTAAAATAATATAAAATTAAAAATAAAAGTTTATAAAACCAAAACCTAATGTAAACCTCAAAATATTATTTTAAAAGCTAAAAATTATTTTTCCTAAAAGTAAAAACTCTTTTTTCTATTTTTTAATGATTTAATAAAAACCGGCTATATAAAAATGCATAAAAAATAAACAAATAAAGGGAAAAATATGAAACCAATCTAGGAAAATCTTAAAGTCTATAAAGGTCCTAGGAAAAATAAGCTAAACAAAAATAGCTTAATAAATAAGCTAGAAAAGGGGAAATAAGCCACGGCTTTATTTATAAGCTAGAAAGAAAAAAGGGTTTAAATAACGTTTGAAATCACACTCTAACGTAAAAAGCTATCTAGATTAACGGTAGAGCCCTTACTCCTCCAACGAGAGGTCTGGGGTTCGAGTCCTGTTACGGGTATGCTTTTTGCACTTTTTTCCTTTTTTATTTTTTTCTTTTCCAAACCAAATGTGACCTCTTATAAGCTAACAATACAATCCAATTTCACTTTTTATGCAAGATTTAAACACAATGATGATCAAAACGTGGCCAGTTCTCTTTTTTTTGAAGAACACAAGTGAAGTTTTTCTCTTTGTGCAATTTGAATGCCAAGATGAGCTTGGCTGTGGATTTTTGTTGGTGTATTTTGGATGACAAGGCACCCTTGTGCTCTTTGAAGCACAAGGAGTCAACTACAAACAGAAAATACACACTAAGCAAGCAAAATTCACAAAACAAATCACACAAAAACGTTTACAAGTTGCTGATGCAAATTAATGAGGTCTGTGAACTTTAAGCTTGACAGTTTGCACAAAAGTGAGAGTCACAGGCCAATACTTAGCACACAAACTCACCAATCAACATACAAACCAAATCAAACCTTTAATAAGCCTAACACTTTATCAGATTTCAAATGTTTAGAGCAAATTATGAATAAAACAAGCAGAAAATTTCCAATGCAAATTCAGCTAAGCTATTTTCACTTTTAACCACACAAATTGCTTCTAATCTAGTTCCAAACTCAATACCTACTGACACCCTAACTATCTCAACCTTAATCAACTAGTCTAACACCTTTTCAAACACATTCAATGATGTTGTACCCTGCTTAAACCTGTTTCCAAACACCCTTTTACAACTCAGTTTCACACTTTTTCAAATCAAAAGCTTCCTAAACCTATCCAAACTGATTCATATGACATCTAACATGCATACTAATCCAAGAGAACTAAAATCCAACAGCTTAAACACACAATCATCACTTAATCAACCAAATCACACAATACTCAATTTTTCTGAAATTTTAACAAGGAAAAAGAACTTTTACCTTAGGACCTTACATCCAAGGTCCTAGTGGATGTAAATCCACCTCCTTATACACCCGGGTGTATGCAGACACAAAGATCAACAATCCTTCAAAACCTGTTTAACAAAAATCAAAGAGAAAACAATAATATAAACAATATATATTCTGTTTCACTTTTCTTTCCTCTTAAAACCTTCCAAAAACTTTTCAAACCTTCTTAAAACGTTTTATACATACCAATTACTTTAAACTCTTAACACTAATCCCTGAAACAGATTACACCAAATAATCTCAATTTCAGAAACCTTTAACTAATTTTGAAAAACAAAATTAATTAACCAAATAACAAATGGAACTCAGTTTTCCTTCAACACTTATACCAACTTTAAGAAAATCATAAAAAGGAATTAAATTGCCAAAAACAAATACCAAACTTTTATATTTAATCAAAAGGTATTACAAAAGTTTTTTGAAGAAAAACTGGAACAAAAAGGGTATGAACAGGCTCATCCCCTATTTATACAAGAAGTAGAACATACTAGAAACTAAAACCCTAGCTAACTGAAATCTCCAAAGTGCCCTTGAGTCTTTGACTGATTTTTGGGTCAAAAACGCCCCATGTGATGCTTGTACTGGATGCCAGCTCTTCTTTGTTGATCTTGGACGTTGGATGAACCTTGGGGACAAAGGAGTGGATCTCCCACGTTGAAATTGTCGGGTTTGGGGTTTTGGGTGAGAGAGACGTTGCAGGGGAAGGCTGGGGAGGGGTCCACAAAGCATGTGAGTGTGTTGGGTGAGGTGGGAAAGGATGAGAGGGACGTGAATTAGTGTTCTGGAAGGTTTTAGGGTAAAACCCCTTGTTTTGGGTGAGATTGGATCTGGGGTAGGATTAGGGTTTATCAGGATTAAGGGGGGTTTTGATTTGTTTTGGGTAATTAATATTTTTAAATCTTTGTTTAGGAGGGAAGGGTAAGTGGGGTTTGTTGACCTTTGACCACGTTTAAATAATAAACCGGGTTATGGACTTGGGTGGTGGTGGGTTTGGGTAGGGTTATGGGTTGGTGGGTGGGTTTTGTGACGTGTCACAACCTGAGTGGGTGTAAGGGTTTAGTAGTTTGGCAGGTTTGGTCCCCAAGTATTCACCATTCTTTCACTTTGTAATAATTGCCATCAGCGCCTAGTTTCTTCTTATCAACTTTTGATAACTTGTCAAATTTGGCACACAAAGTTTATAAACTTTTTCCAAGGGCCTTATATGTATATTCTTCAAACTTGATGGACTGATCTTGTAATATCTTCAAATATTAAGGTCCATACTTGTACAATTGACATTTGGAGGGTCAATTGTGACAAGTTCTTCAAAGATGAGGGACCATTTTTGCCAATCTTCAATTCTTCAAGGGTCTTTTTGCAAAATTCCAAACTTGGGCCCGGTTCATTGTGCGACTTCGTTTCCCGTGTTCGTTTTTGATTGATTCTTGTGATCTTTTGCCAATTCCTCAATATCCGTACCTAAAAATACACAAGTAACAAACACGAGCATATATTTGGTATATTTGATGATATTTTATTGATTTTAAGCCCGATTTGGACGATGAGACCATGTATAAAAGCAGTCTCATAACTCCCCCATACTAAACCATTGCCGTGCCCTCACGCAATGCTAGAATAAAGTATCTAAGCATCACCAAAGTTCAATTTTTATTAACCTTTATTGAAAAGTAAAAAGACTTGCAACATACTACGAGAATGTGTAAAGACATAATGTATGATTTTCATCACCAAAAGGTGACTTTTAGGGTCAAAGAATAGAAACAAGTTAATGTCCCTTAGAGTAAACTTCGTCATCCTTGATTGTCATACATTCCATGCTAAGTGCAAAAACAAGATCATTGTTGGTACAAGTCACAATGCTAACACTACTCATACGTCCAAATTGTGTAATACTTTTTCTCCCCGCAATCCTAGTTATTATAAAAGGAAATGGGTTACTAGCATTTTTTATCTATTTGTCATGGATCACAAGTGATTCATATTGACTTATATGAGTAGTTATTAGTCCGAAAGCAAAGTAGCATGATTTGATCAATAGAACACGACTCTTGTTTAGGAAAACAAAAGAACGTATATGAGCGGTAAGTATCGAGTGATGATTTTAGGAAAAATCAACACTAATGACCCAATCAAATAAAAGAGATAAAGTTCGTTTCCCAAGGAGGTATATGTGTGTGTTCTAACTTGTAGTTATTTGAGATTAATATTGAGAGGAATGGGGATGAAATGATGAAAAGACGGCTACGTTAAAATTACACTACAACGAAAAAGACGTAAACGTAAAGTCGTGAAAAACTACCCAAATTAAAATTTTACTAAAACCAAAAACAAAATAAATAAAAGATTAAAAAGGCTAAAAAGAAGTCTAAAATAATATAAATGAAGATAAAAATCCAACAAAGATATTTTAAAACCTTTTATCAATTAAATATTCAATTTTAAATGCTAATTAAAGCCCTAAAATTAAATACAACTAATAAAAATGTCTAAAATATGATTTTATTGAATAATTACTTAACTTATATTATTAGAAGACTAAAAAGTAATTTTCTAAAAATTAAAAGCTAATAAAACTATTTTTAAAACTCTAAAAATGATTTAAAATGATTAAAAACTAATTAAACTTAAAATAATTATAAAAATAAATCTAAAAGCTATAAAAATATTCTAAAAATGGAAAAGGTCCTAATTATTGCTAAAGAACTTAAGAAAAATGAAAAAGAAATAAAAATGAAACTTTGAATTTTAATAATAAAATAATATTAAAATAATACTAAAAATAAAAAGTTAATAAAATTAATTCTAAAAAAATTTCTAAAATCTTAAAATAATCTAACTAAGAGAAAAATGCAAACTAAAGTTCCTAAACCCTTTTTAATAATTTTATAAAAATTATTAAAGTTTATAAAAAACCTTAAAATAATATAAAATTAAAAATAAAAGTTTATAAAACCAAAACCTAATGTAAACCTCAAAATATTATTTTAAAAGCTAAAAATTATTTTTCCTAAAAATAAAAACTCTTTTTTCTATTTTTTAATGATTTAATAAAAACCGGCTATATAAAAATGCATAAAAAATAAACAAATAAAGGGAAAAATATGAAACCAATCTAGGAAAATCTTAAAGTCTATAAAGGTCCTAGGAAAAATAAGCTAAACAAAAATAGCTTAATAAATAAGCTAGAAAAAATGGAAATAAGCAAAACCTATGAGCCAATAAGCCAGGAATGGCTTATTAAGTCACGGCTTATTTAAATGAGAACAAAACAAAACGTGCTTATATACTTAATGAAATGAGAGGCTAACGTAAAAAGCTATCTAGATCAACGGTAGAACACGTTACTCCTCCAGCGAGAGGTCGCGTGTTCGAGCCCGTTGCGGGTATGCTTTTTATAAATTTTTTTTTTTTTTTTTTTTTTTCTTTTCCAATCCAAACTGACACCTCTTTAATCTTCTAAACTTAATCCAATTTCACTTTTTACCAAAGATTAAGCCAGTTAATGGGCAAAAACGTGCCCAGGTCTGCTTGGTGACTGATGAGCACACAAGTGTTTTCACTTGTGTGCAAGTATGTTCCAAGAGGACTTGGATTGCTTGATTTGTGAGTATTTGTGGATAAACAAGGCACCCTTGTGCTCTTTGGAGCACAAGGAGTCAAGATAAGCAGATAACAAACAAGCACTAACACCAAATCCCACAAACAATGCACACAAAAGCAATTTAAAGTTGCTGATAAAAATGCTAGGTCTGGGGACTGTTTAAGCTTATAACTTGCACATCAATGAGTTTTAGATGCTCAAATTTTGTACACAACCTCCCTAACTATCACACAAACAACATACAATCTTAAAACAACCTCTTTCTAAACAGATTAAAAGATCCAAGAATCAAAATCAACAAAAACAGTCAAGTATGGCAGTTTACTGATTTTGTGCTATCTTTTTACTTTTTATCATACCAAATGTTTCAAAACTCTTCAATACTGAAAACAAAACTAACCCACAACCTAAATATCACTTATGTGAGAGATTAAGGCAGGTTACAAGCAACAATCAAAGCTTTTAATCCCTTTTACTTACTGATCCAAACACCCCTTTAAAAGCTTAAATCAAGATTTTTTCAAACAAATACCAATCAAAATACACTCAAGCTGATTTCTTCCAACACTAGCATGCACATAACATCAAATAAACTTCATTCAAGCACATATAAACACATTTCATGCATAATTCACCAAAATCACTTAAACCATCATTAAAACTAAAAAAATGAAAAGGGGACTGATTTTTACCTAAGGGATTTACATCCAAATCCCTTGTGACAGCTTTGTCACCTCCTTATACACTGGGGTGTATGCAGAACTCTTGATCAACAACAACCTTCAATCCTGTTCAAGAAAAATCAAAAAGAAAAACACAAATATATGGATATTCTGTTTTTACCTTTTTTCTTTCTTAAAAACCTTACACAAACTTTTTAAAACTTCTACTTAACACGTTTCAAAACACTTCAAACTCACAAATCACCTTCCTTTTCCACTTTCACTTCCAAGGAATGAGAATTGAAAGGTTTGAACAAAATTTAAAAAACCTTCAAAAACTTTTGAAAATCAAACACACTTTTGAAATTTGGAACTCAGTTTCTTAGCCTTAACACAACACACAAACTTTTTAACTTAATAAAAGGGATTACACTTGTCTTTTACAAATACCAAACTTTATTTAATTAAAAAAGGAATTACAAGGTTTTGGCTAAAAACTGGAACAAAAAGGGTATGAACAGGCTCATCCCCTATTTATACAAGAAGTAGAACATACTAGAAACTAAAACCCTAGCTAACTGAAATCTCCAAAGTGCCCTTGAGTCTTTGACTGATTTTTGGGTCAAAAACGCCCCATGTGATGCTTGTACTGGATGCCAGCTCTTCTTTGTTGATCTTGGACGTTGGATGAACCTTGGGGACAAAGGAGTGGATCTCCCACGTTGAAATTGTCGGGTTTGGGGTTTTGGGTGAGAGAGACGTTGCAGGGGAAGGCTGGGGAGGGGTCCACAAAGCATGTGAGTGTGTTGGGTGAGGTGGGAAAGGATGAGAGGGACGTGAATTAGTGTTCTGGAAGGTTTTAGGGTAAAACCCCTTGTTTTGGGTGAGATTGGATCTGGGGTAGGATTAGGGTTTATCAGGATTAAGGGGGGTTTTGATTTGTTTTGGGTAATTAATATTTTTAAATCTTTGTTTAGGAGGGAAGGGTAAGTGGGGTTTGTTGACCTTTGACCATGTTTAAATAATAAACCGGGTTATGGACTTGGGTGGTGGTGGGTTTGGGTAGGGTTATGGGTTGGTGGGTGGGTTTTGTGACGTGTCACAACCTGAGTGGGTGTAAGGGTTTAGTAGTTTGGCAGGTTTGGTCCCCAAGTATTCACCATTCTTTCACTTTGTAATAATTGCCATCAGCGCCTAGTTTCTTCTTATCAACTTTTGATAACTTGTCAAATTTGGCACACAAAGTTTATAAACTTTTTCCAAGGGCCTTATATGTATATTCTTTAAACTTGATGGACTGATCTTGTAATATCTTCAAATATTAAGGTCCATACTTGTATAATTGACATTTGGAGGGTCAATTGTGACAAGTTCTTCAAAGATGAGGGACCATTTTTGCCAATCTTCAATTCTTCAAGGGTCTTTTTGCAAAATTCCAAACTTGGGCCCGGTTCATTGTGCGACTTCATTTCCCGTGTTCGTTTTTGATTGATTCTTGTGATCTTTTGCCAATTCCTCAATATCCGTACCTAAAAATACACAAGTAACAAACACGAGCATATATTTGGTATATTTGATGATATTTTATTGATTTTAAGCCCGATTTGGACGATGAGACCATGTATAAAAGCAGTCTCATCACTCCCCCATACTAAACCATTGCCGTGCCCTCACGCAATGCTTAGAATAAAGTATCAAAGCATCTCTAAAATTTAATTTTATTTACTTTTATTGAAATGATAACTAGCTACTCTACTACAATTACTACCACAACTTGTGTTTTAGACATAATGTATGATTCTCATCGCAAAATGGGACGTTTAGGTTCATAGAATAAGAACATGTGAATGCTTCGTTAGAAATAATTTCATCGTCCTCGATTTTCACCTTAATTCCATACCAAGCGTGCAACGAGATCATTGTCATTATAAGTTAGTAATGCTAACACTACTCATATGCCCTAATCACGTACTTATTCTCCCATTATTCCTAAGTTGTATCTCTTATATTTTATTATGTCTTAATGATCACGAGGATGCATCATTGACTTATGCGATAATAGAGATTTAGGTCTAAAAATAGAGTCCTAACGGTGTAACTAAGACCATCAAATCAATAACTCCTCCTAATAGACAACGATGTTAAAAAATTAAGTTGACAAGAAGAATCGATAAACACGGTTTTATAACGGTTTTGAACATGAGACTTATTACCAAGACTTTTATACGCCCCCTAACGGAAGGACCTTATTATCTTTTGTTTACCTCCATCTTTTATTCAACTTCGCCATGAAGCTTTTATTATGACTTCGGTCTTGCCTTGCCTTTTATTATCCGCCATCATCGGTGGTTTTATTAGCCAAAGACGTATATCCTCACGCTAAAGCGAATTTTGGATCTTTAAAGCTTCGAAGATTAAGGCTTGATTCACTTTCAATTTTTGCATAGATTTTAGGCCTTGTGGGGCTTCAAATTGTTTGCTTGATTTAGGTGAGCACTTGAAATCTTATTATTGGGTGAAGCTTTCGATTATTAGGGTGCCAATACTTCAAAACCGTGACGCTGGCGATACCTTAATGTCTTCCTAATTTAATTACACGGAAGCTACTAGAAAAGACTAGAAACCCAACAATCCTAACTAAACCGCTAAATCAATATTTATTAAGCAAAAAATATTTACAAGCGAAGGGAGAATAAGCAAACAACGAGAACACATGAGTTTTTGAAAGAATACGAGTACTCTACGTTTAGCATAGTAACTTATAATTAACTCTATCATTTCTCGTCCTCATTTAAGAGACTTAGCCTAATGTGTAGTTAAGGAATCAAAGCTAAGTGCTCAACACGCACGGTCGAGTCAAAAATTACTCTTATTCTCGCCATCGGAAAATCTACATTCGTGTCTTCAACACTTATAAAATATGAGAAAAAATTTAAAATTGGCCATTTTTAGCCTTATTTTGCAACAAAACGATAAACAAAACGATAAACTTTGGAAAGCGTGAAGGTTTGGCAAGGCAAGTATCTATTCACCCCCCATACTAAAGTTAAACATTGTCCTAAATGTTTCGAGTCTAGGGGTGCAAACACCCCCATACTAGAGACGTAGTCGAATGCCTAATCTAGCATGGAAAGGGTGTAACCATTAAATTTAAAGCCGTTTATGAAGTGTGCTATAAACCTAAGGTTAGAACATAAAAGGATATCATGATGGATATTGGGAAAGGCCTCCAAAGCAAACGATCGAGTGCTCCCATGAAACGAACACGAGAGGCTCCAATCGTGAAGATGATGATCTAAAAGACACAATGCACAAACAACCACGGAACAAAGGTTGGAAGGGCACAAATCCCCTCACATTACACTAATTAGAAAGCAATAATATGTACATGGATAAGCATGGGTCTCCCCCACGAGGCACCTTGTTTTTGATAAGCGAGTCAAAAGCTCGACTCGAATCCCCATAAATGTGATCATTTAGGGATAATCATGGTTTGGTCAATTTTTGGTGGGGCTTACATGATAAACAAGGCCCAAAAGTACGTGGAGTACTTTAAAAATCCGATAAACGTATACCGGGGTCAAAGATAGCGTCCTCGTTTTCGGATGAAAGACGAGACAACACAACTCCAACACAAATCCCAATGGGATAGAAGAAAATAGGAGAGAAGAAATAGAAGGGTGGGACAATGGGTAATTCATAACATTGAGCTACTCGAGGTAGACTCGCACCAATCAAATGAAAAGATTTTCCATTTATTGCATCGGTGGAAGACCGAGATTTCCTTATATAAGCAATTCCAGGATCAAATATCTCGTCCTCGGTGGAGAAAGGGGAGGGAACATAAGGGGCTTCCCCCACACTAAATCCACACAAAGCATCGTCAAAAGGAGAAGACGAGCTTGTAGTACTCAAGACACGCGGTGATGACGGAGTTAGAATAGTAGAAAAATCTTTTAAATTAAATTCAAAATCTTTTCCTTTTTCATCTTTTAAACTCTCCTTGTGAAAACCCGATTTGATTATGTCAAAAATATTTGGTGTATCTAAAACAATGTTAGTCACACTAAAAATTCTCACATTTTGAAAGCGTTTTGGTTTAGGTGGTGGCAAGTTTTCAAATCTTTTGTCAACAAAGAAAACCTCCCCATCGGGATCAACGTATTCATCATCCGAAGAATCACTCGAGATTGGAATCATAGGCTTAACACTCTTAACCTCCATCGGCGGAGGGGACGGAACTTCATTTTTCTCAACAACTCCTAAAACTCTATTGGAAATCTTTTGACAAATGTTTTTGATGGGATTGACATTGTACAAAGATGTGATCGAATAAACATGAGAAAGAGTGGAGTTTTGGGTTGCATTAATGACGAGTTCTTCCTCATTGAAACGAAGAGTGATTTTTCTTGCATGCACATCATAAGTGCTCTCGAGGTATCCAAAAAAGATCGACCTAAAATTAACGGAACTTTAGGATCGATGGGAATATCAACAACAATGAAGTCTACGGGATAATAGAATTTCCCAACTTTCACAAAGACGTCCTCGGCAACTCCACAAGCTAGAATCGTAGAATGATCGGCCATTTCGATTGACATTCTTGAAGGAGTGAGATTTGGAAGATTGAGTGATTTAAAAATCTCAAGAGGCATCAAATTAATACTAGCACCAAGATCGGCCAAGGCGTAACATTCTTCCATGTCTTGTATAGCACATGGGATTAAAAACTTTCCAGGATCACCGACTTTTTGAGGTATGCGGCTTAGAAAAACCGAAGAACAACTAGACGATTTTTGCAATTTCTCTTTGTTATTCAACATACTTTTGAAGTTCGCGGCAAATCGAGGCATCATGACTAAGGCGTCGGCAAAACTTATATTGAAATGCAAGTCACGAAACATTTTCATAAAGAGTTCAAATTGATAATTATTTCGTTCTTGTGCCTTTTCCTTGTCTCGTCTTGATGGGTAGGGTAAAGGTGGTGTGGGTTGGGGCAAATTAGGCATAGGCATCGGCCTTGGAATCTCGGGTTCCATAATGGGTATTGGTTCAACCGTAGGTGTGGTTTGAGCGGTACTTCGTGGGCTTGTAATGTGCTCCTTTTCAACCACAACCTCGGGTTCTTTCTCTTTTTCCTTCTCCATAGAAGTACTTGGACGAGAAATGGGTTCTTTGAAAGTTTTACCACTACGAGTAGTAATAACCTTCAACTCTCCTTTCGGGTTTACGATGGTATCACTAGGAAGACCACCCGAAGAAGAGGGCTTACACATGATAGCTTCAAACATTTTAGCCATACGGTCTTCAAACTTAGATTGCCTAGCATCCGCTTTTAACAACTCTTGCTTAATCTCATGTTGTCCTTGCTCTATTTTTTGTTGATTTTGTTGGAGTCGTGTGACATTTCCTTCCATTTTATTAGCATGAGTTTTAAGTTCATTAGCAAGTTCGGTTTTAAGCTCGTTTTTCAACTCGGATCTTAAGCTAATCATCTCATGTTGCATGTTGTCAAACTTAGCATCATTAGCCTTAGCATAATCTAAAAATTCTCCTTGCAAATTTTTAGTGTGAGCATTTTGAAAACCTTGAGTAGGAGTTTGAAAATCACGGTTTTGGTTTTGGTTTGAAATTTGCCCATTTCCACTTTGGTAATTACCTTTGTTATAATTCCTTTGATTTCCTTGGTAATTTCCACCTTGATTGTTGTTTCGATAGTTATTAGCATTTTGATTTTGTGGAGCTTGATTTTGGCGGGAACCTTGACCGATTTGGTTATAAGTTCCCGTGGCTACATAAGCATTCGAAGTGTTACCATCCGCGGTAATGCACTCGGAAAAATCATGAGCTCCACCACACGAAATACAACTCTTAGCAACCGCTTTAACCGAAGCGGTGTTTGAAGCTTCTTGAGCTTTCCAATGAGACATAAGAGTCGAAAACCTATCGAAAAACCGATTCTCCTCATTTGCTTCATCTTGCAAGGCATTAATGGAACGAGATGATGACGAGCCCAAATTGGCAACACTCGGTGTGTTACGAGGGCTATAGACCTTAGACCTATTTTCTATGATTTTCAAAGCCTCATTGGTCGTTTTGCACAAAAAATTACCACCCGCGGGGGCATTTAAATAATCTCGTTCATGTTCATTAAGCCCATTATAAAAAGTGTCAATTTGATGCAATTCGGAAAAATCATGGTGTGGACATTCATGTAACATTTCTTTAAACCTTTCCCAAGCCATTGAAAAACTTTCATTTGGTCTTTGTGTAAAACGTGAAATCTCGTTTTTCAAATGTGTTGTCTTAGATGGTGGAATAAATTGATTCACAAATTTAGACACGAGATCGGCCCATGTTAAAATCGAATTCGGCGGTTCTTTCTCAAGCCATATCTTGGCGGGTCCATCTAACGAGTAAGGAAACAACATCATCTTAATGGCATCGTGTGGTACATCCTTAAACTTGCTTGTCGCGGTAAGACGATTAAATTGCCTAATGTGATAATGTGGGTTGTCTTTTTCGTGACCGCGAAACTTGTTTGCTTGAAGCATAGACATTAAACCCGTTTTGATCTCAAAGTTCTCCGCAAGGATGGCGGGAATCACAATGGCCTCTCCAAAACCCTCGGTGGGTGCTTGAAGCAACTCCATCATAGTACGATTAGCCATGATAGCTTCTTGTTCTACAATAGGTTCCTCACTTGGAGACTCCTCACTAGAATGAGTGAGTGATTTGTTTCTTCGTTTACGAGCACGTCTAGCTTTAGAGCGAGTTTGCATAAACGTCACGTACAACGAGAAGGCGAGCAAAGAAGATTCTTTTTGGTATTTTGTGTGTTTTTTTTCAATTTTTTTGTGGTTTTTGATTGTATTAACTTTTTTGGAAATTGGTGAATGTATTAAGTAGACAATGAGTCCACAAATCTCCTCACTAATCAAATCTCTTGATTAAAAAGGCCTCAAGGAATGAAAACGATCACGTGGAGTGAACGCCTTCGATGACTTTAGAACGATGGTGGAACACCAAATCGTTCAAGAGGGTTTAATCAAATGGAAACCAAGAAAATATATATGATATGTAATAATACTTTGGGCGGCAAAACCCTCGATTCACTCTCAAAATCAAATACGCACAAGAAAGCGGAGGAAACGAGGCGGCGCGAAGCACTTAAGAGCCTTTTTCCTTTAGGTTGTGAAATACAACCGCCTTATACCCACCTTATAGTTTGTATTATCAAGATTAAGCTTCACGAAAGTATTTATCTATTTTTGCCTTTTTCTTTGGTTTGAGATTCGAATACAATGATCGAGTGATGAAATCCCGAATCAAGGTTGTGATTGCTCACGTATTTGGAGTACTTGTGTATTTATTGTTCTACGTATACAATATAGTAATAATATTCACACAAAAACCGAAAAACGATAATACGTATTAATAGAGTGCTATTAATACAATTATATTTATGGCTAATATAAAAAACAACAATGTTCAATCAAAACACAACACGCCTCCCCGGCAGCGGCGCCAAAATTGATGTGGTGATTTTACTACCCTTTAGGAAAAGAGCGTAAAAAGCGGTAAGTATTAAGCGTACGTTTAGGAAAACGTAAACACTTATGACCCTTAATGGATGGGGATCGTTCTCTCGAGGAGGCACGTGTGTTGTGTAATGAATGATTGATTATGTTTTTGATTATTAACAAGAAGAAAAGAAGAGAAAATGACGAAGACGGAAAAAATAGAAAAATAAGGCGAAAACACTATTAGAAAGTTACGACGTAGAACGTAAAAAAACACAAAATTTAAAATTTTAATCTAAAAATTCCTAAAAATTACTAAAAATCCACAATAATATTCTAAGAGTTTACAAAAAATCCAAACTTGCCAAAACCTTTTAATTAATTTAATAATGACTTTTTAATGCTAATTAAAGCCCTAAAAATCACTTTTAAATATTAAAAAGCCCTAAACAAGATTTAATAGTTTGTAAACCTCAAAAATGACCTAATTAAGCTAAAAACTATTTTTAAAAATTTTAAAACCAATTTAAACTATTTTTAAACTCCTAAAAACTATTAAAATCTATTAAATCTTAAATTAATTCTAAAAATTAATTGAAAAGCCTAAAAATTATTCTACAAATGGGAAAAGTCCTAATTAATGATAAAGAACCTAGGAAAAATGAAAAAGAAATAAAAAATAAAACTTTGACTTTTTGTGATTAAAATAATATTAAAATATTCAAAAAAAATAAAAAGTTCTCAAATAAATTCTAAAAAATTCTCAAAAATCCTAAATATTCTAACTAGAACAAAAATGCAAACCAAATTTCCTGAAACCTATTAAATAATTTTATATTGAATTTTAAAGTTGCTAAAAAACCCTAAAATCAAATAAAATTAAAAATTAAAGTTTTTGAAAACTTTATGATTTGTAAACCTCAAAAATACAAATAAAAACCTAAAAACTATTTTTTCTAAATTTAAAACTACTGTTTACTATTTTTTATTGACTTTCTAAATTTAAAACTAAAAATAATCCTAGAAATTAATTAAATAATAGGAAAAATAATTTTTTAAAACAGAAAAGTCCTAAACTATCATATTATCCTAGGAAAAATGGAAATAAGCAAAACCTATGAGCCAATAAGCCAGGAATGGCTTATTAAGTCACGGCTTATTTAAATGAGAACAAAACAAAACGTGCTTATATACTTAATGAAATGAGAGGCTAACGTAAAAAGCTATCTAGATCAACGGTAGAACACGTTACTCCTCCAGCGAGAGGTCCCGTGTTCGAGCCCGTTGCGGGTATGCTTTTTATAAAAAATTTCTTTTTTTTTTTTTTTCTTTTCCAATCCAAACTGACACCTCTTTAATCTTCTAAACTTAATCCAATTTCACTTTTTACCAAAGATTAAGCCAGTTAATGGGCAAAAACGTGCCCAGGTCTGCTTGGTGACTGATGAGCACACAAGTGTTTTCACTTGTGTGCAAGTATGTTCCAAGAGGACTTGGATTGCTTGATTTGTGAGTATTTGTGGATAAACAAGGCACCCTTGTGCTCTTTGGAGCACAAGGAGTCAAGATAAGAAGATAACAAACAAGCACTAACACCAAATCCCACAAACAATGCACACAAAAGCAATTTAAAGTTGCTGATAAAAATGCTAGTTCTGGGGACTGTTTAAGCTTATAACTTGCACATCAATGAGTTTTAGATGCTCAAATTTTGTACACAACCTCCCTAACTATCACATAAACAACATACAATCTTAAAACAAGCTCTTTCTAAACAGATTAAAAGATCCAAGAATCAAAATCAACAAAAACAGTCAAGTATGGCAGTTTCCTGATTTTGTGCTATCTTTTTACTTTTTATCATACCAAATGTTTCAAAACTCTTCAATACTGAAAACAAAACTAACCCACAACCTAAATATCACTTATGTGAGAGATTAAGGCAGGTTACAAGCAACAATCAAAGCTTTTAATCCCTTTTACTTACTGATCCAAACACCCCTTTAAAAGCTTAAATCAAGATTTTTTCAAACAAATACCAATCAAAATACACTCAAGCTGATTTCTTCCAACACTAGCATGCACATAACATCAAATAAACTTCATTCAAGCACATATAAACACATTTCATGCATAATTCACCAAAATCACTTAAACCATCATTAAAACTAAAAAAATGAAAAGGGGACTGATTTTTACCTAAGGGATTTACATCCAAATCCCTTGTGACAGCTTTGTCACCTCCTTATACACTGGGGTGTATGCAGAACTCTTGATCAACAACAACCTTCAATCCTGTTCAAGAAAAATCAAAAAGAAAAACACAAATATATGGATATTCTGTTTTTACCTTTTTTCTTTCTTAAAAACCTTACACAAACTTTTCAAAACTTCTACTTAACACGTTTCAAAACACTTCAAACTCACAAATCACCTTCCTTTTCCACTTTCACTTCCAAGGAATGAGAATTGAAAGGTTTGAACAAAATTTAAAAAACCTTCAAAAACTTTTGAAAATCAAACACACTTTTGAAATTTGGAACTCAGTTTCTTAGCCTTAACACAACACACAAACTTTTTAACTTAATAAAAGGGATTACACTTGTCTTTTACAAATACCAAACTTTATTTAATTAAAAAAGGAATTACAAGGTTTTGGCTAAAAACTGGAACAAAAAGGGTATGAACAGGCTCATCCCCTATTTATACAAGAAGTAGAACATACTAGAAACTAAAACCCTAGCTAACTGAAATCTCCAAAGTGCCCTTGAGTCTTTGACTGATTTTTGGGTCAAAAACGCCCCATGTGATGCTTGTACTGGATGCCAGCTCTTCTTTGTTGATCTTGGACGTTGGATGAACCTTGGGGACAAAGGAGTGGATCTCCCACGTTGAAATTGTCGGGTTTGGGGTTTTGGGTGAGAGAGACGTTGCAGGGGAAGGCTGGGGAGGGGTCCACAAAGCATGTGAGTGTGTTGGGTGAGGTGGGAAAGGATGAGAGGGACGTGAATTAGTGTTCTGGAAGGTTTTAGGGTAAAACCCCTTGTTTTGGGTGAGATTGGATCTGGGGTAGGATTAGGGTTTATCAGGATTAAGGGGGTTTTGATTTGTTTTGGGTAATTAATATTTTTAAATCTTTGTTTAGGAGGGAAGGATAAGTGGGGTTTGTTGACCTTTGACCACGTTTAAATAATAAACCGGGTTATGGACTTGGGTGGTGGTGGGTTTGGGTAGGGTTATGGGTTGGTGGGTGGGTTTTGTGACGTGTCACAACCTGAGTGGGTGTAAGGGTTTAGTAGTTTGGCAGGTTTGGTCCCCATGTATTCACCATTCTTTCACTTTGTAATAATTGCCATCAGCGCCTAGTTTCTTCTTATCAACTTTTGATAACTTGTCAAATTTGGCACACAAAGTTTATAAACTTTTTCCAAGGGCCTTATATGTATATTCTTCAAACTTGATGGACTGATCTTGTAATATCTTCAAATATTAAGGTCCATACTTGTACAATTGACATTTGGAGGGTCAATTGTGACAAGTTCTTCAAAGATGAGGGACCATTTTTGCCAATCTTCAATTCTTCAAGGGTCTTTTTGCAAAATTCCAAACTTGGGCCCGGTTCATTGTGCGACTTCGTTTCCCGTGTTCGTTTTTGATTGATTCTTGTGATCTTTTGCCAATTCCTCAATATCCGTACCTAAAAATACATAAGTAACAAACACGAGCATATATTTGGTATATTTGATGATATTTTATTGATTTTAAGCCCGATTTGGACGATGAGACCATGTATAAAAGCAGTCTCATCACTAAGCAAATCCAATGGAAAAGAATCGGTGAAAATGATTGATGTGCTTCAAGAGGAGCTTGATACAACTCCTTTAGATAGTATAAAGTTTGATGATTTTGTGCTACATGAAAATCCTCTTTTCGAGACTTGCTATGATAATCCACTTTTTCAAGACCATGTGGATGATTCTAATGATTCTCTCTCCAATTTGGATCCTCCACCAATCTATGATTCTCCACCGATCTATGATGATGATGATTATGATTTTAGTTCCGATTTGGATGATTGTGATGATTTTTCTTCAGATTATAAAGACATGCCAACTTATGATGACTTTGATGATGTTGACACTCTTTCGAGTGATTCTTCAAATTATATGTCTTCTATTGATGATTGTGCTCCTATTTATGATGAAGATCCTCCGCCAACAATGCTTGATCCTACTTTGGATGATTACTCATTTGAGGAAGATTTTGCTACTTTTCTTAATACATACTTTCCCAATGAGCATGATTCTCCTCCTTTAGACTTTGATTATGGACTTTATCCTCCTTCGGATATTAAGAAACCCATTTCAAAGGAGAAGAAACCGGACGACACCAATATCTGTAGTACCTATGTATTGACACCTCTCTTTCCACCTTCTTCGGATGAGATTGTGTGGTTTATGAGCGAATCTTCAAGGTCTACCGAGTCTAAGTCTTATTTTCCCCTAAAGGAAAAGGTGTTCGATCCGGGTATCACAATTTTTTAGCCATCTCAGTATCCATCTGATGAAATAAAAGGAAATATTTTTGGAACTTATGGAGCTATGCTTTCACTTCATCATACTTTCTACCACCGTGCTCAACAATTGCTTATGGGAACCTCACCTACTCTTTTTGGCTTGTCTTGTTCACCTTAAGCTTAGGCTATTTTATGGATGAAAACCATGTATTTGATCCCGATGGATGTTCTTCAAGGTTCTTACCATTGTAATCAAGGTCGAGTCAGGCTCACGACTCGGTGAACAAAAACAAGCGCTTCTCGAGAGGCAACCCGATGATCTATCCTTTTTTATCCGTTTTCATAATAAGTGTAGGCGGAGACCCTAGTATGGTTTTTTTGTTTTCTCTCTTATGATGTGCAGGGATTCGAGCTTTCAAATTTTCCATTCTTGATGCCTTTTGATGATCCGTGATTCTGTGCACCCGTCTTCTCGGTTTTATCCTAAACTCTTTCGATTCACTGTTTTATATTTTTCAATATTAAAATAGGAATCACTTTAGTTGTCCCTTCCTTAGCAAGATTTAAATAACGTGCACAATGTCCTAAGTGTCGGGGAGTTTACTCTCACATGCTTAAACATTGAGGACAATGTTTATATTATGTGTAGGTGGACTTCTATCGAGGTTAAGTGGGCTTTTCCATTAATTTGTCCTCATTTTAACCGGAAAATTGATTTTTCGACATTTTTCAAAATTTTTGATCTATTTTGGCCTATTATTATTTTCCTTTGTTATCGTTATTTTCTTTCATTAGAATAAATTTTAATAAAATGGTTTTAATAAGTTTAGATGTCTTTGATATATTAGGCCCGTCATGAATCTTTTGACTTAACCCGAGTTTACTTATTTAAGTTTACTCTAGCTAGTATCCTTAGCGTGTTTACATCAAGTTTTGCTAGGCTTTTATATAGGGAACTTTAAAACGCGAAAGTCTTAACTCTTACGGGTTAAGAACAAGAACTTTTCGCAAGTTCCTATAATTGATCCTAGAAAGTCGTTTATCAAGGGAACTTTAAAATGCGAATTCTAAACTTGAAAAAGTCTAAGAAGTTGCAAGATCCTATAGATGACTTGAAAACCAAAAACTTTGATTTAATAGGCTAAGCATCCACGAGTCTCATTCCTTGAGATTTTAAATTGGGGAGAACGAGAAATGATAGAGTCAATTATAAGTTTGGTATTCTTTCATGAATTTATGTGAGTTAATTATGAGCTTTTTTTCCAATCGCTTGTTAATATTTATAATTGCAATAAGTAAGGTTGTACGATTTGAAAAGTTACTTAGCTTCTAGCACATGATCATTTAAAAGTTGATCGGTATTAACTATAGTTCATAGCCAAGGCATACCTTATTGAAGCGGGATGAGAAGATTGGCGAGTCCGAAAAGGCCCTAACAAGGCATGAGGGCTACATTTTGTTGCTAAAGATCCAAAGTGATGTGAAGAATCATTTATCAAAAATCAATATGAAGGATCGAGACACACGACGAAAAGCAAATGCTCCCCTAAAGATCATGGATAAGTCTATCCAAAAAGACCCTAGCAAGGTATGAGGATAAATAGATCCAAGTCCTAAATGGAGGCAGATCGTTGTATATCAAAATCCCAAATAAGGATTGGAGAAAAATGAAGAAGTCGTGGTCCAAGTATGAAGAATCTCTCAAAAAAATCAAGTGAAGAAATTCCTATTATGAAGAGAAGACCATTATTTAAAGAACGTCTCTCAAGATTCGAAGTATGAACTCAATGCCAAATATCGATCCGAGAAAAGTCTCAAATCGTGAAGCGAGTTACGCCAAGTTATGAACTTTATGAGGTTTCGAGAAGCAGTTTTAAAAGATTTTGTCCTTTAGCTAACTATTGATTAAATCGTTCACTTTATTTTCGGCCTAAATAACTATCGAAATAAGTCAAACAATGCATCCTCGTGATCATTCAAGACAAAAATAAAATATAAGAGATACACCTAGGAATAAGAGAGTCTAAGTAAATAATTGGCCCACATGAATTCGTGTTAGTCTGCTAACTTATAATAACAATGATCTCGTTTTTAAGCTTGGTATGGGGAACGTGAAACTTGAGGATGATAAACGTTCATGATCATTCAAGACAACAATAAAACATAAGAGATACACCTAGGAATAACGGAGTCTAATATGACAACTTTTAAAATTCAATTCGAATTGATTTATTGATTTTGTGTGTGTTGTTCGTACTCGATTCAATTCGAATTGATCACGGTTTAGGGTGGACTTATTGTTTTTGGTATCTAAAAGGGGGAGCTTTTGATTAGCTATTTCTATGATAATATAAATGACAAAGTTATTAAACATAAAAATAAAAGAGAAAAATCTAACCCTGATTGGCGGGAAAAGAAAATTTGAAAATTATCTTGAAACAAAATCAATTCCACAAATAGGAAGGAAAACTCAAACCTGTCGGGATACCCACTGTCGGAATACCATCGGAATAATGATCGGAAAATCCGTCGGAATGCTGTCGGAAAAACCTGTCGGAATGATGATCACCAATAACGATCGGAATAACTAAAACCCAATTCTATCGAAATGAATCGATCGGAAATTCTGTCGAAAACCGGTCAGAATGATGGATCACCAATCCTATCAGAATGAATGATCGGAATAACGATCGGAATAACTAAACCCTATTCCGATGAAAACAATAGGAATAACTATCGGAAAGGTAAACCCTTTTCCGATGAAGACTATCGGAATAACCGTCGGAAAAAGTAAACCCTTTTCTGATGAAATGTAAAATGCAATAAGCAAAACCGAATAAGCTCTGTTTTAATAAGCACAAATCAAAACTTGACCAAATCAATAATGAAAGGAACTAAATAAGCACGAATAAGAAACTTTCAAAACACTAAATAAGCAAGATTTATAAAATAAACTTTAAAAAGATTAAACTTTTAAAACACTTAAAAGGAAATAAGCTAAACACGAAATAAGCTAAAAGCACCAAAAAGTTGATATCATCAAACGTTTGAAATTGATAAGAACAAAAAGATAAACTTTTTAATCAAATAAGCATCAAGATGAAACAAGATACATACTTGATCCGAATCAAAATCAAAATCAAAAAACAAGAAAGGTAGAATAAGATAGATTATGAAAAGCTTGAAATTAAACTTAAAGATTAAACATTCAAAACAAGATCAAAGACTTACATGATAAACTTGAAAGAAAATGAAAGAAATCTAGAGAGCGAAAGTAGAAACACCTACTTCCCTCTAAAGATATGAACTAAAAAAAGACTCACTCCCTAATATGAAGTTTTATGGGAGTATTTATAGGAGAGGAGAGGTGTGGTGTGTTGCTTGCTTCTTTCTTCCTTTTGTCTTCTCGTCTTTTTAAATGACTCGTCTTTCTCGACTTTTGTCTCGGGATTAGTCGAATGATAAAATGAACTCGTCTTCTAATTTTCTTATTTTAGTTGACTTGGTTCTTAGACTTCGATAAACTTCCGTCTTTAGAATTTTTATTCGATAAATCTTCAGAATAGGCCTTTGACTTCCGTTCTTCTTGCACTTTTGATCTTTTGACTTCGTCTTTTGTCCTTTCTTCGTTAAAAGACCGTGAAAGCCCGTGTTTTCTTCCTTTTTCTTATTTTTGTCCTAAACACAATAAAAGCACAAACCACGCATAATTCCGACTTTTATGACATAAAATACACTTTTTGGTCTTGTTTTTATTATAATTAAGTGGTAAAAGGATAAGTGTTTTCACACTTATTAAATCCCCTACACTTGACCATTGCAATGCCCTCATGCATTGCATTACTTTCAAAGCACGATTTACATTTTCATCATAATTAACCCACCTTCGCCTTTATTAAACACAAGACATTAAGGAAACTTAAATAGATAGAAAATTTCAAATTATTTGAAGGAAGAAAACAAGTAAAGAGATTGAAGACTTACATCAGGGCTTTGGTTGTCATGAATGTTTATCACCCTCAAGTTTCACGTTCCCCACACCAAGCTTAGAAACGAGATAATTGTTATTAAAAATTAGCAAGCTAACACAAACTCATGTGGCTCAATTATTCACTTAGACTCCCTTATTCCTAGGTGTATCTCTTATATTTTATTATTGTCTTGAATGATCACGAGGATGCATTATTAACTTATTTCAATAATTTATTAAGGCTGAAAATAAAGTAGGACGATTAATAAGTGTGAAAACACTTATCCTTTTACCACTTATTTCCAATAATAACAAGACCAAAACGTGTATTTTATGTCGTAAAAGTCAGAATTATGCGTGGTTTGGGTTTTTATTGTGTTTTAGGACCAAAAGATGAAAAAGGAAGAAAACATGGGCTATCACGGGCTTTTATCGAAGAAAACGAGAAAAGACGAAGTCAAAAGATCAAGAGTGCAAAAAGAACGGAAGTCCAAGGCCTATTCTGAAGATTTATCGAGGAAAAAGTCTAAAGACGGAAGTTTAATGAAGTCGAAGAACTCAACTCTAATAATAGAAGAAAATTAGAAGACAAGCTCAATTTACATCGACAAATCCCGAGACGACTTGGGGAAAGACAAAGAATTAAAATCGAGTCGAGAAGAAAGAAAGAAAGAAGGAAGCACATGAACCTCCCCATCTCCTATAAATACCCTCCTAATGATACATTAGTAGGGGTTAGTTAGTTAATTTTTAGCATTTTTTTATTTTTCCTTTCTTTAGTTTTTAGAGAGAGAAAGTTTTAACTTTCTCTCACTAAGCTTTCATATTTTCTTCATCTTTTCTTTCAAGTTTAAGCTTTATTTCATCCTTGTATTTGGAATTCATTAATCAAAAGTTCAATTTTAAGCTTTTAATTTTTAATCTTCTTCTACCTTTCTTGATTTTGATTCATCTTTGATCCGAAATGTTCTTGATTCGTGTTTGATATTAATGTTTTTGTGACTAAAAAGTTTAACTTTTTATTCCTTACTAAGTTTATACGGTCTAAGCTTTAAGCTTGTTGTGATTATTGGCTTATTTCGTATATATAGCTTATTGTCTTTAAAGTTTTATTAAAAATTCAGTCTTTTTAAAGTTTGATTTATAAAAGTTTGTTTATTTCATGTTTTAAAAGAAAAGTTTTAAATTTAATGCTTGTTTTGATTTGGTTAAGGTTTGAACAAGTGCTTATTCGTATTTGCTTATTAGTGCTTATTGGTTTTAGCTTATTTGCTTTCATCCGAATATTATCATCTCCATCGCAATCATAGGGTTTCTATATTGCGACGCTATATTCAGACGGTTTCATTGTATCGCAATAACCCTTAGGGGTTTACTTTGTGATCAAGTGCATTTCCCCCTTATTCCGATCGTGATTGCGATCACTCATTGCGATCGTATATTGCGACGGGTCTTAGGGTTTTATTAAGACGAAACTCTGCCCAATTTTTGTTAGCCTCATTCCGATAGAATGTGTTTACTGTTATTCCGGTACTCAATTTGACATTCCGATAGAACTTGAATTCCATTATTCCGATTGCAGCCTCTTTAATTATTCCGATAGATAGTGTATTCCGATAGACTTGCGTTCCGACAGAGTTGATTTCTTGTATTCCGATACCTTGGATTCCGAAACTAGACATTCATATAGATTATTCCGATAGAAGTTACTTTCACTTATTTCGATGGTTTCATCTTTGATACATTCCGACAGTAACATTCAGATGACATTCCGACACAAACATTCCGATGGTTTAAGTTTTTAGTTTTACAAAGTTTTCAAGTTTTAAATTCATTACAATTTAATTTCCAAAAATTGCACGCTTCCTGAAATCTCTATTTTTATCAAGTGTTTTTCTATTTTTAATCATTTACTTTTAACTCGTAATTTTTAGTTTAATTTTTAAAGCTTTATTTTTACACAACGACATTTTCATAATTGCTATTAGTTTAAAATAGACAAACAACCCATTTTATTTTCCACCAAGAACGACTGAGTCGCACTCTTAACTAGTAATCAATTCGAAAAGATCGGAACAACGAACTTTCATACGAGGCAAATCTCTTGTATTAAATGGCACCGCTGCCGGCTCTCTTCGTTAAGATTAACGGTTTCTAGTGAGAGACGCATTGGATTTTGGGATCCGTTCACTTTTGAACGGAATTTTCCTTGCTTTCAAATTTTAAAAAATCCTAAAAAATATAAAATTTTCAAAAATTCAAAAAAATAGAAAAACATAAAAAACAAAAAATATTTCTTGTCTATTCTTCTTTTCTTTTTGTAGGTGTGTATGCGTACCCGTGCTCGTAAGACGAAAGCAGCTCAAGCCGAAGTCATTACTCCACCTATTGTCACCATGGATAATCAATCAATGATCGACCTTTTTCAATCGCAAGTAGAGGGCAACACCGATGCTATTGTCATACCCGAGATTGGAGCTAACAACTTTGAACTCAAATCTGGCTTCATTCAATTGGTCTCTGCTCAACCATTCTTGGGGCGTACACATGATGATCCTCATGACCATATAAAAAGGTTCCTTCAACTCACTAATACGGTTAAGTATAATGGGGTTTCACAAGAAGTGATTCGCTTGCAACTTTTTCCTTTCTCCTTAGAGGGACAAGCCCGCCATTGGCTTGATAAGCAACCGCCACAAAGTATTCTTACGTGGATGGATTTACAGACTAAATTCATCAACTACTTTTTCCCACCCTCACGTACTACCGCTTTGCGGAATGAAATCATCACCTTTGAACAAAAGTACGGTGAGACATTTAGTGAATCTTGGGACCGTTTTAAGGAACTTTTAAGAAAGTGTTCATAGCATGGTTTCACAAAAGTACATCAAATTAATACTTTTTACAATGGGTTAAGCATGAATGACCAAGATTCACTAAATAATGCCTCGGGGGGTAATATTTTGGTTAAGTCATCTAATGCCGCATGGGATATTATTGAGATTAAGTCTAGAGTGCAAACCAAGAGTGTTCGGACTAATGTGGCTAGTGCTAGCACCAGTGAGAGGGACAAGAGAATTGATAAGCTTACTTCTCTTGTTGAAACACTTGCTCTCCAAACCGCTAACAATACCAAAGCCATCAATGCACAAGTTAATGCTATGAGTCAGTCATGTGAAATATGCGGGGGATCTCATTCATACACCGATTGTCCTTTGACTCATGACAATCTGGAAAATGTGTATGCCGCCAACGGTAACTATTCCACGGGAGGCTATCAAGCACGTCCTCAAGGTGACCGCAATTTTCTCAGTTATCGTTCAAACAACTTCCTTTCACCACCCGGTTTTCCACCTCAAAACCCAAACAACCTCTATCGCAACAATCAAAACCAAACTCGAGCTCCAAATCTGTAAAACCCAGAATAGTCGTATCTTTAATTCGGGGACGAATTATTGTTTTTAGAGGGGAAGAATTGTAAAACCCGTATTTAAAAAAATCGGAATATTTAAATACGCAGTTTAAATTTAATAAACTATATAAGTATTAATTATTAGACAGAAATATAAACGCAGAAATTAAATACGCTATCCCAATTTATTTAAATATTACAGATAATATTTATTCAGATAATAAGTATTTAGTCTCAGAAAATATTACGGATGAATTATTTATTTTACGGAAAGAATTAAACGTTAATTATTAAAATACGCAGTCTCAGCTTTAATTAAATGTTACAAGATTTATTATTTAGAATAATTATTATTAAATGTCAGGAAAGATTATGTATGTATTACGTAGGTATTTTATGCAGAAAATAGTTATCGCAATTCAGAAGCAAAACGCGAGAAAATAATATGTACAAGTATATTTTGTTTCTTTAAAAAAAAAAAAAAGAATAATAAGAAGTAAGGGGCCGGTTGGTGTTTTTTTTAAAAAAGGAAGAAATCTTGGGCCAAGCCCATGTGAAGAAAACAAAACGGAGGGACTTTTCCCTTTACACACAGCGAAAAAAAAAAAAAAAAAAAAAAAAAACATAAGAAAGATTAGGGTTGTTGCTGCCGACACTAGAGACAAAAAAAAAAGAAAAACAGACGGCTCCTAGGGTTCTAGGAATGGCCGTCGGGCTAAGCAGGAAACAAGAAGGCTTCGGGTTTGATTTTTTTTCCTTGTTTCGTGTTTCAACCATAGTTCTTAATCATCATACGGTAATCATCTTGTCCTTCCTGTAATTTCTTTAAATCGATTGAATCACGAAATTAAAAAAAAAAAAGAAAGAAATCAGTAAATAATCATAAGAGGTGTCGGGTTTTTGGTGATGCTCGGATTTCAGGGAAACCGAGAGCATAAAGCTCTCGGTGTGTGGTTGCTGTCCAGCCGTGACCCCAAAACAGGGGCGGCTTGGTGATGTTGTGGAAACCAGCCGCGAACCATAACCAATCCAGGGGTGTCGGGTTTTGCTTGGGTAAGGAAACCGAGACCTTAAGGTCTCGGTGATCTTTTTCTCTCAAGGGCAGTCAAGAACCAAACCAAAACAGGGTGCGTTTGGGTGATTTCTGAAAACAGGGGGTGTTTGGGACTAACTGAAATAAGGGTGTGTTTGGGTTTGTCAGAAACCAAAAGCAGTGGGAACTTGTAAACAAACAGTGGGAACCTTAATGAAAACAGGGGAAACATATAACTAACAGTGGGAACTTTTTTAACTATTTTGAAAGGCAGCTTTTAGTGACAGTTTTTAGCGACAGTTTTCTGTCGCTAATTTTAAAAGTCAGATTTTATACATATTGGTTTAATCATTTTAGTACGACCGTGAAAGGGGTATCTTGGTAGGCTCGGGATACAGCTTATGCATATAAAACGAAGATTTTTTTTTTTATATTATACCTTTTTATTATTTGTTTTATAAATGTTTTAAATTGTATTTTAAATGAGTTAAATTAATATAGTTTTTGATATTTTAAAAGGGTATAATTTTTATCAAATAAATTAATATATTTTGGGAATTTTCTTAATTAGGAAACTTTCTATTTTTAGCAGGTTACCAGATATATATTTTAGTATAACGACAGAATACATGATATGTCATAAATAAATAATAGAACAAAATACGATTAAAAGAAATATTAGAAGGCTCAGATTTATCAGTTTATACATACGGACAGTATTGCAAGAATAAATTAAATCCAACGAATACAGTTAAGAGCAGTAAAATTTATAACATCAATCGACTTATTTCCCGTCCATTATTTATGTAGTAACCGTGAAGTCAGTTTCGATCCGTCAGCTTTCAGTCTTATTTCAGTACTGGACACGAGGTACGGATTTCTCGTCCTTTCAGTAAGGACTTCCTTTCCTATGCATGATTAGGATTTCCCGTCTGCAGCCAAATGTCTTCCCAGTATATGTTTAAGCTTATCAGTAATCATATTAATAATAGAATAAATTGCCTGAGCATTATATACAAGCATGATTAATTTATGTACTAGTTACGGAGGTACCGTAACCACGACACTAGAGGCACCGGTGTCGTGACTCACATGCAGGAGAGTGATATCCTGCATCGTCCCACTCAGCTCAGCTTGGCCATTTTATCAGTATTATTATTAGTGGGGCGTATGGATGCATCCTAGGCTACAGTTACAGTTTAGTAGGTGAATGTGGTGTGTGCTCTACATCCTTCACATTGGAGCTGATCCCTCCACCCAGCACAGTTATTTAGAGGTCACCCCTCTACAGCATGACGAGGTCACCCCTCCAGTTATTCATGCAACGTTGTTACAGCACATGACCTATATAAGCTCTGGCAATTAAAATACAGTAAATGCATGTTTTCAGATTTAACAAATATCAGTTCAGCTTTATTTATTATAAATCAGACCTTACAGATTATACACAGATTTCCGCTGCAACTTTACTTATCAGTCTTACAGCTCCAATATTTCATCATCTGTTCGTTTCAGTAATTCTTTATCATGCTTCATATCCGTTCACTGAGCGTTATGCTCAGCCGTAGTTCCTTTCATGTTCTAACGGCAGGTACATCAGGATGCTTTTAGGATTCTAAGAGCATGTGCATTTGGATGGAAGCTACCCGAACTCCTTACTTTATGCATTTCTTATATTATTCTGCTTATTTGGACATTGTTTAGTCCTTTCTTTCAGTATTTTATATTTCATGTTTTGGGCTTATGTTTGGATTACCGAAGTTGATTCCGGTACTTCCTTTATGGTCAGTTAATGTTCTAGGACATTTACCTTATGCTTTGATGACACGCCATAAATACACGTAACGGTCCATTTATCCAAGTGGGGTGTTACAAAATCAATATCAAACCCAAAGAAACCCATATCCACCTCAAGGAAACAATCAAGTTCACCAACCACCCGCTTATCAACCACCCGCCTACCATGCTCTTCCTCCCACCCAACCCACCGCATTTAATCAAGAGGTTGACACTTACATGAGGACTAATGATGCGATAGTGCAGAATCTTCTGCGGCAACTCAGCAACTTGAAAGGAGATATGGTGAAACAAGGGAATGATCTTCGAGCCGATATGCGAAATTCTTTGAGCAATCAATCGAATGACTTAAGGGACATGATGGCTAGTTTCTTCATAAGTAATCAAACCTCTGGTTTGGGTTCTCTTCCGAGTAACACCGTTGCTAATCCAAGAGGGGAGATGAAAGCAATCACCACTCGAAGTGGAGAAGGTTTAAAGGAACCCGAGCTTCTTACACCTACACCGGTGATTGTGACAAAGGAAAACGAGTCCTCTTCTCCAATTCCTCCACCTTCTAATTCAAACCCTCCACCACCCAAGGATGTGAGTGAGAATTCCATTCCAAAGCCGCCATCTCAACCCAATATACCTTATCCCTCAAGGTTGAGGAAAGAGAAGTTGAAGAACAAGGATGATATTCAGGTTTCTAACTCTCTTAAAATGTTTAAACAACTGAATTTTTTCAACATCTCCTTGCTAAGGCTCTCGCTCACATGCCGAAATATGCTAAAATGTTTAAAGATCTTCTCAGTGATAAGGAGAAACTTCTTGATATCGCTCAGACCCAACTTAATGAGAATTGACGTACAGTGCTCTTAAGGAAATTACGCCCAAACTTGGTGATCCGGGTCGTTTTCTTATTCCTTGCAACTTCCCCGGGGTAGAGAATTGTATTGCCCTAGCCGATCTAGGTGCTAGTATCAACTTAATGCCTCTAAGCCTTTGGAAACAATTTTCTCTACCCGAGCTAGTCCCCACACGAATGACATTGGAATTAGCTAACCGTACGGTTGCTTATCCAGTGGGGATAGCCGAAGATGTCTTCGTCGGTTAATACACGACTTTTACCCCTCGTATCAAAATTCGTAGTCCCAAGTCTTTTCGAATTGATTACCGGTCTAAAGTGCGACTCAATCGTCTTTTGGTGAACAAGAGAATGGTTGGGTTGATTATCTATTTTAAACTAATAGCAATTAAGTAAGTGTCGTTGAGTAGAGTAGAAGTTTAAAGATTATATTAAAAATAACGAGTTAACAATAAATGCTTGAAAACTTAAAGACAATATAAGAAAAATACTTGAACACTAAATAAATCTAACACTTAGAAACTTTGTAAAAACAATAAACAAAACAAACCCTAATTGGAATATAGGTGAAAGACACTGATCGGAATATGCAGAGTACACCCGTCGGAATGTTTGGTCGGAATATTGCTGCAATCGGAATGTTGGAAATGTGACTGATCGGAATACATGGAAATAGCTCTAATCGGAATATTGAACAACAACCCCAATCGGAATGTTTAGAAAAACACCCAGATCGGAATATTCTAAAATGCCAAATCGGAATACCACTCAAAGAATCAAATCGGAATATCAGAAACCCTATTCCGATCCAAAGTGATCGGAATGCAGAGGTGCAAATCGAAATGCAAGAGAAGATTCAGATCGGAATGCTATGAATAGAAACATCCAATCGGAATACTAGAAAACACTCCCAATCGGAATAACTAAAACCCTTTTCCGATTTTATAATCGGAAAGAGGGGGATGGTGGTGGTCGGAATAAGCAGATCGGAAAGGGGTTTAGACCCTTTCTGATTTATATGGGATTCGAGATAAGCCAAGCAATAAGCTATTATGATAAGCTTATCACCAAAACTAGAACGAATCAATAATGAAACGAATCAAATAAGCACTAGTAACAACTTATCTAAACTTAAAATAAACAAACTTTTAAATCAAATCATAAAAAGATGAACTTTTTAAGAAAACTTTTAAAAAGTAAATAAGCTAAACATGTAAATAAGCCAATAAGCACAAGAATCTTAAAGCTTAATCAAATGAAAGCTTATGTAGGAACAAAAAGATTAACTTTTTAAGCACAAAAACATCAAGATCAACACGGATTTAATGTGATTCGCACCAAAGTTAATCTAAAATCAAAGAAAGGTAGAAAGAGATTAAGGATTAAAAGCTTAAACTTAAACTTGATTAATGAAATCAACAATACAAAAGGCTTAATCTTGAAAGACTAAGAGAAGAAAGATGAAAACTTAGTGAGAGAAAGTGGAGAACTTTCTCTCTCTCTAAAAACTAGAAAGAAAAGTGAAAAATGAAAACTAAAACTAAAAACTAACTACCCTCCTAATGTGTATTAAGAGGGTATTTATAGGGAAAAATGGAAGGAGTGCATGTGTTGCTTCTTCTTTCTTTCTTCACGTCTTTCTCGACTCGACTTAATTCTTTGTCTTTTCTCGATGTCGTCTCGGGATTTGAATTTGTCTTGATAATTTTTTTTCTTTAATTTAAACTTGAGTTCTTCGACTTCATTAAACTTCCGTCTTTAGACTTTTTCTTCGATAAATCTTCAGAATAGGCCTTGGACTTCCGTTCTTTTTGCATTCTTGATCTTTTGACTTCGTCTTTTCCCGTTTTCTTCGATAAAAGCCCGTGAAAGCCCGTGTTTTCTTCCTTTTTTATCTTTTGGTCCTAAAACACAATAAAAACACAAACCACGCATAATTCCGACTTTTACGACATAAATTACACGTTTTGGTCTTGTTATTATTGGAAATAAGTGGTAAAAGGATAAGTGTTTTCACACTTATTAAATCCCCTACACTTGACCATTGCAATGCCCTAATGCAATGCATTAATTTTAAAGCACGGTTTACATTTTCCATCATTAATAACCCACCTTGGCCTTTATTAAATACTAAACATAAAAAGATAGAAACAAGTAAAGAAATTAAAAACTTACATTGGGTTATGGCAACCATGAACGTTTATCATCCTCAAGTTTCACGTTCCCCATACCAAGCTTAAAAACGAGATCATTGTTATTATAAGTTAATAGACTAACACGAATTCATGTGGGCCAATTATTTACTTAGACTCCCTTATTTCTAGGTGTATCTCTTATATTTTATTTTTGTCTTGAATGATCACGAGGATGCATTGTTGGACTTATTTCGATAGTTATTTAGGCCGAAAATAAAGTGAACGATTTAATCAATAGTTAGCTAAAGGACAAAATCTTTTAAAACTGCTTCTCGGGACCTCATAAAGTTCATATCTTGGCATAACTCGCTTCACGATTTGAGACCTTTCTCGGACCGATATGTGGCAGCGACTTCATACTTCGAATCTTGAGAGACGTTCTTGAAATTATGGTCTTCTCTTCATAATAGGAATTTCTTCACTTGAAGTTTTGAGAGATTCTTCATACATGGACCATGACTTTTTCATTTTTCTCCAATCTTTATTTTGGACTTTGATATATAACGATCCGCCTCCTTTTAGGACTTGGATCTATTTATCCTCATACCTTGTTAGGGCCTTTTTGGATAGACTTCTCCATGATCTTTAGGGGAGTATTTGCTTTTCGTCGTGTGTCTCGATCCTTCATATTGATTTTCGATAAATGATTCTTCACATCACTTTTGGATCTTTAGCAACAAATTTAGCCCTCATGCCTTGTTAGGGCCTTTTCGGACTCGCCAATCTTCGCATCCCGCCTCAATAAGTTATGCCTTGGCTATGAACTCTAATCCGTACCGAGCAACTTTTAAACGATCTTGGGCTAGAAGTTAAGTAACCTTTTAAATCGTACAACCTTATTTATTGCAGATAAATTTATTAACAAGCGAAGGGAGAATAAGCTTATAATTAACTCACATAAATTCATGAAAGAATACCGAACTTATAATTGACTCTATCATCTCTCGTTCTCCGCAGTTTAAAATCTCAAGGAATGAGACTCGTGGATGCTTAGCCTATTAAATCAAAGTTTTGGGTTTTCGAGTCATCTATAGGATCTTGCAGATTCTTAGACTTTTTCAAGTTTAGAAATCGCATTTTAAAGTTCCCTTGATAAACAACTCTCTAGGATCAATTATAGGAACTTGCGAAAAGTTCTTGTTCTTAACCCGCGAGAGTTAAGACTTTCGCGTTTTACAGCTCCCTATATAAAAGCCTAGCAAAACTTGACTTAAACACGTTAAGGATACTAGCTAGAGTAAACTTAGATAAGTAAACTCGGGTTGAGTCAAAATGTTCACGACTAAGAAAAATTTAAAACCACTTTATTGAAATTTTATTCTAGTAAGAAAAGAAAATAAACATAATAAAGGAAAATACAACTATACAACTAGGCCAAAATAGATTAAAAATTTTGAAAAATGTAAAAAAATCAAATTTTCCGGTTAAAATGAGGGCAAATTCATGGAAAAGACCACTTACTTCGATAGAAGTCCCCCTACACTTGAGATAAACATTGTCCTCAATGTTTAAGCATGTGGGAGTAAACTCCCCTACACTTAGGTCATTGTGCACTTTGTTTAAATCTTGCTAAGGAAAGGACAACTAAAGTGATTTCAATGTGAACATATAAAATATGAAATATTGAATCACAAGAGTTTAGGATAGAACCGGGAAGATGGGAACACGGTATCACGGTTCGTCAAAAGTCATCAAGATGCTCTTTGAAGCTTGAATCCCTGCACAAGATAAGAAACAAGACAACAAACACATACGGGGCTCCCCCTACACTTATTATGAAAGCAGTAAAGGATAGATCACGGGTTGCCTCCCGAGAAGCGCTTGTTTTTTATAACCGAGTAACGAGCCTGACTCGACACAAGTTTAGTTCATGGGAAACGTGGTGAGGGATGGAATCATCTCATGAGAGATGTCCTCACCAAAGTACAACTTCAAACGCTGGCCATTCACCTTGAAATTGGGCCCATTTGGCTGAGAAAGCTTAATGGTCCCATATGGAAAGACTTTGGCGACGGTGAATGGACCAGACCAGCGGCTCTTCAACTTGCCAGAGAAGATCTTCAACCGAGAGTTAAAAAGTAAGACTTGATCACCAACGTGGAACTCTCGGTTCTTAATCCTTGCGTCATGAATGATCTTGGTCTTCTCCTTGTAGATCAGTGAGTTCTCGTAAGCTTCATTCCTCAGTTCGTTGAGCTCGTTGAGTTGAATCTTGCGATGATCACCGGATTTATTGATGTCGAAGTTAGCCCACTTCAACGCCCAGTGCGCCTTATGTTCCAGCTCGATGGGGAGGTGGCATGCTTTCCCGTACACAAGACGATAAGGTGTACAACCGATCGGGGTCTTATAAGCAGTACGGAAAGCCCACAAAGCATCATCTAACTTATCGTCATACGCGGCACGATGCTCTACCACAGTACGCTCCAGAATTCGCTTCAATCCATGGTTGGAAATCTCGGCTTGCCCATTGGTTTGGGGATGATAGGCGGTGGAAAGACGGTGATTAACACCATACTTAGCCATGACTCTTGCAAATTGATCATTGCAAAAATGAGTCCCGCGGTCACTGATATTAGCACGAGGAACGCCGAATCGAGCAAACAGCTGCTTCAAAAAGTTCACAACCACCCTCGCATCGTTCGTAGGGAGAGCCTTGGCTTCAACCCATTTAGAAACGTAGTCAACGGCTACGAGGATGTACTTGTTCCCTTTGGAGGATTGAAATGGCCCCATAAAGTCGATGCCCCATACGTCAAAGATTTCACATTCCTGTATGAAATTTTGAGGCATCTCATCTTTATGTGTGATCTTGCCTTGGCGTTGGCAAGCATCACAATGCTTAACCATTTCGTGAGCGTCACGATAAATGGTGGGCCAATAGAATCCAGAGTCAAACACTTTCTTAGCGGTGTAGTTGGGACCAAAGTGACCACCGGTGGGTCCTTTATGGCAAGCAGCAAGGATTTGCAAAGCTGCCGGTCCATCAACACATCGACGAATGATCAGATCAGCACATTTTTTGAATAGAAAAGGGTCATCCCAAAAGTAAGTCTTAACATCATTCAAGAACTTCTTCTTTTGTTGGGATTTTAACCCTTTGATGAGAATACCACCCGCTAAGTAGTTTGCAATGTCGGAAAACCACGGGGTGTCATCAAGATTGAGATTTATAGACATTAAGGTCTCAAGGGGGAAAGAGTCATTGATCTCTTTGTTCGGATGATCCCCTTGATATGGATCCTCAAGTCGACTCAGATGATCCGCGGCTAGGTTTTCGGCACCCTTCTTGTCACGAATTTCAATGTTGAATTCTTGAAGGAGTAAAACCCAGCGAAGAAGTCTTGGCTTAGAGTCGTGCTTAGTAATCAAGTACTTCAACGCGGAATGGTCCGTGTATACGATGGTGGTGGATAAAACAAGATAGGGGCGAAATTTTTCAAAAGCATAGACAACAGCTAAAAGCTCTTTTTCTGTTGTCGTATAATGCAACTGAGCCCCCGTCATTGTTTTGCTAGCATAGTGGATTGGTTGGAAGTGTTTATTCACTCTTTGGCCCAAAACCGCACCAATAGCAAAGTCGCTAGCATCACACATCAATTCAAAAGGCAGCTCCCAATTAGGGGTAACCAAGACCGGTGCCTTAGTTAGCTTATCCTTAAGAAGATTGAAGGCTTCAATACACTCTTTAGAAAAGATAAAAGGAGTATCTTTTTCCAAGAGGTGGGTCATCGGGCGAGCGATTTTAGAAAAATCCTGAATGAATCGACGATAGAAGCCCGCATGACCCAGAAAACTTCTCACACCCTTCACGGTTGAAGGTGGAGGTAATTTGGCTATGACATCAACTTTAGCACGGTCGACTTCAAGACCGGCTTTAGAGATTTTATGTCCTAGCACAATGCCTTCTTTTACCATAAAATGGCATTTTTCCCAATTCAGAACAAGGCGAGTGTCTTCGCACCGCTTAAGCATACGTTCCAAATTGGCAAGGCAAGAAGAGAAAGAATCCCCAAAGACCGAGAAATCATCCATGAAGACTTCCATGGTTTGCTCAACCATGTCATGGAAGATAGCCAACATGCACCTTTGGAAAGTCCCGGGGGCATTGCATAAGCCAAAAGGCATTCTTTTGTAAGCAAATGTGCCATAGGGACAAGTGAATGTTGTCTTCTCTTGATCTTGGGGATCGATGGGTATTTGGAAATAACCCGAGAAACCATCAAGAAAGCAGTAATATTCATTACTCGCTAAACGTTCAAGCATTTGGTCCATAAAAGGAAGAGGAAAATGATCCTTTCTCGTGGCATCATTGAGTTGCGGTAGTCTATACAAACTCTCCACCCAGTAACGAGACGGGTAGGAATTAACTCGTTGTTGGCGTTGGGCACAACGGTGATTCCACCTTTCTTAGGCACACAATGTACTGGACTAACCCATGGTGAATCCGAAATAGGGTAAATCATACCCGCATCAAGAAGTTTGATAACCTCTTTTTTGATGACTTCATGGATTTTAGGATTCACCCTTCGTTGGCTTTGAATTGTGGGCTTAAAGTCGTCCTCCATGAGAATTTTATGTGTGCAAAAGTGAGGATCAATCCCGCGAATGTCGGAGATTTTCCAAGCGATAGCTCTTTTATGCTTCTTCAACACGGCGATAGGTCGGGATTTTTCTTCTTCTTTCAGGTCCTTCGCGATGATGACTGGTAACTTCTTGTTGTCTTCAAGGAAAACGTACTCTAGATGATGAGGTAGGTCCTTAAGCTCAAGAGTGGGAGGATCCTCAATAGATGGTGAAACTAACGATGGATCATCATTAGTCACCTCTTTAGGAGAAGGAGGAGAAAACGGGTCTTCATTGAGCAGTCTCTCAATAGTATGAATGTCTTCATCCCAATCAGTGGAAGAATCATCATACTTAATATCGAGAGGACCCAAGCTAGCTTCGAAATCATCCAAGTCACTTTCTCCAAAAGGAGTAAATGCTGGAGCAATTGAGGCAACGGTCTCAACATTGGGTAGAGAAGAAAGAGTACGTTTGCAAGCATCATGAAAATGTTCTTCACAAGCCTCATCGAGAACATCAATAGCATTAACACTCTCATATGAATAAGGTTGCTTAGAAATCTTACCCATGTTGAAGACAATTTTATCGTCACCAACTCTCATGATTATTTCGCCCGCGGCTACATCAATGAGAGTGCGACCGGTCCTCAGGAAGGGACGTCCAACGATTAATGGAACACGAGGATCCATCTCGTAGTCAACGATAACAAAATCCGCCGGGAAGGTGAATTTGTCAACGCCAACAAAGACATCTTCGGCTATCCCCACTGGATAAGCAACCGTACGGTTAGCTAATTCCAAAGTCATTTTTGTGGGGACTAGCTCGGGGAGAGATAATTGCTTCCAAACACTTAATGGCATTAAGTTAATACTGGCACCTAGATCGGCTAGGGCCATGCCATTCTCTACTCCCGGGAAGTTGCAAGGAATCAAGAAGCGACCCGGATCACCAAGTCTGGTGGGCAATTTCCTTAAGAGAACGGCATAGCAATTCTCATTAAGTTGGGTCTGAGCAATGTCAAGAAGCTTCTCCTTGTCACTAAGAATATCTTTAAACATTTTCGTGTATTTGGGCATGTGAGCGAGAGCCTCAGCAAAGGAGATGTTAAAATTCAATTGTTTAAACATTTTGAGAAAGTTTGAAACCTGAATATCATCCTTGCTCTTTTGCTTCTCTTTCCTCAACCTTGAAGGATAAGGTATATTGGATGAAGAAGAAGGCTTTGGGGGAGTAGGATCACTCACAACCACTGGTGGTGGGGGAATGGGGGTAGCAGGCAAAGGAGGTGAAGAAAGTTGCTCTTTTTCCTTGTTCACAATCACGGGTGGAGGTGTAGGAAGCTCGGGTTCCGTATAACCTTTTCCACTACGAGTGGTGATTGCTTTCATCTCCCCTCTTGGATTCGCAACGGTGTTACTCGGAAGAGTACCCGAAGAAGAGGGTTGATTACCTTGGATGAGCGAACCAATCATATCACGAATGTTAGCTTGAGTGCTGAAAGAGTCTCTGATGTCTGCACGAATTTCATTGCTTTGTTTTGCCATGTCATTCCTTAGCTCGGCTCGAATATTGTTCCCTTGTTTCGCCATTTCTCCCTTCAAGTTGACGACTTGACTCTGAAGATTCGTCACCATCTCTCGATTAGTCTTCATGAACGTCTCGACGTCTTGATTTAATGCCATCGGTTGATTGAGAGGTGGAGCTTGGTAAGCTTGAGAATTTCCTTGAGTTGTGTATGGGTTTCTTTGGGATTGATATTGATTGGTAGCACGTGGTTGGGATTGATTGTTTCGGTTATAGCTTTGTTGTTGGTTTTGGTTTGTAGGAGGGAAACCAGGTGGAGCAAGATAGTTATTTGAACGATAACTTAGCAAGCTACGGTCTCCTTGAGGGCGAGCTGGATAGCCTCCCGTGGGATAAGTACCGTAATCCGCGTTAACGTTTTCAAAAAAATCGCCTTGAGTAGAAGGACAATCATTGTAAGAATGAGGACCACCACATGTGTCACAAGAAATAGCAACGGCTTTAGCTTGTTGAAAGTGGTTTGTGGCCATGGTCATGAAATTCTTGTTCATCTCAGCGAGTTGTCGAGAAATTTCAGTCATCTCGGGATTGGAAGTAGTAGAAGAAAAATTGACTCTCGGGTTAGATCTTGACGATGCGGATGAATCCCAATTCTTGTGGTGAGTCATGTTTTCAATCAACTCTCTACACTCCTCCGGTCTCCTTTTCATAAAAGTACCACCGGCGGAGGCATTGATCGTGTCACGAACACGCAAAGTGAGACCATTGTAGAAAGTATCAATGAGAGTGACGGGGATCATGTTGTGATTTGGACAACGGTCGATCAAATCATTGTATCGTTCCCAAGCATCAAAAAGCGATTCATCATTGTCTTGCATGAATCCACTAATTTCGTTACGAAGGCTTGTGATCATGGATGGTGGGAAGTAGCGCGACAAAAAGCGTTGAGTCATGTCATTCCAAGTATGAATAGAATTCTTTGGGAGACGGTCAAACCATTTTTCGGCATGGTGAGAAAGCGAGTGGGGAAAGAGTTGAAGGCGAAGGTCATCCATAGAAACACCGGGTGACTTCATGCTTTAGGTGATGGTAATGAATTTGTCGAGGTGTTTGTTGGCATCATCATCCGGAATCCCGCGAAATGGGTTAGTTTGCACTTGTTGGATCATGTGATGCTTCAACGAAAACTCCTGAGCCGTGACGTGCATTGGCGCAATCGGGCCTCCGCGTCCGTTCATGGTGGGTTGACACAATTCCTCCATTGTTCGTAAATCAGGTAGGGGGACATTGTTGTTGTTGTTGTTGTTGTTGTTATTGTTATTCAAATTGGGTAGAGGTGGGTTATTATTGTTGTTATTAACACCAGCCATATCTAAATCTTCACGAGTCTCGGGCTCAGAATAGTTTGAAGATCTAGTACGCATACACCTACAGAAGAAAAATATACACAGAGAGAATATCTATATAATCTTTTTGGTGCAAAACCTTTTGGAAAAGAATTGCTTTTTATGATTTTCTAATGTTTTTGTATTTTTAAAGAATTTTATATATATATTTTTTTAGGGTTTTTTGAAAATTTTTAAAGCAAGGAAAATAACGTTCAAAGAACGGATCCCAAAATTCAATGCGTCTCTCACTAGAAACCGCTAATCGTAACGAAAAGAGCCGGCAGCGGCGCCATTTAATACACGGCTTTTACCCCTCGTATCAAAATTCGTAGTCCCAAGTCTTTTCGAATTGATTACCGGTCTAAAGTGCGACTCAATCGTCTTTTGGTGAACAAGAGAATGGTTGGGTTGATTATCTATTTTAAACTAATAGCAATTAAGTAAGTGTCGTTGAGTAGAGTAGAAGTTTAAAGATTATATTAAAAATAACGAGTTAACAATAAATGCTTGAAAACTTAAAGACAATATAAGAAAAATACTTGAACACTAAATAAATCTAACACTTAGAAACTTTGTAAAAACAATAAACCAAACAAACCCTAATCGGAATATGGGTGAAAGACACTAATCGGAATATGCAGAGTACACCCGTCGGAATGTTTGGTCGGAATATTGATGCAATCGGAATGTCGGAAATGTGACTGATCGGAATACTTGGAAATAGCTCTAATCGGAATATTGAACAACAACCCCAATCGGAATGTTTAGAGAAACACCCAGATCGGAATATTCTAAAATTCCAAATCGGAATACCACTCAAAGAATCAAATCGGAATATCAGAAACCCTATTCCGATCCAAAGTGATCGGAATGCAGAGGTGCAAATCGGAATGCAAGAGAAGATTCAGATCGGAATGCTATGAATAGAAACATCCAATCGGAATACTAGAAAACACTCCCAATCGGAATAACTAAAACCCTTTTCCGATTTGACAATCGGAAAGAGGGGGATGGTGGTGGTCGGAATAAGCAGATCAGAAAGGGGTTTAGACCCTTTCCGATTTATATGTGATTCGAGATAAGCCAAGCAATAAGCTATTATGATAAGCTTATCACCAAAACTAGAACGAATCAATAATGAAACGGATAAAATAAGCACTAGTAACAACTTATCCAAACTTAAAATAAACAAACTTTTAAATCAAATCATAAAAAGATGAACTTTTTAAGAAAACTTTTAAAAAGTAAATAAGCTAAACATGTAAATAAGCCAATAAGCACAAGAATCTTAAAGCTTAATCAAATGAAAGCTTATGTAGGAACAAAAAGATTAACTTTTTAAGCACAAAAACATCAAGATCAACACGGATTTAATGTGATTCGCACCAAAGTTAATCTAAAATCAAAGAAAGGTAGAAAGAGATTAAGGATTAAAAGATTAAACTTAAACTTGATTATTGAAATCAACAATACAAACGGCTTAATCTTGAAAGATTAAGAGAAAAAAGATGAAAACTTAGTGAGAGAAAGTGGAGAACTTTCTCTCTCTCTAAAAATTAGAAAGAAAAGTGAAAAATGAAAACTAAAACTAAAAACTAACTACCCTCCTAATGTGTATTAGGAGGGTATTTATAGGGAAAAATGGAAGGAGTGCATGTGTTGCTTCTTCTTTCTTTCTTCACGTCTTTCTCGACTCGACTTAATTCTTTGTCTTTTCTTGATGTCGTCTCGGGATTTGAATTTGTCTTGATAATTTTTTTTCTTTAATTTAGACTTGAGTTCTTCGACTTCATTAAACTTCCGTCTTTAGACTTTTCCTTCGATAAATCTTCAGAATAGGCCTTGGACTTCCGTTCTTTTTGCACTCTTGATCTTTTGACTTCGTCTTTTCCCGTTTTCTTCGATAAAAGCCCGTGAAAGCCCGTGTTTTCTTACTTTTTCATCTTTTGGTCCTAAAACACAATAAAAACACAAACCACGCATAATTCCGACTTTTACGACATAAATTACACGTTTTTGTCAATGCAAGTGATGCCTAAAAACATTATTAGTGTTAACTAATCTTTCTTAGTTTTGATCACAACAAACCATACAACACATTTAGTGTAAAACACAAAATGAATTATTTAACTAACACTATCATCAAGGTAATAATCATATCACTAACCGTTCTTAATCATACTTAGTGATCATCAAAATGATTATCCTTAAAACTCACTTTTGTTAATAAGACAAAAGACTTTTTAATAAACTTTCTTTTTTAGAAAATGTTTTATTAAAATGGAAAATGAAAATTTGAAAATAGTATATTCCAAATGCTGTTAGAATATCCTTTGAAGGGTTCAAATACCTCAGATATTCCCACCCCACTAAAAGACAAAAAAAAGGAGCGGAGTCTAGTGGCGGTACCTTAAGTACCTACGCGGTACCTTAGCGATATGGTACCGCGGGGTGAGATAAGGTACCGCGCACAGTAGCCGTTATAGATCCGTTGTAACTTTGTCTCCTTTAAATAGCGGGTCAAATCTCATTTTCCAGCAAGCCTCTTGGACGTTTTTCTCAGCCCTCTTTCTATTTTCTATAGCATAATCATTAGTAAATGATCACTTAAATTGTTAAGGATGTTTACATATGATTATCCTCTTGATCCCCTCCTTTACCATGTCCAATGAGAAGATCACTCACTCACTAGTGTAGTGATAAAGATGAATTTATGAGCTAGTCATATTCATCATGATACCTTTTTTATTTTAGGTCAATCCAATGTATTTATGAATACTTGGACTAGTTGTGTTCATCTAAGTTATTTGTGGATACTTGGATTTGTTGTGTACATCCATTGCATATGTGTTTGCTTGGATTTGAGTTGTGTAAATCCAAGCTACATGTGTGTACTTGGATAAGTCTAGTTGAGTTGTAATAGATTTTATTAGGAGTTCTCGCTAAACTATAAAGTGATGTGGTTGTGTCTTGTGAGTTCTCACTAAACTTTAAAGTGATTAGTAGTTGTGTTGTGTGAAGTTCTCACTTAGCTTCAAAGTGAAGAGTCGTGAAGATTGGTTCTAGCTTTCGATTAGAACTCGACATCTAGCCTTGTGTTGTAAAATGGTTAAGTAGGCAACGTCGTGAAGATTGGTTCTACCTTAAGATTAGAACTCGACATCTAGCCTTGTGTCGTTAAATTGTGATGTAGGCAACGTCGAGTAGATTGGTCCTAGCTAAAGATTAGGTCTCGACATTTAGCTTAGTGTCGGAAAATAATGTAAGCAACGATGTAAGGTTTTCTCCGCCGAGAAGGGAGCTTGTGGATATAGTGGAAATCTCGACTAGGTGTACTCGAGGAGTGGAGTAAAAACAAGGATAGAGCCTCGTTGTCTAACCACTATAAATCTTGGTGTCTTCCCACTAGGTTGTCTCCTTCCTTGCTCTTTACTTATTTCATTATCATTATACTTGCTTATTATCCTTTCTAGTGCATTTCAATTGAACCTAATCATTATGCAACTTAGCCTCAAGTAAAAGATAGTTTTGATACAAACCAAATTGAAAGTAATTTTAATTTGGTCACCAATCGAAGAGAAACTATTCAACCCCCCCCCCCCCCCCTTCTAGTTTCTACAATTGGTATCAGAGCGATGGTCACTCAAGATCTTTGAAGTATATTGTACTTTGAAACTTGGATCGATCCATTGTCTCCTCAAATTAGAAGGTCTAGTTGTACTAAAGTTTCTCTTTGGTCAAAACTATGTTTTCTTTGAAAATAGGTCTTTTAATTGATAATTTTGCATCCCACTTAAGATTAGTAGCCTTTATGCATTTTAGATATACTTTTGAAATGTATCTACTAGTTAGCATCTTGGTTTGTGTAAGTACTCATGAAGATCAATCAATTTATTGGTTATAGATTGAGTTACTTGCACTTTTAGAAGAATCATCTTCATTGATCTTTAACATCTTTGAATGATGATACCAAGATGATTGGGAATGATACTAGTTCTTGAAGACTTAGTACTCATCATAGTCATTGATTGGGCATAGTACTTATTCCTTCATGGATTGCTCTTTGTGGCCAAGGTACGCTTTCGTTCTTCCACACGCCCTTTGATCATTCTTTTGATCATTACTTGACTATGTGCTTGTTCTCGGCATCCTTGCCTTGACATTTATTTGTGGTTTGTGTTTCTTTTCTTTTATCCTCTCAAACCTTCATTGCTTGGATACTTGACTCACTATGGTGATGTAGAGTGAGTTAGTAGAAGCTTAAAGTATCAAGCATGATTTCCATGGTTTGCACCCATACGGTTAGTAGGCCCTTTGTGGGAGAGAAAGTGAATTAATACCTTGCTCATATTTTAGTTTAGACTAAGACTATTATTGAAAGTGATCTTAGTCTATACTTGAATAATTGCTTTGTGCTTATTCATTACCAAAGCCGTTTATCGTTTCGCCGGAAAGGCGCGTCTTAAACCACTATATATGACACAAGCTCTTCGTTACTACTACTTGAAGATTGTCATTGATCCCTTGAGCATTGATCCTAGTCTTGATTCACCTCTCTTGACTTCTCTCCACTTAGTCGTTTTGCTACGAGTAGTCGTTTTTCCGTTTCGGTTCTTTTCGATCTTGATTTAACTCGTAATCCTTCATTAAGGCATATTGCTTAGTGTTATGATGATCCAATGATATTCTAAAAGGCTCATGATTTAATTTTAAGTATTTTAGAAAAACTGGATTTTCAAAATTTGGCGTTTTTCAGAGATAGAAACCTGCCTCTGTAGGCGGTTCCTTATCTCCGCGGCTCATACCCGCAGTTACTTATCGATAAGGTACCGCGGGCAGTAACTTTTGTCAGAGCGCCAGTTTGAGTTTTTTATTCTTTTTCAAACCAAACTCTCTCTCTCCCAAAAACACACAGCCGACGGGTTTTACCTTTTCCACCATTGTTGAAGCTTCCAAAACCTTCAATCACTCAAATTAATTGATTCCAAGTTGTGGGTTTCACTCATACTTCATCTAACATCAATTAATTGTAAGTATTTTCTTTCAATTTCATCTATTTTGTTCTAGGGTTCATCCTTTCATAATTGGGGATTTTTAAAATTGAAATTGAATTAAAACCTTAATAGGAATGTGGGTTGACATGGTAATCTTACTATGATTCCTTAGGTTGATATTCATTAAGATTTCACTAAAACCCACTTGTAGAACAAATCCGAATTTAGGCTAAATGATTTTGGTTGAATGATGGATTTGAGATGAACCCATGAACAAGTAGGTAATGACATTGTTAATGCTTACCTAAAAACCTTGTTTTGAAAAACCAATGTTCTAATCCATTGTTGATCTAACATAGATCATGTGTTCTTGGTCAATGATGGAATAGACACATTGTGAACATGAAAATGATATGGATTCAATCCTATGTTTGTCAAGAAATTGATATAACACATTTTCATTTTTCGTTTTCCTTTTTTTTTTTTTTTTTTCATATGAGTGATTGGAGAAATATTGTCTTGTGTTTATTTAGGTACTAGTGATGCCTTCACAATACCAAAAGGATCATCAACTCACCAAACAATATATTCCTAACCTATCCGACTTTTGTCCCTTAACTCACCTTGCCCATACCTTTTCCTCTCTTCAATCTCGTTGCTTTCATGAGGGTAGAGTTGTCAAAAAGATATCAAGGATTATGTCTACATCAAGTCCATGTTTGAAAACATTGGATTTGGTTGTTTGTTGAACATTAAGGAAGACATCTATCCTCGATTCCTATTGGAGTTCTTTAGCACATACTCCATCATTGAAAACAATGATGGAATATTTGTTAGGTTCATCTTGAACGATCAACTCATTCAATACTCTCTTGAAGTGTTTGGTCAAACTCTTGATGTCCTATTTGAAGGCACTTGTCGCTTAACGGATAAATGGAAGCTTAGTGCTCTCCTTGAATCCTACAATTGTCCTCCATATGAGACATCGTCTCTAAAAAGCATAATCGACCCGTTAAGAGAAGCCTTCATACTAAGGTACGTTCGATAAAACGTCATGAGGTTCTCTTGAGCGACCTTAATGATAATATGGTTCAATGGACCAATATTCTTAGGGAAAATGTGTTTTGTCTTGGTGGAAACCGGGATCATGTTCCGGCGTGTTTAGTGCATATGCTATATTGCATCTTTACCAACACCAAGTACAATTTGGCATATTTTATCGCTCAACGGATCAATTATGCTATTCACAAACCCAAAACAAACCTCCCTTATGCAATGCTCCTCACTCGCCTTTTTAAAAGGGTTGGCCGTGATTTTCCAAATCTTGATCTTTCTCAGTTTCAACCGGTCAAACGGGTCATGCTACCTATTCAAGAGGTATATAAGAGAAAGACAAGATCTGATCGAAAATTCGACCAACTAGAGCTCAATGATGAGGACATGGACATGCCAACAAGTGATGGTGATGGCATTGCCACAAGTGCTCCCATTGACTCTTCGAGTTCTTCTCACCACTCCACAAACTCATTCGTGGATGGTTTAGATGTCATTGTTTCCCCTCCCCACCATTCCTCTAGTGAAGTTCCTAGTAATCTCAATTTAGAGGAACTTTACCGTCAAAATCTTCGAACTCGAGGTGATTTGCATGAACACCGAATTGAGTCAAGAAAGGGAATCAAGTATCTGGGAAAAATGATCAAGGACTTAGGGAAGAAAAGGAGGTGAAGACTTTGAGAAGTGTCAAAGTTTGGTTATCTTTTGCAGCTTAAACATTTGCTTATTAACACTTTGGCTTAGTTGTTTATTTACTTATGTTGCATGTTTGGACTATTACCTATTTTGATCCTAAATGTTGCTTACGCAATGATATTTGTGTTTTACATAGCTTTGTGCATGCCATATGATAGTTAGCTTATTAGATTATGATCTGTAGTTAACTTTGGCTTGTAAAACTTTTGGGAAAAATCTGGGTTTATCAAAAACTAGGATGGGAAATTTTTGAAAACCTTCTGGTCGCGGTTCAATATCGACCCGCGGTTCCTTATCGATAAGGTACCGCCGGTCCTAGATAAGGAACCGCCGGTCACTGTGCACGACAACATCTTTGCTTTACACTGTTTTCTTAATTTTGTGTAAACCTTGCATGATTTTCAGTAATAAACTGCACATTTCCTAAACTAGGGTATCTAAATTCATTATTCACCTAAAATGATTTTAACCCATTACTAGTTTGGATCATCCCCTCACCCATTTAAACCCACCTTGTTTGCCATGTTCTTCACACATCAAACATACTTCCCTAAACCTTAAACCACCCTAATCAACCATGGTGTGTACCAAAACCTCAAACACTTCCAAGACCTCCACCCCAAGAAAAACACTCAAAATAAGGGTTAAAGTAGCTAAGCCTAACTCTTCACCTTTCCACACACCTAAGAATGAGAATGCTCCTATCCTCATTTCTTCATCACCTTCCCCACCTCTTGCACGATGCAAGACCTCCTCCACCCATGGTACTAACCACTCTATTGGTTCTACCTCCTCTTCATTCAATTCTAGAATGAATGAGCTTTCTTCACCCTTCACTCCAAGTGCACCCTTGGAAGTGACCACACAACCTCAACCAATCCGAATCATTCCTTTTAGGAATGACTTTGATGACTCTTTGGTGACTTCACCATTTACCCCTCACAACTCACCCATTTCACCAACCTTGGAGGATTTACCTCCACACTCACCCATTTCCCCTTTGGGGAACATGCCTCCACTTTCACCCACATCACCCTTGGAGAACTTGCCTCCTCCACCTCCACCCAACTCAAACATTCCAATTTTGGGTGTCCCACTTTCCCTCCTCTTGGGTGATACTTACTTTGGGTTTCAACAAACTCATGGTCCTAGATGTCCATGTTGTCTCTACAACCACTTCCTCATCCAAAACCTAAGGATGGAAATGTATGGACTACATAGGGGTTTGCAAGATTTCTTGCTTACTTTGTTCTCCATGCCTCCTCCTAGGACATGAATGATGGAGTTGTCTTAATAAGAGTTTTCAACAACAACAAGCCAAAGAAAACCACTTATCTAGATTTAATGATAAGCTAGCTATGTATTAGTTAGTTTTATTTGTCTTTGTACTTGCCTCATTAATGAATGTTTTATGTTGTTGACTTATGGATTTAGCTTTGTGTGATTCTATCCTTTTGTGCACACTAATCAACTTTAATTTGAAATTAGAATTGAACCTAAATCTATCACAACCCCTAAACTTGACTAAAAATTGGTTCAAAATGATATCTAAATTATTTTGTCACCCTTTGTCAAGACATTCTTTGTGAATGTGTTGCTTTATGCAACCCTAGCATATTTTGGTTCTAATAGAGGTAAAATTCCAAGATTTGCAACTTTTTGAAAAAGTCTTAGTTTTTCCCAAAACCCAGGAAAAACATGGTTCAAAGTCCTCTGGACGCGGTTCCTTAAAGACCCGCGGTTCCTTAGTGATATGGAACCGCCGGACCCTATAAGGTACCGCGGCCAGAAAGTGACTTTTGACGAATTTTTGGTCAAAACCTTTAAAACCCTATTCCCAGTCAAGATTCCTTGTTTACTCAATCTGACTAAACATTCCTTGACACTACACATTTTATATTCAAATTCTTACCTTGATTACATTTTACTTATACCCCAACCTTGAGATTTCATTCTCACACCTTCCCAACCTTGAGAATCCATTCTCACATAACCTTGAGATATCATTCTCACACTCTCACAATGCCTAACTCCTACATTCCTAACCTTGACATTTCTTTGTCACAACCCCACTCACCCAAAGCTTCTTCATCCAAGCTTTCAAAGAAACCGAAAATCTCGGTTCGACCCGTTTGGCTTAAGAAGAATGAACCATCTTCGTCCAAACCACCCAAAAACCCTACCTTCTCTCCAATCAAGTATTGGAATGAGACTTACACCATAAACCCCATCACCGGAGCAAAAGAACATGTTCCACCACCACCACAATCCTTCAATACCCGTCAACTCAATGACCTTTCAACCTTCCCAAACCTCACAAGGCATTGTGAAAACACTCCTAAACCCTTTACCCTACCACCACCAAACCCTAAGTTTGATGCCATACCCCCATCAAACGATTTTGTGTTGCCTCATGGATCCTCGTGTGATTGTTGCCGATTTCAACAAATTGTACTTGCTCATGTGTATGAGAAGTTAAATTTTCTTGAATTCCTCCTCACTAGACATCCTATTCAAGTTTTCGTTCCGGTGGACAAAACTTCGAATGATGCATCGTCGTATTTTTAGTTTTATTTTATTTTTAGCAATCTTGGAAAATATCACTATTAGACTAGCTTATGCTTAGTGGTTTATTTTCCATATTTATTGCTTTTAGATACTCATACTATGTGTATGACTATCTTCTTTGTTGTATTTTTTTTAACCTTTGTGTTATTTGTGTGCTATTTAATTAGTTCTACTTTGAGTTGATCTTGGTTAATTTTTTTTACAATTGCTTATGGGTGATTCCATCAATTCTAAAGCTTTAACCCATTGGCAAGCTTATCATCTTCACTGGATTGAAGTTTGATTTTTTCAATTACCTCTTTGGACATACTTAGCAAAATACTTGCTTCTAATTCGAGATTTCTTCTCTTTCTCCCTCTCAAATTACTTAGTAGGTAGTGATCATATATACATTGGTGTTTCTTTCCTTTCTACTAACCTTTGTGTAGCATGTCACCTTAGCTCACAAACTTGGTACCCCAAGCAAGGGGGAGCAACCACCAAGGGGGAGCTACTAGCAAAGTTCGATACTCTTCAAAGACTTATGCTAACCTTTTTGCTATGACAAAGGGGGAGAAATGATAGTAATAAACTAGATAATAATTCCATAGTTTGTGTTTCTACGTAAATGAGTTTATCGTTGTCGTAATCAAAAAGGGGGAGATTGTTAATGCAAGTGATGCCTAAAAACATTATTAGTGTTAACTAATCTTTCTTAGTTTTGATCACAACAAACCATACAACACATTTAGTGTAAAACACAAAATGAATTATTTAACTAACACTATCATCAAGGTAATAATCATATCACTAACCTTTCTTAATCATACTTAGTGATCATCAAAATGATTATCCTTAAAACTCACTTTTGTTAATAAGACAAAAGACTTTTTAATAAACTTTCTTTTTTAGAAAATGTTTTATTAAAATGGAAAATAAAAATTTGAAAATGGCATATTCCAAATGCTGTTAGAATATCCTTTGAAGGGTTCAAATACCTCAGATATTCCCACCCCACTAAAAGACAAAAAAAAACGGAGCAGAGTCTAGTGGCGGTACCTTAAGTACCTACGCGGTACCTTAGCGATATGGTACCGCGGGGTGAGATAAGGTACCGCGCACAGTAGCCATTATAGATCCGTTGTAACTTTGTCTCCTTTAAATAGTGGGTCAAATCTCATTTTCCTGCAAGCCTCTTGGACGTTTTTCTCAGCCCTCTTTCTATTTTCTATAGCATAATCATTAGTAAATGATCACTTAAATTGTTAAGGATGTTTACATATGATTATCCTCTTGATCCCATCCTTTACCATGTCCAATGAGAAGATCACTCACTCACTAGTGTAGTGATAAAGATGAATTTATGAGCTAGTCATATTCATCATGATACCTTTTTTGTTTTAGGTCAATCTAATGTATTTATGAATACTTGGACTAGTTGTGTTCATCCAAGTTATTTATGGATACTTGGATTTGTTGTGTACATCCATTGCATATGTGTTTGCTTGGATTTGAGTTGTGTAAATCCAAGTTACATGTGTGTACTTGGATAAGTCTAGTTGAGTTGTAATAGATTTGATTAGGAGTTCTCACTAAACTATAAAGGGATGTGGCTGTGTCTTGTGAGTTCTCACTAAACTTTAAAGTGATTAGTAGTTGTGTTGTGTGAAGTTCTCACTTAGCTTCAAAGTGAAGAGTCATGAAGATTGGTTCTAGATTTCGATTAGAACTCGACATCTAGCCTTGTGTCGTAAAATGGTGAAGTAGGCAACTTCGTGAAGATTGGTTCTACCTTAAGATTAGAACTTGACATCTAGCCTTGTGTCGTTAAATTGTGAAGTAGGCAACGTCGTGTAGATTGGTCCTAGCTAAAGATTAGGTCTCGACATTTAGCTTAGTGTCGGAAAATAATGTAAGCAACGATGTAAGGTTTTCTCCGCCGAGAAGGGAGCTTGTGGATATAGTGGAAATCTCGAGTAGGTGTACTCGAGGAGTGGAGTAGAAACGAGGATAGAGCCTCGTTGTCGAACCACTATAAATCTTGGTGTCTTCCCACTAGGTTGTCTGCTTCATTGCTCTTTACTTATTTCATTATCATTATACTTGCTTATTATCCTTGCTAGTGCATTTCAATTGAACCTAATCATTATGCAACTTAGCCTCAAGTAAAAGATTGTTTTGATACAAACCAAATTGAAAGTAATTTTAATTTGGTCACCAATCGAAGAGAAACTATTCAACCCCCTCCCCCCCCCCCTTTCTAGTTTCTACAGTTTTGGTCTTGTTATTATTGGAAATAAGTGGTAAAAGGATAAGTGTTTTCACACTTATTATCGGTGTCGACAAATTCACCTTTCCGGCGGATTTTGTTGTCGTTGACTACGAGATGGATCCCCGTGTTTCATTAATCGTTGGACGTCCATTCTTGAGGACCGGCCGCACTCTCATTGATGTAGCCACGGGCGAATTAATCATGAGAGTTGGTGACGATAAAATCGTCTTCAACATGGGTAAACTTTCTAAGCATCCTTCTGAAAACGAGAGAGTTAATTTCATTGACGTTCTTGATGAGGATTGTGAAGAACATTTCAAAGACGCTTGTAAAAGTGGTTCTTCTTCTCTTCCCATTGTTGAGACCGTTTCCTCTATTGCTCCATCACTGACTCCATTTGGAGAAAGTGATTTACTTTTGAAATAATTTGAAGCAACTTTGGGGGATGTGGACTTACAATATGACGATTCTCCCTCCAATTGGGATGAAGACATTCGTACCATTGAGAAAATTCTCGATGAGGACCATATTTCTCCAACATCTCCTAAGGAAATCTCTATCGATGATCTGAATTTGAAAACGCCTTCCATCGAAAATCTTCCGGATTTAGAGCTTAAGGATCTTCCGTCTCATCTCGAGTACATTTTCCTTGAAGACAATAAGAAGTTACCCGTCATCATCGCAAAGGATTTGAAAGAAGATGAAAAATCTCGACTTATCGACGTGCTGAAGAATCATAAGAAAGCGATTGCTTGGAAAATCTCCGATATTCGTGGAATTGATCCTCACTTTTGCACACATAAAATTCTCATGGAGGACGACTTTAAACCCTCTATTCAAAACCAAAGAAGGGTGAATCCCAAGATCCATGACTTTATCAAAAAAGAGGTTATCAAACTTCTTGATGCGGGAATGATCTACCCTATCTCGGATTCACCATGGGTTAGTCTGGTCTATTGTGTACGTAAGAAAGGCGGAATCACCGTTGTGCCCAATGAAAACAACGAGTTGATTCCTACTCGTCTCGTTACAGGGTGGAGAGTTTGTATAGACTATCGCAAACGCAATGATGCTACGAGAAAGGATCATTTTCCCCTTTCTTTTATGGACCAAATGCTTGAACGTCTAGCGGGTAATGATTATTATTGCTTCTTAGACGGTTTCTCCGGGTATTTTCAAATTCCCATCGATCCTAAAGACCAAGAGAAAACCACATTCACTTGTCCTTATGGAACATTTTCTTACAAAAGAATGCCTTTCGGCTTATGCAATGCTCCTGGGACTTTCCAAAGGTTTATGATGGATATCTTCCATGACATGGTTGAAGAAACTATGGAAGTCTTCATGGATGATTTCTCGGTCTATGGTGATTCTTTCTCTTCTTGCCTTGCCAATTTGGAACGCATGCTTAAGCGCTGTGAAGACACTTGCCTTGTTCTAAATTGGGAAAAATGCCATTTCATGGTAAAAGAAGGCATTGTTCTTGGACACAAAATCTCCAAAGCTGGTCTTGAAGTGGACCGTGCTAAAGTCGATGTTACTTCCAAATTACCTCCACCTTCAACCGTGAAGGGGGTGAGAAGTTTCCTTGGTCATGCGGGCTTCTATCGACGATTCATTCAAGATTTTTCTAAAATCGCTCGCCTGATGACCCACCTCTTGGTGAAAGATACTCCTTTTATCTTTTCTAAAGAGTGTATTGAATCCTTGAATCTTCTTAAGGACACGCTAACTAAGGCACCGGTCTTGGTTACCCCTAATTGGGAGCTACCTTTTGAATTGATGTGTGATGCTAGCGACTTTGCTATTGGAGCGGTTTTGGGCCAAAGAGTGAACAAACACTTCCAACCAATCCATTATGCTAGCAAGACAATGACGGGGGCTCAATTGCATTATACCACTACCGAAAAAGAGCTTTTAGCTGTAGTGTATGCGTTTGAAAAATTCCGCCACTATCTTGTCCTTTCCACCACCATTGTCTATACCGACCATTCCGTGTTGAAGTACTTGTTAACCAAACAAGATTCTAAGCCAAGACTTCTTCGTTGGGTTTTGCTCCTTCAAGAATTCAAAATTGAAATTCGTGATAAAAAGGGAGCGAAAAACCTAGCCGCAGATCATCTAAGTAGACTTGAGGATCCTTATCAAGGGGATCATCCGATTCAAGAGATCAACGACTCTTTTCCACTTGAGGCCTTAATGTCTATCAATTCTAATCTTGATGACACCCCGTGGTTTGCGGACATTGCAAACTACTTAGCGGGTGGTATTCTCATCGAAGGGTTAACATCACAACAAAAGAAGAAGTTCTTTAAAGATGTTAAGACTTACTTTTGGGATGAACCTTATCTCTTCAAACAATGTGCTGATCTGATTATTCATCGGTGTGTTGATGGACCCACAACTTTAGACATTCTCGAAGCTTGCCATAAAGGACCCACAGAGGGTCACTTTGGTCCCAATTACACCGCGAAGACAGTTTTCGACTGTGGATATTATTGGCCCACCATTTATCATGACCTTCATGAAATTGTTAAACATCGTGATGCTTGCCATAGACAAGGCAAGATCACACATAAAGATGAGATGCCTCAAAATTTCATACAAGAATGTGAAATCTTTGATGTATGGGGCATCGACTTTATGGGGCCAAGTACATCCTCGTAGCCGTTGAATACGTATCTAAATGGGTTGAAGCTAAGGCTCTCCCTACGAATGATGCGAGGGTGGTTGTGAACTTTCTGAAGCAACTTTTTTCTCGTTTCGGTGTTCCTCGTGCTACCATTAGTGACCGCGGGACTCATTTTTGCAATGATCAATTTGCTAGAGTTATGGATAAGTACGGTGTTAATCACCGTCTTTCCACTGCTTATCATCCTCAAATAAATGGTCAAGCCGAGATATCTAACCGTGGATTGAAGCGAATTCTTGAGCGTACTGTGGGAGAGCATCGTGCCTCATGGGCCAATAAGTTAGATGATGCTTTGTGGGCTTTTCGTACCACATATAAGACGCCGATAGGTTGCACTCCATATCGTCTTGTGTACGGGAAAGCATGCCACCTCCCTATTGAGCTGGAACATAAGGCGTACTGGGCCTTGAAGTGGGCCAATTTTGACATCAACAAAGCCGGTGATCTTCGGAAGATTCAACTCAACGAGTTAAATGAACTGAGGAATGAAGCTTATGAGAACTCATTGATCTACAAGGAGAAGACCAAGATCATCCATGATGTCAGGATTAAGAACCGAGAGTTCCACGTTGGTGATCAAGTTTTACTCTTTAACTCTCGGTTGAAGATCTTCTCGGGCAAGCTGTAGAGCCGTTGGTCTGGTCCATTCACCGTCGCCAAAGTGAATGGCCAGTGCGTGAAGTTGTACTTTGGTGAGGACATCTCTCATGAGATGATTCCATCCCTCACCACGTTTCCCATGAATTAGTTCTGGGTCGAGTCAGGCTCGTGACTCGTTTAACAAAAACAAGCGCTTCTCGGGAGGCAACCCGTTGATCTATCCTTTACCGTTTTCATAATAAGTGTAGGGGGAACCCCGCATGTGTTTGTTGTCTTGTTTCTTATGATGTGCAGGGATTAAAGCTTCAAAGATCCATTCTCGATGACTTTTGACGAACCGTGATCCCGTGTACCCGTCTTCTCGGTTCTATCCTAAACTGTCGTGATTCAATATTTCATATCTTATATGTTCACATTGAAATCACTATAGTTGTCCTTCCCTTAGCAATATTTAAACAAAGTGCACAATGTCCTAAGTGTAGGGGAGTTTACTCCCACATACTAAAACATTGAGGACAATGTTTATATCAAGTGTAGGGGGAATTCTATCGAAGTAAGTGGGCTTTTCCATTAATTTGTCCTCATTTTAACCAGAAAATTTGATTTTTCGACGTTTTTGAAATTTTTTAATCTATTTTGGCCTAGTAGTATAGTAGTATTTTCCTTTGTTATCGTTATTTACTTTCCTTGCTAAAATAAAGTTTAATAAAGTGGTTTTAAATTTTTCAAAGTCGTGAATATTTCGACTCAACCCGAGTTTACTTATCTAAGTTTACTCTAGCTAGTATCCTTAACGTGTTTAAGTCAAGTTTTGTTAGGCTTATATATAGGGAACTTTAAAACGAGAAAGTCTTAACTCTCACGGGTTAAGAACGAGAACTTTTCACAAGTTCCTATAATTGATCCTAGAGAGTCGTTTATCAAGGGAACTTTAAAATGCGAATTCTAAACTTGAAAGAGTCTAAGAGTTTGCAAGATCCTATAGATGACTCGAAAACCCAAAACTTTGATTTAATTGGCTAAGCATCCACGAGTCTCATTCCTTGAGATTTTAAATTGTTGAGAACGAAAGATGATAGAGTCAATTATAAGTTTGGTATTCTTTCATGAATTTATGTGAGTTGATTATAAGCTTTTTCTCCTATCGCTTGTTAATAATTATATTTGCAATAAAAAAGGTTGTACGATTTGAAAAGTTACTTAGCTTCTAGCGCAAGATCGTTTAAAAGTTGCTCGGTATTAATTAGAGTTCATAGCCAAGGCATAACTTATTGAAGCGGGATGCGAAGATTGGCGAGTCCGAAAAGGTCCTAACAAGGCATGAGGGCTACATTTTGTTGCTAAAGATCCCAAGTGATGTGAAGAATCATTTATCAAAAATCAATATGAAGGATCGAGACACACGACGAAAAGCAAATACTCCCCTAAAGATCATGGAGAAGTCTATCCAAAAAGGCCCTAACAAGGTATGAGGATAAATAGATCCAAGTCCTAAAAGCAGGCGGGTCGTAGTATATCAAAGTCCAAAATAAAGATTGGAGAAAAATGAAGAAGTCGTGGTCCTAGTATGAAGAATCTCTCAAAAAACTTCAAGTGAAGAAATTCCTATTATGAAGAGAAGACCATAATTTCAAGAACGTCTCTCAAAGATTCGAAGTATGAAGTCGCTGCCAAATATCGGTCCGAGAAAGGTCTCAAATCGTGAAGCAAGTTATGCCAAGATATGAACTTTATGAGGTCCCGAGAAGCATTTTAAAAGATTTTGTCCTTTAGCTAACTATTGATTAAATCGTCCCACTTTATTTTCAGCCTAAATAACTATCGAAATAAGTCAAACAATGCATCCTCGTGATCATTCAAGACAATATTAAAATACAAGATATACACCTAGGAATAAGGGAGTCTAAGTAAATAGTAGGCCCACATGAGTTTGTGTTAGTTTGCTGACTTATAATAACAATGATCTCGTTTATAAGCTTGGTTTGGGGAACGTGAAACTTGAGGATGATAAACATTCATGACAGCCAAAACCCCAATGTAAGTCTTTGATTTCTTTACTTATTTTGAACATATATCTATCTTTTTAATCTCCTTAAATTTTAGTATTTAATAAAGGCCAAGGTGGGTTATCTATGATGAGAAATGTAAAATATGCTTTGAAATTAATGCATTGCATGAGGGCATTGCAATGGTCAAGTGTAGGGGATTTAATAAGTGTGAAAACACTTACCCTTTTACCACTTATTTCCAATAATAACAAGACCAAAACGTGTATTTTATGTCGTAAAAGTCGGAATTATGCGTGGTTTGTGTTTTCATTGTGTTTTAGGACCAAAGATGAAAATGGAAGAAAACATGGGCTTTCACGGGCTTTTATCGAAGAAAACGAGAAAAGACGAAGTCAAAAGATCAAGAGTGCAAAAAGAACGGAAGTCCAAGGCCTATTATGAAGATTTATCGAGGAAAAAGTCTAAAGACGGAAGTTTAATGAAGTCGAAGAACTCAAGTCTAATTATAGAAGAGAATTAGAAGACGAGCTCAATTTACATCGACAAATCCTGAGACGACGTTGAGAAAGACAAAGAATTAAAATCGTGTCGAGAAGAAAGAAAGAAAGAAGGAAGCACATGCACCTCCCCATCTCCTATAAATACCCTCCTAATGACACATTAGGAGGGGGTTAGCTAGTTAATTTTTAGCATTTTTTTATTTTTCCTTTCTTTAGTTTTTAGAGAGAGAAAGTTTTAACTTTCTCTCACTATGTTTTCATCTTTTCTTTCAAGTTTAAGCTTTATTTCATCCTTGTATTTGGAATTCATTAATCAAAAGTTCAAGTTTAAGCTTTTAATTTTTAATCTTCTTCTACCTTTCTTGATTTTGATTCATCTTTGATCCGAAATGTTCTTTATTCGTGTTTGATTTTGATGTTTTTGTGACTAAAAAGTTTATCTTTTTATTCCTTACTAAGTTTATACGGTTTAAGCTTTAAGCTTGTTGTGCTTATTGGCTTATTTTGTATATATAGCTTATTGTCTTTTAAGTTTTCTTAAAAATTTAGTCTTTTTAAAGTTTGATTTATAAAAGTTTGTTTATTTCGTGTTTTAAAAGAAAAGTTTTAAATTTTATGCTTGTTTTGATTTGGTTAAGGTTTGAAAAAGTGCTTATTCGTATTTGCTTATTAGTGCTTATTGGTTTTAGCTTATTTGCTTTCATCCGAATATTATCATCTCCATCGCAATCATAGGGTTTCTATATTGCGACGCTATATTCAGACGGTTTCATTGTATCGCAATAACCCTTAGGGTTTACTTTGAGATCAAGTACATTTGCCCCTTATTCCGATCGTGATTGCGATCGCTCATTGCGATCGTATATTGCGACGTGTCTTAAGGTCTTATTAAGACGAAATTCTGCACAATTTTTGTTAGCCTCATTTCGATAGAATGTGTTTACTGTTATTCCGATACTAAATTTTACACTTCGATAGAACTTGAATTCCATTATTCCGATTGCAGCCTCTTTAATTATTCTGATAGATAGTGTATTCTGATAGACTTGCATTCCGACAGAGTTGATTTCTTGTATTCCGATGCCTTGGATTCCGATACTAGACATTCATATAGATTATTCCGATAGAAGTTACTTTCACTTATTTCGATGGTTTCATCTTTGATACATTCCGACAGTAACATTCAGATGACATTCCGACACAAACATTCCAATGGTTTAAGTTTCTAGTTTTACAAAGTTTTCATGTTTTAAATTCATTACGATTTAAGTTCCAAAAATTGCACGCTTCCAGAAATCTCTATTTTTACCAAGTGTTTTTCTATTTTTAATCATTTACTTTTAACTCGTAATTTTTAGTTTAATTTTTAAAGCTTTATTTTTACACAACAACCTTTTCATAATTGCTATTAGTTTAAAATAGACAAACAACCCATTTTATTTTCCACCAAGAACGACTGAGTCGCACTCTTAACTAGTAATCAATTCGAAAAAATCAGAACAATGAACTTTCATACGAGGCAAATCCCTTGTATTAACGATTTAATCAATAGTTAGCTAAAGGACAAAATCTTTTAAAACTGCTTCTCGAAACCTCTTAAACTTCATATCTTGGCATAACTCGCATCACGATTTGAGACTTTCTTGGACCGATATTTGGCATTGACTTCATAGTTCGAATCTTGAGAGACGTTCTTGAAATAATGGTCTTCTCTTCATAATAGGAATTTCTTCACTTAAAGTTTTTGAGAGATTCTTCAAACTTGGACCACGACTTATTCATTTTCCTCCAATCTTTATTTTGGATTTTGATATACAACGATCCGCCTCCTTTTCGGACTTGGATCTATTTATCCTCATACCTTGCTAGGGTCTTTTCGGATAGACTTCTCCATGATCTTTAGGGGAGTATTTTCTTTTCGTCGTGTGTCTCGATCCTTCATATTGATTTTTGATAAATGATTCTTCACATCACTTTGGATCTTTAGCAATAAAATGTAGCCCTCATGATTTGTTAGGGCCTTTTCGTACTCGCCAATCTTCGCATCCCGCTTCAATAAGTTATGCCTTGGCTATGAACTCTAATTAATACCGAGCAACTTTTAAACGATCTTGTGCTAGAAGCTAAGTAACTTTTCAAATCGTACGACCTAACTTTTTGCAATTAAATTTATTAACAAGCGATGGGAGAAAAAGCTCATAATTGACTCACATAAATTAATGAAAAAATACCAAACTTATAATTGACTCTATCATCTCTCGTTCTCCACTATTTAAAATCTCAAGGAATGAGACTCGTGGATGCTTAGCCTATTAAATCAAAGTTTTGGGTTTTCAAGTCATCTATAGGATCTTGCAACTTAGACTTTTTCAAGTTTTAGAATTCGCATTTTAAAGTTCCCTTGATAAACGACTTTCTAGGATCAATTATAGGAACTTGCGAAAAGTTCTTGTTCTTAGACCCGTATGAGTTATGACTTTCGCGTTTTAAAATTCCCTATATAAAGCCTAGCAAAACTTGACTTAAACATGTTAAGGATACTAGCTAGAGTAAACTTGGATAAGTAAACTCGGGTTGAGGCAAAAGATTCATGACGGGCCTAATATAGTAAGGACATCTAAACTTATTAAAACTATTTTATTCTTTTATTTTTCTTTTGACTTTATTCTTGAAATGAAATATATACATACGATGCGATAATAAAAGGAAACAACATAAAAGAGAATAAATGCAAAATACTACTAGGCCAAAATAGATCAATTCTTTTTTTAAAATGTCGAAAAATTAAAATTTTCGGTTAAAATGAGGACATATTCATGGAAAAGCCCACTTAACTTCAATAGAAGTCCCCCTACACTTGATATAAACATTGTCCTTAATGTTTAAGCATGTGGGAGTAAACTCCCCTATACTTAGGACATTGTGCACTTTGTTTAAATCTTTCTAAGGAAGAGACGACTATAGTGATTTCAATGTGAACATATAAGATATGAAATTTTGAATCACAAGAGTTTAGGATAGAACTTGGAAGACGGAAACACGGGATCACGGGTCGTCAAATAGCATCAAAAGTTCTATTTGAAGCTTCGATCCCTGCACATCATAAGAAACAAGACAGCAAACACCTATGTAGCTCCCCTACACTTATTATGAAAACGGGTAAAAGGATAGATCAACGGGTTGCCTCCCGAGAAGCGTTTGTTTTTGTTAACCGAGTCTCGAGCCTGACTCGAACCAGAACTAATTCAAGGGAAACGTGGTGAGGGATGGAATCATCTCATGAGAGATTTCCTCACCAAAGTACAACTTAACACGCTGGCCATTCACTTTAAAGTTTGCCCATTTGGTTGTGATAACTAAATGGTGCCATAAGGGAAGACTTTAGCGACGGTGAATGGACCGGACCAACGAGATTTAAGCTTGCCCGAAAAGATTTTCAACCGAGAATTAAAGAGTAAAACTTGATCACCTATGTGAAACTCTCGGTTCTTAATCTTGGAATCATGAATGAGCTTGGTTTTCTCCTTGTAGATCAATGAATTCTCATAAGCTTCATTCCTAAGTTCATTAAGTTCATTGAGTTGGATTTTCCTAAGATCACCGGCTTTGTTGATATTAATATTAGTCGATTTCAAGGCCCAATAAGCCTTATGCTCCAACTCAATGGGGAGGTGGCATGCCCTTCCGTACACAAGACGATATGGAGTGCAACCAATAGGTGTCTTATATGCGGTACGGAAAGCCCACAAAGCATCATCTAACTTATCGGCCCATGAGGCATGATGCTCTTCCATAGTACGCTTTAAGATTCGCTTAAGTACATGGTTAGAGATCTCGACTTGACCATTAGTTTGTGGATGATACGCGGTGGAAAGACGGTGATTGACACCATACTTAGCCATGACTCGAGCAAATTGATCATTGAAAAAATGAGTCCCGGGATCACTAATGATAGCACGAGGAACACCAAATCTAGCAAATAATTGTTTCAGGAAGTTCACAACCACCCTCTCATAGTTAGTAGGTAAAGCCTTTGCTTCAACCCATTTGGATACGTAGTCAATGGCTACGAGGATATACTTGTTCCCTTTAGATGATGGAAATGGCCCCATAAAGTTGATGCCCCATACATCAAAGATTTCACATTCTTGGATGAAATTTTGAGGCATCTCATCTTTATGTGTGATCTTGCCTTTTTTTTGGCAAGCATCACAATATTTAACCATTTCATGAGCGTCATGATAAATGGTGGGCCAATAAAATCCGGAGTCGAAAACTTTCTTCGTGGTATAGTTAGGACCAAAGTGACCACCGGTGGGTCCTTTATGGCAAGCTTCTAAGATTAGTAAAGCTGTCGGCCCATCAAAACACCTACGAATGACAAGATCCGCACATTGCTTGAAAAGGTAAGGGTCGTCCCAATAATAGTGTTTAATATCCTTAAAGAATTTTTTCTTTTGTTAGGACGTTAACCCTTCCATAAGAACAACACCCGCTAAAATGTTTGTAATGTCCGCAAACCATGGGGTATCGTCAAGATTGGAGTTAATAGACATTAAGGCCTCAAGGGGAATAGATTCATTAATCACTTGAGTTGGAAGTTCCCCTTGATAAGGATCCTCGAGTCTACTAAGATGATCCACGTCTAGGTTTTCCGCTCCCTTTTAATCACAAATTTCGATTTTAAATTCTTGTAGGAGCAAAACCTAACGAAGGAGTATCGGTTTAGCATCTTGCTTGGTCAACAAGTATTTCAAGGCGGAATGGTCGGTGTAAACGATGGTGGTGGAAAGCACAAGATAGGGGCGGAATTTCTCAAAACCATACACTACAACTAAAAGCTCTTTTTCGGTAGTGGTATAATGCAATTGAGCCCCCGTCATTGTCTTGCTAGCATAATGGATTGGTTAGAAATGTTTGTTCACTCGTTGACCTAAAACCGCTCCTAGAGCGAAATCACTAGCATCGCACATGAGCTCGAAAGGTAACTCCCAATTTGGAGAGACTAAGACCTGTGCCTTAGTTAATTTACCTTTGAGAAGTTCGAAAGAATCAAGACATTCTTTAGAAAAGATGAAAGGAGCATCCTTTTCTAAAAGGTGAGTCATAGGACGAGCTATCTTAGAGAAATATTAGATGAAGCGACGGTAAAATCCCGCATGACCTAAAAAACTCCTAACTCCTTTCACGGTGGTAGGTGGAGGCAACTTAGCAATGACGTCAACTTTAGCACGGTCGACTTCGATGCCGGCTTTGGAAATTTTATTACCGACAACAATACCTTCTTTTACCATGAAATGGCATTTTTTCCAATTAAGAACGAGACGAGTGTCTTCACACCGTTTAAGCATACGTTCTAAATTGGCAAGGCAAGATGAGAAAGAATCACCATAGATCGAGAAATCGTCCATAAAGACTTCCATAGTTTCTTCAACCATGTCATTGAATATAGCCATCATACACCTTTGCAAAGTCCCAGGAGCATTGCATAAGCCGAAAGGCATTCTTTTGTTAGCAAATGTTCCATAAGGACAAGTGAATGTGGTTTTCTCTTGGTCTTTTCGATCGATAGGAATTTGAAAATACCCGGAGAAACCGTCTAAGAAGCAATAGTAGTCATTACCCGCTAAACGCTCGAGCATTTGATCCATGAAAGTAAGAGGAAAATGATCCTTACGAGTGGCATCATTGAGCTTGCGATAGTCTACGCAAACTCGCCAACCCATGACAAGTCGAGTAGGAATTAACTCGTTGTTTTCATTGGGAACAACGGTTATTCCGCCCTTCTTAGGCACACAATGGACGGGCTAACCCATGGCGAATCCGAAATAGGGTAAATCATCCCGTCATCTAGAAGTTTGATAACTTCTTTCTTGATGACATCATGAATTTTTGGATTAACCCTTCTTTGGCTTTGGATTGCGGGTTTAAAGTCATCTTCCATGACAATTTTATGAGTGAAAAAGTTAGGATCAATTCCGCGGATGTCGGAAATTTTCCAAGCAATTGCTTTCTAATGATTTTTGAGCACATCGATAAGTCGAGATTTTTCATCCTCTTTTAAGTCCTTTGCAATAATGACGAGTAACTTCTTATTGTCTTCTAGGAAAACGTATTCGAGATGAGACGGTAAATATTTAAGCTCTAAATCCGGAGGATTGTCGATGGAAGGCTTAGTCAAATTCGGATCATCGTTTGTAATTTCTATGGGAGAAGGTGTAGAAATATGGTCCTCATTGAGAAGTTTCTCAATGGTACGAATGTCTTCTTCCCAATCAGTGGGAGAATCGTTATATTTTAAATCCACATCCCCTAAAGTTGCTTCAAATTCTTTCAAAAGAAAATCACTTTCTCCAAATGGAGTCAATGATGGAGCAATAGAGGCAACGGTCTCAACAATGGGTGAGAAGAAAAACCACTTTTACAAGCGTCTTTGAAATGTTCTTCACAATACCTCAATGAAATTAACGCTCACGTGTTCATAAGGTTTCTTAGAAAGTTTACCCATTTTGAAGACGATTTTGTCGTCACCAACTCACATGATTAATTCGCCCGCGGCTACATCAATAAGAGTGCGACCGGTCCTCAAGAATGGACGTCCAACGATTAATGGAAAACGGGGGTCCATCTCGTAGTCAACGACAACAAAATCCGCCGAAAAGGTGAATTTGTCGACACCGACGAAGACATCTTCGGCTATCTCCACCGGATAAGCAAACGTATGGTTAGCTAACTCCAATGGCATTCGTGTGGGGACTAACTCGGGTAGAGATAATTGTTTCCAAACACTTAATGGCATTAAGTTGATACTGGCACCTAGATCGGCTAGGGCCATACAATTCTCTACCCCGGGAAAGTTGCAAGGAATGAGAAAGCGACCCGGATCACCAAGTTTTGTTGGTAATTTCCATAAGAGAACCGCAGATCAATTCTCATTAAGTTGGGTCTGAGCAATATTAAGGAGTTTTTCCTTATCACTGAGAAGGTCCTTGAACAGTTTAGCATATTTAGGCATGTGAGTGAGAGCCTCAACAAAGGAGATGTTGAAATTCAGTTGTTTAAACATTTTAAGAAAGTTTGAAACTTGAATATCATCCTTGTTCTTCAACTTCTCTTTCCTCAACCTTGAAGGGTAAGGTATGTCGGGTTGAGAGGAAGGCTTTGAAATGGAATTCTCACTCACATCCTTCGGTGGAGGAGGGGTAGAAGTAGAAGGTGGAGGAATTGGTGAAGGGGGCTCGTTATCCTTTGTCACAATCACCGGAGTAGGTTTAGAAATCTCGGGTTCCTTATAACCTTTTCCACTTCGGGTGGTGATTGCTTTCATCTCCCCTCTTGGATTAGCAACGGTGTTACTCGGAGGAGAACCCGAAGTAGAGGTTTGATTACTTGGGAAGAAACTAGCCATCATATCCCTTAAGTCATTCGTTTGACTGCTTAAAGAGTTTCGCATGTCATTCCTAAGCTCGGATCGAAGATCATTCCCTTTTGTCGCCATGTCACCTTTCAAGTTAATAATTTGACTCAGAAGATTCTTCACCAGCGCGTCATTAGTCCTCATGTAAGTTTCAACCTCGTGATTAAATGATGTGGGTTGGTTGGGAGGAAGAGCTTGGTAAGCGGGTGGTTGATAAATGGTTTGTTGGTAAACTTGATTATTTCCTTGAGGTGGATATGGATTTCTTTGGGTTTGATATTGATTAGGAGCTCGAGGTTGGTTTTGATTGTTGCGATTGAAGTTATTTTGGTTTTGAGGAGGAAAAACGGGTGGTGAAAGAAAGTTGTTTGAACGATAGCTTAGAAAATTACGATCACCTTGAGGACGAGCTTGATTTCCTCCCGTAGAAAAGTTACCATTAGCCGCATACACATTTTCCGGATTGTCATGAGTAGAAGGACAATCGGTGTATGAATGAGAACCACAAGTCTCACAAGAAATTGCTACAGCTTTAGCTTGTTGAAATTTGTTCGTAGCCATGGTTAAGAAATTTTTGTTCATATCGGCTAGTTGGCGGGTGAGTTGGGTGAGTTCGGCAATCCCGGGGTTTGATGAAGTAGAAGAAACATTGGCCCTCGGGTTATTTCTTGAAGATGCGGATGAATCCTAATTTTTGTGATGAGTGGTCATGTTCTCTATAAGTTCTCTACACTCCTCGGGTCTTCTCTTCATAAATGTACCACCAGCGGCAGCATTAATCGTATCACGATCAAGAAAAGTTAAACCATTGTAGAAAGTATCAATTAGAGTGACGGGGAGCATATTATGATTAGGACAACGATCGATCAAAACATTATAACATTCCCAAGCATCGAAAAGTGACTCATCGGGTTCTTGAGTGAAACCACTGATTTGATTCCGAAGACTAGTGACCATGGATGGTGGAAAGTAGCGCGACAAAAATATTTGAGTCATCTCGTCCCATGTATGAATCGAATTTTCAGGAAGACGATCAAACCATTTTCGGCATGGTGGGATAAAGTGTGTGGAAAAAGATGAAGGCGGAGAAAATCCATGGAAACACCGGGCAATTTCATGCTTTGAGTGACGGTTATGAATTTATCGAGGTGTTTGTTGGCATCACCATCCGGTAATCCACGAAATGGGCAAGCATTTTGAACTTGTTGGATCATGTGATGCTTCAGCGAAAATTCGGGAGCCGTAATTTGCATCGGCGCAATAGGTCCTCCACGTCCATTCATAGTTGGTTGGCATAGCTCCTCCATCGTACGAAGGTCGGGTTGAGGGGCATGGTTGTTATTATTCATGTTGGGGTGAGGTGGGTTGTTATTATTATTATACACACCGGCCATATCTAAGTCTCTACGAGACTCGGGCTCAGGATAAGACGAAGATCGAGTACGCATACAATAAAAATGCAAAAATATTTTTTATTTTTTTATGTTTTTATTATTAATATTATTATTATTTTTTTTATTTTTTTGGATTTTTGAAAATTCTATATTTTTAGGATTTTTTTTGAAATTTTATGCTATGAAAATAACGTTCCCAAAAGAACGGATCCCAAAATCCAATTTTTGCCACTAAAAACCGTTAATCTTTACCAAAAGAGCCGGTAGCGGCGCCATTTTAATATGACAACTTTTAAAATTCAATTCGAATTGATTTATTAATTTTGTGTGTGTTGTTCGTACTCGATTCAATTCGAATTGATCACAGTTTAGGGTGGACTTATTGTTTTTGGTAACTAAAAGGGGGAGCTTTAGATTAGCTATTTCTATGATAATATAAATGACAAAGTTATTAAACATAAAAATAAAAGAGAAAAATCTAACACTGATTGGCGGGAAAATAAAATTTGAAAATTAACTTGAAACAAAAATCAATTCCACAAATAGGAAGGAAAACTCAAACCTGTCGGAATACCCACTGTCGGGATATCATCGGAATAATGATCAGAAAATCCGTCGGAATGCTGTCGGAAAAACCTGTCGGAATGATGATCACCAATAACGATCGGAATAACTAAAACCCAATTCTATCGGAATGAATCGATCGGAAAGTCTGTCGGAAACCCGTCGGAATGATGGATCACCAATCCTATCGGAATGAATGATCGGAATAACAATCAGAATAACTAAACCCTATTCAGATGAAAACAATCGGAATAACTATCGGAAAAGGTAAACCCTTTTCCGATGAAGACTATCGGAATAACCGTCGGAAAAGGTAAACCCTTTTCCGATGAAATGTAAAATGCAATAAGCAACCGAATAAGCTCTGTTTTAATAAGCACTAATTGAAACTTGACCAACTCAATAATGAAAGGAACTAAATAAGCACGAATAAGAAACTTTCAAAACACTAAATAAGCAAGATTTATAAAATAAACTTTAAAAAGATTAAACTTTTAAAACACATAAAAGGAAATAAGCTAAACACGAAATAAGCTAAAAACACCAGAAATTTGAGATTATCAAAGGTTTGAAATTGATAAGAACAAAAAGATAAATTTTTTAATCAAATAAGCATCAAGATGAAATAAGATGCATACTTGATCCGAATCAAAATCAAAATCAAAATCAAAATCAAAATCAAAATCAAAATACAAGAAAGGTAGAATAAGATAGATTATGAAAAGCTTGAAATTAAACTTAAAGATTAAAGATTCAAAACAAGATCAAAGACTTACATGATAAACTTGAAAGAAAATGAAAGAAATCTAGAGAGAGAAAGTAGAAGCACATACTTCCCTCTAAAGATATGAACTAAAAAAAAAAAATGAATCACTCCCTAAAATGAAGTTTTAGGGGAGTATTTATTGGAGAGGAGAGGTGTGGTGTGTTGCTTGCTTCTTTCTTCCTTTTGTCTTCTCGTCTTTTTAAATGACTCGTCTTTCTCGACTTTTATCTCGGGATTAGTCGAATGATAAAATGAATTGGTGTTCTAATTTTCTTCTTTTAGTTGACTTGGTTCTTCGACTTCGATAAACTTCCGTCTTTAGAGTTTTTCTTCGATAAATCTTCAGAATAGGCCTTTGACTTCCGTTCTTCTTTCACTTTTGATCTTTTGACATCGTCTTTTGTCTATTCTTCGATAAAAGCCCGTGTAAGCCCGTGTTTTCTTCCTTTTTCATATTTTTGTCCTAAAACATAATAAAAACACAAACCACGCATATTCTGACTTTATGACATAAAATAAACGTTTTGGTCTTGTTTTTATTATAATTAAGTGGTAAAAGGATAAGTGTTTTTACATTTATTAGAGTCTAAGTGAATAATTGAGCCACATGAGTTTGTGTTAGCTTGCTAACTTATAATAACAATGATCTCGTTTTTAAGCTTGGTGTGGGGAACGTGAAACTTGAGAGTGATAAACATTCATGACAACCAAAAGCCCTAATATAAGTCTTAGATTTCTTTACTTGTTTTCGTCCTTTAAATATTTTGTAATTTTCTATCTTTTTAAGTTTCCTTAATGTCTTGCATTTAATAAAGGCCAAGGTGGGTTAATTATGATGGAAAATGTAAATCTTGCTTTGTAATTAATGCATTACATGAGGGCATTGCAATGGTAAAGTGTAGGGGATTTGATAGGTGTAAAAACACCCATCCTTTTACCACTTAATCATAATAATAAACCAAGCCAAAACGTGTATTTAATGTCGTAAAAGTCGGAATTATGCGTGGTTTGTGTCTTTGTTGTCATTTAGGACCAAAATGTGAAAAGGGAAGAAAACACGGGCTTTCACGGGCTTTTATCGAAGAAAAAGACAAAAGACGAAGTCAAAAGATCAAGAGTGCAAAAAGAACGGAAGTCAAAGGCCTATTTTGAAGATTTATCGAAGAAAAAGTCTAAAGACGGAAGTTTAATGAAGTCGAAGAACCAAATCTAATAAAAGAAGATAATTAGAAGACGAGTTCATTTCATACGACAAATCCCGAGACAACGTCGAGAAAGACGAAGAATTTAAAAGACGAAAAAACGAGAAGAAAGAAGAAAGCATCAACACATTTCCTCCTCCTATATATAGTCCTTAATACTTCATTTAGAAGTAGTAGATTTTAGTTTAATTTTTATGCATTAGGAGTAGCTTAATATTATTGTCTCTCTCTAGCTTTTCTTTAAAGTTTTCAAGCTTTTTACATTAATCTTGTATTGAATCTTTAATCTCAATCTTCATTTCAAGCTTTTCATTAATCATTCTCATTCTACCTTTCTTTATTTTAATCTTGTTTAATTTTCATAATCAAGTAGTTTGCTTAATCTTTATATTTATTGCTTTATTGATGTGCTTGTTTGATTGCTTATTGAATTTGATGTGTTTGATCTATTTAGCTTATTGTGTTTAGTTCTTATTGTGTTATTTTTCTTATTTTTAATCAAGTGTTTTAATAGTTTATTTTATAAAAAGATGATTTTAGATATTTAGATTATTTAGTGTTTTTAAAGTTTTTAAATTTTGGCTTATTTGTTTTTTTTTAAAATCATTTTGGTTAAATTTTTAGATAAGTGATTATTAGATTTTAGCTTATTTTCACATGTTTGCTTAATTTTTGTCTTATCCGGGTTTCCTATAAACCCTCTTATTCCGGATAAGGGTTTCATCACATCATTCTGAATAGCTTTTTAATCCCACATTCGGGATAAGGTTTCAAGAAGTATTCCGGATAGTCAGCTTGGAAGGAATTCCGGATAAGGCCTTGCATCATTCCGGATTGCATGTTATTCTATATTCCGGATAAGGGTAGGTTTTGTATTCCGGATTGCTTCACAAACAGGATACCGGATTGCATCAAGCACGTATTCCGGATAAGCTCGTATGTTATTCTGAATTGTGGTGTTAGTGTGGATTCCAGATAAGAGTAACATACTTATTCCGGATTGGTACTAGAACAAACACATTCCGGATTGAATCAAACATCAGGATTTCGGATAAGCCCAGAATCCTAGATTCCGAATAAGGAGGAATTGGTATTCCGTATTGGTGCAAGTGTTCTATTATTCCAGATAAGAAGGTGATTTTGTGTATTCCGGATAGAGTAAGTTTTGGATTCCGGATAGTGACAGTTTCTTGGATTTTGATTTAGTTTCCTGTTTTAATTTCAAACTTTATTTTTCCCGCCATTTTTACTTAGCATTATTTTAACTTGTCTTGTTTAGGTTTAATTTTTAAAGTTTACATTTTTATTAATTTTTATGTTTTCTTCATTTACTTTTAAAGTTTCAATATCTTTGTCATTTACTTAATTTATTTTAAAAGTCTTTATCTTTAGTTTAAAGTTTCAAGCTTTCATTTTTACTTAGTTACTCAACGACATTTTCTCTTTTATTTTAAAATCGATAATCACACTTTATTTTCTTTTCACCAAGAACAACTGAGTCGCACTTTCAACTGTAATCAAATCGATTAGACCAACTCAAAGAACAATAAAACTCAGTTATTAAAGATTTCAAAAAGTTTTTTTGCAAAGATAAAGATTTGGTTACAAGATCAAGCCTTGTTCATCCAAAATCTCAACCTTTCCATCATATTGGTTGGTATAGAGATTGTTTTCTTCTATCATCCTATTAATTTTGTAAATGTATTTATCTATTTACTTCAAAATTTATATGTTTGATGATGATGAATGATGATCAAAGTATTGCATGGGGATTTTGTGTCACTAGATTAAGTTAAAAATGCTAAATCTATAAGTAAAAGTTGATGAAATCTTAACTTAATAAGTAGGCTATAATAAATAGTAAGTGTCAATGTTTTTACTTGATTAAATGGATTAGATAATTTGCGATAATGATAGATAAATGATTTTTACACTGGTGAATTGGCCACACAATGGGATGTTAAAAATGAGCAAGATATGGCCAAAACAATTTTGAGGTACTAATCTGACTGATATATATTGGACGAATTATTACTGATATTTAGAGGCTGTTTGAGAAGGAACCATAGTAGAGTTATTTGTAGAGCATATCATGTAGTTTCTACAGTAAAAATTTGAGGTTCTAACTCCTTGTATAAATCAAGATATGGTAAAAATGATTAACTTGACTTTTGACATCAGATTTCACTATAAAGTATATAATATTAAAATGCCACTTGAAGTAAACTAATATATAAAATAAGTTTATAAAATTAAATAATTGATAAGTAACTACTATAAAATATGTTTATATACTATAAGAAACTAGACGATTACCCGCGCATAGCGGCAGAAATTACCTAACGTCAGATAATTAACGATATATCATATTGTGGTTAGACCGATGTTTTGACAAAATTTCATTGGCGAATAATTGTTTTTTGGCATATTGTGTTTGTAGCGTTAGAGAATCCTTTTATATGTAATATTGTTTTTTCTGATGACATAATTACATCAAAGAACAAACATGCTAACACAAATTCAAAAAACTTACTAAAACACGTGTCTTATTTATTTACTATACATTTTATATTTTCATAATCAATCATTATAAGCAGTAATGTAATTAAAGGATTCCCAATTATGCACTACTATCTCAACATCTTGTGTCTATAACGTTTTTCTACACTCGCAAACATAGTGTCAAAATATACTATATTTTAACGATACTTCAATCCTATGAAACAAATACTATAAAAATTATCACTATTATTTGAGTCCCTTTCACAGCACATTAATAAAACAAAGTCAAAGCAGATTATGGATTCACTCTATGCAAAGTACGGTTTGAAATGTATTGATGCTATTTCTTTGATCATGGTGGGTGTAAATAAGAACTGAAAATGACCCATTCTGCTAATCGAAAAGGTTGTGCTTAATCTCTAACATGAACAAATCAAAGTATCAAACCCATTCAGGGTCGCATCAATATTGAAATATAGAACATTATTATCATATTAATGTGATAATATGAAACACGTAAAGACATGACTGAAGTTAAAGCAAGAACAAACAAATTACAGTAGAATATAACACAAACATATTTGTCAAGCATATATATACCATAAAACACAATAATCAGCATATTTCTCAAAGCTACTATATTTAATATTTGAAGAGACTGGAACCCAAACAATTTGGTCCATGTATCAGAATCAGGGATCACATTAATCACCAACTCTTCTACGCTTAGAAAGCTAAGAGCATGCATAAGAAAATTCAAATCATTATATGTGACACTTGATATTAAGCACCTTAATGCTAGAGTATTTGAAGATTTATTATTTAATGTGACACTTGATATTAAGCACATTAATATATAATGCTAGGAGTTTTACGTGACTAAATTAAAGCTTTAACTACCTTGGATTATCGTAGATATTGAAGACATTTCTTTGAGATATGGAATTGACATTTTTGAAGCTAAAATTATTAAGAGTTGGCGATGTGAAGGAATAAAATTTGGCGTTGTCTTCATTTGGGCAGTTCTTCGGATATCCAATCCAATTACTACATCATCAACCCTACAGCAAAAGTGTTAAACGTACATAAAAAGAGAGAGAGTTTGGTAATGCGTCACAACGACTAATGAAAAGGCCGGGTTGGGTTGGCCAAAATTGTTTCCCCAGCTCAACCGCTGAACGAAACAAAAAGTTTAGACCCAAACACGAGCCAATCGAAAGACCCCTGGCATGAACCGAACCCATATCTTGATGAACAATGACAAATTTAGGTTCTATTTTTTAGTAGTAGTCTTAGGTTTAAGGAAACAATGATTTTGTTATTGTAGAGAAACCTTTTATATGGATGCGAGAACTAACAATCCGGATTTGACAGGGTTTGGAGCTAATGAAATTGGTCAAGTAGATTTTATCCAGATTGACACTTCTTATTTATTTTGCTTAAGGTTATATAAAATGAGGTAGTGATATGATAACAAAATAACATAAATAAGCCAATTATGGCTTTCTTTATTGTTAATATTCATCTTCAGTGTTCGTTGTTACACCATTGATTACTAAAATAAACTCCATGGTAGTAGCGCATGTTCTTCACGTGCTTGCTTTACATCTCCAAATGATGAGAAAACAAGCTAAAAAAGAAAAAGAAAATAAAAAATAAATAAACAAGAATAATGTCATTCTAAACATACACATTCTCTTCTATATAACTTAAACCATTTGGTTGTGCGTCCCAAATCATCGTCATCATCGTCACTTGCAGAGTACAATTTTAAATAGGAAAGCTGATGTAAAAACCTAAAATATTTAAGAAAAATAATTACCTTAACCATTTGGATCGGAGCTTCACACCAACGTGGTTGTTTATATAGGCAAGGATTTTAACTTCTAAAACCATTAAATTTCAGCCATTGTGTTGTACAACCATGAACTGATTGAAAATTTCCTTACCTGTGTATAGAAAAACTCAATAAAAGGACAAAGAATAAATAAGAAACAAAACAATTACACATGATCATCATTAACAAACCTCAAATCATCGGCATCGACGATGACGATGATGATCAGCAACATAGACAATGACGAACGACAGCACAGATCGGTGCTTGATCAGTAGGCGGATCACCAGGAGAGGATGACAATCGGAAAAGTTGTCATCATCATCACCAATATGAAAAAAAGGTTGATGAACATCTCCAATACTTCAATTAGTGAGGTATAAAACTTTTATAGATTAATTTTTCCTGCAAAATTAGATGTTTTATGATACGCGTATATCAAAAGTGCCAATACATTCTTTCAATTAATAAAATTCATGCCAGCGTATTATGTGAATATATTGTCAAAGTTTGATATCTTTACCATATATAAGCATACGTTTCATTCTCCATGTTGTATGTTTCATCTATATTTCTCTATTTTTCAACATTTAACTTTTGAGAGTTTCCATAATTAAGAGTATAGTATATCATTTGTGTTTTAATGTATACGATGTGTATAATGTGTGTTTATATAGGTGCAATTAATTTTTCAACAATTCCTAAAATAGCTAGTTTTTCAACATTACCATAAATTGTTTATTTTTTAACTTTCAACGTTTCAACTTTTAACATTTGACATACACCCTTTATAGGGTACTAGACGAGTACCCGCGCATAACGACAGATATTCTTAACAACGAATGATTAATGATACAATATATTGTAGTTAGTGTTTTCTTTCTCTGATAACGTAATGTAAGCGGTATTATTCGATTCCGATTATAATGATAAGATATTGAAACATTGTATCTAATAGCCAAATATTATGCGTAATGGTAAAATGTAAAATTTTGAACAAAAGTAATCAAAGTTCATAAAACCATACTCAAATAATATCATTATTATTTCCATGTAAAAATTAAGTTCAAGACCAAATAAGTCTTTTAGATGATTGAGTCAAATATTAACAACTCAACCGTTATTCGAACCAATTGCATGTGCATAACATCTATGTGAATATTTAGGTGAGTATTCGCACACAGCCATGAAAGTTTCTAACGATAGATAAGCATAGACATCATGCGACTTTAGAACAAATGATGCACTAATTAAACATTACTCATTACATACGTACATAAACATAGAAATAATATATAGTATCGATTGTTAATATCACATGTGTTTGTAACTTAGGACGTGTATGATATTGAAATTCAATTAGAGCTAAAAAAACCTAAATCACAAAACTTGTTGCGGCGTGTTGTGTAATCACGTTCAAAGCCATAATTAGTTTATAAGCATAAATTCACCCTCTTTTCACATGTGAAATCACATCGTGTAAAAAACACACTGTTATTAGTTTGAATTATAATTTCTAAACTGCATGATAAAATGTTGATCTACAGTTGAATTATGTATTGTAGTAGATTACTGTATATTTTTAAGCTGAATTTGTTGTATATATAATGTTGAGAAATCCAAGGAGATATATTCAAAATTTTCTTTTACAAACGTATGGATAAAAAAAAGAGTTTTACAAATTTAAATTACCTTTATTGATGGTCAGTCATAGTAAATGAATGCATTAGAAAACAATAAGAACTCCAACAATGTCAAGCTTGCCGAAATTAAAATACAATCATATTTTCAACCATTTTAAACAATATTTTTTTTCTTAACTTGTGTAAGTCCACTCTTTGAGCCAATTTTGTTTTGAACACACATTTCCATAAATAAGTTTCATATTATAAAAACATTACATTAAATCCCGACAATACTTTCAAGTCTTCTGATATGGTTGTCGAGGCATGCCTAATATTCAGTCGATACTTTCCAATAGTAATTTCTGAAAAAGTCTATCAGTTCATGTATAGCAACGGAAATTATTCATAGATAAATGCGCGTAGAGACTTTATAGTGGCATATAATTATACTTGTGTTATTTAGATTAAGTGTTTCGTATGACATTTATTTATACAACGTAAAAAATCAAAACATAACTGAAAATTGTTTTAACATATATAATGAAGTATGATAGAAATGAAAATAAATGTTGCAACTTAAAAAAATTGAAGTCTAACTAATGGTTCATGCACAAATATGTTACTTGAATTCTACATTGTAAATTCAAAAATTGTTGTACAATTATAACACTATATTTGGTGATTATAACTGAAATGTGTATAATGTAAGTTCGATTTCTCAGTTCTTAACTAATAGAAAGTCCAATCAATATCAAATTCATAATTGTTTTTGGTTGTTCAAACTTGCTTGGTAATCTATTGCTAATTCAAACAACACTAAGTAAAAATGAAAAATATAAACCTACTTATACGTAAAACAAGTTGCAAATTCCAAAATTTATTCAAGTAAAATATAAAAATGCAAAATTTAAAACTATAAGGACTGAAAATGTAATTTCTATGAAATGAAAATGCTTGAAATGTAAATTCTAAAAGTTATAAGGACTAAAAAGGCAAAACAGTTAACTAAAAGGACTAAACTTGTAAAAACTTTAACTAATTAACCAACTTTTAACAAACTAACAAACTTTTAAACTGAATTTTAACAAACTTCCAAATGCAAGGACTGAATTATGCAAATACCACAAATTTAGGAAGATTAGCTAGGTTTAGAAACAGTTTAAACTTCTAGGGACTAAAGTGCAATTAACCAAACTTTTCAAGTAAAAACGGGCACAAAGAAAGATTAAGCTCGTTTGAGCTTATTTCTCAACCAATTAAGCTGAAACAACTTGCAAACAACTTCAAATCCAATTTAAGAAACGTGTATTCAAGGATTTTAGCTAAAAGTGCAAAATAAGCAATTGAGTGCTTATCAATAAGCTCAAAATAAGCTACAGCCTAATCCAAACATCCACAACTTGATTTTATTATCAAAACTGATTAAGCACTTGATTTAAAGAAGGGGAAATCAAATTAGAACAAATTTCATCCAGTAATAAGCTAGATATCTGAAATAAGCTAAATTGAGCTTATGTTGACCAAACGTTGACCACTTTTATGAAAAAGCTCAAAATTTCAAAACTTCATATTCAATACTTTCTAAATGGAAATGTGAAAGAAAATTACAAGTTTTATGAAGTAGATTATGAGAACTAGCAAAACAGTAAGCTTCTTATATCAGAGAATGGAAAATGCTCAGGCCTTAACTAATAAGCTGTTTTCTAGCTTAATCCTGAATACTGTAGAATTTCCTCTTAAAGTCTAAAAGTTTATGTTATAAGCTATAACTAGAAACTGGTTTGAGCAAATTTCATCAAGTAATGAAGGAGAAACAATCAATTGAATTTGGCAAGTTTTGAAATAAAAGCTGAATACAAGTATGACCCAAACTTTTTGATTACCAATTGCCTGTTTGACTATTTTATTGACTTGTAAATGACTCAAGACTACTTGTTAACTCCTAATGAGTAGAAATGAACTTCTAAACAACAATTTCTAACACTTAAAATCTGATTTATAACTACTCCCAAACACTCCTTAAAAGGTTTTGATCAAACTTTTACAAAGACTTATTGAGTAATGATTTGAACTGATACAAAAGCTTTAGCAAACTAGTTTAGGTGATCAAAATGAAAGCTAATGAGACTGAAATCAAGCAAGTATATCAACTAGAACTCAATTAAGGTGTTTAGCTAAAAAGTTACTGAAATTTAGCTAAAAACTACAAAACTGAACTCAAGTGAACAAGTATGAAGTAACTAAACTATAACACTCAAACACAATCAAGCAGCAACTAATCAAGTATAATCAGGCAGCCATCAGAATTATCTAAGAAATTTAGCATGCAAGAACTGATTTAGAGGAACAAAAATCAAGAGCTTTGAAACCTAATGTAGAGGTCCTTTGGGAAGAAGAGGAGCGCTGAGCTCTCTTGCCCTAGTGATACCACCACCTATCACTAGCTATCAACTCAAATCAACAATCAAAACAGCTACCAATCATCATACTTCCATGAAATCTTCAAGAACAATGGAAAGAACTTGAATTCTGATCAAACAGCAACAATTCTTCACCAATGTCAATTATGATCAATGTATGATCATAACAAACATCAATAAGCAACAATGGAATCACACAACAGCAGGTAAGTAGCAGGAATTGAAGAACAGAATTTGGCGGGAAAACTTGAATTTGAAATTTTATTGAAGAATTCAGTTACAAATGGTAGTTACAAGCTTCTAACTAACTAACTGACTCAAGAGTTTGTCAGACTCTTGAGTAGTTAGGTGAAAAGGAGGGAAAAAGGGAAAAGGAATTTTAAGAACTAGGTGTTTACAAATTTTAGCTACCATGAGAAATGAGGTACAAGCTAAGTATTTATAGGCAAGAAAGGGAGATTCTGTTGGAGTTGTGACGTGTTTGGGCCAATCATAGCTTGACACGTGGAGGAATTCTGCAAATCCTCTTTGAAGGTGATGAACACATTTTGGGGGTTTTTGATTCAATGGATTATTTGTTAACTGGATAACACCATTGGATTCGTCTTCCAAAATTGAGCAATTTTGGTGTTTTGATCTTTACTTGAAATGCCTTCTATCAAAATCCCGTTCCTGGAAATGTTTTTGTTAAAGAAGATGGACACGTGTCATCTTCTTATTGGTTGAGAGCATGTGTTGCGGATTGCACTGTTGTGATCTTGTAATAAATGAAAACGGCAGTAGTGGGTATTAATGACTTGATCCGTGTGATGTCTTTCCTTGTTTCTGATTGGTCTATAGCTTTTCACTTGGATTAAACATTACAAAACTTTCCAAACTTGGCAGATTAGGTCCTTGTACTTGGCAGATTCCACTTTCAAGCTAATATCTTCATTCCTTTGACATTTTAGGTCCTTTAACTTCCAAAACTTGTACAAAATGGCTCTTTGACTTGAGTTGACTTTGTAGTTGACCAAATTTGACTTGAATCTTGACTTTTCATAATTTGCACTTTAAGTCCTTCAACTTTCACAAATTGACAAGATAGGTCCTTGAACTTCAAAGTCTTGTCACTTTTGATCCTCTTTTGTCTTTTTCATCCATTTGAGCTTGGTTTTTCCTTGTTTGCTTGAAATTGTATCCTTTTACCTACATAAGATCACACAAACACAAACATACCACATAACACTGCTTTTTACAAGATAAATGGGTATTTTGCTTCATGTTTTAGGGTTATTTGTTGATAAAAGGATATGAGTTTAAGCTCATATCAAATTCCCCTACACTTGAGCATTGCCATGTCCTCATGCAATATTATATTTCAAGGTTTAAAAAAATTTACATTTCCCTCATAATTAATCCACCTTGGCCATATGAGATGCATCTACACTACTCTAAACTAGATGATGCATGACTTTGACTTTTAATAATGCAATGAATCAAAATACAATTCTATCTATATCTTTTTGATTTTTCTTGAAATGGTTTTGATGGAAATAACTCATAAAGAACTCAATGACTTTGATTAGGGCTTGGGTACCATGGACACTTATCACCCTCAAGTTTCACTTTCCCCATACCAAGCTAGTAAATGGGATCATTGCATTCACAAGTAAAAAAGTGCATCAACTTATTCATGACAATTAAATGTGGAACCGATTATTAATTGAGCAAATTGCTTGTGGGCAAATTTGTCATTATTCAAGCGTGAAATATAAGAAGTGTAAAATCTGAAAATAAGGAAGCACGGTTTTAATCCTAAGTAATCTTCTCATCCATTACTTGAAAAACCGCTCACAATTAACACAAGTCCGTATTAAGAGTAATAAGTCATTCGCCTTATGTGTAAAATCCTCATGTCATGCTTTCATAAGTAACTACACACTCGCTAAGGAAAGAAAAATAAAACTCACGCAATAATTTACATCCGCATCTTTTTGAGATTTTGGATCTTCAACCCCGCAACCCGTCAAGGTAATATTGGATTGGAGCAATCTATTGAATCCCCGCAACCCGTCAAGGTAATATTGGAACTCAATAGTCACTATAATTAACACCACACTGCCCCTCTTGGGAGTCTTGCATTATTTTTTTTTTTTCTTTTTCTTTTTTTTTCTAGCCACTCATTTTTTTTCATAAGCCGCTCTTATTTTTCTTTATTCCTCACCAAGAAATTTGCAAAGAAGAAAAGGAAAAACACCCGCTAAATATGGAGCATGACACAATTCTAGTACACATAAAACGTGCTAACTTAGAATCTTAAAACGTACTCATATCAACCATAAATGATTGGCCAAAAATGCATAAGAGATTACAAACCAATTAAAACCGTACTTGATTATTTATTAACAATTATATACATGCGAAGAAAGTAGAGGTAAAGAAGAGAAGGGTTTAGCCACAAGTAATTGCCATGAAGTCTATCTAGCCCTTTTACACTTGCTTCAACTCTATCATTTCCCATTCTTCACAAATTTAAAATTTCAAAGAATGAAATTGGTGGAAGCTTAGCCTAATAGACCAATGAAGGACTACATGGTTAAGGATACTAGCTAGAGAATGCTAAAATAAGCAAACTCGGGTTGAGTCAAAATATCCATGGCGGGCCTAATATGTCAAAGAAGTCTAAACTTGTTAAAACCATGTTTTATTATATTTTTTTTCCTTTTTATATATTTTTGATGAAGAAGAAATATATACAATGCAAATGTGTTATGCAAAATTAATTGATGCAAAAATTATGAATGCATATTTTTGTTGGCCAAAGTAGATCAAAATTTGAAAAATGTTGAAAATTCAATTCTCCATGTTATCATGCAAGACAATGACAAGTTCTAGGTAAGGTCACTTTGATAGAAGACCCCCCTACACTTAAGCTAAACATTGTCCTCAATGTTTAAGAGCATGGAAGTATAAAAACTTCCCCTACACTTATGACAATGAATAGACTTTGCTTAACCCAAGTTAAGGAAAGGACTACTATTAGTGAAATCAAGTTTAAGCACAAGGTGTCAATGAAAAATCACTAAAGTAACGAAGTGAACCGGATACAAGGGCCTCCTCCATAAGCTCCAAAGCATGAGATGAGTGAGCAACCCTACAAACAAGCATGAAGACAAAAGAAGATCTCCCTACACTTATCTCCAAATCTATGCCTTTATTTCTAACCTACAACACTCTAACCTAGTTATACGATGCTTGAGTTAATGAGTCTCTAGCTCGACTCGTCCCTCAATGAATTAATTCATGGGGAAAATGGGGACCTCTTGGACCATTTCAACGGAAATGTCCTCCCCAAAGTAGTGCTTAACACGGTGACCATTCACTTTGAAATTTGGACCATCGGTTTGGGACAACTCAAGAGTTCCATATGGAAACACTTGAGCAATAGTGAATGGACCGGACCATCTCGACTTAAGCTTGCCCGCAAAAAGCTTCAATCTTGAGTTAAAGAGGAGAACCGGCTCTCCAACTTTGAACTCACGATTCTTAATCTTAGCATCATGCAATTTCTTAGTCTTTTCATTATATAGCAAAGAATTCTCATAGGCATTGGCTCTCAACTCATCCATCTCATTGATTTGATCTTTCCTATGTGAACCGGCTTGGTTTAAATCAAAGTTAGCCCACTTGAGAGCCCAAGATGCCTTATGTTCTAACTCAAATGGGAGGTGGCACGCTTTTCCATAGACAAGCCTATAAGGAGTACAACCAATTGGTGTCTTAAAAGCCGTCCTAAACGCCCACAAAGCATCATCAAGCTTATCCGACCAAGAAGCTCTATGCTCTCCCACCGTTCTCTCTAAAATTCTCTTTAAACCACGATTTGTGACCTCGGTTTGACCATTTGTTTGAGGGTGATACGCGGTAGAAAGTCTATGATTCACTCCATATTTCTTCATAACTCTCGTGAATTGATCATTACAAAAGTGCGTACCACGATCACTTATGATGGCCCGAGGTACACCAAATCTAGCAAACAATTGTTTCAAGAACTTTACAACCACTCTAGCATCATTAGTAGGTAAGGCTTTAGCCTCCACCCACTTGGACACATAATCCACCGCCACAAGTATATACTTGTTTCCCTTAGAGGATGGAAAAGGTCCCATGAAATCTATTCCCCATACATCAAATATCTCACACTCTTGGATAAAATTTTGTGGCATCTCATCACGTTGTGTAATTTTTCCTTGTCTTTGACAAACATCACAAAATTTCACCATCTCTTGAGAATCCTTGTAAATGGAAGGCCAATAGTAACCCGAATCAAAGACTTTCTTGGCGGTGTAGTTAGGCCCAAAATGTCCACCCGTAGGTCCTTTATGACATGCCTCTAAGATTTTAAATGCCTCGGGCCCATCTACACACCGTCTAATGATTTGGTTCGCACATTGCCTAAAAAGATATGGATCATCCCAAAAGTAATACTTAACCTCCTTAAGAAACTTTTTCTTTTGTTGGTAAGTAAGACCCTCAATAAGCACATTGCCCACAAGATAGTTTGCAATATCCGCAAACCAAGGTGTGGCATCCTCTTGGGAAGAGATAGACATGAGCTCCTCTAATGGAAAGGATTCATTGATTTCTTGATGTGGGAAATCTCCTTGAAAAGGATGCTCAAGTCTACTCAAATGATCCGCCGCTAAATTCTCGGCCCCTTTTTTATCACGAATCTCTATCTTAAACTCTTGAAGCAACAAAACCCATCTCAAAAGCCTAGGCTTAGAATCTTGTTTTGTCATAAGATACTTGAGAGCGGAATGATCCGTATACACTATGGTCTTGGAAAGCACAAGGTATGGTCTAAACTTCTCAAAAGCATATACTATAGCAAGCAACTCTTTTTCCGTGGTAGTGTAATGAAGTTGTGCACCGGTCATGGTTTTACTCGCAAAGTGTATAGGTTGGAAATGCTTATTAACTCTTTGTCCTAAGACGGCCCCCACCGCATAATCACTAGCGTCACACATAAGCTCAAAAGGTAATTCCCAATTTGGAGAAACCAAAACGGGAGCCTTTGTCAATTTTTCCTTAAGTGTCTCAAAAGATTCTAAACAAGCTTGGTCAAAAATGAAGGGAGCCTCTTTCTCCAAGAGATGAGTCATCGGTCTAGCTATCTTAGAGAAATCTTGTATAAAGCGCCTATAAAAACCCGCATGACCTAAGAAACTCCTCACACCTTTAACCGAGGTGGGTGGGGGAAGCTTAGCAATCACATCAATTTTGGCTCGATCAACTTCTAATCCCTTATTGGATATCTTGTGTCCTAAAACAATCCCCTCTTTCACCATAAAGTGACATTTCTCCCAATTAAGCACCAAACGTGTTTCCTCACAACGCTTAAGCATTCTCTCAAGATTGGTGAGACAAGAGCTAAAGGAGTTCCCAAATACGGAAAAGTCATCCATAAAAACTTCCATGGTTTGCTCTATCATGTCATGGAAAATCGCCATCATGCACCTTTGAAACGTCCCCGGTGCATTACATAGGCCAAAAGGCATCCTCTTGTAAGCAAATGTACCGTATGGACAAGTGAATGTGGTCTTTTCTTGATCCTTAGGGTCAATGGGTATTTGAAAATAACCCGAAAAGCCATCAAGAAAACAATAGTACTCATTTCCCGCTAAGCGTTCAAGCAATTTGATCCATAAAGGGAAGCGGAAAATGGTCTTTCCTAGTTGCCTCATTGAGTTTTCTATAATCAATGCAAACTCTCCAACCGGTTACAAGTCTCGTGGGAATAAGCTCATTGTTCTCATTAGGCACCACGGTGATTCCACCCTTCTTTGGAACACAATGAACCGGGCTAACCCATGGAGAGTCGGAAATGGGGTAAATCATACCCGCATCTAAGAGTTTAATCACTTCCTTCTTAATAACCTCATGAATTTTTGGGTTAACTCTCCTTTGGTTTTGAATGGCGGGTTTATAATCATCCTCCATAAGGATTTTGTGAGTACAAAAATGTGGATCAATTCCCCTTATGTCGGATATTTTCCATGCTAAAGCTTTCTTATGTTTCTTAAGGACTTCAATAAGTTGCTCCTTCTCATCCTCTTTCAATTCCTTAGCAATAATCACCGGTAATTGGTCTTTTCCTTCTAAGAAAGCATATTCTAAGTGGGATGGAAGTTCCTTAAGTTCAATGGGAGGTGGACTCTCTATGGAAGGTTTTACTATGGAAGGTTCCTCAATGGTAATCTCTTGTGGAATAGGGGAAGGAATAGGGTCCTCATTGAGCAACTTTTGGATTGTAAGAATATCTTCTTCCCAATTAATGGGAGAATCATCATCACCAAGAAAGTTGGACTCAAATTCCTCCAAGAGGAAATCACTCTCTCCAAAAGGTGTTAAAGAGGGAGCAATTGAGGCCACGGTTTCAACATGTGGAATCTCATCACTAGCATTCTTACAAGCATCATGAAAGTGTTCATTACACACTTCATCTAACACATCCACAATGTTAATCGTTTCACAAGGTCTAGACTCCTTAACCTCTTTTCTATCACAAACTTTCCCTAACTTAAACACCACTTTCTCATCCTCTACTCTCATAATTAATTCTCCTTCCGCCACATCTATCAAGGTACGACCCGTTCTCAAAAACGGTCTACCAAAAATCAAAGGCACTCTAGGATCCATGTCATAATCGACCACTACAAAGTCGGCCGGAAAGGTAAACTTGTCCACACCTACAAACACATCTTCCGCTATACCTACGGGGTGAGCTATGGTTCGGTTGGCTAGTTCAAGAGTCATCCTAGTGGGGGTGAGCTCGGGAAGAGAGAGTTGTTTCCAAACCGATAAAGGCATGAGATTTATGCTTGCCCCTAAATCCGCCAAAGCCATGCAATTTTCAACACCGGGAAAATTGCAAGGTATCAAGAAGCGCCCCGGATCTCCAAGTTTTGTTGGTAAGGTTTTGAGTAACACCGCGGAACAATTTTCATTAAGTGATGTGTTGGGCAAATCAACCAATTTTTCTTTGTTTGAGAGCAAATCCTTGAACATCTTAGCAAACTTTGGCATATAAGCAAGAGCTTCCGCAAAGGATATGTTGATATTGAGTTGCTTGAACATCCTTAAGAAATTGGAGACTTGAATGTCATCTTTGTTCTTTAACTTGTCCTTTTTCAACCTTGAAGGGTATGGAAGAGTAGGTTTGGGTGTAGGTGGAATAGGTGTCGTAGTGGAAGATTTGTCTTTGTTAGCCTCTTCATTGGGAAGTGTGGAAGGTGAAGGAGAAGTATGAGGTGGTTGAGAAGGTGTGTTTGAGTGAATAGGAGCACTTTGAGGAGGTGGAGTAGACGTAGAAGGCTTATCACAAGTAGGAGCACAAGTGGGTTGAACAATAGTAGGTTTAGGAGGTGAAGGATCCTTTGTTGTTGTACCACTTCTTGTTGTAATAGCATTGACATTGGCCCTAGGATTTGTTTGTGTGTTGGAAGGTAAAGCTCCTTGTGGTCTTTGATTTAATGCCATGAAAAGCTTATTGAATTGGTCATTCATTTTCTTGTCCATAGCTTGTAATTTCTTTTCAGTCTCTTGATTCATCTTTTGCAAAAGATCCATTGTGTTTAACTCTTGTGGCACATAACCTTGAAAACCTTGAGGTTGGAAAGGTAAAGGTTGAGAGTTAAATCCTTGATTTGGTGGATAAAAGGTACTTGCTTGAGGTTAAAATTGATTTGGTGCCTTGTAGTTATTTCCTTGGTATGGTTGTCTTTGCCCTTGATTCCTTGCTAAAATTTGAGGAGGATTTTGTGGAATTTGGGTGGGTGGTTGGGGTGGAAAGCCGGGTGGAGTAAGGTAATTTTGGGATTTGTAAGAAAGGTTATTTGGATTGATGTTAGGCTTGAAGTGTTCACGGTGTTCCTCTTGGTAAGCATAACATTCCCCTTGATAACCTTGCACCTTGTCACATTGTTCATAAGAGTGAGGACCTCCACAAGTAACACAAGAAATGGTGATGGCATTCACATTGTTTGAGGAATTGTTCAATGTCATGCTCTTAAAAGTTTGAAGCATGTCTTGATGTGCTTGCAAATGCCTCTCACTTTCTCTATCCATCCTTTGAAAAATAGCTTCTTGAAACTTGAGGAGTTGGTTGTCAAAAGGGATTTGAGAAGTGTTTTGGATAACATGAACTCTTTCTTCAAATGGATCGTTTGTTTGAACCATTGCCTTAGTCTCAATAATGGTCAAAGCCTCATAGTATGTCTTGAAATGAATACTCCCTCCCGCGGAAGCATTTAGTGAATCTTGGTGGTGAGGTTTAAGGCCATTATAGAAGGTATTGATTTGGGTTAGATCATCCATTCCATGATTAGGGCATCGCCTCAACAACTCACTATACTCTTCCCAAGCATCACCAAAGGATTGACTAGGTTTTTGTGTAAAGCCCATAATCAAATTTCTCAAAGCCATAGTCTTTTGTGGAGGAAAGAATTTGTTCAAAAACTTAGTGGTAAAATCATCCCATGTGGTGATACTATCGGGTTGTTGGGTGTCTAACCAATGCTTAGCACTCCCATCTAATGAAAATGACACTAACATCAATCTAATGACCTCATGTGGAACCCCATTATGCTTAATGGTGTTGCAAAGTGAAAGGAATCTCTTAAGGTGAGCATGGGGGTCCTCATTTTGTTTTCCAAAGAAAGGTGATGCAGCAACCATATTAATCATAGATGTATGTAGCTCAAATGTGTTAGCGGGAAAGTCGGGAATCTTAATGGCACTAACATATCCATGAACGTTGGATTGCATACGTTCATACAAAGTACGGTTATCAACAGCCATGGCTCCTTGTGGTGGTGACAAAGCACGATTCTCGTGATCGGCTTGGTGAACGGTGGTGGTCTTACTCTTTCTCTTTTTCTTCCTTTTCGGAGGAAGAGGTTGTACACCAATCGGTATGTGTGCACGCCCGCGAGTGAGCATGCAACTCAATACGAGGAATGAGAGAGAAGCTCTCGTGTGACTTTGAAAAGAATAAGATTATCCTCTTCGAGTTTCGATATTAAATATCCACAAGAAAATAACAATATATGTAATACTACTTTGGGTGCAAGACCCTCAACGAAGCTTTCCTTCTTAGAATACTCCCAAGTGAACGGGGGGTTAGGTGGCGCGAAGCACTTAAGTACCTATTGACCCTTAGATGGCATTTTATAGCACATCGCCTTTCTATTCACTTAAATGTTCGTATTCTTCGAATTATTGCTTATTGAGAGTATTTATCTATTCTTGCTTTATTTTGTTTGATCGATACGCGTGTCAAGGACCGGAGCGCCCCTCAACACGGTGTATTGCCTCAGCAATACTTATGGAAGATATGTAGATTGATTGTTCTTATACGTATACGTATTTACTTATAATAATAATATGGAAAATATTTTTGTATTTATGAGTTTTTAAAGGAAAATACTATATGTACATAAAAACCGAGAGAATCCAATAATATATATTTTTGGGTGCAATCTCTTAGGAAAAAGATTGCTTTTTGGATTTTTTAATTTTTTTTGGTCAATTCTTTAGGAAAAGAATTGTTTTGTTAATTTTTTAGTTTTTATATATTTTTATATTTTTGATTTTTATTTGTTTTTGATTTATGATACGTAAAAATAACGTTCACCAAATGAACGGATCCCAAAAGCCAATGAAAACCGTCAATCGATAGTCTCTCGTGTAGTCAAAGAACCGGCAGCGGCGCCATTTGAAATGTGTATAATGTAAGTTCGTTTTCTCAGTTCTTAACTAATAGAAAGTCCAATCAATATCAAATTCATAATTGTTTTTGGTTGTTCAAACTTGCTTGGTAATCTATTGCTAATTCAAACAACACTAAGTAAAAATGAAAAATATAAACCTACTTATACGTAAAACAAGTTGCAAATTCCAAAATTTATTCAAGTAAAATATAAAAATGCAAAATTTAAAACTATAAGGACTGAAAATGTAATTTCTATGAAATGAAAATGCTTGAAATGTAAATTCTAAAAGTTATAAGGACTAAAAATGCAAAACAGTTAACTAAAAGGACTAAACTTGTAATTAACCAAACTTTTCAAGTAAAAACGGGCACAAAGAAAGATTAAGCTCGTTTGAGCTTATTTCTCAACCAATTAAGCTGAAACAACTTGCAAACAACTTCAAATCCAATTTAAGAAACGTGTATTCAAGGATTTTAGCTAAAAGTGCAAAATAAGCAATTGAGTGCTTATCAATAAGCTCAAAATAAGCTACAGCCTAATCCAAACATCCACAACTTGATTTTATTATCAAAACTGATTAAGCACTTGATTTAAAGAAGGGGAAATCAAATTAGAACAAATTTCATCCAGTAATAAGCTAGATATCTGAAATAAGCTAAATTGAGCTTATGTTGACCAAACGTTGACCACTTTTATGAAAAAGCTCAAAATTTCAAAACTTCATATTCAATACTTTCTAAATGGAAATGTGAAAGAAAATTACAAGTTTTATGAAGTAGATTATGAGAACTAGCAAAACAGTAAGCTTCTTATATCAGAGAATGGAAAATGCTCAGGCCTTAACTAATAAGCTGTTTTCTAGCTTAATCCTGAATACTGTAGAATTTCCTCTTAAAGTCTAAAAGTTTATGTTATAAGCTATAACTAGAAACTGGTTTGAGCAAATTTCATCAAGTAATGAAGGAGAAACAATCAATTGAATTTGGCAAGTTTTGAAATAAAAGCTGAATACAAGTATGACCCAAACTTTTTGATTACCAATTGCCTGTTTGACTATTTTATTGACTTGTAAATGACTCAAGACTACTTGTTAACTCCTAATGAGTAGAAATGAACTTCTAAACAACAATTTCTAACACTTAAAATCTGATTTATAACTACTCCCAAACACTCCTTAAAAGGTTTTGATCAAACTTTTACAAAGACTTATTGAGTAATGATTTGAACTGATACAAAAGCTTTAGCAAACTAGTTTAGGTGATCAAAATGAAAGCTAATGAGACTGAAATCAAGCAAGTATATCAACTAGAACTCAATTAAGGTGTTTAGCTAAAAAGTTACTGAAATTTAGCTAAAAACTACAAAACTGAACTCAAGTGAACAAGTATGAAGTAACTAAACTATAACACTCAAACACAATCAAGCAGCAACTAATCAAGTATAATCAGGCAGCCATCAGAATTATCTAAGAAATTTAGCATGCAAGAACTGATTTAGAGGAACAAAAATCAAGAGCTTTGAAACCTAATGTAGAGGTCCTTTGGGAAGAAGAGGAGCGCTGAGCTCTCTTGCCCTAGTGATACCACCACCTATCACTAGCTATCAACTCAAATCAACAATCAAAACAGCTACCAATCATCATACTTCCATGAAATCTTCAAGAACAATGGAAAGAACTTGAATTCTGATCAAACAGCAACAATTCTTCACCAATGTCAATTATGATCAATGTATGATCATAACAAACATCAATAAGCAACAATGGAATCACACAACAGCAGGTAAGTAGCAGGAATTGAAGAACAGAATTTGGCGGGAAAACTTGAATTTGAAATTTTATTGAAGAATTCAGTTACAAATGGTAGTTACAAGCTTCTAACTAACTAACTGACTCAAGAGTTTGTCAGACTCTTGAGTAGTTAGGTGAAAAGGAGGGAAAAAGGGAAAAGGAATTTTAAGAACTAGGTGTTTACAAATTTTAGCTACCATGAGAAATGAGGTACAAGCTAAGTATTTATAGGCAAGAAAGGGAGATTCTGTTGGAGTTGTGACGTGTTTGGGCCAATCATAGCTTGACACGTGGAGGAATTCTGCAAATCCTCTTTGAAGGTGATGAACACATTTTGGGGGTTTTTGATTCAATGGATTATTTGTTAATTGGATAACACCATTGGATTCGTCTTCCAAAATTGAGCAATTTTGGTGTTTTGATCTTTACTTGAAATGCCTTCTATCAAAATCCCGTTCCTGGAAATGTTTTTGTTAAAGAAGATGGACACGTGTCATCTTCTTATTGGTTGAGAGCATGTGTTGCGGATTGCACTGTTGTGATCTTGTAATAAATGAAAACGGCAGTAGTGGGTATTAATGACTTGATCCGTGTGATGTCTTTCCTTGTTTCTGATTGGTCTATAGCTTTTCACTTGGATTAAACATTACAAAACTTTCCAAACTTGGCAGATTAGGTCCTTGTACTTGGCAGATTCCACTTTCAAGCTAATATCTTCATTCCTTTGACATTTTAGGTCCTTTAACTTCCAAAACTTGTACAAAATGGCTCTTTGACTTGAGTTGACTTTGTAGTTGACCAAATTTGACTTGAATCTTGACTTTTCATAATTTGCACTTTAAGTCCTTCAACTTTCACAAATTGACAAGATAGGTCCTTGAACTTCAAAGTCTTGTCACTTTTGATCCTCTTTTGTCTTTTTCATCCATTTGAGCTTGGTTTTTCCTTGTTTGCTTGAAATTGTATCCTTTTACCTACATAAGATCACACAAACACAAACATACCACATAACACTGCTTTTTACAAGATAAATGGGTATTTTGCTTCATGTTTTAGGGTTATTTGTTGATAAAAGGATATGAGTTTAAGCTCATATCAATAACCATACATTTTGATTAGCACAAAGGGACATTTATTTTGTACATTATATGTGCTCTTATTTATCATACCACATACTTAGCACCAATTAGATCCATTGAACATCAGAAAATACGATAAAAAATTAAGTCATTTAAACATTAAATGATGTGTTGTTATTTTTATTTGACAATCAACATCAAGCATTATACATCTCTAAGTAGCTAGTCTCCCGTCCAAGTATGACAATAATAAAAAAACATGCAAAGAAAATTGATATTGAAAAATTATAATTTTTCGTCATCGATATCCATAAGCTTTCTGGTTTATAAACACAACAACACTTCGTCAATCAATTTCTTCTGATTTCCCTCGAGATAATAGTAACATCAGGCTATCAATTAGAAACCAACCCCATGTCTCATTAACACTTGCAAACCACCTTCTCTCTAACAAATCCCCATACACCAATGTTGTTTTCTCTCCACTTTCAATACTTGTCGCCCTCGCCTAAAAAAAGTAAACCAAACAAAACCCACATAAACCAGATCCGGCTAAATCAAACATATTTCGAAAGATCCGAAAACAAAAAGCCTAAAACATACAACTAACAAACAACCTAAAATCATAATCGGATTTTTATATTCAAACCAAAATACAAAGAAACCTTTGACGCCTACTTACTGGACTCTGTTTCTAAGGAATCTATTTACCACCACCATCATCAGATACCCATAAACAACATTCACCAACGCCAAAGGATGAATGACCACATCGAGGGGAACAGAGGCATGGAGGCAATGGAGGCATACAAGGTTTTTGCATGTGTGGGTTTATTTTTTATGTTTGATGTGAAAGAGAGTATTTTCAGTGTGTGTTTTGTTGAACTCGAATCATATATATAATCACGATTTGAACTTAACAGAATATTCTAATTATTTTGTTTCCTTTGTTACACTTTCAACTATACATAAATAACATTTTTCAATCAATTTACAGTTGTATTTGAACGAAGATGCGTGTGACAATTAGAGGGTGTTTCAAGTTTCAACATTACACTATTTCCATATATATTCACTTGTTGAATTTTTTTCAAACTCTTCAAGAATCATCATATACCCTTTATAGGGTATATAGATAAGTATCACATTTTATAAAAATAAAACTCAAATAGTTTTCTAACTACAAAATATACATATGATTTTTACGTCTTTTCGGCTAAAACCGAAAGGATAGCGTTTTCGCCAAATAAAACTTAGATGGTCGGACCCGTCTAATGTAACATTTTTATAAAACATATACTAATATATAAACACATCTAACAAGTAAAAAATCGACAAAACAGAGCTTTGTAACATATGGACCCATAATGGACCAAAATAGCCTTGTTGGACCACTAGGCCCAACTAGTTTGGCTTAACATTATTGGACTTACTAATGGGCTTAACCCACTTGGGTCCAACATATAAGTAGAGGCCTGGTTCTAAATTGATATATGGACTAATAAAACTTATTGGACTCTTAATGGGCTTATTGGGCCTTAACATATACATGGGATAAAACTAGTATAATAAGACTAAGTTAACTAGATACTTAACAACTAATAATGTTGTATAAGGTGATAAAACCCCACTTGATCATCATGTTTATGACATCATTACATATACATAACAACTTTTATAAATATTATTCAACTTAGTCTAAGATCGAGAATTATTTGTTTAGGTTTCCCGTGATCGAGGCACACATCGTATATCCTAATTGCCGATAACATGCTTTTCCCAACCAACGTAAGTTCATAGCCTCACACTCTTTTAAATGTTTTATGAAATGTTTTATAAACCCGCGAGGGAGATAACATGCTTGTCTTAATAAAAATAGAACACAAGTGGACCCGATTGTATGTTTATTGATATAGACCCGATTGATTGGATGACCCAATGAATGATTGAAATGGATTATTATTAGTTAGGCAATGTCACTATAAGTCCCATTAGCATGAATTATGAACTACCGGGAGTTGGTAGAAGCTTATGCATATAATAGTACTATTTGGGGAAGATCACCCAGTTCGTGTCTTGACGGCTGATCCCCGTTGTGTCACATTGATTGGCAAGCGAATTTATGTATGAGAGGGATATATTTAGCGTGATTTTTGTGACGACACGCTGTTTTAAATGGGAAAATGAATTCCGGGCTAGCTACTCGATATACAGTATAGAAAGGTAACAATGTCATGCGGCTTATAATAATCCGATAATAATAATGAAAATGGTAACACTGAGGCCCTTAGGAATAGTGTATGATATACGATTTGCCTGACTAGCAATATGGTGTCTTACTTATTATTATACCCGTGTTCTGGTTTTACATAACTGTTTTATATAACGGTTTTTATTATTCTATAAACAACGTTATAAAACGTATTAAATGGTGTTGTTACAACAATGATTCGTATAAAATGTTTTTGGCCTAAGTTATAATCTACGACAATGATTTGTATAAAACTGTTTTTGGCCGATGTTGTTGTCTACGACCAAGTATTGCACAAAATGCTTTTCTGTAATGATTATATACCGGTTTTATGTTAATGGTTATTATTAAACTCTATGGACTCGCTCAGCGTTTCGCTAACTTTTAACATGTTTTATCTCAGGTATTTGGAGGTAATTCCCGAGAAGACGAAAAGAGTTTATCGCCCGCATTTAAATAAAAATTTCCATTCAACTGTTTTGTAAATTTGTAAGACATACTTTGACCTGAGGACCTATGTAAATTGATATTTATGAAAGGAAAATGGTTTGTTATTAAACGACGCGATTTTTAAGCGTTGTCTATGATTTGAGTATTGTGCTATCCCGTAACACCAACGACTCTTCCGCTGATTCGAAATGTGAATATTTGGGGGTGGTACAGTTTGGTACCAGAGCTCTCGTTATAGAGAACGAAAGAATTTTAAAACCAATATTTTGAATAAAACATTTCAAAAATCTTTTAACCATAAATATTTTTAATAAATATTTTGAGTAAAATGTTTAAAAATCTTTTGACTATAACAGTGCCAAAGAACTCCCGAGTTACCGACAAGGCCAGACTGAGAAGTGTTATTTTAATATATATATATATATATATATATATATATATATATACATATATATATATATATATATATATATATATATATATATATATATATATATATATATATATATATATATATATATATATACTAGCGTCGTAACCCGCCCAACGGGCGGGGTCGCTTTTTTTGTTTTTTCAGAGGGTTTATGATTTGTGCGTTTTTAGTTCTTGAATTTGTAATTTAATATTTAGTATTTTTAGTTATATTTTACGCTCAAATAAGTTGAATTTATATTAAAAAAAATTAATTTTAAATTCAATCCTAATTTACATAAAAAAACTGTTAATGTTTCAATGTCCAAAGTAATTTTTTATGTTTAAAGTTTTTTAATGTCCATTAACCTTTCCTTCCTTCCTCCTTCTCGTCCCCTATCCTTCCTTCTTTAAAAAAACTTAAGAACACCAATTTTTTTTAATTTCCCTTTGCATCCCCTTTCCTTCCTTTAAAAAAAACTCGAGAAGAGAGCGTAAAGGTTGACCAAGTCCAATAACCACAAAAAATTCATATTAATAGCATCGTAAGGAACTAAAAAGATTAATTGATTATTTCAAGGCTTTATGAGATCAAACATAACAAAAGTAAGATTGATTTTACATCTTAAAACAGATGGTTACTATATTTTCGTTAACAAATAAAGAAAGAACCGTAAAACGATTTTAAGATGGTTACTATATTTTCGTTCACAGATAAAAAAGAACCATGATGTTAAATGACTATGAGACAAATTTGAGATTATCTATTATTCAAACAGTACTTGTTTCGATGTAGTACAGGTTTCTCGAACCCGGTACCGGTACCGATATATCTTTTGGTTCCCGGATCGGGACTACATATTTTGACGGCAAAAAAACGGTATCTCAATAACGATGTCGGCACGGTACCAAAATAGTACCGTGCTATTCCCAATCATGCCATGTTCATTTTAAGTGTCCTGTTCTTAGCATCGGGACTTCAAGAAAATAAGTGACATATCTTAAATCAGTATTGTTCATCTTATCATATCTTAAATGTGTCAAGTGGGTAAAACGGGTCAAAGATGGCAAAGTGATCCAAAGTATAATTAAATGTGTAACAGCATAAATATTTCTAATGAATGTCAATCATAACCAAAAGGCAAAAATGTGTCACGTGGGTAAAACAGGTCAAAGATGACAAAAGTGATCCAAAGTATATTAAATGCGTAAATCGCCTGCCTCAATTTATTTCAAATATATTACTGATTACAAAAGTGTATTTTTAAGTAGATCTAAGTAAAGAATAAAGATATTATACATAACGCTAAAAGATACTGTAGTAGACAAAAAGGGTTGTCACATCAGCCTGACCCACCCGTTTGCATACGTAAGAAAATCCCCATTTTGACCCGTTATTTTCTGTGACCTCTATTCTTAAAATTATAGCATGGAAATGGACATACCGGGGGCTGATTAGTGGAAGTTTCCCGGTTATTCTGGAGACCAACACGGATAACCAGCCATAAATGTTGATCATGAACAAAGGAATGTTAAACCAAGGCTTTTTTGTGTTGGTAATAGACGCAGATATATCAAATACTTTCATGAAGGATGAATTTTCGTCGGTCACAAAATGAAGACATAAAAATGGTTGGTAGAGTAAACTGAAAGATATAAAAATGGTTGATATATCTGCATACTGAGTTTTAAATTTATGTGGAAATCGAAATACAATAGAAAAATGGTTGGTAGAGTAGAGAGCTGCTCATGACGTACCCTCTGACTTCCACTCTGGTGAAATACTAAACATGGACTAAGCGATAGAGCGGGCGAATTCTCTCTTATGAATATAAGATAATATCAAGTACATCAGTAGTGCTCTAAATATTTAAGAATTCAAACCACGAGTCAAACAAATGACGTACAGACTCTTTTTAATAGAAATATTTAGTAATGCACCTCAAAATAAGTCTGCACAATCTCTTCCTCGTGAATATACACGACAGGTTCAGCTTCCCTCAAAGACAAATATGCGACATGAGACTGACAAAACGCAAGGGAAAAGGGCAGGTGCAAGTGAGAATTCATTGTACCTTTATTGATCATGATAACGGACTTTGTGAGAACTCCAATCTCACCTGTGATAACAACCCAAACCAACAAAATCATACATAATGGGTCGAAACCTCTGCCACACCAGCAACAATACTACTAATTACCTGAATGTGTTAGCTGCATAAGTAAAATGTTATCGCGGCTATTAAGTACCCCTACTCACGGAGGACACATCAACATTATTTACAGAAGCTGACATCGTTTGTTGTTGACCGCCTATTTAATACACAAACACATAAGAAATTGGATATAGAAACTCATATCTAAAGAAAATAGATTCAAAAAAGTGTACTTACATGTAGCAGATGGTATTTCAAATAGCTACGGTTGTAGTTCACAGCGCAATGTGGATTCCGTCGGACATACACATGGTCTCTTCGAGGAATCATTTGGAAAGCAGCTGACATCACCAACACCATAAGCATTCCCAGGAAGGTCATATAACCCAACATCGCTTCCACTGGTCTGTTAATTATCTTTTGCAGTGATACACTTAGGGGAAGTCCAAAAATTATTGATCTTTCATTTGATAAGACAGTGACCTTAATATCTTTAATAAACTGAGCAACAAAAGGAGAAGGCATGCACTTACGCTGTGCACAAGTGATCCTCCTTGTAGCATTTTCTTCAGGACAAAAATGATATATAACCATCTTCCTTCCTATATGCTTTAGGACCTTTAAACAATCCCTCTAAATACAATAAATATGAACTTAAAGGTTTATGTGTTGAAATCAGAATAATTTGAGTTTGAATGGCTATTGAACTGAACAAAAACTAATCAAAACGTGAATATTATTGAAGCCTTGTGTTTAAGTTTACATTTCAAGCCCAAACACCCTTAAGTACAGTTTCGTGACACACCCAAACACCCCTAAAATATGTAGCAAGCATACACAAACACCCTTAAAATATACAGTACACAGAAGCCAGATGTGTAAATATATGATTTGGCAAAGGATAATCTTACAGGCCCACGCCTTTTGATATTCATCATGAACAAAACTTAAATCTTCAAACATAAAACTGAAAAGAAAATAAAATAAAAAATCTGAAGAAACTTAGAAATATAAACAATTGACGATTTGGAATTTAGCAGCTTTTCAAAAGCAATTGCTGATTTAAAAATCTGTAGGTGCAAAATTTAAATTTGTTTTATGCCGAGATGCGATATTTCAATTTAAAGTTCTTGAACGAAAGAGTCAATTTAGTACCTGAAGGCTAACGGGTTAATAAGAGCTGCAAACATTCTTGCAGATACTCCATACAGAATTCAATCATACTCTTCCTTCATCAGATAAAAAAACATATGAAACCAACTTCTTGTCCAACTGCTGCATTGTTAGTGTTGCTATCTCCATGAGCCACCAAATTAGCCAATGCACGGGCCGCCTATTCAATAATAACCATAGAATAAGATACGACATGGAAAGTTTTTATTTTTGTTTAAGTGTTGGTAAGAAGCTTACCATTTGTAGCAGCAGCATATCCTTGGCAGGAGCGGCACACTGGACCGCAATCAAGGTAGCAACTAAGGCAGGAGCCATGGCTAATACTTCTTAGTCTGATATAGCCATAAACATGAAAAGGAGCAGTAAACCCTATCTTTAAATAACAGTCTGTATTAGTGTAAAATGGTCACCTGGTCAATTACATTGTTGATCAATGTTTGTACAATACCACCAGTTGCAGATGCAACACGATGCATATCATCTTCCGCAACTCGACCAGCAGAAAAATATATCGGACTGCAAAATATTGATGACCAAAAATGATTCAAGTCAGGCGTTTGAATTCTTTATAACATAAGTAAGTTACATTTGAAGGGATCATATATGATATTCCATTCGACATTAACTATGGACTGGTATATATTGCAACCATGACTCTCTGCATCTTAGAAACTGCCACCATTAAAAATAGTCATTAGCAGTTTAGCAAGTAATAAATTAGGCAGCAGCAGGCTTGTAGCAGACTTGAAACAAACATGCATCAAAAGAATAGGAAGCATACTACCACTTGCAGCATAGAAGCAGCTATCCAAAAGAACAAGACCAAGATCACATCATCTCAGACTGCCACTGAACACAAACATAGAAATGAGGAAAACCTAAGTGACATCTTCAAGCTGGTGAAGTGCTATATTTTTTAATTTCCACGCAATCCTCATGTGTGATACGTTTACACTTGGTTTGAACGTGAGAGTTAATAGTTTTAGCGGAACATTCATGTATATACACACCACTAACTTTTCTACAGGTGTACAGCCCCATTTGAGTAGCATATTGTTGCACTTGCCAAATATAATTGCCGCATGCACAAAATATGTTGAGTAACACTCCGACTTGTATTTCGATGAGCACTAACCTTTGAACCTCTATAATATATATCTAGCATGTCGAAACATTAGCGATACATCTGTTGGCTCTGGGTCGACTTCTGACACTTGTATAACACAATCTTTGACTGTCGGATGTGGCCTGCCACAACAGTTGCGGGTTTCCTAGATCAGTTTCAGGAAGATCACATTTGTATAAATACAATACCCGTATGAACAAAAAAAAAACCTTGATTGGATATCCGTTGAGACGCTGGTTGAACAACACAATCCATAGAAGTTGGAAGCAGTGCTAGTATTCCTACTGAAAACAAAAAGTTTATGAAACATTAGATACAATACGTAATCGAAAAAGAAGCAAGACCCAAAAATTTGTGACAGGATAAACTAATAACCTTGAGATAAATGGGTTCTGAACCCACCTTTGAAACAGGTTCTTTCCCTTTAGGATCTGTTAGTGTGAGACTCCGGTTTGGTACAAACTCTTCTGTCACGGGTTGCTGGATTCTGATAAACTGCACAGCCATCGGTATTCAGTACCATTATTGGATGATCCCAGCAGTTGGGTAAGGTATGCTGTTGTCGATACTCAGTTCCAGCATCGGATGATCCTTCAACACACCCAATACCTGTAACATTATAAAACGGAGTTCCCACCACATCTTCAAAAGCGGGTGCTTTCCCTTTACGATCAGCTGCTGCCACATTTAAACGTTGCCAAGAGTCGGGTAAAGCAACCGACAGAGTAACAAAGTCCATGGAGTCCGGTTCTGCAGGTAAAAAATAGGCGGTAAAAAATGATGCACAAAACGTAGCAGACGAACACAACCTGGCCTAGCCAAAAAAACACACTGTTAATATACCAACACTGATTTGATTTACCCAATATTCGGATAGTGATAACCAAATTTTGTGCCTAAATAATCCAATTCATTGTCATTCTATGTGTCCAACCGAAAACCCATTTAGGCTTTGCCCACAATTGGTTGCATCATTCGTGGTTGCTCATAAACCTGACCTAACAGTTAAAGTCGGTCCATGTTGTGGAAAATATAAGAGTGATGCTATAAGATTCGGGTAATGCATATAAGTGTATCTGGTTGTGATGCTACAAATGTGTGTTTTATCCAGAAAGATGACAAGATGAGATAATGAACACAATTGGTCCTCTTACATATATCTCGCCAAATAGATCAAATGTTACAAATAAATAAGTCATTTGTGACAAAATTAAACATGACACTTACCTGATCCTTGATCCCTGCTACCAAGAATTTTGATTCTATCTTACCATCAGGTAAATCTCCACTTTGATAGCCTACCACAAACACACGATTATGTAGGGATGGATACAAAAACATACCTCATTGTAGGGAGTTGATTGATGGGTATACATGATAATAAAGTTTTATCCTTTTAGAGAAGCTGGAGACAAAACCAAAAATAGAAAAACAAAGCATTTATTAGGGTGACGGCTGGTGTTTTTATCTGTGAATCAAAGATTTACTAAAAGAAATAAAATAATAATGATCGAAGTTAAGACTGTTTGGGGGAATATGAAAGTAATTACCACAACGTATTGCTAATACCCTAAATTAACTATGATTGGTATATACCGTATGTTGTAACCCTATTATTCCTCATGTTCAGTTCAAGCTATTTAGGCTAAAAAGGTATGCAGAACATTAACCTCAGTTGACCAATTTTGATAAATGGTTCGGAACTGCCAGTTACATAAAAATAAATTACTTGAAGGTTCTGGTGCCTAATTTCCATCATGAAACAACTTGATTCAAGGGGTTGAGTTGCTAAACTAAAATAATTACGTTATTATACAAATCAGAAAATCAAATTATCATAAAGGCTTCATACCGTGGGTGCGCACATTTATCTTCTGAGTCTTAGTAAAGACAGACTTCTGAAATGCTTCCTTTGCACTATTAGTTGGCCAGTCATATGAGTCGTATTTGACAGCTATACGACATTCTTCTGCATCTATATGCCCCAACCTTTAGAACAACTTCCGTTAAGATACTTTTTATTTTCTGGTTAATTGCAGAAGTTCTAGCTAATTCGAATTGATCATGCATAGTAGACAAAATGGTTGGCAGATATATCAAATACTTTTTCTATTGTTTTTCTTGATGGTTACAATTTTTCTATAGTCTTGTTTTAGTAATTGATCTACCACATCGTTACATGACTGAAAGAGAATATCTCATTTCCAGCATCGGTCACAAACAAATAACACATAAATCACTGGATGAAAAAGCAGGTGCAAAACTGAAAATAAGATAATGACTGGCGGTGTACAGTTCATAACTTTCCAAGTTTAATCAACAGGACCACATCGAAACACTATACAATTCATTTTCTAACCGATGATCGTTCAAAATTCGTATTCCAAACACCCTTCACCATTTTTTCCTTTGCTTCATAAGAGAGTGAATCGTCTTTATTGATGATAATGCCTCCTCTGAAATCACACCAGCAACCACATAAGTGACTTGTAGTTTCTCCTCGTTTCTAGCTAAACTCATTCCATAAACTGATCCTATAACAAAAATCGGTTATCTATTTAAAAAAATAAGAGATGCAGTTATTGTATTCTGAGAGAAGTATGGTTGACTTCCTAAACTCAGAGAAATAACATAGTGAAAATGCATGTACGTGACAGTAACAAACTCTATCCATACGAATTAACAATGACAGTTGTAAAAGGCATAAGGAAAGGCTTACCCTTGATTTTAGAAGTTAAAAAGAAAGCATTTACTGAATTTGCATAATGAATACACCTGAAGGGTGTTGCCCAATGCTTTTATGTCTGTATTATGTTAAAGAAGATCTTCTAGTGATGCTTGGCTGGGGTGCCCGGCTTTCCAGACATGAGAATTATGTCGTATTCTATATCTTTGCATCTGCAACTGGTATTTTATTTGATAACATAAAAGGAATACATATGGCACACCTTTTTTAGACATGCATGTAATAGCTTGATTCACAACAAAGGATAATACTATTGTTGGTAAAAATACGAAAGAATTCTGCGTAAATAAGAATCTCATAATAAAACACTAACAAAAACGCAATACCTGTCTTATCTTTCTGGCTCCCAACAATCGTTCTCCATTTTCCATCTTCTGCAAGCCAATTGGTGGTTGGGTCTTTGAACTCGCCAGGTTCAATCCCCTCAGGTAGGCTTATGATGGGATTACTGGAGTAGTTAACCCATTCTCTAAGACATGGGTCAGATAAAAAGGGTGAGTTGGATTCATTATAAAAATATTCCACACGTACCTTTAATCCATGGTTAAATCCTTGCATAACTATTGCAGATATGTTGGCCATTGTTGCTTCTACGACAAGATCAGTAACATAAGGGAAGTCAAACTCAGAATCTAATATTCTTTCAGAGAAAGGAATTATTAGGAAAAGTTAAACACGTAGTGATTTTATCTCCAAACCTTATATATTACCAGATGTTATATATGTCGAGTCAGATAATGTAGACGACACCGTCAAAGAATCTCCCACCCACTCTGATGAAGTCACTAAATTATATTACTCGTTATGCCTAGAATCTCTATGCGCCACTCTTGTTGATATATTCATCGAGAAACATACCAGGTGGAGTTCAACTGATCCAGCTACTTTTCAACCTCACAGCCTTTAAGTAGCACTGTATGAGACTCGTATCCTTGAAGAGCTCTATCGTGAGGCTATAACAGCCATTACCCAAAGGATTACTAAGCCATTCGTTCCACTTTCGGACCCGTTTGCGCCTCATCCTGACTACAGCCAAATAGACACGAGTAAACATAAATGATAAAAGTATAACGTTTAAGATGATAAAGTATAAAATCATCACTTTAGTATTTTCACCTGAAATAAAAAAAAACTAAAAGGAGGTAAACTTTCACATAAACTCAACGTAACAGTAAAAAAGAAGAATAATAAAAAGAAAAAGAAAAGTATGTGTACCAAGGATTAGCGTTAAGGGTAGCAGGTGAGGGAGAACAAACCTGTTGAGAACTGGACTAAACATTAGTATTGGACGCTTGAGATGAATTAAGATTTTCATTACTTAATGGGAAGGACCATCAAGTAAATTCACACCCTGGTCATTACTTTTCTGTTTGTACATACAGATGGTCCTTCCCATTACAAATCTGAGTTGCTGCACCCTTGATTTGAGCCCGAGCCACATAATGCACAACACGCAGAAGAATATTCTGATGAATTGCAGCTTTCAATTGCAAGACAGGTCCCTATAATAGAAATGAGACGTGCATTTTCGATTGGAAGTGTAGTCATGGAACTTTTCAAGTTACCTGAGGAAGATTGTGTTACACTTGCGATCTCTATAACCCTCCATATGTGCCATAGCATTACTGGATTCGATTGTGCAACCAATGCTAGAAAGTTGAGGATATCTTTAAATGCAGAGTTGCTTGCTAAGTCCGTTTGAGATCACTGCATCCAAGACATATTTAATAAAAGTCAATCACCAATACCTACACAGGTAGATTGGCCTAGGCCAGCTTGTGTGGTTTGATAAACCTGTCACATATAACCTAAGAATAAAGAAGGATGAGAAAGCAGTAATGGATTAAAGCAGAAACCTTGAGACGAATTGGTTCCCACCACATCTTCAAGAGCGGGCGCTTTCCCTTTAGGGTCGGCTGCTACCACATTTATAGGCTGCCACTAATCGGGTCAGTCAAGTTAACAAAATCCAATAACTCTGCTAGTGGCAGTGGTGTTCCCTACGGGTAAAAAAAGAAGGGTAATTCGGGTCAGTCAGACTTTTGTTAGCAGAATTAGAAATTAATTGTGCCACTTTAAACTGTAAAAACGCATGGTTCCTACGGCGTAGAATCAGAGTAGGGTGTGACCCCACATGGTTGCAAGCACAATGTCGTGCTGCCACACCAAGTTACGGCCTGATTTCACCCAAACACAATCCGAAAACCATGCAATAGTTTCAGCAGTGCCTACAATGGACACATAAAGTTAGAGAACACTGCATAATCAGACAGTGTTAACCAAGGCGTCACAACGCATGTCATTAGAGGTGTAATGCACCGCATAAGCAAGCCGAGGCCGTAAATCTTAACATACTGCCTATTTTTTGAAAATCAGAACCCGACTTTGCTGCAAAAAGTAGACCCGACTCAAAGTCGGGGAGGTGATGCTTCATATAAAATCCAAGAACTGTAACAAAAACATAAACAATTCGATATTACAGAACCTCATAGATAAACTTTCAACTCAAATTACAAACAATTAAATAATAACCATGAGTTGACTTTAAGAACTTAATTGCAAATTCTGTGAGTTTATGAACAACTGAAAGTAAGGCATGCAGAGACCTAGTAAAGAAGCTAACTTCAAAGCACAAAGTGACTGACCATTTATCATTCTTTTTACCGAAATCATCATACCTATTATTGTAGACCAGAATGTTAGTGGATCACCTGAATAGAGTCGGAGACAGTTTCTAACAATTCAAATGATGCTGCCATCTCCATGTGCTTTGCGTGTGAACGTGTGAAAATATTATATAAATAAATCATATATAAGATAAATATTAAAAAGTGACATACCTTAGCATCCATCATGTGTATTATCAAATTAACCGGCACAATCAAATGAATGAACATGATAACTATTAGGCTAAAAAAAGTATATTATACAAAACCTATTATTATGGTTTTGAGATTTCGGGATGATAGATCAGTGCGTGGTTTTAAGATAGAGATGAATATATTAGGGTTTATTATGAAATATGAATCTAGAATTAATTTTAAAACTATAATTTAAGAAAATATATAGGGGTGATTTGAAGAATATATCATACGCATATACAATATACAGAAAATTGGTATTATCATATTAATGACAAAATTGGATAATAAATATAGGGGTTTAACAATATAAAACAAAAACAATACAATAGCTTATTTGGAAAATACCAAAACAAATAAGCTAAAGGTCATGAGTTCGAATCTCATAAACCCCTTTCACAGAAAAAAAAATTATGAAAAAAAAAACCCGAAATTTATTAAAAATAATAAATCTGAATTTTAAAAAAATATAAAAAATTACGGAAAATCATGCTGGGCATATGACTTGAACTGGTCCAGACCCGGCGCGGCCAAGATTTGAACCGGACCGGTCCAGAACCGAATCGGCCCAAACATGAATCGGACCGGTCCAGACCTACAAAACGCGATTTAATATGCAATTTTCGAAACTGCGTTTCCAAAACGCGATTTTAAACAAATTGCGATTTCAAATTGTAATTTCGTGGTATTTGGAGATTTTCTAGGAAATTATGAAATACTATTGGCTAAAAGATGTGACTGGGATATGACTGGGATCAAAACTGTGGTTTCAAATCATAATTATACCTATATATAATATATATATATATATATATATATATATATATATATATATATATATATATATATATATATATATATATATATATATAACTTGGATTATATATGTTGTAATTTGATTACATGATTGTTTAATGATTATTCTAATACTTATATGAGACAATTTATACGACGTAGATTGTCACAAGGAACCCCAACTCACCTAGCAAATCAATCGAAGCTATTTTTGTAGGATTTCTAGCTATTCCAGATCTAAACCAATTTGTGGATGTTTATGATCCCAACGAAATGGTTGATATTCCAAGAAAGGTTGATATTAGTTGATTGTGATATTTAAGATGAATTGTCGAGATTAAATCTGATATCGAGGTCATGACGATATTTCCTTATAGAGTGGAGTTTGACAAAACCTCAGCACCTAGAAATATGTCATCTGATTCGGTGTCACCCAATTTTTAAATTTGAAATCGAAAAGGTGAATGTTGCACTTGAAGCTGTCATTGGACCCAAAAGCCTCATGCCACTTGTACCTTGTGTGAGTCATTTCTTGCTCGTGACTCATTTGATAATTATTGTTATAAGAGCTATATAATTGGAAATTAAGTGTTGTCCATGTCAAGCTTTTATTGCCCTTTCAAGGTCTAAGAATAAGGTTGAAATTATTGGAGAATGAGGTGGAATGTCGCGTTGAGTATAAGTTGGTTGAAGCTCGGATAAAGTTAGAATTAACTCGTGTGGAATGCGAGATTGTTAAGAAGAAGCCGCTGAGTCCTGTGGTTGAATTATAAGGTTTTAAATGATTGTTGGTTCGTGTTAAGGATTGTTCCTAGGCCATTGTCCAATGACGAGGATGCCTAGTGTCCAAGAAATAAATTGAAGAAATCTTCTTATGAATTGGGACCGATGGATCTTCTGGGACACGTGGAACACCTAATGACTCTTGTAGATTAGCATTCGTTGTGGTATCTTTTAAAATCACTAACTTAACTAAGATATCGGTTGGTAGGACGAGTCCTTGTAATTGTATAACATTACATGATGACTTATAATGTGTGACGATACCACTTTTGGCTTGTTTGTGATTAAAGAAAAGACTATCTTCGATTGTTGAACTCTACATGTATCGATGTTATCTATCTTTTCTTACTTCTTCCTAATGTCCGCATTAGTGATGCAACCATTGAACGAGTACTCATCTGGATTTGAGTTGCATTGCAAATTATTCTTTCGTATTCCCGAGTACCATCGATGTCATGAACCTCATGATTATTTGGCTAAGCTCACATCGTAATTAGTTCTTGGTGAACAACTCTTCATCATTTTTTTGTAGATCACTCATTGTTTTTATAAGTAATACAATACCATCTAGGGAAAATATGAAATTCTTATTTTCATATGAATTATCTAAATTGGTACTATTAGGTAATTACAATCGAAATAAAGTTTTTATTAAACATATTGTAAATGGAAATGCTTTTATAATGATGAAAATTTTGATAAAATCATTTTTATTTTTATTTCATAATTAAACATGAATAAATATTTTAAACATGATGACAAAATTTTGACGAACTGAGTATTGCATCGTTAATCCTAAGTTGTACATAGAAGTGCGCATACATACAATTTTGAAGGGACCATCCAAGGCCGATTAGTAGTCACCATGAAATTGTTAATAAACACTATATTTTTCTTTGTAAATGCGAAAGATTACATTTTTATGAGATCTGCAAGAAGTGAAAATTAGGGACATATTGTTAGGGACACCTACATATGTGCTCGTACCATTTTTCCGAATCGAATTTACTCATCTGTGGATATTGTCTTGTTTGACAATTGACATCCCCTTCTTGTTCAATTCTCTCATGGTAAGATTCTTTGGGAACTATTCTAATTATCAAGTGTTGATACTCGACTGGTTGTATCGACGTTCCTATCATTTCTTTTGATTAGATTCTGTTGGGAATCTAAACTTGTTAGATTCCCTGTTCATTGATTTAAACATAATTAGGCTGATAGATAGTCCCTTGCCTGTGCCTAGGAGGCAGGCAAGTTTCGCAAGACTCACAGAGATCCAAGTCTCTGTGAGCAACCTCAGAGGAGTCCATGTCAGAGACATTGTCAGGGAAGTCGAAGATTACCTGAAGACATACTCCTTGGCTGTGATGGATAACAGCCAAGATGTATTAGGGACTCTGAGGGGTTGAGAGTTAGCAGGGGTGGCAATACCCTGATAACTCTCAGCAGACTTTGGACATGCCATTTGTGTGTTCGAGAATATGAAGAATAAGGAAACTGTTTTTGACAACTGTTCCTTAAAGCATAATGGAAGACTACCAAGAATAGAAGGACATCATGTGACTGATGTGGGAACTTGTAAAAGCTTGTGTAGTCGACATCAAGTACTGTTTAAGTCAAACTCGTAACACTATAAATAGGATGTGTATCCATGCATTAATGTTTAACACTTTGAGATATTAAGAACATTAGTGCGTATAACTTAGTGAATCAAACAGCTACGACTGTATTCATAAGTTAAGGTTTATTGTTGTTCAAAGTGTGCACAACACATTGTCATCAAACGGTGTTATCCATAACACTTGTAATTCTTTATTATACAATAATAAGATTACGTTTGAAAAGTAATACCTTGTGTTGATTAAGTTTAGATTAGGGTTTCTTGCGTTGATTAGGGACTTTCAATTGGTATCAGAGCGGTGTTTGATATTAAAACCTTCAAGAAACATCGTTCTCCGTTTTATAATCAAGATCCACCATGCCGGAAACCTCTAGCCCACACTCACCTTCCACAAACCCATCTTCACCAAGACTTAACCCCCCAGCAAATGACGATGATCTACCCCAACTTCTTGACTCAAGAGGTGGATCACACGTAACCAGTGTACCAGTCTTTGATGAAGAAGACTTTGCCAGTTGGAAGAGTCAATTTCTTGTATACCTTGATGGACTTGAACCTTTTCTCTTAGAAATTTTAGAAAATGGTCCATATATTCCCATGGCGCTTACTTCTACTGAAGAAAACTCTCTTCCCATGCCTGTCAAACAATGGACCGCAGCTGATAGGAAATTAGCAAACCAAGATAAACGTCTCAAAAGCATCATAATTTCCTGTCTTCCCAAGCATATCATGAAGTCTGTCATTCAGTGTCCCACAGCTAAACAAATGTGGACAGACCTCATTCTTGGCCATGAAGGACCCTCTGAAACAAGAGAGACAAAGATTCAGGCACTCAGACTTCAGTTTAATGCCTTTAAGTCACTTGAAGGTGAAAAAGTTCAGCAAACCTATACTTGGCTGAAGATTCTTCTTAATGACCTCGCTATGAATGATGTCACTATTGGTCAAGCTGAGATCAATGCTACTTTTGTCAACAGCCTTCCAAGAAAGTGGCTGAGGATGAATCAGACTCAGAGAGCTAACAACTCAATCAAAAATGATACCCTTGCTCAGCTCTATGGTAAGTACAATTATGAAGAAGGGCTGATCGATACTATCTACAAATCAGAGACTGAAAGATTTGTAGTCCAAGGAGCATCTTCCAAAGCTTTGATCTCTGCAACACATCCTCTTGACAGCGATTCTGATATGGAAGAAGATACCCGTAGCAGTCAAGAGTTCTTGTCAGACCTCAATGCAAAATTCCATGAAAGAGCACTGCTAGCCAACCAAAGAAGATACTACAAAAGATCTGGAAGAGTAGGATCAGCTAGCAAACCAACTGACAGGTCAAAAGAAACATGTTTTGCCTGTGGAAAGCTTGGACATTTTCAAAAAGAGTGTCCTTCCACCAAGACATCCTCACCCTCTTATCCATCATCTTCATCTAAACCTTACAAGTTCAAACAACATAACAACTCATCTCAATCCAATTCTTCAGACACTGAGAAGAAAGATTACAAAAATAAGTACAAGGCACTTAAAGCTGAGTTAGAACAGATGAACTTGAAGATTGAAGCTATGTCCAAAAAGAAAGGTGGTGAGAAAAAGGCTGAAAAAGGGTTGGTTGCTGAAACTTATGATTGGAATGATGAACCATTGACTTCAGATGAAGAAGACACCACAAGAGTCAGGGCTTTTATGGCGATAGCTGAGGATGAACCAGCTGTTGGAAAAGGTGATGCAAGATCAGGACAATGGGTTGACATCACAATGAAAAAGGTACACAGGCTTCTATCTATGTCTGATAGTGATGAACGTAAGCATGTCCTTGATTACACCATTGTTGATTTGCACTTTGTTGAGGAACAAAGGAAGAACCTACTTGATAAGTTTCACTCTGTTAAAACTGAAATGATAAATGCTAAGGCTGAATGTGAAACTCTCAGGCGGGTTAACTTAGAGAAAATATCCCTGCAAAATGAAGTAGCTAGATTAACCTTGAAAAACATAGCTTTAAATGATCAAGTCACTGAATTGAACAAGATTATTGAAAAATGGCTGTGTGCTAGGTTTACTATTGATGAATTGCTTAGGGATGAAGTGCCTGCTGACTTAAACAGGGATATAACTGCTAAGAATAAAAAGCTGAGGATTCTCACCAAACCCAAAGACATTGTCTTTAAATCTACAGAGACTATTCATATGTCAGATACCTCTTTGACTAATGACCCTGTCTCTGAAGATGTGGCTGAGCTACCACCTTTGCCCAAACTCTCTGGAGTTGAACCTAGCAGTTCTTCTAGATCTGCTAAGGATGAACTTAAGACAGATATTGAGAATCCTCCAGCCAAAGTTTTTCGTGTGCCTGCTAAACCAACTGGTAAACAAGTAGCTTTTAAGCCTGTTTCTACTAAAGCTGTGAATAAGGTTGACCCCACCACCGAAGATCGCCTGTTGTCTCTTATGAAAGAAGTAGAACTCTTGAAACAACACATTAAGCCTTCCGCTGAATGCTCTACTTCTCATGAACCTAAGTCAGTCCTAGGTGAACCCAAAGGGGAAAGGTTAATCAAACCTTATTGCAATATTTGTAAGAATTCTCACCACTCGACCTTAGATCATGACAGACACATGGCAGCTAAAAGAGCTCAGACACCCTCTAGGGACAGACCACAGAGTTCCAAAAGACAACAGGGAAATTACAATTCTTATCCTCCCTGTAAATTTTGTGGGTTCACAGACCATCACTCAGACGAGTGTGGTGACTTCCCTGGGTGTGATATCTGTGAGAGTTATAACCATGAAACTATGAACTGTCCATCCCAACGCCAAAAGTTTTTCAGGAACACAAGAGTTGCTAACAAGCAATTCAGGGAACCCACTGGAAAGTGGGTTCACCATAGGAACTAATCTGTTTCTATGTATCTGTGCAGAAATATCTCAAGGAATCGGTATGGTATCTAGATAGTGGCTGTTCTAGACACATGACAGGGATTCAACAATACCTGCACAGATACTCAAAGGAGCCAGGTCCCAAAGTGGTGTTTGGAGATAACTCTTCAGGTGACACAGAAGGATATGGCTCAGTAAGTTGCAATGGGATCACATTTACCAGAGTTGCATATGTGAATGGTCTTAAACATAATCTTATTAGCATCAGCCAATTGTGTGATGCTGACTATAAGGTTTTGTTTACTAAGACTCAGGGAACCATATTCAACAAAAATAATGATGTTGTGCTGGTTGCACCTAGAAGGAGAGATGTTTATGTCATCAACATGGCTGTGTGCTCTGAAGACAGTTCAAATTGTTTTCTTGCCAAAGCCTCTGAAAGTGTCAACTGGCTGTGGCACAAAAGACTGTCTCATCTCAACTTCAAGAACATCAATAAGATAGCCACTCAAAACTTGGTTGCTGGTCTACCTTCAGTAATGTTTTCCAAAGACAAAACTTGTTCTGCCTGTGTCAAAGGAAAACATCACAGGTCATTCAAGACTAGGCAATCATTCTCTATTGACAAGTGCTTACATCTCCTTCACATGGACTTGTTTGGGCCTGTCAAACCTCAAACCATTAATCACAACAAATACACCTTGGTCATAGTTGATGAATTTTCAAGATATACATGGGTGTTCTTCCTCAGAAGGAAAAGTGATGCAGCTGATACCATCATGTCCTTCATCAGACAGGTTGAAAATATGAATGATGTTAGAGTCAAAGCTCTAAGAAGTGATAATGGTACAGAATTCAAGAATCATCAACTTGAATCATTTTGTGATGAAAAAGGGATTTCTCAGAACTTCTCTTCAGCTGGCACTCCTGAACAAAATGGTGTGGCTGAAAGAAGAAACAGGACTCTGATTGAAGCAGCTAGAACTATGTTAAATGGTGTAGCCTTACCAAAGCAATTTTGGGGAGAAGCTGTACACACTGCCTGCTACACTCAAAACAGATCAATCATTGTCAAAAGACATGGCAAAACCTCCTATGAAGTTTTCAGAAAAAGATCTCCAGACGTCAGCTATTTTCATGTGTTTGGATGCCCTGTGTTTATTTATAACTACAGGGATAAACTTGGAAAGTTTGATGAAAAAGCTGATGATGGATTCTTTTTGGGATACTCTCCAACAGCCAAAGCCTTCAGAGTATTCAACATCAGAAGACAAGAAGTAGAAGAAACTTTCCATGTCAGATTTAATGAAGATGATGAAGTCATACAGAGGACAGGAACAGAGGGTGATGAAGTAGATTTTAATGAAAATATTTCTTTCCCAAGTGATGAGTTCACAGAACCCAGACCTACTAGTCATCACCACTCCAACACTCTCACTCCTTATGTTCCTGCTTATGACCCTCTGTCTACTCACAACATAGAAGTTCCTACCTCTCAGGAACTTGATGAAGAAGAACCTCAAATCTCTGATGGTCCTTCTCATGATATTGATGACTCACCAATTCTTCAAACCTCTGAAGTTTCTCCTGCTGATAATGAAATAGCTTCCCTTGATGTGGCTGAAGAAGACTCAGACACTGAAGTAGTCTTTGAAGAAAGCCCTCCTAGTCAGCAGGATGAGGCTCAAATTGTACCAGCTGTGCCCTCAAGTACCCCTGTTCTTGAAACTCCAGCTCCTCAAAATAAGTGGTCAAGAGATCAACACATTCTACTTGTCAACATTATTGGGGAACCAAATGCAGGGGTCACAACCAGACAGCGAATCCAAGACTCAGAGTCAGCCTCAGCCAATGAATGTCTATTTGCTGATTTCTTTCTCAAATTGAACCTAAAAGAGTTGCTGAGGCTCTGGTAGAAGATGGATGGGTAGCTGCTATGCAAGAAGAAATCAATCAGTTCAAAAGGAACAAAGTATGGACACTAGTGCCAGCTCCACCTGGAAAGAATATCACAGGCACTAGATGGATCTATAGAAATAAGATGGATGAAATTGGGAACATCATCAGGAACAAGGCTAGACTGGTAGCACATGGATTCTCTCAGACTGAAGGAATTGATTATGATGAAACTTTTGCACCTGTTGCTAGACTTGAGGCCATCAGAATCTTTCTTGCTTATGCTGCCTATATGAACATCACTGTCTATCAGATGGATGTAAAGAGTGCCTTCCTCAATGGTGATTTGGCTGAGGAAGTCTATGTTGCACAACCTGAAGGATTTGAGAACAGCGAGTTTCCCAACCATGTGTACAGACTTCACAAGGCAATGTATGGTCTGAAACAAGCTCCAAGAGCATGGTATGAAACTCTTTCAAATTTCCTATCTGAAAATAAATTTATCAGGGGTTCTATTGATAAAACACTCTTTACCTTCAAGGACAAGAGTGATTTCATCATTGTGCAGATTTATGTGGATGATATCATCTTTGGGTCAACAAATGTCAATCTTAGTAAACGTTTTGCTAAATTAATGACCAAGAAATATGAGATGAGTATGATGGGTGAATTAACTTACTTTTTGGGCTTTCAAATTAAACAATGTCCTAAGGGAATTTCTATTTGTCAAGAAAAGTATGTTAAGGATTTACTTAAAAAATATGACTTAGCTGATTGTGCATCAGTGAAATGCCCCATGCTTCCACCCAACGACTTGGGCCCTGATGAGTCAGGGGTCTCTGTCAATGAGACTTTATATAGAGGCATGATTGGGTCACTGATGTATCTAACAGCCAGTCGTCCAGATATCCAATTCTCCACATGTCTCTGTGCAAGGTACCAAGCTAACCCAAAAGAATCCCATCTAGTGGCTGTTAAGAGAATTTTCAGGTATCTCAAAGGAACACCATCCCTAGGACTATGGTATCCAAAGGAATCAGGCTTTGATCTCAAGGCCTATTCAGATTCAGATTATGCTGGATGCTGTATTGACAGGAAAAGTACTTCAGGCTGCTGTCAAATCCTGGGAGGAAAATTGGTTGGATGGAGTGCTAAGAAGCAAAACTCTATGGCTATGTCTTCAGCTGAAGCAGAATATGTCGCTGCAGCCAGTTGTTGTGCTCAGGTGCTCTGGATGAAAAGTCAATTGGCTGACTATGAAATCTTGTATGACAAAGTACCAATCTTTTGTGACAACACCAGCGCCATTGCCATATCCAACAACCCTGTTCTTCACTCTCGTACCAAACACATTGATATCAGGTATCATTTTATCAGGGATCATATTATGAAGGGAGATATTGAGCTGCATTTTGTTCCCACAGAGCTGCAACTAGCTGATATCTTTACAAAGCCTTTGGCTGAACCTACGTTCAACAGGCTAGTTGTTGAGCTAGGGATGCTCAATATCTCAAAGCCTGTGGCTTGATATTTAATGTGTTCATTAAATGATTGATTCTATATTAAATGTTTTATTAAATGTTTTTCACATGAAACTAGGTAGTTACTTTCCAAGTAAATGCAAAAAAAACATTCTCACATTTTTTAATCATTTACTTTTCGGATAACGAGGAGACAAACTTTTTGAAAGGTCAAGGGGACCCACTTGAGCAGTCATTTTCGCCCTTGCATTTAATACGGTTGAATAACTGTTCACTTAAGTTTGAATATATTGTCTTCTTTCTCTTCTCACCCACCACCATTCTAAAATCAACTTCTCTCTCTAAACTCTTATCTCTCTCAACCATCCGCCATTTTCATTCTCCTTCAACCTTAAATCAATGGCGTTTCCCATACCAAAAGCCTCCAATGTGAACTTCGAGATCAATGAGAGCATCATCGCATCCAACAACGCCATTGGATGGATCAAGGCACCAAACAACACCTACTCAGATCTGGTAAATTTCATGCAGAATTGTGACCTAAATGAAGCCTTCACCAAATCTCCATCCACCTTTTACCAAGAATACCTTAGGGAATTCTGGTATTCTGCTGAAGTAGTTGAAGACACCATTACATTTAGCCTTTCATGCACTGAACATCCTTTTGCCTTTTCTCTCAATGATTTTTCTAGCGTGGCCGGACTCAAACATAGAGATGAATGCTTAAAGACTGTTGACAAAAAGGCTGTCAAGGAAGCCCTGGCCACACTCAACCCTTGCCATGATGTTAACCCTGCCCTTACACCAGCTGAGGTCCTCGCCAAAGCCCCTCTGAAGATTAAGTATTTTACTCCTATGTGGCGTGTCCTCTTCACCCACATTGTGAAGTCCCTGGGAGGAATGCAGGGATCACAGGATCAGATGTCGTCCAATCATCAGGCTATTGCGTATGGACTTATCTGGGGAGCTGATGTCGACTTTGGAAGCATCCTTTTCTCTAACCTGGTAGAACAACTGAAGGGAAGGAATCAGGTCAGGGAAAAGAACATCTGTTATGTGCGCTACCTGTCCCTGATCTTTGAGAGTTTGCTGGGAGAGAATTACCATAACAAGGCCTTGACAGCTCTGAAGCCCTATCGCATCACAGGCGCCATCTACAAGGAGATAGGAGCTGAGGATATCCCTGTCACTGCACACATGCTGAACGTGGCCAACCAGGTACCAAACGCTGAGAAGCCCTTGCTCCCTTCCTCTGAGAAGGTGAATACTTCTAGTGTCGCTGGCAAGTCTACGTCTTTGACCTCTGGGCAGCACACTACTAAGTCCAAGGCTTCATCTGGCCAACAGCCAAAGAAGAAGAAAATCCCCTCTTCTTCCCAATCCAAAGCTGTTAGTAAGGCCAAGGAAAAGAAGATTGACACCGCCTCTGGTCCAGATACTCTTGTGGATACAGAATCTTTGGCTGACAAACAACAGGCGTCTAGTGTCTCTAGGTCAGCAGAGACTACATGAAACCAGCCAAACCAAGCTGATATCTCACAGGTAATCAGTGTACATTTTTAGAGGTTCACAATCAACCACTCTCATTTGTCTGTAGGAGAGAGTGGTGAAGTTAGGGTAATCCTCGACCCATAGAAGTCTGTCATTACACTTAGAATACTTTAAGACTTCTGTACACTCTGTCTTTGCACCAGGGAGTGATTCATTTGTGTTTATAAAGCACCCCGATGACCCTGAACCCTCTAGACAGTATTCAGGCTAACAACAACCTAAATACATTAATGTCTCAACCTTGATGGTTGTACTTCACACAGCCTCTTGGTTCCCTCCTTAAAAGAGTCCCAAAGGATTTATCCTTTCAGGGGGAGCTGAATCATCACCCTCAGCTTTCCTAGGGGCAGCGTAACAGGCGACCTACAACAACATATGTTTCACTCTTAAAAGAGTCCCAAAGGTTTTACCTTTTGGGGGGGCTGAATAATCACACTTAGCTTTCCTAGGGGCAGCGAATGGCGATCATTAAACAACATATGTTTCACAATCAAAAGAGTCCCAAAGGTTTTTACCTTTTGGGGGGCCTGAATAATCACACTCAGCTTTCCTAGGGGCAGCGAATGGCGACCATTAACCACACTTCATTCACACTTAAAAGAATCCCAAGGATTTATCCTTTGGAGTGGCTGAGTAATCACCCTCAGCCTCTCTGGGACAGCGAAATGGCGACCATTCACCTTATATTTTTCCCTGTTACTAATTACAACAAACTTGCAGGCTGAAATTGTACAGCCAGTCAAAGAATCTCAGGTACATGAAAAGGAGGCTGAAACAATAACTCAGGACATTCCAAATGAAGAAGAACCTGTGCTCAATGCTGATGAAGAAATGCTCTCAGTAGAAGATTATGTCTCTGAGTTTGAACCCATGCCTGAAGATGAATTCCCTGAGGGAATGTTTGATGAAGAGGAGGAAGAAGATGAGGATGACCAGCTGTCAGCCTCTCCTCCTAAAGAAGATGACAAGACTTCTCCTCTCAAGGAAGCTGTTGATACTCCAAACTTTGCTACATCTGCAACAACAGTCTTCCAAAGACCAACATATGATCCAACAGCTGAATTCCTCTTGTTTGATCATCCTACCCAGACCAACTTCGACTTGATTCCAAGGGGGGATGATTTTGCTCAGCAAAGCCTCAATATCAAGAATCTTCAGCCCGTACATCATCAGTCTGATATTGAGCGCTTATCAAGGAAGCTGGACGTGATCAAGTCAGAGATGCACAATTTTACTGTAATTTTCCAGGCATTATAAAGAAGGCTGTGACTGAGGCTGTCACTGAGCCTATTCAGGAGGGTGCAAGAAAAGGTGTGGCCCAGGGACTAAGTCATCTCTCGACACGAATCAAGGATGCAATTGACTCAGTTGTCCCTGCCATGTTCCATGAACAAGAAAACAACATGAACAGGCACTTCAATGCGGTTCGCAATAGGCAATACAATCATGCTGGTTTTATTGTCAGGCGTGTTCAGGCAAATACCAATGCCAATGCCAACCTCTTGCTGAAGATTGCCAGGGCGTCAAGAAAAAGACAGCGTGCCATGGCTGCCTCTGTGGAGCAGATTGCAAGACGATTTCAGGCACGTTCATCCAAGCATAAGAGAAGTAAGGATGAACGTGAGGGGGAGAAGAATGCTACACTCAGCCTTGCATCTGCTGAACAAGGCTCATCTTCAGCCAATCCCTCAACAACACCTGTTCCTCTACAAGTCATCACACCAGTTATAGTACATGATGATGAGGATGATACTCAGGGGGAGCAACAAACACAAGATGGAGCTGACTCATCTAAATCCATGATCTTAGTTAACATCAGCAAGCCTGAGGATGATGATGAACCAGCGGCCAAGAAACTTAAATTCACTGTGAGCTCTCTCCCAAAATCTATTCAAAATCAGGCTCAGACAGCGTTTCTCAAAAGAGTTGATGATTTGAAAAACATAAGTGTGGAGTCCTCTGTCTCGAAGAAAGGTAAGGAGATAGTTTTGGTTGATACTGACACCAAACTTAAGAAGATAGCTGCGATGCTAGAGACAGGAGGATCCACAACAGACCTTTCCCACTTTTCAACCTTTACACCTTCCGATGAGAGTCCTTTAACGCCTGAAGAAATAGAGCAACATGCTGAAGAATTCAAAAGACTAAATGAGCTCAAGGCATCCAAAGAATTAAATGAAGCTACTCTGAGGAAGATGACACCACCTGAAAGGGAAAAACAAAAACAAAGGTTGAGGGAAATGGAACTTAAACGCGCTGAGGCCTTAAAGAAAGTCAAAGCTGACTATGATGCCTGCGTGAACAACAGGTATGCTGCTGGCAAGATAACCAAGTTTATTTATACCATTCACAAATCCACAAACACCCCACAGATGATCTTATGGAGGGAAAATCAACAGAGGAATATGGATGTGTTTGACAACTTCAGGTTAAAAACACTTGGGTTATCAGAATGGTTTGAACTCGAAGCCTTAGCTGCCAAAAAGTCTGGACAGGCAAATTTCCTTCTGCTTAAAAATCTTAAGGCTAAGTTTAACTGGATCAAGGAAACAGCTGCCAAACTCAAGATTGATCCCCCACCACAGCTTTTCGAACAAGGACCCCCAAAGACAGGCAACAAAAGAAGAAGAATTTCCCAAATTATTGATGAAACTTTTGTTACTGAAGATGTTCGTGTGGATGGCATGCACAGGGATCTGATCCTTCCAAATGGTATCGTTGGCCCTGTTGATGGTCAGACATACTCAGTGCCTGAAAGAGGAATGGCTTTTATGAACAAGGCCTGTCAGTATGCTTTTCAGAGGGAAGATGAGCTGTGCCTGGCTTCAACTATTCAGCTACTCTGTCACAAGAAGTGTCTCAAGATCAACTCAGAGTATTCCAAGAAGTTTGCAAAGACTTTGCAGGATGAAATTGATAACAGACTAGATGTGGCCGAAGCTGAAGAAAGAATCAAAAATGATGACTATTGAAGATAGTGTCAGCCCTTTTACCTTCATCTTTTATTTAACTTATGTAATGAACTTGTAATTTTTCTTTATGTCTTAATAAAATCCTGAGGTATGTTTGTTTAGATCTGTTATGTGTAAGAAGAAGCTGTTAAACTCACTTACCTTAACTTTGTTAGATCTAGCATTATTTATGTTTAAATAGGGGGAGATTGTTGGGAATCTAAACTTGTTAGATTCCCTTTTCATTGATTTAAACATAATTAGGCTGATAGATAGTCCCTTGCCTGTGCCTAGGAGGCAGGCAAGTTTCGCAAGACTCACAGAGATCCAAGTCTTTGTGAGCAACCTCAGAGGAGTCCATGTCAGAGACATTGTCAGGGAAGTCGAAGATTACCTGAAGACATACTCCTTGGCTGTGATGGATAACAGCCAAGATGTATTAGGGACTCTGAGGGGTTGAGAGTTAACAGGGGTGGCAATACCCTGATAACTCTCAGCACACTTTGGACATGCCATTTGTGTGTTCGAGAATATGAAGAATAAGGAAACTGTTTTTGACAACTGTTCCTTAAAGCATAATGGAAGACTACCAAGAATAGAAGGACATCATGTGACTGATGTGGGAACTTGTAAAAGCTTGTGTAGTCGACATCAAGTATTGTTTAAGTCAAACTCGTAACACTATAAATAGGATGTGTATCCATGCATTAATGTTTAACACTTTGAGATATTAAGAACATTAGTGCGTATAACTTAGTGAATCAAACAGCTACGACTGTATTCATAAGTTAAGGTTTATTGTTGTTCAAAGTGTGCACAACACATTGTCATCAAACGGTGTTATCCATAACACTTGTAATTCTTTATTATACAATAATAAGATTACGTTTGAAAAGTAATACCTTGTGTTGATTAAGTTTAGATTAGGGTTTCTTGCGTTGATTAGGGACTTTCAGATTCCATCTGAATGACATGGGTAACGATCCGAGGTACTTCCGGATGCGTAAACAAATCATGAAAACATGGAATATATCCATATTCGTTAATATTTTCGTCTTTATCTGATTTGACGTTCTCCCGTGATAATCATGCGTTGACCTCACTCTTTTAATGTTAGCTATGTCTCTAGATATCATTGATTTTGTGAAGGGTTACGAGTTATTCTTAGTCTTTTGAGAAGTTCTCGTCTTATCAACGGTTATGAAACTGGAAAGTTGGTAGTGCCATTAGAATTTATTGGTTGATTATGACATGATGTCATTGTCTTAATTGATGGGAACAAGTAGAATTCCCCTAAAAGATAAGATGTTGATTATCAAAGGTGATCTAAATAATTCCCGATGGGTGACCGTATCCTGCATTTAGGTTTGAAATTATACAATGAATGGTTGTGAACTAGTCATAGATCTTGTAATCTAGAAAGAACCTAAGGTGAATTTATTAAAAGATGTTCCTACTATCTGAGACTTTCGGAGGTATTTCTTGAAAATTTACCTGGACCCTCGCCATTAAGGCAAGTTGAATTTGGTATTGATTATATTCCCGGTGCTGCACCTGTGGCATGTGCACTATACGTCAGCACCATCTGAATCAAAAGAGTTACCGTGCAACTAAGAGAGTTGTCGGAGAAAGCTTTTATTCTACCGAGCTCGTCATCATGAAGAGCTATGGTATTATCATTCCATATATTCATTGGTTACCGTGAACTGAATAAATTGACGATCAAAAATTGATATCTATTGCCCAAGATGAAAGATTTGTTCGATCATTTACCAGGCTCTAGCATGTATTCAAATTTGATCTACGGCATGGATATCATCAAATTCGCGTCCACAAAGAAGATTATCTATTCCAATTACTACGTACAGAAATCGTAATGAATATTAGGAGTTTCATGCGATGTCGTTTGGATTGACCAATGCACATGTAGCATTCATGAATTTGATGAATCGCGCGTGTAAGCTGTATTTTAATAAGTTCATGCTTGTGATCATTAAGGACCACCTGCTTGTTTCCAAGAATAAGAAGGAGCTTAGTAATAATTTGTAGACTACCTTGATCTAGCTGAGATGTGAAACATTGTGCGTTAAATATTTAAGGTGGGATGTTAGGCTTGATCCTTTACATTGACCATGTGTTTAATGGTAGTGGAATCTATGTCGACTCTTCAAAGATCGGAGCCATTAAGGCTTTGGGTTATACCAAAAAGGAAGTGCGAAGATGTTTTGGCAGATATTTATCGAAGGATTATTAAGGAATTATTCCCTCATACCCAGATCATTTAACTAAACTCCCTTAGGAGTATATGTTTGTGTATACCTCAAGACAACCTTGGAGGAATTAAGGATACCATATAACCCATGACTTGGAATTTGGAGCGGTAGTTTTTGCTCTTCAACTATGGAAACATTATTTGTGTGGCATTAAGTGTACGGTATTCACCAAACGCAGATGCCTACAAAATATTTTGGATCAGGAAGATCTAAACATGAAGCCTTGTAAATAGTTTCAGTTTCTGAGTGATTATGGTCATGATATTTATTTCCTCGGGGAAGGTGAATGTAGTTACTGACGCGTTATGTAGAAAGGATAGAGAACCAATTAGGATGTGTTCCTTAGTAATGACCGTGCAGAATAATTTTCCCGAGCAGTTTAGAAATAGCTGATTCTTGTTAGAAGGATAATATAGATAATGAAGGGTTTCAAGGCTAATGAGAACCATTAGAGATGGGAACCGATGGCGTTAAGTGTTAAAAGGTCGTTTGTGGTTGCCTAAATATGGAGGATTTCGAGATTTTGTCATGTTGGAATCACATAAGTTTAAGTATTCTATTCATGCAATTTCTGATAAAATGTATCTTTATCTAAAGATGTTGTACTGATGGCCAAATATGAAAGCAGACATCGCCACATACGTTAGTAAATATCTAACTTTTGCGAAGGTCAAGGCTGAACACCAAAATGCATCAGAATTGCTTTTACAGCTTATTATTCCTATTTGGAAGTGGGATAGAATCACCATGGATTTTATCACAAATCTTCCAAGGTCATCATCTGGATTTGATTCGACTTGGGTCATTGTCTACGGACTGACCAAATCTCCTCATATCATTCTAATTAATGAAGGGTTCTCAATGAAGAAATTGGCTCATTTGTATTTAAAGGAATTATGTAAGCATGGTGTGCCTGTATCGATCATCTCTATAAAGATCCTCGCTTCACATAGAATTTCTAGAGATTCCTTCATAGGTCACTGGGAACGAATCTTGATATGAGTACTTCATACCACCCCCAAATTGGAGGGACAAGGTAAAATAACGATACAAACACTAGAAGTCTTGTTTTATGCTTGTGTGATTGAACTTTGGTAATGAACAGGATAAGCACTTTCCTTTGGATAGGTTATCATTGATAATTATCGCTTTAGGATTGAGACCGAACCTTGTGAGGATCTATGTAAAGAGATGTTTAAGACCACATGTAGATGGGAGTTGGGATGAAGATACCTGACCCGCGAGACCTGAAATGATTATGGATGTTGAAATCTGATTATTGACAGCCGGTAGTGGGCATGAGGTTAGGTGAATATGAAATGTAGATCTTGAAGTGCATAATGGGTAGCAAAGTTATGCCAAGAATATTCACAGTGGAAAGGTGAATATATGACCTGAAAGATCGTGGGAAGCTAAGTCCCCGTTGTATGAGACCATTGAGATAATGAAAAGAGTTGGTCTAAGAGGCATATAAGCTAGACTACCCTAGGACTTCAATGGTTGCATGAAATATGTTCCATATATCGAACTTGATAAAATGTCTATCATGTGAAAATCTAATTATTGCTTCATGAAGTTTGGGTCGGTGAAAAGTTGCATTCATCGAAAACCCGTGGACATCATGGAAAGAGAAAGTAAGTCAACTTAAGCATGATCGTATTCCCATAGTTATGTTTGATGAAACTCGCTTATTGTAATGAATTACACTTGAGAGAAAAGACCGAATGTGAAGGAAATGCCCACATGTCTTTGACTCTATAAAAAGCGAGTAGTAAGATGAACTGATCTTTGAGGACAAAGATCTTCTTTAGGGGGAAATGCTATGACAATCCGTCTATTTGAGGTCGTTATTTTATTCTCAAGTATTATTTTTAATCATTATTTTATTGTTAGTTTATGAACTCACTCACTTTTGGGAAGGAAATTAGGGTTTACGTCTTAAAGTAGCATCGTCTACTTCTAAACCGGAGAGCTCTATGTTACGTGTTTACGTTTACATACTCCGTTTTGTGACAGTCTGACATTTTTTGGTAGTAAATTTATCCTCGTATAATATTTTGAAATTTTATTTTTGTGTTGGTTCATGAACTCACATAATTACGGGGAGAAATTAGGGCTTACGTGCATAATTTAACGTCTTTTACGTTTAAACCGGAAACCCTAGGTTTAGAGGTTGTTTGAGAAGGAGCCATAGAAGAGTTATTTGTAGAGAATATTGTTTCTATAGTAAAAATTTGAGGTTCTAACTCCTTGTAGAACTCAAGATATGGTAAAAATGGTGAACTTGACTTTTGACATCAGATTTCACTATAAAGTATATAATATTAAAAGGTCACTTGAAGTAAACAAATATATAAAATAAATATATAAAAGTAAATAATTGATAAGTAACTACTATAAAATATGTTTATATACTATAACAAATAAGTATCATATTTTATAAAAATAAAACTCAAATGGTTTTCTAACTACAAACTATACATATGATTTTTACGTCTTTTCGGCTAAAACCAAAAGGATGGCCTTTTCGCCAAATAAAACTTAAATGGTCGGACCCGTCTAATGAAACATTTTTATAAAACATATACTGATATATAAACACATCTAACAAGTAAAAAATAGACAAAACTGAGCTTTGTAACATATGGACCCATAATGGACCAAAATAGCCTTGTTGGACCACTAGGCCCAACTAGTTTGGCTTAGCATTATTGGACTTGCTCATGGGCTTAAACCACTTGGGCCCAACATATGAGTAGAGGCCTGGTCCTAAATAGATATATGGACTAATAAAACTTATTGGACTCTTAATGGGCTTATTGGGCCTTAACATATACATGGGCTAAAATTAGTATAATAACACTAAGTTAACTAAATACTTAACAACTAATAATATTGTATAAGGTGATAAAACCCCACTTGATCATCATCTTTATGACATCATTACATATACATAACAACTTTTTATAAATATTATTCGACATAGTCTAAGATCGAGTATTATTTGTTTAGGTTTCCCGTGATCGAGGCACGCACCGTACATCCTAATTGCTGATAACCCGCCTTTCCCAACCAACGTGAGTTCATAGCCTCGCACTCTTTTAAATGTTTATGAAATGTTTTATAAACCCGTGAGGGAGATAACATGCTAGTCTTAATAAAATTGAACACAAGTGGTCCCGATTGTATGTTTATTGATATGGACCCGATTGATTGGATGACCCAATGAATGATTGAAATGGATTATTATAAGTTAGGTTATGTCACTATAAGTCCCATTAGCATGAATTGTGAACTACCGGGATTTGGTAGACGCTTATGCATATAATAGTACTATTTGGGGAAGATCACCCCAGTTCGCGTCTTGACGGCTGATCCCCGTTGTGTCACATTGATTGGCAAGCGAATTTATGTGTGAGAGGGATATATTTAGCGTGATTTTTGTGACGACACGCTGTTTTAAATGGGCAAATGAATTCCGGGCTAGCTACCCGATATATAGTATAGAAAGGTAACAATGTCATGTGGCTTATAATAATCCGATAATAATAATGAAAAAGGTAACACTAAGGCTGCGGTCTTAGGAATAGTGTATGATATGTGATTTGAATTATAATATATTGTCTGACTAGCAATATGGGGTCTTATTTATTATTATACTCGTGTTCTTTTTTTACATAACTGTTTTATATAACGGTTTTTATTATTCTATAAACAACGTTATAAAACGTATTGAATGTTTTTGTTACGACAATGATTCGTATAAAATATTTTTGGCCTAAGTTATGATTTACGACAATGATTCGTATAAAACTGTTTTTGGCCGATGTTATTGTCTACGACCAAGTATTGCACAAAATGCTTTTCGGTAATGATTATATACCGGTTTATGTTAATGGTTATTATTAAACTCTATGGACTCGCTCAGCGTTTTGCTGACTTTTAAAATGTTTTATCTTAGGTACTTGAAGGTAATTCTCGGGAAGACGACAAGAGTTTATGGCCTGCATTTAAATAAAAATTTCCATTCAAATGTTTTGTAAATTTGTAAGACATACTTTGACGTGAGGACCTATGTAAATTGATATTTATGAATGGAAAAATGCTTTGTTATTAAACGACGCGATTTTTAAGTGTTGTCTGTGATTTGAGTATTGTGCTATCTCGTAACACCAACGACTCTTCCGCTGATTCGAAATGTGAATATTTGGGGTTGTTACATTTTTTCTCAAGGAAGTAAGACTTGGTACGATCCTAATCCTAGTTTTATTGTAAATGAATAATTCAAATCAAGTATTGATAAAACAAGCGCAATCACTAATTCAAATCAAGTATTGATAAAAATTAAACAAAGGTAAATGGAAAACAATCGATAAGATAAAAAACTAACTGAAAAGCAATTTCACGAACAAGGCCTCTAGAATGGCAACTTGCGGTTGCGCATCAGCAACTCAGTACTCTTCTGGTACTTGCGGATCTCACCGCATTCCAAGACAAACATCAAAATTAATATTTCCAGGTTGAAAAGAAAAACCAATTACAGCTTTAAAGAGAACCAAAGCACAGTAAACTACATGAACTTAATGACCTGATTGCTAACATGGTCGGTAAAGAAACTGGGTATTACCTGGATTGGAAACAAAATGAATGTTCATTGCTATACCAATACGTTCTTTATGTTGATTTTCATTATACGACGAAACAATTGCAGTTCAGATGTTGGGAGATAAAAAAAGTGGAAATTTTGATGGGTCTATGGGAAAAGCTTCTATACAGCATGACCAACCTATAAGACCGACTGTATCAATATTTGAGTTATAGTTTTCTAATGGTTGTATTACAGTTTGATAATTGCTCATCTCCCCTGTTGTTGATTGGTGAGACTGCAATTATACATAGTCTCATCGTCTAAATCGGGCTTAAAATGAGTAAAAATGTCATAAAATACCGTAAAATATGCTTGTATTTGTTCATTTTGTATTTTAGGTACGGATATCGTGAAATCAACAAAATATCAAAAGAATCGAGCAAAAACGAACACGGGAAACAAAGCCGCACAAAAAACTAGACCCGAGCTATGATTTTCCAAAGAATTCCTTGAAGTTTTGAAGATTGATAAGATTGGTCCCTCAAGTTTGAAGACTTGTCACTTTTGGCCCTTGTAAAACTTCAAAATTACAAGTTCGGTCCTAAAAGTTTCAAGATGTGATACTTATAGCCCTTGAAGATTGATAAAGTTGCATTTATTGTCCTTATCCAAAGTTCATAAACATAGAGGGACTTAAGATGTAATCAGGCACTAGTACAATTGTGAAGGAATCCAAGATAAAGGCTGTTAAAGCTTATTATGAAGAAGATTACAAAGATCAATGGGCAATTATGACATAAACCAAACCCAAACCCTGTTTATAAGCCGGTCCAGCCCATTCTGAAACCCACCAATACCCAACACTCGACCTAGCCAATTACCCAAACCCCGCTTACACGTCATCCCACCTTATAGTTTAATACTTTTTTTAAATTAAACTATTTTAATCTTTCCCTCTAAACACCTTTATAACCCTTAAAACAGATCAAACACACCCCCAAATCACATAAATCCTAAATCTATAATTAACTCAAAACAAAGGGGTTTGGTGTGTACACTTCCTGATCATCAGTTCACTATAACCTAAACTAAACCCCACTCTAAAAACCCCTCCATCTCATGTGTGGGACCCCCCTTGTACCTCCCATGCCCCCTGTATGGTCTTTTGTAGCAACAAAAGAATCCAACCAATACAATCAACGTTTCACAACGATTTCTTCTTCTCCAATGTTCGAATCAACAACTTAGATCACTCCAACAGCTGGCATCTATCAAGCAATCACATGGGTCATCTTTGACTGATTTTTAAACTTTGAAATCAAGGACAAATCAGGAATTCTTGATGCTAGGGCTTTTAGTTTTATGTTAGACTAGAAGCTTCCTTGTACTAGTATTTATATCAGTCGACATGTAACTTGCTATTTTGTTACATTATTTTTTGTACAAATTTTAATTCTAATGAAAAATTAATTTTTAATTTTATAAAATTCTTGTTGAGTTCCATATTCCTTTACTTGTTTGTAGTGTAATATCTTTTATCTTTTATGCAAAATTTCGTTTAATATTTATCAAAATATATTTTTGTTGTCTAAAGTTGCCTTTTAGCAAAAAAATTATTTTTGAGATCCGAATTTAGGCTCACTGGTTTAGGGTTGCTTGACAACCAATCTTATCCAAGAGGTGTTTTAAGTTTGTTATTTTCCAGCATAGTTCTACTTATTTAATTTTCAATTTTGGTGTTCTATCTAAGATATTTTTTATAAAATCAGTGTTTGATAACTTGGTATACTCACTGTCCACTAGATGATGCTATAAGCCGTTTGACACAAGAGCTTATAGTTTGTCTATGTCTTTGTGTTACACAGGTCCAAGGAAAGAAGCCATAGGGTAGTTTTGACTGTTATAGTCTACTCCCCTTTTCCTCTTTCCTCATTTGTTCTCTCAACCTCCATCTCCTAGGGCTCTCATTCATTAGAAGAAATGGTTGGTGGTATGATCATGCCTATCTTGGCCTGAAATGGCCAAGGGAAGATTTTGACTCGAATTCCCCTTATTCTGTGTTTGTTTTAAGTCTATGTGTTTTGGTGTGGTCTATCCTTTTTAGCAGCTTAAGTTAGATATATTTTGCATTATTTTTTTAAGATCTTTGTAGTTTATAAGTTGGATGTTTGATTTTTCATCAAGTTTCTTTGTTAATTTATGTCAACAGTTTCTATGGGTGTGTTTGGGATTACTATCTATTTGGGTTTGGGGTGACAACAGACCTACGTATTGGGTCAAAAGTTGATGCGTCAAACACCACAGAAACAAGAAGGATCAAATATGGCATTATGTGAAACTTCAAGCTGGTGGAGAAAATGAAGATTTGTTCCCCCTTATTTAGTACTTCCCACTGCCTTATGTGATAAGTATGAATAAGTCATTTATAAAGGAACCAGACACCGTAGGATTATTCGTTCTCTTTCTACTACTATAATGTAAGCTACTATTGTCTTTGATCTCTAGGCATAAGATTCAGTGTATAGATGCCTAGAGTGGTTTGTGTTAATAATTAATACAAACACTTTGGGAATAATTCATTTTGTGTTAAACATCTTATTCATGTTAATTATGAAATTCTGTTGTGTTCATCATATGTACAATTACTCAAGCTAGATAAATGGTTTCGACTGTTTTAGTCTAAAGATCTTGGGTTCAACATTGGTATCAGAGCCTAGGGCTCTTGATATCTAGGATAATAAGATGTTTTTCGTGTTCATGTGGTTGTGAAGTTGTTGTCCATAATTCGCGACGGTTCTAGCGACATAATTGTGACTGATGACGTATAGTCCCTAGTCGGGCTGGATAGCCCGACTCACATGTACTACCCGCATCCATCCGGAACGGATTGGATACTTGTGCGATGTGTGCACATAGCCCATAAAGTCTGGTAATCCGTTGTCGCACAAGAGGTTGATTACTTAGCCAAGTCCTCGTCGCAATGCGTCAGGATCAGACCGAATATAACTTATCCTATAGTTATATTCGCCTAAGGAAAAGGGATATACACTTGCCTTAGTTGGATAATGAAGATCAAGCTATTTCGAGTCATTATCTCTTCCTTAGGCCGCAAGAGCAGGGAGCCCAGCCTGGACTCTCTCGAGTATAAAAGGAACCCCTTCGGTTCCACAAAGGTACGATACACACAATACCCTAAACACTAATATACTCAAACCGATTACTTACTCTCACGCCGGAGTCTAATCATGGGTAACATACCCACGGTAAGCCTAACGGTGTATGTTTAGTGCACAGGGTCCTAAAGCAAGTTTCACTTGGTGCGAGAGCCGGAGTCCACAAGACCCCAAATTAAGCCTAATTTGGGTTAAGCTCGGTCTACCCCAACTTTTGCATCAACAAGTTGGCGCCATCCATGGGAACCAAACTAAACTCTAGCCAATGACGAAAAACGGCGCAAACCCACCCAAGGGTGGGTCCAAGAAGGCAACAGGTCCTTACTCAAGCCTTGAGCCCAATAACCCAGGTCGTGGGGGGAAAGGGGTGCAAGTGTCTTTCTCTCCGCTGGTCACTCTGACCCTACAGACGGTCGGAACCACATCGGCCTCTCAGGAGATCCCGAATAAAGGTCACAAGGAGACTCTGGACCCAAGGGCTGTGATAGATCCACAGGTGGAAACAGAAATTTCCCCCGCGGTAAAGCAAAGTATGAGCGATTATGTCGCAGAAAACTATGAGGAGCTAATTCCCCTTATGAGGGCGCAAATGAGGGCGAATCCGGAAAGAGACCCTCTGATCAGTTTAGACTTTGATAAAGAATTCAAGTCTAAGGGAGGCTCAAGATCCAGTAAGGAAGCTAAAAAGGAGAAGAGAAGGAAGCAAAGAGCGACTGAGATCCCATCGTCCACTTCAGATGCGCCTCTCATTGAGGACACATCGTCCTCAGATAGCTCCAGGGAATCAGGAGAAGAGGATGGTTTCATGAAACCAGTCAATGACCACCGACGCACAAGGGTGAAGGACAGACTAGGGCCTAACCCTATTAGTAGACAAAGTTCCCTTAAAAGGCTAGGCCCCTTAGAAGGAGATGACTCTCAGGATCTGCGAGTTCAGGAAAGGAGTAAGTGCACTGAAAGGAGGCACAAGAGGAATTCTTCGAGAGAAGGTTCCTCGGACTCTAGCCATAGCGACCGCCACCCCTGCCGTAAAAGAGCCTCTCCTTTATCCACTGAGGACTCTGACTCCTCTGACTATGACAGAAAACACCGCAGGGCGCCAAAAAGGCCAAGGATACAAGGTGAAGATCAATAGACCATGCCATGGCGTCGAAAAAAAGGAAGCGCGTTTTCTGAACGCATAACTACTTTCAGGGATACCAGGAAGAGACGCATGCCGTCTAATGTTAAGACCTACGACGGCACAATGGATCCGGATGATCATCTGAAAGTATTCGAATCTCAGGCAGGGATAGAGCAGTGGCCAGAAGCCGTGTGGTGCCGTATGTTCAACTCAACGCTCATCGGGAACGCTCGGACATGGTTTGGCCGTCTCCCGCGAAGGAGCATCCATGGGTTTATAGAACTTCGAAGAGCGTTCTGCAGGAACTATGTACAGCAGAAGAAGTATGACAAACGTCTAGTTTCACTTGCAAGAGTGAAGCAGAGGCATAACGAGAGCCTAGAGGACTTCATGGATCGCTTTAAATCTGAGTACAACCAGATCAAGGATTGCCCAGAAGTTATAAAGATTTATGGATTCCTCGCACGCATCACAAATCCAGACCTAATAAAAAAGTTGAACGACAGAACCTCGACAACGTTTGACGGGGTAATGAAAAAGGTTCGAGCGTTTATTCAAGGAGAAAACGCAGCAGCAGATAGTCGACAAATGACGTCGGGCTATAGGTACCAAGATAGGCCCAAGAACCAAACATATGGGAAAAATATCAGTCGCACGTTGGACTTCCAAGGAGCGGCAAAAAGGGCGCAACAACAACAACAACGACAACAGTAAGTTCACCCCGCTGCAAAAAACCTCTAGAGAGATATTTCTATCAGAGGGAGCAAAATTTCCAAAGCCTAGCCCAATGTTGGGACCAGTGGATAAGCGGGATAACACAAAGCACCGCGAGTACCATGATGATAAAGGGCATGCTACTAATGAGTGCATTCAGTTGAAAAGACAAATTCAAAGCCTGGTAAAGGCAGGAAAGCTGAACCATCTGATAACGGATTGGAGAAAGAACGCAGATGCGAAGAAGGTCGAAGTCAAAAAACAGAAGGATAAACCTATAACCATATACATGGTAGAGGGAAAAATCTTTCATGCAAAGAAGAGTGGTCGCAGATTTTTCGCACGATTAAGAAATAGCGTTCCTTATTCTTTCAGATATGGACTACAGAGCCGGCTCATTGACGATTGACATAGCCTTCGGTGACCATACTATAGAAGGCATGTGCGTCGATGGGGGGTCTGTAGCGAGCATTTTGTACGAACATTGCTTCGCACGGTTTCCATGGGAAATAAGGAAGGAGCTGGAAGAGACGGCACATATTCTCACAAGGTTTAGCCGTGATAAGACTCGACCACTGGGGAATCTCTGCACATAGGTGAACATTGGGAACGTGGAATACTCGACGATGGTATGGATAGACTTCATGGTTGTGCGCTCTCAATCCTCGTTCAACGGGATAATCAGACAACCTGCACTGAAGACGTTGCGCGCAGTACCTTCCACGGCACACGGTATGTTCAAATTCCCGGTGCAAAATGGAGTAGTTACCATCCGTAATATAGACACAATCGAAGGAGGTAACACTACTTCTAGAACCAGCACTAAAAGGAAGCAGGCAGACATATGTCAACATGATACAAAGCCCAATCCACAGATGAGCAGAAGGAGGTGCGTCTCAGGGTAATCCTAAGTGCCAAGCATGTCTGTGCGCGTGGAATCGCTGCCAGGACTCTCATGGGTCCTTTTCTCGACAGGCTTCACTGGAGAAGGGGGGCCAGATGCTGGTTTCATCCTCACGAACCAGGGATACATAAAAATAACGTACGCATTGTTGTTTGACTTCCATACCACCAGCATGGAAGCAGACCTCGAAGCCCTCATAGCAGGCCTTAGATTAGCGCTAAGAATGGACATAAAGCGTCTGGTGGCCTACACCTACAACCCTCTGGTGGCAAGTAGAGTCAATGGGTCGTGCGAGCCACGAGGGCGGGTGCTAATCGATTATACAGAAAAGATATGAGACATGACGACACGGTTCGAGGAGTTTGCTATACGAAGGGTTGTAGAGGAGGAAGAAGAAATATCAGTCGGCATGGACCAACTTTCAATTGTAAACATGAATAAGCCTCCTGGGAACGTTCTTGTCGATTTTATCTTGCACAAAAATGTGAGTGCGGACATGGAGTTACCAACATGGATGACTCTCATTCAAAAGTTTTTGTCACATAACAAATTGCCAAGCAGCAGAAGGAAGGCTAAGCAGGTACAGGTACGAGATAGGCATTTTCAAATTGTCAAAGGGACACTGTATAGGCAAACACGCAAAGGTCGAATGTTGCAATGTTTAGCACCAGATCAGGCCCGGGCAGTAGTAGAAGCCGCGCATAGGAGAGTGTGTCCTCGCGGCTTGGTTGCCATTGTAGAGGAGGTCACTCGCTCAGGGTACTTTTGGCCATTTGCACATAAAGACTCCCGTAAAAGAGTGGCGCGTTGTCAGAAATGCCAAGCGGACTCAAGACGTCGGACGAATTCTAACACGGTTACTGGCCCACTCTCAGCCAAAGGCGTAGGAGAAGGGGGACTATTCTCAAAGCTGGGACGTGCTCTAGGTTCCCTAGCAACATCAATTGGAGATATGGCGCGGAACGCGGTAACATTGCTCCCTACTAGAGGTAACCATCATCAGCGGTGCAGGGGAGCAGTTGTCCCCGCAGCCAGGATAACTCCACACACCAGGCGACAGCAGGATCGTATGGGCGTACTACCAGCAGCACGAAGCACGAATCAACGCGGTCAGGCGTGCAAAGGGTCCTCACATACTAGGATGAGTGCGCATGGCTATGCGGAATCGCTATCTGGTCCTGCAAGGAATGACTTAAGAGACGATTAGAGTTCTGGACGATATTCTCCTTGAGATATCGCATAGTTGGCATAGACCACTCCCTTGGCTACTAGTAGCCCCAATAAGGATCCACGTATTTTTTCTTTTTAAATTGTTTTTAGGTTTTTTGTTATTTGTTTAAAAAATTTGCAAAAGTGTATGAATAAAACACTGCGGTTCCTAGCTAGTTCCGCAGTCCAAATGATGTTTTTTCTTTCTCATCTTTAATGCATGCATGCAACTATTATTTCTTTTATATATATTGGGCCTTTCGATGTACATGTACAATAACGTTTCCAGGCGGAATAAGAGGAATAAGTTTACCTACCAATTAGACTTGTCGCGTAAGAGGGATGCACCCCCAGCGGCGTCAGATCAGGTATCCTTTGTTAGTCAGCTTTTCACAAGACGTTGTGGTAAATATAGTAGTCGTCATACTTTATGATGGATGAGCACAGTGTGCACGCCTAACAAACATGTCATTTTCAATGACATCACTTATGGTAGTAGTGGCAAGACCACACGTAATGACATTTAGGCTCACCCATAAGTCCAGAGTCGCACCTCAATGGGCGTACTCATAAACAGGTGTTCTGCCTCGCAATCTCAGATGTAGGTATAGGAACCTGGGCACATATATATGTGACTACACATGAACATGATGCAAGAGGCTATTATCATTGAACAAATTATTAATTTACAAGGTTAGTTAGCATCAGGTACGACATTAAATATGGTGAGGCAAGACAACCTCTATATAATGTCGCTCGTGGACAGTGACCTCTTTAACCTGCGATGTTGTGGGTTCTGCGACGTGCGATGCTGTACCCATGCCTCTTTCATATATTAGAGGACGCGAGTATAGTATACGTCAATGGATGGAAGACTCACGGGTACACCGTCAGACCGGCTAGGGTGTGCTAAGCCTAGGCCGATAACAGCGCCTTTGGTGGAGGTTTGATTCTTCTTGGCGACACGACGCACGTGTTTCTTTAATTTATCTTCCAGCGGAACCAATATCGGAGTGCTAGAAATGTACAAAGGGACTTGTAGTTGGGATAGTTTTGGCTCGCCAGTGGTTTCAGGGTCTCCTTCTGTTGGGTCTTAATAAGTGTGAAAACACTTATCCTTTTACCACTTATTTCCAATATTAACAAGACCAAAACGTGTATTTTATGTCGTAAAAGTCGGAATTATGCGTGGTTTGTGTTTTTATTATGTTTTAGGACCAAAAGATGAAAAAGGAAGAAAACACGGGCTTTCACGGGCTTTTATCGAAGAAAACGAGAAAAGACAAAGTCAAGAGATCAAGAGTGCTTAAAGAACGGATGTCCAAGACCTATTCTGAAGATTTATCGAAGAAAAAGTCTAAAGACGGAAGTTTAATGAAGTCGAAGAACTCAAGTCTAAATTAAAGAAGAAAATTATTAAGACAAGTTCAAATCCCGAGACGACGTCGAGAAAAGACAAAGAATTAAATCGAGTCGAGAAGTAAAGAAAGAAGGAAGCACACCACACATGCACTTCCCATTTTTCCCTATAAATACCCTCCTAATCACATTAGGAGGGGAGTTAGCTAGTTTTAGTTTGTCATTTTTTTCTTTTCTAGTTTTTAGATAGAGAAAGTTCCAAACTTTCTCTCACTAAGTTTTCATCTTTTCTTTCTTTTAATCTTTTAAGTTTAAACCTTTTTGTATTTGATTTCATTAATCAAGTTCAAGTTAAGCTTTTTGTTCTTTAATCTCTTTCTACCTTTCTTTATTTTAGTAACTTTTGATTCGAAATATTGATGATCCGTGTTTGATCTTGATGTTTTCGTGATTAAAAAGTTAATCTTTTTATTCCTACTTAAGCTTTCATACGGTTAAGCTTTAAGATCCTTGTGCTTATTGGCTTATTTGTATTTTTAGCTTATTTACTTTTTAAAAGCTTTCTTAAAAAGTTTCATTTTTTATGGTTTGATTTAAAAGATTACTTATTTTAAGTTGGAAAAGTTGTTATTAATTCTTATTTAGTCTCTTTCATTACAGATTCGATCAAGTTTTGGATTTGGCGTATTGAAAATAGCTTAATACTTAGCTTATTCTCGAATACATACCATCGGAAAGGGTAAACCCCTTTCCGATTTGACATTCCAATCAGCTTCACCTTTATTCCGATCAACAGGATCGGAATAGGGTTTCAACATTTCTATTACTTCAGTGTTATTCCGATACACAAGATCGGAAAAGGGTTTTAGCTTTCCGATTTGGACTCCGGTTGGGATTCCGATCTGGGGTGTTTATATTGGCATTCCGATTGCCTGGTTTTAGATATATTCCGATTGAATTATTTTGCCTTATTCCGACAGCAAATTTTTATTGACATTCCGATCACTTCTTTTTTTATACATTCCGATCATCCTTGTTTTCCCAAATTCCGACCATACATTCCGATTGTAGCATTTTGGATATTCCGACTTGGCCGTACTCCGATCACTTTCCTACTGGGTTTAATTTCTTGTTTTTCCAAAGTTTTCAAGTGTTAGTTTCATTAAGTTTTCAAGTATTTTTCTAATCTTGTCTTTAAGTTTTCAATCATTTATTTTTAACTCGTTATTTTTGTTTAATTTTTAAAAAGCTTTAATTTTGCTCAACGACAATTTTCATATTTGCTATTATTTTAAATTAGACAACCAAACCATTTTCTCTTCCACCAAGAACAACTGAGTCGCACTTTGTACCATTAATCAATTCGAAAAGATTCGGACGATAAGATTTTATACTTGGCTAAAAACCTTGTATTAAATGGCGCCGCTGCCGGCTCTTTTCGTTAAGATTAAAGGTTTTAAGTGAGAGACGCGTTGGATTTTGGGATCCGTTCATCTTTGAACGTTATTTTCCTTGCTTTAAAAATTTTTTTACAAAAAAATATCCTAAAAAATACAAAAAAAAATTAAAAAAAAAACATAAAAAACCAAAAATATTTCTTGCTGTGTTAGTTCTTTTGCAGGTGTATGCGCTCTCGACCAACGTCTTATCCCGAGCCCGAGACTCTCGATAACTTAGACATGGCCGGTGTACACAACAATAATAATAATCCACCTCAAAACAACATGAATAATAACAACAATGAACCTCTACCGGACAATCGTCCAATGATCGAACTTTTGCAAGCACATGTAGAGGGCAACCACGATGCTATTGTCATACCCGCGATTAGAGCCAACAACTTTGAGCTCAAATCCGGCTTCATTCAAATGGTCTCTGCTCAACCATTCTTGGGGCGTTCAATTGATGATCCTCATGACCATATTAAAAGGTTTCTTCAACTCACTAATACGGTTAAGTATAATGGGGTTTCCCAAGAGGTAATTCGTTTGCAACTTTTTCCTTTCTCCTTAGAGGGACAAGCCCGGCATTTGCTTGATAAGGAACCGCCACAAAGTATTCTTACGTGGACGGACTTAGAGACCAAATTCATAAACTACTTTTTTCCATCCTCTCGTACTACCGCTTTGTGGAATGAAATCATTACTTTTGAACAAAAGTACGATGAGACTTTTAGTGAATCTTGGGACCGTTTTAAACAACTTTTAAGAAAGTGCCAACAAAATGGTTTTACCAAAGTGCACCAAATTAATACTTTTTACAATGGTTTAAGCATGAATGACCAAGATTCACTAAATAGTGCCTCGGGGGGTAATCTTTTGGTTAAGTCTTCTAATGCCGCTTGGGATATTATTGAGAACAAGTCTAGAGTGCAAACCAAGAGTGTTCGGACCAATGTGGCTAGTGCTAGCACTAATGAGAGCGAAAAGAGACTTGATAAGCTTACTTCGCTTGTTGAATCACTTGCTCTCCAAGCCGCCAATAATACCAAAGCTATCACTGCCCAAGCCAATGCTATGACTCAATCATGTGATATATGCGGGGGATCTCACTCATACACCGATTGTCCTTCAACTCGTGACAATCCGGAAAATGTGTATGCCGCCACCTGTAACTATTCCACAGGAGGCTATCAAGCACGTCCTCAAGGTGACCGTAATTTGCTTAGCTATCGCTCAAACAAATTTCTTTCACCTCCCGGTTTTCCCCCACAAAACCCAAACAACCTCAATCGCACCAATCAAAACCAACCTCGTGTTCCAAATCAATATCCAAACCAAAGAAACCCAGATCCACCTCAAAGAAACAACCAAGTTTACCAACAACCTGCTTATCAACCACCCGCCTACCATGCTCCTCCTCCCAACCAAACCACCGCATTACACCAAGATGTTGAAACCTACATGAGGACTAATGATGTGATCGTGCAAAATCTTCAGCGAGAAATGGCCAACATGAAAGCAGATATGGTGAAGCAAGGGAATGATCTTCGAGCTGATATGCGAAACACTTTGGCAAGTCAAATGAATGACTTGAGGAATATGATGGCTAGTTACTTCCATAGTAATCAAGCCTCTAGATCGGGTTCTCTTCCGAGTAACACCGTTGTTAATCCAAGAGGGGAGATGAAAGCAATCACCACTCGCAGTGGATAAGGTTTAAAGGAACCCGAGCTTCCTACACCTACACCGGTAATTGTGACAAAGGAAAACGAGTCTCCTTCTCCGGTTCCTCCATCTTCTATTCTTCTAACTTCTACTTCTCCAATTCCACCACCTTCTACTTCTACCCCTCCACCACCCAAGGATGTGAGTGCGAATTCTATCCCAAAGCCTTCATCTCAACCCAATATACCTTATCCTTCGAGGTTGCGGAAAGAGAAATTGAAAAACAAGGATGATATTCAGGTTTCAAACTTTCTTAAAATGTTCAAACAACTGAATTTTAATATCTCCTTTGCTGAGGTTCTCGCTCACATGCCCAAATATGTTAAAATGTTTATAGATCTTCTCAGTGATAAGGAGAAACTTCTCGATATTGCTCAGACCCAACTTAATGAGAATTGCTCCGCAGTGCTCTTAAGGAAATTACCAACCAAACTTGGTGATCCGGGTCGTTTCTTGATTCCTTGTAACTTCCCGTGAGTAGAGAATTGCATGGCCCTAGCCGATCTAGGTGCTAGTATTAACTTAATGCCATTAAGCGTTTGGAAGCAATTATCTCTCCCCGAGCTAGTCCCCACACGAATGACTTTGGAATTAGCCAACCGTACGGTTGCTTATCCAGTGGGGATAGCCGAAGACGTTTTCGTTGGTGTCGATAAATTCACCTTTCTGGCGGATTTTGTTGTCGTTGACTACGAGATGGACCCTCGTGTTCCATTATTCGTTGGACGTCCATTCTTGAGGACCGGTCGCACTCTCATTGATGTAGCCGCGGGCGAATTAATCATGAGAGTTGGTGACGATAAAATCTTCTTCAACATGGGTAAACTTTCTAAGCAGCCTTCGGAAACCGAAAGTGTTAATTTTATTGACGTTCTTGACGAGGCTTGTGAAGAACATTTCAAAGACGCTTGTAAAAGTGGTTCTTCTTCTCTACCCATTGTTGAGACCGTTGCCTCTATTGCTCCATCACTGACTCCATTTGGAGAAAGTGATTTCATCTTGAAAGAATTTGAAGCAACTTTGGGAGATGTGGACTTAAAATATGACGATTCTCCCTCCAATTGGGATGAAGACATTCGTACCATTGAGAAACTTCTCAATGAGGACCATATTTCTCCACCATCTCCTAAGGATATCTCTATCGATGAACCGAATTTGACTACGCCTTCCATCACGTAATCAAAAAAGAGGTTATCAAACTTCTTGATGCGGGAATGATCTATCCTATGTCGGATTCACCATAGGTTAGTCCCGTCCATTGTGTGCCTAAGAAAGGCGGAATCACCGTTGTGCCCAATGCAAACAACGAGTTGATTCCTACTCGTCTCGTTACAGGGTGGAGAGTTTGTATAGACTATCGCAAACTCAATGATGCTACGAGAAAGGATCATTTTCCCCTTCCTTTCATGGACCAAATGTTTGAACGTCTAGCGGGTAATGACTATTACTGCTTTTTAGACGGTTTCTCCGGGTATTTTCAAATTCCCATCGATCCCAAAGACCAAGAGAAAACCATATTCACTTGTCCTTATGGAACATTTGCCTACAAAAGAATGCCTTTCGGCTTATGCAATGCTCCTGGGACTTTCCAAAGGTGTATGATGGTTATCTTCCATGACATGGTTGAAGAAACTATGGAAGTCTTCATGGATTATTTCTCGGTTTATGTCGATTCTTTCTCTGCTTGCCTTGCCAATTTAGAACGTATGCTTAAGCGGTGTGAAGACACTCGCCTTGTTCTAAATTGGGAAAAATGCCATTTCATGGTAAAAGAAGGCATCGTGCTAGGACACAAAATCTCCAAAGCCGGTCTTGAAGTGGACCGTGCTAAAGTCGATGTTATTGCAAAATTGCCTCCACCTTCAACCGTGAAGGGTGTGAGAAGTTTCCTCGGTCATGCGGGCTTCTATCGTCGATTCATTCAATATTTTTCTAAAATCGCTCGCCCGATGACCCACCTCTTGGAAAAAGATACCCCTTTCATCTTTTCCAAAGAGTGTCTTGAATCCTTCAATCTTCTTAAGGATAAGCTAACTAAGGCATCGGTCTTGGTTACCCCTAATTGGGAGCTACCTTTTGAGTTGATGTGTGATGCTAGCGACTTTGCTATTGGAGCGGTTTTGAGCCAAAGAGTGAACAAACACTTCCAACCAATCGACTATGCTAGCAAGACAATGACGGGGGCTCAATTGCATTATACCACTACCGAAAAAGAGCTTTTAGTTGTCGTGTATGCTTTTGAAAATATCCGCCCCTATCTTGTCCTTTCTACCACCATCGTGTATACCGATCATTCCGCGTTGGAGTACTTGATGACTAAGCAATATTCTAAGCCAAGACTTCTTCGTTGGGTTTTGCTTCTTCAAGAATTCAACATTGAAATTCGTGACAAGAAGGGAGCCGAAAACCTAGTCGCGGATCATCTTAGTAGACTTGAGGATCCTTATCAAGGGGATCATCCGAATCAAGAGATCAATGACTCTTTTCCCCTTGAGGCCTTAATGTCTATCAATCCAAATCTAGATGACACCCCGTGGTTTACGGACATCGCAAACTACTTAGCGGGTGGAATTCTCAAGGAAGGGTTAACGTCCCAACAAAAAAAAAGTTCTTTAAAGATATTGAACATTATTTCTGGGACGACCCTTACCTCTTCAAACAATGTGCGGATCTTGTCATTCGTCGATGTGTTGATGGGCCGACAGCGGTATAAATCCTTGACGCTTGCCAAAAAGGACCCACCGGTGGTCACTTTGGTCCCAATTACACCGCGAAGAAAGTATTCGACTCTGGATTTTATTGGCCCACCATTTATCGTGAATCTCACGACATGGTTAAACATTGTGATGCTTTCCAAAGACAAGGCAAGATCACACATAAAGATGAGATGCCTCAAAATTTCATCCAAGAGTGTGAAATCTTTGACGTATGGGGCATCGACTTTATGGGGCCATTTCCATCATCTAAAGGGAACAAGTACATCCTCGTAGTCGTTGTCTACGTTTCTAAGTGGGTTGAAGCTAAGGCTCTCCCTACGAACGATGCGAGGGTGGTTGTGAACTTTTTGAAGCAGCTCTTTGCTCGATTTGGTGTTCCTCGTGCTATCATCAGTGACCGCGGGACTCATTTTTGCAATGATCAATTTTCAAGAGTCATGGCTAAGTATGGTGTCAATCACCGTCTTTCCACCACTTATCATCCCCAAACCAATGGTCAAGCCGAGATTTCCAACCGTGGATTGAAGCGAATTCTAGAACGTACTGTGGGAGAGCATCGTTCCGCGTGGGCCGATAAGTTAGACGATGCTTTGTGGGCTTTCCGTACCGCATATAAGAGCCCGATTGGTTGCACACCTTATCGTCTTGTGTACGGGAAAGCATGCCACCTCCCTCTTGAGCTGGAACATAAGGCATACTGGGCCTTGAAGTGGTCTAACTTCGACATCAACAAAGCCGGTGATCTTCGGAAGATTCAACTCAACGAGCTTAATGAACTGAGGAATGAAGCTTACGAGAACTCACTGATCTACAAGGACCGAGAGTTCCACATTGGTGATCAAGTCTTACTTTTTAACTCTCGGTTGAAGATCTTCTCGGGCAAGTTGAAGAGCCGCTGGTCTGGTCCATTCACCATCACCAAAGTCTTTCCATATGGCACCATTGAGCTTTCTCGGCCAAATGGGCCTAATTTCAAGGTGAATGGCCAGCGTTTGAAGCTGTACTTTGGTGAGGACATCTCTCATGAGATGATTCCATCCCTCACCACGTTTCCCATGAACTAATTTTGGGTCGAGTCAGGCTCGTTACTCGGTTATCAAAAACAAGCGCTTCTCGGGAGGCAACCCGTGATCTATCCTTTATCGTTTTCATAATAAGTATAGGGGGAGCCCCGTATGTGTTTGTTGTTTTGTTTCTTATTCTCTACAGGGATTCAAGCTTCAAAGAGCACCTCGATGACTTTTGACGAACCGTGATCCCGTGTACCCGTCTTCCTGGTTCTATCCTAAACTGTCGTGATCCAATTTTTCATATTTTATATGTTTACATTGAAATCACTATAGTTGTCCTTTCCTTAGCAAAATTTAAACAAAGTGCACAATGTCATAAGTGTAGGGGAGTTTACTCCCACATGCTTAAACATTGAGGACAATGTTTATATCAAGTGTAGGGGGGACTCCTATCAAAGTAAGTGGTCTTTTCCATAAATTTGCCCTCATTTTAACCGGAAAATTTGATTTTTCGACATTTTTCAAAAATTTTAATCTATTTTGGCCTAGTTGTATATTTGTATTTTCCTTTGTTATGGTTATTTTCTTTCCATTGCTAGAATAAATTTTCAATAAAGTGGTTTTAAAATTTTTCAAAGTCGTGAATATTTTGACTGAACCCGAGCTTACTTATCTAAGTTTACTCTAGCCAGTATCCTTAACATGTTTAAGTTAAGTTTTGCTAGGCTTTTATATAGGGAGCTTTAAAACGCGAAAGTCTTAACTCTCACGGGTTAAGAACAAGAACTTTTCGCAAGCTCCTATAATTGATCCTAGAGAGTTGTTTATCCAGGGAACTTTAAAATGCAATTTCCAAACTTGAAAAAGTCTAAGAATTTGCAAGATCCTATAGATGACTTGAAAACCCAAAACTTTAATTTAATAGGCTAAGCATCCACGAGTCTCATTCCTTGAGATTTTAAACTGTGGAGGACGAGAGATGATAGAGTCAATTATAAGTTTGGTATTCTTTCGTGAATTTATGTGAGTTAATTATGAGCCTATTCTCCCATCTCTTGTTAATAAATTTATCTACAATAAATAAGGTTGTACGATTTGAAAAGTTACTTAGCTTCTAGCCCAAGATCGTTTAAAATTTGCTCGGTATTAATTAGAGTTCATAGCCAAGGCATGAGGGCTACAGTTTGTTGCTAAAGATCCAAAAGTGATGTGAAGAATCATTTGTCGAAAATCAATATGAAAGATCAAGACACACGACGAAAAGCAAATACTCCCCTAAAGATAATGGAGAAGTCTATCCGAAAAGACCCTAGAAAGGTATGAGGATAAATAGATCCAAGTCCTAAAAGGAGGCGGATCGTTGTATATCAAAGTTCAAAATAAAGATTGGAGAAAAATGAAGAAGTCGTGGTCCAAATATGAAGAATCTCTCAAAACTTCAAGTGAATAAATTCCTATTATGAAGAGAAGACCATAATTTCAAGAACGTATCTCAAAGATTTGAAGTATGAAGTCGCTGGCAAATATCGGTCCGAGAAAGGTCTTAAATCGTGAAACGAGTTATGCCAAGATATGAACTTTATGAGGTCCCGAGAAGCAGTTTTAAAAGATTTTGTCCTTTAGCTAACTATTGATTAAATCGTCCTACTTTATTTTCAGCCTAAATAACTATCGAAATAAGTCAACAATGCATCCTTGTGATCGTTCAAGACAAAAATAAAATATAAGAGATACACCTAGGAATAAGGGAGTCTAAGTAAATAATTGGCCCACATGAATTCGTGTTAGTTTTCTAACTTATCATAACAATGATCTCGTTTTTAAGCTTGGTATGGGGAACGTGAAACTTGAGGGTGATAAAAGTTCATGACAGCCAAAACCTAATGTAAGTCTTTGATTTCTTTACTTGTTTCTATCTTTTTATGTTTAGTATTTAATAAAGGCCAAGGTGGGTTATTTATGATGGAAAATGTAAGCCGTGCTTTAAAATTAATGCGTTGCATGAGGGCATTGCAATGGTCAAGTGTAGGGGATTTAATAAGTGTGAAAACACTTATCCTTTTACCACTTATTTCCAATATTAACAAGACCAAAACGTGTATTTTATTTCGTAAAAGTCGGAATTATGCGTGGTTTGTGTTTTTATTGTGTTTTAGGACCAAAAGATGAAAAAGGAAGAAAACACGGGGTTTCACGGGCTTTTATCGAAGAAAACGAGAAAAGACGAAGTTAAGAGATCAAGAGTGCTTAAAGAACGGATGTCCAAGACCTATTCTGAAGATTTATCGAAGAAAAAGTCTAAAGACGGAAGTTTAATGAAGTCGAAGAACTCAAGTCTAAATTAAAGAAGAAAATTATTAAGACAAGTTCAAATCCCGAGACGACGTCGAGAAAAGACAAAGAATTAAATCGAGTCGAGAAGTAAAGAAAGAAGGAAGCACACCACACATGCACTTCCTATTTTTCCCTATAAATACCCTCCTAATCACATTAGGAGGGGAGTTAGCTTGTTTTAGTTTGTCATTTTTTTCTTTTCTAGTTTTTAGAGAGAGAAAGTTCCAAACTTTCTCTCACTAAGTTTTCATCTTTTCATTCTTTTAATCTTTTAAGTTTAAACCTTTTTGTATTTTGATTTCATTAATCAAGTTCAAGTTAAGCTTTTTGTTCTTTAATCTCTTTCTACCTTTCTTTATTTTAGTAACTTTTGATTCGAAATATTGATGATCCGTGTTTGATCTTGATGTTTTCGTGACTAAAAAGTTAATCTTTTTATTCCTACTTAAGCTTTCATACGGTTAATCTTTAAGATCCTTGTGCTTATTGGCTTATTTATATTTTTAGCTTATTTACTTTTTAAAAGCTTTCTTAAAAAGTTTCATTTTTTATGGTTTGATTTAAAAGATTGCTTATTTTAAGTTGGTAAACTTGTTATTAATTCTTATTTAGTCTCTTTCATTACAGATTCGATCAAGTTTTGGATTTGGCTTATTGAAAATAGCTTAATACTTAGCTTATTCTCTAATACATACCATCGGAAAGGGTAAACCCCTTTCCGATTTGACATTCCAATCAACTTCACCTTTATTCCGATCAACAGGATCGGAATAGGGTTTCAACATTCCTATTACTTCAGTGTTATTCCGATCTACAAGATCGGAAAAGGGTTTTAGCTTTCCGATTTAGATTCCGGTTGGGATTCCGATCTGGGGTGTTTATATTGGCATTCCGATTGCCTGGTTTTAGATATATTCCGATTGAATTATTTTGCCTTATTCGGACAACATGTTTTTATTGACATTCTGATCACTTCCTTTTTTATACATTCTGATCATCCTTGTTTTCCCATATTCCGACCATACATTCCGATTGTAGCATTTTGGATATTCCCATTTGGCCGTACTCCGATCACTTTCCTACTGGGTTTAATTTCTTGTTTTTCCAAAGTTTTCAAGTGTTAGTTTCATTAAATTTTCAAGTATTTTTCTAATCTTGTCTTTAAGTTTTCAATCATTTATTTTTAACTCGTTATTTTTGTTTAATTTTTAAAAAGCTTTAATTTTGCTCAACGACAATTTTCATATTTGCTATTAGATTAATTAGACAACCAAACCATTTTCTCTTCCACCAAGAACAACTTAGTCGCACTTTCTACCATTAATCAATTCGAAAAGATTCGGACGATAAGATTTTATACTTGGCTAAAAACCTTGTATTAGGTCTGCACTATCACATGGAAATATAAGGCCTGTCATGGTTACGCTAATTGGGAGTTCCGGACCTTTCTCGATTAGATCTATGGTTGGCATTGGGAGGTTCTCTAATATGTGGAAAACAGCGTCAAACATCTCTTGCGCATATTTGGAATAGATATCATTTCCCTTCAAAGGACCCCTTACTAAATTTTGTTTAGAAGCACGCTCCATGGCGAGACTGGATCCAAGCAGTAGCGCGACATCATATACGTCCTTGATCGCCTTGTCAAATGGGGTTAATTTCATGACACCTTTGGCCGCAAGTGGAAGGCCATGTTTTATCAGCCATCGATTTTCAGCGCGCATCACGGTGAGGTGCGGAGATAGCTCTTCATCAAAATTTGCACTCATGTACTTCAGAGCTTCAGACTTCTTGGCCATGTCTTTATGGCAGATGGTGGCAAAATTGTCGCAATTCAGAGCAAGGTCATTCATGCCTTCTTCAAGTTTCGCCATGGCCCATCGGTTTTCTTTTTCTTTTTTACTCGCAGGCGGCACTCGCGGTCTACAAGTTCAGAGAGCGAGGATTTTTCGTCCTATATATATTGGATGGGTCCGGCATTTATACTAGATACAGCATGCAAGCGGGCAAATTCGATTTTTGCATTTAGAAGTTTGAGGTCTTTTTGTTTTGTGACCTGGCAGACCTCTTCGTTTGCTTGTGCTAAACGTTCTGACAGCTGGGATATTTTCTTTTTCAAATGGGCAGCTAAAGTTTCTTCTTGGGCGGCAATTGTGTCAAACTCCTTCATTAGTAGTTCGTCAGACATCTCGTGTAAATGTTGGGCGCGGCCAGAGGGAGTTATGTGTTGCAGGAAGTCCTCACAAGCGTCTGTGCCATTTAGAGCGCAGGAGCGAGTGCATTGCCAGGGAGGAGTAACTCTGATGGACTTCGTGGCACCTACGCCTGCCTCGTGCGCGAGGGAGCTGCAAATTTGATATCTTACGATTATTGGAGGTGTGAGAATTGTTTATTTTTACGAAATACTAACGAAGGACGCATTGTTATACCTTGATAATTGTATTTTTTCCCGTGGCCTTGATGGTGCTCCCCACGGTGTTGCATTAGCACGTGGTCTTGTTTGCAATGTTCTTCCCCTTTTGGGAATTTGCTGTGTGGGAGAGCACGGTAATTTTTTGTAACTCGGCACAGGTATGCCCTCTGCGGATGGACCGGGGCGCGAATCCTCTGTGGCGCCATGTTCTTCTTCGTCTCCTTGATTCATTTCTTCTGATGGAGACTCTACGATGCATGGTATGCTTTGGATGGGAGTAGCCTTTATAGCAGTTGCAGTCTCAGCATTCCTACTAGGTGTGGGAGAGGGAAACTCCAGGGCTACAGCTCGTTGGCCAATGCGCCATCCATTTGTAATCTTGATTAATGTGCAGGGTCGTGCGCGCATGGTCACGACGCACGGATTCCCGCGCTTCACGAGCTGCGTATAAGTTAATTCTGCATTCATATGAAGGATGCGTAAGTATATGTGCAGAAATGTTTTTTTTCGGTAGCAAAATAAAAAGACATAACCAAAAGAAGGAGGGAAAGCAAACGAAATAAGGGTTTCTTACCATGGTTGAAATCATCAAAGTATTGAGGCAGGTGGTTGGCAGGAAGAATTGGCGCATGGCCCAGACCTAGGGCGTATAGTAGTGTCTCTGGATATTCTTGCATTGGTATCCGATCAGTGTTGATTGATTGTGCGTCTGCCTCGTTATACGAACTGGCAATGGGGCTGTCATCCTTTATCATTGTCTCGGGGGTAATGAAATCATGGTCAAATGGGAACACAACCTTGTCTACCCAGAAGAATTTGTTCAGTCCACTTCTTCAAGGAATCTATTTTTTCTAAGTAACATTAAAGTTAACCAGTGCGTTTCACGAAGGTTATCCATCCGTTCATCCATGTGGGTCTATAGAAGGCGCGGAACAGGTTTATGGTTGGGTCAACATTTTTGAGTAAGCAGTTTATCTCAAAATTTGAGATTTTGGCGGCTCCTATACAATGTAGCTGGGAGAGGTGTATACTATAATAATTTAGTATGTCTATCAGGAAGCGGCTTAGAGGTATGCGATTGTTGGAAAACTCAATGAACCTGGTGTATATACCAATTTTTCCGTCGGGAAAACTCCCAATATGTGCTTGTGGATCTGGCACAGTCGGATAAAGATCTGAAGGAACGTGGTACTTGGTGACAAAACGAGAAAGCTCTTGTTCGGATCTACGGGACGTCACATCAAATAGTTGGGTTACCATTTTTTTTGCTCTTGTGTGTGTTTTAAGCATGGGCGAGGGTAGAATATTTTGTTAGGAACAGTGGTTCTTACAATTTTCAACAATGGAGGGAAGAATTTTTGGAAAAGTGAAGAAAGTGACTGTCAGACTACATTTATATACCCTATGGATATAGTGGTTTTTATGGCACGTGTCTATGACGATTGTTTCATCCTATGGTTCCGCTGATTACTTCTTCGGACATGGTTAATGCTTTTCACGGTTTACAATAAAGGTCTATGATAGTGGAATATGACGTGGATACTTATTTGAGTACATGGCTATGTGGTTTTCCTTTTTTGATGCGCATCTATGCGAGCGGGCCTTGATGATTAATAGTCTAGTAGCCGCGGTTGGAACTTGCGACCACTAGACTGGGGGACATAATGACGTATAGTCCCTAGTCGGGCTGGATAGCCCGACTCACGTGTACTACCCGCATCCATCAGGAATGGATTGGATACTTGTGCGATGTGTGCACATAGCCCATAAAGCCCGGTAAGCCGCTGTTGGACAAGAGGTTGATTAATTAGCCAAGTCCTCATCGCAGTGTGACAGGATCAGTATAGTTATATTCGCCTAAGGAAAAGGGATATACACTTGCCTTAGTTGGAGAATGAAGATCAAGCTATTTCGAGTCACTATCTCTTCCTTAGGCCGCAAGAGCAGGGAGCCCAGCCTGGACTCTCTCGAGTATAAAAGGAACCCCTTCGGTACCACAAAGGTACGATACACACAATACCCTAAACACTAATATACTCAAACCGATTACTTACTCTCACGCTGGAGTCTAATCGTGGGTAACATACCCACGGTAAGCCTAACGGTTTCTGTTTAGTGCGCAGGGTCCTAAAGCAAGTTTCACTTTGGTGCGAGAGCCGGAGTCCACAAGACCCCAAATTAAGCCTAATTTGGGTTAAGCCCAGTCTACCCCAACTTTTGCATCAACAGCGACAATTTTTAAGGTCTGTGACATTCTGTGAAAGAATTAGTGTCGCTAAAAGATCTGATTTAGGGTGTTTCAAGAAACCCCTAATTACGAAAAATATGAGGTTTGATTATTCTTTTCTCTCTTCTCAATTTAATTTTTGTTTACAAGCTGTTGATTGCATCTGACAATAATGTTGAGTATTGGTCCGGGACCAATCGATTCTTATTGTTGTTTCGACTTGTTAGGGTGAGTATTGGTTTGGGATCAATGATTAACCCTAACTGATATGCAATTGGTTGTATTGTAGACATAAATTCAGAAAAAGAAGAGGTAAAAAGAAGAAGTGAATCTTTGATTTTTTGATTTTAGGGTTTGATTAAGTACCTTATATTGGTGGTTTTTGTTGCTTTGGTGATGGTGATGTTAGGGTTTATTTAGAGGTTTGATTCCTCAAAGCCCTAATGATATTGATGTTTATTTGGAGCAGTGGTTTAATAAATTGTGTGATGGAAGCCGGCACACTATGTCTAAGAATGCCAATTGTATCATACGAGTTAAACAGGTCCTAAGTTAATATTCGTGTTTGGAATTTTATTCGTACTAGGGTTGATGCCCGCGCTTCTGTGCGGGTGTTTGATTACGCTGTTAGTAGATATAAGAAAAAAACCACTACAACTAAAACGTGGTCCATCAATAATAGTTAATAATATCAAGATTATATATATGATAGAAACGAATACTGATATATATTCACCAACAGTTCTGTTTGGTCATGTACCAAATAAGTTGTTATAATCCCTGCCTAAAGTGATCGAACGTGGGCCAAAATATAATCCCAGCCTAGAGATCAGTCGGTATACGTATTTGTAGTGAGGCTGCTATTCGGGTTTCTTCTCCTTCATCGTTTCATTGTTGGTAAGTTGAGTCTTGATTCAAAAGCATGTTACATTCCTGGCAGTTGACATCAAACTTAAACAATCAATTTCGTCACGAAAACATTAAACTCACAAAACAGAAATTGGTATCGCAATTGCTTGTTTAAGACCAAATACAAAAATTTAAAGAATCTGAATTTTTTAACTTGATGGCAAATCGGACCGTGTCATCGTACCTTCTGTCGTAACCATGGAGGAATAATGGGAGATTCTAGTAAGATAAATACACCATCACAAAATTATCATTATGTGATGCCCAAAAATGCATCAACGTCGCAGTTACATACAACGGCTGGTAACAAAAAGAAAATGTAAACTGTGAAACTACATAAGTTACTAAGCATCTACAATACTTGGAACACTAAACATCCCTACAAATGAAATAACTTAAAGATTTCTATTCACCTTGGTTTTCAGCATGTCTTGATCCCATGTGTTCGGTTTCCAGAACACTCGTGAATGTACGTGCTGCAACATTCCCATTTGTAGATCGATACCTTTATTTCTTTACGACATGATCACCTGAAAATCCATGGACACATACACATTATTATGACTCGTTCCAGCAACAATATATATATAAAGGTTAATAGAAGTTCAAATATATAGAATAGTCGACTTATATATACTACTGAAGATCAGTAGGTCTCTACCCATTGCCTCCTAATTATATGTTTTAATTATTCCAAATCACATAACCATTATCAAAATACAAAGGCAAACACTCCCTAAGCACGATTGTGGCGGTCAGTAACTTTGAGTGCATGTTCTAATTATTTCATATCAAATAAGCCCAATTATTACACAAAACCAAAAACCCTTTAAGTAATGATTGTGGGCTGATCCAGTAGATTTGAGAGGCAGAAGCTATCTTCATGAGTTATCGGAGACTAAACTTTGTGAGCCTAATCTTTGCATGTATAAACTATAATCATCGTGGAATAAAGTTTGTGGCAGATTTATAGCAATACTGTAGATACTACTTTACACGTTTGATTTTTGGATGTCATTATATTACACACGTTAACTTAAACATATGAAATGAGCATGAAAAAACGGAGTAAAAAAGTACCTCTTTTAGCATTTGCTGAAGACGTTATATTTCTTTAGTGGTAGACTCCAGAATGTTCGGCCTAGTTCGACATATGGTGGAATAACGTTCAACGTTCCACCACTCGTAACACGCGTAGCTAATAGGACCTACACCAAATCTCAAGTATTAACATAATTAATAGAACTTGAACAACCTTAAATTTCCAAAATTGTAATATTAACTAATTATAAGCAGTAACCTAGTAACACTATCTGTCTAGGACCAGGCTTCTAGAACAGGGCTTTGTGGATCTCTAATTTCCACACATTCAATGATAATTGGGGTGATCTGAGGTGTGTTTCATCTTAGACGGGTCGGATAAGAAAATCAGCTTGCAAACGGAATAAGTCAAACGGGTTAAAAAGACACCCATAGTCTCGTTTCAATATTTAGTGATGACCCTTGGTATCATTAATTAAAAATGATTTAATAGCAAAAATTATAAGCCACACTTATGGTGTGTTTGCATCAGCTTATTTTTCTATCCTATTTTTTCGTTTATAATACTGAAATAAATCATAAATGTACAATGGTCACTTATTTTTTATCATGGCAATTTTAAAACAACTTAAAAACACACATTATAAGTGACACATACGAGGCGTTTGGATTAGCTTATTTCTCTAGCCTATTTTCTCATTTACAATACTTAAATAGGTCATAAATGTACAATGGCCGTTTATTTTTTATCATGCCAATTTCACTATAAGATCATCTCAAGGTATCTCCTGTTAGCTAGAAAAATTAATTATGTTTGCTAATAGATTTTGTATAAAAGCATAAACTTTAAATTAACATATTGTCTTAATAACATTAAGGACGCCCGTTTTAAATCATATCATGGATTAGGTGCCCATCAAGATGAAGTAAGGTTCACATGGTTAGTATCCAGTTGTGATATAAGGACGCATGATGCTTACCGATGTATTAGATGAGTTCTGGAAAGAACCATCAAGGCGCTACAGCAAAGAAAGCCTGTAATAATGACATACTGCAACAGTTTACTAACAAAAGAGAATACAAAGGTTACTTGATTTTTTCAAAGCCTATATTACCGTAAACATGTTATTAAATGTACCCCTGTAAGAAGTGTCTTCTTCAATACATCAGAACTTCTGCATGATAGAATCTTCAGTGGTTGTGTATGTATCCGACATATAATTGGCGGGAACAAAATCTTGTAATAGTTTCTTTTTGTATTTTGAAGCGAGTTTCAGCATAGGAGCTGCATCTGTAAACACATAAGACAGTAAGCTGATACTTAAAAGGAATATACCCAAAGAACAATCTATTTACATATAGGTTGTCTCTAATTCATTCAATCTAAAGTCCTTGGAAGAAAGTTATTTAGTAAGTTTGAAATTCGATTTTGATAACTCTTTTCCTCTAAAAGCTCAGAGGCTCTAGATTTTTCTTCAGTTTAATTAACCAAGTATTTTGAGCATTCCCACATGCAAGGATTTAAGAAAACGTTGATTACTAAATAACTCAAATCCTTCTACTATATAAGTTGCAACATAGAGGTTTTTAATCATCCTTTCCCATTGAATAATGAAAAAAGAGCAATAAGAAGTATAACGAAAGATACAAAAGTGCATAGTGCAGATTAGGAATTGACCCTAAGATATTAGATAATCATTTTTTATATACCCAAACACTATAACCTTATCAACCATTGGCAAACAAAATAAAGTGAATTTGGGAACGCTTATCAAAATTGCATACATGAAATCAAGTATGGTATTGGAAAGAAAAAAATTCAACTCACTTTCATGGAAGATAATTTTAAAACCAGAAATTTTGTTATTCGTAACGTTGAGATCTGAAAGGTGATCTGAATTATTACTTTGGATTAAGTTCCTACTATGTAAAATTTTATAGCCGTACATCTTTTTTTGTACAAAATCAGCAAATCCAAACCAATGAGGGGTGACCCACTTAAGTGGATACAGATGGTTTTACTTACCCTGATGCAGATGGCTAACAGTTTACCTTAGGAAAAAACCATATTAGAAAACTATACTATCCTAAATGTTCCAGCCATTGAATGAAAATTGTATATACTAAAACCTACAATTCAAGAACATTTAAAAACGGTGATGTACATTAAACTAATTGAACCAACAACAAAACCCGCAACTCAAACATTACGCATTTATGCTAGTACTAACCATCTCACTTTTAAAGTCAAAAATAGAATCTTAGAACATCATAAAAAACACTAAACACTTACAACAAAACTTACTTCAAAGAATTTAAAATTTCTAACTCGTAATGCTCATCTTCGAAGCCTCTTAACTTTAGACATAACACCCTGCACGTAAAAAAGGATCAGTAAGAAGTTAAAAAAAATCATTTCATGAAAATTTAATTTGCATACCACAATTATTGGGAAAAAAATCTTTCTCCTCATCATCCTACAAAAAAAATGTAAACAAAAAGAGACAAAATTCATCAAAACAGACAAAATCAAATGAAACAAAAAAAACCCTTAAATTTCGTGTTCATCTAATATTCAATTTAAACTCGAATAGAATGAAAAGAAATATTAAAAAAACTTACATCAATGTCTTCCTTTTTATCTTCTATCCAGATCTGAGAAAGAGAGATTAGATAATATTGGAAAATAAATACTCAATAAATTAGAGAGATCAGATGAGATCGGATTAGGTTTTTGGTTTGTTGTATGTGGCTGAGAATGTTGGATAGAATTATTATTAGAGACATGAGGAAGAATGTATTCGAGGTCTTACCAAAATCGACGGTTGTGAAATTTTTATTGTGCGCTATCAACGATAGTAAGAAGTCCAAGAAGGGGATTGAGACAGAGGAGGATGGGATGAAGTATGGGCGACTCTAATGAATGGTCAGATGTTTCTTTTGATGAAGGGAATGAATGGGCAGAAGGGAATTTGAACGGCCCATTGTTGGGTCAAAAAGTTGATGTGGCAGAAACTCAAAAAAACGAAGAAAACATGAAGATATTGTCTAAGCGTTGTCAAGAGCAATCTAAGCGTTGACAAGAACAATCTATGTGTTGATGGCTCAAGAGTTGTCATGTGCAATCTAAGCATTGTCACATGCAATTCAATTGTTGACAGAAACGTAGACAAGAAGCTTATGGAAGCTTCTATTTAGATAAACATGCAGGATATATTCTGCATAATTATTTAAATAGAAGATTTACTTGTTTATTTGATTTTATCTCTTGTAAACACTAATCCTTACACTATAAAAGGAACCAAGGGTCTTAGGTTTGATTCATAACTTTCATTCACAATGTAAACCTAAAGCGTGTGTCGACTAGACGTGGGATTCAATGTATACACGTCTAGTTATTTTTGATTATTAAAATAATTAGCAATCCATTTGTTTTAATTCATGTCTTGTGCCCTAAACACCTTGTTAATGGTTGTTGTTCTAATTCCGCTTTGATTATGTTAATCATATGAACAATAATCATTCCTAGTAGCTTTAAAGATCCGGAAACCAAGGTTTCCACAATTGGTATCAGAGCCTCGTGGCTCGTGATGCTAGGACCAACAAGGTGTTCGTGTATGGTGAAAAGAAGAAAAATCCGTCTAGGGTTTTTCTGGACGTTTTTGTGTGCGCAGCAGTATACAAAAGGTCATAACTTTCGATTGAACCATTGGATCGTCATGAAATTTCTTGTGTGTATTCTATACACATATATCTAGACATCCACCGGAAGGATTGTCGAGTTTTATCCCCAGGAAAAGGTTATTAAGCGTCAAAGTCAGCAGTGAGTGAATGCAGTTTTCTGTGGACAGCCATGTTCAAAACACGATCTCTCCTTCATTAACCGTTGGATCTTCGTGATTTTTGAACTGTAGATTCTTGGCACTTGTGTCTAGAATCTCACCGAAGGGATTTTCGATCTGAGCCTTAATGATGAAGTTATTCAAGGTCGAAGTTTGCTGGTTAAGGTACTAATGTTTCTGGTTTTTCACATGAAATCATGAACTAGGGTTCCACAAAACCCTAGATCGACATAACAAAAGCTGAAGGATATGAGGTTTTTGGCTGTTGTGATCACTAACCCTTATATAGTAAGGATATCTAACCAATACCATTCAACAAAAATGCCACGTCAAACCCCTTCCAACCAACTTCCTTTTCAGCATATATTCCCGCCCATCTTTGTAACTAGCATATTATTCAATCTACATTCATTCATATCATTAAATGCCTAAAAATACTCCCAAAATTGCCGAACAATACTCCGTAAAATCATAATCCCTTTCATGAGTTTGTAAAAAATACCTAAAATATCTATCCCTAATCACAGTCACATTCATGAGATTGAAAAAAATTATCGCTAATCATAATCACATTCAGAAAAACATAACTGATCTTTCTACCAGTTATTATCCAAAATCAACACACCAATCTAAAACGCTCAAATCAATGAAATTTAAGAAAAGAAAGGATCACATCCCAAAAATCATAACCCTAAAGAAAATCCCCAAAAACCGAATCTGAAATATATGCCATCGCCGTTTTCTTTTTGAGGAAAAGACTGCTTCTTCATGAAATATTCAAACGATTATCTAATGATCGGTTGTTAAAAGAACAGTTTGTTATAAAAATATATCCCGACAATCTGCTAAAGGTAACAACACAAGATCTGTTTTACTCATCATATTTTCAGTTCATTTTATATTTTTTATGGATGTACGCATAATTTCGGGTATATGTTTTTGTGCTCATTATAATATTTAGTCATTAATCATGTATTTAAATTTGTCAGTAGGTAGATTTGTGAATTTAAATTCATCATTTTAACAGGTGGATAAAAGGTCTATGTAAGCTATAATATTTTATGTATACAAAGTGCTTGATGAAATGCCTGAATGAAGCGAGAAGGTTCTAACTCAATATCACTTATCGTTTACAGCTTTACTTGATTCCCACTTTAAGTTGTGATTGGAAATGTTTATGTGATTGGAAATATGGAAGAAGAAGCATGACAAAGTCTCATTCCCTTTTTGGCAGTTCATAGTTAAGGGTACTCTCATGCTCTTTTTAGATTTTCAACTAATAAAAAACCAATGTTGTCACCTGTGTTTAAATTATATTATTTATTTCTTTCCTTTTTCTGTGAAGGGTTTGTCACAAGAAAGTATACCAATTATATCATTAGATGTTGAAGAGCTGTAGAGTCGAGTAATGAAGGCAGAACCATCACTGAGTACATATACATTAGCAACCACTATTCAAAGGGCGTTGTTCTTGAAGAAATGTTTTCTTGTCGAACTTCTCGGGAATATCGTGTAATAATGGGAACTAATCATCGCAATTCTAGAGATGCATTGGATATGCGCATGAAAGAGGATCAGATAAAAAAAGTATGTTCCTTAACTCATATCTTTCTTAATTATTTAGTGTTTATAATCAAATAGTATAACCACAGTTTTTTTTATTGTCGTATGTGGTAGAGATTATGTATACCCGACAATAAAGTACATTCAGAAAGTAGACCAAGTGATCGATTTCAGGGTCCATATTTTCACGACCCTACACCACGATGCCTTAACTTATTTGAAATAGGTTGGTAGTTTAGCAAGCTCAGTTGTTTGTTTGATTGATGCATTGAACTTAACTATAATAATTTTGTATTTCATAATTGTTATTTCTTATAAAAATACCTCTCAAAACTATATATGCAAAGGGTATAGAAAACTACAATGGCCGAAACTAGATTAGTATGTGCCTAATAACATGAAATGACCATTTATATCATCCCCATTAAGTTCTTAGTGACGCCTACATTTTTTCGTTAAAAAGATTATGGTATTTTTGTTAGTATGTGCCTAACAATAGCTTTTATCTCTTTTCAGACATCACAAATACCATTAGTGAAAATAATAAACAAAGAAAATATTTGGTGGAGAAGAGAGATTTTTACTTCACAAATCGATTAAGGACTGGTCCTCAGGCAGAGCATTAGCAACAAAAACATTCAGACTTTGAGTCTTTTTGAATAAAGGTACAAACCAAACGCAACCTTACAGGCCTTTGTTTGTACATGCAGTTAGCTATGATTTTTGCCACTTAAAACATGGATTTGTCTTTTAAATTTCCTCATAAACATGTTAAAGAAGAGGTTTGTTTATAGGTTATCTGTTCGAGGAATTAGAAGGAAGGTTATGAATCAATCCATAACTATTACGTACTTCCAGTAATCATATCTGCTAATTAGACACCCAAAAGGAAAATTATTAAGTCCATTGGTAGACTAAAATTACTATATTTGATACTTATACATAACTTAAAAGTATGCTAAAAATATACTAACTGATGTGCGACAACTAATTACTAGCAAAGAGTGGGATTTTTAGGCACATACAAGTTTATCCAACACAAAATAAGCAAGTCTCCAAAGAGTTGCTTATTAACATAGATAAGAAGTGTCAATTAGACTTTTTTAAAAGCGGTCAAATCAAGGTTGCTTATTAACATGTTTGGTACTTGATAGTAGGATCTTTAAGATTTCAAATAAATTTTGTCAATAGGATAACCATAGATTCATTGATGTTGTTTAGCAATCCATTATTAGTTTGTAAAGGAGCAGGTGTTCAGCCTAACAAGAAAAATAAATGATAAAAATCATCATAGTTTCGGTAGAGGCGGTTGTGTACGACTTAACTAATATGGGACTATTTACATTAAAACCATCAGCTAAGTCGAGGTTTACATTTTAATTGACTTCATTGCATTCTCACTATGACAGTTAATCAAATCTTTTACATACCCACATGGACTCATAATGCTTTTATTGTTGGTGTTATTGGATGTATATGCATGCAATTTTTGTACATCATAATTATTTTCAATAAGAATGATTAGTGTATGACAGTATGAGTACAAAATCATTGTAATGACATTATGACGCTGTTTTTTTTCAGTTGATATAGTATGGCAGAATCTTGGTGGTTAACGATATAGTAAGCATAGTCTCAATGCAATTAGATATAATCTAATGTTTGCTTATTAAGATTTCCTATTTGTTTATTGTGGTTTGAATTACTCGGAATTGATCATATTAATGTAGGATATCTACATAAATTAGGCTGGGTATAAGGGGTGTTTGGGATTGCATAAAAAGTATTCAGTTGTTTGTTATTTTTTGAATAAGCTTCTCTGTATTCTAAATAAGTAATTTAAAGTTGCTTATTAGAATTTCCTTTTGATGTTACGTAAAATGTTAGGTAATTTAGTTTTATTAGAAGCGGTTCTAACAGGCGCGAAATCAGTTCGAGTAATAAGGGATATTAAAATATATCAGGAACATAAAATCCAGAATCTTGACTAATAGAGATAACCGAAATGATCCATCTGAATTTTAGGACACTCCATTTAAAGGTGTTCTTGGGGATGCATTATCAGGCTTTTTGTTCTTTTATGTGACATTGAATGGGATGTAGCTCTAACTTATGTCTTTATTTTTTGTGTAGACTCAAGAAGTTGCTGAAACCAAAATGTATAAACTTAAAGAAATAAAATGAGGCAAATGACAAAACAAAGGGATACTATAGAACGTTTGCAGATCTCTTCCTGGTGGATGAGGTGATTTTTGATTTATAGCGAACTATAGTAAGTTGTTATTGGTAACCCATATTGTAAGGATTTTCCTCTATTTTCTCCACAATAAATTATATAAGGATTTTTCTCTATTTTCTCCACAATAAAGTATATTTATTTCTCTTACGGTTATTAGAAACATAACATTATATAAGACTCTGATAGTTTTAAATATTATTGTATCAAACATTTTACTCCATTTATCTTTTGAAATCAGTTTGGCTTTGTTTTTCCATATGGCATGATGTGTTATGTTTATATAAGAATTTTCATGTTTACTCTTTTTACTATAAAATGTGACATCAATATTTTGTTTCCAAACTTTTTTACAATTTATAATCATTTTTTTATCAACATTAGTCCATATACATTTCAATTAAATTTTATTAAACTAAAACTTCTATTTAAAGCCATCCGCCCATCGGGCGGGCCTTAAAGCTAGTTCAATATAATACAAGATCTAAGGTTTATTTACAAATCCTAAGTTTGGGTTTTGATGATTAATGCTCTAAACCCTAGATCGAGTTTTTTTTAACAGAAAAGAAGTGTTTGTGTCTGCTGCCAAAGAAAAGGATGGGGCAGCAAGTACAAAAGGACATACTGTTTGAATTGGGGCAGCAGCGTGGTCCAAGAATGAATAAGGGAATCACGTGAGATGATGGGATTGTGTACTGATATCATCTTATGATATACAAGAGCTGCGTATGGTCCAAGGTATAAAAGGGTGTTTATGTCTTTGTTTATTCTACCAATAAAAAGTCAATTTGATCTTATGATAAAAGGTCTTCATGTGAATAAGAAAGAGCAGGTGTTTGTTTGAAGAAAAGACGTAAGATTGAAGCTACTGTCTAACTTTATCTATTGATCGCTGTTCAAATAGAGAGAAACCAAGACACGTGAAGACATTTAAAAGGTATGATTCTTATTGGTGGAAAAGTTGTGTTCACACGATCTAGTATTAAGTCTGCGTTCACATGACCTAAAAAGGAAAAAGGGCATGTTAATTGGTCCATAATGGAGTGTTTACATGACGTTGATACTAATTCATAAAGAATTCGAATTCTTATATGGGCTTTTGGTCAACAGTAACGTTGATACTAATTAATTCGACGTTGACAACAAAATTTAACGTTGACGCTGACGTTTGTTATTTTGACGCAAACAAGAATAAGTCGAACGCTGACAGAGAGCATTGACATGAGTTGTCCGAGAAACGCTTGCTCAAGCGTTGATAGGTGTTGTCCGATATGTGACAATACACATAGAAAGGATATTGGACAAAGAAGGTTCTCGGATGACAAAAGAATAGCTGCTGTTTGAGAAAATTGGTACGTTTTTAGCACACAAAAAGGAGGAATTTACACACGAAGGTACATGGAATCTCCGTTTTTATATAGAATATCAAGTTGATATTTATGGCTCGGATATTTTTAAAAGGGATCCGTCATGAAGAGGTGTTGACTTAAGGGGAAGAATTCTTATGGTAAGTTTGATGATTGAAGAAGATTTTCGCGAGTTTGTGTTCTATCATATCTTAAAGTCATGCACTTCCAGCCACTGACTTTTAGGGTAACTTGTTTATGCCTACATTGTTATTGATGAAGTGATTCAAGATCTAGGAATATGTGATTTTTATTATGGTTCTCTATGCACATATTTTCTATCACTTGAAGGAGTTACATTATCGTGCTCAGTGTCTCAAAAAGGATGAGGATTTTTGTATGCATAACACACTTCATTACATTCTACAAGATATGGAACATAGGTTTGGGTTACTCTACTTCTACATCAATAATACTTTATTTTTTTTTCTTCAAGATCATTATACAGAGCCTACATTTGGAGAATCTTCAAAGATTGCATACATTGTTTACTTCCCTGCTGATGTGACAAAAAGGGAAGACATACATGCTACACTTGAGGGGAAGCAATTTGAAGATCATGTACAACGTACAAGAGATACACATAGAGGTTTGTCGACATCAACTAGGGGAAGATTGTTGGGTCAAAAAGTTGATGTGGCAGAAACTCAAAAAAACGAAGAAAACATGAAGATATTGTCTAAGCGTTGTCAAGAGCAATCTAAGCGTTGACAAGAACAATCTAAGCGTTGATGGCTCAAGAGTTGTCATGTGCGATCTAAGCATTGTCACATGCAATTCAAGTGTTGACAGAAACATAGACAAGAAGCTTATGGAAGCTTCTATTTAGATAAACATGCAGGATATATTCTGCATAAGTTTATTTAAATAGAAGATTTACTTGTTTATTTGATTTTATCTCTTGTAAACCCTAATCCTTACACTATAAAAGGAACCAAGGGTCTTAGGTTTTATTCATAACTTTCATTCACAATGTAAACCTAAAGCGTGTGTCGACTAGACATGGGATTCAATGTTACACGTCTAGTGATTGTTGATTATTAATATAATTAGCAATCCATTTGTTTTAATTCATGTATTGTGCCCTAAACACCTTGTTAATGGTTGTTCTTCTAATTCCGCTTTGATTATGTTAATTATATGAACAATGATCATTCCTAGTAGCTTTAAAGATCCGGAAACCAAGATTTCCACACCCATATTCATTTGTCAACCAAACTTATAAATTCTCCTTATTGAATAAGGGGGTAATTGGCTACTGCGCTAAGCAATAAGAAAGTAATTGGGGTCCATGATGGTTATACATTTCATGTGAAGAAGTAATGGGATAGAGAAGTCATGCTCGGTCAAAAGCTCACATTCCATTTTGACAATATGTCATGTGGGATGTACAAGTACTTGTGGTGCCGATAAAGATGACTATAGATACAAAAGTGGGATATTTTGGTCTTGGTGCATTAATATCTGAAGTGTGAATGTGAGTACTACTCTGATCTAATATCATATTTAAATATTGCTTCTTAATGGTATATAAGAACAAATTTTGTTCATTGGTTTGAAACCAATGATATTGGTATATACTAATTATCCATGACATGAGCAACATTTAAGAAATAAAAGAAGTATATTTGGTTGTTGATCACGTGATCGCATTAGGGCTGAGCAAGGCAGACCGAAAATAGACCTGGAACAGAAACCGGATCGGACCGGATCGAACCGAACCGGACTAAACGTTTTCGGTCTGATACTCGGTCCGGAGTTTTTCACAAATTCGGTCCTCAGTCCGGTCCAGTTTGGTCTTTTTAAAATTTCGGCAATTACGCCTAACAGGACCGGACCGGACTGTGGACCGAACCAAACCAGAACAACTCGGACCAGATCGAGGACCGGAACAACCCGGACCGGACTGGACCATTTCGGTCCGGGGTTTCGGACCATTTTGGTCCTCGGTCCGGTCCGGTCTTGGGCGGTCCGGTCCGGTACCGATGCTCAGTCCTAGATCACATGATTAATTTTTCAAATTGGACAGAGATGTGCTGTTAAGTGGAAAACGAGTGGGTCTGTGCAAGCAATATTAATAGTAGGTGAATTTTTGTTCCCCTATTTTTGTTAGTTATCATCTGTTGCAAATTCATTCCCATTGTTTGGGTTTGTCACCGTTAATAACAGAAACAGAGGCATTAAAACTTCCCCTTGCATTCGAAAAAGTTCCCACTATTTTTCAGTAAAAGGTTCCTCTTGCTTTTGAAAAATATTAAAGAAATGATGCTTAAAAACGTTACTTGCATTTTCGGTCTCGCTTTCTTTTGATTATGATAATATGTAAAAACAAGCATTTACGAAAACAAAGAAAAACGAATTCCCGAGTTCAAGTATTTTTCATTTCAACCATTATCACTTAAGGTATGTACAAACAAGTACTCATCCTAATTAAGTGATCAAAGATTTAATCTTTTCTTAAAATTCACTTTTTATTAAGTGTGACAAGTTTTTATTAAACTTTCTTTTTAAGAAAATGTTTTATTAAATTAATTATTTGAAAATTTGAAAATTTGAAAATTTGAAAATTTGAAAATGGCATATTCTATCTAGGGTTGGAATATCCTTTCAGGATATTTTAATCTCCAGATTCGAACCATATAACTAAAAGACAAAAAGGAGCGTAGTCTACTCCGGCGGTTCCTTAGTGGCTATGGCGGTTTCTTATCGATAAGGAACCGCGGGCTGCAATAATGAACCGTGGGCAGATATAGCCGTTAGAAGTTTGTCTTATAAATAGTGGTCCATACTTAGATTTTCTCTTTACCTCTTTTGCACATACATTTCCAGATTCTTTCATACTTCTTAAATCACTCAAATCCTTGGTCATTTGGTTGATTACTACTTGTTTAGAAGTGAATCTTTCTCCTCTCATCTCTTCCTCTCAAAGTGCAAAGAGAAGAACACTTTCATCCTTGAAGTGTTGTGTCTACCTCAAAGATCCATTGAATATCTAAACTTATTTATTCATTGTTGTGTCATTGTTGTGAAGATCCAAGTAGTTGTGTCTATTTGGAAGTTCTGTATGTATTAAGGTTAATACTTGGTCCTTAATTTATATTGGTGTAGATTGGTCCTTGCTAAGATTAGGGCTCGACTTTCAGCTTAGAGTCGGAAATTGGATAAACGACGTTGTGTACGATTTCTCCACCTTAAGGAGCTTGTTGATTAGTGAACTCTCGAGTAAGGAGTACTCGAGGAGTGGAGTAGGAACGAGGAGTGAGCTTCGTTGCCGAACCACTATAAATCCTTGGTGTTTGGTTTGATCTTTCCTTCCCTTATCTCTTTACATTATTTATTCTTTATAATTGTGATTTTTAGTTTATTTTCACTATACCTTGTTCATATTGTGTATAAGAAGGTTTCACATAAATACTCAAGCCTAATTTTTTTAAAAGGATTTTTAAAAACCATCTTTTAACAAGTAAATTTTAAGAAACTATTTAACCCCCACCCCCTTCTAGATTCTACAATTGGTATCAGAGCGTGGTTGCTCAAGCCTTTTTAAAATATATTGTTTTTTTAAAACTTGAATCGAGCTTTGGATTCCAACATGTATCTAGAAGGGCAATCTATGCAAAGACCACCTCTTTTTGAAACCGATAGTTTTATTTATTGAAAAAATAGATTTGAGACTTATGTGAATCAAAAGATTTATATCTTTGGCATGTTATTACCCCTGGTGATTTTTTTCCTTATTAATATAATGAAGTTTCTGAAAGTAAAGAGTTAGTCACTTTTGACAAAGCCAATGATGACACTAAAAGAAAACTTGCTAAAAATAATGAGGCTAAAATGGTGATTTATAATGCTTTACCAAAGAAAGAGTACGAAGAATTTTATGTGTGAAACTGCTAAAGATATTTGGGACACTCTTTTAGTAACCCATCAAGGTAATAGCCAAGTCAAAGAAAGCAAAATCGATCTTCTTGTTCAACAATATGAACAATTTGTCATCTTAGAAGATGAAACTATTGATAGTGCATTTGCTAGATTTAACACTATTATTACTAGTCTAAAAGCACTTGATGAAGGTTTTTCTAGCAAGATCAGTGTTAGGAAGTTTCTTAGGGTGTTGCATCCAAAATGGAGAGCTAAAGTCACGGCAATTGAAGAATCAAAGGATCTCGCAAAATTATCACTCGATGAACTCATTGGCAACTTGAAAGTTCATGAGATGATAATTTTGAAGGACTTGGAAATGGTGAAACCCAAGGTGAAAGAAAGTCTCTTGCACTTTGGCTAAGAATGCGCAAAGTGACCATGAAAGATCCTCGGATAGTGATGATGTGGAATATGCCATGGCGGTTAGAGACTTTAAGAAGTTTTTCAAGTGATGAGGTCAACACGTGTGGCAACCAAACAACGACAAGAAACCTTTCTCCAAAAACCGATTCGCCAAATATGATAAAGGTGATAGGAAATGCTTTAGACGTGGTGATCCGAATCATTTCATCGGTGATTGTCCTAAGCCTTCACGCGAAAAGAACCACACGGCGTTCGTTGGAGGTTCATGGAGCGATAGCGGTGAAGATGTTGATGACAACCCCAAAGATGAGAAATGTCTCATGGCGCACACTTCTAAAGAGGTACATTCTGAAACCGATTATTATAGAAATAATAGTTCTTCTCAAGATGATAGTGAATTAGAAGTCAAATATAATAACTTACACAAGCTTAGCCTTAAATTAATTGAAAAGAACAAAGTTCTAAAATCAACTAGAACCAAGCTTGAAAATGAGATTAGTGAGCTAAGAGAGAAATTAGCTAAGCTTGAGAAAAACAAAGAAGTTGATTTAGGTTGTGTAAATTGTGAAAATCTTAGACAAGAGAATGAAGATCTCAAGAGTACCTCCATTAAATTGGAAAAGTTCATGAAAGGTACTAGTGCTCTTGATGATATGTTGAACAAACAAATACATTCTAAGGGAAGACTTAGGTTGGGATATAACACTAATGAAGCATCAACTACTAAACCAAAACAAGTTAGGTTTTCAGAAAAACGCACCCCTTCGCAAGTATATGGCGCAGTTCCTTATGAATATGGAACCATAGGTGGAGCTAATGAACCGCGGACATAAGATAGTTTTTGTGGAAATCCTAAACTTTCTGAAAAGTCCATTTTAGGTGAAGGGAAAAAACATATTCTTATTAACAAGGTCAAAGTACCTATTCTTGAAAAGCCTACTCTAGATATATTCTACAAGCCCTTGAGTAAACCTCTAATGGGAACTAGAAACTTATCTAGACAAACATCTACTCCTCCAAGAGTACGAAATGAGTCAAAACCTAGAAGTAGAACACCTACACCAAAAAGGGACAATCAAGCTAAGTCACGACCTACAAGTAAAACTCCAACACCTAGAAGGAATAAGAATAATTCTAGATCAAGATCAAAGACACCTAGGAGAAACTATGGACAACAAAATGGCCATATGAATTGGAATAATTTTCAACAACAATACTTTTCCCCATGGGGAATGTCTCCACCACTCATGTACCCAACCAAATGCAAGGGATGTTTGGAACTAACAACTTTAGACCCATGAGATATTGGGGACCAAATGTTTGATCTTGTGTGTTGTTATCTATATATGCTTGGGAATCGATTTAGAGCCCGACAAGTGGATTAAGGATAGTGGTTGTTGTTAGGTTAATTCAGTACCTAAAGACCTTACTGATGGATTTGAATAACAATCAGCCTAAGTGCAGTATTAACCTTGAACATAACAAAGTCACTGAGTGAACAATCACTCTGTGAGTTGCCTTCGAGTTCCTAGACTGAGTATAAAAGAAAGACTCGAGCATTCAGAGAGGCGAAGCTCAATGAATGACTTCTATGATGAAGAAGAAGTTGATGGGTTCAGTGAGTTGTGGCAATAGACTCACTGAACCCCATACGATCTCCCTGAAGAAAACAAGCATTCTCCAAGACTGAAGTAAAGGCGAGATAAGTTGAATTGTGACAAGATGAAGTACATCACACAATTAGCGTGACTTACCCTTTTGGGATAGATGGGGTACTGACAAGTGTAAAGGAGTTACGTCTTACTACTTAGAATATGGTAAGACAAGATACTACACTGTACCAATAAGACAAGAATTGCACATGGCAATTATTGTCTTTTACCCAACTTTCCTTCTATAAATTGGATGCTTGTAAAAGGAGAGAAATAAAGTTTGTGCATGTGACAACCCTAGGTTTTGGATTTTGTCACTTGGTCTTACTTTTAGGTTATTTTATGTGTGCTTACTTGAATTGTGTGTTTACGTGTTTATTTTGTGTGAACGAGGTTGGTGTGGTTATCGTTTATGAGTATAGAGTACTCATAAGTAAATCGAGGAACGGTTATTTCATGTTCATGAGCTCACAAGTCGTGACTATGAAATGAAAATGGTGATATTGTGGTGTTTACGTATACGTATAAGTATTATAGTAATAGTATTTTTTTAGGATTTGCGGTTTAGCATTTAGAGGTCTCGGGTGAGGTAATTATCCATATGAATATTTTTTGGGATGGTTTTAAGTCATTTAGGACTTAGTTATAAAGTTTATTTAAGAATTTGAGATTTTTTTTTAAAAGTGTATATTTTACGTCTTTTACGGTAAAACGCGTAAATTTGACTAGTTTTACGGTTTTGAGGTTTTGGGAGTTTTAGGAGCTGAAATAAATTAAGGTAAATTAAGGTAATATTAATAAGATATTAATTAACAATAAAAAGAAAAAAATAAAGAAAAAAACGAAATTAGGGGTGTTTGGGTCGGTTTAGAAGAGAAAAAAAAGGAAAAAAAGGAAAAGATTTATGGTAAGTGGTAATTGGGTTGGACAAGGATTGTTTTGGCTATATAAGGAACCCCCAAACACTAAACCAAACGAATTTCTTTTATTCCCTGGAGTTTTAGTCGACTAAAAGAAGAGGAAAATTAGGGTTCTTCATAAAATTAGGTTTTCTTCATCTTCCATTAAATAAAAGGTAAAATCTTCATAACCCTTTTCATATTAATTGTTTTTGTGTTTAATTAATCATTCTTATGATGGATTAAGGGTTAGGGTTTATATATAAACAGTAAATTAATGTTGTAATAATCATAATATAATGATTACATGGGTTAGGGCTTGTAATTAGAGGAATTAGGGTTAATTAATGAGGTTGATTTTGTTAAACCCGTTTTTAAAAACTGGGCAGAATTTTGAGTCTATTGTTTTGATCATATCTCGAGTTCTAGGAACATTCAAGATGCGATCAAACTAGCCCTGAAAAGGTATTTGAAGTGGCTTTCCAATGCAAGAAACTAGAACTAAATTGGAGGTCGGGAAGTGGGTCAAAAACAGGTTACAACAGTCGTAGGTCAAAACAGTTTTGAATTCAGCCTGTTTTCTTTTTAAGTTTTGGGTTGTTTGGGGTACTTAGGGTTGCACTGGGATCTTCTCACGAATGTGAGAGATGGTTTATATATTGTAGTAAGTATCTGCACTTGGGCTAAGGTTTTGGTTTAGGGTAAGACCCCTTAATGGTAACAAACTTTTAGTACGTTTAAAATCAGGAAATCTGGAATGACAAAAGTATATATATATATATCAGGGCCTTAAAAGTAGCTTTAAGGTTAGGGCAAGTGGGAGGTGTTAGCCCACATATATAAGGGTATGAATATTCCTTTTACAGAAACCATGAGTATGTTTAAGTGGACGTTTGACTTAAAGTTTTGAGACCTAAAACTGAGACTGTTTTGTGTAAAATTGTGAACGGGATAGCTATTAAACTTAACCAAGTTAAGGGCTTGTTAAGGAAGGTAATGGGGTGATTAGAACTTAACAATGGGGTATTTATATGAGAGGAGGTTAGATGTCCATCATAGGTTGATGAACCATTTTAGAGGTTGGTTCATGTATTGATTTATGTGTTTTTGGATTATTAGCTTGGGGCTAGAGCAAGGACTTTGGAGAAGCAATCAGGTGAGTTCATAGTCCCATTTTTGCTACGTTTTTAAATGTTTTTCCAGTATGGGATGGAGATGACACTTGTGGTGTTCTTAAAATGTTTTGGTACTATAATTTTATAAATTTTTTGACATAGATGTGTTATTATGTGACATGCGTGCTTATGTGTTCTTATATGTGTTTTGATATGTGCTTTGATACATGAATCTTGTTTGGATTGTGATTGGCTTTGGTACATAGATGTATGGGCGTCTATGGGACCAGTTGTGATGTGTGTGGAGCGTGGGGCACGATCCGTCCTGAGTACTTGTGCATCGTCTCTTCGGAGGCAAGATATCTCGACGGGGATATAGTTCATCTTCCACAGGTGGTGTGGGAAAGATCCGGATAGTGTGGTGTGTGTTCTTGTACGTGTGACGGGATACTTCTTGATTGTTATAATGTGCTTTGTGAATTGTAGATGTGATTGGTACTTGGCTTGAGTTTTTTTATGGATGCATGTAGCATGATTATCACATTATGGTCCATTACTATAAATTGTTTTTCTTCAACTTATTTACAGCGGATGTCAATGTTTTTTTATGATGTTCTAGATAACTTAAACCTATGTTCTCACCAACTTTATGTTGACAGATTTTAGTGTCATTTTCAGGTGAGGTAGTTGTGCAAGATGATGTTAGAAGTGGCTAGAGTATAGAGGCTGCTAGGATTGCATTCGGAGGAATCCCTTTCCTCTTAGATTTTATTTTGTGTTTTGATTAAGTGAATGTTGTGGTACCTATATGTTTGATGTTTGTTTATTTGTATGTCTTTGGTAAGAGGTAGGCCTGTTACCTACTTACCTAGACGCCTGCATTGTTGAGATATTGTCACGACATTTGTGTCGCCATCTATGATATTTCAATTTCATTTAGTTCTCTCTATAGACACGCTGTTGTTGTGATGATATCCATACGTCGCGCCCCATATTCCGCCATGGTGGGGTGTGACAGAATGGTATCAGAGCCAATGGTTATAGAGAATTAGGTTACCTAGTCGCGTAGCCTAGTCTATAGCTTAAGGGTCCCTGCATATAGGCGTCATAGGAGTATGTGTGCATTTTATAGTAATTGATGTGTTTGAATATTATTTTCGTAGTATTTGTTAGGTTATGAACTACTATGGTTCATACTTAACTACATGTTATTTTCTTTACGAGTTTTGATTAGTGCGGGTGGAACCATGGTCGTATATGCTAGTCATTGTTGGATTTCGCTTAATTATGTTTTCATGTTCTTTATACATTTCGAATTTTGTCTACGCTGGTTCAGCTGGACTACGAGTTTATGTGTTTCGTGCATTGGCTATGTTATTTTAATACATGGGGTTTTGGATCTTATCTTGTGTGGGTATGTGCTTGTGAGTTGTTGGATTATGTGTTATGTGTAGTATTAATTTCTTATAAGTGTCATCATAGGAGGGAGTATAGTGGTGAAAGGGAACAGGTATAATTATGGAGGCCTACATAATTATATATGTGCCACAACACCACTGGATTTTCAAGTATGATTGCATGAAAGAGAGTTAATACATGCTTGTATAGTATATGTTGGATGGATTTGAGTGTATGTACGCTTATGCCTATGTATGTAAAATTATTTTCTACTTACCGGTTGTATTCTTGGGATGGTTGCTAGCTCGTTTCTCTTTGAGATGTTCAACTTCTGTAGTAGCGCATTTCTCGGGTCCTCATTTCACGTGTTTTTTTGTACGGTACTTTTGGCGTGAAGGATTTTGAGATGGTGGAGATTTCTTTTTGGGGTAACGATGTCTTTTGTTTTGAGTTATACATGGTAAAAAAAATAGAACTTGCAAATTGAAAAAAAAATAGTTGTTGGTAGTCGATGAAATAAGGAAGTGTCGGAAACATGTTTCAAATAAGGTGGAATATAAATTCTTTAACATATAAGCATGACTCGGTTATTTTAAAATATTTTGGTTTTGATCATCTAAAGTAATTGTTCTTAAATTAAAAATTTTGTTCTTATTTAGTGAAATATGTTAAAATCATGTAATTAATAGAGTTTTAATTTTTTGGAATTAAAATAAATTAGGTTCTAGTTTTGGTAATTAATGGGGGGTTTTAGGGTTTAAAAATCGTTTTGGTCATAACTTATTCGTTTTTAAAGGTTTTTGGGTGATTCAAAAGCCTAAAATTATGTACTCGGAACATACTTTTCAAATATTCAGAAAGTTTCGTAATTGGAAGTCAGTAGCTTGGTCGAATTAATTGTACAAGTGTTGAGTTCAAGGTTAATTTTCGGACAACATGGTTTAAACTCATGTTTTGGGTATATTTCGGTAATGAACACTTGGAGGGTTAACATAGAAATGAGTTGGGAAGGAATTTGAGAGTTCTTTAGACCTTATTATACGTGGTTATATTTTGATGAGTTTTGATTTATGGTTTTGATAAGTTTCCTCGCGGACGGTTAAGGCTCATGTGTTGTTTGTTGAGATTATTTTCGTGTAAACTGAGTTCACGTTTGAACGTGAAGGTTTTATCAGGGATATGCATCCTCGTTTGTTTGCTGAGAATAAGTTTGAGTTTGGGAGTAAATCTCGGGACGAGATTTCTATTAGGAGGGAGTGATGTGACAACCCTAGGTTTTGGATTTGTCACTTGGTCTTACTTTTAGGTTATTTTATGTGTGCTTACTTGAATTGTGTGTTTACGTGTTTATTTTGTGTGAACGAGGTTGGTGTGGTTATCGTTTATGAGTATAGAGTACTCATAAGTAAATCGAGGAACGGTTATTTCATGTTCATGAGCTCACAAGTGGTGACTATGAAATGAAAATGGTGATATTGTGGTGTTTACGTATACGTATAAGTATTATAGTAATAGTATTTTTTTTAGGATTTACGGTTTAGCATTTAGAGGTCTCGGGTGAGGTAATTATCCATATGAATATTTTTCGGGATGGTTTTAAGTCATTTAGGACTTAGTTATAAAGTTTATTTAAGAATTTGAGATTTTTTTTAAAAGTGTATATTTTACGTCTTTTACGGTAAAACGTGTAAATTTGACTAGTTTTACGGTTTTGAGGTTTTGGGAGTTTTAGGAGCTGAAATAAATTAAGGTAAATTAAGGTAATATTAATAAGATATTAATTAACAATAAAAAGAAAAAAAATAAAGAAAAAAACGAAATTAGGGGTGTTTGGGTCGGTTTAGAAGAGAAAAAAAAGGAAAAAAAGGAAAAGATTTATGGTAAGTGGTAATTGGGTTGGACAAGGATTGTTTTGGCTATATAAGGAACCCCCAAACACTAAACCAAACGAATTTCTTTTATTCCCTGGAGTTTTAGTCGACTAAAAGAAGAGGAAAATTAGGGTTATTCATAAAATTAGGTTTTCTTCATCTTCCATTAAATAAAAGGTAAAATCTTCATAACCCTTTTCATATTAATTGTTTTTATGTTTAATTAATCATTCTTATGATGGATTAAGGGTTAGGGTTTATATATAAACAGTAAATTAATGTTGTAATAATCATAATATAATGATTACATGGGTTAGGGCTTGTAATTAGAGGAATTAGGGTTAATTAATGAGGTTGATTTTGTTAAACCCGTATTTAAAAACTGGGCAGAATTTTGAGTCTATTGTTTTGATCATATCTCGAGTTCTAGGAACATTCAAGATGCGATCAAACTAGCCCTGAAAAGGTATTTGAAGTGGCTTTCCAATGCAAGAAACTAGAACTAATTGGAGGTGGGAAGTGGGTCAAAAACAGGTTACAACAGTCGTAGGTCAAAACAGTTTTGAATTCAGCCTGTTTTCTTTTTAAGTTTTGGGTTGTTTGGGGTACTTAGGGTTGCACTGGGATCTTCTCACGAATGTGAGAGATGGTTTATATATTGTAGTAAGTATCTGCACTTGGGCTAAGGTTTTGGTTTAGGGTAAGACCCCTTAATGGTAACAAACTTTTAGTACGTTTAAAATCAGGAAATCTGGAATGACAAAAGTATATATATATATCAGGGCCTTAAAAGTAGCTTTAAGGTTAGGGCAAGTGGGAGGTGTTAGCCAACATATATAAGGGTATGAATATTCCTTTTACAGAAACCATGGGTATGTTTAAGTGGACGTTTGACTTAAAGTTTTGAGACCTAAAACTGGGACTGTTTTGTGTAAAATTGTGAACGGGATAGCTATTAAACTTAACCAAGTTAAGGGCTTGTTAAGGAAGGGTAATGGGGTGATTAGAACTTAAAAATGGGGTATTTATATGAGAGGAGGTTAGATGTCCATCATAGGTTGATGAACCATTTTAGAGGTTGGTTCATGTATTGATTTATGTGTTTTTGGATTATTAGCTTGGGGCTAGAGCAAGGACTTTGGAGAAGCAATCAGGTGAGTTCATAGTCCCATTTTTGCTACGTTTTTAAATGTTTTTCCAGTATGGGATGGAGATGACACTTGTGGTGTTCTTAAAATGTTTTGGTACTATAATTTTATAAATTTTTGGACATAGATGTGTTATTATGTGACATGCGTGCTTATGTGTTCTTATATGTGTTTTGATATGTGCTTTGATACATGAATCTTGTTTGGATTGTGATTGGCTTTGGTACATAGATGTATGGGCGTCTATGGGACCAGTTGTGATGTGTGTGGAGCGTGGGGCACGATCCGTCCTGAGTACTTGTGCATATTCTCTTCGGAGGCAAGATATCTCGACGGGGATATAGTTCATCTTCCACAGGTGGTGTGGGAAAGATCCGGATAGTGTGGTGTGTGTTCTTGTGCGTGTGACGGGATACTTCTTGATTGTTATAATGTGCTTTGTGAATTGTAGATGTGATTGGTACTTGGCTTGAGTTTTTTTTATGGATGCATGTAGTATGATTATCACATTATGGTCCATTACTATAAATTGTTTTTCTTCAACTTATTTACAGCGGATGTCAATGTTTTTTTTATGATGTTCTAGATAACTTAAACCTATGTTCTCACCAACTTTATGTTGACAGATTTTAGTGTCATTTTCAGGTGAGGTAGTTGTGCAAGATGATGTTAGAAGTGGCTAGAGTATATAGGCTGCTAGGATTGCATTCGGAGGAATCCCTTTCCTCTTAGATTTTATTTTGTGTTTTGATTAAGTGAATGTTGTGGTACTTATATGTTTGATGTTTGTTTATTTGTATGTCTTTGGTAAGAGGTAGGCCTGTTACCTACCTACCTAGACGCCTGCATTGTTGAGATATTGTCACGACATTTGTGTCGCCATCTATGATATTTCAATTTCATTTAGTTCTCTCTATAGACACGCTGTTGTTGTGATGATATCTATACGTCGCGCCCCATATTCCGCCATGGTGGGGTGTGACAGTGCACTTAATGCTTTAGACATTCACAAACAAAGTTTTCTCTCCTCCAAATACGATCAAACACTTGAGTTCTAAACTCTTGTTGATAGAATCGTCAAGCTTAGCAATCGTTAGGATTAGACTAACTTGTTAGTGAGGAGATCACAAAACCACACATTATCTATTCAATCCCTATTGTAGCTTCGTATACAATAGGGTATAATTCTTTAATAAAGTTAAGAGTTAAACGTTGAAAAACCTTTGTGTTATTTACTTACATTTATTAAGTTTTTTGCATTACTTAACCATGGGTTAGGACTGTACTTAGTATACTTAAGTAAAGTACTAATTACAAGGGACCAACAAGTGGTATCAGAGCGGTAGGATTATAAAACTTTTAACCACCGTCTCAAAGTTTTTAAAACCTTGATCCATTATGGCTGAAAGTAATGTACCCCAATTTGTTAACAAAAAAGGAGCGAGTTATTCTGCTAACGCTCCTAAGTTAGAAGTTGAAAGATTTAACAAAACGAAGAAAAGAATGCTATGTTATTTGATGGGAATGGAACCTTATTACATAACTTGTATTAAGATTGGTCCATTCAAACCAAAAACAGCAGTTGGTGATGACAAACCAGTTGTCAATCAAGACCAACGTCTCAAAAGCATCATAATATCTTGTCTTCTTGACGATATTATAGAGTATGTCATAGAGTGTGAGACGACCAAAGAGAGTTGGACAGATCTTGTTCATAGTTTCGAAGGACCATCCGACACTAAGGAAAATAGGATTATGGACCTGAAGTTAGAACATAACACTTTCAGGGCCAAACCATCTGAAACACTTCCTCATACTTACACCAGGTATAAAACCTTGCTCAATGAGCTAACGAATGACGGGGTGAAACTGTCTAAGCATGAAATCAATGTTGGTTTTGTGAACAGTCTCCCAGAAAAATGGCTTGGTTTTTCTCAAGGATTGAGAAATGCTAATCATATACAGACTCAGGATCTTTGTAGACATTTATGGGAGATTTATCTATGAAGATAATCTAATAAATAGAAGATATCCTGAGTCCAAGAAGGCCTTAATAACAGACACCTCAGCCAAACCTACCCAAATTGATCATGGCCCCATTACAACTGCTTTTTACTCAAATGCAATTGTTCAAGATTTTCAGGAAACCTCAGATGATGAGGTGGATGAAAGATCTAGTGCTGAATACATAAGGGATCTAAACAAGGAATATCATGAAAGGGCCATGTTGGCAAATACCAAACGCTATATCAAAAGAACTAGATTTGTTGGTAACCAATCCACTGAGGGAGTGGACCGATGTGGTAAAACTGGGCATTTTGAAAAATATTGTCTTTCAAAAACTCCATTGGCCCCTTATAAAGATCAAAATTATTCATCAGGAAATGACATTTTTCAATCCAAGTTTTCACCAAAAGTAATTCAGGCTTCTCCAATTAACCAAAGTTTTCAAGATAATAAGAAAACTGAGAAAGACTATAGGTCTGAGTAGAAAAAGGTTAATGCAAAACTTACACTCTTGGAAGTTGAACCTACTGTTGCTCATACTCAAAAGCCTGCTCAGAACAAAGCCAAAGGGCTGGTAGCTGAAACTTTTGATTGGGATGATGAAGACTTGTCCTCAGAAGAGGAGGAAGTCAGGTATCAAGTGTTAATGGCTCTAGCTGATGATGAACTATCAATTGGAAAAAATCATGCTCGAAATGGAGAATGGGTTGACATCACTATGAGAAAGGTAAACATGCTTCTCTCTATGGATGAAAATCTTATTGGCAAAAATTCCTTAAGTATATAAACATTGACGTATCGTTCGTTGAAGAGCAGAGACTGAATCTTCTTTCAAAATATAATAAACTTGTTTTTGAATTAAACAAATGTAGAGAAGATTTATTAATTTTAAAACAAGCCAAACTTAAAGCAATAAGCTGTCAACTTCAGAACACTGAACTTACTAAAATCAATCATGCTCTTCAAGAACAACTTAAGGAAGAAAACGCATCAATGAGAAATGCACAAATCGCTCTACCTTAGCTTCTTAGTGTATAAACAGTCAAATACCTGCCCAAAAGAAGAAAATTCTTGAGGCACGAGAACTCACTAAAAAGGCACCCACTAAGGAAATGAGTGAAAAAGCATTTCTCCTTGCGTCAGTTGGGTTTGATCATGAAATGATTCCTAAGTCGAAAGACTGGGTTGAGAGATCAAATCCTGAGAGTGTTTTGCCTAACTTTGATACTAGAAAAATATTAATTCCTGAATCTCATGTTATTAACGAAAAACTTGGTATTTAATGAAGAGACTAATAAATTGAGTAACACTGAAACATCTAGTGTTGTTGAAGACATTTAGACTCCTCTACCTCCGTTGAAAAATCTTCAAGGGGCAAGTCCATGTTCTGAACTAATTCCATTGTCTTATCAAGAACACTCACCTAGAGTAAGAGTTGGGTTAGGTTGTATTGAATAAACAAAGCCTAACTCAAAAGTGATACCAATCACACTGAGTCAGGAACTGTCACTAAGAAAACAACCAAACCTATATCTCCCTCAGGGACTCCTATACACTCTGTCAACTCTACTCCTATTGTAAATCAAGAGGAGTTAAGTAGATTGTTCCAACTTTTCATGGAAGAGAAGGTTAACTCAGCCTCTAAAACTCATGGTGAAACATCTGTGTCCTCACATCCTGAATCATCAACAAGTAACAAAACTAAACCTGAGTCTTCTAAGAAAGTTAAAACATAGAAACCCTCCTGTGAGCTATGTCACTATACAAATAACACCACTGACAACTACTTTAGAGTTCTCTATTGCATGAAATGTAAAAGTGAAGATCACAAGACAGCATGATCTATTAGAAATGCTAAAAGATACAATGCTCAGCCTTACAACTATGGTCCCACCTCATAACAAATCAGAAAAACCAAGGCTAAGCCTTACCCACCATGTACACATTGTGGCATTCCTGATCATAGACCTGATGATTCTGTATACTACCCTGAGTGTGAGATTTGTGGAATTCATGATCATACTACCTCAGGACATAATAGAATAATCATGGTCAAAAGAGGAATGCTAGATGAGTCATCTCAAAGTACTGAATCCTCAGTCGGACTAAGCTGCAAAACATGTGGAAGCAATGTTCATTCTACCTCAGATCATGCTGAGTTTGAGTACTTCAAACGAGGTGAAAGAAGTCAGGCTTTTCGAGCCAAAGATCCTACTAAAAAGTGGGCTCACAAGAGAAACTAGTCCACCTCGTTATTTGTGCATAAGCACTTCAAGGATCCTGTCTGGTACTTAGACAGTGGGTGTTCAAGAAGTATGCCAGGGGTCAAAAGTTATCTGCACAAATACATGGAGCAACCAGGTCCTAAGGTAGTATTCGGTGATAACTCATCTTGTGTTACTGAGGGATATGGTTCAATTAAATGTGGTGGAATAGTTTTCTCAAAAGTGGCGTTTGTAAATGGTTTGAAGTACAATCTCATCAGTATCAGCCAACTGTGTGATGCTAAGTACATCATTCAGTTTGATGATAAGCAAGGAACAATCTTCAATGTTAACAAAGAAATTGTGTTGACTGCTCCAAGAAGAAATGATGTATATGTTCTAGACATGTCATTTGTAACACATTCAGGAGCATGTTTCTTTGCTAAAGCCTCAAAATCTGTCAATTGGCTTTGGCATAAGAGACTGTCACATCTCAATTTCAAAGATATGAACAAACTTGCAAAACAAAACAAAGTTCTTGGCTTACCATCTCTTTTGTATTCAAAAGACAAACCTTGTTCAGCCTGTGAAAAAGGTAAACACAAGAGAGCTTCTTTTAAGCCAAAACAAAACTTTTCTATCAAGAAGTGTCTTCATCTTCTTCATATGGACTTGTTTGGACCAGTCAGTCCAATGTCTATAAATCAGGAGAAATATACCCTTGTGATTGTTGATGAATACTCTATATACACTTGGGTATACTTCCTGAAAAAGAAGAGTCAAGCTCCTGAATTCATAATGTCTTTTATCAGGCAAGTAGAAAATCAAAATGATACTAAAGTTAAACAAATATGAACTGATAATGGAACAAAATTCAAGAACCAAGAGCTTGAGAGTTTTTGTGATGAGAAAGGAATTTCTCAGAACTTCTCTTCTGCTTACGCACCTGAACAAAATGGTGTGGATGATGGGGAAAGAATAGAAATCTCATTGAATCTGGTCGAACCATGCTCAATGGATCCAATCTTTCAAAACACTTCTGGACTGAGGCTGTAAAAATAGCTTGCTATACTCAGAACAGATGTATTATTGTCAAAATACATGATAAGACTCCTTATGAAATATTCAGGGAAAGGATTTCAGATATCATCTACTTTCATGTGTTTGGATGTCATGTGTTCATTCATAATCTAAAGGACCATCTTGGTAAATTTGATGCCAAAGCTGATGATGGATACTTTCTTGGATACTCTTTTTTCTCCAAAGCCTTCAGGGTCTTTAACACAAGGAGACAACAAGTTGAGGAGTCATTTCATGTCACCTTTGATGAAAGTATGGATGCCATTAACTTCACAAATCAATCAATGGAAGAGATTGGGATCACTGACTCATCAAGATATCCTCCTAATTAGTATGAACATTTTCCCTCAAAGCAGTATCAAACTGATACTGATATATCCTTTCATATATCACCTCACAATAGGTCAACTGATAATTTAATCACACCTCAACATGTCCCTAGAGTTATCACTTCTCAAGCTGAAGAATCAAATGATTCACCCATCTATGGGCACACTGAAGGGACAAGTGATGAAAATATCGATCCCCCTATTACTGAAAATCCTTTAGATGGAGGTGATGTCCCAGTACAATGTACTAAATCTCTAATCCCTGATAATCATCAACTATCAACAAGCTATAATCCAAGTCCTCAGGACAGGTGGTTAAGAAAACAACATATAGAGCTTGTAAATATAATTGGTGATGTATCTGAGGGGATGCTCACACACAGTCAGGCTGCTAAACTCTCTGCTGCCTCAACCCATGAATGTCTGTTTACAGACTTTCTCTCTGAAATTGAACCAAAAAAGGTTTTAGAGGCCCTGACACATCTAGGGTGGGTTGAGGACATGCAAGAAGAGCTCAACCAATTCCTCAGGAACAAAGTGTGGAAACTTGTTCCTCTCCCTAAAGGGAAATCAGCTCTTTGTACAAAATGGGTATTTAAAAACAAGACTGATGAAGATGGAATTGTCATTAGAAACAAAGCTAAGCTGGTTGTTCAGGAGTGTGGTGAACTTGAAGGGATAGACTATGAGGAAACCTTCGCCCCTGTAGCAAGAATGGAAGCCATCAGGATCTTCCTTGCCTATGTTACTTACATGAACTTCAAAGTTTTCCAAATGGATGTAAGATGTGCCTTCCTGAATGGAAAGATCACTAAAGAAGTTTTTGTTGCTCAGCCTCCTGGTTTTGAGAGTTCTGAGTTCCCAAACCATGTTTGTAAACTTGACAAAGCTCTTTATGGACTGAAACAAGCACCAAGGGCATTGTATGAAACTCTCTCTACATTCCTGATAATGAACAAACTTGTCAGGGGGAAGATAGACAACACCTTGTTTATCTTCAGAACCAAGGAGGATGTTCTACTAGTTCAGATATATGTTGATGACATCATATTCAGATCTACTAACTATAAACTTTGTAGATAATTTGAAAAACTTATGACAAAGAAATTTGAAATGAGTATGATGGGTGAATTAACATATTTTCTTGGACTACAAATCAAACAGGGGGAAAAAGGGATCTCAGTCTGTCAAGAAAAATACACCAGAGAAATACTTAAGAAATATGATATCTCTGAGTGTGCTTCAGTAAAGACTCCCATGGTTCCCCCAACAACTTAGGTCTTGATCTTACTGGTAAATCAGTCAATCAAACCTTATTCAGGGGAATGATTGGATCATTAATGTACCTAACTGCAACCAGGCCTGATATTCAGTTCTCAACAATCTTATGTGCAAGATATCAGACCGATCCCAAAGAATCACATCTTACTGCTGTTAAACGAATCTTCAGGTACCTGAAGGGTACTCCTTCACTAGGTCTATGGTATCCTCGTTGCCCAGGCTTCGATCTTAAAGGATACTCAGACTCAGACTATGCTGGCTTCAATATGGATAGAAAAAGTACCTCAGGTGCATGTCAATTCCTAGGTGGCAAGCTAGTATGTTGGAGTGCAAAGAAACCGCAGTAAGTCGCAATGTCCTCTAATGAGGCTGAATACGTGGCAGCTGCTGGTTGTTGTGCAAACATCCTTTGGATGAAAAGTCAACTCAGGGACTATAATGCGGAATACAAAGTAGTCCCTATCTTTTATGACAACACCAGTGCAATTGCCATTTCAAATAGTCCAGTCCTACATTCAAGGACTAAACACATAGATATAAGATATCATTTCCTCAAGTAACACATCTTAAAAAGAGATATTGAATTACATTTCATCCCCACTGAATATCAGTTAGTTGATATATTCACCAAACCTTTGGATGAACCAACGTTCACTAGACTGAAAGCTGAACTTGGTATGCTGAATATTGATTAATCAGGCTCCCTGATGACAATGGATTCAGTATAATGTATATTCTTGATCCTCTCTCTGAGTAAATATCTCTTATTGTCTTCCCCTTGACACTGAGGTACATTAAATGATGTAACTAAATGCTCTAAGGATTTAGTTACTTAATGTCCTAGGTTGGTGAGTCACAATATTAAACAAGGAACATATATTCCTTCAATAAATTATCATAAACCAGTCAAGGGGTCACTCATGTCAAGTATCCCACTAAGCATTAAATGCTTACCCTTTTTCTATAAAAATCCGTTTTAAAAAACGTCCTTTCAAATGCATGTGACCCCACGTCATCTCTGCAAAAAGCGTTATCTCTGTAGTAATGGAACAGTTGCCAAGAAAATAGGGGGACCACTTGTACGCTTTCATTTAATGCGGATGTGAAAATAAATTATAACAAATAAAACTCTATTTCAAATCCGAGCCTATAAATACCCCTCAATCAAAACAAACACACACACAAAGAACTTGTAATTTTACTCTAGCGAAATTTTCTCTCAAAGAAAAATTATTTGTGTTCAAACGTGTTTTCAGATAAGGTTTCTTGTAAAAAGGAAATCGCATTGATCACTTGTTTTATTGTTATATAGCACAAACAATCAAAGTTACCTATTGTTTATAACTCTTGATCCTTTTTTATAAGGCAAAAGTTCGCATTAGGTCACTTGGTGAATCCTGTTGTATTATAACAAGAAACAAGTCTTGATTTGATTTCCACAAATTGCCATTGTCCTTTTTCAAATCTTTAAAAGCTAACTTTAATGGCAATGTCCAAAGCTATCAAATATGCCCCTCAGGCTGAGCATCTCACCAATGAGGGTGTCCATTTTGCAGGAAACAACTATGAGGGAAATTTCAATTACCCTAGTAGTGTATCAGCCTACAAACCAATTTTCAAATTCTTGAAAAACTATGATTGGGCTGATGCTTTTACAAAAACCCCCTCAGTCTTCTACCATGAATATCTCAGGGAGTTCTGGTATACGACTGTGGTTGTAACCCCCACTACCCAAGGGCATGAAGGATCTCAGGGGTCTGAGATCAAGTCACATAAGAACTGTGTCATCATGTTCACTGTAAACAATGGGAAGACACCATCGATTTTAGACTTCAAAACATTTTGTCAAACCAGTGGACTTGATTATAACAATGGAAAGTATGTTTCACATCCTGACATAGAGTCAGTTAAAAAAGGACTAAAAGAAATCGGGGTCCCTGAGTTACTTGTGACTAAAACCCCATTGATCAAAACTGCTTTCCCCATGGCTTGGAGGATCCTGGTCACTTTTGTGATTCAGGTGATCGATGGGAACTATTCATCTACTGAGCAAGTTAGTTCTACTCAGCAGATGCTAATCTACAGTCTTATTAATGGACTGAAGATTGACATAGGAGAGATCGTTTATAATGATCTCGTAACCAGGCTCCTGAAGGAGTCTAGGCAAAAGTATGTTTCTTACCCAAGATTCATATCATGCGCCTTAGAACAGTTACGTGGTTCCCTTTACACTCAGGAAAAATTCAATGTTTTTTCTACTCCCATCCTGAGTTCCACAAACTTTTGAAAGAACCCATATGAAGTCAACCTCATTGCATTGACGGCTCACATGACTGAGGTTATCAGTCGTGAATCATCCGTGTCTCCCATTCCCTTCTTACCAAAGAAGGGGAACAAGAAGACTCACACTGTGCCAAAGACCAAACCAACAAAGGCACAGGGTCGTGAGGCTTCCGAGGCATGACCCAAAAAGGCCAAGGCTAAAAAGACTACCCTTATTCAGACCATGCTTCATCTACCCCAAGGGAAAGAGCTTTCGGGAGGCCCTGATACATCACAGTCAGGGTCGATGGGCCAAACTACTTGTCCTCTTGATGGAGAAGGAAACAAACAACCTTCTCCTATGGGACTGCCTTCCACTCAGACCGATGAGGGCATTCGTAAATCACAACCTTTGCCTAAGGTCAAAACTAAGGCCAAAGACTCAGAGAGATGCCCACGGGTAACACACCTCGCTGATAGGCCTGTCACTTCCACCAAGTACAATGAAGGCACACTAGCTCAAAAGTCTTTGCCTGAGGACCCAAAACTTGATTCCTTAGACTCAGAGGGACACCCACGGGTAAAACACCCCGCTGATAGGAATCTCACTTCCACAAATCCCGATGAAGGCACACTAAAACAAAAGTCTTTGCTTGAGGGAACCACTATTGATCCCAAAGACTCAGAGGGACGCCCACGGGTAAAACACCCCGCTGATAGGAATCTTACCTCTACAACTGATCAATCACAAACTACCCCTGAGTATCAGTTGGCTAAATCCCAAGCCTCAGGATTCGGGGCAGAGAGTGACGATAACCAAGGAAACCTTCTTTTGAAGGGGAGATGGACAAACCTAAGGGTTCACCGAACTTTGGAGATTTTGTAAATCTACTCGAGAAGCCTGACGAGTTACTCCAAGGTTTTAGTGACGACGATGATATGATTGAGGCTGGGGATAAACCTGAAACTTAGGCCCCTCGTCAATGAGACCAGAAGCCACAGTCCCCACCATTGTTCGCGGACATACAGCCCTCCCCTGAGGCTCAACAAAAGCCCTCCCTTGAGGCATCCGAACAAAAAGAGCCCTCGCCTGAGGTACCGAAAAATCCCTCCTAAGAGGCAAAACTTAACACCTCTTCGTTTAGCAGGATCATATGGCATGTCATATGATGTAGTGGTTGTTCAGGATTTTGCTTGAGGTTAATGTAGCATTGCAGCTACATTCCATTGTACTTCAACGCTTTTGGGAATATATTTTACCGGGGTTTTGATTCCCCTTTACCCAAAAACTTAACACCTCTTCGTTGGGGACTCAGACTGTGGTTCTGGATGAAAAGGTTTTGCATGCAACTCTCAAGGATGTAGTAACTCATGCATCCACAACCTTGAAAGATGAGGTTACTCAGGTTCATGAAGACTTGGCTTCAAAGGCTGATGAACTTCTTGATGAGTTCAGGACATATGGTGATATATTTGACCTGCTTGAGGAGAAGATGAGAATTCAGGTGGACAACCAAATGGAATTCATTAGCTTTGTTAACAATAGTCATGAAAATCAAAAGAAGAAGCTCATCAACTTCCTCAACCGTGCTCTTCCTACTGTAGAAGCAAATGTGTTCTTAAAGACAAATGTGGATGGACTGATCACTAGTACTATTGAGTCCAATTCTAGAGTTAGTCAATTACTTGAGTTACTGAAGGAGGACAGGCTCACTGAGGTTTTCACCAAGTTAGACTCTCTCAGTTCTGACTTGGATATGGTGAAGGGGAAGCATGATTCCATCTATGAGGATGTTCATATGGATGCTGAAGCAGAGTTCAGATTGTCAAGGGCTACACAAGGTTACATGGCTAATGCCTCCAATCTCTCTGACATCTCCAAGTCCCTGAAAGAAGCTGATATTCATATACTTAGGACAAGGATTACCACCATAGAAAACACTCAATCCCTAATTCAATTGTATGTTAAAACTATCAAAGCTGACACTCAGTCCATGAAGGAAATGGTGACTGAGATGTTCCAGGCTTTCAATGGATCCTCCACCACCTCAGGACCCTCACATAGGGCAAAAGTTGGGATTAGTCAGGCTGATCCTTCAACTTTTGAGGGGGAGAATGTGCCACCAATGATGTTAACTTGGATTGAACCTCCTTCTCACACTGAGGGGGGGGGGGGGGGCAGGAAGAACTAGCACAAACCCAACCCTTAAACTCAATTCCTCCAAACCCTGAGCCCTCATTATTTAATTTATATAGGGGCAAAGGCATTGCTGATGAAACCCTAACACCTCCACCAAAGAAGCTTGTAAAATCTTCAAGAGAAAGAAGGCCTGATCTTGATGCCATTGTCTTGGTACCATATGAGATTAATGGAATAATGTACAAGATGACTCCTGATCAAATCCAAGTGTACTTAGATAGAATGGAGTCGGCTAAGGCTAGTGAAGCAACAAAGGCTGAGATCTTGAGGGTATCTACTGAGTTTGTGAAAGAAGTGGGTGGTAACCCTGAGGCCTTGCTGAGAAAGAAAGGGGGAGAGGAGTTCATCCAAAAGCAGGAGGAAGAACTCAAGGCCATTTAGGATGAAATGGTCTTGAAGCAACAACATAGAACCACCCAACTTAAGAAACTGTATGACCAATACACCAAAGTCGTCACCCAAAGAAGAAAGCATGAACCAGACACTAACCTTAAGATCATTCCTCATACCACACCTGTCTCGGTATCTGTCTACAGAAACAATGATGAGAGGAATTTTGAAGTTATGAAGAAATTTTCATTTGGTGCTTTCGGTCTCAGTGAGTGGGACGAAATAGGAAGGATCTTCAGGACCAAAACAAACAAATGTGTCCCTGAGATACTTAACTCTCTCAGTAAGAGATATGAGAGGTTGAATCAGATGAAGGAACAATTAGGAATCACTGAAGATCTTCCTTTAACTGAACAGGATCCTACCAAAACTCAGGGAAGAAAGAGAAAAAGAGTTGAGCTTGAAGCTGAGACGAAGATCCCTGTGTTAGACTACAATCGCACCGTCCCTAAAAATATCCCCTTTGTGAACAACATGGTTATAGAAGAACCTGATTAGGGTATCTTCTTCGTAGATGTATTTGGGGATCAAGCTTTTCAAAGAATGAGTGACATAGAGAAATGCACTACTTAGAGTGTTCTCATCTTTCTTGTGATGGCTGGACAAGTTCAGACTGATGAGAATAAAAGATTTGCTGAGAAGCTCAGGGAGATAATTTCTAGGAGGCCTGATAAAGAAAAGGTGTTAAAGTTATCAAGGGTGAAGAGGGAAGAAATAGATTCCTGAAAAATTCTAATCTTTTGTTTTATTTATGTTTCTTGTATCAGACTATTCAGTCTTGTGTAATGATGAATGAAAATGAAGTACTTTGTTATATCAAGTCTTTTCATCAGTAGAATAGTTTCTAATAAGAAGAATCCTCTTTGCTCACTTATAACAATTTCACTTAGACAAATTTTATATCCAAATAGGGGGAGATTGTTAGGTTAATTCAGTACCTAATGACCTTACTGATGGATTTGAATAACAATCAGCCTAAGTAAAGTATTAACCTTTAACATAACGAAGTCACTGAGTGAATAGTCACTCAGTGAGTTGCCTTCGATTTCCTATACTGAGTCTAAAAGAAAGACTCGAGCATTTAGAGAGGCAAAGCTCAATGAATGACTTCTATGACGAAGAAGGTGATGGGTTCAGTGAGTTGTGGCAATAGACTCACTGAACCCCATACGATCTCCCTGAAGAAAACAAACATTTTCCAAGACTGAAGTAAAGGTAGGATAAGTTGAATTGTGACAAGATGAAGTACATCACACAATTAGCGTGACTTACCCTTTTGGGATAGATGGGGTACTGAGAAGTATAAAGGACTTACGTCTTACTACTTAGAATAGGGTAAGACAAGATACTACATTGTCTCAATAAGACAAGAATTGCACATGGGCAATTATTGTCTTCTACCCAACTTTCCTTCTATAAATAGGATGCTTGTAAAAGGAGAGAAAACAAGTTTGTGCACTTAATGCTTTAGACATTCACAAACAAAGTTTTCTCTCCTCCAAATACGATCAAACACTTGAGTTCTAAACTCTTGTTGATAGAATCGTCAAGCTTAACAATCGTTAGGATTGGACTAGCTTGTTAGTGAGGAGATCACAAAACCACACATTGTCTATTCAATCCCTATTGTAGCTTCATATACAATAGGGTATAATTCTTTAATAAAGCTTAGAGTTAAATGTAGAAAAACCTTTGTGTTATTTACTTACGTGTATTAAGTTTATTGCATTACTTAACCATGGGTTAGGACTGTACTTATTATACTTAAGTATAGTACTAATTACAAGGGACCAACAGTTGTTCTAAGCACATGATGGGTAATCGAAGTTTGTTCTCGCACTACAAAGCATATGATGGAGGTAACGTTACATTCTTTAGTAATCAACGTGGTAATATCATTGGCAAAGGTACGGTTTCTCTTGACTCCATGACCATTGAAAATGTAGAGAACATAGATCACTTAGGTTTTAAGCTTCTAAGTATAGGTCAAAATTGTGACAATAAGTGTAAGGTCATCTTTTCAGAATATGATAGTGAAATCATAAAACATGGAAAGGTCTTTGGAAAAGGTGTTAGAAAGCATGGGCTTTATGTCATGAAGGTCAATAGGAAGTCAAAGGACAACTTATGTCTAGCGACTTTAGATGATAGTTCTACTCTTTGGCATAGGAGATTAGGTCACGCTAATATGCGTTTAATTCAATCTTTAGTCTCTAAGGAGTTGGTAAGACATCTCCCCAAGATGAAGTTTGATAATCACTTTTGTGATGCTTGCAAAATTGGGAAGAAAGTTCACTCAAGTCACAAAGCCAAGAATTTGGTTTCGACCTCTCGGTGCTTAGAGCTCCTACATATGGATCTCTTTGGACCTTCTACCATACGGAGTTATGAAGGAAACCTTTATACCCTAGTTATAGTGGATGACTATTCTAGATTCACTTGGACTAGATTTTTGGCGTCTAAGAATGAAGCTTTTGATCACATCGAAACCTTTAGTCGAAGAATTCAAAATCAACTAGGATGTTCAATTTTCTCTATTAGGAAGGATCATGGTAGGGAATTTGATAATGAATGGAAATTTAGTGCCTGATATGAGCTTAAACTCATATCCTTTTATCAACAAATAACCCTAAAACATGAAGCAAAATACCAATTTATGTGGCAAAAACAGTGTTATATGGTATGTTTGTGTTTGTGTACACTTGTGTAGGTAAAAGGATACATTTTCAAGCAAACAAAGAAAAATCAAGCTCAAATGGATGAAAAAGACAAATAAGGATCAAAAGTGACAAGACTTTGAAGTACAAGGACCTATCTTGACAAGTTGTCAAAGTTGAAGGACTAAAGTGCAAATATTGTAAAAAGTCAAGATTCAAGTCAAACTTGGTCAACTCTCAAGTCAACTCAGTCAAAGGACCATTTTGTTCAAGAATGAAAGTTGAAGGACCAAATATGTCAAAAGAATGAAGATCCTAGCTTGAAAATACAATCTGCCAAGTTGAAGGACCAATTCTGCCAACTTTTGAAAGATATTCAATGTTTGATCCATGTGATAACAAATCAACCAATGAGAAGAGGGATAACAAGTCACACGGATTGAGCAATAAATACCCACTCAGCCGCCTTGCATTTATTACCCAATCCCAACAGTTTAATCCGTGTGATCAAAATTTAGCCAATCAATGGATGACACGTGGCGTCTTCTTCAAGGAAAATTTTTACCAGGATCGCGTTTGAGATACAAGCAATTTCATGGAAAGTTTTCAACACCAAACTTGATCGTTTTGAAGAGACAAACTCAATGGTGCCAATCAATTAACATAACATCCACTCAATCAAGAAACCCCAATTTCTTGTTCATACCTGCAAATGCAATATGCAGAATTTTACACGTGGCAAGCTGGGATTGGTTCTGACACGTCACCAACCCCAACAAACTCTTCCTTCATGTCTATAAATAGCTGGATTAGACTTCATTTGTACTTGTAGCTTAAATTTGTAAACACATAGTTCTCAATTTCCTTTCCTTTTTCCTTCATTTCTACCCTAGCTACTCAAGAGTCTGACAAACTCTTGAGTTAGTTAGTTAGTTACTAGCTTCCAACGAATTTGTAACCGTTTTTCCATGAATAAAATTTGAATTCAAGCTTTCCCGCCAAAATTGTTCTTACCATTCCTGTTCATTCTTTGCTGCTATTGGATACTGTTGTTGCTGTTAAGTGTTTGTTATGATCATAGACTGATCATAACTGACATTGGAGAAGTTTGCTAGCTGTTTGAAGATTTCAGTTCATTCCTTTGATTTTTGAAGAATTCAAGCAGAATGATGATGATTGTTGACTTGTTAGCTGTTTTTGTTGATTGACTGATTTCCTAGTGATAAGGTGGTGGTTATCACTAGGCTAAGAGAGCTCAGCGCTCCTCTTCTTCTCAAAGGATAACTCCAATAGGTTCTAAATCCCTTGTTTTTGTTCCACTCAACAAGTCTAATGCATGCTATTTTTCTTAGAGTAAACTTGATGGCTGCATGATAAAAGCTGATTTCAGTTGCTAAGTGTTTGATCTTTAGTTGCTTATAGTTTGATTCTGTTACTTGTTCTTAGTTTTGGATTTAGTCTAAGTCTTAGCTTATTTTCAGTTGAAATTTGGTTCTAGTATTTTTTTATGGTAATTGCTGCTCTTAGTGTTCATTTGTAGTCTTAAAACATTCAATTTGGAGTATTGAGTTTAGACTGCTAAAGCATTTGATTCAGCTTATTTCAGATCTTAAAAAGTCTTTGTAAAAAGTTTGTAACATCAGTAAAGGAGTGTTTGGGAATAGCTTAACAAAAGTTTTCAAGTATTGAGATTTGGATTTTTAGAGTTCATTTGCAGTTAATAGGAAGTATAAAAATGTTTTCAGTCATTTACAAGTCATTAAGAAGGTCAAACAGGCAAATGGCTTCAAAAATGTTTGGGTCAGTCTTCATTCAGATTTAGTTTTAGAACTTGCCATATTGATTTAATCAGTTCTCATTCCATACTTGATGAATTTACACCAAATTTGTTCTCAGCTTTAGCTTACATCATATAGTTTCATAATCCAAGAGCATTTTCTACAGTATTCCATAATCAGATAGAAATAAGCAATATTCAAATAAGCAAACTTAATTGAAGTTTCTGTAACTTGTAAGCTGGATTTTTGTATCTTAGTATTCTCTTCATAAACTTGGCAATTTTTCTTCACAAATCCTCTTAAGTCATTCAGTTACATGATTTTTGAGAAAATCAGCTTTTTGAAAATAAGCTGGTCAACGCTTGGTCAACATAAGCCCATTTTTAGCTTAATTCAGATTCTGAGCTTATTTCTGGATGAAAAATGTTCTAGTTTGATTTCCCATTCCTTAATTCAGTTGCTTAATCAGTTTCAATCAAAAAATCAAGTTGTGACTGATTGGATTTTGCTATAGCTTATTTTGTGCTTATTGATAAGCACTCATTTGCTTATTTCTCATCTTTAGCCAATTTCCTTTGACAAGTGTAGCTTATTTTGGATTTGAAACATTTTGCAATTTGTCTCATTGAAATTGGTTCATTAATAAGCTCAAACGAGCTTATTTTTGTGCTTAACCCGTTTTTGCCTTAAAAAGTTTTGATAATTGCACTTTGGTCCCTATTGTTCTTAACAGTGTGAATACTTGGCTTAACTACCAAGTTTTTAGGGTTTGCACTTTGTTAGTCCCTATAGTTTAAAAAGTTGTTACATTCAGTTAGCAATTTGTTAGATTGTTACACTTTTGGTTAGTTTGTTATAGATTTTGCAAATTTGATCCTTGTAGTTAACTGATTTGCACTTTTAGTCCATAGAATTATAAGAATTTACATTTCAAGCATTATTCTTTCATAGATTTTACAATTTCAGTCCTTTAAGTTTCATATTTTGTATTTTGAATTTTTACTTGAATAAAAACGTGGTATTTGCAATATGTTGTACATATAAGTAGGTAATATTTTTCCGTTTTGCAAGGTTTTGATTGAATTAGCAAATAGAATATCCAAGCAAGCTTAACAACCAAGAACAATTAAAAACCCGATATTGGTTGGACTTTCCATTAGCAAGAACTGAGAAAAAACAAACTGCATTATACTCAATTTCAAATGGCGCCGCTGCCGGTTCTTTGACTACACGAGAGACTATCGATTGACGGTTTTCATTGGCTTTTGGGATCCGTTCACTTTGTGAACGTTATTTTTACGTATCATAAATCAAAAACAAATAAAAAATCAAAAATATAAAAATATATAAAAACTAAAAAATTAACAAAACAATTCTTTTCCTAAAGAATTGACCAAAAAAATTAAAAAATCCAAAAAGCAATCTTTTTCCTAAGAGATTGCACCCAAAAATATATATTATTGGATTCTCTCGGTTTTTATGTATATATAGTATTTTCTCTTAAAAAACTCATAAATACAAAAATATTTTCCATATATTATTATAAGTAAATACGTATACGTATAAGAACAACCAATTTACATATTCTCCATAAGTATTGCCGAGGCAATACACCGTGTTGAGGGGCGTTCCGGTCCTTGACACGTGTATCGATCAAACAAAATAAAGCAAGAATAGATAAATACTCTTAATAAGCAACAATTCGAAGAATACGAACATTTAAGTGAATAGAAAGGCGATGTGCTATAAAATGCCATCTAAGGGTTAATAGGTACTTAAGTGCTTCGCGCCACCTAACCCCCCGTTCACTTGGGAGTATTCTAAGAAGGAAGGCTTCATTGAGGGTCTTACACCCAAAGTAGTATATACATATATTGTTATTTTCTTGTGGATATTTAATATTGAAACTCGAAGAGGATAATCCATTTCTCTTCAAAGTCACACGAGAGCTTCTCTCTCATTCCTCGTATTGAGTTGCATGCTCACTCGCGGGCGTGCACAAATACCGATTGGTGTACAACCTCTTCCTCCGAAAAGGAAGAAAAAGAGAAAGAGTAAGACCACCATCGTCCACCAAGCCGATCACGAGAATCGTGCTTTGACTCCACCACAAGAAGCCATGGCTATTGATAATCGCACTTTGTATGAACGTATGCAATCCAACATTCATGGATATTCTAGTGCCATTAAGATTCCCGACTTTCCCGCTAACACATTTTAGCTACATACATCTATGATCAATATGGTTGCACAATCACCTTTCTTTGGAAAACAAAATGAGTATCCTCATGCTCACCTTAAGAGATTCCTTTCACTTTGCAATACCATTAAGCATAATGGGGTTCCACATGAGGTGATTAGGTTGATGTTAGTGTCATTTTCTTTAGAGGGAACCGCTAAGCATTGATTAGACACCCAACCACCCGATAGTATCATCACATGGGATGGTTTCACCACTAAGTTTTTGAACAAGTTCTTTCCTCCACATAAGACTATGGCTTTGAGGACTTTAATTATGGGCTTTCAACAAAAACCTAGTCAATCCTTTAGTGATGCTTGGGAAGAGTATAGTGAGTTGTTGAGGCGATGCCCTAATCATGGATTGGATCAAGTTCACCAAATCAGCCTCTTTTATGATGGCCTTAAATCTCACCACCAAGATTCACTCAATGCTTCCGCGGAAGGGAGTATTCTTCTTAAGACCTATCAAGAGGCTTTGGACATTATTGAGACTAAGGCAATGGTTCAAACAAACAATCCATTTGAAGAAAAGGTTCATGTTATCCAAAACAATTCTCAAATCCCTTGTGACAAACAACTCCTCAAGTTTCAAGAAGCGATTTTTCAAAGGATGGATAGAGATAGTGAGAGGAATTTGCAAGTACAACAAGAAATGCTTCAAACTTTTAAGAGCATGTAATTGAACAATTCTTCAAATAATGTGAATGCCATCACCATTTCTTGTGTTACTTGTGGCGGTCCTCATTCTTATGAACAATGTGATAAGGTGCAAGGGTATCAAGGGGAATGCTATGCTTACCAAGAAGAACATCGTGAACACTTCAAGCCTAATATCAATCCAAATAACCTTTCTTACAAATCTCAAAACTACCTTTCTCCACCCGGCTTCCCACCCCAACCACCCACCCAAATTCCACAAAATACTCCTCAAATTTTACCAAGGAATCAAGGGCAAAGACCACCATACCAAGGAAATAACTACAAGGCACCCAATCAATTTCAACCTCAAGCAAATACCTTTTATCCACCAAATCAAGGATTTAATGCTCAACCTTTACCTTTCCAACCTCAAGGTTTTCAAGGTTATGTGCCACAAGAGTTTAACACAATGGATCTCTTGCAAAAGATGAATCAAGAGAATGAAAGGAAGTTCCAAGCTATGGAGAAGAAAATGAATGACCAATTCAATAAGGTTTTAGTGGTATTAAATCAAAGACCACAAGGGGCTTTACCTTCTAACACACAAACAAACCCTAGGGCTAATGTCAATGCTATTACAACAAGGAGTGGAACAACAACAAAGGATCCTTCACCTCCTAAACCTACTATTGTTCAACCCACTTGTGCTCCTACTTGTGACAAGCCTTCTACTTCTACTCCACCTCCTCAAAATGCTCCTAGTCATTCAAACACACCTTCTCAACCACCTCATACTTCTCCTTTACCTTCCACACTTCCCAATGAAGAAGCTAACAAAGACAAATCTTCCACTACTACACCTATTCCACCTACACCAAAGCCTACTCTTCCATATCCTTCAAGGTTGAAAAAGGACAAGTTAAAGAACAAGGATGACATCCAAGTCTCCAATTTCTTAAGGATGTTCAAGCAACTCAACATCAATATATCCTTTGCGGAAGCTCTTGCTTATATGCCAAAGTTTGCTAAGATGTTCAAGGATTTGCTCTCAAACAAAGAAAAATTGGTTGATTTGCCCAACACATCCCTTAATGAAAATTGTTCCGCGGTGTTACTTAAAACCTTACCAACAAAACTTGGAGATCCGGGGCGCTTCTTGATACCTTGTAATTTTCCCGGTGTTGAAAATTGCATGGCTTTGGCGTATTTAGGGGCGAGCATAAACCTCATGCCTTTATCGGTTTGGAAACAACTATCTCTTCCCGATCTCACTCCCACTAGGATGACTCTTGAACTAGCCAACCGAACCATAGCTCACCCCGTAGGTATAGCGGAAGATGTGTTTGTAGGTGTGGATAAGTTTACCTTTCCGGCCGACTTTGTAGTGGTCGATTATGACATGGATCCTAGAGTTCCTTTGATTGTTGGTAGACCGTTTTTGAGAACGGGTCGTACCTTGATAGATGTGGCGGAAGGAGAATTAATTATGAGAGTAGAAGATGAGAGAGTGGTTTTTAAGTTAGGGAAAGTTTGTGATAGAAAAGAGGTTAAGGAGTCTAGACCTTGAGAGACTATTAACATTGTGGATGTGCTAGATGAAGTGTGTAATGAACACTTTCATGATGCTTGTAAGAGTGCTAGTGATGAGACACCCCATGTTGAAACCGTGGCCTCAATTGCTCCCTCTTTAACACCTTTTGGAGAGAGTGATTTCCTCTTGGAGGAATTTGAGTCCAACTTTCTTGGTGATGATGATTCTCCCATTAATTGGGAAGAAGATATTCTTACGATCTAAAAGTTGCTCAATGAGGACCCTATTCCTTCTCCTATTCCACAAGAGATTACCATTGAGGAACCTTCCATAGTACAACCTTCCATAGAGAGTCCACCTCCCATTGAACTTAGGGAACTTCCATCCCACTTAGAATATGCTTTCTTAGAAGGAAAAAACCAATTACCGGTGATTATTGCTAAAGAGTTGAAAGAGGATGAGAAAGAGCAACTTATTGAAGTTCTTAAGAAACATAAGAAAGCTTTAGCATGGAAAATATCCGACATAAGGGGAATTGATCCACATTTTTGTACTCACAAAATCCTTATGGAAGATGACTATAAACCCGCCATTCAAAACCAAAGGAGAGTTAACCCAAAAATCCATGAGGTTATTAAGAAGGAAGTGATTAAACTCTTAGATGCGGGTATGATTTACCCCATTTCCGACTCTCCATGGGTTAGCCCGGTTCATTGTGTTCCAAAGAAGGGTGGAATCACCGTGGTGCCTAATGAGAACAATGAGCTTATTCCTACGAGACTTGTGACCGGTTGGAGAGTTTGCATTGATTATAGAAAACTCAATGAGGCAACTAGAAAAGACCATTTCCCGCTTCCCTTTATGGATCAAATGCTTGAACGCTTAGCGGGAAATGAGTACTATTGTTTTCTTGATGGCTTTTCGGGTTATTTTCAAATACCCATTGACCCTAAGGATCAAGAAAAGACCACTTTCACTTGTCCCTACGGTACATTTGCTTACAAGAGAATGCCTTTTGGCCTATGTAATGCACCGGGGACGTTTCAAAGGTGCATGATGGCGATTTTCCATGACATGATAGAGCAAACCATGGAGGTTTTTATGGATGACTTTTCCGTATTTGGAAATTCATTTAGCTCATGTCTCACCAATCTTGAGAGAATGCTTAAGCGTTATGAGGAAACACGTTTGGTGCTTAATTGGGAGAAATGTCACTTTATGGTGAAAGAGGGGATTGTTTTAGGACACAAGATATCTAATAAGGGATTAGAAGTTGATAGAGCTAAAATTGATGTGATTGCTAAGCTTCCCCTACCCACCTCGGTTAAAGGTGTGAGGAGTTTCTTAGGTCATGCGGGATTTTATAGGCGCTTTATACAAGATTTTTCTAAGATTGCTAGACCGATGACTCACCTCTTAGAGAAAGAGGCTCCTTTCATTTTTGACCAAGCTTGTTTAGACTCTTTTGAGACTCTTAAGGAAAAATTGACTAAGGCTCCCGTTTTGGTTTCTCCAAATTGGGAATTACCTTTTGAGCTTATGTGTGACACTAGTGATTATGCGGTGGGGGCCGTCTTAGGACAAAGAGTTAATAAGCATTTTCAACCTATACACTATGCGAGTAAAACCATGACCGGTGCACAACTTCATTACACTACCACGGAAAAAGAGTTGCTTGCTATAGTATATGCTTTTGAGAAGTTTAGACCATATCTTGTGCTTTCCAAAACCATAGTGTATACGGATCATTCCGCTCTCAAGTATCTTATGACAAAACAAGATGCTAAGCCTAGGCTTTTGAGATGGGTTTTGTTGCTTCAAGAGTTTAAGATAGAGATTCGTGATAAGAAAGGGGCCGAGAATTTAGCGGCGGATCATTTGAGTAGACTTGAGCATTCTTTTCAAGGAGATTTCCCACACCAAGAAATTAATGAATCCTTTCCATTAGAGGAGCTCATGTCTATCTCTTCCCAAGAGGATGCCACACCTTGGTTTGCGGATATAGCAAACTATCTTGTGGGCAATGTGCTTATTGAGGGTCTTACTTATCAACAAAAGAAAAAGTTTCTTAAGGAAGTTAAGTATTACTTTTGGGATGATCCATATCTTTTTAGGCAATGTGCGGACCAAATCATTAGATGGTGTGTAGATGGGCCCGAGGCATTTAAGATCTTAGAGGCGTGTCATAAAGGACCTACGGGTGGACATTTTGGGCCTAACTACACCGCCAAGAAAGTCTTTGATTCGGGTTACTATTGTCCTTCCATTTACAAAGATGCCCAAGAGATGGTGAAATTTTGTGATGTTTGTCAAAGACAAGGAAAGATTACACAACGTGATGAGATGCCACAAAATTTTATCCAAGAGTGTGAGATATTTGATGTATGGGGCATTGATTTTATGGGACCTTTTCCATCCTCTAAGGGAAACAAGTATATACTTGTGGCGTTGGATTATGTGTCTAAATGGGTGGAGGCTAAAGCCTTACCTACCAATGATGCTAGAGTGGTTGTAAAGTTTTTGAAACAATTGTTTGCTAGATTTGGTGTACCTCGGGCCATCATAAGTGATCGTGGTACGCACTTTTGTAATGATCAATTCACGAGAGTTATGAAGAAATATGGAGTGAACCATAGACTTTCTACCGCGTATCACCCTCAAACAAATGGTCAAACCGAGGTCACAAATCGTGGTTTAAAGAGGATTTTAGAGAGAACGGTGGGAGAACATCGAGCTTCTTGGTCGGATAAGCTTGATGATGCTTTGTGGGCGTTTAGGACGGCTTTCAAAACACCAATTGGTTGTACACCTTATAGGCTTGTCTATGGAAAAGCGTGCCACCTCCCATTTGAGTTAGAACATAAGGCATCTTGGGCTCTCAAGTGGGCTAACTTTGATTTAAACCAAGCCGGTTCACATAGGAAAGATCAACTCAATGAGATGGATGAGTTGAGAGCCAATGCCTATGAGAATTCTTTGCTTTACAAGGAAAAGACTAAGAAATTGCATGATGCTAAGATCAAGAATCGTGAGTTCAAAGTTGGAGAGCCGGTTCTCCTCTTTAACTCAAGATTGAAGCTTTTTGCGGGCAAGCTTAAGTCGAGATGGTCCGGTCCATTCACTATTGCTCAAGTGTTTCCATATGGAACTCTTGAGTTGTCCCAACCCGATGGTCCAAATTTTAAAGTGAATGGTCACCGTGTTAAACATTACTTTGGGGAGGACATTTCCGTTGAAATGGTCCAAGAGGTCCCCATTTTCCCCATGAATTAATTCATTGAGGGACGAGTCGAGCTAGAGACTCATTAACTCAAGCATTGTATAACTAGGTTTAGAGTGTTGTAGGTTAGAAATAAAGGTATAGACTTGGAGATAAGTGTAGGGGAGACCTTCTTTTGTCTTCATGATTGTTTGTAGGGTTGCTCACTCATCTCATGCTTTGGAGCTTATGGAGGAGGCCCTTGTATCCGGTTCACTTCGTTACTTTAGTGATTTTTCATTGACACCTTGTGCTTAAACATGATTTCACTAATAGTTGTCCTTTCCTTAACTTGGGTTAAGCAAAGTCTATTCATTGTCATAAGTGTAGGGGAAGTTTTTATACTTCCATGCTCTTAAACATTGAGGACAATGTTTAGCTTAAGTGTAGGGGGGTCTTCTATCGAAGTGACCTTACCTAGAACTTGTCATTGTCTTGCATGATAACATGGAAAATTGAATTTTCAACATTTTTCAAATTTTTGATCTACTTTGGCCAACAAAAATATGCATTCATAATTTTTGCATCAATCATTTTTGCATAATACATTTGCATTGTATATATCTTTTCTTTTGTTTTTCATCAAAAATATATAAAAAGGAAAAAAATATAATAAAACATGGTTTTAACGAGTTTAGACTTCTTTGACATATTAGGCCCGCCATGGATATTTTGACTCAACCCGAGTTTGCTTATCTTAGCATTCTCTAGCTAGTATCCTTAACCATGTAGTCCTTCATTGGTCTATTAGGCTAAGCATCCACCAATTTCATTATTTGAAATTTTAAATTTGTGGAGAATGGGAAATGATAGAGTTGAAGCAAGTGTAAAAGGGCTAGATAGACTTCATGATAATTACTTGTGGCTAAACCCTTCTCTTCTTTACCTCTATTTTCTTCGCATGTATATAATTGTTAATAAATAATCAAGTACGGTTTTAATTGGTTTGTAATCTCTTATGCATTTTTGGCTAATCATTTATGGTTGATATGAGTACGTCTTAAGATTCTAAGTTAGCATGTTTTATGTGTACTAGACTTATGTCATGCTCCATACTTAGCGGGTGTTTTTCCTTTTCTTCTTTTCAAATTTCTTTGTGAGGAATAAAGAAGAATAAAAGCGGCTTATGAAAAAAAAATGAGTGGCTAGAAAAAAAAAAAAAAGAAAAAAAGAAAAAAAATAATGCAAGACTCCCAAGAGGGGCAGTGTGGTGTTAATTATAGTGACTATTGAGTTCCAATATTACCTTGACGGGTTGCGGGGATTCAATAGATTGCTCCAATCCAATATTACCTTGACGGGTTGCGGGGTTGAAGATCCAAAGTCTCAAAAAGATGGCGGATGTAAATTATTGCGTGAGTTTTATTTTCCTTTCCTCAGCGAGTGTGTAGCTACTTATGAAAGCATGACATGAGGATTTTAGACATAAGGCGAATGACTTATTACTCTTGAAACGGACTTATATTAATTGTGAGCGGTTTTTCAAGTAATGGATGAGAGGATTACTTAGGATTAAAACCGTGCTTCCTTATTTTTGGATTTTACACTTCTTATATTTCACACTTGAAATAATGACAAATTTGCTCACAAGCAATTTGCTCAAATAATAACCGGTTCCACATTTAATTGTCATGAATAAGTTGATGCACTTTTTACTTGTGAATACAATGATCCCATTTTTAAGCTTGGTATGGGGAAAGTGAAACTTGAGGGTGATAAATGTCCATGGTACCCAAGCCCTAATCTAAGCCATTGAATTCTTTATGAGTTATTTCCATCAAAACCATTTCAAGAAAAATCAAAAAGATATAGATAGAATTGTATTTTGTTCATTGCATAATTAAAAGTCAAAATCATGCATCATTTAGTTTAGAGTAGTGTAGATGCATCTCATATGGCCAAGGTGGATTAATTATGAGGAAAATGTAAATTTGAGCTTAAATATATGATATTGCATGAGGACATGACAATGTTCAAGTGTAGGGGAATTTGATATGAGCTTAAACTCATATCTTTTTATCAACAAATAACCCTAAAACATGAAGCAAAATACCAATTTATTTGGCAAAAACAGTGTTATGTGGTATGTTTGTGTTTGTGTACACTTGTGTAGGTAAAAGGATACATTTTCAAGCAAACAAAGAAAAATCAAGCTCAAATGGATGAAAAAGACAAAGAAGGATCAAAAGTGACAAGACTTTGAAGTACAAGGACCTATCTTGACAAGTTGTCAAAGTTGAAGGACTAAAGTGCAAATATTGTAAAAAGTCAAGATTCAAGTCAAACTTGGTCAACTCTCAAGTCAACTCAGTCAAAGGACCATTTTGTTCAAGAATGAAAGTTGAAGGACCAAATATGTCAAAAGAATGAAGATCCTAGCTTGAAAATACAATCTGCCAAGTTGAAGGACCAATTCTGCCAACTTTTGAAAGATATTCAATGTTTGATCCATGTGATAACAAATCAACCAATGAGAAGAGGGATAACAAGTCACACGGATTGAGCAATAAATACCCACTCAGCCGCCTTGCATTTATTACCCAATCCCAACAGTTTAATCCGTGTGATCAAAATTTAGCCAATCAATGGATGACACGTGGCGTCTTCTTCAAGGAAAATTTTTACCAGGATCGCGTTTGAGATACAAGCAATTTCATGGAAAGTTTTCAACACCAAACTTGATCGTTTTGAAGAGACAAACTCAATGGTGCCAATCAATTAACATAACATCCACTCAATCAAGAAACCCCAATTTCTTGTTCATACCTTCAAATGCAATATGAAGAATTTTACACGTGGCAAGCCTGGATTGGTTCTGACACGTCACCAACCCCAACAAACTCTTCCTTCATGTCTATAAATAACTGGATTAGACTTCATTTGTACTTGTAGCTTAAATTTGTAAAAACACATAGTTCTCAATTTCCTTTCCTTTTTCCTTCATTTCTACCCTAGCTACTCAAGAGTCTGACAAACTCTTGAGTTAGTTAGTTAGTTACTAGCTTCCAACGAATTTGTAACCGTTTTTCCATGAATAAAATTTGAATTCAAGCTTTCCCGCCAAAATTGTTCTTACCATTCCTGTTCATTCTTTGCTGCTATTGGATACTGTTGTTGCTGTTAAGTGTTTGTTATGATCATAGACTGATCATAACTGACATTGGAGAAGTTTGCTAGCTGTTTGAAGATTTCAGTTCATTCCTTTGATTTTTGAAGAATTCAAGCAGAATGATGATGATTGTTGACTTGTTAGCTGTTTTTGTTGATTGACTGATTTCCTAGTGATAAGGTGGTGGTTATCACTAGGCTAAGAGAGCTCAGCGCTCCTCTTCTTCTCAAAGGATAACTCCAATAGGTTCTAAAGCCCTTGTTTTTGTTCCACTCAACAAGTCTAATGCATGCTATTTTTCTTAGAGTAAACTTGATGGCTGCATGATAAAAGCTGATTTCAGTTGCTAAGTGTTTGATCTTTAGTTGCTTATAGTTTGATTCTGTTACTTGTTCTTAGTTTTGGATTTAGTCTAAGTCTTAGCTTATTTTCAGTTGAAATTTGGTTCTAGTATTTTTTTTATGGTAATTGCTGCTCTTAGTGTTCATTTGTAGTCTTAAAACATTCAATTTGGAGTATTGAGTTTAGACTGCTAAAGCATTTGATTCAGCTTATTTCAGATCTTAAAAAGTCTTTGTAAAAAGTTTGTAACATCAGTAAAGGAGTGTTTGGGAATAGCTTAACAAAAGTTTTCAAGTATTGAGATTTGGATTTTTAGAGTTCATTTGCAGTTAATAGGAAGTATAAAAGTGTTTTCAGTCATTTACAAGTCATTAAGAAGGTCAAACAGGCAAATGGCTTCAAAAATGTTTGGGTCAGTCTTCATTCAGATTTAGTTTTAGAACTTGCCATATTGATTTAATCAGTTCTCATTCCATACTTGATGAATTTACACCAAATTTGTTCTCAGCTTTAGCTTACATCATATAGTTTCATAATCCAAGAGCATTTTCTACAGTATTCCATAATCAGATAGAAATAAGCAATATTCAGATAAGCAAACTTAATTGAAGTTTCTGTAACTTGTAAGCTGGATTTTTGTATCTTAGTATTCTCTTCATAAACTTGGCAATTTTTCTTCACAAATCCTCTTAAGTCATTCAGTTACATGATTTTTGAGAAAATCAGCTTTTTGAAAATAAGTTGGTCAACGCTTGGTCAACATAAGCCCATTTTTAGCTTAATTCAGATTCTGAGCTTATTTCTGGATGAAAAATGTTCTAGTTTGATTTCCCATTCCTTAATTCAGTTGCTTAATCAGTTTCAATCAAAAAATCAAGTTGTGACTGATTGGATTTTGCTATAGCTTATTTTGTGCTTATTGATAAGCACTCATTTGCTTATTTCTCATCTTTAGCCAATTTCCTTTGACAAGTGTAGCTTATTTTGGATTTGAAACATTTTGCAATTTGTCTCATTGAAATTGGTTCATTAATAAGCTCAAACGAGCTTATTTTTGTGCTTAACCCGTTTTTGCCTTAAAAAGTTTTGATAATTGCACTTTGGTCCCTATTGTTCTTAACAGTGTGAATACTTGGCTTAACTACCAAGTTTTTAGGGTTTGCACTTTGTTAGTCCCTATAGTTTAAAAAGTTGTTACATTCAGTTAGCAATTTGTTAGATTGTTACACTTTTGGTTAGTTTGTTATAGATTTTGCAAATTTGATCCTTGTAGTTAACTGATTTGCACTTTTAGTCCATAGAATTATAAGAATTTACATTTCAAGCATTATTCTTTCATAGATTTTACAATTTCAGTCCTTTAAGTTTCATATTTTGTATTTTGAATTTTTACTTGAATAAAAACGTGGTATTTGCAATATGTTTTACATATAAGTAGGTAATATTTTTCCGTTTTGCAAGGTTTTGATTGAATAAGCAAATAGAATATCCAAGCAAGCTTAACAACCAAGAACAATTAAAAACCCGATATTGGTTGGACTTTCCATTAGCAAGAACTGAGAAAAAACGAACTGCATTATACTCAATTTCAGTGCCTTTTGTGAAGCTCATGGTATTACCCATAACTTCTCGGCTCCTCGCACTCTATAATCAAACGGGGTAGTTAAAAGGAAGAATAGGACCATCCAAGAGATGAGTAGGACGATGTTAAATGAGAAATCTTTTCCTTAAAATTTTTGGTGCAATGCCGTGGACACATCTACCTATTTTCTCAACCGAATTCTTATTCTACCTTTCCTAGGAATGACCCCCTATGAGATTCTTAAAGGTAAGAAGCCCTCATTGGATTAATTTAGGGTGTTTGGAAGAAAGCGATTCATTCTCAACACCAAAGATTACCTTACTAAGTTCGACCCAAAGTCTTACGAAGGTATCTTTTTAGGTTATTCTCAAACTAGCAAAGCCTACATAGTCCTCAATAGAACCTCAAGTGTAATTGAAGAATCACTTAATGTGGCATTTGATGAAATCCATCATTCATCTAAGACACCACCTTTGGTGGATGATGACTTGGATGAAATAGATATAGTTATAGCCAAAGATGTTAGAAACATAGGAGTTGAAGACCTTAATGTTGAAAAGGGAGTAAAAATTAAGGAGTCAAAGGATCATGCTCTCAACAACGTCATAGGCGAATTAAATCAAAGGACCCTAAGATCTCAAGTCCAAAATCAAAGTAACTTTTTTTGTTTTGTCTCCTTGATTGAACGTAAGAATGTTAAAGAATTTTTGATGGATGAGAGTTGGGTCATCACTGTGCAAGAAGAATTGAATCAATTCATTGCTAATGACGTTTGGGAACTTGTTCCACCACCTAGAAGTTCGACCATCATAGGAACCAAATGGGTATATAGGAATAAGTTAGACGAGAATGGTGTTGTGTCTCGTAACAAGGCTAGACTTGTTTCTCAAGGCTATAATCAACAAGGTAATGCTTATGACGAGACATACGCACCTATAGCAAGATTAGAATCCATCAGAATCCTTTTAGCCTACGCTTGTGCCTTAGACTTTAAGCTTCAACAAATGGATGTAAAGAGTGTGTTTCTTAACGGTTTGATCAATGAGGAGGTGTATGTGGCTCAACCTCCCGGCTTCATTGATTTTAAGAAACTGGATCATGTTTACAAGCTTAAGAAATCTCTATATGGTCTTAAACAAGCACCCAAAGCTTGGTATTATAGACTTAAAGCGTTTCTTGTAAAACATGAGTATACCATGGGGATGGTAGACCATACGATCTTTACCAAGAAGAAAGGTTCTCACCACATTATCGTACAAATATATGTTGACGACATTATATTTGGTTCAACTTGTCAATCATTGTGTGATGACTTTGCCAAAATCATGCATGACGAGTTTCAAATGAGTATGATGGGAGAACTTAACTTCTTTTTAGGACTCCAAATTAAACAAATGGACGATGGTATTTTCTTTAATCAATCCAAGTATGTTAAAGAAATGTTAAAGAAATTTGGATTAGAAGACTCTAGACCAATGAAGACCCCTATGGCCTCGGATACTAAACTCGCCGTAGATGATTATTGTGAGTCGGTAGACAACACCAAATATAGAGGTGTGATTGGTAGTTTGTTGTACCTAACGGCAAGTCGACCGAATATCTTGTTTAGTGTTCGCCATTGTGCTCGCTTCCAAGAGGCTCCCAAAACCTCTCACCTTGAAGCGGTTAAGGGTATCTTCTGATACATTAAGGGCACTATACATTTAGGATTTTGGTATCCTAAAGGGACTGGCGTGGAAACCATTGTCTACGCGAACTCGGATCATGCGGGAGACTATGTGGACCAGAAAAGTACTAGTTGAGTTTGTACCTTCATGGGTTGTTGTTTAACTTCTTGATTCTCCAAGAAACAAACCGCTCTAGCAATATCCACCACGGAAGCCTAGTATGTGAGTGCCCGTAAAGCTTGTCAACAAGCTCTATGGATGAAGCAAGCGCTTGTTGATTACGGGAGTTCTCTTGATGATGTTCCCATCATGTGCAACAATAAGGGTGCAATAGACCTTAGCAAGAATCCCGTGCAACATTCGTGAACTAAGCACATAGAGATTCACCACCATTTCCTTAGGGATAATGTTCAAAAGGGGAACATTTAGATTGAGAAGGTACCCTCGGTAGAAAACTTAGTCGACATATTCACTAAGCCACTTAAGAGGGAACCTTTTAATTACTTGTGTCTATCTCTAGGTTAATGGAACATATTCCTTAATTGCGCATTTTATTAATCGAGTTTTTTTTCTCTTTTGAGTCTTTTCTTTCTTTGAGTTATTGAGTATTGAAAACTCTTTTTGGAAAACTTCTCCTCTCTTTTTCAAAATTCTCAAAGTTCTTTCGAAAATGGTCGAGAAATGTTTTTGCATTGTTAATTCAATCTAAGAAAGTCATAGCTTCTTTCTATTCATAATGAGCTTACATAATTTATATGTATGTGTCTCTCAAATATAGCAAGAAAAAAAGTGTGTTATGGAGGATCATTGTGTCATGACGTTTTGTCTAGTTCTACACACCACCAACATCGATTTTCTTCAAAATCCATGTATTTTGGTAAAAACCTTGTTTGGTGAGTTCTTGTGTGTTTTCTTTGTCTATGTTTGCTTCTTAGCATGTCTCCATGATTAGTTAGACTAGAAATATAGGATTTGCTGAATTGGAAAATCCCCCTTCATCACCAAATTCAACCCACTGTGGGCGGTTCTTTATTGGGACTGCGGCTCCTTATCGATAAGGAACCGCCGGTGGAGAAAAGGAACCGCGACAGAGCCTTCTTTTTCGGGTATTTCTGAAACTTCAAATTTGTTCCAACACTTTTTGGAATCTTTGTTTCAACCCCTTGACCACCCCCAAAATATCTTGGGATTTCTCTATTTAACCCTAAGCATTTTGCATCCTTTCTCAAATGAAAGTGTCTTATTATCCAAATGAAAGCCTTGATTCTCCTCCATTTTCTCCAATTTCTTTCAATCCCAATTCACTCAAGAACACTCAAAATCACATCTCTTCTCCTCCTAAGAATGTTGATTGTGGAACTTCTTATCTTTCACCACTAGCCTTTAGTATTCTTCCTCCTTCACATGATAATGTCATGCATCATGGAACATATTGTCATTGTTGTCAATATAAACATCTTGTTATGGCTCATATCTATGAGGAGTTGAATTACATCAAGAGTATCTTAGTCAAACCTCCTCTTCACTATGACTATGAGATTTCTACCAAGCCACCACCACCTCCTTTCGCTACTACCTTGTCTTTTATCTAAGCATTGGTTGCTTATCTTCAATACATCTAGTTCAATCAAATATTAGATTTCTAGTTTAACTAGGATTAGATTTATGCTTCTCTTTTGGCTTGTTTTATTTCTCATAAATCTTTGTATGGTTTGTTTCCTTGTATCTTCTATCATGTTTCTTTTTAACGATTTATCTTGGATCTTTGTCTCTTCTCTTATTTTTTTGTGTGACCTATGCTATATCCTATCGGGTGTCGCTTCTCTACTACTAACCCTTCTATGTAGCTTGTCACCATATCTCGATTCCTTGGTGCCCCAAGAAAGGGTGAGTAAGCACCAAGGGGGAGCATTTGCAAAGTCCGGTTCTTTTCTTCTTCAAATACTTTTGCAAACTTTTTGCTTCGACAAAGGGAGAGAAATGAAATAACTCGTCTTCGAAAATCTTGATTTTATTAGGTGATTGAGTTTATGTATTGTTGGAATCAAAAAAGGGATATTGTTAATGCAATGATTCCTAAAAACGTTACTTGCATTTTTCGGTCTCGCTTTGTTTTGATTACGACAGTATGTAAAAACAAGCATTTACGAAAACAACGAATAACGAATTCTTGAGTTCAAGTATTTTTCATTTCAACCATTATCACTTAAGGTATGTACAAACAAGTACTCATCCTAATTAAGTGATCAAGGATTTAATCTTTTCTTAAAACTCACTTTTTATTAAGTGTGACAAGTTTTTATTAAACTTTCTTTTTAAGAAAATGTTTTATTAAATTATTTATCTGAAAATTTGAAAATTTGAAAATGGCATATTCTATCTAGGTTTGGAATATCCTTTCAGGATATTTTAATCTCCAGATTCGAACCATATCACTAAAAGACAAAAAGGAGCGGAGTCTACTCCGGCGGTTCCTTAGTGGCTATGGCGGTTCCTTATCGATAAGGAACCGCGGGCTTTAATAAGGAACCACGGGCAGATATAACCGTTGGAAGTTTGTCTTATAAATAGTGGACCATTCTCAAATTTTCTCTTTACCTCTTTTGCACATACATTTCCAGATTCTTTCATACATCTTAAATCACTCAAATTCTTGGTCATTTGGTTGATTACTACTTGTTTAGAAGTGAATCTTTCTCCTCCCATCTCTTCCTCTCAAAGTGCAAAGAGAAGAACACTTTCATCCTTGAAGTGTTGTGTCTACCTCAAAGATCCATTGAAGATCTAAACTTATTTATTCAATGTTGTGTCATTGTTGTGAAGATCCAAGTAGTTGTGTCTATTTTGAAGTTGTGTATATATTAAGGTTAATACTTGGTCCTTAAAGTATATTGGTGTAGATTGGTCCTAGCTAAGATTATGGCTCGACTTTTAGCTTAGAGTCGAAAATTAGATAAGCGAAGTTGTCCACGGTTTCTCCACCTTAATGAGCTTGTTGATTAGTGAACTCTCGAGTAAGGAGTACTCGAGGAGTGGAGTAGGAACGAGGAGTCAGCTTCGTTTCCGAACCACTATAAATCCTTAGTCTTTGGTTTGAACTTTCCTTCCCTTATCTCTTTACATTCTTTATTCTTTAGAATTCTGATTATTAGTTTAGTTGCACTATACCTTGTTCATATTCTGTATAAGAAGGTTTCACATAAATACTCAAGCCTAAGTTTTTTAAAAGGATTTTAAAAAACCATCTTTTAACAAGTTTGATGACGTATTGTCCCCAAACCGGGTCATGAGCCCGGCCCACGGGTACTACCCGTATCCGGCCCATCGTAAATGGGTGGATAAATATCACTCAGGCTTATGGGCTTGAGTGAACAGTGCTCGCACATGTGTGCGGCCCACGGCCCAAGGCGGCCGACATAAGATCAGACAGAATAATATTCTGTCTAAGCATATCTTAATCCTAATACGAAGAGATATTCATTGCCAGAATTAGAAGATAACAATCATTCTAATTCTGGTGCTTATCTTTTCCTTGGGGCCGAAGGGTCAGTGAAAGCCCACTGGGGTTTCACTGCCTATAAAAGGAACCCCCAAGGGTTCCTCAAAGGTATGACAATTCTCTCTAAACTCATATATAACCCTAAATCGATTACTTACTCTCACGCCGGAGTCTAATCGTGGGAAACCTTCCCACGGTAAGCTTAACGCGTGTTGTTTAGTGTGCAGGATCCCAACCAGACGATTCACTTGGTGCAGGAGCCGGTACCCAGCCAACCCGAATTAAACCTAATTCGGGTCTAGCAAGGATCAACCAACTTTTGCATCAACAAGTTGGCGCCATCCGTGGGACCTTAACACTAAGCTAGAGCAAAACCTCATCTTGATCTTTTCAATGACGAAGGGGCATCCGCCAGTTAACCCCAGGAACGTGAATCCTGGGAATCGGAAGTCCCCAGGGAAAGGGATTCTTATTCCCAACCAATCACCTAGCCGCCTCGCAGGCGGGCCAGGTAACCGTAGCGGTCTTCAGTCCGCAGGGGTGACGAGCACGATATCGATGACACCCCCGCCCACTTCAACCCTGGATAACCCCGATCCGGGAAGTGCGCCAGCCCCTCCTAACAAGGAGCCACGTAGACCCTTAATGGAGGAAGAACATGAAGCTCAACCACTCAGCGAGGATGAGCTCACTCGAGTTCTCACTCAGAATTTTGAAAGGATCGTCCCAGGGATCGCATCAAGATTGAGCCTGGGGAGGAACCTCCAAGCCCGACTCAACTTTGGCGACAGCGGACCATCCACCCCTTCCCGAAATCGGAGAAAAAGGAGGACTCAGCCTCGGGAGCAGGAAACCTTTGAGGAAGATCCTCAACCCCGGAATGTGTTTGAACGCATAGGGGATCGCATTATGCAAGAATTAACGCAGTCCCAAGATGGAGAAAGGCCGGATGGCTCCCCCGAGCGGCCAGATCGAGAGCTGACCAGAACCACACGTCGCCCAAGTGTGTGGGATAGGATGAACACAGGGAGGGAAGCTCCTGGTTCATCTCAGAAAAGTGGTCCCTATTCAAAAGGTCGGGCACCACCACCGTCCCCAGATCCGTCTGGGGAAGACTCGGATGACCATCCACCCAAGCGCCGCCGGCCTAGGCGCACGCCTCCGCCACCAGACAATGATGAGTATTATGGTGGCCCCTACTATCGGGATACGGAAGCAGAGGACCTCTCGCGTCCGTGGTGTGAACCATGGGATGACCCTAGGCTCACACGGCCATGGGCGGATCCCAGGGAAGACCCTTTTACCCTCCGCATACGGAATTATTCTGAGGACACCAAACGTCGCATGCCGGCATGCATCAAGACGTATGATGGGTCCGACGATCCGGTGGATCACCTCAAAATATTCGATACTCAGGCTAAAATTGAACGATGGCCCATGCCTATATGGTGCCAAATGTTTAATTCAACCTTGATTGGAAACGCTCGTGACTGGTTCGAGGCACTTCCCCCACGGAGCATTGATAGTTTCACGGAACTACGCACTGCGTTCGAGAACAATTATACTCAAAGGAAGAAGTATAATAGGGATCCGGTCTCATTGGCAACTGTCAAGCAACGGCCGGGGGAGTCCACAGAAGCCTTCACTGAGCGCTTCAATGATGAGTGCACGCGCACGAGAACCATGCCAGAGCTCCTGAAAATCTCTGACTACATGCACGCCATAACAGACAGAGAACTGATCAGGCGTCTCAACGACAAGCGTCCAGAGAGATATGATGACCTCATGGAAAGGGTCAGAAATTTCATAGAGGGAGAGACAGCTGTTGCCGCAGCCTACCCATCCCGAGGAAATGGGTACCGCTCAAATGACCAATCCCGGAGACAGTCGGGCGGTCAAGGCAACCAGAACAATAACAAGGGCTTGGACTATAAGAGCCAGAGCAAAGGCGGACGGTCGGACGACAAGTTCACCCCCCTAAAGATGTCCTACCGGGAGATCTTGTTGACTGAAGGGGCGAATTTTCCAAGACCTCCCCCAATGATCACACCCCCGGAACGTCGGCAGGGAAGTCGCTTCTGCGAGTTCCATAATGACAAAGGACACGGCACGGAGGAGTGTATCCAGCTGAAGAAGCATATCGAGTCGCTAATCAAATCAGGCAAACTAAAGCACCTAGTTAAGGATTGGAAAGACGGAAAGGACAACAACAAGAAGTATGATAAGAAGGATCCCCAAAAAGACAAGCCTTCTACCATATACATGATCCAATCCAAGCAGCGCCGCACGAGACAGAAAATTGGCCAAAAATTTTCACGCGGCAAAAAAATCTCATTCCCTCTCATTACAGCAAGCGACGTAGTTGATGCGCCTCTTACTATTGAGATAAGCATTGGAACACACAATGTTCGTCGCATGTATGTGGATGGAGGGTCGTCAGCAGAGGTGTTGTATGAACACTGCTTTGTGCAGTTATGCCCAGAGATAAGAAGCCAATTAGTACCAGCCACGTCGCCGCTTACTGGTTTTAGTGGAGATACTATCTGGCCAATAGGGCAGTTGCGCTTGCTTGTCACCATTGGGAATGAGGAACATTCCACTACAACGTGGATGAACTTCATGGTGATACGTTCACACTCCCCTTATAATGGAATCATAGGCAGACCAGGCATTTTGGCTATCCGGGCAGTACCCTCTACGGCACACGGAATGATTAAGTTCCCCGTTGATGGGGGAATCGTTACTATTTATAACACAGTCGTGCCAACATCCGAGTGTCACACTGTGACAACACCGGCACCACCTGTACCACCCAAGGATGGAGCACCACCACCCAATTGGAAGGTGGCCATTCACCCTGACTACCCGGAACAGGAGGTATCCATAGGAGGGGCACTCTCAGATAGCGGCAAAAGGGCCATGTGTGCACTTTTAAGTGCAAACCTGGACATATTCGCATGGGAACCAAAACATATGACGGGTGTGCCACGTACGATAGCAGAGCATAAGCTCCAGATCCGCCAAGGGTACCAACCCATCAAGCAAAAGAAGCGCGGCCAGGCGCCCGAGAGAAGTCAAGTTATATTGGAGGAAGTGCGGAAACTGGTGGACGCAGGCATTATGCGCGAGGTATACTACCACGAGTGGTTATCCAATCCAGTAATGGTCAAGAAACATGACGGAAGTTGGCGCATGTGCGTGGATTTCACGGACCTGAACAAAGCCTGCCCACAGGACTGTTACCCGCTACCAGAAATCGATTGGAAAGTAGAATCCTTGTGTGGATATCCTTTCAAATGCTTCTTGGATGCATATAAAGGGTACCACCAAATCCAGATGGCAGAGGAGGATGAAGAAAAAACGGCGTTCCACACAAGCCAGGGCGTATATTGCTATACGAAAATGCCGTTTGGATTAAAGAACGCCGGCGCTACGTATCAGCGGTTGGTGGATAAAGCTTTCGAATCACAAATAGGACGCAACTTGGAAGTATATGTCGATGACTTGGTGATAAAAAGCCACACGGAGGAGGCACTCCTCCGGGATGTCCAGGAGACATTCGACACGCTGAGAAGGATTAATATGAAGTTAAATCCAAAGAAATGTACGTTTGGTGCAACAGAAGGAATGTTCTTGGGATATCTGATTGACCCAAACGGCATCAAACCTTGTCCAGAGAAGACGGACGCAGTGATACGGCTACCGTCCCCGCAGACACGGAAGGAGGTGCAATCCCTGAATGGGAAGTTAGCCGGACTAAATAGATTTCTATCCAAATCCGCAGAGAAGTCATTGCCCTTATTTAAGACACTCAAGAAGTGTATTAGAAAGGGAGACTTCCGTTGGACGAAGGAAGCTGAGGAAGCCTTTGGCCAACTCAAGCAGCATCTCGCATCTCTCCCCATGTTGGTAGCTCCCCGCCCAAAGGAGGAACTTGTTATGTATCTCTCGGCTACCCATGGCGCAATAAGCGCGGTATTGATGACGGATAGAGACACAATACAGACCCCGGTCTACTTTATAAGTAGAACATTACAAGGAGCGGAGCTGAACTATTCCCCCATGGAAAAATTGGTGCTAGCACTAGTATTTGCTACAAAGCGGCTGCGCCGGTACTTTCAGGCGCACCCGATTGTCGTGATTACGGATCAGCCAATCAAGCAGGTTATATCTAGACCAGACGTGGCAGGGAGACTAGAAAAGTGGAGCATCCTACTGGGAGGGCATAACATATCTTACAGACCAAGGACGGCTGTTAAAGGCCAGATCTTGGCAGATTTCCTGATCGAAAAGTCGGATGAGGAAGAACCAATCATTAAGCAAGAGGAGGTCCCAGCGGAACCTTGGGTGCTATTCACGGACGGATCCTCATGCACAGACGGGTCCGAGGCAGGCCTCATCCTCACAAATCCAGAAGGAATGGAATTCACGTACGCCCTCCGTTTCGAGTTCACGGCCACCAATAACGAAGCGGAATATGAAGCATTAATTGCGGGTTTAAAAATCGCCGCTAGAATGGGAGTCCGCAACCTTGAGGCCTACGTGGACTCACGGCTTGTCGCGAACCATATTCTAGGTGGGTATGTGGCTAAGGAGGACAACATGGTCAGGTATTTGGAAAAAGTCAAGACTTTAATCGCAACTTTCAGTAAGTTTTCCATCAAGCAGGTGCCAAGGGGCGAGAACAAGAAAGCAGACGCCCTCAGTAAAATCGCATCCACAAGCTTCGCCCACTTGTCTAAACAGGTTTTGGTGGAAATACTCAAGGAGAAGTCTATCACGGAAGGGGAAGTGACTGCTATAGTTGAAGAGGAGGGACCTACGTGGATGACCCCAATCATCAACTATTTGACTAGTGAAACCCTTCCAGATGAGGAAAAAGCAGCAAGGCGCGTTAAAAGGAAGTCACAACATTTCGAACTCCGGGAAGGCATCCTTTACAAACGCTCTTTCTTGCAGCCGTGGCTGCGGTGTGTTGGACCACGCCAGGCGGCCTACGTGATCAGTGACATACACGAAGGGTTGTGCGGCATGCATGCAGGCCCACGATCCGTGGTAGCCCGAGCCTTACGAACAGGATACTATTGGCCCACTATGCACAGAGACGCGCGCGACATGATCCGCAGGTGCAATGATTGCCAAGTGCATAGGCCAGTACCGCGGCACCCGCAGCAGGAGCTTACACCTATCACGTCCCCATGGCCATTTTACAAGTGGGGAATTGACATTGCAGGACCATTTCCTGTAGCTGCGGGAGGGGTTAAATTCTTGATTGTTGCAATGGATTACTTTACACGGTGGATAGAAGCCAAGGCAGTAAAATCTATCACGGGTAAGCAGGTCAAGAAGTTTGTGTGGGAACACATCGTATGCCGTTTCGGTCTACCAGGAGAAATTATATCGGACAACGGCAAGCAGTTCACGGACAACCCATTTAAGGACTGGTGCGCATCGTTGAACATCAAACGGCGCTTCGCATCTGTTAAACATCCACAAACGAACGACCTTGTTGAACGAGCAAATAGGAGCTTGGGAAACGGAATCAAGGCGCGGCTGGATGAGCGGCAGGGCAAATGGGTTGACGAGTTGTCACACGTGCTATGGGCACATAGAACCATGATAAAAACAGCTAACGGAGATACTCCGTTTGCATTGGCTTACGGCACTGAAGCCGTTATACCAGCAGAAATAGGGATGCCTACCATCCGCACGGCGGAGGTTAATACCGTCAAAAACGATGAACAACTGCGAATCAACCTAGATCTGTTGGAAGAGAAAAGGGAAATAGCAGCCATCAATGAAGCTAAGTCCAAGGCTAAAATGAAGGCTTATTACGACGCCAAGGTCAAGGGTGTTTCTTTTCGACCGGGAGACTACGTCTATCGTGCTAACGAAGCAAGTCGAGTGGAAAATACAGGGAAACTGGGCCCTAAATGGGAAGGACCGTATGAAGTCACTGAAACCTTGGGACGAGGCGCGCACAAGTTACGCGATATGGATGGTCGCGACCTAGAGCGCACATGGAACATCGCCAATCTAAAAAGGTGCTATCTTTGAAAGCTACAGCTCCCGCGTGGACACTTCGCTATAGGCGGTCTTAATAAAGAACCATGCGGGTTATTTGTCTTATTTGTTTTTTCTTATGTTTGTTTAAGTTTCCTTTATGAACTTTTGTTTTAGGACTTGTCGTTATTATTCGAAAAAAAAAAATGTAAACGTTCTAATAAAACGCCGTGGTGCCTAGCTAGTTCCACGGCCTGTTTCGTGCAAATTATTTTCCTCTTTGTCAGATTCTTTGTTAGCCGTATGAATTTTACTTGTGTTATAATATGCCATGTTTCTTTCGTATGCATTCTCTCAAAATACCGTACATGTACCATACGCCTCCAGGTGGGGTAAGAGGATTAAGTGAACCTACTAATTCAACTTGCCGCGTAAGAGGGATGCAACCCCAGCCGCACGGATCACGTATCCTTACTAGACACCTTACTCACAAGACGTTGGGGTAAGCTTCATATGCTATAGCCATACGGTGATCCGCATAATAAAGACGCACGTCGCATGTCTAGTAAATTGGACTTGTATGTAAGACGTGATATGTCACGCGGCATTGGATTGCAATGAGATACACAAGTTTAAAAATTAAACAAACAAAATGGCCGTGGTTGACACGGACTTCTAAAATAAAAAGACAAGTTATTACATGCATGTCTTAGCCGTGTACATACACGGACGAATATAAATACAAATGTCTACAAACATACAAGTTACATGGGGGGGAGGAATTCTTCTAGATCCTTCTTTCCTTCCTCAATCAAAGCACGGAGAGCCTCCCCGCGAGCATCTTGCCCGTTCTGAACTTTGACGGCAAGAGTGTCTAAAGCTTCATCAAGCGGCTTCTCACCTGACACAGCTTTGGATATACAGTCATAGGTAGCCAGCGTCAAAGGGGTTGGGTTAGCACTCAGCCGAGACATTATTATTTCGTTGGGAGCGTCTTTCAAGGCTTCAAGCTCGTCCAGAAGTGGGTGTTGAAGGTTGGCCAAGGCGTCCATGGACGCAGTCATCTTCCCCGCTGCGGAGAGGTTGTGATACGGATGCTGGGTGATATCCTCACCTTTGGTGATCATTTCCGCAGCTTGGATCATGCCTTCATGCCTACCACGGTCGATCCCGTCAGATACAACCCCAGCAAAGGCTTGCAATAGGTGTGGAGCGTTAAGAGCCCCGCTTACGGCAAGCCGCATCCCTTGCCCGATAGTCCACCTACGGCCAGCTGTCGCACTCAGTAGGGGGGGGCATACTCTCTCCACACAGCTGGCGACCACCCGACTCAACTCTTCATCAGCAGCGACAACGTGATTTTCAAAGTTGCTTTGAGCTTGCTTCAATTCCTCCTTCAGTGCGTCGCGCTCCTGAGCAATGCTGAAGGATTGCACGGTCACCGCCTTGGTAGCCGCCTCAGCCGCAGACACCTGCGTATAAGATTGGGAGTTAGTGTACGAATATATTTTTGGGCTACATACACACAAGGAGTAGAAATATATGAGCAACATGTTTAGAAGATTACCTTCTCATTTGATGCGACTACAAGGGCCTCCAATTCAGCGATACGCTTCTCTCTTGTCTCAGCATGGAGTGCCTGCTCCTTCACCGTCGCCTCAGCAGTCAACAACGCCGCTTGCAAAGACGCGATGGTCTTCTCGCTCTTCACAACCAAAGCCTCCCGGCGGGCGATCCTTTTGTCGGCACGGCTCACATTGGTGAGGGCCTTGATCAGTCTGCGTCTCAGCGCGGCACCCACCGTGACCTGATGTGCAGATGACACATCAAACTGCTCGATTAAAGCCTCATGGTCCAGCTCATCCAAATCCTGTGCGAGGACGGGCGGAGTAATGTGTTCAATGAACTCCGAGCACTCTGATTCGGCTTCTAGCCGTGTCAAGCTTGATAGGTTCCAAGCTAGACGCAAGCTCTCCTCTGGCCCTTCGTGGCACGGTTCCTTGGCATGGGTGGGGGAAGGAGGATTGTTAGTAACCGCGGGGGACGGATTTCTCCCCACCTCTTCTCCTTGAGTTGCGACCGCCGGATTTACCCTGTGATTAAAAAAAAAAACAAGATAACTTTTTTAGTCTACATATATCATGCGAGGATACAAATCATCATCGGGATGGGTACTTACGAGGTGCCAGTAGTAGGATCTGGGCCGGTAGGGGCTACGGCGTTCACTGGAGCGACACGAAGAACGGGCCCTTCCATGGTCGGGGTAGGGTCGGCCTGACCAGACATGGTGTTGCCATCCCCCTGATATTGAGGATGGTCTTGTCGCAACTTCTTGGGAGGAGCATTCGCAACCCCGGCATCCTCCCCAATCTTTTTTGCCACACGCCTGGTTGTCTTCCTCTTTTTTGAAGTACGTGTGGAGGATCCGGAAGCTTGCGTAGTGTCTTCATTCAGGTCGCGCTCCTCCTCCTGGTTAATGGTGCCTCCCTCCAGCAATGGGTCGTCACCATCTTCGTTATGAAAATCCAATGGGGATTTTTCGATAACAGGTTCCTCCTCGTCCGACCTGGGTTCGGTTGTCTCCTCCAATGGAATAGTACGGTCGGCCAATGCTTCCAGCAAAGGGAGCTCATTCGGCTTCAACGGCCGGAATCCTTCCCTCACCTTCATGGGGTCGCCTTGGCGGATCAATCCGTGAAGGTTCATCTCTGCAAATGATTGAAGAAGTATGTGGGTTAGTAACATTTTAAATATACGCGACATATTGGATATACAAGGTATATATAACCTACCCTCGCCTTGCTCCGTTAAGAAGCACGGATACAAGTCATCCCTCCCAAAGTAACGACGGCTTATTCCTACCAAGCACAGAAAGTTCTCCGGCAACCCTCTATGAAATTCCGTGCGGTGGGTATCTAGTATTTTCAGGTCCCGGCTACTATAGTCTTTAGGCTTGGGCGGATAATCTCTTGGGGCTTTGGTTTTAAGTACAAAGGGGGTGGGGAATACCTTCTCATCTACAAAGAAGTAATGGTCGTACCAATTCTTCAGGGAGTCAAGGGGTTTCCTATATGTCATCGGGGAATTGCCGGGACGTTTCTTGAACGACAACCACCCGTTCACCAACTGTGGAAAATAGAAAGCCCTAAACAGGTTAACGGTGGGGGTTACCCTACAGGTGTGGCATGTAATCTCAAACTGGTTGATCTTACACGCCCCTATACAGTGGAGCTGGGTGATATGAAAGTCATAGTACAGGAGAAGGTCTACTAAGAACTTCGATAGCAGAATACGGTAGTTGGCTGAGTCAAATAGGCGTGTGTATATGCCTATTTTCCCCGCCGGTGCGTCCGTAATAGCTTCACCATCACCCGGAAAGGTGGGGTGTACGCTTTCAGGCACATAGTACTTCGACAGGAAGTCGAGGTATTTTTCTCCCGACATCACATTCAGGACGTCCGTAATGAGGGGGTTATCCTTAACCATAATTTATGAAAAGGTTTTTAAGGGCGTGGTGATCTAACCTGCGGTGATGGATGTCCGTGGAAATGAAGGCAAAAGTTGTGAAGGAAAAGCTTGAAGATTAACAATGGCGGGGGGATGAATGAATTGTGTGTGTAACATACACGCATGATCACCCTTATGTAGGGTGGCTTCGGTTTCCGAGGTGCCATGGATTCTTGACACGTGTCAGTCACATTTCCTATCCAATGGATAGGATTTCTGACATTTCTGTAACGTCAGTAGGGGACCCACGGGTCATTTCTTAAACAGTTTCGTGTGGCTCGAGGCTGGTCAGTAATCATGCACTTTTTGCAGATATACGACTGGATTGTTGCATATCATTAATACGACTGGATTATTGTCGGGTTATGCGGCTCTTACGTAAGACCATATTAAATGTTGCATTTAATTTGTCTCGGCCATCGCGCGCGGCTGCGGTAGTATTCACTAAGGGATATTTATACGACCGGTTGCCACGTGCGGCCGGAACTAAATTTCCATTATCATTTCTTAGGCCTTTCTTGGTAAGACCGGAGGGCAGCTTGATAGTCTAGAGGTTACGCCTACGGCTGTAACAACTAGACTGGGGGGACATGATGACGTATAGTCCCCAAACCGGGTCATGAGCCCGGCCCACGGGTACTACCCGTATCCGGCCCATCGTAAATGGGTGGATAAATATCACTCAGGCTTATGGGCTTGAGTGAACAGTGCTCGCACATGTGTGCGGCCCACGGCCCAAGGCGGCCGACATAAGATCAGACAGAATAATATTCTGTCTAAGCATATCTTAATCCTAATACGAAGAGATATTCATTGCCAGAATTAGAAGATAACAATCATTCTAATTCTGGTGCTTATCTTTTCCTTGGGGCCGAAGGGTCAGTGAAAGCCCACTGGGGTTTCACTGCCTATAAAAGGAACCCCCAAGGGTTCCTCAAAGGTATGACAATTCTCTCTAAACTCACATATAACCCTAAATCGATTACTTACTCTCACGCCGGAGTCTAATCGTGGGAAACCTTCCCACGGTAAGCTTAACGCGTGTTGTTTAGTGTGCAGGATCCCAACCAGACGATTCACTTGGTGCAGGAGCTGGTACCCAGCCAACCCGAATTAAACCTAATTCGGGTCTAGCAAGGATCAACCAACTTTTGCATCAACAAAGTTAATTTTAAGAAACTATTCAACCCCCTTATAGTTTCTACAAAAAAGTTCCCACTGTTTTTGGAAAGTTCCCCCTGCTTTCGTTATTTGATCTGATTATTGGACAACGATGGTTTTGGAGATTGGTTCATTCACAGCAAAATGGTTTAAAGGTATAATGGCTCGTTTTATTTATATTGATTACGAAGAAAAGTTTTTTTCATTTGTTTGAAGATGAAGTTATGTTTCATGGGTTCGTGCTTTATCATATCTCAAGATGTCCTATTTCCATCTTGAAGATAACTTGCTTGTTCGCTTATGGAAGTGACGAAGACTTGCAAAATCTAGGGAATATGTTATTTTTCCTAAGGTGTTGTATTCTCATATTTTTTATCACTTGAAGGAGTTACGTTATTTATGCTCAGTGTCTCATTAGAAGGTGGGGATTTTGACAAAGAGATCGAGGTCTGCTCATATTTGCTCTGTATGAGTTTTGGAGTCACGTGGTTAGTGCAAGATATGAAACACAAGTTCAGGTTATTCTACTTCATCATCAAGTAAGTTATAATTAGATTTCTTCATATGTGATTATTACATAAAGCCTACTGAATTGAAGATTCATAAATGACTAGCACGATTTAAGAGGAAGCTAAATTTGTTGAAGTGTTGGTCATTCACATATGACATTGAGGTGAAGATTTTTGCTACTATTCATTAGTACTACTACAACTAACGTAAGTTTCTACTTCTAAAATTCATTTTAAGATGCGGAAAACTTCATGGAGGCTAATTTGGAGTGCAAAAAACTTGGGGTTAGGAGTGTGATATTGGTTAGTAGTGGTTGAGATCAAGGTTGCTTACATACAAGACCCCTATTTGGATCATGTCAAAAAGAGGAAGAAAAGTATACAAATGCAATCTGTTGATCCTTGAAATTATATGCTTAAGGGGAAGTGTTTTGACATCACCAACTAGGGGAAGATTGTTGGGTCAAAAGTTGATGAGTCAAACACCAGGAAAACAAGAAGGACCAAATATGGCATTATGTGAAACTTCAAGCCGGTGGAGAAAATGAAGATTTGTTCCCCCTGCTTTAGTACTTCCCACTGCCATATGTGATAAGTATGAATAAGTCAGTTTTGATTTGGTCATTATTAATTTATTTAGTTTTCATGTATCCTTGGTTTCCTTAAGTTATAAAAGGAACCAGACACCGTAGGTTTATTCATTAACTTTCTACTACTACAGTGTAACATACTGTTGTCTTTGATCTCTAGGCATGGGATTCAATGTATACATGCCTAGAGTGGTTTGTGTTAATGATTAATACAAACCCTTTGGGAATAATTCATATTATGTTAAACATCTTATTCATGTTAATTGTGCAATTTCGTTGTGTTCATAACATGTACAATTAATCATCCTAGATAAACGGTTTCGAGTGTTTGAGTCTAAAGAACTTGGACTCAAACTAAGTCTATAGCCCCACACACTTCAGTTTGCCAGTTAGTTTAAGAATTGAGGTTTAGTTTGAGTATTGTAGTATAAAAATTGAATTTGAATGTGTTGCTAAAAAATCTACCTAATATAAATAGTGGGCATTAGGGCTTGAAATTTTGAGTTTCTTTGCTTGAAATATGGTATATGGTTAGAACATAGCAGCATCTAGGTTTGTGCGTACATTGTTTAGATGGTAGGTCAGTTTATGTGAAAGTTTGTTAGGCCTAAAACCCACTGTCTGGCAATTTCCATAAGCAAATGAGCATTCTGCATGAAGAGTAGGTTTTGTGGTTTGATTTTAATGTTTTGAGTTTTAAATCTATGTAAAATATTAGATAAGTTGTTAGTCTAGGGGTGTATACCATTTCTTGGTAAATAGTTTAGTTTAATTTCATGTTATTGTAGCTTGAATCTCACCTTTTTGCCAATTGAATCAACAAAAATACCAAGTCCACTGTCTGTAATTTTTGTTCTTATTTTGACTGATCTTTGGTAGATTTAAGGCTTGTATTGTGTTTGTGTTTGTGTTTTTTGTATGGAACTTGAATCCCCACAAGTCCATGCTTGTGGGGGTGCCATTTGTGCCCAGAAACTAGAACAAACAAGCACTCAACAAGCCCCTTTAAAGTCTCTGAGCAAATATAACTGTCATTGGAAGAAAACTTCCCACTGATCTCACCAATCCTTACCACTGATAGAACAAAAATAGCCTCATCTTATCCTTAAGCTTTTTCTAGCTTATTTTTTTAGCTTATTTAGCATTTTTCATTTTTCCATGTCCTTTAGGTTATTTTAGAATTTTAGAAAGAGGTTTTGTATTTCTCCCACTATTATTTTATTTTTTATAATTATTTTAAATTAAAAATTGTTTTTAGGCTTTAAAAAATAGATTCAATTAGATAAAAGTTTTTGAAAATTTCTTTTTAGTAATAGAATAATATAAGTGAGGTTTGCATTTAGTAATTCGTATTTGGACTTTTTGTTGATTATTTTAAATTTTAAGTCTTTAATTAGCATTTAAAGTTAAATAATAATTTAATAATAAGTTTTTAAAAAGTTTTGTTGAATTTTTATCCTTATTTATATTATTTAAGATTTATTTGAAATTTTATTTAATTTTTTAGTTATAATTTTTATTTTCGTCATGTTTTATAATTTTACGTTATTTTCGTCGTAGTGTAATTTTTAGCGTAACCGTCATTACTTTTCAATATCTTTTCTTTCCAAAAACGAACTAATCCAAACATTGTATTATCAATATTTCACACAACTAACACTTCCTCGGAACGAACTCAATTTTCAAGCATTTACGGTTTTCTTAAATCGTAAATGTTTAATACTTATCGATTATAGTTGCTTTGTTTTTCCTAAAATAAAGTAAAGTATAATTATACCACAATCATTGATAATTCTTATTAATACACATTCATAAGATGATTTTTTATATTGTCGTGACGTAAGCATATTTAAGAGGGTTAGTTGTAATAAAAGGTGAATGACTTTGGTTTGAATTTTGTTATGATAGTAAAAACCCGTCAAAGTTTTTAAAAAATTGATATCATGTAACTTCAACCATAACATCATGTATCTGGCATCTTTTTGCATCTATAAAGCTCAACTTTTTGGAATATGGAAACATAACATGATTTTTGCAGATTTAGAGTTTGAGGGATTTGAACGTTTAAGATCCTTATCAAAATTTTCCTAAACTTTAAGGGCTTATATAAAGACCTTGGAACATCAATTGTATTTTTTGTAGTAAAATAGATGGTTTAATTATTCATTGCTTCACCAAACTTCAAGCTCTGTATGGTTACGTCTAAGGTTAAGTCTTATTTAGCAGCAGTTTCACTAATAACCAATCAAATGACTAAACGTTCAGTTCATTCAGGGTGCAATGAGCACAAAGATGTTAGATTTATATTAATTTAGGGGGTGTTTGTTGGAGCTTATATGTGGGCTTATTTGAGTGAAATCTCATATCAATTATAACATATAAGACCCTAAAACACAAGGAAAATACCATGTTTTAATGTGATAAAGTAGAATTATGTGGTATTCTTTGTTGTTGTGATTTGATAGGTAAAATAATACGATTTGGTGCAAACACGGATTTCAAGGCATAATTATGAAGAAAAAGGCAAAAGAAGGACCTTGTCACACCCCACCATGGCGGAATATAGGGTACGACGTATGGATATAATCACAACAACAGCGTGTCTATAGAGAGAACTAAATGAAATTGAAATATCATAAATGGCGACACAAATGTCGTGACAATATCTCAACAATGCAGACGTCTAGGTAAGTAGGTAACATGCCTACCTCTTACCAAAGACATACAAATGAACAAACATCAAACATATAGGTACCACAAAGTTCACTTAATCAAAACACAAAATAAAATCTAAGAGGAAAGGGATTCCTCCTAATGCTATCCTAGCAGCCTCTACACTTTAGCCACTTCTAACCTCATCCTTCTCTACTACCTCACCTGAAAATGACACTAAAATCTGTCAACATAAAGTTGGTGAGAACATAGGTTTAAGCTATCTAGAACATCATAAGAAACCTTGACATCCGCTGTAAATAAGTTGAAGAAAAACAATTTATAGTAATGGACCATAATGTGATAATCATGCTACATGCATCCATAACTAAACTCAAGCCAAGTACCAATCACATCTATAATTCACAAAGCTCACTATAACAATCAAGAAGTATCCCATCACACACACAAGAACACACCGCACTATCCGGATCTTTCCCACACTACCTGTGGAAGATGAACCATATCCCCGTCGAGATATCTTTCCTCCAAAGAGACGATGCACAAGTACTCAGGACGGATCGTGCCCCACGAACCAAGAACTCAGAACCAAGAACTCAGGACGGATCGTGCCCCACGCTTCACACACATCACAACTGGTCCCATAGACGCCCATACATCTATGTACCAATCCCAATCATAACACAATCAAGATTCAAATATCAGAACACATATCAAAGCACATATGCGAACACATAAACACGCAAGTCACACAATAACACATTTATGTCCACACATTTATAAAAATTTAGTACCAAAACATTTTAAGAATACCACAAGTGTCATCTCCATCCCATACTAGAAGAAAACATTTAAAAACTAAGTTAAAATGGGACTATGAACTCACCTGATTGCTTCTCCAAATGTCCTTGCTCTAGCAACAAGCTAACAATCCAAAAATACATAAATCAATACATGAACCAACCACTAAAACGGTTCATCAACCTATGATGGACATCTAACCTCCTCTCATATAAATACCCCATTACCCTTCCCTAACAAGTCCTTAACATGTTTAAGTTTAATAACTATCCCGTTCATATTTTACACAAAACAGTCCCAGTTTTTAGGTCTCAAAACATTAAGTCAAACGTCCACTTAAACATACCCATGGTTTCTGTAAAAGGAATATTAATACTTTTACATATGTTAGCTAAAACCTACCACTTTTCCTAACCTTAAAGCTACTGTTAAGGCCCCGATATATGTATATATATTGCTACCTATCTAGAATTCACTGATTTTAAACGTATGAAAAGTTTGTTACCATTAGAGGGTCTTACCCAAAACCACAATCTTAGCACAAGTGTAGATACTTACTAAAATATATAAACCATCTCTCATGTTTATTAGAAGATCTCAATGCAACCCTAAGTACCCCAAACAACCCAAAACTTAAAAAGAAAACAGGCTGAATTCAAAACTGTTTTGACCTCCGACTGTTGTAACCTGTTTTTGACATATTTCCCGACCTCCAATTTAGTTCTCGTTTCTTGCATTGGATAGCCACTTAAATTACCTTTTCAGGGATATGTGGATCAGAAAATAAGAGTTTGTAGAACACCCAATATGATCAAAACAATTGACCCAAAATTCTGCCTAATTTTTAAAAACGGGTTTAATCAAATTAACCTCATTAATTAACCCTAATCCCACTAATTACAAGCCCTAATTTATGTAATCATTATGAACTCATTAAAATACAGATTTTTATTAAAACCCTAACCTAAATCCATCATAAGATGATTAAGGACAACATAAAAACAATTAAAAAGAAAAGGGTTTTGAAGATTTACCTTTAATTTAATGGAAGATGAAAAAAACCCAATTTTTTGTGAAGAACCCTAAAAGTTCTCCTTAAACCGTCGACCATTCTTTTTCTCCAGGGATTTTATGTTTTTTTTTCTCTTTAAAATCCTTATATAATGTAACAAGAATCCTAGTCCAAATATAAAACCCAACTTTCCTTTTTCCTTTTTTTTCCTTTTTTCCTTCTTTTCTTTTTTCCAAACCGACCTAAACCCCCTTTAAATTCGTTTTTTTTCTATTTATTATTAATATATGTATTGATAATATTACCTTAATTTTTCTTAATTTATTTCAGCTCCTAAAGCCTCCAAAACCTCAAAACTGTAAAACTAGTCAAATTTACGTGTTTTACCATAAAAGACGTAAAATATACAGTTTTAAAAAAAATCTCAAATTTTGAAATAAACTTTATAACTAGGTCCTAAATTACTTAAAACCATCCCGAAAAATATTCATATGACTAATTACCTCATCCGAGACCTCTAAATGCTAAACCGTAAATCGTAAAAATACGATTTTCTATAATACATATACGTATACGTAAACCACTAAATAACGCCATCTCACTTCATAGTCACCACCATGTGAGCTCATGAACACGAACTAAACCCATCATAACATTATATAATGTACCACGCAATATACGAACGATGAATAACATCCAATCCAAGGCTCAAATATAAACATATTGCCCGTAAACGCACACTAAGCACATAATCAAAGTCAAACAGTCAAAAGTGACAAATCCAAAATATAGGGTTGTCACAGACCTATTTTGACAAGTCTCTAAAGTTCAAGTGCTTTACAAGAATATTCAAGAAGATGAAGGACTTAAATTGTCAATTCAAGAAAGTCAAGGAATCAAAGATGCTTGGTCAACAAAGTCAAAGGTTCATTTTGGGAAGTCAACAAAGTCAGGGGCTAAATATGTTGATTCTACAAAGTTCCTTTGCTCAAAACATAATGTGCCAAAGTTGGAGGGCTTAAACTGCCATTTTGGATACTTATATCAAGCATGATCCATGTGAAACACTCGTTAACCAATCAGAATAGCCAAATCAGTTCACACAGATCATTGACCACTAGTAAATGCTCGAAAAGTGAGTTCGTTAATGGATTGGTACTGTACATAAAGATAATGATCCACAACACGTATATTAGACGAATCCTATGATGACACGTGTCCAATCATATTTACCAGAATTTATGCATTGAAGGAGTGCGTTTCAAAGGAAAATATCAAGAGCAAAAATGATAAGGAGGTCAAGGCGAGTTCAACGACACTATCCAATTAACTTTTCATCAAGAAATTTAGTTTCCCCAAATCCAATCAATAACACTTAACAGAATTACGACACGTGGAAGAGTTCTATTGGTGGAGACACGTCATGGATTTCAACTTCTCCTCACACTTAGTTTATAAATACCTGATTAGTTCTCATTTGTTGTATGTAGAAAGTGTGTGAAATTCACACACATAGCTTAAATTCTCCCTTGTTTTCACTTCCTTTAGTTCTGTTACAATAGTGTGTCTGACAAACACCCAATTGTAATCAGTTAGCAGTTATAACAACTTGTAACAGATTTCTCCATTAATGAAACCTTCAGTTCACATTTAACTCCTCAATTCTCTTCTATAACACTCTCAAATTTCGTATCGATACAATGGAAGGGTCAATAGAGTGTTACGAGATAACACAATAACTAAAATCATACACAACGCATAAAAAGGGTTGTACAAAGTTAAACATACATTCATCCGAATAAGAGTTTGAAGTTTTACACAAGGTCCCCCAGTTTTACAGTCATAAAGTTTACAAAACATGTTTCGAATGAATATTACTAATAAGTGGGCCATCAGAGTCTATCTACGTCCAAGTTACCTTCAAGCGCCTGAGATAAAACATGCGAAAAGTAAATCAGCGAATGCCGAGTGAATTCATAGAGTTTAGTAAAACAGTTATATAAAACTGTTATGTAAAGCAAAACACAAGCATATATCAGTAATAAGACCACATATTGCTAGTCAGGCAATATATTATAATTCAAATCATATATCATACATTATTCCTGAGACCACAACCTCGGTATTACCATTATCGGTATTATTATCGAATTATTATAAGCCGCATAATATACAACGGGTCGCGAGCCCGACAAATAGGTGCCCATCTAAATCAGTGTGTCTTCACTAATATCACGCAATATAAATTCTCTCATACATAAATTCGCTTGCCAATCTATGTGGCACGACGGGGATCAATCGTCAAGACGCGAATTGGGGTGATCTTTCCCGTATAGTACTATTATATGCATAAGCGTCTACCAACTCCCGGTAGTTCACAATTTATGCTAATGGGACTTATAGTGACATAACCTAACTAATAATAATCCATTTCAATCATTTATTGAGTCATACAATCAAACGGGTCCATATCAATAAGCATACAATCGGGACCACTTGTGTTCTATGAACTCACGTTGGTTTACAAAACATTTCATAAAACATTTAAAAGAGTGTGAGGCTATGAACTCACGTTGGTTGGGAAAGGCGGGCTATCGGCAATTAAGATGTACGTTGTGTTCCTTGATCACGGGAAACCTAAACAAATAATACTCGATCTTAGACTATGTAGAATAATATTTATAAAAAGTTGTTATGTATATGTAATGATGTAATAAACATGATGATCAAGTGGGATTTTATCACTTTATACAACATTATTAGTTGTTAAGCATTAGTTAAATTAGTCTAATTATACTAGTTTTAGCCCATTTATATGTTAAGGCCTAATAGGCCCATTAAGAGTCCAATATGTTTTTATTAGTCCATTTATTCATTTAGGACCAGGCTCATACTCATATGTTCGGCCCAAGTGGGTTGAGCCCATGAGCAAGTCCAACAGTGTTAAACCAAACTAGTTGGACTTAGTGGTCCAACAAGGCTAATTTGGCCCATTATGTGTCCATATGTTACAAAGCTCGGGTTTGTCGGTTTTTACTTGTTAAATGTGTTTACATATCAGTAGATGTTTTATAAAAATATTACATTAGACGGGTCCGACCATCTAAGTTTTATTTGGTGAAAACGCCATCCTTTCAGTTTTAGCCGAAAAGACATAAAAGTTATATATATAGTTTGTAGTTAAAAAACCATTTGAGTTTTATTTTTTTTAATGTGAAACTTATTTGTTATAATATATAAACATATTTTATAGTAGTTATTATCATTTATTTACTTTTATATACTTATTTTATATATTAATTTACTTCAAGTGGCCTTTTAATATTATATAACTTATAGTGAAATCTGATGTCAAATGTCAAGTTCACCATTTTTATCATATCTTGAGTTCTATCTTGCTCATTTTTAACATTCCATTGTGTAGCCAATTAACCACATGTGTAGCCAATTAGTACCTCAAAAGTATTTTGGCCATATCTTGCTCATTTTTAACATTCCATTGTGTAGCCAATTAACCACATGTGTAAAAATCATTTATTTATCATTATATCAAATAATCTAATCCATTTAATCAACTAAAATATTAAAACTTACTGTTTTTCACAGCCTACTTATCTAGTTAAGATTTTTATCACTTTTACTTGTAGATTTAGCCTTATTAACTTAATCTAGTAACACAAAATCCCCATGCAATACTTTGATCATCATCACCGTCATGCATATACATTTTGAAGTAAATAGACAAGTACATTTACCAAATTAATAGGATGATAGAAAGAAAACAATCGTTATACCAACCAAAGTGATGAAAATGTTGAGATTTTGAATGAACAAGGCTTGATCTTGTAACCGAATCTTTAACTTTGCAAAACAACTTTTTGTGATCATCAAATATACAAACTTCTCTTGAGAAATCAGCCCAAGAACTCCATAGAAACTTCCTTTCACGAGTTGAAATCACCTCCAAACATCCTCCTTTTATGTAGTTATCATCATAAGTTGATTATAGTTTAATGTTGTAGGTTAAAATTTGATGAAGATGGTGGTATGATGATGGTGGTGGATAGCCAAAGAGGGAGATAGGGAGAGGATTTTGATAAAAATTTTACTTACACATGCAAGTGTGTGTGTGTGTGAGAAGTTTTGATGGTTAAGTAACTTAAACATGTTATGAGACAAGTGTCTCACATAAGCTAAAATTGTGACACCAAAGGGTGTTACACCCTTGTGTAATCCACCACTATTAGGGGTGGGACAAGTGTTAAACTTGTCTCATCCCTAATATTTTACGGGTACTCCTCGATTCTAGTTTCCTTGATTTACGTGCCCTCGGGTCAATTTACGAAAAACGTTTTTGCAAATTATGAAACTGCAGCACAAAACAATTCTAATAAAAATTGTCTCATCAAAAACAGAGAACAAAAGCGTAAATACGTAAACCTAGGGTTTTTGGTTTAATCGTAAAAGACGTTAAATTATGCACATAAGCCCTAATTTCATCCCGTAAATATGTGTGTTCATGAACCAACACAAAAATAAAATATAAAAATAATATACGAGAATAAATTCACTACCTGAAAATGTCAGACTGTCACATCATTTCCTCCTAAAAAGGGATCTATGCCCTCGTAGATCCATTTCATCTTGATGCCCGTTTCTTATTGAATTCAAAGAGGTGTGGGTATTTCTTCCACATTTCATCCTCTCGTTCCCAAGTAAATTCTGGCCCATGCTTTGAATTCCACCAAACCTTAACAATAGGTATACGACTTTGCTTAAGTTGCTTTACTTCACGATCCATAACCTCTACGGGTTCTTCAATAAAATGCAACTTCTCATTAATTCTAACGTCATCCAACGAAATTTTCTCATAACACCCAGCTAAACATTTCTTCAGATTAGATACATGAATGTATTGTGAACACCATGAAGTTCTTGGGGTAACTCTAATTTATAAGCCACTGGACCAACTCTAGATAAAATCTTGAATGGTCCGATATAGCGGGGATTATATTTTCCACGCTTTCCAAATCTTATAGCGCCTTTCCATGGCGACACTTTCAACATCACACGGTCCCACACTTTGAACTCCATCGTTTTCCGTCGCACATCCGCGTAACTTTTCTGTCTACTTCTGGTTGTCAACAACCGTTTCTTAATCTGAGCTATCATCTCCGTAGTCTCCCGATCAATTCCGGTCTGGTGAGATGGGTATCCCCAACTTCACTCCAACATACAGGAGACCTACACTTTCTACCATATAGAGCTCCGAATAGTGCATCCTTAATACTAGCATGATAACTGTTATTATATGAAAATTCTGCCAATGGCAAATGTTTATCCCAATCCTTACCAAAATCTATTACATGTGCTCTTAACATATCCTCCAGTGTCTGTATCGTCCTTTCACTCTTCCCATCAGTTTGAGGGTGATAAGCAGTGCTCATATCAATATTCGTTCCCAAAGATCTTTGGAGGGATCTCCAAAAATTCGATACAAATCGAGGATCTCGATCAGAAATAATCGATACAGGCACTCCGTTCTTACATACAACCTCCTTAAGATAAAGACGAGTCAGCCTATCCAGTGAGAACTTCTCTTTAATAGGAATGAAATGAGCTGATTTGGTCAGTCTGTCGACAATGACCCAAATCGAGTTATTTCCAGAAGAGGTTCTAGGAAGCTTAGTGATGAAATCCATCGTGATTCGCTCCCACTTCCATTCAGGAATTTCTGGCTGTTGAAGTAATCCTGATGGCTTTTGATGTTCAGCTTTGACTTTTGCACAAGTCAAACATTTACGAACATACATTGCAATATCGGATTTCATATTCGGCCACCAGTATAACTTCTTCAGGTCAAGATACATTTTATCAAAACCAGGATGAATAGAATACTTAGATTTGTGGGATTCGAACATGATTAAGTCTCTTAAGCCTCCATACTTAGGTATCCACATACATCCTCTTAAGCATTTCACTCCGTCTGATCTAACCTCTAAAGGATCTCCTTCACCTCGAAACCCTTCATTATCAAAATTTTCTTTCTTATAAGCTTCTATTTGTGCATTTCTAACTTGTTCAGGCAAATTATTGTGCACAGTCATGACTAGAGAACGTACCCTGATCGGTTCTCTATCCTTTCTACTTAATGCATCGGCAACAACATTTGCTTTTCCTGGGTGATATTTTATATCACAATCATAATCACTTAACAGTTCTATCCATCTTCGTTGCCTCATGTTTCGTTCTTTTTGATCGAGGATATACTGCAGGATTTTATGATCGGTGAATACCGTACATTTGGTGCCATACAGATAATGTCTCCACAACGTAAGAGCAAAGACTACAGCTCCTAACTCCAGATCATGAGTAGTATAATTTTCCTTATTTTTACTTAACTTCCTAGAAGCATTAGCTTTCACCTTTTCTCGATGCATTAAAACAGCTCCAAAACCTCTAAGAGACGCATCACAAAATACCACAAAATCCTCACTACCTTCGGGTAATGATAAAATAGGTGCACTACATAATTTTTGCTTCAATACCTAAAATGCTTCATCTTCTTCACTTACCATACAAAAGGTTTATTTTTCTGGGTAAGCTTGGTCAGGGGTTTAGCTATTAAAGAAAATTCTTTAATGAATCGTCTATAATAGCCAGCCAATCCTAAGAATTGTCGCACCTCCGTTGGCGTTGTCGGTGCAGACCAACTCTTAATGGCTTCAACCTTTGCCGGATCAACATGAATTGCATCTTTTTCAATCACATGAACAAGAAATTGAACAGAGTCCAACTAAAAATCACATTTTGAAAACTTTGCATACAACTTTTCATCCTTTAACAATTTCAAGATAGTCCTTAAGTGTTCTCCATGCTCTTCTTTATTCTTGGAATATATTAAGATGTCGTCAATGAACACGATCACAAATTTATCCAAATAGGGTTTGTACACACGATTCATTAGATCCATGAATAACACCGGTGCGTTAGTTAACCCAAATAACATTACTTGAAATTCGTAGTGTCCATAACGAGTTCTAAATGCAGTGATGGGAATATCTTATTCGCGGACGCGAAGTTGATGATATCCAGACCGCAGATCTATCTTAGAATATACACTAGAGCCTTGTAGTTGATCAAATAAATCATCAATCCTTGGTAAAGGTGTTGGGTCAGTATTTACTTACCATGAAGCAACTCTAGGAACTTAGAAGACAAATGAGTCTTCACTTCAAATACTAGGCGGTCTAGTTGCTGATGGATGACTAGAGGAACAAAGTTCCTACTAAAGACTTTAAGGCTGAAGAAAGTTCAGCACTCCCCTTCCAGTGAACTTAGAAGACAAAGGAGTCTTCACTTCAAATACTAGGCGGTCTAGTTGCTGAAGAACAAGGACTGAAGAAGGGCTTTCAGTTCAGTTTGGCTTGACAATACCAAACTGAATGATGTCGATCTCTTCTAGGATACTGAAGACTCTTCAGTATTCTGATGGTTTGCATTAGGCGGGAAAAGATAACTTTAAGTCAAAGTAGGTTGCTTGTATACTTAGATATTAGTACAACCTTTATCTTTCCTAGAATAGTTTATTAAGTACTTTGTACTATTTATCCAGCATGGGCATCAACCACCCACTGAATAAACTGATGCATTGGTACATGCAAAATGCAAACCCTAATTTACACTGCCTATATAAAGGAGTGTACATTGGGAGAGAAAGGCAACCAATACAAGAGCTTAAACTCTGGAAAACCTTTCTCTCTTGATACCAACTAAACCATATAGCCAAAGATGCATATGAACGTTTAGATTGGATGTTAGAGTTTAACTTTGGTTAAACGTTTAAGTAGAGGAGATCAAACCCCATTGTCATTCAACCACTTTGTTATTCCGCAAACAAAGTGGGTTATAGATTCTAATAAAATTCTATACGTTGAAAAGTATATTGGTATTGTTGTTTTAATCTTTCATAGTTCTTATCTTATGTTAAAACAACACACTTGAGTCAAAGTAATAGTTATTACTTAAGTTAATAAGTAATACCGAATTAATAGGGACCAACAAGTGGTATCAGAGCAGTTTGATTAGTTAAACTCTTATTATATTAAACTGCTCATTTAAAAGTTTTCAAATCATGATCCAAAATGGCTCAAGTTATACTACAAACCCTAGAATATAGGGGTGGCCAACTCAATGTTGTTCCTGTACTAGAGGTAGCCAACTTTACAAATTGGAAGAAGAGGTTTCTTGTCCACATGGTTGGAATTGAACCTCAATTCCTTGGAATCGTTGAAAATGGTCCTTTTGTTCCCATGGTTGGGGACAATAAAAAACCTGAAGCACAATGGACTGCTGATGAGAGAAAAGCTGCTAACCTTGATCAGCGTCTCAAAAGTCTCATCATGTCTGTACTCCCAGATGACCAAATGAATTCTGTTGTAAATTGCAAAACAGCCAAATCAACATGGAGGACCTTATTCTTTACTATGAGGGACCCTCTGATGTAAAAGAAACCAGAATCATGGATTTAAAGCTTCAATACAACACCTTAAAGCACAAAGAAGGGGAAACCCTCACATAGACATTCACCAGATACAAAGCATTGATGAATGAACTTGTGAATGATAGTGTTGAGCTTTCAAAACTTGAAATCAACACAGATTTTGTTAATGTATTGCCAAAGAAGTGGCTCAGTCTCTTCCAAAGCCTGAGAAATGCTAATCACATTAAAGATTGTGATCTAGCCTCTCTTTTTGGGAAACTAAAATATGAAGAAAACCTAGTTGATAGAATTTATGAAGGCTCAAGTAAGAGTAAAGCATTAACCATTGCTACACCCTTTTCCACAACCTTCTTCAGTGAAGCTGTCATTCAAGACTACCAAGATAGTCCTGATGATGAGGAAGATACTAGATCTAGTTAGGAATATCTGAATGACCTCAAAGAGGAATTACATGAAAGAGCACTTCTTGCCAAGTCCAGAAGGTTCTTTAAGAAAGGAGGCAAGTTCTCTAGCTCTACAAAAGCTTCAATTGACACTGAATGCTACAAATGTGGGAAGACTGGTCACTATGCTAGGGATTGTTATTCAAAAATATCTCTCCCTTCATATTCCTCACCAGCTCAATCAATACCAACTGGTCAATCATCATTTCAACCAAAACAAATTACTTCTACTCCATTTTAGCAAAGCAGGGTTGAACTCAGGCCTACAAAAGACTTTGAGGCCAAATACAGGGAAATCAAGGCAAGATTGGCCTTAATGATTACTGAAAGCTCCTCATCCAAGAATCCCAAGCAAGACAAGAACAAAGGACTTGTTGATGAAGCATATGAATGGGATGAATAAGATGTTTCTTTAGATGATGATGAGTTGGTAAATGTAAAAGTATTAATGGCACTTGCTGATGATGAAGGGGCAAGCTTAAACATTGTCACTAGAGAAAGTGCCAGAAATGGAGAATGGGTCAACGTCACAATAAAAAAGGTACAAACTCTTCTTAAATTAGAAGATAAATTTATCTTTGATTACTTGATCAAAAATTTGTTGAAGAGCAAAGAAACAATTTGCTTGAAAAATTTCACAAACTTGTTTTACAACTTGAAGATTTTGAAAGTAAGCAAATAGAGCTAAAAGAAGCTAAACTTGATATTCTTACTTTTCAACAATTGAACAAAGAAATTTTGGAAGAAAATAACTCTCTTAGAGTGGAACTAAAAGAAGCAAATGACATTGGACGAATCCTTCTTCCTGAGTTACAAGCATGTGTTGACACATCAGCACCAGTTGAATCCTCAATTACTAAGGATGACTCAGATGATGATATAGAGAATAAAGTAAGTACCCTACTTCCTCCTTTGGAGAAGCTGGCTGGTGCTGAACCCTCTACTAGACTCAAAACTATCCAGTCTATCATCAAGTCACACACCACACACAAAGGTAGTTCTTCCAAACATGTCAAAATTGACACTTCAAAGAACACTTCAGCTCCTGCTGAAGGTTCACATATGGGAACTACCTCTTCAGTTTCAACAAATAAACTAAAGAATGCTAGATCTGAGGAAGATGAGGGAATGCCTCTTGTCATGCAAGAGATCTATGATCTTAAATTGCAACTCAAGCAGCAGCAAACACCAACACGGTTCAGAGATAAACCTTCAGACTCTCCTTATCTCAAGTACAAGACACAATTTAAAAGGGCTTGTGATTTATGTGGTCTAAATAACCATCTCACAGAAACTTGCCTAAAAGTGATTTATTGTACCAAATGTGAAAGGCCTGACCATCGCACTTGTGAAAACACTCAGTATATGCTGGCGAAAACAAGTACTGATGCTCACAAATCTGAAGCATCTCATTCCAGGCGAAATAAGCCTTTCCCACCATGCATTCATTGTGGTATGGGCAATCATCATTCAGATGACTGCCACTATTACCCTGTTTGCAATATTTGTGGAAATTATGACCATGACACTCATGGATATAATCGTATCATCTCACTCAGAGGAGGTATTAAACCAAGAAATCCAAACTCTATTACCAAATGTTGTGAGACTTGTGGAAGAGATGTCCACACTACATCTGATCACAACCATATAGAGTGGTTCAAAAGAGGTGAAGCCCTCCAGGCTAAGAAAGATAAAGCTACTCAGACCTCTTCTTCTTTTGAGCAATCACACATACCCTCTACAAGAGGACCCTTCAGATCTAGAACACCTTCTAGATCTAAAACCCCCACCCAACAAAGGTGGGTTCCAAAAGAAAACTGACCATTTCCTTAACTTGTGCAGTGTGATCCCAGGAAGCCTATTTGGTACCTAGATAGTGGCTGATCAAGGCATATGACTGGCACCAAAGTTATCTACGCAAGTATAAGGAGGAACAAGGTCCTAAAGTTGTTTTTGGTGATAATTCATCAGCTACTACTGAAGGATTTGGTTCAGTAAAATGCAATGGTATAGTTTTCTCAAGGGTAGCATATGTAAATGGATTGAAGCACAACTTCGTTAGCATAAGTCAACTTTGTGATGCAAAGTATCTTGTGTTGTTTGAAGACAAAAAAGGTACAATATTCAACTCCAATCATGAAATTGTGATGATTTCTCCAAGAGTCAAAGATGTTTATGTCATGAACATGAACTCTACTCAGGAGACATGCTTCTTTGCTAAAGCTTCCAATATTACCAATTGGCTTTGGCATAAGAGGCTCTCACATCTCATTTTCAAAACAATAACCCTGCTAGCAAAACAAAATCTTGTTATTGGTCTTCCCTCACTTGTCTACTCCAAGGACAAACCATGCTCAACATGTGAAAAAGGGAAGCACCATAGGGCCAGTTTCAAAACAAAGCAAACTTTCTCAATCAAAGAAAGTCTTCATTTGCTTCACATGGACTTATTTGGCCCAATATCACCTAGGGAAATTTGTCAAGAAAAATATACACTTGTCATTGTTGATGAGTACTCAAGGTACACCTGGGTATAATTTCTGACAAAGAAAAGCCATACACCAAATGCCATTATGTCATTCATCAAAAGAGTTGAAAATCAAAATGACACTCATGTCAAACAACTCAGAACTAACAATGGCACTGAATTCAGAAATCACTCACTGATAAAATTCTGTGATGACAAAGGAATTTCCCTAAATTTCTTATCTCCTTACACACCTGAACAAAATGGTGTGGCTAAAATAAGGAACATAACTTTGATTGAAGCAGCAAGAACAATGCTTGCTGGATCTGCTCTCTCTAAGCACTTTTGGAATGATGTTGTAGCTACTGCTTGCTACACTCAAAATAGATCCATTATTGTGAAGAGACACATGAAGAGTCCCTATGAAGTCTTCAGGGGGAGAATTCCAAACATTTCATTCTTACATGTGTTTGGGTGTCCAGTATTCATTCACAATCACAAGGATCACCTTAGAAAGTTTGATGAAAAATCTGATGATGGTTATTTTCTTAGATACTCCCTAGTATCTAAAGCATACAAAGTCTTTAACACAAGAAGACGATGTATTGAAGAAACCTATCACATCACATTAAATGAATGTTCTGAAGCTCTCACTTTTACAAATCCATCAGATGATGAACTTCATATACATGAATCTCAAAATTATCCATCTGGTGAATTTAATCATTATGAGCCTTCTCAAAAATATCAAACAAGCAATTAAGTCCCTCATATGATCCATTTGAAGATATGACAAGTCCTACAAAAGGAAATCCTTCAGTATCAAATACTGATGGTTGTCAATCAAATAATGATCAATCTCAAAATGATCAAAATGATCAGCAAGGAAATATAAATGACCAAAATGGTCAGTCTCAAAATAATCAGCATGTTGACACACATGATCAAAATGATCAATCATATGCATCTGCTGAAGAACAATCTGATCCCCTTGCTCAAAGTTATCCTATCATCTCTAGGGAATTAGGTCTTAGATATGCTTCTTCTGACCAAGAAGGAAGTCCTCCAATGATTGAACCCTTTTCCACTGAATATCCTTCAGTAAATACTAGAGACATTCCAAGTCCAAGTCCATGTCATGGACTTCTAAGTTATAGCTCTAATCATGATACCAGTACCTATTCTCCAGCTCCACAAAAATCTTGGACTCAAAATAGTCACATATAGCTGGTGAACATAATAGGTAATCCTGGTGAAGGTAGAGTCACTAGATATATGGCAAAGAAACTGAGTGCTGCTTCATCTAGAGAATGCCTTTATGCAATTTTTCGACCAGAAATTGAACCTACAAAGGTTTCTGAAGCACTCACACACCCTGGATGGGTGGATGCCATGCAAGAGGAACTCAATCAATTTGAAAGAAACAAAGTCTAGAAATTGGTTCCTCTTCCATATGGTAAATCAACCACAAGCATTAAATGGGTTTACAAGCTCAAAAGAGATAAAACCAATGCAGTGACCAAAAATGAAGCTAGGCTAGTGGCCCAAGGATTCAATCAAGATCCTGGTGTTGATTTTGATCAAACCTTTGCTCCAGTTGCACGTATGGAATCCATAAGAATCTTCCTTGCATATGCCACTTACATTAAGTTCATAATCTACCAAATGGATGTCAAAAGTGCATTCCTAAATGGTGACCTAAAAGAAGAAGTTTATGTTACCCAAACTCCTGGCTTTGAGAGTAGTAAATACCCCAATCATGTCTACAAGCTTTACAAAGCTTTGTATGGACTGAAGCAAGCTCCAAGAGCATGCTATGAAACTCTCTCAACTTTTCACATTGAACATAAATTTTTCAGATGAAAAATAGATAACACCTTGTTCATCTATAAATATAAAACTGACACCATTCTGGTACAAATTTATGTGGATGACATAATCTTTGGTTCTACAAGCTTGAAACATTGCAAACAATTTGTCAAGCTTATGACCAGCAAGTTTGAGATGAGTATGATGCGAGAACTCACATACTTCCTTGGTCTTCAGATTAAACAATCTGACCAAGGCATCTCCATCAATCAAGAAAAATATATCAAGGATCTGCTGAAGAAGTATGATATCAATTGTGCTTCAGTGAAGACTCCAATGGTACCCCCTAACTACTTAGGACCTGATCTCACTGAACAGTCAGTCAATGAGACTCAATATAGAGGTATGATTGGGTCACTCATGTACTTAACTGTAAGCAGACCTGACATTCAATTCTCTACATGCCTTTGTGCAAGATACCAAGCAGATCCAAAGGAATCACACCTTACTTCTATTAAGAGAATCTTCAGATACCTAAAAGGTACACCAAGTCTAGGTCTTTGGTACCCCAAATCCTTAGGTTTTGATCTAAAGGGGTACTCAGATTCTGACTATAATGGTTGCAATTTGGACAGAAAAAGCACTTCTGTTGCCTGCCAATTGCTAGGTGGCAAACTTGTGGGTTGGAGTACTAAAAAACAACAAACAGTTGCCATGTCTTCAGCGGAAGCTGAATATGTGGCAGCTGCTGGATGTTGTGCCAATGTTCTTTGGATGAAAATCCAACTAGGTGATTATGACATAGAATATGAAAAGGTAACAATCTTTTGTGATAACACTAGTGCTATTGCAATATCCAATAATCCAATCCTCCACTCAAGAACAAAACAAATTGATATCAAATATAACTTTATCAGAGATCACATTATGAAAGGGAACATTGAATTACACTTCATCCCCACTCAATACCAATTGGCTGATATCTTCACCAAACCATTTGATGAACCAACTTTCAAAAGATTGATAATGGAGCTTGGTATGCTGAACATTGATGATACAAAACCTAAACCTTCAACATTAACTGAAGAAGCTTGAAGGCTCATCATTTCATAAAAGATTTTGATTAATGGTAAGTAGCATTGTCTGAGTAAAGGAGTGTGCAATGTCATGTGTCTATTTTACTTTATGTGATTGTGTATATGATGTTTTGTCGCCTTATCTGATTCACTGAATCTGAACAAATAAATCACCAGTCATCAAAAGATTCCTTCAGCAATGCTGAACAAAATTTTAATACAAATGAGTAGCTAGGCCTGAGTAGAGGAGCGTGCAATGTCATATGTATTGTCCACTTATGTGAACATGTATATGGGGTTTTTTCGTCTCATCTGACACACTGAAGCTCACAAGTATAACCATCAGCTTCAACATATCCGAGCAACAGCTTTTAAAACAAATCAATCATGTGACTCAATGGAGTAAATGTCATTAAATTTCTTGAGAATAAATACAAAACATTCTTTCAAAAAGTGTCAATAGTTTATTTAAGAAATATCAAGAGTCCATATCACATTCAACAATTTTCTGACACAATGAGGCGTTTCACTGTTCAAAGCAACAGAAAATCATCACCTTTTTCAGAACACTAATGAGAGAGTTTGTGCCAATTGTTAAAAAGAAACTCTAAAAGTTTCATTCTCTTTTCAAATGTTTTACAAAATTTAACAACTCGGTTTAAAAAGGTGTTTACATATATCTTTTGAAGAATGATGATTCATATCGTTTGCAAAACTTTAAAAAACACACACACATAACTCTCTCTTTTTCAAAAAAAAACACACAAAAAACATCAATGGCTACTGAATCTTCTTCACAACCACAAGAGACTAAGATCACCCTCAATCTTCCATCCATGTAAACTATCCGATCGAGGACATATTCTTTAAACCCAACAACATCGCCTTGATCAAACCAGAAACCCTAACATCTGAACCAGGAAAACAAGTACTAAACTTTTTATCCAAATGTGTGATTCGTGATACCTTGTTCAAGGATCTAGGGGTTATGTTTGAAAATGTGTTAAAAGAGTTTTGGTTCACAGCACAAGGGTCAACAAACAAGAAAATTTATTGAGTTTGTGTCTACTACCTTGGGTATTCATGGGAAAATAAATTTAAAGATGTTTAGAAGGGTCTTAGGGTTAAACTATTTGGAGGATTCTAGAAAATATGAGGCTGTTCCTAATGATCTCTCTGTTGTCAAAACATTTTTTTAGAGAAATTGGATACACTGAAGAGATTAGTGATAAATGGGGGTTGAAGAGAAGTTGGTTACCACCTAAGTAGAAACTTTTAATGTCCACCTTAATTGAGTGTCTGGGTGGGAAAACTGATGGGTTGGATCAAATCAACCAAAAGGATGCCCTTATTTTGTATTGTCTGCCAAAGGGAATAAACGCTGATTTTGGAAAACTAATCTTTGAAGATCTCCATGGGAAAATGGAGAAGAAAACTAGGGAGAAGAATGTGGTCTACACCAGATTTTTATCCCTCATTTTTGTTGACCAGTTTGGTGAAGAATGCCTTAAAAATGAAGGAGTTAAACTTGTTTTCTCAATCTTTGATACCAATCGCTAGAACATTCCAGTCAGCACAACTGAACCTCCTTTCACACAGCCCATGCTGGACATTTGCTCAGCAAATTCTCTAGTAGTGTTCAAAGCTCCAAAAGACACTTTTCCAACTGGAGAAGGGGATCTAACTGGCAAAAAGTCTGGAGCTTCTTCTTGACCACATCAAAATAGCACATTAGTGAATACTCTTAAGTGTAGACGTGGTTCTAAAAAAAGGAGGCACCCCACATAATCTTCATCAAAGAAGCATTCTGATGATCCCAAAAGACAAGCTTTGAAGAAATAAAAGTCCTCGACCAAGGACCAGAATCCAAGCCAGCCGCCACCATCAGTCTCTGCTGAAGGTGGTATGCATCAAGAGGCCCTGAAGGTAACCCATCTCTCAACTTCTTTAGGAGAGAAGGGTGAAGATAGAGCGCACCCTCAGCTCGATAGAGTGGAGTCAGCATCAGTAAGAAATTTAAATCTGAATGCATCTCAAATTTCATTGCCAATCTCTATCATTTGTCACTCTGAGTCTGGATCAGGGAATGATGTGTCAGCAAATCCAACAGTTGATGCTGACCCTGGCCTATCTGTTTCTAATGATGTAGTTCCCCCACAACAGGGTTCTACTGAAGGAACTACAAACATGATCATTGATCTTAACTCATCAGGGACTCTTTCTCAGGATCCATCAGGTAAAACCAACCCTGGTGGTGAAGGACTTGAAACTGACCAGCACGCTGAAGGTGGCGATCAGCAGACAATGAAGGAAGTGCCTCTCTCTACTGGCGCCAAGGGGGACACTTACCTACATTTATATTCAGCATGTCTGCTGATGACTTGGAGAAGGAGTTGGGACTAAGTGAAAGAGCTCCAGTAAACTTTGACGATAGTGAATCTGAAGATGACATTCCTGATCAAACTCCCAAGCCTCCTTCCCCCAGAACCTTCAAGGTAAATGAACTAACAAATCAGGTGTTGGTTCTATAATCACATGTGACTAAGCTGAAAGAGGAAAAGGCTCTTGCTGATGCTGAACTCGTTACTCGTAAAGCAAGGCCAGTTCCTCCAACTGCTAAACAGCTCAAAGATGCAATTCTTACTGCACTAAAGCCATTGGTGAAAGATGTGGCCACTATCACTTCTATCAAGAAAGAAATCACCACCCTCATGGACTCCATTAATTCTACATCGTTTGAGCTCTCTACTGAATACAAGCCGATTTCTAATCAGCTTAATGAGTTATGCGATTCAGTCTCACAGATCAAGGATAGGGTGGGTCTGTTGGAACAACAAAAGCTGACCTTATCTAATGAAGTTCAACAAAAACTAAATGCTCTTGCTTATGTTCCGGCAATATTGACCAAGGTATCATCCACCTTAGACTCTATATGTGCATGGTTGGCTGCTGGGGGTTCATCAGAAGTTGTAAGGCACTCTTCTGCTGAGGGGAAGAAAGTAACTATTCAGCAGCTCTTCAAGAAACATGCACATAAGAAGGCCCAAAAACAACCTTTTGTATATGTATCTCCATTTAGTGAAGGCATTCCAGATAAGACTAAGGGGGAGTCTTCAGCAAAGGGCACTCATATTGATGGCCATATTGATGGACTTACCACCAGCACTGAATCATCTAAAGATGTGTCACCTCCCATAAAATCCAAAAGCAAAGGTGAAACCACATTAGATGAAACAATTATCAAGTCAGGGTCACTCAAGAAGAACTTGATAGAATCTACAAACTTCAAAACGAAGAACAACTCAGAGATCTGAAGATGAGCTTATATGAAAGAATTGGAAAATCTGAAGTTGAAGGCCTCTTCAAGAAAAAGATGTTATATGAATGTCTCTCAGAAATCACAAATGTTGACATGATGACTTACAAAGGGGATATAAATCTAAAGTTCTATAGAGCTGATGGGGCTGATGAGATCATAGATGACTTCCAAGGGAAGGAGCTCTCCTATACTGAATGGATAGAGATGAGCAAAATCATTGAAAAGAAAACATCCAGGAGATGGGTATAAGTTCGCACAAGAATTGAACACTTTGTGAGAAATCATGAAAGGTTTAGTCAGCATCTGAACATCAACAACCAAATCTCACTAGTGGATCAAGATCCAATTCTAGAACTGAACAAGAGTGCCAATCTGGTTCAACCTGGTGTGGGTGATATCTTTGTCACCACCAAGAAATACAAAGATCTTGTTCAGTTTGAAAATCATCTCCCTAGACATGTGTTAGAAGAACCATAATTGGGAATGATTATGTTCAACCATCGTGAACGACAAGACTTTGTGGGCATCAGTGATCTTGATGATCTGAACAATGAATTTCTTGGAAACATTCAGAAAATCTTCTTTGCTCACCATGGTGGTCCAGGACTAACTGAAGCTGCAAGAACCTTCAACATGTGCTTACTATCGATACTAGACATCAGAAACTCAGATCCATCTGTACAGACCCCTGTCATTGAAGAACTTAGGCCAAAGGAAAACAGAATAATTTGTAATATTTTGTTGTAATTTGTAATGTTATTAAATAAATGATTATCTGATGTTTATAAGTTATTAATTGTTCAGTGAAAGTAAGAAGAAGTTGTTATGCTCACTTACTACTGACATTATACTTAGGCTATTTTTATATCCAAATAGGGGGAGATTGTTGGGTCAGTATTTAATGACCCTGAAGCAACTTTAGGATTCGAATATAAAATCCCCCTAAGTTTTTCATGCTCAGCAGTAAGGCCAGTCTACTAATGGATGACCAGAGGAACAAATTTCCTACTAAAGACTTTAAAGCTGAAGAAAGTTCAGCACTCCCCTTCCAGTGAACTTAGAAGACAAAGGAGTCTTCACTTTAAATACTAGGCGGTCTAGTTGCTGAAGAACAAGGACTGAAGAAGGGCTTTCAGTTCAGTTTGGCTTGACAATACCAAACTGAATGATGTCGATCTCCTCTAGGATACTGAAGACTCTTCAGTATTCTGATGGTTTGCATTAGGCGGGAAAAGATAACTCTAAGCCAAAGTAGGTTGATTGTATACTTAGATATAAGTATAACCTTTATCTTTCCTAGAATAGTTTATTAAGTACTTTGTACTGTTTATCCAGCATTGCCATCAACCACCCACTTGATAAACTGATGCATTCGTACATGCAAAATGCAAACCCTAATTTACACTGCCTATATAAAGGAGTGTAAATTGGGAGAGAAAGGTAACAAATACAAGAGCTTAAACTCTGGAAAACCTTTCTCTCTCGATACCAACTAAACCATATAGCCAAAGATGCATATGAACGTTTAGATTGGAGCTTAGAGTTTAACTTTGGTTAAACGTTTAAGTAGGAGATCAAACCCCATTGTCATTCAATCACTTTGTTATTCCACAAACAAAGTGGGTTATAGATTCTTTATTTGATTCTAATAAAAGTCTATATGTTGAAAAGTATATTGGTATTGTTGTTTTAATCTTTCATAGTTCTTATCTTATGTTAAAACAACACACTTGAGTCAAAGTAATAGTTATTACTTAAGTTAATAAGTAATGCCGAATTACTAGGGACCAACAAAAGGATATCGATTCTTAACTGTCAACTTATTTAGCTCACGGTAATCGATGCACATACGGAAAGATCTATCTTTCTTTTTAACGAACAATACCGGGGCTCCCCAGGTTGACGAGCTCGGTCGAATAAAACCCTTATCAGACAAATCCTTGAGTTGTTCGGATAATTCCTTCAATTCGGATGGTGCTAATCGGTAAGGCGCACGTGCCACTAGTGCAGCACCAGGAACAAGATCAATTCGAAACTCAACTTGCCTTATCGGCGGAAGTCCGGGTAAATCACTGGGAAATACCTCAAGAAAATCACAGATAATAGGAACGTCTTCTAATCGTTTCTCCTTAGACTCATTCCCGGTCACTTGAGCTAAGAATAGCCCGCAATCGTTCCTGATATACTTTTGGACTTTATTACATGAAATGATTTTTAGATGGGATTCACCTCGATTATCATCAATTACTAACGTCCTATTCTTAAGAGGAATTTTAACCTTCTTTTCTCCATATAAAACAACAGCATCATTCAAGGATAACCAATCCATTCCAATAATAATGTCAAAACTACCTAGTTCGATTAACATCATATCAATCGAGAAGGAATGGTTCAAGAGATTTAAATAGCATCCTTGCAAAAACTTATTAGTTCTTACCAATTTACCATCAGCCAATTCTACTTCATAATTGGTATCTATCTTAATAGGTTCAATGTCAATAAGGTCACTAAATTTGGTAGATACAAAGATCCTATCAGCACCCGAATCAAATAGAGCAACAACATAATGATTGTTGAGTAAAAACGTACCAATAACGACATTTGGATCCTCCTTCTTAACATCAACCGTCCCAAGTTGATAAACACCACCCTGGTTGTTTCTTCCTTGACCATTTTTTTCAAATTTGGACAATCTGGTTTCTTATGGCCCTCTTCTCCACAATTGTAACAAACGACTCCCCTCTTACACTTTTCCACCTTGTGTCATAGCTTTCCATAATTTCTGCACTTCCAGCAATCACCAGCATGCCTCTTATTACCACACTTTGGAAACTTTTCATCATTATGTGGGGCGTTGTTGGTCAAAGCGTTTGCATTTCCGCTTATTTGATTTTGACGGCGATTGAAATTTTTCCTATTGTCACCTCGACCTCCACGATCGCCTTAACCCTTTCTTTTCTCACCAGCATGTGCTCATCCTCCTTATCCTAAATGATTTGTCCAATGAGCTGGTAAGCCATTCGAACCGCATCATCAATAGTCAATGGCTTTGATGATGTCACATCCCATTGGATGTTCTTGGTCAACCCTTTAATGTATTGCTGAATCCTTATCTCCTCAGGTTCAACCAACCGGGGACACAACAAAGCCAACTCATTGAATCGATTAGTATATCCATCAATGTCCACACCTTTCATTTTCAAATGAGTCAATTCTTGTTCCAACCTTATAATCACACTACGAGGACAAAACTCCTGTTTCATCCACTTTTAAATTTCAACCGATGGAGTAGCATTAGCAACATTAATGCTCATAAAAGCAATCCTCCCATTCCCGCAAGTCAATGCACGACCTCTAAGAGTAGCCATAGCAAAAGTCACCTTATCTTCCTCCTTGCACTTACTGATGCGAAACACCGACTCAATCTTCTCAATCCACTGACTTAATCCTACCGCACCTTCAGTTCCATTAAAAGGGAGTGGGTCACACTTCATGAATGTCACATAAGTACAACCACCGACTTCGGGTGCATTAAGTCCAGGTCCTCCAGCATTTCCTCCACCATTAGCATTCACATTATTACCTCCAGCTCCACTAGCGCCAGCTCTACTACCGCCAGCTCCACTACCGCCGGCTCCACTACCGCCAGCTCCACTACCGCCAACTCCACTACCGCCAGCTCCACTACAGCCAGCTCCATTTCTAGCATTTTCCATAAACTCAGCCATAGATGCGGCAACTTACTCCGCAATGATCCTACGCACTTCTTCCTCAGTCACGGTTTTCTTGGGTGGCATGATTCTATTATCGCACAATTCAAAGTATGATAAGCATTCACTCAATGAGGGGTTTAAATAAAAGGGTCGAATTAATAATCAAAGAAGGAAAATATATATAAGGTACGACATGGAATTTAAGACAAAAGATACATATTTCATTAGATCATAAACAACCACATCGTCTTAGTTAACTTCCACATCATATCCTTAGCACTATACAAGCCCAAAATTTATGCTAGATCTACTAGCCGACATACCGGTTTAGTTAAGGTTTTACAAAAGATACAAAGATACTACTAAGGATAAACTAGTCTACTGAGAACTGCTAGAGGGTCCATCATCATTCTTCTTCTTTGGTATCATCCTCGGGCGGTCACAAGACTCATCATCATCAGTTTGGCGCTTATGAATCACTCCTCTCTCGACCATCTCAGCATAAAACCTACTGTTCCAACCAACAGACACCTGTAACTCTCTTTCCGCCTTCTCATGCATTGCACGAGCCACATTCAACTGAATATCCATCGAGTTCACCTTTTTCTTCATTTCCGCATATTCAGCACTTTCAAACATAGACAATCTCCTAAATGCTTCATTCAAACTACACTCCACATCACTCAAACCCAAATCAAGCAACTCTCGCTCTTTCTCACCAATATTTGTTTTTTACTCTAATAAAGCAACATGAGTCTGAACAACACCTAAACCAATCTCTGTCATACTACCTTGAACACGGGAAGCATCTAAATCACGTCTTAAGGCCCAAGGTGGAAGTCCATCAATATGAGTAGCCTCTCGAACCCTCATCGACTCTCCTATCACATGCACACTCCTCTGAAAGTCATACCTATCAATCGGCCTATGAGTAGTAATCCCATTAGTGCCATCAGGTGCATCATCATCCTCATCATCCTCTGACTCAGACTCAGACGATTCATCACCAGGTAACTCAGAATTAGAATCATACCACTCAATTTGAGGGGGTAAAATCTCCTCATCCTCTACGTTATAAGGAAAAATAAGCTCTGCCTCATCATCATCAATCTCATCACCTATATCTACCTCCTCCTCTACATCCTCATCGTCATCCTCATTACCTACAACATCTATATCAACCTCATCATCTTCCTCGACACCAACATTACCATCCTCTACTATATCAACATGTGGGGCAATCTGATCTCCTAGTCCTATTTGGGGCTTAGGATCCTCGAATGGTTTCTCCTCTTCTTCCTCCATATCTTCTTCTACATTATAATCCACTAAGTCTAGGTAAGGGTTATCATCTAGGTTAGGTTCAGGAATAATGGGGTTCTCTACGGGAATGTTAGCGTCTGCCATGACAAATCTGCATTACATAATATATCTCGTATAAGCATAAAAATAATTATTAGACAGTTATATACTGAAATCACGATATATATATATATATATATATATATATATATATATATATATATATATATATATATATATATATATATATATATATATATATATATATATATATATATATATATATATATATATATATATATATATATATATATATATATATATATATATATATATATATATATATATATATATATATATATATATATATATATATATTAGATTATATATCAAAATATATATCTTCTCAATAAGGCTTGTTGGCAACATCGAAGATCTTCGGCACCGTTATAGTCAAAAGATTTTTAAAAATTTTACTCAAAATATTTATTTAAAAATATTTATATTTAAAATATTTTTGAAATGTTTTATTCAAAAACTTTGTATTAAAAATCTTTCGTTCTCTATAACGAGAGCTCTTATACCAAGCTGTAACACTCTCAAATTTTGTATCGGTACAGCGGAAGGGTCAATAGAGTGTTACGGGATAGCACAATAACTCAAATCATAGACAACACATAAAAAGGGTTGTACAAAGTTAAACATACATTAATCCGAATAAGAATTTGAAGTTTTGCACAAGGTCCCCCAGTTTTACAGTCATAAAGTTAACAAAACATGTTTCGAATGAATATTATTAATAAGTGGGCCATCAGAGTCGATCTCCATCCAAGTTACCTTCAAGCACCTGAGATAAAACATGCGAAAAATAAATCAGCGAATGCCGAGTAAATTCATAGAGTTTAGTAAAACCGTTATGTAAAACAGTTATGTGAAGCAAACACAAGCATAATATCAGTAATAAGACCCCATATTGCTAGTCAGGCAATATATTATAATTCAAATCATATATCATACACTATTCCTGAGACCGCAGCCTCGGTATTACCATTATCGGTATTATTATCGGATTATAATAAGCCGCATGACATTGTTGCCTTTCTATAATATACAACGGGTCGCGAGCCTGACAAATAGGTGCCCATCTAAATCAGCGTGACGTCACTAATATCACGCTATATAAATCCTCTCATACATAAATTCGCTTGCCAATCAATGTGGCACGACGGGGATCAACCGTCAAGACGCGAACTGGGGTGATTTTCCACAAATAGTACTATTATATGCATAAGCGTCTACCAACTCCCGGTAGTTCATAATTCATGCTAATGGGACTTATAGTGACATAACCTAACTAATAATAGTCCATTTCAATCATTCATTGGGTCATACAATCAAACGGGTCGATATCAATAAGCATACAATCGGGACCACTTGTGTTCTATTTTTATCAAAACTCGCATGTTATCTCCCTCGCGGGTTTACAAAACATTTCATAAAACATTTAAAAGAGTGCGAGGCTATGAACTCACGTTGGTTGGGAAAGGCAAGTTATCGGCAATTAAGATGTACGCTGCGTGCCTTGATCACGGGGTACCTAAACAAATAATACTCGATCTTAGACTATGTCGAATAATATTTATAAAAAGTTGTTATGTATATGTAATGATGTCATAAACATGATGATCAAGTGGGATTTTATCACCTTATACAACATTATTAGTTGTTAAGCATTAGTTAACTTAGTCTAATTATACTAGTTTTAGCCCGTTTATATGTTAAGGCCCAATAGGCCCATTAAGAGTCTAATATGTTTTTATTAGTCCATTTATTCATTTAGGACCAGGCTTATACTCATATGTTGGGCCCAAGTAGGTTGAGCCTATGAGCAAGTCCAATAGTGTTAAACCAAACTAGTTGGGCCTAGTGGTCCAACAAGGCTAATTTGGCCCATTAGGTGTCCATATGTTACAAAGCTCGGGTTTGTCGGTTTTTACTTGTTAAATGTGTTTACATATCAGTATATGTTTTATAAAAACATTACATTAGACGGGTCTGACAATCTAAGTTTTATTTGGCGAAAACGCCATCCATTCGGTTTTAGCCGAAAAGACGTAAAAGTTATAGGGTTTTGCTAACCAATGACTAGTGAGCAGAGGTTAAAGTGTATTAAATGAACACAAACTTTCCAAATTAGCATTAAAATGCATTAAATACACATTAAATAAACTCATAAATTACTATATTTGAACCTGATTTTCAATAAAATTAATGTCTATTTAACACATTTTAATGCTAATTTGGAAAATTTGTGTTTATTTAATACACCTTAACCTCTGCCCACTGGGCATTTGTTAGCAAAACCCTTTTAATATTATATAACTTATAGTGAAATCTGATGTCAAAAGTCAAGTTCACCATTTTTATCATATCTTGAGTTTTATAATGAGTTAGAACCCCAGATTTTTGCTGTAGAAACTACATGATATGCTCTACAAATAACTCTTCTATGGCTCCTTCTCAAAGCATCTAAATATCAGTTTTAATTCGTCCATAACAGATCAGTCAGATTATTACCTCAAAAAGTATTTTGGCCATATCTTGCTCATTTTTAACATTCGATTGTGTAGCCAATTAACCACATGTGTAAAAATCATTTATCTATCATTATATCAAATGATCTAATCTATTTAATCAACTCAAAATATTGAAACTTACTGTTTTTCACAGCCTACTTATCTAGTTAAGATTTTTATCACTTTTACTTGTAGATTTAGCCTTATTAACTTAATCTAGTGACACAAAATCCCCATACAATACTTTGATCATCATTCATCACCCTCATACATATACATTTTGAAGTAAATAGACAAGTACATTCACAAAATTAATAGGATGATAGAAAGAAAACAATCTTTATACCAACCAAAGTGATGAAAATGTTGAGTTTTTGGATGAACAAGGCTTCATCTTGTAACAAAATCTTTAACTTTGCAAAACAAATTTTTGTGATCTTCAAATATAAAAACTACTCTTGAGAAATCAGCCCAAGGACTTGATGTAGCCTTTTTACACACCTTTAGGAAAAGGAGGCAAAATAGTGGAAAGTATTAAGTGTCGGTTTAGGAAAACCAAGCACTAATGACCAATGGTGAAAGTTCGTTTCCCAAGGAGGCTAGTGTGTTGTGTAGAGAAATTATTAATTATGTGATTATATGATTATGAGAAAGAAAATAAAAAGGGGATAAGAAGAGAATGACGGTTACGAAGACGGATTACACTAAGATGAAAAGGTCGTACACGTAAAACCGTAAAAGCACCAAAATTAAAAATTTACCCTAAAAATTCCTAAAAAATTACATTAAATCCTAAATAATGTATTAAGAGTTCACAAAAAATAAAAAATCACCCAAACCTTTTATTTAATTAAATAATGATTTTCAATGCTAATTAAAGCCCTAAAATCAATTTAATTAACAAAAAGCCCAAAATGAGTTTTATCACTTTGTAAACCTCTAAAACAACCTAACTTAATTTAAAACTATTTTTTAAAATTTTAAAATTAATTAAAACTATTTAAAAACAATTAAAAACTATTAAAACTTAAGATAATTAAAAAAATTAATCTAAGAACAATAAAAATATTCTAAAAGTTGTAAAATTCCTAACTTTATGTATTTAACCTAAGAAAAATGTAAAAACTTGAAAAATCTAAATTTTAATTTTTAATAATAACATAATATTAAAAATCCAAAATTTAATAAAAGTTCAAAAAACTTGCAAAGTTTTCAAATAAGTTCACTCAATAAGCTGGAATAAGCAAATAAGCACTTATGAAAAAGTCAAATAAGTTGGTTTTCTAGCAAAAAGTCAAAGTCAAAGTCTAATAAGCTCCAGTTTAATCAAATGGGTCAAATAAAGATCTATCACAAAAAAATAAGTTGTTGCAGGTCTGGATAAGCCAAAATGGCTTATTGATAAGCTAAATGAAAATTTGTACTGGCAGGGGCTAGTTTTGGGTGTTGAGCAGTGGGAACTTTTTCCACTGCTTGGCTTGTTGACTTTTTTGTCTTTTGTGACTTTTTTGGAGATTCAGGTTGCACAAAGGCACCCAATTGATCAGTGGATCAAGAGGAGTCAAACATAACAAAGAAATCACAATCAACAACAGCCAATTAGTACAGTTTAATCAATCAATCACCAGATATGCACCAGACATGAACACTTAAGCAGTTGAGGTTCAATAAGCACTTAGAGCACAATTCAGCCAGCAAAACTTAACCAAATGCATACACAAGCAATATTAAACTTAAATAAGCAAGTCTAAACAGATTTCATGCACTAATTCAATGTATTAAGCAAGATTTAAGCACTTAAAGTTACTGATGAACACAAAAACATGCAGTTTTTACTTTTGCTGATTCAATTGACCAACAAGCCAGATTCAATCACTCAAATCTATCACATATGTTATATAAATGATGTTTAAATAACTTTTAACCCTAAGCATGCATAAATTCTAGATTTTACCAAAATCTTAGGCCAAAAACAGTTAAAATCAAGTAGTTATAGCACAATGTATGATTTGGTGTTTCAAAGCTGAAAACTTGCAGTAAAATGCACTAAAACAAACATATAGTAGATACAAAGAAAATACACAAACTTCCAACCACACAATAACAAGTAATGATTCAAGACAGGTAATCCCAAACACCTTTTTAACTTTTCAAATCAATATTTTCAAATCAAAACAGCATTCCAAGGATACCTAAGCCCAAATTAACTCAATAACAGATGAGATAAGCAGATTAGAACAAGATTAAGCCACAAAATTCACAAGAACACAAGCAACACTCAAACATCACAAATATCCAATATTCTATCAGATTTTGAGATTAAGGGTGTGTACCTCATGGATGTACATCCACACCCACGAATTTTGAGCTTATGTACTAGCAAGAACAAGTACAAGCTTCCACAACAAAGCCTGCTAAGAATCCACAAATTTAGAAGCAAAATATCAAAAACAGTAAGGTTGAAAAGCCTTGATTAATGCAACTCTTGTACTCCATACTTGATTATCCCCAAGTTATAAGCTTCACCACACCTTGATAACACAATATCAGGATGCTAAGATCAGCCTTATAGCCCAAGAATTCCAAGCTAGACCAAGAACTTAGCAAAATATCAAGCTTGAAGGAAAATGTGCAAACTTTTGCACACTCCTTGAAAACAGGTTTTGAGATTCAAGAACAATGAACAAAGAACAATAACAAAAAAATTATAAGAGTGGCACTTGAGCTTTCTTCACAAAATTCATACACATTTCATTAACTGAATATGAGATTTACAGATTTGTGAACAAGGAAAATTCAAGAGCAAGCTAAAATGTAATGAACTAAGGCCTTTATATAGGCATACAATGAACTAGTTAAGCTGAAAAAACGTGAAACCCTAACTATGGAAGTCCCCAAATTTCCCTTTGATGTTTGAACTCTTGGAGAATCATGGGACTGATTTTTGTTGTCTTGTGGTAGCTGGCAAGGAAAAAGTTCATCTAATGGCTTGTATTAAGCTTGAAATGTAAGTTGGATCCTTGGACGTTGGATGACTGGCCTCTTCTTGTCTTCTTGTCCAAAGGTGCAAAAGCAGGGGTATCATGTGAGCTGGTATGGTGACATGGCCAAGGGTTTAAGGTGGGGTTGGGTTTAGTCTTACCTTAATCACAAATCTGGAGTGAATTAAAGGTTGACATCAAGTATTAAGAAAATACCCAATTTTCATAAGAACACCAAGAACACCAGGTTTGATCTTTGTTTTGGGTTTAAGAGGTGTTTAGCGCCACTTTATATTATTGATTAACATTTGAAAAGTTAATTAATAATATCTGGGTGAGTGGAGGGTGATGTGGAGGAAGAGAGAGTTCTCATTGGTTGAGGGGGTTGAATGGGACACGTGGGAGGTTGTGAGTGGTCTAGGTTTCTTTTATATCTGGCCTGCTTTAGTCCTTCACCTTTAATAACCCTTTCATTTGCAAATAAATTCGTCCAAACTCCAATTCCTTTGTATTTGAAGTTTGTTTTTTCACACTTTTGCCCCAAAATGTTTTGTAAAATGATTTCATGGGTAATTCTTGCCAATTTGTGATTTTTGAAAGACTGATTTGGAATTTTCTTGATTGATAATGGTCTTGACTTGTATGATTGACCTTTTGGAGGACTGAAATTGCCAAGTCATGATTAATGAGGGACCATTTTTGCCATTTCTTCAAAGTCAAGGGTCCTTTTGCAATTTTGATATTTTCAAAGGACCAAACTTGTAATTCTTGTAACTTGGAGTCCTTCTTGATATGTTTGACTTTGAGGAGGATAAATATTGACATTTTAGTTTTGTTGAGGGACTAAAATTGCCAATTATTCAAAGTGAAGGGCCCTTTTTGCAATTTTGACAAACTTTAAGGACCAATCTTGTAATTATGAAGATACAAGGGTATAAAGTGTCAATTCTTCCATATTGGAGGAACCTTCTTCATAAGTCTTCAAATCTTCAAGGTTTTTCTTTGGAAAATTCTTCATTAGGGCATGGCTCATTGTGCGGCTTCGTTTCCCGTGTTCGTTTTTGCATGATTCTTGTGACCTTTTGTCATTTTCTCAATATCCGTACCTAAAATACACAAGCAACAAACACAAGCATATATATGGGTATTTTGATGATATTTAATGCATTTTAAGCCCTATTTGGACGATGAGACTATGTATAAAAGGAGTCTCATCACTCTCCCATACTAAACCATTGCCGTGCCCTCACCCAATGCTAGAATAAAGTATCGTAGCAACTCCAAGATTCATTTTTATTCACTTTTATTGAATGATAAACTAGCTACACTACTACTATTACTACTACTTGCGTTTTAGACATAATGTATGATTTTCATCGGAAAATGGGACGTTTAGGTTCATAGAATAAGAACACGTGAATGCTTCGTTAGAAATAATTTAATCGTCCTTGATATTCACCCCAATTCCATGCCAAGCGTGCAACGAGATCATTGTCATTATAAGTTAGTAATGCTAACACTACTCATATGCCCTAATCACGTGCTTATCCTCCCAATTTCCTAAGTTGTATCTCTTATATTTTATTATGTCATGAATGTTTCACGAGGATACATTGTTTGACTTATGCGATAATAGAGATTTAGGTCCAAAAATAGATTCCTAACGGTGTAACCAAGACCATCAAATCAATAACCCCTCCTAATAGACAACGATGTCAAAAAATTAAGTCAACAAGAAGGATCAATAAACATGGTTTTATAACGGTTTTGAACATGAGACTTATTACCAAGACTTTTATACACCCCCTAACGGAAGGGCCTTATTATCTTTGGTTTACCTCCATCTTTTATTCAACTTCGCCATGAAGCTTTATTATGACTTTGGTCTTGCCTTGCCTTTTATTATCAACCTCATCGGTAGTTTTATTAGCCAAAGACGTATATCCTCACGCTAAGGCGAATTTTGGATCTTCAAAGCTTCAAAGATTAAGGCTTGATTCACTTTCAATTTTGCATAGATTTCTCGGCCTTGTGGGGCTTCAAATTGTTTGCTTGATTTAGGTGAGCACTTGAAATCTTATTATTGGGTGAAGCTTTCGATTATTCGGGTGCCAATACTTCAAAACCGTGACGCTAGCGATACCTTAATGTCTTCCCAATTTAATTACACGGAAGCTACTAGAAAAGACTAGAAACCCAACAATCACGACTAAACCGCTAAGTCAATATTTATTAAGCAAAAAATATTTACAAGCGAAGGGAGAATAAGCAAACAACGAGAACACATGAGTTTTTGAAAGAATACTAGTACTCTACGTTTAGCATAGTAACTTATAATTAACCCTATCATTTCTCGTCCTCATTTAAGAGACTTAGCCTAATGTGAAGTTGAGGAATCAAAGCTAAGTGCTCAACACGCACGGTCGAGTCAAAAATTACTCTTATTCTCGCCATCAGAAAACCTACATCCGTGTCATCAAACACTTATAAAACATGAGAAAAATTTTAAAATTTTGCCATTTTTAGCCTTATTTTGCAACAAAACGATAAACAAAAAGATAAAATTTGGAAAGAGTGAAGGTTTGGCAAGGCAAGTATCTATTCACCCCCCATACTAAAGTTAAACATTGTCCTCAATGTTTCGAGTCTAGGGGTGCAAACACCCCCATACTAGAGACGTAGTCGAATGCCTAATCTAGCATGGAAAGGGTGTAACCGTTAAATTTAAAGCCGTTTATGAAGTGTGCTATAAACCTAAGGTTAGAGCATCAAAGGATATATCATGGATATTGAGAAATTCTTCAAAGCAAACGATCGAGTGCTCCCATAAAACGGACACGAGAGGCTCCAATCGTGAAGATTATGATCATCTAAAATCCACAATTCACAAACAACCACGGAACAAAGGTTGGAAGGGCACAAATCCCCACACGTTACTACATTAGAAAGCGATAATATGTACATAGGATAAGCATGGGACTCCCCCACGAGGCACCTCATTTTTGATTACCGAGTCATGAGCTCGACTCGATCCCCTCAATACTAATTATCATTGGGGAAGGTGATTTGGTCGAGGTAGTTCAAGGATGGAACTTCCCCGCCAAAGTAGTGCTTCAACCTATGTCAATTAACCTTGAAATTGGGGCCATCATTTGAGCTAGCTCAATGGTCCCATATGGAAAAACTTGAGTCACGGTGAATGGACCGGACCAACGGGATTTCAACTTACAGGAAAAGATTTTCAAACGAGAATTAAAAAGCAAGACTTGATCCCCAATGTTAAAAACCCGGTTTTTTATTTTAGAATCATGCAACTTTTTAGTCTTTTATTTATAAATCAATGAATTTTCATAAGCAATATCCCTTAATTCATCCAATTCATTCAATTGCATTTTCTGGTGTTTTCCCGCGGTCTCCATGTCATCATTACAATGCTTCAGGGCCCAATAAGCCTTGTGTTCCAATTCAATTGGCAAGTGACAATTTTTCCCATACACAAGATTATAGGGAGTGCACCCAATGGGCGTCTTATAAGCGGTCCTAAAGGCCCATAAAGCATCGTCCAACTTATCCGACCAAGATTATCGGTTTTCCCCAACGGATCTCTCCAAGATCCTCTTCAACGCTCGGTTTGAAACCTCGACTTGCCCACTCGTTTGTGGGTGATAAGCCGTATAAATCTGATGTGTAACCCCATATTTCCTTAGGACCCTTTCGAATTGGTCGTTACAAAAATGGGTTCCACGATCGCTTATGATCGCATGAGGGGTTCCAAACCGAGAAAACAAGCTTTTCAAAAACTTGACTACCACACGAGCATCATTAGTGGGCAAAGCCTTAGCCTCCACCCTCTTAGATAGGTAGTCAACCACGACAAGGATGTACTTATTACCACGAGATGATGGGAACGGCCCCATAAAGTCGATGCCCCAAACGTCAAAGATCTCACACACTTGGATGATATTTTGTGGCATTTCATCTTTTTGTGAGGCTTTTCCTTGTCGTTGGCATGAGTCACACGACATCACAAGCTCATGTGCATCTCGGTAAATAGTAGGCCAAAAGAAGCCGACATCAAACACCTTCTTAGCCGTGAGATTAGCACAGTGGTGACCACCCGTGGGTCCCTCATGACAAGCTCCAAGGATATTAGAAGCTTCGGTACCAAAGACACAACGTCGAATAATTTGATCCGCACAAGTTCGAAACAAGTAAGGGTCGTTCCAAAAGTAGAACTTGACGTCACGAAATAATTTTCATTTTTCTTGAGTCGTCATACCCTTGATGATGAAGTTGCCCGCATGGTAATTTGCAAAGTCCGCAAACCATGGGGTGGAATAATCAAGCTTAGAATTCATTACACCAAGTGTCTCGAGCGGAAATGTTTCGGTGATCTCCTTTGGCTCGTAAACACTTTGGTGAGGATCTTCGAAACGAGAAAGATGATCGTCCGCTAGATTCTCGGCTCCTTTTTTGTCAACGATTTTGTGATCAAATTCTTGAAGGAGGAGAATACAACGAAGTAATCTCGGCTTAGCATCTTGTTTAGCCATAAGATACTTGATAGCCGAATGATCTGTATACACTATGCATTTCGTCAAGACGAGATAAGGTCAAAATTTCTCAAATGCATACACCTCGGCAAGGAACTCCTTCTCCGTTGTAGTGTATTTTAGTTGAGCCTCGGTCTGTTGATCCCAAACTTAGATCGATTAGCTTTGTGTATACGAGATTAGATCAAGTATAGCACGTAGAGAAACCTTTGTATATGCTTTGTGAATCTAAGTGTTATGCGGAATTTAACACTTAAACAAGAACACAAGATGTAAACAAAACTTTCACTTTGATTATGAATGTCGAACTTGCTTACAATGAAAGATGTTTACCAATGAAAACTTATGTAAAACTTGATATTGAACGTTAACCTAAAGGCCTTATTTTATAGACTAAGAAGCCTTGTACAATAAGCTACGTATCAACTATTCTAGGTAAAGATAAACATAGAAAATACATTGTCGTTTCTATCCTTACTATAAGTATTCTAGAATATAATAAACGTGTAGATTATATCTTCCATCAGTGCTTGTCTTCAATGTGTCAACGCTTGACTTTATCTTGTCAACGCTTGAGCTGTCAGCGCTTGCTTTGTTCCTATCAACGCTTGTTTTGTTCTTGTCAGCGCTCAAGTGATCTGGCCTTAATTTATTCCCAACAATCCTCCCTAAACTTGATATCCACTCTTATGATCAAGTTTCTGAATAAGCATTAAGAACTTGGAGGAGTCTGACAAACCTTGTCATATTGATAATGAATAAATCTGATCAAATCCTTTGCCACGTCACTTGAATAATCTATCTCCAGCTGAGTGTCCTTCATCTTTTCCAAAACAGCCTTGGATATGAAATACTGAGCATCCACAAGTAGATACTCAGCAAACTTTGTAGAACTCAAATGGTATACACCAGCAGCTGAATATAACCTCCATTGAAGACCACTGAGGTCATCTTCAAGATCCTTCCATATTTCAAGATCTTCCTCTTTTGTCCCACACATTCTTTTGAATGTGGTCCAAAGTTTTATTCCATTAGCTGAAGTTGGTGCTTCAGCCTCATACTTGGTCTCTAGTAACCTCCAAAGGTCCACCAAGTCTTCTCTATCACAACTTGCAAATAAAGATATGAGAGTGGTAAAAGTGTGTACCTCCTTGCCAAATCTTCCAATCTTCCAGAATCCACATTCATCCTAATCATAACTCACAATTGGATTCCTGGAATCTAATGATAACACCTGCACCATATCTGAAGCTTCTAATGGGGAGAGCTTGAGGCTCTTTCTTATAACTGCTTCACTTGGATATAGTGGATCCATATCTTTTGGAAACTCAAGTTTAAATCCCTTCTTCATTGGCCTGGGAATCATCATAGCTTTCTTGATTTCCATTTCTTCTGCAAGTTGCTCCTTTCTTTCATCTGAAAGAAGTCTGAGAGTGTTTGCTTCCTGCACTCTCACCCAAATGGGATAAGCCCTATGTTCCAACTCATCAAATGTCAAAGCCTTCAACTTCTGATGTGTCCATCCAACTCCATGACATCTGAGCAACATAAAGTAGAGCTCTCTTCTATCCCTTTTCAATTTTGAGAGAATATTGCTTGCCTTGTGCTTCAAGATCACCTTACAATCCTTCTGAACTCTAAGAAGAAGCTCCAAACCCCATATTTGATCTGAAATGGTCAAGTCTGGATTATCCATGCAGCTTTCTTCCCAAGAATTTTACATTTGAACCACCTCTGGCATGTCAAAGTCAACCTGCCATTTTAAGTCCCTCAACTTTTCCCTAGCAAGCTCATCACCATACTCAAGCCTTTCTGGTTCTATAATCATCACACTTGAGTCTGAGCTAGCTCCATCACTTTCTTCTTCAGAAGTCACAACAAATGGTGACTTTTCCTTTTCACCTTGTTCCATCATTTGTTCAGCCAATCTTCTATCAAATTCAACTTGGGCTGCATCCTTTGGAACAATTTCTTCTACCAATTTACCCTTACCCTTATCTGATGGTGCAATGGTTGGTAAGGTAGATGGTAATACCTGAGTAGAAACTTCCTTGATGATAGATGATGACTGGAATACATCACCTTCATGTGCAGGTCTGTCAACGCCCAAATTTATCCTATCAGCGCCCAAAATACTTCTATCAGCGTCTAAATTTGTCTTGTCAACGCTCAAATATTTTCCCTCAGCGCCTTGTGTAACCTCTCTCAACATAGCTGTAAATGATAAATTTAGGTTGGTTGGAGAGATTAAGGACGTATCAAAACCTGTTTGTTCCTTCAAAGTTGTAAGGGCTTCAGCAACATCCATTGATTGACCATCTTGGCTGCCCTTATCACTCAGATTTCTTTGATCTTCCTCCCCTTTGGAAGACTCCTCCATACCCCTCCTAGCATGATCACTCTCCAAAACAAAAATCCTCTCCCTCAATTGCTTGAGTTCAAGGCCTTGAGGGCTGACAATTTGTACTAAGTCTGCATTTTGCTTTTGCAAGCTAATGCAGACTGCCGTCAATTCCAAAAGAGTCATTGGTTCCAGTCTGCCCTCTTCTGAAATGGGGATTCGACCTCCCAAGTCAGGTTCATTGGGCAAGGATGAGGACTTAATTATGGTGGGACTGCCTTGGCCAGCATCTAAGCCAGAACCAATAGTCCCAGCCTCATCCAGGTCACCAGCCACACTTGTGGTGGTGGTTCTCTCTGCTTCATGGCTAGGACCACCAGAGGAGAACACTCCAGTAGTCCTTTGGCATTTTATCAACCTATATTCAGGTGGTGTGGAAGATGGTGTGGAAGAATGGGTAGATGTGGGTTGGTTAAGGGGTGTTTGGGATTGTGAAGGTTGTGTGTCAGAGTTGGAAATAGGCACATCAACGCCAACATTTGATGTGTCAGCGTCAAAGGGTTCTTGGTCAAGTTGCATTTGTTCAGGTGAGGGTAAAGGTTCAGGAATGGGTTCAAGTTGTGGTTGAGGGTCAATTTGAGGTTGGGGATCTGGTTGGGGTTGTGCTACTGCAATAACAGCAAGCATGGCTGGGGTTAAAGGTAAGTCTCTATGGGGTGGTGAATTCATCTTCGTAAAAATAGCTTTCTTTTGCTTAGGGATCTTATAAAAATCATTGTGATCCCTTGAGCAGTAACCTTGATCATCAAAAATCATTTGCAGAAAACAGGGATAAGCTAAAGTCATTTTTGTCCCCTTGTTTTTACACATCCCTTCAAAAATCATTTTAGAATAGTTATATTTTTGCCCTGTTGCAATGCACACAATAGCACTTGCAATAGATCTATTGATCTCATTGTGTGCAGTACATTTGGGACTCAAACATTGAAGGAGGATGTGGATGAGGTACTTCCAGGCTGAGGGAAATTCCTGCTTATGATACTTAACCAAAAGCTGATAATTATTATAGGGCGGCAAGCACTGTCCAGTTATGCACACTTGCATAAACAAGATAGACATAACAGTCCTCTAGTGTCCCTTGCTAACCAAAACTCTTAACAACAAAGTTACCTTATAAAATCCTTGTTACTCCCAGGTAAATCCCATATCAAAAACATTCCCAAGTCTCCCAACAGACCACAACCAATTCTAGGCCAAAAATGTCTTGGCAGCATGCAAAGTTGATATACTATGCATGCTACAGTGCCTCATGGTTTAGTAAAACTAACCCATACTCACCTGTGGACACAATCTAGAATTGTGATAAGAGTATCATATGGATACCCAAACATCCTAAAGGTTCCTAAAACCTCCCCTTAAACGATGATACAAAAAGTTTGCTAAAATCATGCATGAACATAAAAAATTTATGTCAAGATAGGAATGAGACATTCCAACCATCATCCATAAATAAAAACTTATCCAAATGCTTCTCCATTAATCCATAAGCAACTCTGTATCCAATGGTATACTGCTAACACCATCTGCACATTTAGATTGAAAACCATAAAACTAACATTGTTGCTGACAACGCCCCGATAACACATGATAGCGTTGAAGGAAGGTTTGTCAGCGTTAGACAATTATATTGCTGACAACGTTGCAAAAACACTCATCAGTGTTCAAGCAACCTTTGTCAATGTTAGAAAAATATAGTGGAAAATCTAAATCATCAATAAGACCAATAATAATAATGCATCATCCTGTACATACTTTTACAAAAAGAATCCAAAACACATATTAAGTGACATTAACCATTCCAATACTTGTTACCAAGTATTGAAATCTTCCAGCATCAAAAGGTTTAGTTAATAAATCTGACACATTTTCCTCAGTGTCAACCCTATCTGGTTGTATTGAACATTTCTCAAAGCAATCTCTTATAAAATGGTGTCTAATTTCTATGTGTTTAGTTTTAGAATGATGTACAGGATTCTTAATGATGCATAAAGTACTATTATTGTCAACAAATATCTTAGTATGCATGAAATTATACCCATAGTCCAACAGCTGGTTCTGAATCCACAACACTTGACCACAACATGTTGCTGCAGCCACATACTCTGCTTCAGTTGTAGAATTAGCCACCACTGTTTGTTTCTTGCATTGCCAAGATATTAACCTGCTCCCAAGAAACTGACATCCACCAGTTGTGGATTTCCTATCAAACTTATCACCTCCATAATCACTATCTGAATATGCAATCAGCTCCAATGGTGAATCCTTTGGGTACCACAAACCAAGACTGGGGTAGCATCTTAGGTACCTAAAGATCCTCTTCACAGCATAAAGGTGACATTCTTTGGGAGTCACTTGATGGCGTGCACAAGCACACACACCAAACATAATGTCAGGTCTGGAGGCAGTAAGATACATCAAGGATCCAATCATGGATCTATAATGCCTGACATCAACATCTTTCCCATCTCCAATCTTTCCCCAAGGGTGTTCTCTATCCATAGGAGTAGTAGCCCTCTTTTCATGTGGAGAAAAGCCAAACTTCTTCAAGATTTCAGCAACATATTTGTCCTGGGAGATGAAGATACCATCCTCTTTCTGCTGAACTTGTAAGCCAAGAAAGATGTTCATCTCCCCCATAACACTCATCTTGAATTTGTCTGTCATAAGCTTGGAGAAATCCTCACTCATCTTTGGATCAGTAGACCCAAAAATGATATCATCAACATAGACCTGCACAAGCAACACATCTTTGCCTTTCTTCTTTGTAAATAGTGTCTGATCTATGGTGCCCCTCTTGAATCCATTGCCCACCAAATAGGTAGACAAAGTACCATACCATGCTCTAGGGGCTTGATGAAGGCCATACATAGCCTTTTTGACTCTATACACTTTATCTGGATGCTCTGGATCCTCAAAACCAGGAGGTTGCATTATATATACTTCCTCAGCAATGGTGCCATACAAGAAAGCACTCTTGACATCCATTTGATAGACTGTGAAGCCCATGCAGGAAGCATAGGCTAGAAAAATCCTAATAGCTTCAATCCTTGCAACTGGTGCAAAGACCTCCTCATAGTCTATCCCCTCCTCTTGTGTATAACCTTGAGCCACTAACCTTGCCTTGTTTCTGACCACAATACCTCTTTCATCTCTTTTGTTCCTTAGAGCCCATCTTGTTCCTATAGGTCTGACATATCTAGGACAATCAACCAGCTCCCAAACATCCTGAATTGCAAATTGGTGAAGCTCATCCTGCATTGCTTCCACCCAACTTGGTTCTTTGAGAGCATCAAATATCTTCTTGGGTTCTTCTTGTGACAGAAAACATGCAAACACACATGCTTGCACAAGAGGGGTATCAACCTTCTTGTGTATATTGGAAATAAATCCACCAAGACCTTGGTGAGATCTTCTTGTCTGAACTGGAGTCATAATATCACCAATGATCTGAGATGTGGGGTGATTCTTCATTGTGGAGGTGAGAACCCCTCCTTCAAAAAGTCTGGTGTCCTCAACCTCATGATCCATGTTGCCAATATCTTCTTCATCAGACTCTCTTTGAGCAACAGGAATCTCTTAATGAACATTGGAAGGTCCACCTTGTTCAAAACTGGAAGAGAAAAGATGCCCATAAGTGTTGTCAACGTCTGAATCTTGGTTGTCAGCGTCTGGGCTAAAAGCGCTTGAAATGTTGTTGTCAACGTCTGAGCCATCAACGTCTGAATTGGTCTTGTCAGCGCTAGATTTGCCTTTGTCAGCGCCTGAAGAACCATGCATGTTTGTATCTGGTGGTATTTGGAGACCACCATTATCTTGTCCATCAGCAGCAGCAACAGCAAAAGCATCTGTCCAAATGGGAATTGTGACATATTCAAATGTAGGAGATGCCTTTTCTGCTTGTGATCCAAACTTCTCATGAACCTGTGTACCTGAAACATTAACAACTTGTTCCTCCACAACATTTGAAGTTACCTTCACAATGTCTGGATTAGTGACAGGCATATAATTTAAAGTTCTAGATAAGGGTTCCAAATCAAACAACCAATTAGGACCACTTTCAGGATCACTAGGTTTATTTTCTAAGAACCTAACATGTACTCTCTCAACAATACGTTTGTCCTCTTTAAGATAAACCCTATAACCCTTGCTCTGCACTGAATATCCCATGAAGTAACCCTCATCACCTTTTGCACTAAATTTCCCTAAGGCATCACTAGTATCTAAAACTACTACATGACAACCAAAAGGTCTGAGAAAACCAATATTAGGTTTTCTTCCCCAAAGTAACTCATAAGGTGTTTTGTTCTGAATTTTGTTAACCAATGCTCTATTTTGCACATAGCATGCTGTATTAACAGCCTCAGCCCAAAAGGCTATTGGAAAGTGAGCATCAGCCAACATTGTTCTGGCTGCTTCAATTAGGGTTCTATTTTTCCTTTCAGCAACCCCATTTTGTTGTGGGGTTTTAGCAATACTGAATTGCCTAGTAATTCCTTTCCTGGCACAAAAATCATCTAGCTTCTTGTTCCTAAATTCTCCACCATTATCACTCCTAAGCATTTTAACCTCATTTCCAGACCTTTTCTCAATCTGAGTGATAAAATCAATAAGAACATCAGCTGTGTCACTCTTCATAGCTAGAAAGAATGTCCAAGTAAACCTAGAAAAGTCATATGTGACAACAAAACAATATGACTTGCCATTCAAACTTTCTATATTAGTTGGACCAAAGAGGTCCATATGAAGCATATGAAGGGGTCTGGAACTAGTATGCACCTGCTTGGACTTGAATGAGACCTTGTGCTGCTTGCCTTTAAGACATGCAACACAAGAGTGGTCATTGTGGAAGGCCTTCTCAGGCAAACCATCAACTAAACCAAGCCTCACAAGTCTAATTATATTTTTAAAATTTATGTGCCCTAGTCTCCTGTGCCATAAATTACTTTCATCTACTGAGGCCTTAGCATAAAAACAAGACATATTGGTATTCACTTTAATCCTATTTAAATTCACATTATATATGTCCTTATGCCTAGGTGTTCTATACTCAATATATTTCTCATCAGGGATCTTAAAATCCTTGCTTAACACCAAACACTCAGTATCAGTGAAAAGAACCTTATTTTTGTTATCACAAACTTGTGATACACTAAACAGATTATAATCAAGTTCTTTTACCAGGAAGACGTTCTCAAAACGCAGATTATTGGTGAGAAGGGTTCCTTTGCCTGTAATGGTGCCATAGCCCCCTCCAAAGTATACCTTGTCACCATCTTTAATAGGAGTGAAGTTCGTCAGATAGTCTTCATTTCATGTCATGTGCCTTGAGCATCCACTATCCCAATATCCATAATCATTGATCTGTCTTTGAATGCCCTGCACATAAAGAAAACAAATTAGTTTCCTTTGGGAACCCAATTCTCAGAAGACTTGTTCAATAAGAACAGACTTAGTTCTCACAACAACCCCATTCTCATCCTTTTTAGGATGAAATACCCAGTTAACCCCAATAGGTTTTGTAATGACCTTTGAAATGTAATTAAATCTATTGCAAGTCATTGAAATCCCATTATCATTAGGGTTTTGATCTTTCTTGGGTCTCCATGTTAAGCTTGAAGAAGCTTTAGACCTCTTACCTTGTGGCTGAAAATATTTAGGTCTGATCACGTTTTTGTCAGCGTTGGATTTTGTCCTGTCAACGCTGAAATTACCCTTGTCAGCGTTGAACCTAGGGTTTGCTACAGGAACCCATTGCCTATTTGACCAGGTGTTTGTCTTTTGAAAAGGTCTTTGTCCATGAGTGTTAGACCTTCTAGAAAAGAATGGGGCATGTCTAATCACTTGTGGACTTTGCTGCACACAAGGTTTGGGTCTGACAACGTTTGACTTCCTAAAAACGTTGACTTTCTTCCTATCAGCGCTGAAATTGTTCCTATCAGCGCTGGCTTTGGGAGCGTTGACACACTTGTATGCCAAATGTGAAAAGCTACCACAAGTGTAACAGGCTTTCTTAGACACAACCTTAGGTCTAGAGGAGAAGAAACCTGTTCCATGATTGCTAACTTGGCTCTTGGGTGACCTATTATTCCTATACATCTCTGCATATTTAATGGTAGGTCTTCTAACAGTGTTGGAGCCTAAGTCAACAGCTTTACCAGTGATTGGGTGAGTAACCTTAATGGGTGGTGATTCATTGGGACTTTCACATAACAAACCTCCCTTAACAAATAAAGTAGGGTTAGCTTTCTTCCACTCATTTAGGTCAGTCAACTTTTGTTGATACTCTTCCACTAGAGTGACAACTCTTGGTGGAGGAATAAATTCCTCTTCTTGGCATTCTGGTATCCCAGTCCAAGACAAGTCCTTTCTAGGGACACCATAGAAGTCACCAGCTGGTGGTGGAACCAGAGAGTAATCATTCATCCCAATCCCAGTCATGTCCTTAGGATCCCTTTGCTTAGCTACACAGTCTCCTAGGGTTTGGGTGGCTCTATCAAATCTTTGAATCTTGAGGTCAACATTATCTTTATTCTTAATGGCCTCATCTAACTTAGCCTGAAGGTCTCTATTGACCTTTGTCATGATGTTTCTAATATCCATACTACCCTCTAGCTCATGTTTTAAGATATTGATCTTATCTTTTAAGTCAAATTCCATTTTCTTGTATTCAGAAACGGTTTTCTTAGTTTCAGTAAGAGCTAGTTGGTAATTGGACAATTTACACCTTTCAGTGCTCATATCATCTTTTAGTTTTAACACCTCTTTGTTAAGTCTATCAGTGTTTAACCTACAACCTTTGCTACAAAAAGCATCATCATATACCTCATTATCAGATGAAGAGGAGGAGTGTGCCATGAGAGCATATTCAACATGCTCTTCTTCTTCAATATCAGCAACCAAAGCTTTATCCTCTTCAGCATTCTTAGCCAGATAGCTCCAATCCCATCCTGTGCCATCAATTCCTTGAACTGCAACCATAGCTTTGGAATCCTGAGTTTTAACAATCTGACTTGAGGGTTTACCAGCATCAGATCTTCTAGGAGATCTGCATTCCCTCATGAAGTGCCCCATACGATGACAGTTGTAGCATTCAACTTTGGATTTATCAAATGCAGCTGTGTCTTTAGCATTGAAGGTCATCTTCTTCTTGAACCTTCTATTCCACCTATTTGCTCTTATACTAGCAAGAGCCATGTTCCACTTGATGTCCATCTCTTCCAAGTGCTCATCACTTATCTGCTCAAGGTCCTCATATGTAATCACTGAACCATTGGGCAAAGAAGCAATGTAAGCACACACAGTATCCAAATCCAAACCAACAGGTTTAACTCTTGGGGAGTCATTCATGAATGTGTCAGGGTTTGAAAAGGAGACGTTGACAGGACTTGTTCCAGCGCTGACAAATGATGATCCAGTAACTGGATGCATGAAAGAGTCCTTCTGATTGAATTGACCTTCACTATGAGAGAAGAAGGCCATGTTGCTGGTGCTAGGTTTGCTTCCATGTGCTGAAAGAGTTTCATCTTCCAATAGTCTTAGTTTGTTGTAGATTTCATCAAACGAGGAGCACTTGTAAGTATTATTGGCAAGAATAGATCTTGCCTCAATCTTCCATGCCTCACCAAGACTTTTAAGAAAGGTAGCATTGGTGTCAACATCACCAACTTGTGTCCCCATGAAGGACAATTTGCTTGTGATGTCAAGCAATCTGCTTCTCACACTACTCATTTTTTCATTGGGTTGAGCTTTGAAGACAACATAGTCATGTAGAAGTTGCTTTTTCTTTTCTTCCTTAGTGTCTGCATTGCCACCATATGCAACTTCAAGTGCTTCCCAAAGATCTTTAGCAGATTCATAGCCTCTATATTTATGATGGTTTTCTTGTCCCAAAGAGACTTTCAGAATATTTAGGGCTTTCATGTCAACCCTTTTCTTTGCAATATCTTCAGCACCTACAGCTCTACCATCTCCAGGTTTTTCTTTCTTATCTTCATCAGGGCATCCTTCAACTGCTGATCTTTGAGTAATGGCATCAAGAATCTTTTGAGCCTTATTGAATGAGTTTCCATATTCAATAATCTCCCAGAGTGTGTAGTCATAGATCCCCAGATATTGTTCAAAGTTGAACTTCCATAAGTCAAAGTTGGTTGCATCAAGCATGTGAATCCTGATGTTTGGTAAGGGTGAAGAGGAGGTGGTTATTGCTTCAGACATGATGTTGTTAGGGTTTTGGTGTTTTTAGGGTTTCTGAGAAAATTAGGGTTTTGGTGTTCGTGTATCGTTCTGGTGTTCTTCAAAGATCAAAAGTTCCTCAAGAAGCTCCGATACCACTTGTTGATCCCAAACTTAGATCGATTAGCTTTGTGTATACGAGATTAGATCAAGTATAGCACGTAGAGAAACCTTTGTATATGCTTTGTGAATCTAAGTGTTATGCGGAATTTAACACTTAAACAAGAACACAAGATGTAAACAAAACTTTCACTTTGATTATGAATGTCGAACTTGCTTACAATGAAAGATGTTTACCAATGAAAACTTATGTAAAACTTGATATTGAACGTTAACCTAAAGGCCTTCTTTTATAGACTAAGAAGCCTTGTACAATAAGCTACGTATCAACTATTCTAGGTAAAGATAAACATAGAAAATACATTGTCGTTTCTATCCTTACTAGAAGTATTCTAGAATATAATAAACGTGTAGATTATATCTTCCATCAGTGCTTGTCTTCAATGTGTCAACGCTTGACTTTATCTTGTCAACGCTTGAGCTGTCAGCGCTTGCTTTGTTCCTGTCAACGCTTGTTTTGTTCTTGTCAGCGCTCAAGTGATCTGGCCTTAATTTATTCCCAACACGGTCATCGTCTTGCTAGCATAGTGAATAGGCAAGAAGTGCTTTTCATGACGTTGCCCCAATACGGCCCCTATAGCGTAGTCACTACCATCACACATGAGCTCAAAGGGGAGGTTCCAATTGGGAGCTACAAGAATGGGAGCTTCGGTAAGTTTCCTCTTAAGGATTTCAAAGGCTCGTACACAATCTTCGTCAAAGACAAAACGTGCCTCTTTTTTCAAGAAGATGTGTAATAGGTCGAGAGATCTTTGAAAAATCCTTGATGAATCGAGGATAAAAGCCCGCGTGGCCTAGGAAACTCCTAACTCCCTTAACGGTTTTTGGATGAGGTAATTTGGCGATGACGTCTACCTTAGCTTGATCTACCTCAATCACCGCTTTCAAGACCTTGTGCCCTAAGACGATTCCACTTTTAACCATAAAATGATATTTTTCCCAATTGAGCACAAGGTTGGTTTCCTCACAACATTTCAAAATTCTCCCGAGATTCGACAAACACAAAGTGAACGAATTTCTAAACACGGAAAATTCATCCATGAAGACTTCCATCGTCTTCTCGATCATATCATGAAAAATAGCCATCATGCACCTTTGAAAGGTTCCCGGTGCATTACAAAGTCTGAATGGAATTCTACGATAGGCAAACGTTCCATATGGACACGTAAACGTTGTTTTTTCTTGACCACGAGGATCGATGGGGATTTGGAAGTAACCGGAAAAACCATCTAAAAAGCAATAGAAATCGTTTCCCGCAAGACGCTCCAACATTTGGTCCATGAAGGGCAAGGGAAAATGGTCTTTACGAGTGGCTTCATTCAACTTACGATAGTCAATGCACACTCTCCATCCGGTCACGAGTCTAGTGGGAATTAACTCGTTGGCATCGTTGGCACAACGGTCATTCCTCCCTTTTTAGGGACACAATGAATAGGACTCACCCAAGGGCTACCAGAAATATGGTAAATCATTCCCACGTCAAGGAGTTTTAGGACTTCCTTTTTGATGACGACGTGAATTTTGGGGTTCATCCTCCATTGACATTGGATTGCGGGCTTGTAATCCTCCTCCATTAAGATTTTGTGGGTACAAAATTTGGGATCGATCCCCTTAATGTCGGATAACTTCCACGCAATTGCCCCTTTGTGATCCTTTAGAACATCGACAAGTGTGGTTTTTTCATCATCCGAAAGTTCATTCGCAATAATAACCGGCAACTTGTCGCCCTCCTCCAAAAAGACATATTCGAGATGAGGAGGTAAATCTTTCAACTCGAGGATAGATGGTTCCTCAATAGAAGATTTGGGCTCGATACTCATAACCTCCTCGGGTGGAGGAAATGGGAAATAGTTAAGAAAATCCTTGATAATCGAGAAGTCCTCATCGTTGTCGAGGTCTTCGTTACAAGTACGTGGAACATCGAATTCTTCCAACGTAAAACCACCACCTTCAAATGGAGTGAAGGTTGGTGTCGAGTTATCAAGAATGGGATCTAACATAGTAGGATTGCCACAATTTTCATCATCACCAAAACCTAGAACTTCTTGTGAAAATTCCTCGCAAACCACGTCGATCATATCAACGAGGTTTATGGTTGCAACGGAATAAACATGAGAAATTTGAAAGTTTTGAGTTGCGTTTATAACAAGTTCCTCGTCGTTGAAACGTAAGGTGATCTTTCTAGCATGAACATCGATCAAAGCCATAGACGTATCTAAAAACGAACGACCTAAAATGAGAGGAACTTGAGGATCCGTGGGAATATCAACAACGATAAAGTCTACCAGATAATAGAACTTTCCCACTTTCACAAAAACGTCTTCCTCCAATCCACATGCGGGAATCGTCGAATGGTCGGCCAACTCGATAGACATTAGTGAAGGAGTAAGATTAGGAAGATTGAGCGACTTGAAGATTGCAAGTGGCATCAAGTTAATGCTAGCACCAAGATCGGCCAAGGCAAAGCATTCTTCCATATCTTGGATTGCACAAGGGATCAAGAATTTACCGGGATCACCGACTTTTTGAGGTATGCGATTAAGATAAACCGATGAACAACTAGACAATTGATGCAATTTCTCCTTGTTGTTCAACATACTCTTAAAGTTAGCGGCAATTTGAGGCATCATGACCAAAGCATCGACGAAACTCACATTAAAGTGAAAATCACGAAACATTTTCATAAAAAGCTCAAATTGGTAATTGTCACGCTCTTGACGTTTCTCCTTTCTAAGTCTCGATGGATAGGGCAAAGGTGGTGTGGGTTGAGGCATAGGCATAGCCTTTGGAATCTCGGGTTCCAATGTTGGTGATGGGTCAACCGTAGGTGTGGCATGAGTGGTACTTCGTGGGATTGGAACATGCTCCTTTTGGACCACCACCTCGGGTTCTTCCGCAATTGCTTCCTCCGTAGGAGCAATTGATTGAGGAGTCGGTTCCTTAAGTGTCTTACCACTACGTGTCGTAATCACTTTCATCTCACCCTTAGGGTTTGATATGGTGTTGCTAGGAAGACTACTCGAAGACGGTTTGCACATTATTTCCTCAAACATAGATGAAATTTTGTCCTCAAACATGGATTGCCTCTTCTCGGCATTAATCGTCTCTTGCTTAATTTCATGTTGCCCTTGTTCCATTTTTTGTTGGTTTTGTTGTAACCTTGTTACATTTCCTTCCATTTTGTTTGTATGGATTTTAAGCTCATTTGCTAACTCATTTTTCAACTCTTTCTTCAAGTCGTTTTTAAACTCGGATCTTAGGCTAATGATTTCTCTTTGAATGTTGTCAAACCTAGAATCGTTCCCATTAGCGTATTAAACAAATTCATTTGGAAGATCTTTCAACGTTTGCAAACTTTTGTTGTTGTTTTGAAAATCATTTTGATTTTTGTTTGAAACTTGATTATTAGCCCCTTGATTACAATAGTTTCCTTTGTTGTAATTGTTTTTGAAACCAACTTGATTGTTGCGATAGTTTTTGTTAGCATTTTGATTTGAACCAAAACCCGGTGGAGTCAATTGATTAGAGCGGGTAACTTGACCGTTTTGGTTGTAAGTTCCCGTGGCCGCGTAGGCACTCGAAGTGTTACCACCGTTGGTAATGCACTCGGAGAAATCATGACCTCCACCACAATACATGCATGAAACCTCAACCACTTTAGCCGTAGCGGGAGCACTTGGTTCTCCTACTTTGAACTCAATCAAAAGACCTTTAAGCTTATCAAAGATTTTGTTTTCCAAGTTCGCCTCAATTTGGCAAGCATCGATGGTAGTAGACAAAGAAGGTGAAGCCGAAGACGAGGCCTTACGAACACTAGACGTGCAACGAGGACTATACACCTTAGATCTATTCTCAATTATCACCAAAGCTTCCTCAACCGTTTTACACAAAAAATTACCACCCGCGGCGGCATTAAGATAATCCCTTTCATGATCATTAAGTCCATTGTAAAACGTGTCAATTTGATGCAAATCAGAAAAACCGTAACGAGGACACTCATGTAACATTTCCTTAAACCTATTCCAAGCCGTTGAAAAACTTTCATTAAACTCTTGTGAAAATTTTGGGATCTCGTTTTTCAAATGCGTAGTCTTAAAGGGAGGAAAAAATTGGTTCACAAATTTAGACACGAGATCCTTCCACGTCAATATAGAATTGGGTAGCTCTTTCTCTAACCAAATTTTAGCGGGCCCCGCTAAGAAATACGGAAAAATCATCATCTTAATCGAGTCATTAGAAACATCCTTAAACTTGTAAGTGGCGGTAAGACGATTGAATTGGCGGATATGGTTGTGTGGATTGTCCGTCTCATCACCACGGAATTTGTTGTTTTGGATCATTGACAACAAACCCGTTTTTACTTCAAAATTCTCCGCAAGGATAGCGGGAATCACAATAGCCTCTCCATAACCCTCGGTGGGTGCTTGAAGTAACTCCATCATAGTTAGATTCGCCATGGTTGGTTCTTCTCTTACAATGGGTTCAACAATGGGAGATTCTTCACTAGAAGATGTTTGGTTTCCTTCCTTTTGACGACGTTTACGTGCACGTCTTGCTTTGGAGCGAGTTTGCATAAACGTCACGTACAACGAGGGGATGAGCAAAGAAGATTCTTTTTGGTGTTTTGTATTTTTCCAATTTTTTTTTGTGGTTTTTGATTGTTTTTACTTTTTTGGATTTTTGTGATTGTATTAAGTAGACCAAAATCTACAAATCTCCTCCTTAATCAAATCTCTTGATTAAAGAAGCCTCAAGGAATGAAAACGATCACATGAAGTGAACGCCTTCGATGACTTTAGAACGTTGGTGGAACACCAAAACGTTCGATTAGCTCGATTAATAATTTAGTATATATGATACTCAGTAATAATTTAGGCGGCAAAACCCTCGATTAGCTCTCAAAATCAAATACTCACAAGCAAGCGAGGAAACGAGGCGGCGCGAAGCACTTAAGAGCTTTTTTCCTTAGGATATATTTTATAATATCCGCCTTTTACCCACCTTATAGTTTGCATTTTTCAAAATCGAGCTTCACGAAAGTATTTATCTATTTTTGCCTTTTTCTTGTTTGAGATTCGAATACAATGATTGGGTAATGACCTCCCAAGTCAAGGTTGTGATTTCTCACTTTTGGAGTACTTGTGAAGTTATTGTTCTACGTATACAATATAGTAATAGTATTCACACAAAAACGAAAAACCGATAATACGTATTAGTAGAGTGCTACTAATACAAATAGATATTATGGCTATATATAAAAACAACAACAATTTCCAAATCAAAACACAACACGCCTCCCCGGCAGTGGCGCCAAAATTGATGTAGCCTTTTTACACACCTTTAGGAAAAGGAGGCAAAATAGTGGAAAGTATTAAGTGTCGGTTTAGGAAAACCAAGCACTAATGACCAATGGTTAAAGTTCGTTTCCCAAGGAGGCTAGTGTGTTGTGTAGAGAAATGATTAATTATGTGATTATATGATTATGAGAAAGAAAATAGAAAGGGGATAAGAAGAGAATGACGGTTACGAAGACGGATTACACTAAGATGAAAAGGTCGTACATGTAAAACCGTAAAAGCACCAAAATTAAAAATTTACCCTAAAAATTGCTAAAAAATTGCAATAAATCCTAAATAATGTATTTAGAGTTTACAAAAAATTAAAAATCACCCAAACCTTTTATTTAATTAAATAATGATTTTTTAATGCTAATTAAAGCCCTAAAATCAATTTAATTAACAAAAAGCCCAAAATGAGTTGTATCACTTTGTATACCTCTAAAGCAACCTAACTTAATTTAAAACTATTTTTGAAAATTTTAAAATTAATTAAAACTATTCAAAAACAATTAAAAACTATTAAAATTTAAAATAATTATAAAAATTAATCTAAGAATAATAAAAATATTCTAAAAGTTGTAAAATTCCTAACTTTATGTATTTAACCTAAGAAAAAATGTAAAAACTGAAAAATCTAAATTTTAATTTTTAATAATAAAATAAAATAAAAATCCAAAATTTAATAAAAATTCTAAAAACTTGCAAACTAGCTTAATTTAACCTAAATAAACAGAAAATGTAGTTGAAATTACACAAGTACCCCTAATGGGCCTTCAAATGGGCCAAAACCCAAAACAGTCCCTTATTGGGCTAAAATTGGGCCCAATAAGAAAAAGTTTATAAAAATGGCCCAAAAGCTCCTATCTGACTCAAAATTTGATTTTAAACACAACGTTTCAAAGGCCCAAAAGCTGAAAATGTGAAATAAGCTGACTTATACCAAACAGCTTATTCTTAATGGGCTTTTGGCCCATTAAGCTATAAGCTGATGCCATAAGCTCAAATTAGACACACAAGCTTCTTTTGAGTTGCTTAAACTTCTGTAAAAAGAAATTTGAAATAAGCCAAAGGAATAAGCCTGAAAATGTAAAAAGCAATCTACAGAAAACGACAAAATAGTCGTTTTTGAGTTCTAGGCTATCCCAAGAGCTGATTCAAATTGAAAAAGCTTTTAAATGACTTAACTAAGCTTAATCAACAAAACGTTTTCAAATAAGTTCACTCAATGAGCTGGAATAAGCAAATAAGCACTTATGAAAAAGTCAAATAAGTTGGTTTTTTAGCAAAAAGTCAAAGTCAAAGTCTAATAATCTCTAGTTTAATCAAATGGGTCAAATAAAGATCTATCACAAAAAAATAAGTTGTTGCAGGTCTGGATAAGCCAAAATGGCTTATTGATAAGCTAACTGAAAATTTGTACTAGCAGGGGCTAGTTTTGGGTGTTGAGCGGTGGGAACTTTTTCCACTGCTTGACTTGTTGACTTTTTTGTCTTTAGTGACTTTTTTTGGAGATTCAGGTTGCACAAAGGCACCCAATTGATCAGTGGATCAAGAGGAGTCAAACACAACAAAGAAATCACAATCAACAACAGCCAGTTAGTACAGTTTAATCAATCAATCACCAGATATGCACCAGACATGAACACTTAAGCTGTTGAGGTTCAATAAGCACTTAGAGCACAATTCAGCCAGCCAAACTTAACCGCATGCATACACAATCAATATTTAACTTAAATAAGCAAGTCTAAACAGGTTTCATGCACTGATTCAAAGTATTAAGCAAGATTCAAGAACTTAAAGTTACTGATGAACACAAAATCATGTAGTTTTTACTTTTGCTGATGCAATTGACCAACAAGCCAGATTCAATCACTCAAATCTATCATATATGTTATATAAATGATGTTTAAACAACTTTTAACCCTAAGCATGCATAAATTCTTGATTTTACCAAAATCTTAGGACAAAAACAGTTAAATTCAAGTAGTTATAGCACAATGTATGATTTGGTGTTTCAAAGCTGAAAACTTGTAGCAAAATGCACTCAAACAAGCATATAGCAGATACAAAGTAAATACACAAACTTCCAACCACACAATAACAAGTTATGATTCAAGACAGGTAATCCCAAACACCCTTTTAACTTTTCAAATCAATATTTTCAAATCAAAACAGCATTCCAAGGATACCTAAGCCCAAATTAACTCAATAACAGATGAGATAAGTAGAGTAAAACAAGATTAAGCCATAAAATTCACAAGAACAAAAGCAACACTCAAACATCACAAATATCCAATTTTTGATCAGGTTTTGAGATTAAGGGTGTGTACCTCGTGGATGTACATCCACACCCACGAAATTTGAGCTTATGTACTAGCAAGAACAAGTACAAGCTTCCACAACAAAGCTTGCTAAGAATCAACAAAGTTAGAAGCAAAATATCAAAAACAGTAAGGTTGAAAAGCCTTGATTAATGCAACTCTTGTACTCCACACTTGATTATCCCCAAGTTATAAGCTTCACCACACCTTGATAACACAATATCAAGATGCTATGATCAGCCTTATAGCCCAAGAATTCCAAGATAGACCAAGAACTTAGCAAAATATCAAGCTTGAAGGAAAATGTGCAAACTTTTGCACACTCAGTGAAAACAGATTGAGATTCAAGAACAATGAACAAAGAACAATAACAAACAGATTATAAGAGTGGCACTTGAGCTTTCTTCACAAAATTCATACACATTTCATTAACTGAATATGAGATTTACAGATTTGTGAACAAGGAAAATTCAAGAGCAAGCTAAAATGTAATGAACTAAGGCCTTTATACAGGCAAACAATCAACTAGTTAAGCTGAAAAAAACGTGAAACCCTAACTATGGAAGTCCCCAAATCGCCCTTTGAAGTTTGAACTCTTGGAGAATCATGTGACTGATTTTTTATGTCTTGTGCTAGTTGGCAAGGAAAAAGTTCATCTAATGGCTTGTATTAAGCTTGAAATGTAAGCTGGATCCTTGGACGTTGGATGACTGGCCTCTTCTTATCTTCTTGTCCAAAGGTGCAAAAGTATGGGTATCATGTGAGGTGGTATGGTGACGTGGCCAAGAGTTTAAGGTGGGGTTGGGTTTAGTCTTACCTTAATCACAAATCTAGAGTGAATTAAGGGTTGATATCAAGTATTAAAAAAATACCCAATTTTCATAAGAACACCAAGAACACCAGGTTTGATCTTTGTTTTGGGTTTAAGAGGTGTTTAGCGGCAGTTTATATTATTAATTAACATTTGAAAAGCTAATTAATAATAGCTGGGTGAGTGGGGGTGATGTGGAGGAAGGGAGAGTTCTCATTGGTTGAGGGGGATGAGTGGGACACGTGAGAGGTTGTGAGTGGTCTAGGTTTCTTTTATGTCTGGCCAGCTTTATTCCTTCACCTTTAATAAACCTTTCATTTGCAAATAAATCCGTCCAAACTCCATTTCCTTTGTATTTGAAGTTTGCTTTTTCACACTTTTGCCCCCAAAATGTTTTGTAAAATTTTTTAGGGGTAATTCTTGCCAATTTGTGATTTTTGAAGGACTGATTTGGCATTTTCTTGATTGATAATGGTCTTGACTTGTATGATTGACCTTTTGGAGGACTAAAATTGCCAAGTCATGATTAATGAGGGATCATTTTTGCCATTTCTTCAAAGTCAAGGGTCCTTTGTGCAATTTTGATATTTTCAAAGGACCAAACTTGTAATTTGATAGGTGTGAAAACACCCATCCTTTTACCACTTATTTCTTGCTAAAACAAGACCAAAACGCGTATTTAATATCATTTGTTTGGAATTATGCGTGATTTGTGTGTTTGTTGTGTTTTCAGAGCCAGTCGGATAAATATTAAAGAAAACATGGGATTGCACGGGTTTTATCGAAGAAAAAGACTCAAGACGAAGTCAATTGTCCAAGAGATGCAAAACATTTGAAGTCAATGGGCCTATTTGAAGATTTATCAAAGAAAAGGACCAAAGATGGAAGATTTACATATGTCGAAAGAACTCAAGTCTATTAAACGAAGAAATTAAATGACGAGTTGAATTTATTCGTCGACAAATCCCGAATCAGAATCGAAAACGTCAACTTTTCTGAAAAGACGAGAAGAAAAGAAGAAAGGGAGAAAGCCCACTCACCAACCAAAGACAAGGCCTATAAATAGGGTTCACCTCACAACTTTGAGAGCTAGTCTTTATTTTTGTTTTTCTTTCTTTCCTGTTTCGCAGGAAGAACACCAACTCCCTTAAGGAGTTTGGTGATTTTTACTTTTCTTGAATCCTTAGATCTTGTAAGTTTTAATACATTAATCAATCAATATCATCTTCTATTTTAATCTTGTTCATCTTCTTCTTTTTGATTCCGAGTCTTAAAGTTTTATTTTGTTGAGTTTGATCTTTAAAAGTAAGTGGGTTTTATGTTTTTGTTGTTTTGATTTGATGTTTATGGTTAGTAGATGATTAGTGGTTAAATTGGGTTAAGTTTTGGTTAAAAACTTGGTTGATTTTGGTAAAAATCGTGCTTTATTGTTTTCCCTGTTCTTCGTCTCCATCACTACCCAGATTCCGAATCAACAGCAAATGTTCCGAATGAAGTGTTTTCTTTAAGTATTCCGAATCAGTTAAAATATTCCGAACGAAGCTTTTAATCATTTTATTCCGAGTCAGCAATTTATTCCGAGTGAAGCTTTTGCTTTTGAGTATTCCGAATCAAAGTGTTCATCCGGAATAATCAATATTCCGGATGAGTATTAATATTCCGAATCAAAGTTTTAAGAAAATATTCCGAATCAGTTTTTTTGAATGTTCTGAATGTTCTGTATGAAGGATTTTTGAATGTTCCGAATCAGTGTTTTTGAATGTTCCGAATCAGTGTTTTTGAATGTTCCGAATCAGTGTTTTTGAATGTTCCGAGTAAAGGATTTTTGATTAAGTATTCCGAATCAAGCTTAGTATTTCGGATCAGTGATATTCCGGATCAGTTTTCTTACGAATCAATTTTTGTTCTGAATGAGCATATTTTCCGAATCAGCAAAATGTTCCAGATGAACATATGTTCCGAATGAAGGAAATCTTCCGAGTGAAGCTTTTGTCCAAATGTTCCGAATGAAGCTTTGTATTCCGCATGAAGAGTTTTGGCCAAGTTATTCCGAATGAGCATGTATTCCGAATGAGCATTAATTATTCCGAATCAAGTAGTTTTCAGTAAGGATTATTTCATTGTTTTTGTTTTACTGTTTCATTGTTTAATTTTAATTCAAGCTTTACTTTATTAACTGTTTTGGTTTAAATTTTTATCACTTTACGCATTTAATCCTTTTTAGTAGATTAGAAAACCAACCCCTTTTTAGTAATCAAGAACAACTATTCCGCTTTGAACCGTGATCGATTCGAGAAGATACCGAGAACTTAAATTTAACCCCAATGCAAAACCCTAGTATCAAATGGCACCGCTGCCGGCTCTTCTCGTAAGGATTAGCAGTTTTTGTGAGAAATTGGATTTTGGGATCCGTTCACTGTGAACGTTACTTTTTCATAAAAAATTTCAAAAAACCCTAAAAATATAAAATTTTCGAAAATACAAAAAAATTAAAAAACATGAAAAACAAAAAATATTTCTTGCTTTGTTAGTTCTTTTGCAGGTGTATGTGCACTCGATCAACGTCTTATCAAGAGCCCGAGACTCTCGATAACTTAGACATGGCCGGTGTACACAACAACAATAACAATCCACCTCAAAACAACATGAAGAATAACAACAATGAACCTCTACCGGACAATCGTCCTATGATTGAACTTTTGCAAGCACAAGTGGAGGGCAACAACGATCCAATTGTCTTACCCGCGATTGCATCCAACAACTTTGAGCTCAAATCCGGCTTTATTCAGATGGTCTCTGCTCAACCATTCTTGGGGCGTACCATTGATGATCCTCATGACCACATCAAAAGGTTCCTGCAACTCACGAATACGGTCAAATTCAATGGTGTTCCACAAGAGGTAATCCGCTTACAACTTTTTCCTTTCTCCTTAGAGGGACAAGCCCGGCATTGGCTTGCAAAGGAACCGCCACAAAGTATTCTTACGTGGACGGACTTGGAGACCGAATTCATAAACTACTTTTTCCCACCCTCTTGTACTAACGCTTTGCGGAATGATATTATTAATTTTGAACAAAAGTACGATGAGTCTTTTAGTGAATCTTGGGACCGTTTTAAAGACCTTTTGAGAAAGTGCCCACAACATGGTTTTACCAAAGTACACCAAATTAATACCTTTTACAATGGTTTAAGCATGAATGACCAAGATTCACTAAATAGTGCCTCGGGGGGTAATATTTTGGTTAAGAGTTCTAATGCCGCTTGGGATATTATTGAGAATAAGTCTAGAGTGCAAACCAAGAGTGTTCGGACCAATGCCGGTAGTGCTAGTACTAGTGACAACGACAAGAGACTTGACAAAATTATTTCCCTTCTTGAATCGCTTGCTACCCAAACCGCTAACAACACCAAAAGCATCCACGCTCAAAACGCTAAAGTCAATGCTGTAAGCCAACCATGTAAAATATGCGGGGGTCCTCACTCTTACACTACTTGTACTTCCACCCAAGACTACCCTTCTGAGAATGTTAACGCAGCATACGGTACCTATCCTCCGGCCGCTTATCAAGCTCGTCCTCAAGGAGACCGCAACTTGCTCAGCTATCGCTCGAACAACTTTCTTTCCCCGCCCGGTTTTCCTCCACCCAATCAAAACCAACAACAAAACCTTAACCGAACCAATCAAAACCAACCTCGAGCACCATACCAACCACCTCAAAGACAACCATATCCACCTCAAAATCCTACTCAAGTTTACCAACCCGCTGCTTACCAACCACCTGCTTACCAAGCACCTCCTCTTACTCAACCCTCTGTTTTCAACCACGAGGTCGAAACGTACATGCGGACGAATGATGTGTTGGTAAAGAATATGGAGACCCAGATTATTAATTTGAAGGGCGACATGGTGAAACAAGGGAACGATCTTAGAGCAGATATGTGAAACTCTTTGAGTAGTCAAACGAATGACCTAAGGGACATGATGGCTGGTTTCTTCCAAGGTAATCAATCCTCTTCTTCGGGTACTCTTCCGAGTACCACCGTGGCTAATCCAAGAGGGGAGATGAAAGCAATCACCACTCACAGTGGCAAAGGTACCAAGGAACCCGAGCTTCCTATACCTCCACCGGTGATTGTGACTACGGAAAACAAGTCACCTACTCATATTCCTCAACCTTCTACTTCCCCAATTCCTCCACCTCTTACTTCTACCCCACCTCCACCCAAGGATGTGAGTGATCCTACTCTCCCAAAGCCTTCCTCTTCTTCCGATATACCTTATCCCTCAAGGTTGAGGAAAGAGAAGCTCAAAAGCAAGGATGATATTCAAGTTTCAAACTTTCTCAAAATGTTTAAACAATTGAATTTCAAAATCTCCTTCGCTGAGGCTCTCGCTCACATGCCTAAATATGCGAAATTTTTTAAAGATCTTCTTAGTGACAAGGAGAAGCTTCTTGATATTGCTAATACCCAACTTAACGAGAATTGCTCTAAAGTGCTCTTAAGGAAATTGCCAACCAAACTTGGTGATCCGGGTCGCTTCTTAATCCCTTGCAACTTCCCGGGAGTAAAGAATTGCATGGCCCTAGCCGATCTAGGTGCTAGTATCAGTTTAATGCCTCTAAGCATTTTGAAGTAATTATCTCTCCCTGAGCTAGTCCCCACCAAAATGACTTTGGAATTAGCTAACCGTACGGTTGCTTATCCAGTGGGGATAGCCGAAGACGTTTTTATAAGAGTCGACAAATTCACTTTTCCCGCCGATTTCGTCGTAGTCGACTACGAGATGGACCCTCGTGTTCCATTAATCGTTGGACGTCCATTCTTGAGGACCGGTCGCACTCTCATCGATGTAGAAGCGGGTGAGCTTATCATGAGAGTTGGTGACGATCAAATTGTCTTTAACATGGGTAAGATTTCTAAACAACCTTATTTATACGAGAGTGTTAATTGTATCGACGTTCTTGATGAGGCTTGTGAAGAACACTTCAAAGATGCTTGTAAAAGTATTCCTACCTCTCCTCCCAATGTTGAGACCGTTGCCTCTATTGATTCATCACTAACTCTATTTGGAGAAAGTGATTTCCTTTGGAAAGATTTTGAAGCAACCATGGGAGATGGGAACTTAGAATATGACGATTCTCCCATCGATTGGGATGAAGACATTCGTCTCATTGAGAAACTTCTCAAAGAGGACCATATTTCTCCACCATCTCCCAAGGCTATTTCTATCGATGAACCGAATTTGAATACGCCTCCCATCGAAAATCCTCCAGATTTAGAGCTTAAGGAATTACCGTCCCATCTCGAGTATGTGTTCCTTGAAGACAAGAAGAACTCGCCCGTCATCATCGCTAAGGACTTGAAAGAAGAAGAAAAATCTCGCCGTATCGCCGTGCTTAAAGATCATAAGAAGGCAATTGCTTGGAAAGTTTCCGATATCCGCGGAATTGACCAAACTTTTGTACTCACAAAATTCTCATGGAAGATGACTTTAAACCCACAATCCAAATCCAAAGAAGGGTTAATCCTCGAATTTATGACGTCATCAAACAAGAGGTTATTAAATTTCTAGATGCCAGAATGATTTATCCTATTTCGGATTCGCCATGGGTAAGTCCCGTTCATTGTGTGCCCAAGAAAGGCGGAATAACCGTTGTTCCCAATGAACACAACGAGTTGATTCCTACTCGTCTCGTTACTGGGTGGAGAGTTTGTATCGACTATCGCAAACTCAATGATGCCACGCGAAAAGATTACTTTCCTCTTCCTTTCATGGATCAAATGCTCGAGCGTCTAGCGGGTAATGACTATTATTGCTTCTTAGACGGTTTCTCCGGGTATTTTCAAATTCCCATCGATCCCAAAGACCAAGAGAAAACCACATTCACTTGTCCCTACGGAACGTTTGCTTAAAAACGCATGCCTTTCGGTTTATGCAATGCTCCTAGGAGGTTCCAAAGGTGTATGATGGCTATCTTCCATGACATGGTTGAAGAACTATGGAAGTCTTCATGGATGATTTCTCGGTTTATGGCGATTCTTTCTCTGCTTGCCTTGCCAATTTGGAACGTATGCTTAAGCGATGTGAAGACACTCGCCTTGTTCTTAATTGAGAAAAATGCCATTTCATGGTAAAAGAGGGCATCGTGTTAGGTGATATGAGCTTAAATAGTCATATCAATATTATCTTAAAACAATGAATTAATGCATAAAATGTATCAAAAATGCCTTGTATATGTTGTTTTGTTGTTTTGATGTGTGTAGGTACCAAGATTACGAAAAATCGGCAAAACCGGCACGAGTTTGAAGAAAAAGATTGAAGAAGCCAAAATCGAGCTCGACTTTAGCGGATTTCATCATTTGTCGAGTTTATGGGCCAAGTGTGCCCCACATTTGGGAAAATGGGCTCAAAAGCCCATTTGAAGTTCAATAAGGAGTAAACTTATGTTATAAACCCAACAAGGGCCCAAAAAGGAGATAAATCAAACGGAATGTTATCTATGTACTTTGGTCCATTCAAAAGCCCAAAGGAAATGTGAAGGCCCAAGCCCACGAATGAAATGGAACGAATTATTGCTAATGGGATTTAGGGTTTACTTTCAATATAACGTGTATAAACACGTTATTCCCATTCACCACATTCAATAAATAAAACAAAACATCACCCACTCAGTCAAACGTTACACTTTTCAACGTTTTTAATAAACATGTTACCTTCACCACACAAATAAATATAATCATTCCTCACCCACTTACATTTACACCATACGTTTTCCACTCACATTAAAATACTCTCGTTACTTTCTATGTTTTCATCTCTTTCATCCCCAAAAAAACTAAAAAACCAGTAACAAATAATCACTGTTCATAACCCTAATTCACATAAATTGGTCAATTAATTTGGGGCTTTTTCTATACACGTTTAATTCATACGCGTGGGAATAAAATCCCCATGGTTTAAGGAAGAGAAAAGATGGAAGGGCTTGGCTACGTGGCGGGTTTCTACTGGAAGAAACAACTCATTCTCCCCATTCCTCCAATCAAAAGGCTTCAAAGAAACACAACTAGCACACACGGATGCCACGTTGGCAATCCGTGTGCTAGTTGTGAATTTACAACCATCAGATTTAAACAAACAGGAGAGAGAGAAGATCCAAGGGCTGAGAAGAAGAAGGGATATTCCTTTGAAGATTCAGATATTCCCTCATCACAAGCCCTGGGATGGCTATAAAAACCCTCATCTTCTATTGTAATTTTTATCCCTTTCTTTACTTTACTGTTAATATGCAAAATTAGTTCTAGATAAATTGTATTTTTCTTTTTCTTAAAGCATTGTAATCAGTTTGATTAATTAATAAAGTTTTATTTTTGTTAAATCGTGTCTATTATTACTTTTCTGCACTTTATCTTCAATATTGATTTTGGTGATAATAATATTAAATGTTAATTGATAAAGCTTCTTAATAGCTATTGTTAATTAATAAAAGTAAAACTGGGAACAAACTTTCCCTACTGGAAAGTTAAAGTAATAAAAAGGTCTGAATATTACTTTGATTCGATGGTGTTGGCTCGAATTTTATGGAGTGGTGGTTCGAGTTGAGGTGTTTGGTGGTGTCGTTTACGGTTCTTAGGTTGTTCAGCACAACCTACTGCTCAAAGGTTATTCCAAAAAGGTGCATTTTCTTTTCAATTTTAATGTTATTTAGTTTATTAAAATTAGATGCTTATATGGTTTAATGTTTAGGCTATAAATATGTTATGAATCTGCTTCCATTATGTTTCTGCTATATTGATTATGATGTTTGATTATATGTTGTATGTTGATGATATTGAATACTGATGATGGAATTGATTTCCTAGGACTGATTTAGATGTATACACTTTACTGTTATTATTGTATTATCAAAAGGGTAAGTAGTTAGTGAAAACTGATAAGCAGTAGAATAAGTTTTAAAACCTGATCTATCTTTTTGATTTGTTGAGTAATTGGTCTATGCATTTTGAATGTTGAAATTTATGTGTCAAAACCGTTCGTTAAATTAAATCTGAGTAATATGCTACGAGATTGAGTTAAATCTGAATTAAATTGAGTCACTAAGATTCTAAATTTAGTGGACCTGTTACTTCGACTTTGCTTAGCTAGTACTCGTTTCAAATGCTTTTGTATCGAATGGTCTTGGTCATTTACTGAATGATTGTTTAGGATGCAATGACTTAAACTGACTTATCACTAAGTTAAGCTAGTTCTGATTTAGTTAAGTTGGTTACTGTACCCTTGCTTTAAGTTTGTATGCTGAATTTGTGTAGAATTCATTATGTATAATTGTATTGCGTTGTTTTTATTGTAGCTGATTGTATTACCTGATTAAGATTTAGAGTCATTTTTCTACTTGTTCTTGTTATTTTGATTTGTTATGTAGCTTTGGTTATCAGATTCCATTAATCTGATAGCTTATTATTGATTTTCACAAGCTGTTTAATATTCAACAGCTCTACAAGTCACCTCCTGTGACTCCAAACAATTTACTGTCAAAAAAGAAATAATAACCAAAAATTTGTTACTCATGGGAATCGAAATCGAGACCCCCAGGATAAACGTCAAGCGTGTTTGCCAATTGAGCTCAGTGCTCATTTGATTTTACTAACAGCTTTTTAATTAATATAGTAGGATTTTGTTTGGCAGTGTTTTGAATTTATATACGTTTTCATTTTATTTACGTTTTTTTAGTTATTTAGATTAAATAAAAATTTTATTATACTAAATTCTGAGTTTTTAGACTAATAATAAATTTAAATATAAAAAAAAAATAAAAAAAATGTTTTTATTTAAAAAAGTTTAATTAGTTTATTTTAACAATTAGATTTTTATAATTTTAGATTTAAATAAAATTATAGGTTTTAAAAAGATTAGGTTAAAAAGTAATTTTTAATAAAGTTAATTAGTTTAAAAAGTTTAATTAGAATTTTAAATAATTTAAAAGTTATTTTTATTATATAGATTAATTTTTTTTAGATTCTTAAAAATAGTTTAATTTTTAAATAGATTTAATTTTTAAGTAATTAATTGTTTTAGATTTAAATATAGTGGGGTTTACGATTCATGCACTTTAGGATTAAAAATAGTTTAAAATTGGTAGATTTTAATTTTAGTTTAGAAATCGAAAACCAATTCAAATCGATTGTCCAAATCAAAGCAAAACGTCTCAAATTCACTCGATCTTCGTGTACAACGAACTTGGTTCATCACGTGTTTAATTGAATTCGTCATTGGTAATATTAGTCTATTACTTTTTCCTAAAGGTAATTTTCTAATTTACCCTATAACGTATCTCAAATTATCACTATACTATCACGATTACATCACTAGGACACAAAATCTCCAAAGCCGATCTTGAAGTGGGCCGTGCTAAAGTCGATGTTATTGCTAAATTGCCTCCACCTTCAACCGTGAAGGGTGTGAGAAGTTTCCTTGGTCATGCGGGCTTCTACCGTCGATTCATCAAAGATTTTTCTAAAATCGCTCGCCCGATGACCCACCTCTTGGAAAAAGATACTCCTTTTATCTTTTCCAAAGAGCGTATTGAAGCCTTCAACCTTCTTAAGGATAAGCTAACTAAGGCACCGGTCTTGGTTACCCCTAATTGGGAGCTGCCTTTTGAGTTAATGTGCGATGCTAGCGACTTTGCTATTTGAGCGGTTTTGGGCCAAAGAGTGAACAAACACTTCCAACCGATCCATTAAGCTAGCAAGACGGGGGCTCAATTGCATTACACGACAACCGAAAAAGAGCTTTTAGCTGTTGTCTATGCTTTTGAAAAATTTCTCCCCTATCTTGTCCTTTCTACCACCATTTGTATACCGATCATTCCGCATTGAAGTACTTGTTAACTAAACAAGATTCTAAACCAAGACTTCTTCGCTGGGTTTTTCTACTTCAAGAATTTAAAATCGAAATTCGTGATATGAAGGGAGCTGAAAACCTAGCCGCAGATCATCTCAGTAGACTTGAGGATCCTTATCAAGGGGATCATCCGAACAAAGAGATCAATGACTCTTTCCCCCTTGAGACCTTAATGTCTATCAACTCGAATAATGATGAAGCCCCGTGGTTTATGGACATTGCAAACTACTTGGCGGGTGGAATTCTCATTGACGGGTTAACATCCCAACAAAAGAAAAAGTTTTTCAAAGATATTAAGACTTACTTTTGGGATGACCCGTATCTCTTCAAACAATGCGCTGATTTGATTATTCGCCGATGTGTTGATGGACCGACAGCTTTAGACATTCTCGAAGCTTGCCACAAAGGACCCACCGATGGTCACTTTGGTCCCAACTACACCGCCAAAAAAGTGTTTAACTCGGAATTTTATTGGCCCACCATTTATCGTGATGCTCACGAGATGGTTAAACATTGTGATGCTTGCCAAAAACAAGGCAAGATCACACATAAAGATGAGATGCCTCAAAATTTCATACAAGAATGTGAAATCTTTGATGTATGGGGCATCGACTTTATGGGGCCATTCCCTTCATCTAAAAGAAACAAATACATCCTTGTAGCCGTTGACTACGTTTCTAAATGGGTTGAAGCCAAAGCTTTACCCACTAATGACGCAAGGGTGGTTTGTAACTTTTTGAAGTCGCTATTCGCTAGATTCGGTGTGCCTCGTGCCATTATTAGTGATCGCGGGACTCATTTTTGCAATGATCAATTCGCAAGAGTCATGGCTAGGTATGGTGTCAATCATCGTCTTTCCACCGCATACCACCCACAAACTAATGGCCAGGCTGAAATATCTAACCGAGGGTTAAAGCGAATTCTTGAACGAACCGTGGGAGAGAATCGTGCCTCATGGGCCGATAAACTTGATGATGCTCTGTGGGATTTCCGTACCGCATACAAGACTCCGATTGGTTGTACACCATATCGTCTCGTGTACGGGAAAGCATGCCACCTCCCCATTGAGTTGGAGCACACGGCTTACTGGGCCTTGAAGTGGGCTAACTTCGACATCAACAAATCTGGTGACCTACGCGAAATCCAACTCAATGAGCTGAATGAACTCCGGAATGAGGCTTATGAAAATTCTTTGATCTATAAGGAAAAGACTAAGCTCATTCACGACTCTAAGATTAAAAACCGAGAGTTCCAAGTTGGAGACAAAGTTTTACTCTTCAACTCTCGGTTGAAAATCTTTTCGGGAAAGCTGAAATCTCGTTGGTCCGGCCCATTCACCATTGCCCAAATTTTTCCATATGGTACTCTCGAGCTCGCTCAACCTAATGGACCTAATTTTAAGGTGAATGGCCAACGACTGAAGTTGTACTTTGGTGAGGACATCTCTCATGAGATGATTCCATCCCTCACCACATTTCCCATGAACTAGTTTTGGGCCGAGTCAGGCTCGTGACTCGGTTATCAAAAACAAGCGCTCCTCGGGAGGCAACCCGAGTATCTATCCTTTTTCGTTTTACCTCCTAAGTGTAGGGGGACCTATATAGGTTGCTTGTGTTTGTGTGGTGATGTGATTACAGGGATGAATGCACTTTTGGAACCTTTGAAGAACCGTGCTCCCGTGTTATCCGCAATCCGGTTCTATCTCTCAACTATCGTGATTCAATTTTCTTCATACTCATATTTGAAATTGATCATTTTAGTCGTCTCTTCCTTAGCTTGATTTAACCAACGTGCACAATGTCATAAGTGTAGGGGAGACTTTTCCCACATGCTTAAACGTTGAGGACAATGTTTATCTTAAGTGTAGGGGGACTTCTATCGAAGTTTTAAGTGGACTTTTCCATTAAAATGCCTTCATTTAACCGGAAAATCATCTTTTTCAGCATTTTTTAAATTCTTAATTAACTTCGGCCATTTAGTCGTAATTTTTAAATTTTTATCGTTGCTTTCATATGTATATATCTCGCAATAAAGTCAAAAGTTTTAATAAAGTGGTGTAGCAAGTTTAGAAGTCTTTGACATATTAGGCCCGTTGCGATTATTTTGACTCAACCCGAATAGACTTATCCAAGTTTATTCTAGCTAGTATCCATAACCATGTAGACCTTAATTGGTTTATTAGGCTAAGCATCCACGAGTGTCATTACTTGAGATTTTAAATTGTGGAGAACGAGAAATGATAGTGTCAATTATAAGTCGGTATTCTTGCACAAGCTCACTTGGTGTGATTATTTGCCTATTCTCCCATCACTTGCTAATAATTTATCTGCAATAAGTAAGGTCGTACGATTTTATTGAATAACTTAGCGTCTAGCCCAAGATCGTTTAAAAGTTGCTCGGTAATGATAAGAGTTCATAGCCAAGGCATAACTTATGAAGCGGGGCGCTAAAATTGGCGAGTCCGAAAAGGCCCTAACAAGGCATGAGGATTCCATTTTATTGATAAAGATCCAGGGTGATGTGAAAATCTTTATTCCCAAAATCAATATGAAGGATCAATACTCACGACGAAAAGCAATCAACTCCCATAAAGATCATGGAGAAGTCTATCCGAAAATACCCTAACAAGGTATAAGGATAAATAGATCCAAGTCCGAAAAGGAGGCGGATCATTGTATCTCAAAATCCCAATTAACGATTGAAGAAATAATGATGAAGTCGTGGTCAAAAAAGTTGGAGTATCCCTCAAAAGTCTCCAAGTGAAGAAACTATATTAACGAAGAGAAGACCATTGTCTCATGAACGTCTCTCAAGATATGAAGTATGAAGTACATGCCAAATATCAGCCCGAGAAAGGTCTCAAATCGTGAAGCGAGTTATGCCAAGATATGAACTTTTTGATATCCCGAGAAGCAGTTTTAAGAGATTTTGTCCTTTAGCTAACTATTAATCAAATCGTCCTACTTTGCTTTCAGCCTAAATAAACTATCACAATAAGTCAAAAAATGCATCTTCGTGATCATTCTAAGACAACAATAAAATATAAGAGATACACCTAGGAATAAGGGAGTTTAAGCACATAATTAAGCCATGTGTGTAAGTGTTTGATTTGCTAACTTATAATAACAATGATCTCGTTTTTAAGCTTGGTTTGGGGAACGTGAAACTTGAGGGTGATAAATCTTCGCAGCACCGAAGCCCTAATGTAAGTCTTAGATCTCTTTGCGAGTTATTTCCATGTGGCTATTTTCTAGTGAAAATGGTTCTCTATCCTTTTGTTTCCTTTAAAGCTTTAATTTGTCTTAGTACTTTAATTTTTGTTTTAGTAGTATGTTAATAAGGCCAAGGTTGATTGATAATTAGAAAAGTGTAAAATTGCTTTATCACTAAGCATTTCATGAGGGCATGTCAATGGTTAAGTGTAGGGGATTTGATAGGTGTGAAAACACCCATCCTTTTACCACTTATTTCTTGCTAAAACAAGACAAAAACGCATATTTAATATCATTTGTTTGGAATTATGCGTGGTTTATGTGTTTGTTGTTTTTTCAGAGCCAACCGGATAAATATTGAAGAAAACATGGGATTGCACGGGTTTTATCGAAGAAAAAGACTCAAGACGAAGTCTATTGTCCGAGAGATGCAAAAGATTTGAAGTCAATGGGCCTATTTGAAGATTTATCGAAGAAAAGGACCAAAGATGGAAGATTTACATATGTCTAAAGAACTCAAGTCTATTAAACGAAGAAATTAAAAGACGAGTTGAATTTATTCGTCGACAAATCCCGAATCAGAATTGAAAACGTCAACTTTTCTGAAAAGACGAGAAGACAAGAAGAAAGGGAGAAAGCCCACTCACCAACCAAAGACAAGGCCTATAAATAGGGTTCACCTCACAACTTTGGGAGCTAGTCTTTATTTTTGTTTTTCTTTCTTTCCTGTTTCGTAGGAAGAACACCAACTCCCTTAAGGAGTTTGGTGATTTTTACTTTTCTTGAATCCTTAGATCTTGTAAGTTTTAATACATTAATCAATCAATATTATCTTCCATTTTAATCTGGTTCATCTTCTTCTTTTTGATTCCAAGTCTTAAAGTTTTATTTTGTTGAGTTTGATCTTTAAAAGTAAGTGAGTTTTATGTTTTTGTTGTTTTGATTTGATGTTTATGATTAGTAGATGATTAGTGGTTAAATTGGGTTAAGTTTTGGTTAAAAACTTGTTTGATTTTGGTAAAAATCGTGCTTTATTGTTTTCCCTGTTCTTCGTCTCCATCACTACCCAGATTCTGAATCAACAGCAAATGTTCCGAATGAAGAGTTTTCTTTAAATATTCCGGATCAGTTAAAATATTCCGAACGAAGCTTTTCATCATTTTATTCCGAGTCAGCAATTTATTCCGAGTGAAGCTTTTGCTTTTGAGTATTCCGAATCAAAGTGTTCATCCGGAATAATCAATATTCCGGATGAGTATTAATATTCCGAATCAAAGTTTTAAGAAAATATTCTGAAACAGTTTTTTTGAATGTTCCGAATGAAGGATTTTTGAATGTTCCGAATCAGTGTTTTTGAATGTTCCGAATCAGTGTTTTTGAATGTTCCGAATAAAGGATTTTTGATTAAGTATTCCGAATCAAGCTTAGTATTCCGGATCAGTGATATTCCGGATTAGTTTTCTTCCGAATCAATTTTTGTTCCGAATGAGCATATGTTCCGAATCAGCAAAATGTTCCGGATGAACATATGTTCCGAATGAAGGAAATCTTCCGAGTGAAGCTTTTTTCCAAATGTTCCGAATGAATCTTTGTATTCCGCATGAAGAGTTTTGGCCAAGTTATTCCGAATGAGCATGTATTCCGAATGAGCATTAATTATTCCGAATCAAGTAGTTTTCAGTAAGGAATATTTCACTGTTTTTGTTTTACTGTTTCATTGTTTAATTTTAATTCAAGCTTTACTTTATTAACTGTTTTGGTTTAAATTTTTATCACTTTACGCATTTAATCCTTTTTAGTAGATTAGAAAACCAACCCCTTTTTAGTAACCAAGAACAACTATTCCGCTTTGAACCGTGATCGATTCGAGAAGATACCGAGAACTTAAATTGAACCCCAATGTAAAACCCTAGTATCATAATTCTTGTAACTTGGAGTCCTTCTTGATATGTTTGACTTTGAGGAGGATAAATATTGACATTTTAGTTTTGTTAAGGGACTAAAATTGCCAATTATTCAAAGTTGAGGGACCTTTTTGCAATTTTGACAAACTTTAGGGACCAATCTTGTAATTATGAAGATACAAGGGTATAAAGTGTCAATTCTTCCATATTGGAGGACCCTTCTTCATAAGTCTTCAAATCTTCAAGGGTTTTCTTTGGAAAATTCTTTATTAGGGCATGGCTCATTGTACGGCTTCGTTTCCCGTGTTCGTTTTTGCATGACTCTTGTGATCTTTTGTCATTTTCTCAATATCTGTACCTAAAATACACAAGAAACAAACACAAGCATATATATGGTTATTTTGATGATATTTAATGCATTTTAAGCCCTTTTTGGACGATGAGACTATGTATAAAAGCAGTCTCATCAGAACTCCATAGAAACATCCTTTCACAAGTTGAAATGACCTCCGAACATCCTCCTTTTATGTAGTTATCATCGTAAGTTGATTATAGTTTAATGTTGTTGGTTAAAATTTGATGAAGATGGTGGTATGATGATGGTGATGGACGGCCAAAGAGAGAGAGAGGGAGAGGATTTTGATAAACTTTTTTACTTACACGTGCAAGTATATGTGTGTGTGTGAGAAGTTTTAATGGTTAAGTAACTTAAGCTTGTTATGAGACAAGTGTCTGACATAAGCTAAAATTTTGACACCAAAGGGTGTTACACCCTTGTCTAATCCGCCCCTATTAGGGTTGGGACAAGTGTTACACTTGTCTCATCCCTAATATTTTACGTGTACTCCTCGATTCTAGTTTCCTCGATTTACGTGCCCTCGGGTCGATTTACGAAAATCGTTTTTGCAAATTATGAAACCACGATACAAAACGATTCTAATGAAAATTGTCTCATAAAAAACGGAGCACAAAAGCGTAAATACGTAAACCTAGGGTTTCCGGTTTAATCGTAAAAGAAGTTAAATTATACACGTAAGCCCTAATTTCATCCCGTAAATATGTGAGTTCATGAACCAATACAAAAATAATATATAAAAATAATATACGAGAATAAATTTACTACCTGGAAATGTTAGATTGTCATATCTTCATTATCTTAGCATTATATTGATCATAATCCAAGAATCCATGGATTTTGTTATTCATCTTGAATAAACAGAATGTGTTGAGTGTTTTGGAAGCTTGATTTCATGATCAGACCTTGTTGCAACTCAATTCACAACTAGTTCTAGCCATTATCCTAGTCAGACAATATCAGATAGAGAGATGATGATGATCCAAGGAGATTTATGATGTTTTGGTGATTGTAGATAGTTGGTTAGGTGTTGATTAAGCTCTAAGCAAGTTCAGCACTTGCTTCTCCATAAAAGGAGGCATCTATCTAAAAAGTGCTTATTTCCTGTTTTAAATTCCTCTAAAAAATCTTAGAATGCTTAATTCAGTTTCTTAGAGTAAAATTGCTTGATTTTGCCTGCTACTTGTTCCATTTGATCTTGTTGATTTGTTTGAGTAGTTTTAGCTTTGATCTCCTACCTTAATTTTGTTTAGACTTCTTAGAATTTGTGTTCAATAGCTTAAGTCATGTTTGGTTCAAGCCTCATTTGGTAGTCCAGTCATTGAAATGGAGTAATTCTTGCTTGTATTCATTTGTTAATTGTTAGAAAACATTTGTGCAAGTTTTCAAGTCAAATCATTGGGTCAAACAGGAAAATGAACATAAAAAGGTTTGGGTCAGTTTAGTAAACTCAAAATAGAAATTTTCAAGAGTCCATTACTTGCTCATTTCTTAGAGTTACGATCTGAATTTTAGCTTGTTGGATAGTTGAATATACAAGCTTTAGAACCTATCAAGCATTAAGCCTCTAGTTCACTATAGAATAAGCTTAGCTTAATAAAAACTCTATGTGATAAAATAACTAATCTGACTTGACTGATTTTCATTTCCCATTGATTGACTTCATAAAACTGGCAATTTTCTTTCACGTTTCAGTTACAAAAGTGTTGAAATTGAGATTTAAGCTTGGTTAACTTTTGGTCAACAAAAGTCAACATAAGCCTAGTTTTAGCTTATTTCAATTTCTGGCTTATTTTTTTGATGAATTTTGAAAATTCTTGGATAGGTCTTAATATTTTGAGCTTATAGAAGTTTCCTTTGAGTTTCAGTCCAAATGCTTATTCAGAACTTCTTATCTCTTAAAAAGGGCTTATTGAAAAATCCTTATTTGAGATTTAGACCATTTCAGCTTATTTCTTTGATCTTGACTAGCTTCTTTTCAATTTTGAGTGTATTGTAATTGGTTTCAGCTTAAGTGATATGCTAGAACTCAAGATACAACTTATTAATGGCTTAGCCCGTTTTAACTTAACAATTCTTTAAAATTGCAACTTGGTCCCTGGATTAGTTAAACTTGCTAATTTTTTGGTAATTAGTGAAAAGTTGTTAGGGTTTGCTATTTGGTCCTTTAAGTTTATTAGGGTTGTTATAGTTGGTTACAAGTTTGGTAATTTCTTACATTTGGCATTTAGTTTACATATTTTACTTTTTAAGTCCTTGTACTTTTCAAGTTTACATAATTAGCACTTGTATTTTCTTAATTTTACATTTTTGCATTAAATACATACTTGTGCTTTGTTTACTTGTACATTGTAATTATTTGGTTTTGAGTATAGTATGGATACGTAGGAGATAATATTTTTACCTTTTTGACGGCGTTGTGATAATTAGAAATAGATTACTTAAATATTATAATCAAATACCAAAAATAATTAAGTGACTTGATTGATATCGATTAATCAATTCGTAAAGTCCAGGAGAAAAACGATCATTGAAAAAGTAAATTATTATGGGCCTATGAGCTTATTTTATCTGGGCTTATATAACATAAGCCCCAATCTTATATAAGTTAATATTATTGTAATAAAACTATACTAAGAGCAGGAAAACTGGAGCATATTTTATATAAGCTGAAATCAAATAAGCTCATAAGCCCACATAAAAGCTAAAACAAACACACATAAGCACATATAAAGGTATCTTTTCTATGTTTCATCAACACAAATAGTAGATCAAGATAGGCATACATGGTATAAACGTTGATGGTTAATTAAAACGTAACTAAGCATAATCAACATGATGGCTGATTTGAAATATATACATATCAAAGTAAACAATAGTGAACACGGACATCCATAATTACCATTTTTGAACTAAATTATAAACCTAAACGCACATCACATTTTACATCAACTATTGATAAAAAAATTCGTACAGTGAACAACCTCATTAAACAAAATAACTACAGTAACCAATTCCAAAGAGATCAATCGCATTCGCAATCACTAATCTATATCAAGTATTGATAACAACTATTGTGAACTAACAAACATAAATATTACCAATATATATTACATATTAATAAAACAATCATAAACGGAAACCATAAATGTAAACAAAATCCGTAAAAAATTGACGGAAGAGAAACAGTTCAAGGACGATAACGATGGGGCTTCTTCACTCCTCCGATAGTCAGAGCTAATTCCCTTAATTCAGCCGCGGGTGGAAACATTCTTGCTAAGTCCATCCAAGTTGCATGGGACATCACTGAAACTAAGTCCATGGTTCAAAGTAATAGGGATAGAGATGAAATGGTACATATTGTGCAAGAGAGTGCTCCTCATTCAAATGATGTGTTTTTGCTTACTAAACAAAACAATGAATTGCTTCAAAAACATTGTGAATTTCAAATGAGCACTCCTTTCACCAAAAATGTTAATGGCATTACACTTCAATGTGAAACATGTGGAGGCCCTCATTCATACTTGAATTATGACAAAGTCCAAAACTATCAACGAGAATGTTTTGCTTATAATGATGATGGAAGGGCACATTTGAAACCAAACATAAATCCTAATCAGCTTTCTTAAAAATCCAACAATTACCTTGCTCCACCGGGTTTCCCTCCCCATCCCCCCAACCAAAACCAAGGAGACAATCCACAAATGCTTAATAGAAACCAAGCACCAAGAGGAAATTTTCAAGGGCATAATAACAATAGGGGTCCAAACAACTTTCAAGGGCAAAACCAAGGGAATAACTTTCATTGAAATAACCAAGGTTTTCATAATCCACCTCCATTTCAAAACCAAGTTTTTCATCAAGGAAATATGCAAACACCTCCCATGGATTTTATTCTTCAAAAGCTTAATGATCATAGGAGACAAATGAGGGAAACGCAAGAGGAGACAAATAAGAAGTTTATGTTGCTGTTAAACCAAAGAACTCAAGGTGCTTTACACTCAAACACCCAAACCAACCCTCAAGCTAATGTTATTGCCATCACTACAAGGTGTAAAACCCGTATTTAAAACCCATGAGCAGTAATTACACGCAATCTCAGATCAAATAATAGTGTAACACCCCATTTTGATAAATGGAATGTCACGCGTGATTATGGCGTGTCATCAAAGCATACAAGGATAAATGTCTAAAACATTACATGACCATAAAGGAAAATACAGGAATCAAACATCGGTAGTCCAAAAGTAGAACTCATCACACACAAACATAAGTCCTGTAAATGAAAGGACTAAACAATGTCCATGGAATGAGTATCAAAGTATAGATAAATGCATAAAGTAAAGAAGGATAGAAAGATTCCAGTCCATATGCACGTACGCTTAAAGTCTACGAGCGTCCCTGAGTACCTGCCGTTTTGGGAACATGAAAAAGGAAACGGCTGAGCAATACGCTCAGTGCACTGATGTACAAGTAAAGCATGAATAATATAAGCATATAATCATGAAATAGTGGAAGAAACTAAGTCCTGGATAACCCGGTTATATCTTAGTAAAACTGGTTTTATAGTTTGAAAAGCCTTATGTTTATCTTGTAAAAATTGTTTAACATATTTTACCATTAGCCAATATAGGACATGAAATATCAACGTCCATGAATACTTGGAGGGGTGACCTCGTCATGCAAATTAGAGGGGTTGTCTCTAATTTTAAATTACTGGTTTTGGGTAGGAGGGATCAGCTTCTTGTGAAGGATGCAAGGCACACACCACATTCACACTGAGTAATCTGCTGAAAACATGTAACTAGGATGCATCCATACGCCCCACCTGATAATATAATAAATGGCCAAAAGCTGAAAGGGACGCCACTTGCAATCACTCCGCCGTGGGGAAGTCATAACACCAGTGCCTCTAGTGTATGGTTATGGTACCACCATAACTAGGTGAAACTGGTCATGCATGTATATGACTTTAGGTATTCTAATTAAACATAAGCAATCAAAACATATAAAACATACAATGGGAAAACAATTGGCTCCATACGGGGAATCCTAATAAGGAAAGAATGTCCATACTGAAAGGACGGAGAATCCATACCTTATGTCCAGTGAACGAAGAAGACGAACGGAAGAGAGTCCTACTTCGGTATCACTAATGCTACATAAATACATACGTGTATAAGTATCTGATCAATGAATACGTAACTGGTTTTATATCATGTCTTAGTTTGTTTTATATGTTCATGTCATGTTTTACTGATTTAAGCTTTATACTGTGTTTATCTTATATTATGTCTATTCTGATTAAGTATTACTTGTATTTCATGTATTATTATACTTGTTGTGTAATAATAAGTAACTTTCAAAAATAGCAGGTTTCCTAAAATAGAAAGTTTCCAAAAATAGAAAGTTACCAAAAATAGAAAGTTTCCAAAAATAGAAAGTTTCCAAAAATAGAAAGTTTCCAAAAATAGGAAGTTTCCAAAAATAGAATTACTGCTTAAAATAGATAAGTTTCTAAGAATAGAAAGTTTCCATAAATAGATTAGCTGCCTTAATTAAACAAGTTTCTAAAAATAGAAAGTTTCCATAATTAGATATAAGCTGGATAATTAAGCTAATTATATAAGCTTAAGTGTTTTCTGATTATTATTCTAAGTCATGTGATTATATAGTATAGTTTATTAATTATTATGTGTAAATTAAATAAACTATAGGTTAAAGTATTTAATTAAATACAACATGATTTTAATTAAATAAGGTAAAATACTTAGGTTAAAACATGTATTATTATCTATTAATAATATAACCTAAGTCATGTTAATTAATTAATTATAAGTCATGGTTTTAATAATTAATTAATTATACAGTCTAATTAAAGATAAATATTTAGGTTAAAATTCATGAATTAATAATTTAATTAATGACCTAAGTCATGAAATTAAATTAATCATGTTCATGCTTTAATTAATTTAATTTTAAGTCTTGTAAAAATAATAACATAACTTGTAAAAATCATAAACCTAAAAAAATGATTCATGAACCGGACCCATGATAAAAACCCATGAACCAGACCCGTAACCATCACCAAACCCCAACCTAAGTCGGGTTTCCCCTTGCTTTTGCTGCTGCCGTGGGACCACCACCACCATACCGAGACCATATGGTCTCGGTGGTGTGAGATAAGCCAAGCCGAGACCCCTATGGGGCTCGGTTAGGCGTCGGCTAGAAACAAAACACCCCTAACCCCTTGATTTGATTTACCCCATGATTATTAACATGTTTAAAATACTTGTTTTTAATTAGTTTAATTAAAAACATCATGATTTTATGTGATCCAATAAATCAAAACATAAAAAGAAAAGGTTAAAGATTATACCGATTACGTGAAATCAAGAAGGACGAACACACAACGATCCTTGTAAAAATTCCAAGATCAAAATCAACCCGAACACACCTTTGGTGTTATAAAATCCGGCGGCCAAGGAGCAAGAAAAGAAGAACCAGGGTTTTGATTATTTTCTAGATTTTGTAAATATGAAACATGTTTTTCCCTTAACCCCCTAGTTAGTAAAATTACATGGGCTAAGACAATGTTTCCTTGTTGTAGCCGCGGCATGGGGGCCCCACATGGGGTAACCCGTACCTTTTTCAGTGTCTAAATTTAATAGTGTGTTCTCGTGTGTTCTCGTGTTCGTAAATTACGTGTTCTAGTTAGTTATCGATCGTGACTTAGTTATTCGTGTTCGTAATAAATACATATACATACGTAATATTGGTTCGTGATTAATTTACATTCATGATTTCATGTTCGCATGTTCGTGATTATAATTATTATTGGAATAATTATCGTGAGTTAATACGTAATAAATACTTATCGTGTTATAACACGTACGTAATACTTGTAATTCTTATTCATGAAACGTAAACGTGCTATAAAAGGAAAGTTCTAATCATGTACGTACGACCTTAAGGGTACTATTCATGGTAAAAGCATGCGGGGTTTACAACTCTTCCCCCCTAAAAAGAATAATTCGTCCCCGAATTATAGATAAAGTAAACTGGAAAAGAAGAACATACCCGAATTCAAAATATGAAATGAGGGTAAGAAGCCCGGATAGACTCCTCTGTTTCCCAAGTGGCTTCCCGCTCGGTATGATCCCTCCAAAGGATTTTGACGAATGGAATCGTCTTCCTTCTCATGACTCGTTCTTGTCTGTCAAGAACTCGTTCGGGTTCTTCCATGAAAGTGAGATCTTCACGAATCTGTTCCAGTGGATACTGAACCAAGTGAAGGGGATGATACTGGTACCCTCTGAGTAAGGACACATGAAACACAATGTGTACATGCGAAAGCTGCGGAGGTAACGCTAAACGGTAAGATACTTCACCGACTCGTTCAATGATATCAAACGATCTGATGAAACGAGGACTGAGCTTCCCTTTAATTCCAAAACGTCTAACACCACGTGCCGGCGAAACCTTAAGGAAAACGTGATCCCCTACGTAAAATGTATGTCCCTACGATGCTTGTCGGCGTAGCTCTTCTGACGTGACCGTGCTTCTTGAAGCTTCTGCTTAGCTACTGCGACCCTCTCATTAGTCAACTCGATGATATCTGGTCCTTCAAGTGTTCGCTCGCCAACCTGATCCCAGCAGATTGGGGCGTGACACTTTCTACCATACAACATCTCGAAAGGAGCACACTTGATACTTGTGTGCCAACTGTTGTTGTATGCAAACTCCACCAAACAGATATAATCGTCCCAATCACACGTCCATTCCAACGCACATGACGTCAACATGTCTTCCAATGTCTGAATCGTTCGCTCCGACTGCCCGTCTGTTTGAGGATGAAAAGCCGTGCTAAGCTTAAGTTGTGTACCCCAAGCTTTCTGCAGACTCTTCCAAAATCGTGAAGTGAATCGAGGATCTATGTCTGAGACGATGCTGGATGGAGCACCGTGGAGTCTCATGATCTCTCTTCTATACGTATCGGCGAGTTTACTGACTGAATCTTCCTTGCGGATTGGTAAGAAATGAGCTGATTTGGTAAGTAGATCTACGGTAACCCAAATTGCATCGTGCTTCCTCTTGGTTGGCGGAAGACCAACAACAAAATCCATGGTGATTTTTTCCCACTTCCACTCTGGAATATCTAATGGTTGAAGGAGACCGCCAGATCGCTGATGCTCGATCTTAACCTGCTGGCAGATAAGATATTTGGAGACGTAAGTGGCAAAATCCTATTTCATACCACTCCACCAAAAGTACTGCTTGATTTCATGGTACATCTTGGTCGAACCAGGATGTATAGAGAATGGGGAGCTATGAGCTTCAGCTAACAAGGCTTCCCAGAGTTCTTGATCATCAGGAACACAAAGTCTCGTGCCCTGCCATAAGATACCATCTGCATCTACTCTGAACTCTGTCTGCTTCTCCAAATTCTGAATTATCGCCCGGATTTCTCCATCATCTTTCTAAGCTTCCTTGATCTTAGAGAGTAACTCGGGTTCTTCTCTAAGATTAGCCCAGTAACCGTGTTGTCCACGTACCATGATCTCTATGTCTAGTCGCTTCAAGTCTTATGACAATCCGTCAATTTATGATTGATATTTTATTCTCAATATTTATTTGAAAATATTATTTTATGAACTCACTTATTTTTGGGAAGAAATTTTGATTTACGTCTTGAAGTAGCATCGACTACGTCTAAACCGGAGGATTCAACGTTACGTGCTTACGTTTACATACACCGTTTTGGTTACAGTCCGACATTTCAGGAAATAAATTTATCCGTGAATATTATTTTGAGATTTTAAATTTTTGTTGGTTCATAAACTCACAAATTTACGAGAAGAGATTAGGACTTACGATTTTATTTTAACGTCCTTTACGACTAAACCGGAAACCTTAGGATTACGTATTTACGTTTTCGAACTCCGTTTTTGATGAGACAATTTTTTTTAGATTCGTTTTGTGCCGTTGATTCATAATTTATAAAAACGTTTTTCGTAAAACGCCCCGAGGGCACGCAAATCGAGGAAACTAGAATCGAGGAGTACCCGTAAATAAATGGGGATGAGACAAGTGGGACACTTGTCCCACCCCCTATAACCGGCCATAACTAGCAACACAACACCCTTAGGTGTCAAGTTGCAAGCTTAATGCTTACACTTGTAAGCTAAGCTTACAAGCTAAGCAAACTTTTCCACCAACACATCAAAACTAGCAACACAAACCACTTGCTCTCATTTCCTACATGCAAAACAACTCACTCTCTCCCTTTCCTCTTGTTTATGCCGTCCACTTCACCATCCATAACCATCAATTGATCTAAATTTAACCACAAACTATTGTTATAATTTACATATGTTAATATCCTTCAAAAGAGATGAAGATTGGTGCAAGTTATAACATCCAAGGAGGGGTTTCTATGGAGTCTTGGGGCTGATTTTCCACAAGGTGTTCATGAAGAATGGTGGTCTTGAATATGGTCTTGGTTTATCACAAGTTTCTCCATCAAAATCTATGTCCAAATCACAACCTACATCAACTTGGTGGTATAAATATTGTCCTCCTCATCCTCTTGTTATTTTTGATTATGTAATCTTGTATTTATTTTATTTATGTATATGTATATGATGATGAATGATGATTAAAAATATTGTGTGGGGATTTGGTGTTGATAAACATGGTTAAAAAGATGAAAAACTATAAGAAACAAGGCTAAAATCTTGTTTAAATTGTTGGCTGTATAAAACAGTAAAGAAACATATGATGAACTGATAAAAATGGCATAGATTAATGGATATACAGTAATTAATATGTCTTGTTCACATGTGAGAGTTGGCCATGCAATGGAATCATTAGGATGAGTGAGATATGATCAAAACAAGTTTAGAGTACAAATCTGAGTTCACTGTTTTGGACGATTTTTAGAAAATACTTAGAGGCTGATTCAACAGTAGCTATAGAAGAGTTAAATGGAGAACATATCATGTAGTTTATGTAATAAAAATTTTAGCTTCCATCTCCATATAGAGCTCTAGATATGGCAGTTTTAGTGAACATGAAAATAAAAATCAGATTTTGGAAATTAAAAGTATGATAGTATTATATGAGCACTCAACTAAAAATAGTATAAAATGTGATTTAAAACGCACTAACTTATATAATACATTTATATAAATATGTATAAGGATAAATAAATGGACATTTTATAAAAATGGTAGTTTGATAAGTTTTATAAGTTATAAAACTATAAACATGATTTTTACGACTTTTTCGGCTATTACCGTAAAATTAACGTTTTTGTTAAATAAAACTTAGACGGTTGGACCCGTCTAATGTAAACTTTTATAAAATCATATACTGATATATAAACATATATAACAAGTAAAAACCGATAAAACCCGAACTATATAACATACGGACATTAACGGGATAAGTTAACGTTATTGGACTAATAATACAACAAAATGGGCTAAAACACTTATAAACTTATTTATTGGGCTTAACCCATTTGGGCCCAACATGTAAAATATAAATACTGATAATACAAGTATGAAATGGATTAATACAAGTTAATAAACTTATAATAGGCTTATTGGACCTAAAACACGTAAATAGGTAAAACTAGTAAACTAGTAAGAAGTGACCAATACATAAACAAAAAAATGAGTGAATGAGTATATATAAACCCACGTGATCATCATATATATATAATCATCATATGTATACATAATTTTTATTTTTATAAAGTCATTGGACAAGAGTCTAAGACGAGTATTATTTGTCTAGGTTTCCGTGATTGAAGCACGCACCGTACATCCGAATTGCCGATAACCGCCTTCCCACATCAACGTGAGTTTATAGCCTCACACTCTTTTAAATGTTTTTATGAAATGTTTTATAAACCTGCGAGGGAGATAACATGTTAGCTTTTATAAAAAAGGACACTAGTTGTCCCGATTGTTTGTTTATTGATTTGGACCCGAATGATTGTATGACCCGATGAATGATTAAATGACCCGATAGATGAAATGAAATGGATTATTAAAGTTAGGTTATGTCACTAAAAGCCCCATTAGCATGAATTGTGAACTACCGGGATTTGGTAGACGCTTATGCATATAATAGTACTATTTGGGGACGATCACCCCAGTTCGCGCCTTGACGGTTGATCCCCGTCGTGCCACATTGACTGGTAAGCGAATTTATGTATGAGAAGATTTACACAAGCGTGATTATTGTGACGACACGCTAATTTAGATGGGCAAATGAGTTTCGGGTTAGCTACCCGTTGTTTGTTATAGTAAGGTAACAATGTCATGCGGCTTATAATAATCCAAAAATAACGAAATACTGCTTTATGCATTGAATTACGATATATTGCCTGACTAGCAATACAGGGTCATATTATTGATATTATGTTCGTGTTTTGGTTTTATATAACCATATTCATATAACGGTATTTATTTAATCTATACAACGTTATAAAACGTATTGTATGATGATTTTACGACTTTGGTTCGTATAATGATTTTGAAGGCAAAAGCCTATATTATGATTTTTTATAAGGATTTGTATAAAATAACTTTGGCTATTTTATGTCCTTATATAAAGATTTGTACAAAATGATTTTCGGTATTAATTATATACCGATGATATATTAATGGTTTTATTAAACTCTATGAATTCACTCGGCGTTATCGCTGACCTTTTTTTAACATGTTTTATCTCAAGTACTTGAAGGTAATTCTCGGGAAGACAACAAGAATTCATGGCCCTCACTTAAATAACAATTTCTGTTCAAATGCTTTGTAAAACCTGTATGAAATACAATGACTTGGGACCTATGTAAACTTGATATTTATGAATGGAAATGCTTTATTATTAAACGACGCGATTTTTAAGCGTTGTCTATGATGTGAGTAATGTGCTATCCCGTAACACCAACGAGTCTTCCGTTGTATTGAATTGTATAAATTTAGGGGTGTTACAGTTTGGTACCAGAGCTCTTGTTATAGAGAACGAAATATTTTTAAAACCAAGGTTTTGAATAAAACATTTCAAAATCTTTTAACTATAAACATTTTTCTAAAAATGTCTAAAAATCTTTTGACTATAACGGTGCCGAAGAATTCCCGAGTTACCGACAAGGCCAGACTGAGAAGTGTTATTTTAATATATATATAACTTGGATTATATATATACATATGATGTAATTTGATTACATGATTGTTTGATGATTATTTCTATATTTATACGAGGTATTTATACGACGTAGATTATCACAAGAAACCCTAACTCTCCTAGCAAATCAATCGAAGCTATTCCCGTAGGAATTCTAGCTATCCTAGATCTAAACCAAATTTTGGATATTCATGATCCCAACAAAATGGTTGATATTCGTAGAAATGTTGATATTAGTTGAATGCGATATTGAAGAAGAATTGGCGAGATTAAATCTGATATCGATGTCATGACGATCTTTCCTTATAGAGTGGAGTTTGACAAAACGATACCACCTGGAAAGGTGTCATCTGATTCGGTGTCACCCAATTCTTAAATTTGAAATCGAAAGAGTGAATGTTGCACTTGAGGCTGTCATTGGAACCATTACCCAAAAGCCTCATGCCACTAGTACCTTTCCTAGAAGTCTAACTGAATGATCGATTCATTTCATACTAGCGACTCATTTGGTAACTATTGTTGTAACAGCTATAGGATTGGAAATTAAGTGTTGTTCATATTGAACTTTTATTGCCCTATTAAGGCCTAAGAATAAGATTGAAAGTATTAGAAAATGGGGTAGGATATCGAATTGAGTATAAGTTGATTGAAACTTGAATAAAGTAAATCTTAACTTTTATGGAATATGAGTTGATAAGAGGAATTCGTTAAGTTCTGTGATTGAATTATAAGGTTTTAAATTATTGTTGATTCGTGTTAAGGGTTGTTCCTAGGCCATTGTCCAATAATGAGGATGCCTAGTGTCCAGGAAATAGATTAAAGAAATCTTCTTCTAAATAGGGACCGATGGATCTTCCGGGACAGGTGGAACCCCCATGACTCTTGTAGATTAGTATTCATTGTGGTGTCTTTTAAAAATAATCCCTTATTTAACTAAGACATCAGTTGGTAGGATGAGATCTTGGAATTGTATGACATAGTGACACATAATGTGTTACGGTACAATTTGACTTGTTTGTGATTAATGAAAAGACTACCTTTGATTGCTAAATTCTACATGTATCGATGTTATCTATCCTTTATTGCTTCATCCTAATGTTCGCGTTAGTGATGCAACCATTGAACAAGTACTCATCTTGAATTGAGTTATGTTGTGAATTATTCTTTTTGAGCGCCATCGAGGTCATGAACCTCATGATTATTTGGCTAAGCTCATTTCCTAGCATATCATAGTTAATTCTTGGTGAACAAGCTTTCATCACTCTTCTGCAGATCATTAATTGTTTTCATAAGATAAAACCGTGTCCATTGAGAAAAATTGAATTTTCATCACTATAAGGATTATTCAAAGTAAGATTTATAAGTGATTGTTATCGAAATGAGGTTGTTTATAAAGTACCTTGGAAAACTTATTTGTTTTCATAACAAAGAAAATCTTTATAAATTTATTTTTGATTCTTATTTAAGAATTAAGCATGAAAATGTTTTTATTATAAACATGATGATAAAAATTTGACGAACTGAATATTGCATCGTTAATCATGAAATTGTATATAGTTGCGCGCCTAAATACAATTTGAAAGTAACCATGCAAGGCTGATTAGTAGTCACCATAAAACTAATGAATAATCACTGCATTTTCTTTGAAGATTGTGAAAGATTAAATTTTATGAGATCTGCAAGAAGTGAAAAATAAGGACATAGTGTTAGGGACACCTACATATGTGCCTGCAGCATCTATTCTTCTGAGTCGAATTTACTCATCTATGGAAATTGTCTTATTTGACAATTGACAATTCTTTCTTGTCCAATTCTCCCGTAGTGAGATTCTTAGGAAAAGTATCTGATTACCGAGTGTTGATACCCGACTGGATGTATCGATGTTCCTATCATTTCTTATGATTTGATTTCATTTGAATGACTTGGGGTAACGATCCGAGGAGCTTTCGAATGCGTACTCAAATTATGAAAACACGGGATATATTCATATTCGTTAAATGTTTTCGTCTGTATCTGATTTGAAATTCTCTCCCGTAGATTATGCGTTGACCTTCCTCTTTTAAGGTTAGTTATGTCTCCATATATCCTTGAACTTGTGAAGGATTATGAGTTATTATTAGTCTTTTGAGAAGTTCACATCTTATCAACGGCAATGAAACTGGAAAGTTGATAGTGCCATTAGAATGGATTGGTTGATTTTGACATGACAACATTGTCTTAATTGATGGGAACTCGAATAGAATTCCCCTAAATGATAAGATGTTGATTATCAAAAGTGATCTAAATAATTCTTGATGGATGATCATATCCTGCATTTAGACTTGAAATTAAACCGTGAATGGTTGTGAATTAGTCATAGATATTATAATCTAGAAGGAACCTAATATGAATTTATTAAAAGATGTTTCTGTTATCTGAAATTTTAGAAGGTATTTGTTGGTAAATTACCTAGACTTTCGCCATTAAGGCAAGTTGAAATTGGTATTGATTATATTCCCGGTGCTGCACCTGTGGCTTGTGCACTGTACGTCAGCACCATCTAAATTAAAGGAATTACCGTACAACTGAGAGAGTTGTCGGAGAAAGATTTTATTCTACCGAGCTCGTCATCATGAAGAGCTATGGTGTTATCATTCCTTAAATTTATAGATTACTGTGAACTGAGTAAATTGTCAATCGAAAACGATATCCATAACTCGAAATGGAAGATTTGTTCGATCATTTACAAGGTTCTAGCGTATGTTTTAGAGATTTGATCCACGACATGGTTATTATCAACTTCGCGTCCGCGGAGAAGATTATCTATTCCAATCACTACATCCGGTACTTGTAATGAACATTATGAGTTTCACGTGATGTCGTTTGGATTGACTAATGCACATGTAGTATTCATAAATTTGGTGAATCACGTGTGTAGGCTGTAATTTGATAAATTCATGCTTGTGATCATTAAGGACCATTTGTTTGTTTATAAGTATAAGAATGAGTTAATAACTATTTATAGACTGCGCTGAATTGGCCGAACAATGAAAACCTGTACCTTAAATATTTAACATATGATTTAAGACTTAATCCTTTATATTAATTGAACGTGTGATTAATAGATAATGGAATATATTGATTCTTCAAAAAAAAATTAGAGCCCTCTTAAGGCTTTGGGATATACCAAAAAGAAAAGTGCAAATATGTTTTGACAGATATTTTATCAAAGAAATTTTTAAGGGATTATTTCCTTATACACAAATCATTTAACTAAACTCCTGTTTAGGGGTAAATGTTTGTGTATACTTCTAGACAACCTAAGAAGAATTGAGGAAACCATTTAAACCATGACTTAAAAATTTTAAACGACAATTTTTTCTTTTCAACTAAGAAAATTTTGACCAAAGTATAACCAAAGATTTTTCAAACATTTACGAATCCTATTAATTATTTTCGATAAATCAACAAAAATCGTGTTAATTAAATTCAAATTTATTCTTTTGAACATTTTCCTATAATTGGACGAACCGAGAAATTTAAAACTTTTTACGTTTACGTTTCATAAAATTAAATATCTATTATTTAATTACTAGCAATAGTTATCGACGCTTTAGACGTCGGATTGAGTATAACGGATAAAAATAATAGTTGAGATGAAACTAAAACTTAGAAAATATGAAGAAAGAAATTATGAGTGAATTTTGGTCATGATAATTATATCATCAGGAAAGGTGAATGTAGATATCGACACATAATATAGATAGGATAAAGAATCAATTAGGACATGTTCCTTAATAATGAAGGTGCAAAATAAATTGCCGAACAATATAAAAATAAACAATGCTTGTAAGAAGGATAATATAGATAATAAAAAGGGGTTCACGGTTTATGTGAACCATTAGAACTGAGAAGCCGATGGCGTTAGATGTATGAAAGGCCACTTGTGGTTGCCTAATATGGAGATTTTGAGATGTAGTCATCTCGTAAGTATAAGTATTCTATTCATGATATTTTTGACTAAATGTATCTTTGTCTGAAGAAGTTGTACTAATGAAAAATTATGAAGGCAGACATTGCCTAATACATAAGTAAAAGTCTAGCTATCGCAAAGGTCATCATCTGAATTTGATTCGATTTGGGTCATCATCGACAGACTGACCAAATCTTCTAATATCATTCCTGTTAATGATAGATTCTTGATGAAGAAATTGACTCTTTTGTATCTAAAGGAGTTTTGTAAACATAGTGTGCCTGTATCGAACATCTTTATCAAAATCCTCGCTTCGCATCGAATTTCTAGAGATTTGCTCAGAAGTCATTGGGAACGAATCTTGATGAGAGTACTGTGTAAAACCCCAAATCGAAGAGATGAGGTAAAGTAACGATACAAAACACTAGAAGTCTTGTCTTATGCTTGAATGATTGACCTTTGGCAATAAACCGTATAATCGTTTTCCTTTAGAGAGATTATCATTTATAATTATCGTATTAGGATCGAGATCGAATCTTGTGAGGATATATATTAGAGCATCTGTAAGCAGGAGATGGGATGAAGACACCCGACATACACCCATTGTAAGTTGGACATGTCTTTTAGGTTTAAGGTTTCCTATGATAGCGAACCTAACCTTACAAAATACTCGACCTGCGAGACCTGAAATGATTGTTGAAATTAGGATTTGATTATTGACTGCCAGTAGTGGGCAGGAGGTTATGTGAATATGAAATGTAGTTCTTGAAGTGCCAGATGGGTAGCGAAGTTATGCCAAAAATTTTAACCTTAGAAAAATGAATTAATGATCTGAAAGATCATGGGATATAAGTCCCCGTTGTATGGGACCATTAGATGATATAAAAGATTTGTTTGAAAGGCATATAAGCTGGATCTACCCTAGGACTTCTAGAGCCGCGTAAATTATGATTCGTATATCGAACTTGATGAAATGTCTATCAAGTGAGAATCTGATTGTTTCTTAGTAAAGTTTATATCGGCGAAAAGTTGCATTCATCAAAAACCCGTGAACATCATGGATAGAGAAAGTAAGTCAACATTAAGCCTGATCTTATTCCCGTAAGTTATATTTGATGGAACTCGCGTATTGTAATGAATTACACTTGTGAGAAAAGACCGAATGTGGAGGAAATACCCACATGGCTTTAACTCTATAAGAAGCGAGTAGTAAGGTAAGATGATCTTTGAGGACAAAGATCCTGTTTAGGGGTAAATGCTGTGACAATCCGTCAATTTATGATTGATATTTTATTCTCAATATTTATTTGAAAATATTATTTTATGAACTCACTTACTTTTGGGAAGAAATTTGGATTTACGTCTTGAAGTAGCATCGCCTACGTCTAAACCGGAGGATTCAACGTTACGTGCTTACGTTTACATACACCGTTTTGGTGACAGTCCGACATTTCAGGAAATAAATTTATCCGTGAATATTATTTTGAGATTTTAAATTTGTGTTGGTTCATAAACTCACAAATTTACGAGAAGAGATTAGGACTTACGATTTTATTTTAACGTCCTTTACGACTAAACCGGAAACCTTAGGATTACGTATTTACGTTTTCGAACTCCGTTTTTGATGAGACAATTTTTATTAGATTCGTTTTGTGCCGTTGATTCATAATTTATAAAAACGTTTTTCGTAAAACGACCCGAGGGCACGCAAATCGAGGAAACTAGAATCGAGGAGTACCCGTAAATAAATGGGGATGAGACAAGTGGGACACTTGTCCCACCCCCTATAACCGGCCATAACTAGCAACACAACACCCTTAGGTGTCAAGTTGCAAGCTTAATGCTTACACTTGTAAGCTAAGCTTACAAGCTAAGCTTACAAGCTAAGCAAACTTTTCCACCAACACATCAAAACTAGCACCACAAACCACTTGCTCTCATTTCCTACATGCAAAACAACTCACTCTCTCCCTTTCCTCTTGTTTATGCCGTCCACTTCACCATCCATAACCATCATTTGATCTAAATTTAACCACAAACTATTGTTATAACTTACATATGTTAATCTCCTTCAAAAGAGATGAAGATTGGTGCAAGTTATAACATCCAAGGAGGGGTTTCTATGGAGTCTTGGGGCTGATTTACCACAAGGTGTTCATGAAGAATGGTGGTCTTGAAGATGGTCTTGGTTTATCACAAGTTTCTCCATCAAAATCCATGTCCAAATCACAACCTACATCAACTTGGTGGTATAAAGATTGTCCTCCTCATCCTCTTGTTATTTTTGATTATGTAATCTTGTATTTCTTTTACTTATGTATATGTATATGATGATGAATGATGATTAAAAAATATTGTGTGGGGATTTGGTGTTGATAAACATGGTTAAAAAGATGAAAAACTATAAGAAACAAGGCTAAAATCTTGTTTAAATTGTTGGCTGTATAAAACAGTAAAGAATCATATGATGAACTGATAAAAATAGCATAGATTAATGGATATACAGTAAGTAATATGTCTTGTTCACATGTGAGAGTTGGCCATGCAATGGAATCATTAGGATGAGTGAGATATGATCAAAATAAGTTTAGAGTACAAATCTGAGCTCACTGTTTTTGACGATTTTTAGAAAATACTTAGAAGCTGATTCAACAGTAGCTATAGAAGAGTTAAATGGATCACATATCATGTAGTTTATGTCATAAAAATTTGAGCTTCTATCTCCATATAGAACTCTAGATATGGCAGTTTTAGTGAACATGAAAATAAAAATCAGATTTTGGAAATTTAAAGTATAATAGTATTATATAAGCACTCAACTAAAAATAGTATAAAATGTGAATTAAAACCCACTAACTTATATAATACATTTATATAAATATGTATAAGGATAAATAAATCGACATTTTATAAAAATGGTAGTTTGATAAGTTTTATAAGTTATAAAACTATAAACATGATTTTTACGACTTTTTCGGCTATTACCGTAAAATTAACGTTTTTGTTAAAAAAAACTTAGACGGTTGGAACCGTCTAATGTAAACTTTTATAAACTCATATACTGATATATAAACATATATAACAAGTAAAAACCGATAAAACCCAAACTATATAACATACGGACATTAACGGGCTAAGTTAACGTTATTGGACTAATAATACAACAAAATGGGCTAAAATACTTATAAACTTATTTATTGGGCTTAACCCATTTGGGCCCAACATGTAAAATATAAATACTGATAATACAAGTATGAAATGGATTAATACAAGTTAATAAACTTATAATAGGCTTATTGGACCTAAAACACGTAAATAGGTAAAACTAGTAAACTAGTAAGAAGTTACCAATACATAAACACAAAAATGAGTGAATGAGAATATATAAACCCACTTGATCATCATATATATATAATCATCATATGTATACATAATTGTTATTTTTATAAAGTCATTGGACAAGAGTCTAAGACGAGTATTATTTGTCTAGGTTTCCGTGATTGAAGCACGCACCGTACATCCGAATTGCCGATAACCGCCTTCCCACATCAACGTGAGTTCATAGCCTCACACTCCTTTAAATGTTTTTATGAAATGTTTTATAAACCCGCGAGGGAGATAGCATGTTAGTTTTTATAAAATAGGACACTAGTTGTCCCGATTGTTTGTTTATTGATTTGGACCCGAATGATTGTATGACCCGATGAATGATTAAATGACCCGATAGATGAAATGAAATGGATTATTAAAGTTAGGTTATGTCACTAAAAGTCCCATTAGCATGAATTGTGAACTACCGGGATTTGGTAGACGCTTATGCATATAATAGTACTATTTGGGGACGATCACCCCAGTTCGCGCCTTGACGGTTGATCCCCGTCGTGCCACATTGATTGGTAAGCGAATTTATGTATGAGAAGATTTACACAAGCGTGATTATTGTGACGACACGCTAATTTAGATGGGCAAATAAGTTTCGGGTTAGCTACCCGTTGTTTGTTATAGTAAGGTAACAATGTCATGCGGCTTATAATAATCCAAAAATAACGAAATACTGCTTTATGCATTGAATTATGATATATTGCCTGACTAGCAATACAGGGTCATATTATTGATATTATGTTCGTGTTTTGGTTTTATATAACCATATTCATATAACGGTTTTTATTTAATCTATACAACGTTATAAAACGTATTGTATGATGATTTTACGACTTTGGTTCGTATAATGATTTTGAAGGCAAAAGCCTGTATTATGATTTTTTATAAGGATTTGTATAAAATGACTTTGGCTATTTTATGGCCTATTATAAAGATTTGTACAAAATGATTTTCGGTACTAATTATATACCGATGATATATTAATGGTTTTATTAAACTCTATGAATTCACTCGGCGTTATCGCTGACCTTTTCTTAACATGTTTTATCTCAGGTACTTGAAGGTAATTCTCGGGAAGACAACAAGAATTCATGGCCCGCACTTAAATAACAATTTCCATTCAAATGCTTTGTAAAACCTGTATGAAATACAATGACTTGGGACCTATGTAAACTTGATATTTATGAATGGAAATGCTTTATTATTAAACGACGTGTTTTTTAAGCGTTGTCTATGATGTGAGTAATGTGCTATCCCGTAACACCAACGAGTCTTCCGCTGTATTGAATTGTATAAATTTAGGGGTGTTACAAGTCTTATGATTTCTTCCTCAATCTCAATGCCGTTTATCATTCCGGACTTTCTGCTAAGTGCATCTACTACTACATTCGCCTTGCCGGGATGATTCTGCAGATTAATGTCATAATCCTTCAACAGTTCTAACCGTCTCCTCTGTCTCATGTTCAATTCATGCTGAGTGAAGATATACTTCAAGCTCTTGTGGTGCGTGAAAATATCACATGATTCTTCATATAAGTAGTGCCTCCATATCTTCAATGCAAACACGACTGCAGCAAGTTCCAAGTCATGCGTGGGGTAATTTTCTTCATAAGGCTTAAGCTGTCGTGAAGCGTACGCGATCACTTTCCCATGTTGCATGAGAACACAGCCAAGTCCCTTCCGCGATGCATCACTGTAGATTTGAAATCCACCCGTACCAGATGGGAGAGTAAGAATAGGTGCAGATACTAGCTTCTGCTTCAGGTCTTCAAAGCTCTTCTCTCGTTCTTCAGTCCAGACAAATTTCTCCCCTTTCCGCATCAGTTTGGTCAATGGTAGTGCTAAGCGGGAAAAGTTCTCCAAGAACCTACGGTAATAGCCAGCTAAGCCTAAGAAACTGCGGACTTCTGTCGCTGATGTCGGCCTTGGCCACTTAGTACTAGCCTCAACCTTCGCTGGATCCATAGTGATCCTTCTGCTGATAAAATGTGACCTAGGAATGCCACCTTGTCTAACCAGAACTCACACTTGGAGAATTTAGCATACAACTGCTTCTGGCGAAGAATCTGTAGTACTGTACGAAGATGGTCTTCGTGTTCCTCCTTGGACTTTGAGAAAATCAGGAAGTCATCGATGAAGACAATGACGAACTTGTCCATAAATTCATGGAAGATTTTGTTCATCAAATCCATGAACACTGTTGGAGCATTGGTCAGGCCGAATGGCATGACTACAAATTCGTAGTGGCCATAGCGTGTACGGAAAGCAGTCTTGGCGATGTCCTGCTCCTTAACCCGTAGCGGATGATAGCCTGACCTGAGATCAATCTTGGAGAAGTGTTTGGCCCCTTGGAGTTGATCAAAAAGATCATCTATACGTGGCAGTGGATACCTATTCCTGATGGTAATCTTGTTGAGCTTGCGATAGTCAATGCAGAGACGCATACTGCCGTCCTTCTTCTTAACAAATAAGACCGATGCGCCCCATGGAGATGCACTCGGTCGAAAGAAACCTCGTTCCAGAAATTCTTGCAGTTGACCCTTCAGCTCCTTTAACTCTATGGGAGCCATGCGATAAGGAGCCTTGGAAATCGGCTCAGCTCCTGGGATGAGCTTGATATTGAATTCCACTTCACGTGCAGGTGTTATGCCCGGAAGTTCTTCTGGAAATACATCTTGAAATTCTGACACTATCGGCTGATCCTGGATTGATGGGGATTCAGCATGTAACACCCCATTTTGATAATGGAATGTCACGCGTAATTATGGCGTGTCATCAAAGCATACAAGGAAAAATATCTAAACATTACATGACCATAAAAGGAAAATACCGGAATCAAACATCGGTAGTCTAAAAGTAAAGCTCATCTTACACAAACATAAGAACTGTAAAGGAAAGGACTAAACAATGTCCATAACAAGTGTGTCAAAGTAAAGATACTGCATAAAGTAAAGAAAGGCTAGAAGGCTTCCAGTCAATATGCACGTACGCTTAAAGTCTACGAGCGTCCCTGAGTACCTGCCGTTTTGGGAAAATAGAAAAGGAAAACGGCTGAGCAATACGCTCAGTGCACGGATGTACAAAAAAGAATGAATAGGATAATCATATAACATATAACAGCGGAAGAAACTAAGTCCCGAATAACTTGGTTAAGTCTTGGTAAAACTGGTTTTATAGTTTGAAAAGCCTTATGTTTATCTTATAAAAACTGTTTAACATGTTATACCATTAGCCAATATAGGTCATGAAAATCCACCATGCATGAATACTTGGAGGGGTGACCTCATCATGCAAATTAGAGGGGCTGCCTCTAAATTAATATACTGGTTTGGGTAGGACGGATCAGCTCCTTGTGAAGGATGCAAGGCACACACCACATTCACACTCAGTAATCTACTGAAAAACATGTAACTAGGATGCACCCATACGCCCCACATGATAAATATAAAAATATGGCCAAAAGCTGAAGGGACGCCACGAGCAATCACTCTACCGTGGTGAAGTCATAACATCAGTGCCTCTAATGTTATGGTTATGGTACCTCCATAACTAGGTGAAACTGGTCATGCATGTATATGGATATAGGTATTCTAAATTAAACATAAGCAAGTCAAACATATAAACTTATACTACGGGAAAACATTTGGCTGCATACGGGGAATCCTAATAAGGAAAGAATGTCCATACTAAAAGGACGGGAATCCGTACCTTATGTCCAGTGAATGAAGAAGACGAACTGAGGAGAATCCTACTTCGGTATCACTAATGCTACATAAATACATACGTGAATAAGTATCTGACTACTAAATACGTAACTGGTTTTATATCATGTCTTAGCTTATTTTATATGTTCATATCATGTTCTACTGTTTAAAGCCTTAAACTGTGTTTATCTTATATTCTGTCTATTCTGATTAAGTATTTATGGTATTTCATGTATTATTATACTTACTGTGTAATAATAAGTAACTTTCCAAAAATAGCAGGTTTCCAAAAATAGAAAGTTACCAAAAATAGAATGTTTTTAAAAATAGAAAGTTTCCAAAAATAGAAAGTTTCTAAAAATAGAAAGTTTCCAAAAATAGAATTACTGCTTAAAATAGATAAGTTTCTAAAAATAGAAAGTTTCCATAAAGAGACTAGCTTCCTGAATTAAATAAGTTTCTAAAAATAGAAAGTTTCCATAAATAGATTAGCTGCCTTAATTAAATAAGTTTCTAAAAATAGAATGTTTCCATAATTAGATATAAGCTGGTTAAATAAGATAAGTATATAAGCTTATGTGTTTTTCTGATTATTTTCTAAGTCATAATGATATAATGTATAGTTTATTAATTATTACATGTAATTTAAATAAACTATAGGTTAAAAGTATTTAATTAAAATATATCATGTTTTTAATTAAATAAAGTTAAATACTTAGGTTAAAACATGTATTATTATTTATTAATAATATAACCTAAGTCATGTAAATTAATTAACTATAACCATGGTTTTTAAATAATTAATTAACTATAAGTCTAGAAAATATAAAATACTTAGGTTAATAATCTCATGATCTAATAATTAAATATAACCTAAGTCATGTTTTATTAAATTAATCATGTCATATTATTATCTTACTACTTTATAAAAGATTTAACCCCTTTCTATATTTAGTAATCTTAAAATTTTTAGCCTCAAACATTTCTATGTTAAGGAACATTTATGATACATTGAAACTTAAATCAATATTAATATGCACATAAAATAAAATGTATGTTACATTCTAAAAATTAAAGCCAATCAATATTTATATTGTAACGGCCCTTTAAACACAATACATACAAGTTACGAAGTTTTAATGGTTGTTAATGTGTAATATTCAGTTATAATAGTACATGGAATATTAAATGAGCATTTATAGTAGGTCTCATATAACGTATTTTCAAAACTTTGTAATAACCAAACCTCAAATGGTATATAAAATAACACAAAATACACATACACATCCACTCTACACAGCATCACCGCTATGGGTTTCGCCTCCACCGTTCTCGGAAACTCCGCACTTAATGTTAAGATTCAACACCTCGCACTCTCTCCCCTAAAAAGACACTAATTTGCATATCACACAAAACAGACAAGAGATCTTGAAGCTTTAAAGAAGACATACGGATGGTTATTCGTGTTTGTACTTAAGGTGTTCTGTGCTCGAAGTAATTAAAGAAACAATAGGCGAATGAAGTTGATCATGCTGATTAAAAATTATTTCTTAGTTTATGGAGAAATAAGACCAAAGTGTTGTGTCGTGTGATTTGAAGGAGCAAGAGATAAAAATAACGTGGGTTTGTCTTGTTTTGGTTAGAGAAGATTCTTGGTGGCTGCAAATATTTTGTGTATATTTTTAGGGTTAAAATGAGAAATAGCTATTTAGAATAGAGATATTGAAAACGGGCCTATATTATGTGGACTATCCGAAAATTTTTTACGAGTTAGGACTTTTGTATGAAAGCTAAAAGTCTTCAACTCTTAACATGTATTTTTTTTCTTTCCAAAGGTAGTAAGGTGTGCTGCAATAGTATACGATACACTGATGCTACTAATATTTTGAGTTGTCGGTCAACGAGTTCAGCCAAAAACTGTTGTCGATATCGGTCACTATATAAAAAAAATTGTTGGTTTTTAGCAGCTCGAAAACGCATCAAAAAAATCCGTCGGAGTCTATGGACACGAGAGTACCAAGTATGAATGGGATTATTTTATTTTTGTTTTTCTCGGATCGCCGTCGCAACACTGCAACCTATTTAAGTAGTACGTATAGCATTGATTCATTATCTCAATATGTGTTGCTTTTTGATTTCAGAAAAATGATATTTGGAATGTCTGTTGTAACTTGATGGTTTATGAGATTTGGAAATGTTGCACATTCGTGTCTATTGCATCACTAAATTAATAAAAGTAGTATTGTTTGAATCGTTGTTACGATCATTTGTCATACGTAAAATCTTGAAGTTGTTCAGATTTTTGCATAGTTATTATTTGTATCATGTTTTTGCTATAAGATGAAAATATAAAATTCAAAAATAATGTTTGCTGAAATTTATATTTACTAAAATCTAAAATTATCATTTCTTGTAAAGTCATTGAAAGAAAACATAAAATTCAAAAACAATGTTCGTCTAAAATTATATTTTACATGGTACCCGCGACGACAGGTGGTACCTGAACTTATGATGACCGTTTATTATTTGTAACAATCTATTTAGTATAAATACTATAACAACCCATTTTACTACAAATATTATAACATCTCATCTAACATAAATTTTGTAACACCTCATTAGTTATAAAAGACGAAATCTTTTTATATCTAAAAGATTTATTCGCTATAGAAAATAGTTACCGGTTATCCGCAGCCGCATAGCGCGGGTACCCGGCTAGTTAATTTAATTTTAACATATGATCATAAAAAAAATCTTAACATAAACCGTGAACCGGATCTTGACTAGAAACCATGAACCAGACATGAAATCGACACCATACACTGAACCACTTCGGGGTTCCCTTTGGTTTGCTGCTGCCGTGGGACCCACACCACCAAACCCGGACCATATGGTCTCGGTGGTGGTCTATTAGCCAAACCGAGACCCCCTTGGGGTTCGGTTTAGGCGCCGGCCAAACAAACACCCCTAAAAAAATCCTTTTTGATTTACCCAATAACCATTTACATGATTGATTTATGTTTATAATAAGGTTTTTAAAAACATCATGTTCTTAATTAATTTTATTAGATCAAATCAAAAAGAAAAGGATTAAAAGAATATACCGAATGCGTGGATCTAACGAGGATGAACACACACGAACACACGTACAAGATTCAAGATCAAAATCAAATTAACACCCCCCCCTTTGTGTGTTAGTAAATTTTGAGATGGGCTTGGCCCATCACCTTGATGTTGCCGCGGGTGGGGGCCCCACATGGGGTACCCGTACCGTTTTCCGTGTCTCGTTGTTTAAGTGTTCGTTCGTGTTTATTTGTGTTCACGTTTTATGTGTTCTCGTTTAAATATTTACCGTGACTTAATTTATTTATTCACGCTCGTAATAAATATATATACGTAATTAATATTAGTTCGTGATTTAATTACGTTCATGATTTCATGATCGCATGTTCGTGATTAATTATTGTTAAATAATTATTGCGTGTTTGTGCGTAATAAATACTTATCGTGTTCTAACACGTACGTATTACGTAAAATCCTAACACGTAAACGTAATCATACTATAAAAGGAAAGTTTTAATCTAGTACGTACGATCTTAAGGGTACTATTCATGGTAAAAGCATGCGGGTTTTACAACTCTTCCCCCTAAAAAGAATAATTCGTCCTCGAATTATAGATAAAGTAAACTGAAAAAGAAGAACATACCCGAATTCAAAATATGAAATGAGGGTAAGAAGCCCGGATAGACTCCTCTGTTTCCCAATTTGCTTCCCACTCGGTATGATCCCTTCATAGGATTTTGACGAATGGAATTGTCTTCCTTCTCATGACTCGTTCTTGTCTGTCAAGAACTCGTTCGGGTTCTTCTATAAAAGTGAGATCTTCACGTATCTGTTCTAGTGGATACTAAACCATGTGAAGGGGATGATACTGGTACCCTCTGAGTAAGGACACATGAAACATATTGTGAACATGCGAAAGCTGCGGATGTAACGCTAACCGGTAAGATACTTCACCGACTCGTTCAATGATATCAAACGGTCCGATGAAATGAGGACTAAGCTTCCCTTTAATCCTGAAGCGTCTAACACCACGTGCCGGCGAAACGTTAAGGAAGACGTGATCTCCTACGTTAAAATGTATGTCCCTACGATGCTTATCGGCGTAACTCTTCTGACGTGACCGTGCTTCCTGAAGTTTCTGCTTAGCTACTGCGATCTTCTCATTGGTCATCTCTATAATTTCTGGTCCTTCAAGTGTTCACTCGCCAACCTGATCCCAGCAGATTAGGGCGCGACACTTTCTGCCATACAACATCTCGAAAGGAGCACACTTGATACTTGTGTGCCAACTGTTGTTGTATGCAAACTCCACCAAAAAGACGTAATCGTCCCAATCACCCGTCCATTCCAACGCATATGACCTCAACATGTCTTCCAGTGTCTGAATCGTTCGCTCCGACTGTCCGTCCGTTTGAGGATGAAAAGTCGTGCTAAGATTAAGTTGTGTACCCCAAGCTTTCTACAGACTCTTCCAAAATCGCGAAGTGAAACGAGGATCTCAGTTTGAGACGATGCTGGATGGTGCACCGTGGAGTCTCATGATCTCTCTTCTATACGTATCGGCGAGTTTACTTACCGGATCTTCCTTGCGGATCGGTAAGAAATGAGCTGATTTGGTAAGTCGATCTTCGATAACCCAAATTGCATCGTGCTTCCTCTTGGTAGGCGGAAGACCAGTAACAAAATCCATGGTGATTTTGTCCCACTTCCACTCTGGAATATCTAACGGTTGAAGGAGACCGCCAGATCGTTGATGCTCGATCTTAACCTGCTGGCAGGTAAGACATTTGGAGACGTATGTGGCCACATCCTGTTTCATACCACTCCACCAAAAGTATTGCTTGATGTCATGGTACATCTTAGTCGAACCAGGATGTATAGAGAATGGGGAGATATGAGCTTCAGCTAACAAGGCTTCCCGGAGTTCTTGGTCATCAGGAACACAAAGTCTCGTGCCTTGCCATACGATACCATCTGCATCTACTCTGAATTCCGTCTGTTTCTCCAAATTATGTATTATCGCCCAGATCTCTCCATCATCTTTCTGAGCTTCCTTGATCTTAGAGAGTAACTCGGGTTCTACTCTAAGATTAGCCCAGTAACCGTGCTGTCCACGTACCATGATCTCTATGTCTAGTCGCTTCAAGTCTCTTATGATATCCTCCTCGATTTTAATGTCGTTGATCATTCCGGACTTCCTGCTAAGAGCATCTACTACTACATTTGCTTTTCCGGGATGATATTGTAGATCTATGTCATAATCCTTCAACAGCTCTAACCATCTCCTTTGCCTCATGTTCAATTCACGTTGAGTGAAGATATACTTCAAGCTCTTGTGGTTTGTGAAAATGTCACGTGATTCTCCATATAAGTAGTGCCTCCATATCTTCAATGCAAACACGACTGCAGCAAGTTCCAAGTCATGCGTGGGGTAATTTTCTTCATAAGGCTTAAGCTGTCGTGAAGCGTACGCGATCACTTTCCCATGTTGCATGAGAACACAGCCAAGTCCCTTCCCCGATGCATCACTGTAGATTTGAAATCCACCCGTACCAGATGGGAGAGTAAGAATAGGTGCAGATACTGGCTTCTGCTTCAGGTCTTCAAAGATCTTCTCTCATTCTACCGTCCAGACAAATTTCTCCCATTTCCGCATCAGTTTGGTCAATGGTAGTGCTAAGCGGGAAAAGTTCTCCAAGAACCTACGGTAATAGCCAGCTAAGCCTAAGAAACTGCGGACTTCCGTCGCTGATGTCGGCCTTGGCCACTTAGTAATGGCCTCAACCTTCGCTGGATCCATAGTGATTCCTTCTGCTGATATAATGTGACCTAAGAATGCCACCTTATCTAACCAGAACTCACACTTGGAGAATTTAGCATACAGCTGCTTCTGGCGAAGAATCTGTAGTACTGTATGAAGATGGTCTTCGTGTTCCTCCTTGGACTTTGAGAAAATCAGTATGTCATCGATGAAGACAATGACGAACTTGTCCAGAAATTCATGGAAGATTCTGTTCATCAAATCCATGAACACTGCTGGAGCATTTGTCAGGCCAAATGGCATAACTACAAACTCGTAGTGGCCATAGCGGGTACGAAAAGCAGTCTTGGCGATGTCCTGCTCCTTTACCCGTAGCTGATGGTAGCCTGACCTAAGATCAATCTTAGAAACGTGTTTGGCCCCTTGGAGTTGGTCAAACAGATTGTCTATACGCGGCAGTGGATACCTATTCGGGATAGTAATCTTGTTGAGCTCGCGATAGTCTATGCAAAGACGCATACTACCGTCCTTCTTCTTAACAAATAAGACCGGTGCGCCCCATGGAGATACGCTCGGTCGAATGAAACCTCGTTCTAGAAGTTCTTGCAGTTGATCCTTCAGCTCCTTCAGCTCTATGGGAGCCATGCGATAAGGAGCCTTGGAGATTGGTTCAGCTCCTGGAATAAGCTCGATACTGAATTCCACTTCTCGTGTAGGCGGTATGGCCGGAAGTTCTTCTGGGAATACATCTTGGAATTCTGACACTATTGGTTGATCCTGAATTGATGGAGATTCAGCATCCATGTCGTGAACCGTAGCTAGATAACCCTCACAACCATGTGACAGTAGTGCACGCGCTTGCAGGGTAGATATGATTTGTACAGACCGTCCGGGTACGCACCCGTTATGAATGTACTCTGGTGCATTAACATCACCGAAGATAACTCGATATGAATGGCAGTCTATGGTATCATGATGCTTGGATAGCCAATCCATGCCCAAAATCATGTCGAAGTCATTCATGTCCAGTGGAAGTGAGTCAACAGGTCGAACCTTATCGTCAAATTCTAGGGGAAGACTCTTGTATACATGGGTGATTAATACAGAGTCCCTCAAAGGCGTGGAAATAGTAAGCCTATTCTCTAGTGGCATGGGGAGCATCCTAATGTTCTTAGCATAAGTAGTAGAAATGACCGAGTGAGTAACACCCGTATCGAAAAGAACACACGTAGATTGACCATACATATACAAGATTCCAGTGATGGTACCTTTAGACTTGTTGGCCTGGTCTCGAGATGTCGTGTAGACACGCCCGGTGGTAGGAGGCGGCTTGGAATCAGCATGTCCCGATGTGCCCTTCATCTCGCCCTTACGGCAATCCTTCATGATATGGCCAGGAAGACCACACTTGAAGCATGCGTCCCTGTTACGACGACATGGCCCTAGGTACCTACGGTGGCAAGTAGAGCAAAGAGGATGAGTATATCCTCCAGCAGGTGCTCTGGCTGGCTGGGAACCAGTGATAGCTGGACGGCTAGGCTGTGAACCTCTCTGGTTCTGGTCCCTACCGTTTCCATGGTTCCTGCTGAAATTGGAGTGTCCAACATTTTGACGGTAATTATCATTACCGCCACGCCTATCCGTAGCAGAATGGTCGTTAGTCTGACCGTTTCCCTTGGGCTGATGAGGCTGCTTCTGAGTAGCCGGTTGAGACCGGTCCCCAGTTTTCTGCCTGGAAGATACATTTTAAAGAGATGAATAATTGACATATATGGAAAGAATACGGATTGATCACCGCTTGAATACGAATGTTTACCTCTTTTCGGGTCTCTCAGCTTCCCCGAACTCATCTCTCTCCTGCAGCATCTCCAGCTCACGTGCTGCATCGGCCACTTGTGCTACAGTGTTGAACGTAGCACACACTAGATTGTTTGCGACCGATGTGCGAAGAGCCCACCTAAAGTGGTGTGCCTGCTCTTCAGGAGTACTTGTTGCCGCACCAAGGAAACTGTGACAACCGTGGTTTTGGGTTTGTCACTTGGTCTTACTTTTAGGTTATTTTATGTGTGCTTACTTGAATTGTGTGTTTACGTGTTTATTTTGTGTGAACGAGGTTGGTGTGGTTATCGTTTATGAGTATAGAGTACTCATAAGTAAATCGAGGAACGGTTATTTCATGTTCATAAGCTCACAAGTGGTGACTATGAAATGAAAATGGTGATATTGTGGTGTTTACGTATACGTATAAGTATTATAGTAATAGTATTTTTTTTAGGATTTACGGTTTAGCGTTTAGAGGTCTCGGGTGAGGTAATTATCCAAAAGAATATTTTTCGGGATGGTTTTAAGTCATTTAGGACTTAGTTATAAAGTTTATTTAAGAATTTGAGATTTTTTTTAAAAGTGTATATTTTACATCTTTTACGGTAAAACGCGTAAATTTGACTAGTTTTACGGTTTTGAGGTTTTGGGAGTTTTAGGAGCTGAAATAAATTAAGGTAAATTAAGGTAATATTAATAAGATATTAATTAACAATAAAAAGAAAAAAAAATAAAGAAAAAAACGAAATTAGGGGTGTTTGGGTCGGTTTAGAAGAGAAAAAAAAGGAAAAAGGAAAAGATTTATGGTAAGTGGTAATTGGGTTGGACAAGGATTGTTTTGGCTATATAAGGAACCCCCAACACTAAATCAAACGCATTTTTTTTCTTTCCCTGGAGTTATAGTCGACTAAAAGAAGAGGAAAATTAGGGTTCTTCATAAAATTAGGTTTTCTTCATCTTCTATTAAATAAAAGGTAAAATCTTCATAACCCTTTTCATATTAATTGTTTTTATGTTTTTATAATCATTCTTATGATGGAATTAGGGTTAGGGTTCATATAAAATCAGTAAATTAATGGTGTGATAATCATAATATGATGATCATATAAATTAGGGCTTGTAATTAGAGGGATTAGGGTTAATTAATTAGGTTGATTTTGTTAAACCCGTTTTTAAAAACTGGGCAGATTTTTTTGTAAATTGTTTTGATCATATCGGGAGTTCTAGGAACATTCAAGATGCGATCCAAGTACCCCTGAAAAGGTATTTGAAGTGGCTTTCCAATGCAAGAAACTAGAACTAAATTGGAGGTAGGGAAGCGGGTCAAAAACTGGTTACAACAGTCGGAGATCAAAACAGTTTTGAATTCAGCCTGTTTTCTTTTTAAGTTTTGAGTTGTTTGGGGTACTTAGGGTTGCATTGGGATCTTCTCACGAACATGAGAGATGGTTTATATATTGTAATAAGGATCTGCACTTGGGCTAAGATTGTGGTTTAGGGTAAGACCCTCTAATGGTAATGAACTTTTCATACGTTTAAAATCTGGAAAACTGGAACGACAAAAGTATATATATAAATCAGAGCCTTAAAAGTAGCTTTAAGGTTAGGGCAAGTGGGAGGTGTTAGCCAACATATGTAAGGGTATGAATATTCCTTTTACAGAAACCATGGGTATGTTTAAGTGGACGTTTGACTTAAAGTTTTGAGACCTAAAACTGGGACTGTTTTGTGTAAAATTGTGAACGTGATAGCTATTAAACTTAACCAAGTTAAGGACTTGTTAGGGAAGGGTAATGGGGTGTTTAGAGTTATAAATGGGGTATTTATATGAGAGGAGGTTAGATGTCCATCATAGGTTGATGAACCATTTTAGAGGTTGGTTCATGTATTGATTTATGTGTTTTTGGATTATTAGCTTGGGGCTAGAGCAAGGACTTTGGAGAAGCAATCAGGTGAGTTCATAGTCCCATTTTACTACGTTTTTAAATGTTTTTTTCCAGTATGGGATGGAGATGACACTTGTAATGTTCTTTAACATGATTTAGTACTATGTAATAAAATGTGTGGACATAAATGTGTTATTGTGTGAATTGCGTGCTTATGTGTTCTCATATGTGCTTTGGTACGTGTTCTGCTATGTGAATCTTATTTGGATTGTGATTGGCTTTGGTACATAGATGTATGGGCGTCTATGGGACCAGTTGTGATGTGTGTGGAGCGTGGGGCACGATCCGTCCTGAGTACTTGTGCATCGTCTCTTTGGAGGCAAGATATCTCGACGGGGATATAGTTCATCTTCCACAGGTGGTGTGGGAAAGATCCGGATAGTGTGGTGTGTGTTCTTGTGCGTGTGACGGGATACTTCTTGATTGTTATAATGTGCTTTGTGAATTGTAGATGTGATTGGTACTTGGCTTGAGTTTTGTTGTGGATGCATGTAACATGATTATCACATTATGGTCCATTACTATAAATTGTTTTTCTTCAACTTATTTACAGCGGATGTCAAGGTTTCTTATGATGTTCTAGATAACTTAAACCTATGTTCTCACCAACTTTATGTTGACAGATTTTAGTGTCATTTTCAGGTGAGGTAGTTGTGCAAGATGATGTTAGAAGTGGCTAGAGTATAGAGGCTGCTAGGATTGCATTCGGAGGAATCCCTTTCCTCTTAGATTTTATTTTGTGTTTTGATTAAGTGAACGTTGTGGTACCTATATGTTTGATGTTTGTTTATTTGTATGTCTTTGGTAAGAGGTAGGCCTGTTACCTACTTACCTAGACGCCTGCATTGTTGAGATATTGTCACGACATTTGTGTCGCCATCTATGATATTTCAATTTCATTTAGTTCTCTCTATAGACACGCTGTTGTTGTGATGATATCCATACGTCGCGCCCCATATTCCGCCACGGTGGGGTGTGACAGAATGGTATCAGAGACAATGGTTATAGAGAATTAGGTTGCCTAGTCGTGTAGCCTAGTCTATAGCTTAAGGGTCCCTGCATATAGGCGTCATAGGAGTATGTGTGCATTTTATAGTAATTGATGTGTTAGAATATTATTTTTGCAGTATTTGTTAGGTTATGAACTACTATGGTTCATACTTAACTACATGTTATTTTCTTTACGAGTTTTGATTAGTGCGGGTGGAACCATGGTCGTATACGCTAGTCATTGTTGGATTTCGCTTAATTATGTTTTCATGTTCTTTATACATTTTGAATTTTGTCTACGCTGGTTCAGCTGGACTACGAGTTTATGTGTTTCGTGCATTGGCTATGTTATTTTAATACATGGGGTTTTGGATCTTATCTTGTGTGGTTATGTGCTTGAGAGTTGTTGGATTATGTGTTATGTGTAGTATTAATTTCTTATAAGTGTCATCATAGGAGGGAGTACAGTGGTGAAAGGGAACAAGTATAAGTATGGAGGCCTACATAATTATACATGTGCCACAACACCAATGGATTCCTAAGTATGGTTGCATGAAAGAGGGTTAATACGTGCTTGTAATAGTATATGTTGGATGAATTTGAGTGTATGTACGCTTATGCCTATGTATGTAAAACTATTTTCTACTTACCGGTTGTATTCTTGGGATGGTTGCTAGCTCGTTTCTCTTTGAGATGTTCAACTTCTGTAGTAGCGCATTGCTCGGATCCTCATTTCACGTGTTTGTTTGTACGGTACTTTTGGCGTGAAGGATTTTGAGATGGTGGAGATTTCTTTTTGGGGTAACGATGCCTTTTGTTTCGAGTTATACATGGTAAAAAAAAATAGAACTTGCAAATTGAAAAAAAAAGTTGTTGGTAGTCGATGAAATAAGGAAGTGTCGGAAACATGTTTCAAATAAGGTGGAATATAAATTTTTTTTAACATATAAGCATGGCCTTTTTATTCTAAAATATTCTGGTTTTGATCACCTAAAGTTATTGTTCTTTAGTTAGAATTCTTGTTCTTATTAACTTAAATATGTTAAATCATGTATTAATCATATGATGGGTGAGAGTTTAAATTTTCTAGAATTAAAATAAATTAGACCTTGAATTTTGTAATTAATAACGGGGGTTTTTTTAGGGTTTAAAAATTGTTTTTTTATTTGGTATAAATCGGAGTAGGCAGAAACTGTCGCTAAACTGTCAAAATATGTCACTAACTGTCAGAAACTGTCGCTAATGCCGAGGCAGATTTTGAGAAAAATCGTTTTGGTCATAACTTATTCGTTTTTAAAGGTTTTTGGGTGATTCAAAAGCCTAAAATTATGTACTCGGAACATACTTTTCAAATATTCAGAAAGTTTCGTAATTGGAAGTCAGTAGTTTGGTCGAATTAATTGTACAAGTGTTGAGTTCAAGGTTAATTTTCAGACAATATGGTTTAAACTCGTGTTTTGGGTATTTTGCGGTAATGAACACTTGGAGGGTTAACATAGAGATGAGTTGGGAAGGAATTTGAGAGTTCTTTAGACCTTATTATACGTGTTTATATTTTGATGAGTTTTGATTTATGGTACTTATGAGTAAGACTGAAATCGGGGTGACAGTGTTAAACCCGTTGAGTTATGTGACGGCTCCTAACTTGGTTTCAAGACAGTTCTTGTCTGATGAGTTGCGAGATTTAGTTAGGTTGGTTACATAACTTTATGGTTTTGATAAGTTTCCTCGCGGACGGTTAAGGCTCATGTGTTGTTGGTTGAGATTATTTTCGTGTAAACTGAGTTCACGTTTGAACGTGAAGGTTTTATCAGGGATATGCATCCTCGTTTGTTTGCTGAGAATAAGTTTGAGTTTGGGAGTGAATCTCGGGACGAGATTTCTATTAGGAGGGAGTGATGTGACAACCGTGGTTTTGGGTTTGTCACTTGGTCTTACTTTTAGGTTATTTTATGTGTGCTTACTTGAATTGTGTGTTTACGTGTTTATTTTGTGTGAACGAGGTTGGTGTGGTTATCGTTTATGAGTATAGAGTACTCATAAGTAAATCGAGGAAAGGTTATTTCATGTTCATAAGCTCACAAGTGGTGACTATGAAATGAAAATGGTGATATTGTGGTGTTTACGTATACGTATAAGTATTATAGTAATAGTATTTTTTTAGGATTTACGGTTTAGCGTTTAGAGGTCTCGGGTGAGGTAATTATCCAAAAGAATATTTTTCGGGATGGTTTTAAGTCATTTAGGACTTAGTTATAAAGTTTATTTAAGAATTTGAGATTTTTTTTAAAAGTGTATATTTTACGTCTTTTACGGTAAAACGCGTAAATTTGACTAGTTTTACGGTTTTGAGGTTTTGGGAGTTTTAGGAGCTGAAATAAATTAAGGTAAATTAAGGTAATATTAATAAGATATTAATTAACAATAAAAAGAAAAAAAAATAAAGAAAAAAAACGAAATTAGGGGTGTTTGGGTCGGTTTAGAAGAGAAAAAAAAAGGAAAAAGGAAAAGATTTATGGTAAGTGGTAATTGGGTTGGACAAGGATTGTTTTGGCTATATAAGGAACCCCCAACACTAAATCAAACGCATTTTTTTTCTTTCCCTGGAGTTATAGTCGACTAAAAGAAGAGGAAAATTAGGGTTCTTCATAAAATTAGGTTTTCTTCATCTTCTATTAAATAAAAGGTAAAATCTTCATAACCCTTTTCATATTAATTGTTTTTATGTTTTTATAATCATTCTTATGATGGAATTAGGGTTAGGGTTCATATAAAATCAGTAAATTAATGGTGTGATAATCATAATATGATGATCATATAAATTAGGGCTTGTAATTAGAGGGATTAGGGTTAATTAATTAGGTTGATTTTGTTAAACCCGTTTTTAAAACCTGGGCAGATTTTTTTGTCAATTGTTTTGATCATATCGGGAGTTCTAGGAACATTCAAGATGCGATCCAAGTACCCCTGAAAAGGTATTTGAAGTGGCTTTCCAATTCAAGAAACTAGAACTAAATTGGAGGTCGGGAAGCGGGTCAAAAACTGGTTACAACAGTCGGAGATCAAAACAGTTTTGAATTCAGCCTGTTTTCTTTTTAAGTTTTGAGTTGTTTGGGGTACTTAGGGTTGCATTGGGATCTTCTCACGAACATGATAGATGGTTTATATATTGTAATAAGGATCTGCACTTGGGCTAAGATTGTGGTTTAGGGTAAGACCCTCTAATGGTAATGAACTTTTCATACGTTTAAAATCAGGAAAACTAGAACGACAAAAGTATATATATATATATATATATATATATATATATATATATATATATATATATATATATATATATCAGAGCCTTAAAAGTAGCTTTAAGGTTAGGTCAAGTGGGAGGTGTTAGCCAACATATGTAAGGGTATGAATATTCCTTTTACAGAAACCATGGGTATGTTTAAGTGGACGTTTGACTTAAAGTTTTGAGACCTAAAACTGGGACTGTTTTGTGTAAAATTGTGAACGTGATAGCTATTAAACTTAACCAAGTTAAGGACTTGTTAGGGAAGGGTAATGGGGTGTTTAGAGTTATAAATGGGGTATTTATATGAGAGGAGGTTAGATGTCAATCATAGGTTGATGAACCATTTTAGAGGTTGGTTCATGTATTGATTTATGTGTTTTTGGATTATTAGCTTGGGGCTAGAGCAAGGACTTTGGAGAAGCAATCAGGTGAGTTCATAGTCCCATTTTACTATGTTTTTAAATGTTTTTTTCCAGTATGGGATGGAGATGACACTTGTAATGTTCTTTAACATGATTTAGTACTATGTTATAAAATGTGTGGACATAAATGTGTTATTGTGTGACTTGCGTGCTTATGTGTTCTCATATGTGCTTTGGTACGTGTTCTGCTATGTGAATCTTATTTGGATTGTGATTGGCTTTGGTACATAGATGTATGGGCGTCTATGGGACCAGTTGTGATGTGTGTGGAGCGTGGGGCACGATCCGTCCTGAGTACTTGTGCATCGTCTCTTCGGAGGCAAGATATCTCGACGGGGATATAGTTCATCTTCCACAGGTGGTGTGGGAAAGATCCGGATAGTGTGGTGTGTGTTCTTGTGCGTGTGACGGGATACTTCTTGATTGTTATAATGTGCTTTGTTAATTGTAGATGTGATTGGTACTTGGCTTGAGTTTTGTTGTGGATGCATGTAGCATGATTATCAGATTATGGTCCATTACTATAAATTGTTTTTCTTCAACTTATTTACAGCGGATGTCAAGGTTTCTTATGATGTTCTAGATAACTTAAACCTATGTTCTCACCAACTTTATGTTCACAGATTTTAGTGTCATTTTCAGGTGAGGTAGTTGTGCAAGATGATGTTAGAAGTGGCTAGAGTATAGAGGCTGCTAGGATTGCATTCGGAGGAATCCCTTTCCTCTTAGATTTTATTTTGTGTTTTGATTAAGTGAACGTTGTGGTACCTATATGTTTGATGTTTGTTTATTTGTATGTCTTTGGTAAGAGGTAGGCCTGTTACCTACTTACCTAGACGCCTGCATTGTTGAGATATTGCCACGACATTTGTGTCGCCATCTATGATATTTCAATTTCATTTAGTTCTCTCTATAGACACGCTGTTGTTGTGATGATATCCATACGTCGCGCCCCATATTCCGCCACGGTGGGGTGTGACAGAAACCAGCTAAGCGAAGAAAGCGCTGCATAAACTCGTTGCTATTCTCCCCAACTCTCTTTCGAATCCCATGGTACTCCCTCTTAAGCTTGTCTTGCTCAGCCTTGAGAAAGAACTGCTCCATCACCCTGTCCTTGAACTGGGCCCAAGTCAACCCAGCAACCCACTCGTCACCTCCCTCAGACTGCATCAATGCTAACCACCAATTTAGCACATCGCCTTCGAACTGATAGCATGCCAACCTCGCCTTGTACGCGGGGTCACAACCCATAGCATTGAAAATCTTCTCGATGTGAGCCAACCAACTTTTAGCATCACTACGGCTATCTGTTTTCTCAAAAGCTCGAGGACGGAGCTTGTTGAATCTCTCCAGCCATACTGCCAATGTCACTGGAGGAGGAGGAGGTGCCTGATTATACTGCTGATTGTTGGAAGCTTGAACCTCAGCCCTGATGTCGTTCCTCAGTTGAGGAAGCAAAGCTTGCATTGCAGCTCGGGTTGCAGCATTGAGTTGTTCCTGTTCGCGTGTGAGAACCATCTGACAGTATAACATAAAACATATGATTAAACAGATCAAAACATAAAATATATATACATGAAAAAAATTTATACCAAAATTTCAAGAGAAAAATTTTATGCAAGAAAATTTTGTGTATGAATGCATGATGCAGTTTTATGAAAACTTTTGTATGCTCGAGAGTGAACGCCTATGGTCAGTTCACCCAAAATAAAAGACATGGCGAGGGGACGCCAATTGGCGGTCCCAAATTTAAAAGTTCCGATAAAACGCATGCGACTAAATAGGGCCAGTCCTGTACCAACCATTACTTAGTCATAAACCTGCGACAATGACATATATATGTATGCATAAAAATGATGAATGCATGAAAACAACTGTCAGTTCTAGGAAGACCATAGTGACTACCCACTAATCACAAGTCATATTTTGAGAGCCTACAGGTCGAAGCCTTGGCTCTGATACCATAATTGTAACACCCCATTTTGATAATGGAATGTCACGCGTAATTATGGCGTGTCATCAAAGCATACAATGAAAAATGTCTAAACATTACATGACCATAAAAGGAAAATACCGGAATCAAACATCGGTAGTCCAAAAGTAAAGCTCATCACACAAAAACATAAGTACTGTAAAGGGAAGGACTAAACAATGTCCATAGCAAGTGTATCAAAGTAAAGATAATGCATAAAGTAAAGAAAGGTTAGAAGGCTTCCAGTCCATATTAGGGGTGTCATTCGGTTCGGTTCCCGGGTTGTTCGGTTTATTCGGTTCGGGTTATTCGGTTAATTTTTTTTTCTGAGTCAACCCGAAAACCGAACCGAACCGAACCGAAAACCGAATTTGAATTCGGTTCGGTTTTCGGGTTGACCTGAATAACCCGAATTTTCTGAATTTTTCAAAAAAAATATATAATTATATAAATATTTACAAAAAAAAGGTTATTTCAAGTATAAAATGATATTTTTATATTAAAATTATGTTTTAATAACTAGTTTGCATATATTAGGATTAAATTAAATTTTAATAACTATTATATATACATAAATTTATAAAAAATATATATATATTTATAAACTTTCGGTTTTCGGTTCGGTTCTCGGTTCCGACGGCCAAACCCATACCCAACCCGAAAACCGTATTTGTAGTTCGGTTCGGTTCGGTTATGACCCAAAACCCGAATTCTATTTTCGGTTCGGTTCTAGTTCGGGTTCGGTTCGGTTCGGTTTTCGGTTTTTGTGGGTTAAACCCGAATTATGGACACCCCTAGTCCATATGCACGTACGCTTAAAGTCTACGAGCGTCCCTGAGTACCTACCGTTTTGGGAACATAGAAAAGGAAAACGGCAAAGCAATACGCTCAGTGCACGAATGTACAATAAAGCATGAATAGGATAAGCATATAACATATAACAGCGGAAGAAACTATGTCCCGAATAACCTGGTTAAGTCTTGGTAAAACTGGTTTTATAGTTTGAAAAGCCTTATGTTTATCTTATAAAAACTGTTTAACATGTTCTGCCATTAGCCAATATAGGTCATGAAAATCCACCGTGCATGAATACTTGGAGGGGTGACCTCATCATGCAAATTAGAGGGGCTGCCTCTAATTTAATATACTGGTTTGGGTAGGAGGGATCAGCTCCTTATGAAGGATGCAAGGCACACACCACATTCAAACTGAGTAATCTGCTGAAAAACATGTAACTAGGATGCACCCATACGCCCCACATGATAAATATAAAAATATGGCCAAAAGCTGAAGGGACGCCACGAGCAATCACTCCGCCGTGGTGAAGTCATAACATCAGTGCCTCTAATATTATGGTTATGGTACCTCCATAACTAGGTGAAACTGGTCATGCATGTATATGGCTATAGGTATTCTAAATTAAACATAAGCAAATCAAACATATAAACTTATACTACGAGAAAACATTTGGCTGCATACGGGGAATCCTAACAAGAAATAATGTCCATACTGAAAGGACGGGAATCCGTACCTTATGTCCAGTGAACGAAGAAGACAAACTGAGGAGAATCCTACTTCGGTATCACTAATGCTACATAAATACATACGTGAATAAGTATCTGAATACTAAATACGTAACTGGTTTTATATCATGTCTTAGTTTATTTTATATGTTCATATCATGTTCTACTATTTAAAGCCTTAAACCGTGTTTATCTTATATTTTGTCTATTCTGATTAAGTATTTCTGGTATTTCATGTATTATTATACTTACTGTGTAATAAAAAGTAACTTTCCAAAAATAGCAGGTTTCCTAAAATAGAAAGTTTCCAAAAATAGAAAGTTTCCAAAAATAGAAAGTTTCCAAAAATAGAAAGTTTCCAAAAGTAGAAAGTTTTCAAAAATAGAATTACTGCTTAAAATAGATAAGTTTCTAAAAATAGAAAGTTTCCATAAATAGACTAGCTGCCTGAATTAAGTAAGTTTCTAAAAATAGAAAGTTTCCATAAATAGATTAGCTGCCTTAATTAAATAAGTTTCTAAAAATAGAAAGTTTCTATAATTAGATATAAGCTGGTTAAATAAGCTAAGTATATAAGCGTAAGTGTTTTTCTGATTATTTTCTAAGTCATAATGATATAATGTATAGTTTATTAATTATTACATGTAATTTAAATAAACTATAGGTTAAAAGTATTTAATTAAAATATATCATGTTTTAAATTAAATAAAGTTAAATACTTAGGTTAAAACATGTATTATTATTTATTAATAATATAACCTAAGTCATGTAAATTAATTAATTATAACCATGGTTTTTAAATAATTAATTAACTATAAGTCTAGAAAATATAAAATACTTAAGTTAATAATCTCATGATCTAATAATTAAATATAACCTAAGTCATGTTTTATTAAATTAATCATGTCATATTATTATTAATTTAATTTTAACATATGATCATAAAAAAAATAATCTTAACATAAACCGTGAACCGGATCTTGACTAGAAACCATGAACCAGACATGAAATCGACACCATACCCCTAACCACTTTGGGGTTCCCTTTGGTTTGCTGCTGCCGTAGGACCCACACCACCAAACTGGGACCATATGGTCTCGGTGGTGGTCTATTATCCAAACCGAGACCCCCTTGGGGTTCGGTTTAGGCAACGGCCAAACAAACACCCCTAAAAACATCCTTTTTTTATTTACCCAATAACCATTTACATGATTGATTTATCTTTTTAATTAGGTTTTTAAAAACATCATGTTCTTAATTAATTTTATTAGATCCAATCAAAAAGAAAAGGATTAAAAGAATATACCGAATGCGTGGATCTAACGAGGATGAACACACACGAACACACGTACAAGATTCAAGATCAAAATCAAATGAACACCCCCCGTTGGTGTGTTATATGCGGCGGCCACAAGAAGACAAGAAGGAGAAGGAGAAAAATATTTTTAGGTTTTTTTTTTGGTTTCCTGTAAAGTGAAAATGAGTAGTAAAAATTACCTTAACCCCTTCTTAGTAAATTTTGAGATGGGCTTGGCCCATCTCCTTGATGTTGTCGCGGGTAGGGGCCCCACATGGGGTACCCGTACCGTTTTCCGTGTCTCGTTGTTTAAGTGTTCGTTCGTATTTATTTGTGTTCGCGTTTTATGTGTTCTCGTTAAACATTTACCGTGACCTAATATATTTATTCACGCTCGTAATAAATATATATAAGTAATTAATATTAGTTCGTGATTTAATTACGTTCATGATTTCATGATCGCATGTTCGTGATTAATTATTGTTAAATAATTATTGCGTGTTCGTGCGTAATAAATACTTATCGTGTTCTAACACATACGTAATACGTAAAATCCTAACACGTAAACGTAATCATACTATAAAAGGAAAGTTTTAATCTAGTACGTACGATCTTAAGGGTACTATTCATGGTAAAAGCATGCGGGTTTTACACATCATGCATGTCATGAACCGTAGCTAGATAACCCTCGCAGCCATGTGACAGTAGTGCACGTGCTTGCATGGTTGATATGATTTGTACAGATCTGTCTGGTACGAACCCGTTATGAATGTACTTTGGTGCATTAACATCACCGAAGATCACTCGATATGAATGGCAGTCTATGGTAGCATGATGCTTGGATAGCCAATCCATGCCCAAAATCATTTCAAAGTCATTCATGTCCAGCGGAAGTGCGTCAACAAGACGAACCTTGTCATCAAACTCTAGGGGAAGGCTTTTGTACACATGGGTTATAAGTACCGAGTCTCTCAAAGGCGTGGATATACTAAGTCTATCCTCTAATGGCATGGGGAGTATCCTAACATTCTTGGCATAAGTAGAAGAAATGACCGAGTGAGTAGCACCCGTATCAAACAGAACACATGCAGCTTGACCATACAAATACAAGATTCCAGTGATGGTACCTGTAGACTTGTTGGCCTGATCGCGAGATATCGTGTAAACGTGTCCAGTGGTAGGAGGCGGCTTGGTATCAGCATGTCCCGATGTGCCCTCCATCTCTCCCTTCCGGCAGTCCTTCATGCGATGGCCAGGAAGACCAAACTTGAAGCATGCGTCGCTGTCGCGGCGACATGGCCCTGGGTGCCTATGGTGGCAAGTAGAGCAAAGAGGATGAGTATATCCTCCAGAAGGTGTCCTGACTGGCTGAGAACTTGATAAGACATTATACATGAGACATGATAATAGGGTACAAAGGACAATGCGGATAATCGTAAGATTGAGTACCAGTGATAGTTGGACAGCTAGGTTGTGAACCTCTCTAGTTCTGGTCCCTACCGTTTCCATGGTTCCTGGTAGAAGATTTGCTAATGCGTCAAAATTACGAGTTATAACATGAAATCATAAGAAAATGCGTAAGTATAAGGAGCTGCTGCTGCTGGGGTGTCCAGCGTTGTTACAGTTATTATCATTACCGCCACGCCTATCCGTAGCAGAGCGGTCATTAGTCTGACCGTTTCCCTTGGGCTGATTAGGCTGCTGCTCAGTAGCCGGCTGAGACCGGTCCCCAGTCTTCTGCCTGGAAGATACCATTTAAAGAGATGAAATATTGACATATACTGAAAGAATACGGATTGGTCACCGCTAGAATACGAATGTTTACCTCTTCTTAGGTCTCTTGCTTCCCCGAACTCATCTCTCTCCTACAACATCTCCAGCTTATGTGCTGCTTCGGCCACTTGTGCTACCGTATCTAACGGAGCACCTTCTAAGTTATTGGCAATCATTGGAGTAAGGGCCCAACGAAAATGTTGTGTCTGCTCTTCAGTGGTGCCCACAGCTGCTCTCAGGACACCGACGAATCGAAGGAAACGTTGCATGAAGGCATTGATGTCTTCCTCAGGTCGCTGTCTAATGGTGTAGTACTCTCTCATGAGCCTATTCCTTCCTTCCGTGGGAAAAATGCTAGGCGGGGGAGGATAATTGTCGTTCTGATGAAAGATGTCTTGCAAATCTGCGTTGGCAGCTGCAACCATCTCCCGGATATTGTTAGTCTTTGCCATCTGATAGTATAACATAAAATACATGATTAAACTGATCAAAATACAAAATATATACATGAAAAAAAAATTTATACCAATAAATTATGAGAAAAATTTTATGCAGGAAAACTAGTACATGAATGCATGATGCATTTTTATGAAAACTTTTGTATGCTCGAGAGTGAACGCCTATAGTCAGTTCACCCAAAATTAAAGACATGGCGAGGGGACGCCTATGGGTCGGTCCCAAATTTAAAAGTTTCGATAAAACACATTCGACTAAATAGAGCCAGTCCTATACCAACCATTACTTAGTCATAAACCTGCGACAATGACATATATACGTATGCATGAAAATGATGAATGCATGAAAACCGACTGTCATTTCTAGGAAGACCATAGTGACTACCCACTAATCACATGTCATGTTTTGAGAGCCTACAGTCGAAGCCTTGACTCTGATACCATAATTGAAACACCCCATTTTGATAAATGGAATGTCAGCGTGATTATGGCGTGTCATCAAAGCATACAAGGATAAATGTCTAAAACATTACATGACCATAAAGGAAAATACCGGAATCAAACATCGGTAGTCTAAAAGTAGAACTCATCACACACAAACATAAGTACTGTAAATGAAAGGACTAAACAATTTCCATGGAATGAGTATCAAGGTATATATAAATGCATAAAGTAAAGAAGGCTATAAAACTTCCAGTCCATATGCACGTACGCTTAAACTCTACGAGAGTCCCTGAGTACCTGCCGTTTTGGGAAAATGAAAATGAAAACGACTAAGCAATACGCTCAGTGCACGGATGCACAAGTAAAGCATGAATAATATAAGCATATAAGCATGAAACAGCGGAAGAAACTAAGTCTTGGATAACCCGGTTATATCTTAGTAAAACTGGTTTTATAGTTTGAAAAGCCTTATGTTTATCTTGTAAAAACTGTTTAACATATTATACCATTAGCCAATATAGGTCATGAAATATCAACGTGCATGAATACTTGGAGGGGTGACCTCGTCATGCAAATTAGAGGGGCTGCCTCTAATTTAAATTACTGGTTTTGGGTAGGAGGGATCAGCTCCTTGTGAAGGATGCAAGGCACACACCACATTCACACTGAGTAATTTGCTGAAAACATGTCACTAGGATGCACCCATACGCCCCACCTAATGATATAATAAATGGCCAAAATCAGAAAGGGACGCCACGAGCAATCACTCCACCGTGGGGAAGTCATAACACCAATGCCTCTAGTGTTATGGTTATGGTACCTCCATAACTTGGTGAAACTGGTCATGCATGTATATGGCTTTAGGTATTCTAATTAAACATAAGCAATCAAAACATATAAAACATACAACGGGAAAACAGTTGGCTGCATACGGGGAATCCTAATAAGGAAAGAATGTCCATACTGAAAGGACGGAGAATCCGTACCTTATGTCCAGTGAACGAAGAAGACGAACGGAAGAGACTCCTACTTCGGTATCACTAATGCTACATAAATACATACGTGTATAAGTATCTGATCACTGAATACGTAACTAGTTTTATATCATGTCTTAGCTTGTTTTATATGTTCATGTCATGTTTTACTGATTTAAGCTTTATACTGTGTTTATCTTATATTCTGTCTATTCTGATTAAGTATTACTTGTATTTCATGTATTATTATACTTGTTGTGTAATAATAAGTAACTTTCTAAAAATAGTAGGTTTCCTAAAATAGAAAGTTTCCAAAAATAGAAAGTTACCAAAAATAGAAAGTTTCCAAAAATAGAAAGTTTCCAAAAATAGGATTACTGCTTAAAATAGATAAGTTTCTAAACATAGAAAGTTTCCATAAATAGATTAGCTACCTTAATTAAATAAGTTTCTAAAAATAGAAAGTTTCCATAATTAGATATAAGCTGGATAATTAAACTAATTATATAAGCTTAAGTGTTTTCTGATTATTATTCTAAGTCATGTGATTATATAGTATAGTTTATTAATTATTACATGTAAATTAAATAAACTATAGGTTAAAGTATTTAATTAAATATAACATGATTTTAATTAAATAAGGTAAAATACTTAGTAAAAAATATGTATTATTATCTATTAATAATATAATCTAAGTCATGTTAACTAATTAATTATAATCATGGTTTTAATAATTAATTAATTATACAGTCTAGTTAAAGATAAATACTTACGTTAAAATTCATAAATTAATAATTAAATTAATAACCTAAGTCATGCAAATTAAATTAATCATGTTCATGCTTTAATTAATTTAATTTTAAGTCTTGTAAAAATAATAACATAACTTGTAAAAATCATAAACCTAAAAAAATGATTCATGAACCGGACCCGTAACCATCACCATACCCGGACCTAAGTCGGGTTTCATCTTGCTTTTGCTGCTGCCGTGGGACCACCACCACCATACCGAGACCATATGGTCTCAGTGGTGTGAGATAAGCCAAGCCGAGACACCTACGGGGCTCGGTTAGGCTTCCGCTAGAAACAAAACACCCCCAAACCCTTGATTTGATTTACCCCATGATTATTAACATGTTTAAAATACTTGTTTTTAATTAGTTTAATTAAAAACATCTTGATTTTATGTGATCCAATAAATCAAAACATAAAAAGAAAAGTTTAAAGATTATACCGATTACGTGAAATCAAAAAGGACGAACACACAACGATCCTTGTAAAAATTTCAAGATCAAAATCAACCTGAACACCCCTTTGGTGTTATTAAATCTGGCGGCTAAGGAGCAAGAAAAGAAGAACCAGGGTTTTGATTATTTTCTAGATTTTGTAAATATGAAACATGTTTTTCCCTTAACCCCCTAGTTAGTAAAATTACATGGGCTAAGCCCATGTTTCCTTGTTGTAGCCGCGGCATGGGGGCCCCACATGGGGTAACCCGTACCTTTTTCCATGTCTAAATTTAATAGTGTGTTCTCGTGTTCGTAAATTACGTGTTCTTGTTAGTTATCGATCGTGAATTAGTTATTCGTGTTCGTAATAAATACATATACATACGTAATACTGGTTTGTGATTAATTTACGTTCATGATTTCATGTTCGCATGTTCGTGATTATAGTTATTATTGGATTAATTATCATGAGTTAATACGTAATAAATACTTATCGTGTTACAACACGTACGTAATACTTGTAATTCTTATTCATGAAACGTAAACGTGCTATAAAAGGAAAGTTCTAATCATGTACGTACGATCATAAGGGTACTATTCATGGTAAAAGCATGCGGGTTTTACAAATAGTACACAATTATTTATTTCAGAAAATAAAAAAGGTATTTATTTAACTATTACGAAATATATATTTATTCAGAAAATAAATAAAACATGTCAGATTATAAAATAAAGTTCAATCACAAACATCAGTAAAAAATTATAACACGAAAAGCTTACGAGTATGTTTGTGGGCATATTTGGGCTGGCGGTTAGAAAAGAAGACAAGGAAAAGAAAATGGGCTTTTGAGCCCGGTCCAAAACAAAAAAAAAATATTATACGGGGGGTTAACCTTTTCACTAACAATAATAATAATAAAAAAAAGAGAAACGAGAAGTAGGGTTTTTCCCTTTTGTGGCCGCTGGCTGGAATCACAAGATCAAAGGACGAGTTTTAATGTTTGTTAATCATTCATTCGTGTGTACTCGTTTCCCACTCTAATTCCCTTAAAGGTAATCTTCTATTTTGTTCTAAATCAAAAAGGAATCCAATCAAGAATATAAGGGTTTAACTATCCAGCATGTTTAGTGTCGGGTTTTTGTGAATTCAGGGAAAACGAGACCATAAGGTCTCGGTGTGTGGTTTGTTGCCCAGCCATGACCCAAACAGGGCTCGGTGGTGCTTTAGTTTAAGCAGACGCATCCCAAAAACTATAACCAGGGGCGTTTGGCTGTTCGAACAGCAACAACAACCCAACAGGGGTGTTTGTTTTAGAAATCGGTGGGGTTTGGGCTTATTATCAATGGGAACCACAAACCCACCAGCGGGTGGAGGTCTTGTGGTTGTCAGCAGAAAAATAGAAATAGCAGGGGTGTTTGGGATTGTCACAACATTGGTGTTTGGGATTGTCAGGGAGTGTTTGGTTTGATAGCAGTTGGAACCACTGCATGGGCAGTGGGAACCACTGCATGGGCAGTGGGAACCACTGCATGGGCAGTGGGAACCATTGCATGGGAAGTGGGAATAACATAACTAACAGTGGGAACTTAAAGAGAAACAGTGGGAACTCAAGGAGCACCAGTGGCTGTTGCTTAGTGACGTCAGCACGGGGTCTATGTGGTGGGCTCAGTTTGGTTAACCCGAGACATGGGTGTCTCGGGGAAGATTTTAGCACGGGTTTTAGGGTCACGGAAAATAAATAATATGGGGTTTATCTTAACTATGGTTAAATCATTTTTGCAAAAGTAGTTTTATGAATAAATTAATTAAGTGGTTTTATCTTATTAATTTAATTCGTAAAATTAAATTGGTTTTATTTTATCCGGTTAACCACTTAAAAACATGGGATTTATTATGATTTAATTTTCAAGACAACTAATTTGAAAACCTTTATATTTTAAGAAACTTTCTAAACTCAGGAAACTTTGTATTTATGGTAGGTTACTATTTATAGTAATAATATAATACCAGAAATACGGTATACTACCATAATCAGAATACTTTATAATATATGGTAGTTAGAAGTACGATATATACACTAATAAGTAATATTATCGAACAGTCAGAACTTATTAGATTATATACAAACAGTATCACAAGAATAAAATAAATTAAATTAAGAACAGATAAAAATCAGTAACAGTAAATAGTAATCAGACAACTCATCTCGGCGTCCTTTATCTATGTAGTATCCGTGAAGTCAGAGTAGATCCTTCAACTTTCACTCTTATTTCATTACTGGACACGAGGTACGGATTTCCCGTTCTTCAGAAAGGACTTCCTTCTATGCATGATTAAGATTCCCAATGTCTAGCCAAATGTTTTCCCCAGTATATGTTTTAAGCTTACCAGTAATCATTTTAATAACTAAATAAATTGCCTTAGCTTCATATACGAGCATGACCAGTTTACGTACTAGTTACGGAGGTACCGTAACCATGACACTAGAGGCACCGGTGTCATGACTCCTCTACGAGGGAGTGATTTCTCGCAACGTCCCATTTATTCAGCTTAGCCATTTTATCAGTATTATCAGCGGGGCGTATGGATGCATCCTAGGCTATCAATTTACAGCTTATCAGGTGAATGTGGTGTGTGCTCTACATCCTTCACATTGGAGTTGATCCCTTCACCCAACACATTATTTAGAGGTCACCCTTCTACAACATGATGAGGTCACCCCTCCATTTATTCATGCAACAGTTGTTACAACACATGACCTATATTAGCTCTTGGCAATTAAAATACAATAAATGCATGTTTTTAGATTTAACAGATAACAGTTCAGCTTTATTATTTATAAATTAGACTTTTCAAATTTTACATAGGTTTCCACTACAACTTTACTTATCAGTCTTACAGCTTCAGTATTTTATCATCTGCTTCATTTCAGTATTTCTTATCATGCTTTATATCCGTTCACTGGGCGTTATGCTCAACCGTAGTTCCTTTCATGTTCTAACGGCAGGTACACCAGGACGCTCTTAGGATTATGAGAGCATGTGCATTTGGATGGAAGCTATCCAGACTTCTTACTTTATGCACTTCTTACATTATTCTGCTTATTGGACATTGTTTAGTCCTTTCCTTCAGTATTTAACTTTCATGTTTTGAGCTTATGTTTGTATTACCGATGTTTGATTCCGGTATTTCCTTTATGGTCAGTTAATGTTTTAGGACATTTACCTTATGCTTTAATGACACGTCATACATACACGTAACAGTCCACTTATCCAAGTGGGTGTTACAATTATGGTATCAGAGATATAGGTTCGACCTGTAGGCTCTAAAACATGACCTGTGACTAGTGGGTAGTCACCATAAACTTCTCAGATCTTGGTGTTTTTATCTCTCATGTTTCTCATGCATTTATCAGTCAACTTTCTTCATTTATCAGCCAGTTATCTTAAACATTTTGACTAAGTAAAAGGTTGGTACAGGACTAGCCATATTTAGTCGCATGTGCTTTTCTGCGAATTTCGTTTTGGTGAACCGACCCATAGGCGTTCACCCTTGCCGGTTCATATTTTGTATTGGTAAACCGACCCATAGGCGTTTACCCTTACTCATGTCAGATTCATGTCTTTTAGTCGAATGTTATTTGGTTAACTGACCCATGAACTTTCACCATTATTCAGGTCAAATTTTCATGCTTTCTGTCGAATATTTTTTCGTCAACTGAACCATAGGCGTTCACCTTTGCTCATATCATTGTTGTTTATAAAGTTTCAACAGGTATGGATTGGACTACGGCCATCCATATTTAGTCCCAGATTGTAAATTTTGTACATGACAGTTCTCATAATATTTTGACAAGTATGGATCGAACCAGAATCGCCCAGACTTGGTCACAAGTTTTCTCGTTTGAATTCTGTGGATTGAACCATAGACATCCACATCAGTGATGTTAAACCTCAGTTGATTATACATTTATGTTATTTGTAACAGTCAAGTCTTCATACTGTCACGTGGATGTCGTTTTCATGCTGATAGAATTTCATATTCCCTTATGAGGATTATGTTTCAGCAAGGTGATGATGTTTTCATGCAAAAATACAAAAGAATTACAACAAAGCTCTGTTTCATGATAAATCTTGTTTGGTCTTCATTAATCATGTCTCCATGCTAACCATTGATGAAACTCCGTTTAATCATACTTTTGAGCCTCTATATAACCAGCATTAAGTGTTCGCCGGAATTAGTCAGCCTATCACGTTACTTGTTTCAGTTTAGTTTGTTGACCAGTTAAATTAAATTATCTTCCGTTGACCATGTCAGACGGTTGACACCAGTATCGACCATCTCAAGAAACTTCCACTAGTTCCATGTACAGTATTCCATATGTACTCCATGTATAGTGTCTTAGGTATACTCCATGTACAGTATTTCATGTGTATTCCACGTATAGTATCTCAGATATGCTCCATGTACAGTAAACATTTTGTACTTCATGTACAGTAGTCCAGGTGTACTCCATGTACCATACTCCATGGATATTGCTAATCGATCCTCAATCATCTCAGGTGTTTCCACTTGTCGATATTCTATCAGATGCTGATGCTGCTCGTGAGTTGAAGATTTTACCAAATACTGATGTTGCTAACACTTTGAAGATCTCACAAATGCTGATGTTGCTGATACTTTAGAGTTTTCTCAAAATGCTGATGCTGTTTATACTATGAAGACTCTGCAAAACAAGGACAAAAACTATAAATTTGAAATTTCTAACAAGAATAAACTTCAACCAGCAGCCACTCAGATGTCACACTTCACTCAGCTAACCTTCATTCAGAAGAGTGGTAACCGGTACCCAGTCGGCCACTCAACAGAATAGTTACAAGAATCACGGTCATATTAATGACCGTCGTAAAACTGACAGACAAAGCGGTAATGACAACCACCGTACTTATATTTATCAGCCAGTAGCCATCGGAACTCCAAAACGGACGTGACCAGAAATATAGAGGTCAGCAGTCTAACCGGTCTATCAACCCAAGTAGTTACCCGAGATTCTTAACCTTATTCATACTCACCCATTAAAATACATGTCTAAACAACAGATAAGACACAGGTCTCAAGTATCATTTGGAAGACACATGTCAGGACACCACTCATGGTACACGTCATATGAATATCTTCTCAAAGTACGAGTCAGAAATTGTTAGGACCTATGTAATAGATATTTGTAATAGATGAACTAGGGGGCATGTAGTTCCTCCTGGTCCTAGTAGTAGTAGGAGCAACACGTGCTCCTGGTCTAGTAGAAAGTCAAACAATATTATTCTTAGTAGTTTGTTAGGATATGCATGAGATATCTTAGAAAAGGATATGCATATCAGGAGTTACACGTTTATGTTTAATGTAGTTTTAGGGTTTCCTTGTAGTATAAAAGGAACCCATTGGTAGAAGGGTTAGACACACCTTTCACCAGTATTCATTTCATATCAATAGTAGAAATCCTTTGTAAGGATCAAGTTATTTAGTTATTATGTTTCTTCTTGATCTTAGTATTTTTATTCCGCTCTTATACTTTGTATTACATTAAGAGTCTCTCTGTGAATAGACTTGTGATTACGGAAGTTGTTCAACATGCTTAATAGGCTTCAAGATCCACAACTAGGGGACCCAACAAGTGGTATCAGAGCCTGGGAGAGTCCTTACACAAGAAGAACTAATTTTTTGTTTAATAACTATTTTGTTTAATCATGTCTGCTTCTAGTTCTACTGAAACAGGACAACCAAGCACCACCACCACACAACAAACACAACAAATCGTTGCTACTGTTTCCAATACTAATGGAAAATTACCACTCTTGAAGAAGGAAGAGTATGATAGCTGGGCAATGAAGATGGAGTGCTGGATCACCAACACTGATCTAGACTTGTGGAAAATTGTTCAGAACGGAAACAACAAGAAGACTACTGGTAGAGACAAGAATGTTAATATCACCATTCTAGATCCTAAAACTCATTAAGAAATCACTGTTGTTCAGAAGGAAATCAAAGCAAAAACTATCTTGCTTCAGTCTCTTCCTGATGATCATATGGGTGATTTCTATCACTTGGATGATGCTAGGGAGATTTGGAATGGGATAAAGGCAAGATTTAGAGGGAACGAGGAATCCAAGAAGATGCGCAGATCAATGCTGAGAGATGAATTTACAGAATTCAAGATTTCTGAGACAGAAGGTCTTCATCAAGGCTATGACAGGTTTCAAAAGATTCTCAGCCAATTGAATCAACTTCGGTCCAAACTTGAAAATGAAGACATCAATGCCAGGTTTCTTAGAGCCTTGCCTCATTCATGGAACCAGGTAGTCATCTCTCTAAAAGCTAAAGGTGTAATTGAGTATCTCTCTTTTGATGACTTATTTTACAGACTTAAAACTTTTGAGTCTCATGTGAGTGGGTACTCAAGTGATTCCTACTCCACTCCTGCTAATTCTGCTTTTGTGAGTTCCATTGTGACAATCCGTCAATTTATGGTTGATATTTTATTCTCAATATTTATTTGAAAACATTATTTTAATGTTACAATATGAACTCACTTATTTTTGGGAAGAAATTTGAATTTACGTCTTGATGTAGCGTCGACTACCTCTAAACCGGAGGATTCTACTTTACGTGCTTACGTTTACATACACCGTCTTTGGTGATAGTCCGACATTTCAGAAAATAAATTTGTCCGTGAATATTATTTTGGGATCTTAATTTTGAGTTGGTTCATAAACTCACGAATTTACGAGAAGAGATTAGGACTTACGATTTTAATTTAACGTCCTTTACGACTAAACCGGAAACCTTAGGATTACGTGTTTACGTTTTCGAACTCCGTTTTTGATGAAACAATTTTTATTGGATTCGTTTTGTGCCGTTGAATTTATAAAAACATTTTTCGTAAAACGACCCGAGGGCACGCAAATCGAGGAAACTAAAATCGAGGAGTACCCGTAAATAAATGGGGATGAGACAAGTGGGACACTTGTCCCACCCCCACTATAACCGGCCACAACACCCCTTAGGTGTCAAAGTTACATGAAACTAAGTTACACATGTAACTTAGCTTCACAATGAAGCTTTCCACCCACTAAAACTAGCTAAACCACTCCACCATTACCATTAGCTTCACTTCACACATGCAAAACTTCACAATTTCCTCTCTACTCTCTCTTGGTGTCATCCACTATTCCACACAAAACACCCCATTCATACAAATTTTAACCACAAACATATGTTATAATTAACATATGTTAATCTCCATTCAAAAGGATGAAGATTGGTGCAAGTTATAACATTCAAAGAGGAGTTTCCATGGAGTATTAGGGCTGATTTTCCACAAGGTGTTCATGAAGAATGGTGGTCTTGAAGATGGTCTTGGCTATGCACAAGTTTCTCCATCAAAATCCATGTCCAAATCACAACCTACATCAACTTGGTGGTATAAAGATTGTCCTCCTCATCCTCTTGTTATTTTTGATTATGTAATCTTGTATTTCTTTTACTTATGTATATGTATATGATGATGAATGATGATTAAAAATATTGTGTGGGGATCTGGTGTTGATAAACATGCTTAAAAAGATGAAAGACTATAAGAAACAAGGCTAAAATCTTGTTTAAATTTGTTGGCTGTATAAAAGAGTAAAGAATCAAATGATAAACTGATAAAAATGGCATAGATTTAATGTATTTACAGTAAGCTATGGGTCTTGTACACATGTGAGAGTTGGCCATTCAATGGAATCATTGTAATGAGTGAGATATGATCAAAACAAGTTTAAGGTACAAATCTGAGTTCACTGTTTTGGACGATTTTTAGAAAATACTTAGAAGATGATTCAACAGTAGCTATAGAAGAGTTAAATGGAGCACATCTCATGTAGTTTATGTGATAAATATTTGAGCTTCTATCTCCGTATAGAACTCTAGATATGACAGTTTTGGTGAAAATGAAAATAAAAATCAGATTTTGAGAATGAATGTTTATTATTATTATATAAGCACTCAAAATTATATTGTATAAAATGTAAAATAAAAACCCACTAACTTATGGGTTTTATTTATATAAATATGTAAAAGGTTAAGTAAGTGTATAAATTATAAAAATGGTAGTGGAATAATACTTATAAGTAATAAAAACTATAAACTTGATTTTTACGACTTTTTCGGCTATTACCGTAAAATTAACGTTTTTCGCCAATTAAAACTTAGACGATCAAACCCGTCTAATGTAAAGTTTTTAAAAGTCATATACTGATATAAAAGTATCTAATACAAGTAAAAACCGATAAAACCCTAACTATAGGACATACGGACATTAACGAGCTAACTAAGCATATTGGACTAATAATTGGACTAAATAAGATAAACACTTATAAAAAGTACTTATTGGGCTTAACCCATTTGGGCCCAACATGGAAGTATAGATATTGATAATATAAGTATAAAATGGATTAAAACAAGTTAAAGAACTTATAATAAGCTTATTGGACTTAAAACGTGTAAATAGGTAAAACTAGTAAACTAGTATAAAAGTTATCGACACATAAACACAAAAATAAGTGAAGGAGAATATATAAACCCACTTGATCATCATATATATATAATCATCATATGTATACATAATTGTTAGTTTTATAAAGTCATTGGACATGAATCTAAGACGAGTATTATTTGTCTAGGTTTCCGTGATTGAAGCACGTACCGTCCCACATCAACGTGAGCTCATAGCCTCGCACTCCTTTTAAATGTTTTTATGAAATGTTTAATAAACCCGCGAGGGAGATAACATGTTAGTTTTTATAAAATAGGACACCAATTGTCCCGATTGTTTGTTTATTGATTTGGACCCGAATGATTGTATGACCCGATTGTATGACCCGATAAATGATTAAAGGACCCGATAGATGAAATTAAATGGATTATTAAAGTTAGGTTATGTCACTAAAAGTCCCATTAGCATGAATTGTGAACTACCGGGATTTGGTAGACGCTTATGCATATAATAGTACTATTTGGGGACGATCACCCCATATCGCGCCTTGACGGTTGATCCCCGTCGTGCCACATTGATTGGTAAGCGAATTTATGTATGAGAAGATTTCCATAGCGTGAACTTTGTGACGACACGCTACTTTAGATGGGCAAATTGAGTATCGGGTTAGCTACCCGTTGTTTGTTTAGTAAGGTAACAATGTCATGCGACTTATAATTATCCAAAACTAACGAAATACTACTAGACGCACCGAATTATGATGTATTGCCTGACTAGCAATATAGGGTCATACTATTGATATTATGTTTGTGTTTTGGTTTTCATAACCATATTCATATAACGGTTTTTATTTTCATACAACGTCTTAAGACGTATTGTATGATTGTTTTTACGACATTGGCTCGTATAATGATTTTTAAGGCAAACGCCTATATTATGATTTTGATGAAGATTTGTATAAAATGACTTTGGCTATTTTATGGCCTATTAAAATGATTTGTACAAAATGATTTTCAGTAATAATTTTATACTGATATTATAATGATGGATTTTATTAAACTCTATGAATTCACTCGGCGTTATCGCTGACCTTTTCTTTTAACATGTTTTGTCTCAGGTACTTGAAGGTAATTCTCGGGAAGACAACAAGAATTCATGGCCCGCACCTAAATACTTATTTCCATTCAAATGCTTTGTAAAACCTGTATTAAATACAAATGACTTGGGACCTATGTAACTTTGATATTTATGAATGGAAATGCTTTTATTATTAAACGGCGCGATATTTATGCGTTGTCTATGATGTGAGTAATGTGCTATCCCGTAACACCAACGAGTCTTCCGCTGTATTGAGTTGTATAAATTTGGGGGTGTTACAGTTTGGTACCAGAGCTGTCGTTATAGAGAACGAAAGATTTTTAAAACCAAGGTTTTGAATAAAACGTTTCAAAATCTTTTAACTCTAAACATTTTTCTAAAAATGTCTAAAAATCTTTTGACTATAACGGTGCCGAAGAATTCCCGAGTTACCGACAAGGCCAGACTGAGAAGTGTTATTTTAATATATATATAAATTAGATTATATATATATACGATGTAATTTTATTACATGATAGTTTGATGATTATTTTGATTTTTATACGAGGTATTTATACGACGTAGATTGTCACAAGTAACCCTAAATCCCCTAGTAAATTAATCAAAGCTATTCTCGTAGGAATTCTAGCTATTCTAGATCTAAACCAAGTTGTGGATATTTATGATCCCAACAAATGGTTGATACTCGTAGAAATATAGATATTAGTTGATTGTGATATTGAAAAAGAATTGGTGAGATTAAAACTGATATCGATGTCATGACGATCTTTCTTATAAGAGTGGATGATAGGTGTGAAAACACCCATCCTTTTACCACTTATTTCTTGCTAAAACAAGACCAAAACGCGTATTTAATGTCATTTGTTTGGAATTATGCGTGGTTTGTGTGTTTGTTATGTTTTCAGAGCCAACCGGATAAATATTGGAGAAAACATGGGATTGCATGGGCTTTATCAAGGAAAAAGACTAAAGACGAAGTCTATTGTCCAAGAGATGCAAAAGATTTGAAGTCAATGGGCCTATTTAAAGATTTATCGAAGAAAAGGACCAAAGATGGAAGATTTACACATGTCGAAGAAACTCAAGTCTATTTAACGAAGAAATTAAAAGACGAGTTGAATTTAATCGACGACAAATCCCGAATCAGAATCGAAAACGTCAACTTTTCTGAAAAGACGAGAAGACAAAAAGAAGGGAAGAAAGCCCACTCACCAACAAAGGGAGAAGCCTATAAATACTCCTCCCATTCAAGACTCCACCATCTTCTATTCTGTTATTTTATTTTCCGAGTTCTTAGGAACCATCTCCCTTAAGGAGTGGTTTTCATCTTTGTTTAATTTTCTTCCAATCTTGTAAGTTTGATCTTTCCATCTTGTTTTTTGAATCTGAAATCGTTAATACAAGTCTTCTTTTAATCTTTCCATCATCTTGTTCTTCATCTCTTTTTGATTCTTAGTTCTTAAGTTTATTCGTTCGGTTTGATTGCCAAAAAGTAAGTGGGTTTTGTGATTTAGTTGTTTTGGATTCAAGCTTTCTATGATTATAGGATTAGTGGTAAAATTGGTTAAGTTTTGATCAAAAACTTGGTGATTTTTGGTGTTGAATTCGTGTTCTTTGATTTCCCCTGTTCCTCGCTTCAGTTTCTGATCTTGCCCAGATTCCGAATAGGGAATCTGGGGTTGTGTTTATTCGGAATATTTCTATTATTCCGAGTAGTGGGTAATTTTCTTGTCTATTCGGAATATCTAATATTCCGAGTAAGGCTTTCTTTCCAAGATTTTCCGAATAGGGTCTCTCAAAAATATATTCCGAATAGCCCAAACTTTCCGAATAGAACAAATTATTCCGCATAAGAAACACTTTCCGAATAGGGCATTTTTCCATTTATTCCGCATAAGGAAGATTATTCCGAGTAAGGCAATTTTTCCGCATAGCTTATTTTCCGCATAGGACCTCGTATTCCGCATAGAGTTCAATGTTCCGCATAAGAGACATTTTCCGAATAGAGCTTCTTTCAAATTATTCCGCATAAGACTTTTGTTCCGCATGGCCTTAATTATTCCGAGTAAGGGAAACATTCCGAGTAGAGCAGTATATTCCGCATAGCAAGAAACATTCCGAATAAGAGACTTCCAGTTTTATTTTTCATAAAGGTATTTTCTACTGTTTCATTTAAAGTCTGGATTTATTTTCATTTCTAGTTTCTAGTTTAATTTTATTATTACTTGTCTTTATCATTTTAGTAGATTTAGACCCAAGCTTCCCTTTTTTTAGTCACCAATTACAACGATTCCACTTTTAACCGTGATCGATTCGAGAAGATACCGAGAACGAAACAACGATATATATCAATTGGGTACGAGCAACGCAAAGAGAGATCTTGCAAGCAAAAACCTTTTTATTAACCAACCAAAAGTCAGTTATTAAAATGGCGCCGCTGCCGGCTCTTTTCGTAAGGATCAACGGTTTCTTGTGAGAACAATTGGATTTTGGGATCCGTTCTTTCGGGAACGTTATTTTCAAGCACAAAAATTTTCAAAAAATCCATAAAAATATAAAATTTTCAAAAATACAAAAACAATATAAAACCTATAAAAACCAAAAATATTTTCTCTTGCATTTTCTTTTTAGTGTATGCGTACTCGATCCACGTCTTATTCAGAGCCCGAGACTCTCGAACAATTAGACATGGCCGGTGTACACAACAACAACAACAATATTCCACCCCCCAACATAACAACAACAATAATAACCCACCCCACCAAAACATGAATAATCTACCTTTACCCGACCTTCGCACCATGGAGGAGCTATGTCAACCCACGATGAACGGACGTGGAGGCCCGATTGCACCGATGCATGTCACGGCTCAGGAGTTTTCATTAAAGCATCACATGATCCAGCAAGTACAAACGAATCCATTTCGCGGAATTCCGGATGATGATGCCAACAAACACCTCGACAAATTCATAACCATTACCCAAAGCATGAAATCCCCCGGTGTTTCTATGGATGACCTTCGCCTCCAACTCTTTCCTCACTCGCTTTCTCACCATGCCGAAAAATGGTTTGACCGTCTTCCTAAGAATTCTATTCATACGTGGAACGACATGACTCAACGCTTTTTATCGCGCTACTTCCCACCATCCATGGTCACTAACCTCCGCAACCAAATCAGTGGATTTATGCAAGAGAATGATGAATCGCTTTTCGATGCGTGGGAACGATACAATGATTTGATCGACCGCTGTCCTAATCACAATATGCTCCCCGTCACTCTCATTGATACCTTCTACAATGGTCTCACCTTTCGCGATCGTGACACGATCAATGCCGCCGCCGGTGGTACTTTTATGAAAAGGAGACTAGAGGAGTGTCGAGAGTTGATTGAAAACATGACTACTCACCACAAGAAGTGGGATTCATCCGCATCCTCAAGATCTAACTCGAGAGTCAATGTTTCTTCTACTACTTCCAATCCTGAGATGACTGAAATTTCTCGACAACTCGCTGAAATGAACAAGAATTTCATGACCATAGCCACAAACCACTTTCAACAAGCTAAAGCCGTTGCTATTACTTGTGACACATGTGGTGGTCCTCATTCTTATAATGATTGTCCTTCCACTCAAGGCAATTATTCTGAAAACGTTAACGCGGCATACGGTACATATCCCACGGGAGGCTATCAAGCTCGTCCGCAAGGAGACCGTAGCTTGCTAAGTTATCGTTCCAACAATTACCTTGCTCCTCCCGGTTTCCCTCCTGCAAACCAAAACCAACAACAAAGCTATAACCGAAACAACCAATCCCAACCTCGTGCTCAAAATCAATATCAATCCCAAAGAAACACCTACCCAACTCAAGGAAATTCTCAAGCTTAACAAGCTCCACCTCTCAATCAACCGATGGCAGTGAATCCCGACGTCGAGTCGTTCATGAAGACTAATCGTGAGATGGTGACGAATCTTCAGAGTCAGTTTGTCAACTTGAAGAATGACATGGTGAAACAAGGAAGCGATATTCGAGCCGAGCTAAGGAATGATATGGCCAAACACAGCGATGCTATTAATGCCAACATGCAAAACTCTTTCAATAATCAAGCTCTTCACCTTCGTGATATGATTGGTTCGCTCATCCAAGGTAATCAACCCTCTTCTTCGGGTACTCTTCCGAGTAATACCGTTGCGAATCCAAGAGGGGAGATGAAAGCAATCACCACTCGTAGTGGAAAAGGTTATATGGAACCCGAGCTTCCTACACCTCCACCCGTGATTGTGAACAAGGAAACCGAGCAATTTTCCCCACCTCCTTCACCTTCTATCCCCATTTCCCCACCACCCGTGGTTGTGAGTGACCCTATTCCATTAAGGCCTTCTTCTTCATCCAATATACCTTATCCTTCAAGGTTGAGGAAAGAGAAGCAAAAGAGCAAGGATGATATTCAGGTTTCAAACTTCCTAAAAATGTTTAAACAATTGAATTTTAACATCTCCTTTGCCGAGGCTCTCGCTCACATGCCCAAATACGCTAAGATGTTTAAAGATCTTCTAAGTGTTAAAGAAAAGCTTCTTGACATTGCTCAGACCCAACTTAATGAGAACTGCTCCGCAGTGCTCTTAAGGAAATTGCCCACCAAACTTGGTGATCCGGGTCGCTTCTTGATTCCTTGCAACTTCCCGGGAGTAGAGAATTGCATGGCCCTAGCCGATCTAGGTGCCAGTATAAAATTAATGCCTTTAAGTGTTTGGAAGCATTTATCTCTCCCCGAGCTAGTCCCCACCAAAGTGACTTTGGAATTAGCCAATCGTACGGTTGCTTATCCAGTGGGGATAGCCGAAGATGTCTTTGTTGGCGTTGATAAATTCACCTTCCCGGCGGATTTTGTTGTCGTTGACTATGAGATGGACCCTCGTGTTCCATTAATCGTTGGACGTCCATTCCTGAGGACCGCTCGCACTCTCATTGATGTAGCCGCAGGCGAATTAATCATGAGAGTTGGTGACGATCAAATTGTCTTCAACATGGGTAAGATTTCTCAGCAACCTTATTCATATTAGAGTGTTAATGCTATTGATGTTCTCGATGAGGCTTGTGAAGAACATTTTCATGATGCTTGCAAAAGTACCCTCTCTTCTCTACCCAATGTTGAGACCGTTGCCTCACTTGCTCCGGCATTGACTCCATTTGGAGAAAGTGACTTGGATGAGTTCGAAGCTAGCTTGGGTCCTCTCGACATTAAGTATGATAATTCGTCCACCAATTAGGATGAAGATATTCGTACTATTGAGAGACTTCTCAATGAGGACCCATTGTCTCCTCCTACTCCTAAAGAGGTGACTAATGATGATCCATCGTTGGTTTCACCATCTACTGAGGATCCTCCTACTCTCGAGCTTAAGGACCTACCGCCTCATCTTGATTACGTTTTCCTAGAGGACGACGAAAAGTTACCGGTCATCATCGCAAAGGATCTGAAAGAAGACGAAAAAGCCCGACTTGTTGCTGTGTTGAAGAAGCATAAAAGAGCTATCGCTTGGAAAATCTCTGACATTCGTGGAATTGATCCTCATTTCTGCACACATAAAATTCTCATGGAGGACGACTTTAAACCCACTATTCAAAGCCAAAGAAGGGTGAATCCTAAAATCCATGACGTCATCAAAAAAGAGGTTATCAAACTTCTTGATGTGGGTATGATTTACCCTATTTCGGATTCACCATGGGTAAGTCCAGTCCATTGTGTGCCTAAGCAAGGCGGAATTACCGTTGTGCCCAATGCAAACAACGAGTTGATTCCTACCCGTCTCGTTACTGGGTGGAGAGTTTGTATAGACTACCGCAAACTCAATGATGCCACGAGAAAGGATCATTTCCCTCTACCTTTTATGGACCAAATGCTTGAACGTCTAGCGGGTAATGAATATTACTGCTTTCTGGATGGTTTCTTGGGTTATTTTCAAATACCCATCGATCCCCAAGATCAAGAGAAGACAACATTCATTTGTCCTTATGGCACCTTTGCTTACAAACGAATGCCTTTTGGCTTATGCAATGCCCCCGGGACTTTCCAAAGGTGCATGTTAGCTATCTTCCATGACATGGTTGAACAAACCATGGAAGTCTTCATGGATGATTTCTCAGTCTTCGTGGATTCTTTCTCTTCTTGCCTTGCCAATTTGGAACGTATGCTCAAGCGGTGCGAAGACACTCGCCTTGTTCTGAATTGGGAAAAATGCCATTTTATGGTAAAAGAAGGCATTGTGCTAGGACACAAAATCTCTAAGGCCGGTCTTGAAGTCGACCGTGCTAAAGTTGATGTCATAGCCAAATTACCTCCACCTTCAACCGTGAAGGGTGTGAGAAGTTTTCTGGGTCATGCGAGCTTCTATCGATGATTTATTCAGGATTTCTCTAAAATCGCTCGCCCGATGACCCACCTCTTGGAAAAAGATACTCCTTTTATTTTTTTCTAAAGAGTGTCTCGACGCCTTCAATCTTCTCAAGGATAAGCTAACTAAGGCACCGGTCTTGGTCACCCCTAATTGGGAGCTGCCTTTTGAGTTGATGTGCGATGATAGCGACTTTGCTATTGGTGCGGTTTTGGGCCAAAGAGTGAATAAACACTTCCAACCAATCCACTATGCTAGGAAAACAATGACGGGGGCTCAATTGCATTATACAACGACCGAAAAAGAGCTTTTAGCTGTTGTCTATGCTTTTGAAAAATTTCGCCCCTATCTTGTTTTATCCACCACCATCGTATACACGGACCATTCCGCGTTAAAGTACTTGATGACTAAGAATGATTCTAAGCCAAGACTTCTCCGTTGGGTTTTACTCCTTCAAGAATTCAACATTGAAATTCGTGACAAGAAGGGTGCTGAAAACCTGGCCGCGGATCATCTGAGCAGACTTGAGGCTCCATATCAAGGGGACCATCCGAACAAAGAGATCAATGACTCTTTTCCCCTTGAGACCTTAATGTCTATAAATCCCAATCTTGATGGCACCCCGTGGTTTGCCGATATTACAAACTACTTAGCGGGTGGTGTTCTCATCCAAGGGTTAACATCCCAACAAAAGAAGAAGTTCTTGCACGATGTTAAGACTTACTTTTGGGATGACCCTTTTCTATTCAAACATTATGCTGATCTCATCATTCGTCGATGTGTTGACGGACCGGCAGCTTTTGATATTCTCCAAGCTTGCCACAAAGGACCCACCGGTGGTCACTTTGGTCCCAACTACACCGCTAAGAAAGTGTTTGATTCGGGATTCTATTGGCCCACCATTTATCGTGATGCTCACGAGATGGTTAAACATTGTGATGCTTGCCAAAAACAAGGCAAGATCACACATAAAGATGAGATGCCTCAAAATTTCATACAAGAATGTGAAATCTTTGATGTATGGGGCATCGACTTTATGGGGCCATTCCCTTCTTCTAAAGGCAACAAATACATCCTTGTCGCTGTCGACTACGTCTCTAAATGGGTTGAAGCCAAAGCTTTACCCACTAACGACGCGAGGGTGGTTTGTAAGTTCTTGAAACAACTGTTTGCTCGTTTCGGTGTTCCTCGTGCTATTATCAGTGACCGCGGGACTCATTTTTGCAACGATCAATTTGCAAGAGTCATGGCTAAGTATGGTGTCAATCACCGTCTTTCCACTGCTTATCATCCTCAAACCAACGGTCAAGCCGAGCTATCCAACCGTGGATTGAAGAGAATTTTGGAACGTACTGTGGGAGAGCATCGTGCCTCGTGGGCCGATAAACTTGATGATGCTCTGTGGGCTTTACGTACCACCTATAAGACGCCGATTGGTTGTACACCTTATCATCTTGTGTACGGGAAAGCCTGCCACCTCCCCATCGAGCTGGAACATAAGGCATACTGGGCCTTGAAGTGGGCTAACTTCGACATCAACAAAGCCGGTGATTTTCGAAAGATTCAACTCAACGAGCTACAAGAATTGAGGAATCAAGCTTACGAGAACTCATTGATCTATAAGGAGAAGACCAAGATTATCCACGATGCTAAAATCAAGAACCGAGAGTTCAACGTTGGTGATCAAGTCTTACTCTTTAACTCTCGGTTGAAGATCTTCTCAGGCAAGTTGAAGAGCCGCTGGTCTGGTCCATTCACCATCGCCAATGTCTTTCCCTATGGTACCATTGAGTTTCTCAGCCAAATGGGCCCAACTTCAAGGTGAATGGTCAGCGTTTGAAATTGTACGTTGGTGAGGACATCTCTTAGGAGATTATTCCATCCCTCACCACGTTTCCCTTGAATTAGTTCGGGACCGAGTCAGGCTCGCGACTCGGTAAACAAAAACAAGCGCTCCTCGGGAGGCAACCCGAGTATCTATCCCCCTTTCCCGTTTTTCATCATAAGTGTAGGGGGAGCTATATAGGTTGCTTGTTTTTGGATGGTGATGTGATTACAGGGATTATTGCACTCTTGGAATCTTTGAAGAATTGTGCCCCCATGTTTTCCAAAATCCGGTTCTATCTCTCAACTATCGTGATTCAATTTTCTTCATACTCACATTTGAAATTGATCACTTTAGTCGTCTCTTCCTTAACTCGAGTTAACCAACGTGCACAATGTCATAAGTGTAGGGGAGACTTTTCCCACATGCTTAAACATTGAGGACAATGTTTATCTTAAGTGTAGGGGGGACTTCTATCGAAGTTTTAAGTGGACTTTTGATGAGACTGCTTTTATACATGGTCTCATCGTCTAAAACAGCCTTAAAATGCATAAAATATCATAAAATAGACCAAATATATGCTCGTGTTTGTTACTTGTGTATTTTTAGGTACGGATATTGAGGAATTGGCAAAAGAACACAAGAATCAATCAAAAACGAACACGGGAAACGAAGTCGCACAATGAACCGAGCCCAAGTTTGGAAATTTGCAAAATGACCCTTGAAGAATTGAAGATTGTCAAGTTTAGTCCCTCATCTTTGAAGAACTTGTCACAATTGACCCTCCAAATGTCAATTGTACAAGTATGGACCTTAATATTTGAAGATATTACAAGATCAGTCCATCAAGTTTGAAGAATATACAAAAGGAGCCCTTGGATAAAGTTTTAAAAGTTTATGTGCCACTTTTGACAAGTTATCAAAAGTTGATAAGGCAAAATCAAGCGCTGATGGAATTAAAAACAAAGTGGAAAGAAGTTAATAGTTTGGGGGTCAAAACTACCATCTAGTCAAACTCCTCCCACCAACCAGCCAGTGACACCTCATCACAACCCTCCCCAAGCCTCCCCTGCTACATCACTTTCACCTTGAAAACCCACATCCGACCAATTTAACGTGGGAGATCGATTCCTTGGTCCCCAATACCAATCCTACGTCCAAGATTGAAGATTCCAAGCTGGCATATCACATGGGCAAGTTTTGACCAATTTTGAAGACCAAGAACTCAAGGGCACTTCTGGCATTTCCATACTAGGGTTTTAGGGACTAGAACCTTCCTTGTACGCCTATAAAAGGCAGCTTAGTTTAGTCATTTAGCTTTATTCCAGTTTTAAACTTTTGCACTTGTAATTCCTTTTAAGAAGATAAAAGTTTGGTATTTGTGAAGTCAAGTGTAATTCCTTTTTATGTTTTTAAAGTTGTGTGTTGTGTTAAAAGTTTAAGTTGAGTTCCATTTAAGATTTCTTGTGTTGAAGTTTCAAAAAAGGTTTTGAAAAAGTCCTTTTAATCTTCAAAAATCCAAAAAGTTGTGAAGTGAAAGTGGATTAACTTTTTGGAGGTTTGATATTGAAAGAGTTTTTAAAACGTGTTTGAAAAGGTTTGGAAGTTGTTGGAAAAGTTTTTAAGGAAGTTTTTTTTAAGAAATTCAGAAAAGTGGTATTTTCTTGTGTTTGTTCTTGTTTTGATTTGCAGGTTCTTGGAAGGTTGTTGTTGATCTTTGTTTCTGCATACACCCGGGTGTATTTGGAGGTGGATTTTCATCCACTAGAGCCTTGGATGTAAGGCTCTTAGGTAAATCACTTTTTCCTTTTTAAATTTTCAGAAAATATGCAGTTTATGTGAACTTGTATGCTTAAGTGTTGATTGCTGGTTTAAGTTGTTGATTTGAAGTTCTCTTGTGTTTGTATGCATGTTAGATGATCATAGGATCAAGTTGAGTAAGTTTTAAAAGGTTTTGATTTGAAAATTTGTTGAAATCAGTTTTAAAGGAGTGTTTGGATGTATGAATTAAACTAAGTTTGAGGTTGAATTGTGCTAGTAAAGGCTGTTAGAAGTAGTTAGTAGGAAGTATTAAGTTGTTTGCTAGGATTGTTTTCAGTTTGGGAAGAATTTGATGCAAGTTTGTGGAGTAAAAAGGAAAATAGCATAGCAAAGTTGCATATGTCACTTTTTGTCTGATTTACATGAACTGGTGTGCTTAGATCTTGTAATTCTGTTAAGTGATAGGGTGTTCTAAGATTTGAGATTGATTGCAAGTTGATTGGTGAGCTTGTATGCAAAAATTTGGAGGCTGAATCTCATTTGTGTGCATTTGCTAAGCTTAATCAAACCACCAGACCTCATTTTTGTCACAGCAACTCTCATTTGCTTGACTTGGCCTATTTGTGAAGTATTTTTGTGCTAAGTGTTTGATTGTTGTTTGATCTTGACTCCCTATACTCCCAAGAGTATAGGGGTGCCTTGTTTATCCAAAAACACCCACAAAACGAGCACAGCCAAGCCCCTCTTGGCTCCAAAGTGCTCAAGTGTGAACTCACACTTGTTCATCAGAAACACTAGAAGAACTGGACACGTTTTGTCCTTAATCTTGTTTAATCTTTGGTAAAAAGTGGAAATTGGTTTGTGATTACTAGTAAAAAAGGTGTCAGTGTTGGATTTGAAAAAGAAAAAAATAAAAAAGAAATTTTTGTAAAAAGGTCACCCGCAACGGACTCGAACACGCGACCCCTCGCTGGGGGACTTAGCGTGTTAACCATTGATCTAGATGCCTTTTTACGTTTTAGTTTCATTTCAATAGTTATTTAACCCTTTTTTCTTTCTAGCTTATTAATATAAGCCGTAGCTTATTTGTTTAATTTCAGCTTATTTATTAAGCACTTTGGGCTTATTTCATTTTTCCTAGGACATTTATAGGTTTTAGGACTTTTCTGTTTTAAAAAATTATTTTTCCCATTATTTAATTAATTTCTAGGATTATTTTTAGTTTTAAATTTAGAAAGTCAATAAAAAATAGTAAACATTAGTTTTAAATTTAGAAAAATTAGTTTTTAGGTTTTTATTTGTATTTTTGAGGTTTACAAATCATAAAGTTTTCAAAAACTTTAATTTTTAATTTTATTTGATTTTAGGGTTTTTTAGCAACTTTAAAATTCAACATAAAATTATTTAATAGGTTTCAGGAAATTTGGTTTGCATTTTTTTTCTAGTTAGAATATTTAGAATTTTTGAGAATTTTTTAGAATTTATTTGAGAACTTTTTATTTTTTTGAATATTTTAATATTATTTTAATCATAAAAAGTCAAAGTTTTATTTTTATTTCTTTTTCATTTTTCCTAGGTTCTTTATCATTAATTAGGACTTTTCCCATTTGTAGAATAATTTTTAGGCTTTCCAATTAATTTTTAGGCTTTTCAATTAATTTTTAGAATTAATTTAAGATTTAATAGATTTTAATAGTTTTTAGGAGTTTAAAAATAGTTTAAATTGGTTTTAAAATTTTTAAAAATAGTTTTTAGCTTAATTAGGTCATTTTTGAGGTTTACAAACTATTAAATCTTGTTTAGGGCTTTTTAATATTTAAAAGTGATTTTTAGGGCTTTAATTAGCATTAAAAAGTCATTATTAAATTAATTAAAAGGTTTTGGCAAGTTTGGATTTTTTGTAAACTCTTAGAATATTATTGTGGATTTTTAGTAATTTTTAGAAATTTTTAGGTTAAAATTTTAAATTTTGCATTTTTTACGTTCTTCGTCGTAACTTTCTAGTAGTGTTTTTGCCTTATTTTTCTATTTTTTTCGTCTTCGTCATTTTCTCTTCTTTTCTTCTTGTTAATAATCAAAAACATAAATCAATCATTCATTACACAACACACGTGCCTCCTCGAGAGAACGAACTCACCTCATTGGGTCATTAGTGCTCGGTTTTCCTAAACCGACACTTAATACTACCACTATTTGTCATCCTTTTCCTAAAGGGTACAAAATCATTACAATCATTTTGGCGCCGCTGCCGGGGAGGCGTGTTGTGTTTTGATTGAACCATTGTTGTTTTTTATATTAGCCATAATAGTATTTGTATTAATAGCACTCTATTAATACGTATTATCGTTTTTCGGTTTTTGTGTGAATATTATTACTATATTGTATACGTAGAACAATAAATACAAAAGTACTCCAAATACGTGAGCAATCACAACCTTGATTCGGGATTTCATCACTCGATCATTGTATTCGAATCTCAAACCAAAGAAAAAGGCAAAAATAGATAAATACTTTCGTGAAGCTTAATCTTGATAATACAAACTATAAGGTGGGTATAAGGCGGTTGTATTTCACAACCTAAAGGAAAAAGGCTCTTAAGTGCTTCGCGCCGCCTCGTTTCCTCCGCTTGCTTGTGCGTATTTGATTTTGAGAGTGAATCGAGGGTTTTGCCGCCCAAAGTATTACTACATATCATATATATTTTCTTGGTTTCCATTTGATTAAACCCTCTTGAACGATTTGGTGTTCCACCATCGTTCTAAAGTCATCGAAGGCGTTCACTCCACGTGATCGTTTTCATTCCTTGAGGCCTTTTTAATCAAGAGATTTGATTAGTGAGGAGATTTGTGGACTCATTGTCTACTTAATACATTCACCAATTTTCCAAAAAAAGTTAATACAATCAAAAACCACAAAAAATTGAAAAAACACAAAATACCAAAAAGAATCTTCTTTGCTCGTCTCCACGTTGTACGTGACGTTTATGCTCACTCGTAATCAAGCAAAACGTGCACGTAGACGCAAGAACAAAACTCCTACTAAAACTCATTCTAGTGAGGAGTCTCCAAGTGAGGAACCTATTGTAGAACAAGAAGCTATCATGGCTAATCGTACTATGATGGAGTTGCTTCAAGCACCCACCGAGGGTTTTGGAGAGGCCATTGTGATTCCCGCCATCCTTGCGGAGAACTTTGAGATCAAAACGGGTTTAATGTCTATGCTTCAAGCAAACAAGTTTCGCGGTCACGAAAAAGACAACCCACATTATCACATTAGGCAATTTAATCGTCTCACCGCGACAAGCAAGTTTAAGGATGTACCACACGATGCCATTAAGATGATGTTGTTTCCTTACTCGTTAGATGGACCCGCTAAGATATGGCTTGAGAAAGAACCGCCGAATTCGATTTTGACATGGGCCGATCTCGTGTCTAAATTTGTGAATCAATTTTTTCCACCATCTAAGACAACACATTTGAAAAACGAGATTTCACGTTTTACACAAAGACCAAATGAAAGTTTTTCAATGGCTTGGGAAAGGTTTAAAGAAATGTTACATGAATGTCCTCACCATGATTTTTCCGAATTGCATCAAATTGACACTTTTTATAATGGGCTTAATGAACATGAACGAGATTATTTAAATGCCGCCGCGGGTGGTAATTTTTTGTGCAAAACGACCAATGAGGCTTTGAAAATCATAGAAAATAGGTCTAAGGTCTATAGCCCTCGTAACACACCGAGTGTTGCCAATTTGGGCTCGTCATCATCTCGTTCCATTAATGCCTTGCAAGATGAAGCAAATGAGGAGAATCGGTTTTTCGATAGGTTTTCGACTCTTATGTCTCATTGGAAAGCTCAAGAAGCTTCAAACACCGCTTCGGTTAAAGCGGTTGCTAAGAGTTGTATTTCATGTGGTGGAGCTCATGATTTTTCCGAGTGCATTACCGCGGATGGTAACACTTCGAATGCTTATGTAGCCACGGGAACTTATAACCAAATCGGTCAAGGTTCCCGCCAAAATCAAGCTCCACAAAATCAAAATGCTAATAACTATCAAAACAACAATCAAGGTGGAAATTACCAAGGAAATCAAAGAAATTATAACAAAGGTAATTACCAAAGTGGAAATGGGCAAATTTCAAACCAAAACCAAAACCGTGATTTTCAAACTCCTACTCAAGGTTTTCAAAATGCTCACACTAAAAATTTGCAAGGAGAATTTTTAGATTATGCTAAGGCTAATGATGCTAAGTTTGATAACATGCAACGTGAGATGATTAGCTTAAGATCCGAGTTGAAAAACGAGCTTAAAAACGAACTTGCTAATGAACTTAAAACTCATGCTAATAAAATGGAAGGAAATGTCACACGACTCCAACAAAATCAACAAAAAATGGAGCAAGGACAACATGAGATTAAGCAAGAGTTGTTAAAAGCGGATGCTAGGCAATCTAAGTTTGAAGACCGAATGGCTAAAATGTTTGAAGCTATCATGTGTAAGCCCTCTTCTTCGGGTGGTCTTCCTAGTGATACCATCGTGAACCCGAAAGGAGAGTTGAAGGTTATTGCCACTCGTAGTGGTAAGACTTTCAAAGAACCCATTTCTCGTCCAAGTACTTCTATGGAGAAGGAAAAAGAGAAAGAACCCGAGGTTGTGGTTGAAAAGGAGCACATTACAATCCCACGAAGTACCGCTCAAACCACACCTACGGTTGAACCAATACCCATCATGGAACCCGAGATTCCAAGGCCGATGTCTATGCCTAATTTGCCCCAACCTACACCACCTTTACCCTACCCATCAAGACGAGACAAGGAAAAGGCACAAGAACGAAATAATTATCAATTTGAACTCTTTATGAAAATGTTTCGTGACTTGCATTTTAATATAAGTTTTGCCGACGCCTTAGTCATGATGCCTCGATTTGTCGCGAACTTCAAAAGTATGTTGAATAACAAAGAGAAATTGCAAAAATCGTCTAGTTGTTCTTCGGTTTTTCTAAGCCGCATACCTCAAAAAGTCGGTGATCCTGGAAAGTTTTTAATCCCATGTGCTATCCAAGACATAGAAGAATGCTACACCTTGGCCGATCTTGGTGCTAGTATTAATTTGATGCCTCTTGAGATTTTTAAATCGCTCAATCTTCCAAATCTCACTCCTTCAAGAATGTCAATCGAAATGGCCGATCATTCTACGATTCTAGCTTGTGGAGTTGCCGAGGACGTCTTTGTGAAAGTTGGGAAATTCTATTATCCCGTGGACTTCATTGTTGTTGATATTCCCATCGATCCTAAAGTTCCGTTAATTTTAGGTCGATCTTTTTTGGATACCTCGAGAGCACTTATCGATGTGCATGCAAGAAAAATCACTCTTCGCTTCAATGAGGAAGAACTCGTCATTAATGCAACCCAAAACTCCACGCTTTCTCATGTTTATTCGATCACATCTTTGTACAATGTCAATCCCATCAAAAACATTTGTTAAAAGATTTCAAATAGAGTTTTAGTTGTTGAGAAAAATGAAGTTCCGTCCCCTCCGCCGATGGAGGTTAAGAGTGTTAAGCCTATGATTCCAATCTCGAGTGATTCTTCGGATGATGAATACGTTGATCCCGATGGGGAGGTTTTCTTTGTTGACAAAAGATTTGAAAACTTGCCACCACCTAAAACAAAAAGATTTCAAAATGTGAGAATTTTTAGTGTGACTAACATTGTTTTAGATACACCAAATATTTTTGACATAATTAAATCGGGTTTTCACAAGGAGAGTTTAAAAGATGAAAAAGGAAAAGATTTTGAATTTAATTTAAAAGATTTTTCTACAATTCTAACTCCGTCATCACCACGTTTCTTGAGTACTACAAGCTCGTCTTCTCCTTTTGACGATGCTTTGTGTGGACCTAGTGTGGGGGAAGCCCCTTATGTTCCCTCCCCTTTCTCCACCGAGGACGAGATATTTGATCCTGGAATTGCTTTTATAGGGAAATCTCGGTCTTCCACCGATGCAATAAATGGAAAATCTTTTCATTTGATTGGTTCGAGTCTACCTCGAGTAGCTCAATGTTTTGACTTACCCATTGTCCCACCCTTCTATTTCTTCCCTCCTATTTTCTTCTATCCCATTGGGATTTGTGTTGGAGTTGTGTTGTCTCGTCTTTCATCCGAGAACGAGGACGCTATCTTTGACCCCGGTATACGTTTATCGGATTTTTAAAGTACTTCACGTGCTTTTGGGCCTTGTTTATCATGTAAGCCCCACCAAAAATTGACCACACCATGATTATCCCTAAATGATCACATTTATGGGGATTCGAGTCGAGCTTTTGACTCGGTTATCAAAAACAAGGTGCCTCGTGGGGGAGACCCATGCTTATCCATGTACATATTATTGCTTTCTAATTAGTTAATGAGAGGGGATTTGTGCCCTTCCAACCTTTGTTCCGTGGTTGTTTGTGAATTGTGGTTTTTAGATTATCATCTTCACGATTGGAGCCTCTCGTGTTCGTTTCATGGGAGCACTCGATCGTTTGCTTTGGAGGCCATTCCCAATATCCATCATGATATATCCTTTTATGTTCTAACCTTAGGTTTATAGCACACTTCATAAACGGCTATTACTTAATGGTTACACCCTTTCCATGCTAGATTAGGCATTCGACTACGTCTCTAGTATGGGGGTGTTTGCACCCCTAGACCCGAAACATTGAGGACAATGTTTAACTTTAGTATGGGGGTGAATAGATACTTGCCTTGCCAAACCTTCACGCTTTCCAAAGTTTATCGTTTTGTTTATCATTCTTGTTGCAAAATAAGGCTAAAAATGGCCAAATTTTAAAATTTTTTCTCATGTTTCATAAGTGTTTGAAGACACGAATGTAGATTTTCCGATGGCGAGAATAAGAGTAATTTTTGACTCGACCGTGCGTGTTGAGCACTTAGCTTTGATTCCTTAACTACACATTAGGCTAAGTCTCTTAAATGAGGACGAGAAATGATAGAGTTAATTATAAGTTACTATGCTAAACGTAGAGTACTCGTATTCTTTCAAAAACTCATGTGTTCTCGTTGTTTGCTTATTCTCCCTTCGCTTGTAAATATTTTTGCTTAATAAATATTGACTTAGCGGTTTAGTTTTGATTGTTGGGTTTCTAGTATTTTCTAGTAGCTTCCGTGTATTTAAATTGGGAAGACATTAAGGTATCGCCAGCGTCACGGTTTTGAAGTATTGGCACCCTAATAATCGAAAGCTTCACCCAATAATAAGATTTCAAGTGCTCACCTAAATCTAGCAAACAATTTGAAGCCCCACAAGGCCTAAAATCTATGCAAAATTGAAAGTGAATCAAGCCTTAATCTTCGAAGCTTTAAAGATCCAAAATTCGCTTTAGCGTGAGGATATACGTCTTTGGCTAATAAAACCACCGATGATGGCGGATAATAAAAGGCAAGGCAAGACCGAAGTCATAATAAAAGCTTCATGGCGAAGTTGAATAAAAGATGGAGGTAAACCAAAGATAATAAGGTCCTTCCGTTAGGGGGCGTATAAAAGTCTTGGTAATAAGTCTCATGTTCAAAACCGTTATAAAACCGTGTTTATCGATTCTTCTTGTCAACTTAATTTTTTAACATCGTCGTCTATTAGGAGGGGTTATTGATTTGATGGTCTTAGTTACACCGTTAGGACTCTATTTTTAGACCTAAATCTCTATTATCGCATAAGTCAATGATGCATCCTCGTGATCATTAAGACATAATAAAATATAAGAGATACAACTTAGGAATAATGGGAGGATAAGTACGTGATTAGGGCATATGAGTAGTGTTAGCATTACTAACTTATAATGACAATGATCTCGTTGCACGCTTGGCATGGAATTAAGGTGAAAATCGAGGACGATGAAATTATTTCTAACGAAGCATTCACATGTTCTTATTCTATGAACCTAAACGTCCCATTTTGCGATGAGAATCATACATTATGTCTAAAACGCAAGTAGTAGTAATAGTGTAGTGTAGCTAGTTTATCATTTCAATAAAGTGAATAAATTAAATTTTGGAGATGCTTTGATACTTTATTCAAGCATTGCGTGAGGGCACGGCAATGGTTTAGTATGGGGGAGTGATGAGACTGCTTTTATACATGGTCTCATCGTCCAAAACGGCCTTAAAATGCATAAAATATCATAAAATAGACCAAATATATGCTCGTGTTTGTTACTTGTGTATTTTTAGGTACGGATATTGAGGAATTGGCAAAAGAACACAAGAATCAATCAAAAACGAACACGGGAAACGAAGTCGCACAATGAACCGAGCCCAAGTTTGGAAATTTGCAAAATGACCCTTGAAGAATTGAAGATTGTCAAGTTTAGTCCCTCATCTTTGAAGAACTTGTCACAATTGACCCTCCAAATGTCAATTGTACAAGTATGGACCTTAATATTTGAAGATATTACAAGATCAGTCCATCAAGTTTGAAGAATATACAAAAGGAGCCCTTGGATAAAGTTTTAAAAGTTTATGTGCCACTTTTGACAAGTTATCAAAAGTTGATAAGGCAAAATCAAGCGCTGATGGAATTAAAAACAAAGTGGAAAGAAGTTAATAGTTTGGGGGTCAAAACTGCCATCTAGTCAAACTCCTCCCACCAACCAGCCAGTGACACCTCATCACAACCCTCCCCAAGCCTCCCCTGCTACATCACTTTCACCTTGAAAACCCACACCCGACCAATTTAACGTGGGAGATCGATTCCTTGGTCCCCAATACCAATCCTATGTCCAAGATTGAAGATTCCAAGCTGGCATATCACATGGGCAAGTTTTGACCAATTTTGAAGACCAAGAACTCAAGGGCACTTCTGGCATTTCCATACTAGGGTTTTAGGGACTAGAACCTTCCTTGTACGCCTATAAAAGGCAGCTTAGTTTAGTCATTTAGCTTTGTTCCAGTTTTAAACTTTTGCACTTGTAATTCCTTTTAAGTAAATAAAAGTTTGGTATTTGTGAAGTCAAGTGTAATTCCTTTTTATGTTTTTAAAGTTGTGTGTTGTGTTAAAAGTTTAAGTTGAGTTCCATTTAAGATTTCTTGTGTTGAAGTTTCAAAAAAGGTTTTGAAAAAGTCCTTTTAATCTTCAAAAATCCAAAAAGTTGTGAAGTGAAAGTGGATTAACTTTTTGGAGGTTTGATATTGAAAGAGTTTTTAAAACGTGTTTGAAAAGGTTTGGAAGTTGTTGGAAAAGTTTTTAAGGAAGTTTTTTTTAAGAAATTCAGAAAAAGTGGTATTTTCTTGTGTTTGTTCTTGTTTTGATTTGCAGGTTCTTGGAAGGTTGTTGTTGATCTTTGTTTCTGCATACACCCGGGTGTATTTGGAGGTGGATTTTCATCCACTAGAGCCTTGGATGTAAGGCTCTTAGGTAAATCACTTTTTCCTTTTTAAATTTTCAGAAAATATGCAGTTTATGTGAACTTGTATGCTTAAGTGTTGATTGCTGGTTTAAGTTGTTGATTTGAAGTTCTCTTGTGTTTGTATGCATGTTAGATGATCATAGGATCAAGTTGAGTAAGTTTTAAAAGGTTTTGATTTGAAAATTTGTTGAAATCAGATTTAATCTTCTCAAGGATAAGCTAACTAAGGCACCGGTCTTGGTCACCCCTAATTGGGAGCTGCCTTTTGAATTGATGTGCGATGCTAGCGACTTTGCTATTGGTGCGGTTTTGGGCCAAAGAGTGAATAAACACTTCCAACCAATCCACTATGCTAGGAAAACAATGACGGGGGCTCAATTGCATTATACAACGACCGAAAAAGAGCTTTTAGCTGTTGTCTATGCTTTTGAAAAATTCCGCCCCTATCTTGTTTTATCCACCACCATCGTATACACGGACCATTCCGCGTTAAAGTACTTGATGACTAAGAATGATTCTAAGCCAAGACTTCTCCGCTGGGTTTTACTCCTTCAAGAATTCAACATTGAAATTCGTGACAAGAAGGGTGCTGAAAACCTGGCCGCGGATCATCTGAGCAGACTTGAGGCTCCATATCAAGGGGACCATCCGAACAAAGAGATCAATGACTCTTTTCCCCTTGAGACCTTAATGTCTATAAATCCCAATCTTGATGGCACCCCGTGGTTTGCCGATATTGCAAACTACTTAGCGGGTGGTGTTCTCATCCAAGGGTTAACATCCCAACAAAAGAAGAAGTTCTTGCACGATGTTAAGACTTACTTTTGGGATGACCCTTTTCTATTCAAACATTATGCTGATCTCATCATTCGTCGATGTGTTGACGGACCGGCAGCTTTTGATATTCTCCAAGCTTGCCACAAAGGACCCACCGATGGTCACTTTGGTCCCAACTACACCGCTAAGAAAGTGTTTGATTCGGGATTCTATTGGCCCACCATTTATCGTGATGCTCACGAGATGGTTAAACATTGTGATGCTTGCCAAAAACAAGGCAAGATCACACATAAAGATGAGATGCCTCAAAATTTCATACAAGAATGTGAAATCTTTGATGTATGGGGCATCGACTTTATGGGGCCATTCCCTTCTTCTAAAGGCAACAAATACATCCTTGTCGCTATCGACTACGTCTCTAAATGGGTTGAAGCCAAAGCTTTACCCACTAACGACGCGAGGGTGGTTTGTAAGTTCTTGAAACAACTGTTTGCTCGTTTCGGTGTTCCTCGTGCTATTATCAGTGACCGCGGGACTCATTTTTGCAACGATCAATTTGCAAGAGTCATGGCTAAGTATGGTGTCAATCACCATCTTTCCACCGCTTATCATCCTCAAACCAATGGTCAAGCCGAGCTATCCAACCGTGGATTGAAGAGAATTTTGGAACGTACTGTGGGAGAGCATCGTGCCTCGTGGGCCGATAAACTTGATGATGCTCTGTGGGCTTTACGTACCACCTATAAGACGCCGATTGGTTGTACACCTTATCGTCTTGTGTACGGGAAAGCCTGCCACCTCCCCATCGAGCTGAAACATAAGGCATACTGGGCCTTGAAGTGGGCTAACTTCGACATCAACAAAGCCGGTGATTTTCGAAAGATTCAACTCAACGAGCTACAAGAATTGAGGAATCAAGCTTACGAGAACTCATTGATCTACAAGGAGAAGACCAAGATTATCCACGATGCTAAAATCAAGAACCGAGAGTTCAACGTTGGTGATCAAGTCTTACTCTTTAACTCTCGGTTGAAGATCTTCTCAGGCAAGTTGAAGAGCCGCTGGTCTGGTCCATTCACCATCGCCAATGTCTTTCCCTATGGTACCATTGAGCTTTCTCAGCCAAATGGGCCCAACTTCAAGGTGAATGGTCAGCGTTTGAAATTGTACGTTGGTGAGGACATCTCTCAGGAGATTATTCCATCCCTCACCACGTTTCCCTTGAATTAGTTCGGGACCGAGTCAGGCTCGCGACTCGGTAAACAAAAACAAGCGCTCCTCGGGAGGCAACCTGAGTATCTATCCCCCTTTCCCGTTTTTCATCATAAGTGTAGGGGGAGCTATATAGGTTGCTTGTTTTTGGATGGTGATGTGATTACAGGGATTATTGCACTCTTGGAATCTTTGAAGAATTGTGCCCCCATGTTTTCCGAAATCCGGTTCTATCTCTCAACTATCGTGATTCAATTTTCTTCATACTCACATTTGAAATTGATCACTTTAGTCGTCTCTTCCTTAACTCGAGTTAACCAACGTGCACAATTTTATAAATGTAGGGGAGACTTTTCCCACATGCTTAAACATTGAGGACAATGTTTATCTTAAGTGTAGGGGGGACTTCTATCGAAGTTTTAAGTGGACTTTTGATGAGACTGCTTTTATACATGGTCTCATTGTCCAAAACGGCCTTAAAATGCATAAAATATCATAAAATAGACCAAATATATGCTCGTGTTTGTTACTTGTGTATTTTTAGGTACGGATATTGAGGAATTGGCAAAAGAACACAAGAATCAATCAAAAACGAACACGGGAAACGAAGTCGCACAATGAACCGAGCCCAAGTTTGGAAATTTGCAAAATGACCCTTGAAGAATTGAAGATTGTCAAGTTTAGTCCCTCATCTTTGAAGAACTTGTTACAATTGACCCTCCAAATGTCAATTGTACAAGTATGGACCTTAATATTTGAAGATATTACAAGATCAGTCTATCAAGTTTGAAGAATATACAAAAGGAGCCCTTGGATAAAGTTTTAAAAGTTTATGTGCCACTTTTGACAAGTTATCAAAAGTTGATAAGGAAAAATCAAGCGCTGATGGAATTAAAAACAAAGTGGAAAGAAGTTAATAGTTTGGGGGTCAAAACTGCCATCTAGTCAAACTCCTCCCACCAACCAGCCAGTGACACCTCATCACAACCCTCCCCAAGCCTCCCCTGCTACATCACTTTCACCTTGAAAACCCACATCCGACCAATTTAACGTGGGAGATCGATTCCTTGGTCCCCAATACCAATCCTACGTCCAAGATTGAAGATTCCAAGCTAGCATATCACATGGGCAAGTTTTGACCAATTTTGAAGACCAAGAACTCAAGGGCACTTCTGGCATTTCCATACTAGGGTTTTAGGGACTAGAACCTTCCTTGTACGCCTATAAAAGGCAGCTTAGTTTAGTCATTTAGCTTTGTTCCAGTTTTAAACTTTTGCACTTGTAATTCCTTTTAAGAAGATAAAAGTTTGGTATTTGTGAAGTCAAGTGTAATTCCTTTTTATGTTTTTAAAGTTGTGTGTTGTGTTAAAAGTTTAAGTTGAGTTCCATTTAAGATTTCTTGTGTTGAAGTTTCAAAAAAGGTTTTGAAAAAGTCCTTTTAATCTTCAAAAATCCAAAAAGTTGTGAAGTTAAAGTGGATTAACTTTTTGGAGGTTTGATATTGAAAGAGTTTTTAAAACGTGTTTGAAAAGGTTTGGAAGTTGTTGGAAAAGTTTTTAAGGAAGTTTTTTTTAAGAAATTCAGAAAAGTGGTATTTTCTTGTGTTTGTTCTTGTTTTGATTTGCAGGTTCTTGGAAGGTTGTTGTTGATCTTTGTTTCTGCATACACCCGGGTGTATTTGGAGGTGGATTTTCATCCACTAGAGCCTTGGATGTAAGGCTCTTAGGTAAATCACTTTTTCCTTTTTAAATTTTCAGAAAATATGCAGTTTATGTGAACTTGTATGCTTAAGTGTTGATTGCTGGTTTAAGTTGTTGATTTGAAGTTCTCTTGTGTTTGTATGCATGTTAGATGATCATAGGATCAAGTTGAGTAAGTTTTAAAAGGTTTTGATTTGAAAATTTGTTGAAATCAGTTTTAAAGGAGTGTTTGGATGTATGAATTAAACTAAGTTTGAGGTTGAAATGTGCTAGTAAAGGCTGTTAGAAGTAGTTAGTAGGAAGTATTAAGTTGTTTGCTAGGATTGTTTTCAGTTTGGGAAGAATTTGAAGCAAGTTTGTGGAGTAAAAAGGAAAATAGCATAGCAAAGTTGCATATGTCACTTTCTGTCTGATTTACATGAACTGGTGTGCTTAGATCTTGTAATTCTGTTAAGTGATAGGGTGTTCTAAGATTTGAGATTGATTGCAAGTTGATTGGTGAGCTTGTATGCAAAAATTTGGAGGCTGAATCTCATTTGTGTGCATTTGCTAAGCTTAATCAAACCACCAGACCTCATTTTTGTCACAGCAACTCTCATTTGCTTGACTTGGCCTATTTGTGAAGTATTTTTGTGCTAAGTGTTTGATTGTTGTTTGATCTTGACTCCCTATACTCCCAAGAGTATAGGGGTGCCTTGTTTATCCAAAAACACCCACAAAACGAGCACAGCCAAGCCCCTCTTGGCTCCAAAGTGCTCAAGTGTGAACTCACACTTGTTCATCAGAAACACTAGAAGAACTGGACACGTTTTGTCCTTAATCTTGTTTAATCTTTGGTAAAAAGTGGAAATTGGTTTGTGATTACTAGTAAAAAAGGTGTCAGTGTTGGATTTGAAAAAGAAAAAAATAAAAAAGAAATTTTTGTAAAAAGGTCACCCGCAACGGACTCGAACACGCGACCCCTCGCTGGGGGACTTAGCGTGTTAACCATTGATCTAGATGCCTTTTTACGTTTTAGTTTCATTTCAATAGTTATTTAACCCTTTTTTCTTTCTAGCTTATTAATATAAGCCGTAGATTATTTGTTTAATTTCAGCTTATTTATTAAGCACTTTGGGCTTATTTCATTTTTCCTAGGACATTTATAGGTTTTAGGACTTTTCTGTTTTAAAAAATTATTTTTCCCATTATTTAATTAATTTCTAGGATTATTTTTAGTTTTAAATTTAGAAAGTCAATAAAAAATAGTAAACAGTAGTTTTAAATTTAGAAAAATTAGTTTTTAGGTTTTTATTTGTATTTTTGAGGTTTACAAATCATAAAGTTTTCAAAAACTTTAATTTTTAATTTTATTTGATTTTAGGGTTTTTTAGCAACTTTAAAATTCAACATAAAATTATTTAATAGGTTTCAGGAAATTTGGTTTGAATTTTTGTTCTAGTTAGAATATTTAGGATTTTTGAGAATTTTTTAGAATTTATTTGAGAACTTTTTATTTTTTTGAATATTTTAATATTATTTTAATCATAAAAAGTCAAAGTTTTATTTTTATTTCTTTTTCATTTTTCCTAGGTTCTTTATCATTAATTAGGACTTTTCCCATTTGTAGAATAATTTTTAGGCTTTCCAATTAATTTTTAGGCTTTTCAATTAATTTTTAGAATTAATTTAAGATTTAATAGATTTTAATAGTTTTTAGGAGTTTAAAAATAGTTTAAATTGGTTTTAAAAATTTTTAAAAATAGTTTGTAGCTTAATTAGGTCATTTTTGAGGTTTACAAACTATTAAATCTTGTTTAGGGCTTTTTAATATTTAAAAGTGATTTTTAGGGCTTTAATTAGCATTAAAAAGTCATTATTAAATTAATTAAAAGGTTTTGGCAAGTTTGGATTTTTTGTAAACTCTTAGAATATTATTGTGGATTTTTAGTAATTTTTAGAAATTTTTAGGTTAAAATTTTAAATTTTGCATTTTTTACGTTCTTCGTCGTAACTTTCTAGTAGTGTTTTTGCCTTATTTTTCTATTTTTTTCGTCTTCGTCATTTTCTCTTCTTTTCTTCTTGTTAATAATCAAAAACATAAATCAATCATTCATTACACAACACGCGTGCCTCCTCGAGAGAACGAACTCACCTCATTGGGTCATTAGTGCTCGGTTTTCCTAAACCGACACTTAATACTACCACTATTTGTCATCCTTTTCCTAAAGGGTACAAAATCATTACAATCATCTTTTCCATGAAAATGCCTTCATTTAACCGGAAAATCATATTTTTCAACATTTTTCAAATTTTTTATTAACTTTGGCCATTTAGTCGTAATTTTTAAAATCTTATCGTTGCTTTCGTATGTATATATCCTGCAATAAAGTCAAAATTTTTAATAAAGTGGTGTAGCTAGTTTAGAAGTCTTTGATCTATTAGGCCCGTTGCGTTTATTTTGACTCAACCCGAATAGACTTATCTAAGTTTATTCTAGCTAGTATCCTTAACCATGTAGACCTTGATCGGTTTATTAGGCTAAGTATCCACGAGTCTCATTATTTGGGATTTTAAATTGTGGAGGACGAGAAATTATAGAGTCAATTATAAGTCGGTATTCTTGCACAATCTCACTTGGTGTAATTATTTGCCTATTCTCCCATCACTTGCTAATAATTTATCTGCAATAAGTAAGGTCGTACGATTTGAAAGGTTACTTAGCTTCTAGCCCAAGATCGTTTAAAAGTTGCTCGGTAATGATAAGAGTTCATAGCCAAGGCATAACTTATGAAGCGGGGCGCGAAGATTGGCGAGTCCGAAAAGGCCCTAACAAGGCATGAGGATTCAATTTTATTGCTGAAGATCCAAAAGTGATGTGAAAAGCATTATTTCCAAAATCAATATGAAGGATCAAGACTCACGACGAAAAGCAATCAACTCCCACAAAGATGATGGAGAAGTCTATCCAAAAAGACCCTAACAAGGTATGAGGATAAATAGATCCAAGTCCGAAAAGGAGGCGGATCGTTGTATCTCAAAATCCCAAATAGAGATTGAAGAAATAATCATGAAGTCGTGGTCAACAAAGTTGGAGTATCCCTCAAAAGTCTCCAAGTGAAGAAACTCTATTATGATGAGAAGACCATTATCTCAAGAACGTCTCTCGAAGATATGAAGTATGAAGTACATGCCAAATATCGGCCCGAGAAAGGTCTCAAATCGTGAACCGAGTTATGCCAAGATATGAACTTTTTGATATCCCGAGAAGCAGTTTTAAGAGATTTTGTCCTTTAGCTAACTATTGATCAAATCGTCCTACTTTGCTTTCAGCCTAAATAAACTATCGAAATAAGTCCAAAAATGCATCTTCATGATCATTCTAAGACAAAAATAAAATATAAGAGATACACCTAGGAATAAGGGAGTTTAAGAATTTAATTAAGCCATGTGTGTAAGTGTTTGAATTACTAACTTATAATAACAATGATCTCGTTTTTAAGCTTAGTTTGGGGATCGTGAAACTTGAGGGTGATAAATCTTCGCAGCACCAAATCCCTAATGTAAGTCCTCGATCTCTTTACAAGTTATTTCCACATAACTATGTTTTATCCTTTTGTTTACTTTAAAAGTTTTAATTTCTCTTAGTGCTTTAAATTTTGTTTAAAAGTATTTGAATAAGGCCAAGGTTAATTAATTATGAGAAAAGTGTAAAGTTGCTTTATCACTAAGCATTGCATGAGGGCATGGCAATGGTTAAGTGTAGGGGATTTGATAGGTGTGAAAACACCCATCCTTTTACCACTTATTTCTTGCTAAAACAAGACCAAAACGCGTATTTAATGTCATTTGTTTGGAATTATGCGTGGTTTGTGTGTTTGTTATGTTTTCAGAGCCAACCGGATAAATATTGGAGAAAACATGGGATTGCATGGGCTTTATCAAGGAAAAAGACTAAAGACGAAGTCTATTGTCCAAGAGATGCAAAAGATTTGAAGTCAATGGGCCTATTTAAAGATTTATCGAAGAAAAGGACCAAAGATGGAAGATTTACACATGTCGAAGAAACTCAAGTCTATTTAACGAAGAAATTAAAAGACGAGTTGAATTTAATCGACGACAAATCCCGAATCAGAATCAAAAACGTCAACTTTTCTGAAAAGACGAGAAGACAAAAAGAAGGGAAGAAAACCCACTCACCAACAAAGGGAGAAGCCTATAAATACTCCTCCCATTCAAGACTCCACCATCTTCTATTCTGTTATTTTATTTTCCGAGTTCTTAGGAACCATCTCCCTTAAGGAGTGGTTTTCATCTTTGTTTAATTTTCTTCCAATCTTGTAAGTTTGATCTTTCCATCTTGTTTGTTGAATCTGAAATCGTTAATACAAGTCTTCTTTTAATCTTTCCATCATCTTGTTCTTCATCTCTTTTTGATTCTTAGTTCTTAAGTTTATTCGTTCGGTTTGATTGCCAAAAAGTAAGTGGGTTTTGTGATTTAGTTGTTTTGGATTCAAGCTTTCTATGAGTATAGGATTAGTGGTAAAATTGGTTTAAGTTTTGATCAAAAACTTGGTGATTTTTTGTTTTGAATTCGTGTTCTTTGATTTCCCCTGTTCCTCGCTTCAATTTCTGATCTTGCCCAGATTCCGAATAGGGAATCTGGGGTTGTGTTTATTCGGAATATTTCTATTATTCCGAGTAGTGGGTAATTTTCTTGTCTATTCGGAATATCTAATATTCCGAGTAAGGCTTTCTTTCCAAGATTTTCCGAATAGGGTCTCTCAAAAATATATTCCGAATAGCCCAAACTTTCCGAATAGAACAAATTATTCCGCATAAGAAATACTTTCCGAATAGGGCATTTTTCCATTTATTCCGCATAAGGAAGATTATTCCGAGTAAGGAAATTTTTCCGCATAGCTTATTTTCCGCATAGGACCTCGTATTCCGCATAGAGTTCAATGTTCCGCATAAGAGACATTTTCCGAATAGAGCTTCTTTCAAATTATTCCGCATAAGTGATACTTTCCGCATAAGACTTTTGTTCCGCATGGCCTTAATTATTCCGAGTAAGGGAAACATTCCGAGTAGAGCAGTATATTCCGCATAGCAAGAAACATTCCGAATAAGAGACTTCCTGTTTTATTTTTCATAAAGGTATTTTCTACTGTTTCATTTAAAGTCTGGATTTATTTTCATTTCTAGTTTCTAGTTTAATTTTATTATTACTTGTCTTTATCATTTTAGTAGATTTAGACCCAAGCTTCCCTTTTTTTAGTCACCAATTACAACGATTCCACTTTTGACCGTGATCGATTCGAGAAGATACCGAGAACGAAACAACGATATATATCAATTGGGCACGAGCAACGCAAAGAGAGATCTTGCAAGCAAAAACCTTTTTATTAACAACCAAAAGTCAGTTATTAGTGGAGTTTGACAAAACATTACCACCTAGAAAGATGTCATCTGATTCGTTGTCACCCAATTCTTAAATTGAAATCGAAAGGGTGAATGTTGCACTTGAGGCTGTCATTGGAACCATTACCCAAAAGCCTCATGGCACTAATATCTTTCCGAGAAGTCTAATTAAATGTGTGAGTCATCTCATGCTAGTGACTCATTTGATAATTGTTGATGTAAGAGCTAATAGGATTGGAAATTAAGTGTTGATCATATCGAGATTTTATTGCCCTTTCAAGGTGTAAGAATAAGGTTGAAAGTATTGGAGAATGAGGTAGAATATCAAATTAAGTATAAGTTGGTTGAGATTTGAATAAAGTAAAATTTAACTTTTATGGAATATGAGATTGATAAGAGGAAGTCGTTAAGTTCTGTTATTGAATTATACGGTTTTAATTGATTGTTGATTCGTGTTCAGTGTTGTTCCTAGGACATTGTCCACTAATGACGATGCCCAGTGTCCAAGAAATAAATTAAAGAAATCTTCTTCTGAATTGGGACCGATGGATCTTTCGGGACATGTGGAACACCTAATGACTCTTGTAGATTAGTATTCATTGTAGTATCTTTTAAAAATCCCTAAACTAAACTGAGATATCAGTTGGTAGGATGTGTTTTGGAAATTGTATGACATAGTGACACGTAATGTGTTACGGTACAATTTGACTTGTTTGTGATTAATGAAAAGACTACCTTTGATTGCTAAATTCTACATGTATCGATGTTATCTATCTTTTATTGCTTCATCCTAATGTTCGCATTAGTGATGCAACAATTGAACAAGTTCTCATCTTGATTTCAGTTACGTTGTGAATCATTCTTCGTGAGTGCCATCGAGGTCATGAACCTCATGATTATTTGGCTAAGCTCATTTCCTATCGTATTGTAGTTAAGTTCTTGGTGAACAACTTTTCATCACTCTTTTGTAGATCACTCATTGTTTTTATAAGATAAAACAGTAGAATTGGGGAAATTGAATTTTCATCACTATAAGAATTATTCAAAGTAAGATTTATAAGTGATTGATATCAAAATGAAGTTGTTTATGAAACACTTTGGAAAACTTAATTGTTTTCATAACAAAGAAAAACTTTGTAAATTTATTTTGATTCTTATTTAAGAATTAAGCATGAAAATGTTTTTATTATAAACATGATGATAAAATTTTGACGAACTGAGTATTGCATTGTTAATCTTGAAATTGTATATAGTTGCGCGCCTACATACAATTTGGAACGGACCATGCAAGACTGATTAGTAGTCGCCATAAAACTAATGAATAAACACTACATTCTCTTTAAAGATTGTGAAAGATTAAATTTTATGAGATCTACAAGAAGTGCAAAATAGGGACATAATGTTAGAAACATCTACATATGTGCCCGTGCCATCTATTCTTCTGAGTTGAATTTACTCATCTGTGGAAATTGTCTTATTTGACAATTGACAATTCTTTCTTGTCCAATTCTCCCGTAGTGAGATTCTTAGAAAAAGTATCTGATTACCGAGTGTTGAGACCCGACTGGGTGTATTGACGTTCTTATCATTTATTTTGATTTGATTTCATTTGAATGACCTGGGTAACGATCCGAGGAGCTTTCGAATGCGTACTCAAATTATGAAAACATGGGATATATTCATATTCGTTAAATGTTTTCGTCTGTATCTGATTTGAAATTCTCTCGCATAGATTATGCGTTGACCTTACTCTTTTAATAGTAGTTGTGTATCCTAATATCCCTGAATTTGTGAAGGATTATGAGTTATTACTAGTCTTTTGAGAAGTTCACATCTTATCCACGACAATAAAAACTGGAAAGTTGATAGTGCCAGTAGAATGGATTGATTGACTATGACATGACGATATTGTCTTAATTGATGGGAACTCGAATAGAATTCCCCTAAATGATAAGATGTTGATTATCAAAAGTGGTCTAAATAACTCTTGATGGATGACCGTATCCTGTATTTAGACTTAAAATTATACCGTGAATGATTGTGAACTAGTTATAGATATTGTAATCTAGAAGAACCTAATATGATTTTATTAAAAGATGTTTATGTTATCCGAAACTTTAGGAAATATTTGCTGGTGAATTACCTAGACTTCTGTCATTAAGGCAAGTTGAATTTGGCATTGATTATATTCCCGGTGCTGCACCTGTGGCTTGTGCACTGTATGTCAGCACCATCTAAATTAAAGGAATTACCGTACAACTGAGAGAGTTGTCGGAGAAAGCTTTAATTCTACCAAGCTCGTCATTATGAAGAGCTATGGTGTTATCATTCCTTATATTTATAGATTACTGTGAACTGAGTAAATTGACAATCGAAAACGATATCCATAACTCGAAATGGAAGATTTGTTCGATCATTTACAAGGTTTTTGATCCTCAACATGGTTATCATCAACTTCGCATCTGCGAAAAGGATTATCTATTCCAATCACTGCATCCAGAACTTGTAATGAACATTATGAGTTTCACGTGATGATGTTTGGATTGACTAATACACATGTGGCATTCATAAATTTGATGAATCATGTGTGTAGGCTGTAATTTGATAAATTCATGCTCGTGATCATTAAGGACCATTTATTTGTTTATTTATAAGAATAAGAATGAGTTAATAATTAGTTATAGACTGCCCTAAATTGGCTGAACAATAAAAACCTGTACCCTAAATATTTAACATGTGATTAAAGACTTAAACCTTTACATTATTTGATCATGTGATTAATAGAGAATAGAATATATTAACTCTTCAAAAATTAGAAGTCATTTAAGACTTTGAGTTTTACTAAAAAGAAAAATGGAAATATGTTTTGACAGATATTTTATCAAAGAACTTTTGAGGGATTATTCCCTTATACCCAAAACATTTAACTAAACTCTTGTTTAGGGGTAAATGTTTTTGCATACCTTAAGACAACTTAAGAAGGATTAAGGAAAACCATTTATACCATGACCTGAAAATTTGAAGTGACAATTTTTGCTTTCAACTAAGGAAATTTTGACCAAAGTATAACCAGAGATTTTTCAAACATTTACGAATCTTATTAATTAATTTCGATAAATCAACAAAAATCTTGTTAATTAAATTCAAATTTATTTTGAACATTTTATATAATTGGTCGAACAAAGAAATTTAAAATTTTTACGTTTACGATTCATAAAAATTTAATAATTATTATTTAATAAATTATAAAAATTATCGACGCTTTAAACGCCGGATTGAGAAAAACTGATAAAAATGATAGATGAGACGAAACTGAAACATAGAAGATATAAAGAAAGAATTTTCAATAAATACGGTTATGATATTTATTTCATCAGGAGAAAGTGAATGTAGATACTGACGCATAATATAGAAAAGATAAAGAATCAATTAGGACATGTTCCTTAATAATGAAGGTGCAAAATAAATTTGCCGAACGATATAAAAATAAACAATGTTTGTAAAAAGGATAATATAGATAATAAAAAGGGGTTCGCGGCTAATATAAACCATTAGAATTGAGGAGCCGATGGCGTTAGATGTATAAAAGGCCACTTGTGGTTGCCTAAGTATTGTGAGATATAGTTATGTTGGAATTTGTAAGTATAAGTATTCTGTTTATGTCATTTATGACTAAAAGTATCTTTGTCTGAAGAAGTTGTACTGATGGCAATTATGAAGGCAGACATCGCCTCATACATTAGTAAACGTCTAACTATTGCAAAGGTCATCATCTGAATTCGATTCGATTTGGGTCATCGTCGACAGACTGGCCAAATCTGCTAATATCATTCCCGTTAATGATAAATGCAAAAGAGTTATGTAAACATAGTGTGCCTGTATCAAACATCTTTATCAAGATCCTCGCTTCGCATTGAATTTCTAGAGATTTGCTCAGAAATCATTGAGAACGAACCTTGATGAGAGTACTATGTACCACCCCAATCGAAGGGACGAGGTAAAGTAACGATACCAAATACTATAAGTGTTGTTTTATATTTGAATGATTGACCTTTGGTAATAAACCGCATAATCGTTTTCCTTTGGAGATATTATCATTGATAACTATCGTATTAGGATCGAGATCGAATCTTGTTAAGATTTAGAAATTCGAGCATCTGTAAGCAGGAGTTGAGATAAAGACACCCGACATACACCCACTGCGAGTTGGACATGTCTTTTAGGTTTAAGGTTTCTTATGATGGCGAACCTAACCTTACAAAATACCCGACCCGCGAAACCTGAAATGATTATTGAAATTAGGATCTGATTATTGACTGCCAGTAGTGTGCAGGAGGTTATGTGAACACGAAATGTAGATCTCGAAGTGCCAGATGGGTAGCGAAGTTATGCCAAAATTTTAACCTTGGAGAAATGAATTAATGATCTGACAAATCATGGGATATAAGTCCCCGTTGTATGGGACCATTGAGATGATGTAAAAGATTTGGTTTGAAAGACATATAAGCTGGATCTACCCTAGGACTTCAAGGACTGCGTGAATTATGTTTCGTAAATCGAAATTGATAAATATCTATCAAGTTAAAATCTGAATTCTTCTTAGTAATTTTTAGATCGGCGAAAAGTTGCATTCATCAAAAACCCGTGAACATCATGGATAGAGAAAGTAAGTCAACATTAAGCCTGATCTTATTCCCGTAGTTATGTTTGCTGAAACTCGCGTATTGTAATAGATTACACTCATGAGAAAAGATCGGATGTGTAGGAAATACCCACATGGCTTTAACTCTATAAGAAGCGAGTAGTAAGGTAAGATGATCTTTGAGGACAAAGATCCTGTTTAGGGGTAAATGCTGTGACAATCCGTCAATTTATGGTTGATATTTTATTCTCAGTATTTATTTGAAGACATTATTTTAATGTTACAATATGAACTCACTTATTTTTGGAAAGAAATTTGAATTTACGTCTTAAAGTAGCGTCGACTACGTCTAAACCAAAGGATTCTACGTTACGTGCTTAGTTTACATACACCCTCTTTGGTGACAGTCCGACATTTCAGAAAATAAATTTGTCCGTGAATATTATTTTGGGATTTTAATTTGGAGTTGGTTCATAAACTCACGAATTTACGAGAAGAGGTTAGGACTTACGATTTCAATTTAACGTCCTTTACAACTAAACCGGAAACCTTAGGATTACGTGTTTACGTTTTCGAACTTCGTTTTTGATAAAACAATTTTTATTGGATTCGTTTTGTGCCGTTGATTCATAATTTATAAAAACGTTTTTCGTAAAACGACCCGAGGGCACGCAAATCGAGGAAACTAGAATCGAGGAGTACCCGTAAATAAATGGGGATGAGACAAGTGGGACACTTGTCCCACCCCCACTATAACCGGCCACAACACCCCTTAGGTGTCCAAGTTACATGAAACTAAGTTACACATGTAACTTAGCTTCACAATGAAGCTTTCCACCCACCAAAACTAGCTAAACCACTCCACCATTACCATTAGCTTCATTTCACACATGCAAAACTTCACAATTTCCTCTCTACTCTCTCTTGGTGCCGTCCACTATTCCACACAAAACACCCCATTCATACAAATTTTAACCACAAACATATGTTATAATTAACATATGTTAATCTCCATTCAAAAAGATGAAGATTGGTGCAAGTTATAACATCCAAAGAGGAGTTTCCATGGAGTATTAGGGCTGATTTTCCACAAGGTTTTCATGAAGAATGGTGGTCTTGAAGATGGTCTTGGCTATGCACAAGTTTCTCCATCAAAATCCATGTCTAAATCACAACCTACATCAACTTGGTGGTATAAAAATTGTCCTCCTCATCCTCTTGTTATTTTTGATTATGTAATCTTGTATTTCTTTTACTAATGTATATGTATATGATGATGAATGATGATTAAAAATATTGTGTGGGGATTTGGTGCTGATAAACATGCTTAAAAAGATGAAAGACTATAAGAAACAAGGCTAAAATCTTGTTTAAATTTGTTGGCTGTATAAAACAGTAAAGAATCAAATGATGAACTGATAAAAATGGCATAGATTAATGGATTTACAGTAAGCTATGGGTCTTGTACACATGTGAGAGTTGGCCATGCAATGGAATCATTGTAATGAGTGAGATATGATCAAAACAAGTTTAAGGTACAAATCTGAGTTCACTGTTTTGGACGATTTTTAGAAAATACTTAGAGGATGATTCAACAGTATCTATAGAAGAGTTAAATGGAGCACATATCATGTAGTTTATGTGATAAAAATTTGAGCTTCTATCTCCATATAGAACTCTAGATATGGCAATTTTGGTGAAAATGAAAATAAAAATCAGATTTTGAGAATTAATGTTTATTATTATTATATAAGCACTCAAAATTATATTGTATAAAATGTAAAATAAAAACCCACTAACTTATGGATTTTATTTATATAAATATGTAAAAGGTTAAATAAGTGTATAAATTATAAAAATGGTAGTGGAATAATACTTATAAGTAATAAAAACTATAAACTTGATTTTTACGACTTTTTCGGCTATTACCGTAAAATTAACGTTTTTCTCCAATTAAAACTTAGACGATCAAACCCATCTAATGTAAAGTTTTTAAAAGTCATATACTGATATAAAAGTATCTAATACAAGTAAAAACCGATAAAACCCGAACTATAGGACATACGGACATTAACAAGCTAACTAAGCATATTGGACTAATAATTGGACTAAATAAGATAAACCCTTATAAAAAGTACTTATTGGGCTTAACCCATTTGGGCCCAACATGGAAAGTATAGATACTGATAATATAAGTATAAAATGGATTAAAACAAGTTAAAGAACTTATAATAAGCTTATTGGACTTAAAACGTGTAAATAGGTAAAACTAGTAAACAAGTATAAAAGTTATCGACACATAAACACAAAAATAAGTGAAGGAGAATATATAAACCCACTTGATCATCATATATATATATATATATATATATAATCATCATATGTATACATAATTGTTATTTTTATAAAGTCATTGGACATGAATCTAAGACGAGTATTATTGGTCTAGGTTTCCGTGATTGAAGCACGTACCGTACGTCCGAATTGCTTATAACCCGCCTTCCCACATCAACGTGAGCTCATAGCCTCGCACTCCTTTTAAATGTTTTTATGAAATGTTTTATAAACCCGCGAGGGAGATAACATGTTATTTTTTATAAAATAGGACACCAATTGTCCCGATTGTTTGTTTATTGATTTGGACCCGAATGATTGTATGACCCGATTGTATGACCCGATAAAATGATTAAAGGACCCGATAGATGAAATTAAATGGATTATTAAAGTTAGGTTATGTCACTAAAAGTCCCATTAGCATGAATTGTGAACTACCGGGATTTGGTAGACGCTTATGCATATAATAGTACTATTTGGTGACGATCACCCCAGTTCGCGCCTTGACGGTTGATCCCCGTCGTGCCACATTGATTGGTAAGCGAATTTATGTATGAGAAGATTTCCATAGCGTGACCTTTGTGACGACACGCTACTTTAGATGGGCAAATTGAGTATCGGGTTAGCTACCCGTTGTTGGTTTAGTAAGGTAACAATGTCATGCGGCTTATAATAATCCAAAACTAACGAAATACTACTAGACGAACCGAATTATGATGTATTGCCTGACTATCAATACAGGGTCATACTATTGATATTATGTTTGTGTTTTGGTTTTCATAACCATAATCATATAACGGTTTTTATTTACATACAACGTCTTAAGACGTATTGTATGATTGTTTTTACGACATTGGCTCGTATAATGATTTTTAAGGCAAACGCCTATATTATGATTTTGATGAAGATTTGTATAAAATGACTTTGGCTATTTTATGGCCTATTAAAATGATTTGTACAAAATGATTTTCAGTAATAATTTTATACTGATATTATATTGATGGATTTTATTAAACTCTATGAATTCACTCGGCGTTATCGCTGACCTTTTCTTTTAACATGTTTTGTCTCAGGTACTTGAAGGTAATTCTCGGGAAGACAACAAGAATTCATGGCCCGCACCTAAATACTTATTTCCCTTCAAATGCTTTGTAAAACCTGTATTAAATACAAATGACTTGGGACCTATGTAACTTTGATATTTATGAATGGAAATGCTTTTATTATTAAACGACGCGATATTTATGCGTTGTCTATGATGTGAGTAATGTGCTATCCCGTAACACCAACGAGTCTTCCGCTGTATTGAGTTGTATAAATTTGGGGGTGTTACATCCATGGGCTCTGGTCCAATATCTTATGCCAGTAGCCCAAGCTATACTTTATCATCCCAACATACTTCTACTCCTAAATCAAAAGCCAAGACTAGTAGCATGGTAGAAACTGTTCTTCACTCCTTTATTGCTTATTGAACCACAACAGTAGCTAGCTTTTGATGATTTCAAATAGGTTGATAAACTTGACTTGTATGAAATGGACCTTAAGTGGCAGATGGCAATGCTTACTCTCCCAGTTCATAAGTTTGAAAAGAAGGCTGGTAGAAAATTCAGCTACAACCCAAGAGAGCCAGCCAGGTTTGATAGGAGCAAAGTCAAATGCTATAACTGGCAGCAGCAAGGACATTTTGCTAGGTAATTCCCTAACAAAAATGACCAGGAGAAGAACAAGTATTCAGCTTTCAAGGTTCAAGAGCTCAAGGATGAAAAGAAATCTATGGTGTTAGTTGATACCATGGTCAACTGGAATGAGCATGAGACTCTAGCTTTGGAATCAGTTGAGTCCTCCACTGATGTGTTTGCTATGATTGTTGGTCATATATCTTATGCAGAGGAAGCATAGGAGTTTGCTCTTATGGGAATTTCTCCTCAGGTACAAAATTACCCTCTTGGTTGTGATGATAAGTACTCAGACCTCTTAACCCAATATAATGAACTCAATGCTCAAAATGATAAATATTTTAGAGAAGTTCAATCTTATAAGAGTTCTCTCAAAAATTTAGAACAACAAAAGAAGTGGCTTCAAAATACTCAACTTGAATATGAGGATAAGATTAGAGCGTTAAGTATTGATTTAGAGAATACCACTAACATGCTTAAATATACTGAAAAACTTAACACTGAGAGTATTCAGGCAAAAGAATAAATGCAAGAAAAATTGGATGCTCCACTATTAAGATTTGATAAATGGCAAAAAGTACCCAAAAATCTTTCCAAGCTAATAGATAGCAGCATGTCTGGTAGAACTAAGAGAGGGTTGGGCTTTGATAAATATATTGGTCCAGATGATGTTTTTTATTTATCCTTTTCAAGTGTCTTTGATCCTGACAAAGAGGAGGGGGGAAAACCTAGTTACAATAGGTTTAAACTAGCTGCAGCAATGCATGTTGTACCTCCACCTCTTACAGGAACATTTATGCCCACATCCATGCATACAGACTTGGATGGATCACAGATGCCTGAGTCTCCCAACAGCTCTACTAATACTAATGACTTTGTCTCTTGTACTTTCACTGACAAGGCAAGTGACTATGCATCATGTGATTCAAGTGAAGAGTCAAGACCTTCGAGTCCCAAGACAAATGACACTGATACTACTAGTGCTAGGATGAGTGATGAGAGAGTTGCTACTGCTTCTACTTCCATTGTTTTTAATTCTAGTTTGTTGAACTCTAGGAATGTTGATTCTCCTAGAGTGGTTTGTAATAAGAATAGCAGTTTAAAACAATGTCATTTGAATAAAAGGTCTTTTAAAACATGCTTTGTTTGTGGTAGTAAATTTCACATGATTAAAGATTGTGATTATTATGATCAAAAGGCTCTCGGTTATCAAGCTTATTCTACTCCAGGTCCACCAGGAGCTGCTCTAATTGGTGTGGGTTTTGCTTATAGAAGATTAAATCCATGTGCCCAATCTTTTCCTTCTACTAGAAGGACATCTCCTTCATCTTCTACTTCTTGGAGAAGCAATGACTGTACCCCTAATAGACCAACCATCAATTATTTTTAGAATTTTAATCAGAATTATGCTACTAGTTCAGACCAAATGCATTTTGGATTGCGATATTTGGGTTCTGCTATTAAGCCCTCAGCAGGTTGTTCTTGGTCACAAAATAACACCCATATGATGAACAGGTAACGTAAGAACAATAGTGGATCTCATCAATCTTCTTGGCTATCTACTAATGATCCACAAGGCAGACTCAAGCTAGAAATGGTTTGGGTCACCTTAAGACACTAACTTTTACATACGTCTTTTTTGTTGTTGTTGTAGATTACTCCATACCAAGATCCATCTCTTGGAATAGTAGATAGTGGATGCTCTAGGAGCATCACAGAGAATAAAAGACTTTTGACTAACTTTGTACCATTTCAAGGCGGGAAGGTGTACTTTGGAGGTGGTGAAGGAAGGATCTCTGGCAAAGGAACCATTTAGACCCCTAACCTTAATTTTGAGCAGGTTTACTATGTGGAAGCACTTCAATACTTCAACTTGATTTCTGTCTCTCAGGTTTATGACAAGAAGCAGTTTGTCCTCTTTACGGATACTGAAGCACTGGTTCTATCCAAAGACTTTAAGTTACCAGATGACTCCCATTTTCTACTCAAAATCCCAAGAAGACATAACCTCTATAGTATCAAGATGAATGAAGTTAATCCTACTGGTCAACTAGCCTGTTTGGTTGCCAAAGCATCAGAAGATGAAGCCACAAAATGGCATAGGAGGATGGGGCATGTAAACTTCAAGACCATTCACAAGCTGGCGAATATGAACTTCGTCTCTGGTTTACCTCCCAAAACTTTCAGGAATGACATCAATTGCCTTGCTTGCAGCAAAGGCAAACAACACAAAGCATCCTTCAAAGCCATTACTGCTCTCAGCTTAATAACTGAACCATTGCAGCTACTACATATGGATTTGTTTGGTCCTACCTCTATTAGGAAAATTGACCATAAACACTATTGTCTTATGGTAACTGATGGCTATAGAAGGTTTACGTAGGTTTTCTTTCTGGCTGCTAAAAGTGAGTCCTACTCCATTCTTCAGAGACTTCATTGCACTCATTGAGAATCAGTTGTCCAAGAAGGTGAAAGGTATTCGTTGTGACAATGGAACCGAGTTCATGAATGAAGACCTCATAGCACTTTGCAATTCCAAAGGTATCAAACGAGATTATAGTGTTGTCAGGACTCCTCAACATAATGGTGTTGCAGAAAGGAAAAATAGGACCCTTATAGAAGCTGCAAGAACCATGCTTGCTTATTCCAAGCTTCCAACTATGTTTTGGAAAGAAGCTGTCAACACTGCGTGTTATGTGTTGAATAGGGTTTCCATTACCAATCTACATAAGAAGACTCCCTATGAGCTACTCACAGCCAAAGTCCCAAGCATTACATATTTGAAGCCATTTGGCTGTCCTGTCACCATTCTCAACACTAGTGAATATTTGGGGAAATTTGATGGCAAGGCAGATGAAGGCTACATTGTGGGATATTCAGCTCACTCGAGAGCCTATAGGGTATACAATGTTAGTTCATGCTCGTTGGATTAGCCAAATGTGGCTAGAGGTGTGTGAGCCTATTGAGGGGACACACGTTAAACACTTAGAGTGCGTTTTACTTCACGATATGCTTAGAAATTGTAAACTACTGGACTAATCATGTAAGAACTTTTATGGCTGTCCTAAATTCGTTTTAGTAAGCTGAGGAAAGATCTAGAATGATTACTTGAGTGTCCAGATTCATTTGAGATAAGGAGTAAAGAAGAGTCATGATAAACATTGGTGTTTGTGTGGGATAAGGCTTAAACTTGAAGAGTTTTTGACTTATCATGAGTGGGATTTGATGGGTATATAAACACCCTTCTACCCAGCTCATAACACACGAATTTCACAAAACAAAACCAAAGAAAAGCTCTGCCATTAACATACTCTTAATCAATTTGGGTTTAAACTCAATTAGGGTTTATAATCTTAAAATTGATCACTCCATCTCAAATCACTTGCATTTAATCAATCCAAGTTGTTTAGTAGTTGTTATTTGATACTACTAAAGGTTTACAAACCGTGGGATAATCTGTCAAAGGCGTGACAGATCACAGAAGCTATTCCGGGCTTATTCTGATCGTTCTCGGACAAAAGCTTCTATGCAGATCGGACAGTGTTGTCCGATATCTTACAGCAAAGGGAAAAGTTCTCAGGTAAAGCTTATATCTCGGACAACAAAGCAGTTTTAGGCTGCTTTGTTTTTTTGGTTCGGATCGGGTTTTTCGACACTTGGTGTTTCGGCATACGTGGAGTTCGGCTAGCAATCCGGACGTGTTCATTTGGCGTGTTTGTGTGAGCAACCGTAGAGGTGGTATATTTTATCACTCGTTTTAGTTTCATTGCTTTTGGACGAAGGTTAGTTTTCGCGTTTCCTTTATTGTTTATTATTAATTACGTGTTAATCATAATTTCTCAAACTAGATCCATTCCGCTGCGCACTCGTAGTTACATGGTTAACTAGGTATTAAATCCCAACAGTGGCATCACGAGTCATGCTCGTTTGGTGGTTATGGGTTACACGTTTTAAATAAACACGCGAAACCGCATGCATGAAACCTAATTTAGTTATTTGTTTTATTTTTATTTGACAATTAAATTGTGTACTTGTCATTATTTATAAAAAATAACAAGTAATTATTAAAATTAATTGTTAATTAGAAACATATAATTAAAATTAAAGGGTTAATTAGAATACATAAAATAAAATAAAATAAAAATTAATAGTTAATTTTTTTTGCCATGATTATTTTATGTGTTATCCGGCTATAAGACTCACTACAATCACGTAATGTGATGCATGGGGCGATTTAGGTACTTGATGAAAACCTAATGAGAGTCTTATGGTTCTTCGTTTGGGGAAGACTCTTCGGGGTCTCGGATTTATATGTTTATTTAATGTCTTATGTTTGTTGTATTTGTTTTCCTAATTGCATTATTGTTACATGTTTTTCAAAATACCTAAATTACATGCAATATGGATAAATACTTATAGAGAAACATGACATTAAAATTGGTCAATATTTTACACGCATAAATACATGCTCATTGTGACCGGTTATGTGTTACGTGGAAAAGTGTTTTATAAAATAAAAGGACCTAAACACTATTGAAACAAGCTTTCATGAAAATAAAAACTAGACGCTATGGACTCATGGGATGTACGGCTCACCCACTAGAACAAACTATAAGGCGGGTATAAGCCGGTGCGCACAGTCACACCTAAAGGATATCCGACTATAGCCTTGCGCTGGTCTGGTCCTGCGCTTGCTTGCGAGTTCGATTGGAGCTACCGTGAACCATCGTAGATCACTACAGTGTCATTACTAAAAGTTTTTAAAACTCGTGCTACAAAGTTGTTTACATGCTTCTTTGTACACATGTTTTATCACATTTATGTGCTATACCCTACGTGAAATTTAAGTGTATGTCAGCCAACTAAGAACACGTGCATTTGATTTGGCTTCTCTGGACAGTCCTAAGGGCCTTGTCAAACCCATGGCAAATTTTTCACGACGGTCAGACCCTGTGTGATATTTGCATGTTCTTGCTTGGTTAACTTAACTCGAGTATGCACGGTCAGACCCTGGACCCGAGGCATAAGATGAGACTAAACATGCTCATGACATTACTACCGTTTTACTAGTGTCTTGAACGGTCTCATAAAGTCTAAGAGTTGCATGTTATGCAATTAACGCTCGTCGCTTACCTCTTGCCCCACTTGTTTACATATTGGACAGTCCTTTTGTAATGAGTGGGAGTACAAGATGGATCTTAGTCTTAATTAGTAATTAATTGGGTACTTAATTCTATTAAGAATATAATTATCAAAAATACTAATTGTTTGAACTTTTTAATTGTAGATGACTACCAATGTCGGAAACAATTCGGTACTCAGGAGTTTCTTCGAGAAACACAAACTCACTGGGCCTAACTTCATTGATTGGTACCGCCAATTGCGCATTATCCTATCAGCTGAAGACAAGGAACAATACTTGGAACATCCAATTCCTGCTGCACCTGTTGCAACTCCTAGTCACCAAGTCCCTCCCGATGCTCTTGCAGCTCATGCTGCTTGGGTCAAAGGGTCAAAGGACATTGCTGCCCTTATGCTCATGACTATGGACTTAGAGATCCGACGAAATCTAACCCATCTCGGAGCATATGACATGTTGCAGGAGCTGAAAACCATGTTTTCTCAGCAAGCAGAACAGGAACTTCTTCAAACTGCGCGTGAATTTCACGCGTGCAAGCTTGAGGAAGGTCAAAATGTAGGCTCATATGTTCTTAAGATGAAGGGCTACATTGAGAACTTGGAGCGTCTTGGTCACCCTGTGACTGTCAGCTATGGAATAAGCCTGATCTTGATAGGCCTTTCCAAGGAGTATGACAGTTTTGTTCAAAACTTCCACATGCATGGCATGGGGAAGACTGTGAATTCGGTGAATGAACTACATGCCTTGCTTAAACAACATGAGCAAACACTTCCCAAGAAGGTTGTTTCACCTGCACTTCATAATGTGCGTGCAGGCAAGGTCCAGAAAAACCAAGGTAGAAAACCGCCTAAGGCTGCGAAGGGGAATTATGGTAATGGAAAGAATAAGCTGGCTTATGCTCCCGAGCACAAACCATCTTATGCTCCCAAGAACAGAAATCCTCCACCACCCAAAAAGGATAATCCTGCTAAGGACGACCCCTGTCACAAATGTGGTCAGATAGGTCATTGGAAACGGAACTGTCCCGAGCACTTAGCCGAGTTGCAGAAAAAGAAGAGGTTGTCTCAAGAAGCCAACACTTCAGGTATTTTCACTATAGAACTATATTCCCTTCCGAGTAATTCATGGGTATATGACACTGGTTGTGGTACTCACATTTGTAATAATACTCAGGGTCTAAGGGGAAGTAAGAAGCTGAATCGAGGAGCTTTGAATCTGTACATGGGCAATGGTCAACGCGCAGGAGTCGAAGCTATTGGAAATTATCATTTATGTCTCCCTAGTGGATTAGTTATTATTTTAAATAGTTGTCATTATGCTCCCTCTATCACTAGAGGGTTTATTTCAGTTTCTGGTTTGTTTAAAGATGGTTTTGTAAACTGTTTTGATTCGGATAATGCAATTTCAGTTTCTAGGAATAACGTTGTTTATTTTACTGCTACTCCCTGAGGGGATGGCATTTATGAAATTGATATGTCTTGTTCTGAAACCAATGATAGTTCTATGTTTGCTGTTAGCAATAAAAGAGCCAAATTAAATTTGGACTCTACTCTCTTGTGGCATTGTCGTCTTGGACACATAAGCAAGAAACGCATGGAGAAGTTGCAACATGATGGACTTCTCACCTCAACTGACATTAAGTCATTTGAAAAGTGTGTCTCTTGTATGTCTGGGAAGATGGCAAGAAAACCCTATTCACATCAAGTGGAAAGGGCTAAAGATCTACTTGGACTAATACATACTGATGTTTGTGGCCCATTTAGAATCATGTCAAGGCAAGGAGCTAACTACTTTGTCACTTTTACTGACGACTTTAGTCGGTATGGTTATGTTTACCTGTTAAAGCATAAACATGAAGTGTTTGAGACATTTAAAGTGTTTCAAAAGGAAGTAGAAAATCAACTCGGTAAGACCATAAAATCACTACGATCTGATCGTGGAGGTGAATATATGAGTCAAGAGTTTTTGGATCATCTTAAGGAGCATGGGATTATTGCCCTTCGAACTCCTCCCTACATACCTCAACATAATGGGGTGTCTGAGAAGAGGAATCGAACACTGCTAGACATGGTTCGATCCATGATGAGTCAAACTACTCTTCCAAAGTCCTTTTGGGATTATGCCCTTGAGTCTGCTGCACGCATACTGAACATGGTTCCAACTAAGAAGGTTGAAAAGACACCATACGAAGTATGGCATGGGCAGCCCCTATGTTGTCTTACTTAAGAGTCTGGGGTTGTGAAGCTTTGGTTAAACGTGATACGATGACCAAACCTGACAAACTGGAACCCAGATCTATTAAGTGTATCTTTGTAGGATACCCAAAGGAAACGATGGAATATTCCTTCTACTACCCACCTGAGAACAAAGTTATTGTTGCTCGGAATGCTGAGTTCTTTGAGAGTAATCTCTTAGATCAAGAAGCAAGTGGGAGTATAGAAGATCTTGAAATTATTCAAGATGAAGATACAAATCCTTCTGATGATACTGGCTTAGATCATGATGAGGATGATCAAAAAACTGAAGAACCTCAAAGTGATATCAATCCCATTCGTAAGTCCTCTAGGACACGTCGTGCCCCAGATCGAATGTGTTTATACGTCGATGCTGAGGAGCATGAGTTAGGGGATCTTGGAGAACCCGCTAACTATAAAGCTGCATTATTGGATCCTGAATTCGAAAAATGGCTTAATGCAATGAATGTGGAGATGCAATCCATGAAAGATAATGATGTCTGGTATTAGTTGATCTTCCTCCTAACGGTAGAACCGTTGGTAGCAAGTGGCTATTCAAGAAAAAGACTGACATGGATGGCAAAGTACACACCTTTAAAGCTCGTCTTGTAGCAAAGGGCTTCACTCAAACCTACGGGGTTGATTATGAAGAGACCTTTTCTCCTGTAGCAGACATTAGAGCTATAAGGATTCTTATAGCCATAGCCGCGTTCTATGACTATGAGATTTGGCAAATGGATGTCAAAACCGCCTTCCTCAATGGACATCTTTCCGAAGAAGTCTATATGGTGCAACCTGAGGGTTTTGTCGATCCTAAATATCCTAACCGAGTATGCAAGCTCAAGCGTTCCATTTATGGACTTAAGCAAGCATCTAGGCAATGGAATAAGCGTTTTGATGATGAGATTAAGAAATTCGATTTCACTCAGAATCAAGATGAGCCATGTGTATATCACAAAGCCAGTGGGAGTAATGTTACTTTCCTAATTATATATGTTGATGACAAATTGCTCATGGGGAACAATATTCCAATGTTGAAAGGGGTAAAATCCTACCTTCGAAAATGTTTTGCTATGAAAGATTTAGGAGAAGCTGCATATATTCTTGGAATCGAGATCTACCGAGATAGATCTAGACGGTTAATTGGTTTATGTCAAAGTGCTTACATTGAGAAAATCTTGAAAAGATTTCATATGGAGAATTCCAAGCGTGGAACTATCCCAATGCATGAAAGCCCTAAATTGAGTAAGTCACAATGTGCTGTTTCACCAGCTGAAAAGCAACGCATGCAGAATGTTCCTTATGCCTCGGCTATAGGATCAATTATGTATGATGTGAGATGTACTCGTCCTGATGTTGTGTTCGCTCAGAACATAACAAGCCGATTTCAACAGAGTACTGGTGAACTTCACTGGACTGCTGTTAAAAATATTCTTAAGTATTTACGAAATACTAAGGATATGTTTCTAGTTTATGGTGGTGACGAAAAACGAGAGCTCAAGGTTTCTTGCTACACTGATGCTGGATATCTGACAGATGCTGATGACCTAAAATCTCAGACTGGATATGTTTTCGTTCTAAATGGAGGTGCTGTTGACTGGAAGAGCACAAAGCAAAGTATTTTTGCAACTTCATCTACAGAAGATGAGTATATAGCTGCTTTTGATGCAGCTAAAGAGGCTGTTTGGATTCGTAAATTCATTTCTGGGCTTGGTATTATGCCCACAATTGAAGATCCCATTGATATGTATTGTGACAATACTGGAGCCATTACTATAGCAAATGAAAACGGAGTCACCAAGGGTGCTAGACATTTCCGCGCAAAAGTTCACTATCTTCGAGAGACCATTGAGATGGGTGATGTCAAGATAGAAAAAATTCATACAGATGACAATCTAGCTGATCCATTTACGAAGGCGTTAGCATTCCCTAAGCATTCTAAATTGACTCGGGGTATTGGTTTGATACCAGCTAGTAGTCTCATGTAAATCTGTATGTTAATTAGTATTTGGATAATTTGGAATTGTAAGACAGTTTTATTTTCTGATAAATAAAGATACTAGGTATTTTTTATTTCATTCATATAAAATTTGTTATTCTATATTTGCATGTTTAATCCATGAATGATTTAATCATTCTAAATATCTATTGTTGGGTAGCAATATGGGAATATTGTTTACATAAGGCCAATGTGAGTGTTGGATATATTCTGTGAGAATGAGAATTGTTCTAAGCCAAACTCATATGTATTCATAAGGGATGCATACTGGATTCCCCAACTTCAAACATTTACTTTTGGATCCATGTCATGAGTAAGATGTTGAAAATGGTTTGTTAAGTCATCCTTAGACTTGAGATGCAAACAAGTTCTGCATGTGTGGATATCACTTTCGTAATTATATGCAAAACGCTGTCCTGAATAAGGTAGTTATAAAAGCTATTTTTCGGAGTGATGTGAAGCAGCATCCACAACACTTGTAGTCAATAAAGGATTTGTTACTCCACTTAGTATGTGCAGAATGATACCATGGCGCCTCTCGAGAATTAATCAGATAATTGTTTGGCCGAACCCAAATGGTAATGCAAGATGAATCTTGGTTACATTTGGTATATCTGAATTGAATTCAATAACGAGAATCTAAATGGTTAAACTATATGGAATGAGTTAGGATCCATATCCATGGTTTAACGGTATTTATAACAAAGGATGATAAAAGCAAGACATAAATGACCATGCTACTGAGAATGTTCTATGAAACTATATCTCAAACACCTCTAGTTAAATAACGAGTGTGAGCGTTGCTAGACGTTTCCATCGTTGACATTTGTGTTGTCTACTCCAACGACCAAGTGGGAGCTGTTAGTTCATGCTCGTTGGATTAGCCAAATGTGGCTAGAGGTGTGTGAGCCTATTGGGGGCACACACGTTAAACACTTAGAGTGCGTTTTACTTCACGATATGCTTAGAAATTGTAAACTACTGGACTAATCATGTAAGAACTTTTATGGCTGTCCTAAATTCGTTTTAGTAAGCTGAGGAAAGATCTAGAATGATTACTTGAGTGTCCAGATTCATTTGAGATAAGGAGTAAAGAAGAGTCATGATAAACATTGGTGTTTGTGTGGGATAAGGCTTAAACTTGAAGAGTTTTTGACTTATCATGAGTGGGATTTGATGGGTATATAAACACCCTTCTACCCAGCTCATAACACACGAATTTCACAAAGCAAAACCAAAGAAAAGCTCTGCCATTAACATACTCTTAATCAATTTGGGTTTAAACTCAATTAGGGTTTATAATCTTAAAATTGATCACTCCATCTCAAATCACTTGCATTTAATCAATCCAAGTTGTTTAGTAGTTGTTATTTGATACTACTAAAGGTTTACAAACCGTGGGATAATCTGTCAAAGGCGTGACAGATCACAGAAGCTATTCCGGGCTTATTCTGATCGTTCTCGGACAAAAGCTTCTGTGCAGATCGGACAGTGTTGTCCGATATCTTACAGCAAAGGGAAAAGTTCTCGGGTAAAGCTTATATCTCGGACAACAAAGCAGTTTTAGGCTGTTTTGTTTTTTTGGTTCGGATCGGGTTTTTCGACACTTGGTGTTTCGGCATACGTGGAGTTCGGCTAGCAATCCGGACGTGTTCATTTGACGTGTTTGTGTGAGCAACCGTAGAGGTGGTATATTTTATCACTCGTTTTAGTTTCATTGCTTTTGGACGAAGGTTAGTTTTCGCGTTTCCTTTATTGTTTATTATTAATTACGTGTTAATCATAATTGCTCAAACTAGATCCATTCCGCTGCGCACTCGTAGTTACATGGTTAACTAGGTATTAAATCTCAACATATAATCTCACTGCCAAGCGTGTCATTGAAACCATGAATCTCAGGTACTTTGAGGAGAAGACAAACATCCAAGGCAAAGGTCCTGAATGGTATTTTGATCTTGACTATCTCAGTGATTCATTGGGATATTTTCGTTTCAAAACTAACCAAAATGCAGGTCCACAAGTGTTTGTGTCTTCTAGTGCAAGTGCTACTTCTAGTTTTTCGGACTCCGATAAGGATGATGACATTTTTGTCATACCATCCTATTCCACCACAGTTGCTCCCGACAACACGGCTACTCCTGTTGGTTCTACTTCATCAGACATTGTGGACTCACAAGGAGCTCTTGATACACTGCTTAAGCAACAACAAGATGCTACTATAGCAGCTACTCAAGGAGGCTTTTAGTTTCTTTTGGGTATTCCCATTGTACCAGTTACTCCTAGTGATCCTATTGTTACTTCTAGTGCAAGTTCAACACCTATTGGAAGCCCTATTAGAGACCCAACATCCACAACTAGGTTCTTTGGTCCTTCTGACCTAGGAAACTATCAAAAGAAGTATTCAACTAAGCTAGATGATATTCATAAGCAATAAATAGATGGAATTTTCAACTCTGCTTTGTATGATGATGGCATAGTTAGGGATCTTAATAACTTGTCACCTGAAGTAGAAGTAGCTCCTACTCCTATTCATCAGATCCATAAAGTGAATCCTACTACTCAAATCATAGGAGATCCTGGTTCTACTGTAAAGACTCGCAGAATGCATAAGAAAGCAACTTCTGGTCATCATGCTCTTGTGAGCTACATTAAAGACCAAAAGCGTAATAATCACACATATTTTCTTCACTGTTTATTTGCTTGTTTTTTGTCACAGGTGGAACCTAGGTCTGTCTCACATGCTCTTGAGGATCAAAGTTGGTGGAGGTTATAAAGGAGGAGATGCAGCAATTCTTGTTTCAGAATGTTTGGATCCTAGTTGATTTACCAGATGGCAAGACAACAATAGGTACCAAATGGATTCTTAAAAACAACAAAGATGCAAGGGGTATTCTGGTGAGGAATAAGGCTAGACTAGTAGCACAAAATGGATGTCAAGAGTGCATTTCTATATGACAAGATTGACGATGAAGTATATGTTACTCAACCTAAGGGCTTTGTGGATCCCCTTCATCCTAAGAAACTCTACAAGGTGGTCAAAGCACTTTATGGACTTCATCAAGCTCCTAGAGCTTGGTATGAGCGTCTCTCCACTTGCTTGTTGAAGCATGGCTACAGAAGAGGTATTATTGACAAAACATTGTTCCTTAACAGGAATGCCAAAGACATCATCCTGGTTCAGGTATATGTGGATGATATTATCATTGGTTCTACTAAGAAGGAATGGTGTGATGAGTTTGAACAACTAATGAAAGGCGAACTTTAGATAAGTGCCATGGGAGAACTAACATTTTTCCTTGGTCTACAAGTCAAGCAGCAGTCGGATGGTATCTTCATTAGTCAAGATAAGTATGTTCATGAAATAATTCAGAAGTTTGATATGGAACCTCTTAGACCAGCAGCAACACCTTATGAGGTAACTAAAGTCAAACTCAAGAATGAGCCAGATCCCCTGGTAAATGTTCATATGTACAGGTTAATGATTGGCTCACTCATGTATTTGACTGCCTCATGCCCGGACATTATGTTTGCTGTTAGTGCTTGTTCTAGACATCAGGTGGCACCCACCGTGTCTAATTTAAATGCTGCCAAGAAAATCTTCAAGTATATCAAGGCACAATCCAAGCTAGGCTTGTGGTATCCAAGGGAATCACATTTTGTTCTTGAAGCCTATAGTGATAGTGATTATGCAGGTGCTAATAATGATAGGAAGTAAACTACTGGTGGTTGTCAATTTTTGGGACGAAGACTCATCTCATGGCAATGTAAGAAACAGACAATAGTAGCTATTTCCTCAACAGAAGCTGAATATGTAGCCGCTGCTAGTTGTTATGGACAAGTCTTGTGGATACAAAACCAAATGCTGGATTATGGGTTCAACTTTATGAACACCAAAATCTTCATCAACAATCAAAGCACCATCGGCATTATGAAGAATCCTGTGTTCATCAACGCACCAAGTATACAGAGATTCGACACCATTTTATACGCGATGCCAATGAAAAGAAGCTGATACAGGTTCTCAAGGTACATACGGATGATAATGTTGCTGATTTGCTGACTAAAGCGTTTGATGGTCCAAGGTTTAACCACTTGGTGGTTTACATTGGTATGGTGAATCCTTAAGGTCTAGGACTGAGGGGAGGCAAAGCCTAAGTGGAGGCTTCTTGTACATGTATTTGATGTGTGTGCAACTTCTGGTGGAAGAATTTGGTTACTCCTAGTGGCACTCTTCAGCTCCTAGTGGGTCAAAACCCCTAGTATCCACTTGTGTTTGGCTTCTAGCATCACTTTGGGTCACTGTTCATTATGTTGACTTTTGTTGACCACTCGATGCTGCTAGCGTTGACCTCTAACCGTTTTGACTTTCAGTCAAAGCAAGAAACTTCTAGTACCCATATTTGTTTATCTTTGGTAACTGGGATTCTCTAATAATGGATTAAAGGGAATGTGGTTACTCACTATTAATGCTTTAACTTGGAAAGGGCAACCCCAATAATTAGGGGTCAGTGAATAGTTTTCCCTCACCATTATTTATGGTCAAAGGGATCATTTGACTCACTTATCACAACCTAAACACACACACACACACACGCTCCTACCCTAAACCATCTTCAAGCAATCATCTTCAAATTCTCAATCATCATTAATAGCATCTCTTCCGTACAAATCTTATCACAACAACGTTTCTTATCTCAGAGAAGGCCCCAGGAGGGAGGAGTTCCTTGACATCTTGGAGTACATTGAGGCATCTAATCTCAGGTATGCCTTAACTATTTGCCCCACTGTGTATGACTCTCTCATCCTTCAGCTCTGGGCTACTACCAACACCCACGAGGTTTTGGGTCGCACATTGGAGCTCCATGCTACTATTGATGGTCGCTCCTATGTGGTGACTGAAGCATCCATCCGGTCTGCCATTCATCTCCAAGATGAAGGTGGCATTATATCACTCCCAAATGCGGAGGTATTAGATGGGATGGCTGCCATTGGTTATAATCATGAGGGGAAGTTTAACTTTTAGAAAAATCGCTTTTCCCCTCAATGGAAACTGTTTATCCACTTCTTGATTCAATGCTTGAGTCCCAAAGGTGGGAGTTGGGATGCATTTCCCATATCCCTTGCTACTGGTTTGGTGTGTATTGCCCAAGGTCATTCGTTTAACTTTTCTCGTTATCTGCTTGACGGTTTGGTTAGCAATCTTAGTGTTACTGGTTCTAAAAATAAGTTTCTTATGTATCCTAGGTTCTTACAACAGATACTTATGTGTTTTCCTAGAAATAGGAAAGAATATGTGCCTTCTAAGCTCACTCCAAAAGTGTATGCGAATATGACGATTGGATATCTTGGTCCTCAAAGGCCCCTCACTGCTGCTATGTTGGGCCTTGCCCAAGGGGGTCCCAATGTGGTTCCTTCGGCTGCTCAAGCCTAGGAGGAACCTCAATTGGTTGATGATCCCATGGAGGAGGTGGTTCTTGCTGCTGGGTTACCTCATGTGGAGGTTGAGGAACCGGCCAGAGAGGTGGTGGTAGAAATGCCATTTACCTTAAAGGCTACCTCCTCTTCTCGCCCACACGTGTCCTCATTTGTTGATTCTCCCCCTCCTAGTCCAGTTCACCCTTCAGCTGAAGAGCCTTCTAGCTCTCATGATCATATGACTGACCAATCTTTTGCTTCTGGTCCCAATGAAGCATCCCCCAAACCAAGTCCTCTTGGTGGGGAAGCTGAGGAACCTGTTACTCTCACTTCGTTGCTTGCATTAGTGCACAAGTACTACGAGAATATACTCTCTTTTGAGGATGAGCTCAACAAGCATCGAAAGCTCGCTAGGGATTTTATGCTCCCTTTGGAAAACAGGGTCAAGTCGTTGGAAAAGTTGCTGAAGCGCCATAAGAAGAAGATGGTTTTATCTGATACTGATGCGGACGAGGAGGAAGATGGTTTGACTGTTTTGGCCAGGGATGCTTTTGCCGCAAAGCCGAGTGAAGACGTACCTGCTCCTCCTAGTGCTTCAAGCATTCCACCAACTGCTGTTGGCCCCGTGCCAAGGACTGATACTTCTGGTCCTTCAACCTCAACTCCTGGTCCCTCTCATGACCCCAAGGGTAAAGCCCCAATGCCTGATGCACCTTCCCCTCCTAGAAAGAGAACCCACAGAAATTCGAGGAACAGAGGATGGGAGAGGAAGTTTCTCAGAAACTCCAAAAGGAATTAGACCAAGAGTCTGTGACTGCCTCAATGGCTGCAGCTGAGGATGAAGCTTTAAAGAAACAACGCCATGAGCATATCAGACACAATGCAATGTTTTGGGACAACGCATATTGGATGAATGTGGTTACCATCCTCACCACTGATTACTCTCAGTTCACTAATGTCTTGGGTGCGGATGTGAACCAGGGGAAATGTGTTCGTAGGAAAATGTCTCTGATGCAACGACAAAGGGAAGATCTGGCTGCTCAACTTCGCCAAAATCGCCGCAACAAACCTGTCTCTTATGATGAACAAAAGAAGCTAATGCAGCAATATGTGAAAAATCAATATGGATCCTATTTCACCTATGGCTGGACTTGGAAGAGGGTTGGGAAGTTGTCTGATGATGAGCTTAAGGATTTGTATACCAAAATAATCAAGCAGAAGGATGCGCCCAAGCCTATAAATGCCATCTTTCGCCCACCTCCTCATGTTGTTCAAACCGCCAATCCTAATGCTGCTCCCACTCCATCCTCCGGTGTTCAAGAAGAAGGTACCTCTAGTTTCCCAACTTCTGCTGAAACTACTTCTTCTGTTCCCTCGAATCCTTCTTCAAAGGTTGATCCCACCCCTTCTCATATTAAAGATACCACCACACCTGATGTTAATACCGCACCTGCTGTTAATCCTACTCCTGCTGATTATCCTACACCTCCACCAATTTCTGAACCAACACCTACACAACTTGTAGATGAAGCTACTACTGATCCAAAGCATGTTGATCTGACTCGTTAGGATGATGCTCATACTTCTACTGCTGCTGCCTCTACTTTCAAGGTGAAGGAGGAACCCTCTACCACTGTCTCCACCCCTTGACGGTCTATTCACAAGAAAAAGGCTCGTCGTGGTAAGAAAGTTCCATTGGAGAAGAGGGATCATGCTCACTTAATTGATGCCGCTTCTGATAGCGAGGATGATATGCCCCTTGGCCGTGGCTGGATTGTGCATTGGGAAGTTCAGCCATCCCCCATTGTTGCTGGTAAATATACACATTTGATCAAGACTAGTGATGGCTACCAGAAATATGTCTCTGGGATGCAAAGCATATTATCTTGGGTAGAACGTCGTGATCTTATGCTACTGTGTGGGTTGGTTGATGCTGCTATTCCAAAGTCTCCTAGTGATGTTCCTAACTGGACTGGGTTGGTCCTTTAGGGTGATTTGAAGATGATGTTGGATTGTCCCCCTGATTCTCCTAGTGCTGGGGTATTGAAGGAACAACCTCGTTGGGTGATTTCTAGGTGGAAGTTGTATGCGGGTTGTGGTGTGCATATGTTAGAGTTGGAATCTGGTGCCTATGTCTTTATGCTTGTGGATTTGGAGTATCCTCTTACCATTGCTAGCATGGAAGCTATGTTGGAGTGTCACCTGGTGGTGTCAAATTCTCCTTCTGGTAACAAGTATGCTATGGCCACCACTTTGGTTGAAGGTATTCAAGCTCGGCTTCTTGCAGACAAGGTTGCTGCTTCTGGTCAGTGATTGGTTTATTTCTTCTCTACTTTTGATTTCTTATATATTCTTTTCACCAATTTGTATAGTGATTGGTGACTAACACTTTCATTATTTAGTTAAAAGAAGAAAAAGATAACAAAAATATACTTTTATATAATATCTGTTTATACTTCTAATATGTGATGGAAATTTTAAAGCTTGTAAATAATATAATACCTGCTTATACTTTTCCTTAAAGAAACTCTTTATATCTTGGATTTTTTACACTTGGGCTGTTATGTGACGTACTACTGGTGTTGGATTTCATCCACACAACAAATGGTGTTCAACTCACCATGTCTTGCAGACAAGAAAGAGTTTGTTCACCATGAGGGTATGGCTCTGGAGTGATTCTCAAATCCGTTGATGGTTGCCAGTTTACCCAAAATTGGAGGGTTTTCACTTGCCTTGATCCTAGACTGAAAAGTGGCTAGTCCAAGGGGGAACGGCTCTTGGTAAAGACTTTTATCAAACCCGGTGATAGCTGTAATAGCTTGCTCAAAGCTATAGGGTTTTCATCTCACCGATGCTTTATTGCTACGAGTTGGCAAGTCCGGAAGGTTACGACTTCTGGTAAAGACTTCAACCAAATCCGTTGACGGTTGTGATGATTTTCCCAAACGCATTAGGGTACTCCCACTCACCATTGATTTATGTTCTAAGAGTTGGGCTGGGTTCTGGTCTCCTAGGGTGATGCTTATTCCACCACAAAGACTAGCTAGCCCAAGAGCGAGCAGCTACTTGGTAAAGTCTTATCAAATCTGCTCATGTTGCTATGAAGATTCAACACGTGCAGATATGTTCCAAGCTTTCAAGAAGCTTCTCAGAGTTGTTAGTTGCAGTGTTCTTTGTGCTTTCACTTCTGATGGTTATTTTGCTACTTTGGTTTTGCTTTTTCAATCCCCGTGCTGCTTTTGCAAGATCTACCATGAAACTTGAACTCTACCAGTCAAATTCAAGTTTAGGAGAGGATTGTTAGGACCTATGTAATAGATATTTGTAATATATGAACTAGGGGGTATGTAGTTCCTCCTGGTCCTAGTAGTAGTAGGAGCAACACGTGCTCCTGGTCTAGTAGAAAGTCAAACAATATTATTCTTAGTAGTTTGTTAGGATATGCATGAGATATCTTAGGAAATGATATGCATATCAAGAGTTACACGTTTATGTTTAATGTAGTTTTAGGGTTTCCTTGTAGTATAAAAGGAACCCATTGGTAGAAGGGTTAGACACACCTTTCACCAGTATTCCTTTCATATCAATAGTAGAAATCCTTAGTTAGGATCAAGTTATTTAGTTATTCTGTTTCTTCTTGATCTTAGTATTTGTATTCCACACTTATACTTTGTATTACATTAAGAGTCTCTCTGTGAATAGACTTGTGATTACAGAAGTCGTTCACCATCCTTAACAGGCTGCAAGATCCACAACTAGTGGACCTAACATAACTCATAACTCCATATTTTTTCTAAACTAGGCCCTCGGAAATTCAGGGTACCCTCTAAGGGGTATACCCGTTGTGTTATGCCACGCAGAATTCAGACCATTAAAGATTCAGTCACCACCACTAGAGTTTTATTCAGGTTACAAATGCAGTATTCATTCTGTGAGGTTACAAACGAACACATTCAGTGAAAATCTCCATGTTTACTCACGTATTCCTATGAAAACTTTATTTTAAAACAGGTTTTTACCGACCTCCCAGCCAGAAAAGACTCCATAGTACCACCCATGTTCATTAAAGTTCTCCTTTCAGTTAACGATGAGTTCCGTCTTACTAAATCCCAAATATATTTATTATATTTTTGCTAGAAACATCAGTACAAATTGTTTCTGCCTACAAGCGCGTGACATATCAGTCCAAAGCTACGAAGTCTTTCTAGCCACCGGTTATAATCCACTTTTGAAGTTCTTTAAATTTATGATCAGCAGATTTTTTTCAGCATTTCCAGAAGTAATTCCAGAAGGTTCCAGAAATTCCTTCCTAACCATGAGACATAATTTAACATCGATCTTGTCTCAAGAACAGAATCTATTTTCAAAACTCTTTATTCCAGGGCTTAAGCTACGTTAAAAGAGTTGTAGCAATTGCTGTAAAAGTTACCGAAACGAGGTTTTTTTTCGCCCTAGGGCACCACCAGGAGGTGTATCGTTTCTATCTATCAGAAAGAAGGTCGGTAACATGAGATCATATATCAATTACCGAAAAAATTTTAAGATCACCATTCATAATTGATTTTTATTCCACAAATAGAAGGTTTAACAGATCTGATATGATGTCTTAAATATTTCCAAGAACCATTCACGATCACGGCACCTGCAGTGATGAGAGAAAGAACATGATGTTTTCCAAACTACTGTTGCACACGTTATAGTCTCTCTAAAATTTTGATTTATACTTCTGAGCTCCCTAATGCACCAACTACAATATGAAATTTATGAATAAAATTTATTATGACCACTCACACAAAATCGTTAGTATATTCATCGATAATATTCTGATCTGCTAAATTCTAGAGAAGTACAAGAGAATCACCTTCTCACAGTTGTACAGAGTCTCTTATAGGAGAAAATTATATAAGAAGCTTCCCAGATCTGAATCCCAGTTGAACAAGGTGACATTTCTGAGCCACCCTATTTCAACAGAAATAAATTTCAGACAATCCTGCGAAGGTGAAGGCCATTACCAGATGGTCAAGACCGACGTCTATGACTAAAGTATAAAATTTTCTTGAACCTCAGTTGACTACTACAGCAGAAATTACAGACAGTTCTCACGATTAGCTTTTCATGACCAAGCTTACGCATAAAGGAGATGATCTACACTAAATTTTTATATTCCATCGGATCCTACGCTAGGAGAGATCTAATTTACCGAGACTCAAAATTCATTCATGACTATTCATCTAGATTCCACAAGAATGTACCATAATCCCATACAGAATTTTGATAGGGTCAGTATAACACAAGGATGTAACTATGTTCATCTCTTGATGCCTGAAATGCCAGCAGATTCAAGATAGAACACCTATATGGTAGTGTGCTATTACAACCATAAGAAAATTCTGAACAGAAATGAGACAGGATTCCATGGAAGTTATTATCAGTTACCACAGACTCAGAAAAGTTTGATACTATCTAGGTCATTTCCGACCATTTAACCCAGCCTACATATTTTCTTTCATCCGAAAAGATTATGCAGTAGCAGATCTGCTGAAAATTTAGCAATAGATCGTACAATTTCAAGGTATTCCATCAGCGATCATGTCAGATTGAAATTCACGCTCGCGAATCACACTTACGTTCATGTTCACGATCACGTGTACGTTTACGTTCACCTTCACGTTTACGTCCCACGTTCGCATTATGATGTTGTTTTAGTCCATATGTTGTGCAATTTCATGATTTAAATTCACATTCGCATTTATGACAATTTTTCACCTTCAGATTCGCGCTCCATTTCAGTATATATGCTCCAGGTATTATACCGGATTTGGTCTCGGGAAGCTTAAAAAACCAGACTCAATTCTAGCACAGCTTTTCAATACCCAAGCAGACGTTTCACATCTGAGGCTGTATCGTTTGGCATTCCTTCCCCAGTCAGTATACATTCATGATATGTCCTATTACTACGTTCACAGTATGTTTCACGTATCACATTCACGATATACTTCATGCACAACGTTCCTTATATAATCGCGAACCACGTTCACAATTTCTCACGTAGCACGTTCATAATCGTTTACGTAGTTCGTCTCTATATATTTCAGTAGCTTACCCAGAGATATAAATGTTATCTTTTCAAGATATTTGTACGTACCGTTCCATGTATTCTACATGCTATAGCTTATTCATTCTATCAGACTCATAAAATCCGTCTTAAGTATGGAACCAGAAAGTATTCAGCATTCTTCAGGATAGGATCAACAGGACCAAGATTTTTTATATATTATGTTTAGACCTTTGAAGGAATCGTTTCGAGTGGGAGGCCACTCGAAACGGAGGAGTCCATCTGGACCTCTCATCCTTTTCTTTCAATGGATTCAGTTAAGTTCTTTCAGTCATGTTATGTTCCATATCCTCTTCAGCCGTGCTACGTTACATGTCCACTTCAGTCATGTCATGTTTATACCTTTCGGTAGCATTATGTTCTAATTCGAAGACGAATTATCCTTCAGCCTATATGTCCTTCAGCTTTCATGTTCTTTCAACTTATATGTCTTTCAGCTTATATAAACTACACCAGCTTAACTTACCTTTAATTCAAGGACAAATTTTCCTTTTAGAGAGGGAGAATTGTAAAACCACAACATTATCACATCCCAAATTCGAGGATAAATTATTTTTTTTAGAAGGAAAGAATTGTAAAACCCGTATTTAAAACCCATGAACAGTAATTACACGCGATCTCAGATCAAATTAGTAGTACACAATTATTTATTTCAGAAAATAAATAAAGGTATTTATTCAACTATTATGAAATATATATTTATTCACAAAATAAATAAAACATGTCGGATTATAAAACGAAGTTCAATCACGAACATCACGTAAAAAATTATAACATAAAAAAGTTACAAGTATGTTTGTGGGCATATGTGGGCTGGCGGTTATAAAAAAGACAAGGAAAAGACAATGGGCTTTTGAGCCCGGTCCAAAACTAAAAAAATATTATACGGGGGGTTACCCTTTTCACTAACAGTAATAATAAAAAAGAGAAACGAGAAGTAGGGTTTTTCCCTATGGTGGCCGCCGGCTGGAATCACAAGATCAAAGGACGATTTTTAATGTTTGTTAATCATTGATTCGTGTGTACTCTTTTCCCACTCTAAATCCCTCAAAGGTAATCTTTTATTTTGTTCTACATCAAAAATGAATCCAATCAAGAATATAAGGGTTTAATTATTCAGCATGTTTAGTGTCGGGTTTTGGTGAATACAGGGAAAACTGAGACGATAAGGTCTCAGTGTGTGGTTTTTTAGCCAGCCGTGACCCAAACAGGGCTCGGTGGTGCTTTGGTTTAAGTAGCCAGATCCCAAAAACTATAACCAGGGGTGTTTAGCTGTTCGAACAGCAACAATAACCCAACAGGGGTGTTTGTTTTAGAAATCGGTGGGGTTTGGGCTTATTATCAGTGGGAACCACAAACCCACCAGCGGGTGGTGGTCTTGTGGTTGTCGGTAGAAAAACAGAAACAGCAGGGGTGTTTCGGATTGTCACAACAGGGGTGTTTGGGATTGTCAGGGAGTGTTTGGTTTGATAGCAGTGGGAACTACTACATGGGCAGTGGGAACCATTGCATGGGCAGTGGGAACCACTGCATGGGCAGTGGGAATAACATAACTAACAGTAGGAACTCAAGGAGCAGCAGTGGCTGCTGCTTGGTGACGTCAGCAAGGGTCCACGTGGCGGGCTCAGTTTGGTTAACCCGAGACATGGGTGTCTCTTGGAAGATTTTAGCACGGGTTTAGGGGTCACGAAAAATAAATAATATGGGGTTTGTGTTAACTATGGTTAAATCATTTTTGCAAAAGTAGTTTTATGAATAAATTAATTAAGTGGTTTTATCTTATTAATTTAATTAGTAAAATTAAATTGATTTTATTTTATCCGGTTAACCACTTAAAAACATGGGATTTATTATGATTTAATTTTCAAGAAAAACTAATTTGAAAACCATTCTATTTTAAGAAACTTTCTAAATTCAGGAAACTTTCTATTTATGGCACATTACTATTTATAGTAATAATATAATACCAGAAATACAGTATAGTACCATAATCAGAATACAGTATAATATACGGTAGTCTGAAGTAAGAGATATACACTAATAAGTAATGTTATTGAACAGTCAGAACTTATCAGATTATATACAAACAGTATCACAAGAATAAAATAAATTAAATTAAGAACAGATAAAAATCAGTAACAGTAAACAGTAATCAAACAACTCATCTCGACTCCTTTATCTATGTAGTATCCGTGAAGTCATAGTAGATCCTCCAGCTTTCACTCTTATTTCATTATTGGACACGAGGTACGGATTTCCCATCCTTCAGTAAGGACTTCCTTCTATGAATGATTAGGATTCCCCGTGTGCAGCCAAATGTTTTCCCCAGTATATGTTTTAAGCTTACCAGTAATCATTTTAATAACTAAATAAATTGCTTGAGCTTTATATACAAGCATGACCAGTTTATGTACTAGTTATGGAGGTACCGTGACACTAGAGGCACCGGTGTCATGACTCCCTTGCGAGGGAGTGATTTCTCGCAGTGACCCATATATTCAACATGGCCATTTTATCAGTATTATCAGCGGGGCGTATGGATGCATCCTAGGCTATCAGTTTACAACTTATCAGGTGACTGTGGTGTGTTCTCTACATCCTTTACATCGGAGTTGATTATTCCACCCAACACATTATTTAGAGGTCACCCCTATACAACATGATGAGGTCACCCCTCCATTTATTCATGCAACCGTTGTTACAGCACATGACCTATATAAGCTCTTCTCAATTAAAATACAGTAAATGAATGTTTTCAAATTTAACAGATAACAGTTTAGCTTTATTATTTATAAATTAGACTTTTCAGATTATACACAGGTTTCCAATGCAATTTTACTTATCAGTCTTACAACTTCAGTATTTTATCACCTGCTTTATTTCAGTATTTCTTATCATGCTTTATATCCATTCACTAGGCGTTATGCTCAGCCGTAGTTCCTTTCATGTTCTAACGGCAGGTACACCAGGACGCTCTTAGGATTCTAAGAGCATGTGCATTTGGATGGAAGTTATCCAGACTTCTTACATTATGCACTTCTTACATTATTCTGCTTATTGGACATTGTTTAGTCCTTTCCACCAGTATTTACCTTTCATGTTTTGAGCTTATGTTTGGATTACTGATGTTTTATTCCGGTATTTCCTTTATGGCCAGTTAATGTTTTAGGACATTTACCTTATTCTTTGATGACATGCCATAAATACACGTAACGGTCTACTTATACATATCGGGTGTTACACAAGGAGTGGTAAAACCACCGTAGGACCTTCCATTTCTCCGCCATCAAAGTGGGGAACAAGGCGTGAAGGTAACAATGAGTAATCCCACTCCCCCTTCGGTGACTCCTCCCACGGTCCCTCCTTGTGACATTCCACCATTAACCGACCCTATACCTTCTAAGCCCACACTTGAAGATACCCAAAAGAAGAGTCTTCCATCACCCTTTACTCAACCTTCACCCAAATCCAATCTACCATACCCTTCTAGGTTGAGGAATGAGAAGTTAAAGAATAAAGATGACGTACAAGTGTCCAACTTCTTGAGGATGTTTAAGCAATTGAATATCAACATAACTTTTGTGAAGGCTTTAGCTTACATGCCTAAGTTTGCAAAGATGTTTAAGGACCTTCTCTCAAACAAAGAAAAATTGGTTGATATGCCTAACACTTCATTGAATGAGAATTATTCTGCGGTGTTGTTGAAGACTTTACCTATTAAACTTTTCGAGCTGGTTCTTAATTCCATGTAATTTCCCAGGGGTAGAGAATTGTATGGCTCTAGCAGACCTTGGTGCTAGCATCAATTTAATGCCTTTGTCGGTTTGGAAACAACTTTTCCTTCTTGTGCTGAACCCACTAGAATGACACTCAAATTAGCAAATCGTTCAATTGCTTATCAGGTGGGGATAATGGAAGATGTTTTTGTAGGAGTTGAAAAATTCACATTCCCCGTGGATTTTGTAGTTGTGGATTATGATATGGATCCTAGAGTTCCTCTTAATATAGGAAGACCTTTCTTAAGAAGCGGTCGCACTCTTATTGATGTTGCGGAAGGGGAACTCATTATGAGGGTAGAGGATGAGAAAGTTGTGTTTAAGATGGGAAGAGACACTAAGAAATCTCAATAGCCGAGTCAAATAGCCGCGTATACACGCCTATCTTTCCTCTCGGAGCATCCGTAATAGCTTCACCGTCACCTGGATAGGTAGGGTTTTTGCTTTCGGGAATGTAATACTTAGACAAAAAGTCTGTGTATTTTTCCGGAGGCATCACATTAAGGACGTCCGTTATGATAGAGTTATCTTTCACCATGATTTATAAAAAGGATTAGAAAGGCGCGGTGATCTAACATGAGGTGGTGAAAATCCGTGGGAAAAGAAGAGAAGGAATGAAGAATTGACCACAAGTGTAACAATGGCGGAAAAGGGAATATAAACTGTGTGTTTACACAGTAGCACACACCAACTCTTTTATAGGGTTGCCTCGATTTACGAGGTAGCATGGATGTTTGACACGTGTAATCCACAACGCCTATCTAATGGTGGGGGTCTCTGACACTTCTGAAAAAAATTTGAACAATATCTAAACTTTGACCAATATCTAAAATAAGTAATTCATATGAGCATTAATAACAAAACTAAACATACAAACCATCTAGATTCGCTGATTAATTTGTCTGATTCTAGATGATTCAGTAGGTTTGGTATCACAACATTATATATTTTACCTTGTCTGAAATATTGTACAGTAAGGTTGTTTTCAAGATGAATAAAAGAGTTGGAGTTGAAGGTGTTTTTTTCTTGAGCCTGTACCCTGAAATAGAAATTTCTTCACAAATATTAGACTTATGGTCTATTGTTTAAAATCACGAGGAACAACACAGAGACAAGCTTTCAGATGATGGAAATGTATATTGTCATACAAGAATGCTTGTAAGTAATTCAATTATATAATTTTTTATACATAACGTTTTACATTATGATATACATAACGTTTTGCATTTACTAAAACCAGAGTAATTACACAATTGATTCAGGGAAGACTATTGAAGAAAGAATGAAAGTTTTTGATCGAAATATTCATTTTGTGACAATCCGTCAATTTATGGTTGATATTTTATTCTCGAATATTATTTAAAAACATTATTTTAATGTTACATTATGAACTCACTTATTTTTGGGAAGAAATTTGGATTTACGTCTTGAAGTAGCGTCGACTACGTCTAAACCGGAGGATTCAACGTTACGTGCTTACGTTTACATACACCGTCTTTGGTGACAGTCCGACAATTCAGAAAATAAATTTATTTGTGAATATTATTTTGGAGTTTTAAATTTGAGTTAGTTCATAAACTCACTAATTTACGAGAAGAGATTAGGACTTACGATTTTATTTTAACGTCCTTTACGACTAAACCGGAAACCTTAGGATTTCGTATTTACGTTTTCGAACTCCGTTTTTGATGAGACAATTTTTATTAGATTCGTTTTGTGCCGTTGATTCATAATTTATAAAAACATTTTTCGTAAAACGACCCGAGGGCACGCAAATCAAGGAAACTGTAATCGAGGAGTACCCGTAAATAAATGGGGATGAGACAAGTGGGACACTTGTCCCACCCCCACTCAAAACCGGCCATAACAAGCCAACACACCATAAGGTGTCATCTTACTAACTAGTTACAACACTTGTCATGAAAGCTTACATATTAAGCTTACCACTACACAAAAACCACTAGCAAACCATTAGCTCTCATTCTCACCATGCAAACAACTCACATTTCCTCTCTACTCCCCATTTTGGTCGTCCCATTTCTCCACAAAACACCACCATTCATACAAAATTTAACCACAAACATATGTTATAATTAACATATGTTAATCTCCATTCAAAAAGATGAAGATTGGTGCAAGTTATAACATCCAAGGAGGAGTTTCCATGGAGTATTAGGGATGATTTTCCACAAGGTGTTCATGAAGATTAGTGGTCTTGAAGATGGTCTTGGCTATGCACAAGTTTCTCCATCAAATTCCATGTTTTGATCACAACCTACATCATCATGGTGGTATAAAGATTGTCCTCCTCATCTTCTTGTTATTTTGATTATGTAAACATGTATTTTATTTCCTATTGTATATGTATATGATGATTATATGATGATAAAAATGTTATGTGGGGATTTGTTGTTGATAAATATGATTAAAAAGGTGAAAAACTATAAAGAACAAGGCTAAAATCTTGCTTAAAAGTGATGGCTGTATAAAACAGTAAAGAAACAGGTCATGGACCGATAAAATGATGAAGTAGAATCCATTTACAGTAAGCTATATGTCTTGTACACATGTGAGAGTTGGCCATGCAATGGAATCATTATAATGAGTGAGATATGATCAAAACAAGTTTAAGGTACAAATCTGAGTTTACTGTTTTGGACGATTTTTAGAAAATATTTAGAAGATGATTCAAAAGTATCTATAGTAGAGTTAAATTGAGAAAATATCATTTAGTTTATGTGATAAAAATTTGAGCTTCTATCTCCATATAGAACTCAAGATATGGCAGTTTTGGTGAAAGTGAAGATAAAAATCAGATTTTGGAAATTTACTATTATATAAGCACTCAAAATTATATTGTATAAAATGTAAAGTTAAAACCCACTAACTCATGAATTCTATTTATATAAATATGTAAAATGATAAATAAGTGGACATTTTATAAAAATGGTAACTTGTTATGTTTTATAAGTTATAAAACTATAAAAATGATTTTTACGACTTTTTCGGCTAATACCGTAAAATTAACGTTTTGGTTAAATAAAACTTAGATTGTTGGACCCGTCTAATGAAAACTTTATAAAACTTATATACTGATATATAAACATGTATAACAAGTAAAAACCGATAAAACCCGAACTATATAACATACGGACCTTAACGGACTAAGTAAACATATTGGACTAATAATACAACAAAAATGGACTAAAACACTTATAAACTTATTATTGGGCTTAACCCATTTGGGCCCAACTTGTAAAGTTTAAATACTGATAATATAAGTGTAAAATGGGTTAAAACAAGTTAAAGAACTTATAATAAGTTTATTGGACCTAAAACACGTAAATAGGTAAAACTAGTAAACTAGTAAGAAGATACCAATACGTAAACACTAAAATGAGCAAACGAGAATATGTAAACCCACTTGACCATCATATATATATATAATCATCATATGCATACATAACTGTTATTTTTATAAAGTCATTGGACATGAGTCTAAGACGAGTATTATTTGTCTAGGTTTTCGTGATTGAAGCACGTACCGTACGTCCGAATTGCCGATAACCCGCCTTCCCACATCAACGTGAGTTCATAGCCTCGCACTCTTTCCAATGTTTTTATAAATGTTTTATAAACCCGCGAGGGAGATAACATGTTAATTTTTATAAAATAGGACACCATTTGTCCCGATTGTTTGCTTATTGATTTTGGACCCGAATGATTGAATGACCCGATTGTATGACCCGATAAATGATTAATGGACCCGATAGATGAAATAAAATGGATTATTAAAGTTAGATTATGTCAGTAAAAGTCCCATTAGCATGAATTGTGAACTACCGGGAGTTGGTAGACGCTTATACATTTAATAGTACTATTTGGGGACGATCACCCTAGTTCGCGCCTTGACGGTTGATCCCCGTCGTGCCACATTGATTGGTAAGCGAATTTATGTATGAGAAGATTTCCATAGCGTGACCTTTGTGACGACACGCTACTTTAGATGGGAAAATTTAGTATCGGGTTAGCTACCCGTTGTTGGTTTAGTAAGGTAACAATGTCATGCGGCTTATAATAATCCAAATTAACGAAATACTAATAGACGCTCCGAATTACGATGTATTGCCTGACTAGTAATACAGGGTCATACTATTGATATTATGTTCGTGTTTTGGTTTTCATAACCATATTCATATAACGGTTTTTATTTAATCTATACAACGTTATAAAACGTGTTGTATGATGTTTTTAACGACAATGGTTCGTATAATGATTTTTAAGGCAAACGCCTATATTATGATTTTGATAAAGATTTGTATAAAATGATTTTGGCTATTTTATGGCCTATTACAATGATTTGTACGAAATGATTTTTGGTAATAATTTTATACCAACGTTATATTGATGGAATTTATTAAACTCTATGAATTCACTCGACGTTATCGCTGACCTTTTCTTTTAACATGTTTTATCTCAGGTACTTGAAGGTAATTCTCGGGAAGACAACAAGAATTCATGGCCCGCACTTAAACTATATTTTCCTTTCAAATACTTTGTAAAACTTTGTATGAAATGTAATGACTTGGGACCGATGTAACTTTGATATTTATGAATGGAAATGCTTTATTAATAAACGACGCGATTTTTATGCGTTGTCTATGATGTGAGTAATGTGCTATCCCGTAACACCAACTAGTCTTCCGCTGTATTGAGTTGTATAAATTTGGGGGTGTTACAGTTTGGTACCAGAGCTCTCGTTATAGAGAACGAAAGATTTTTATAAACCAAAGGTTTTGAATAAAACATTTCAAAATCTTTTTACTAAAAACATTTTTCTAAAAATGTCTAAAAATCTTTTGAATATAACGGTGCCGAAGAATTCCCGAGTTACCGACAAGGCCAAGACTGAGAAGTGTTATTTTAATATATATATAACTTGGATTATGTATATATGATGTAATTTTATTACATGATTGTTTGATGATTATTTTGATATTTATACGAGGTATTTATACGACGTAGATTGTCACAACTAACCCTAAATCCCCTAGTAAATTAATCGAAGCTATTCTCGTAGGAATTCTAGCTATCCTAGATCTAAACCAAGTTGTGGATATTTATGATCCCAACAAATGGTTGATATTTGTAAAAATATAGATATTAGTTTATTGTGATATTGAAGAAGAATTGGCGATATTAAATCTGATATCGATGTCATGACGATCTTTCCTTATAGAGTGGAGTTTGACAAAACGTTACCACCTAGAAAGATGTCATCTGCTTCGTTGTCATCCAATTCTTAAATTCAAATCGAAAGGGTGAATGTTGCACTTGAGGCTGTCATTGGAACCATTACCCAAAAGCCTCATGCCACTAATACCTTTCCGAGAAGTCTAGTTGAATGATCAAGTCATTTCATACTAGTGACTCATTTGATAATTGTTGTTGTAAGAGTTATAGGATTGGAAATTAAGTGTTGATCATATCAAGCTTTTATTGCCCTTTCAAGGTGTAAGAATAAGATTGAAAGTATTGGAGAATGATGTAGGATATCGAATTGAGTATAAGTTGATTCAAACTTGAATAAAGTAAAATTTAACTTGTATGGAATATGAGATTGATAAAAGAAAGTCTTTAAGTCCTGTAATTGAACTATAAGGTTTTAAATGATTGTTAGTTTGTGTTAAGGGTTGTTCCTAGGCCATTGTCCACTAATGAGGATGCCCAGTGTCCAAGAAATAAATTGAAGAAATCTTCTTCTGAATTGAGACCGATGGATCTTCTAGGACATGTGGAACACCTAATGACTCTTGTAGATTGGTATTCATTGTGGTATCTTTTAAAAATCTGTAACTTAACTGAGGTATCAGTTGGTAGGATGAGTTCTGAGAATTGTATGACATAGTGACACGTAATGTGTTACGGTACAATTTGACTTGTTTGTGATTAATGAAAAGACTACCTTTGATTGCTAAATTTTACATGTATCGATGTTATCTATCTTTTCTTGCTTGTCTCTAATGCTCGCATTAGTGATGCAACCGTTGAACAAGTACTCATCTTGAATCCAGTTACGTTGTGAATTATTCTTTTGAGTGCCATCGACATCATGAACCTAATGATTAATTGGCTAAGCTCATTTCCTATTGTATTGTAGTTAAGTTCTTGGTGAACAACTCTTCATCACTCTTTTGCAGATCACACATTGTTTTTACAAAGTTGAAATAGTATCCTTTGAGAAAAATTAACTTTCATCACAATAAGGATTATTCAAAGTGAGATTTATAAGTGATTGATATCAAAATGAAGTTGTTTATGAGACGCTTTGGAAACTTAATTACTTCCATAACAAAGAAAACCTTTGTAAATATATTTTTGATTCTTATTTAAGAATTAAGCATGAAAATGTTTTTATTATAAACATGATGATAAAATTTTGACGAACTGAGTATTGCATCGTTAATCTTGAAATTGTATATAGTTGCGCGCCTACATACAATTTGGAATGGACCATGCAAGGCTGATTAGTAGTCACCATGAAATTGATTAATAAACACTAAATTTTCTTTGAAGATTGTGAAAGATTAAAATTTATGAGATCTGCAAGAAGTGAAAAATAGGGACATAGTGTTAGGGACACCTACATATGTGCCTGTAGCATCTATTCTTCTGAGTTGAATTTACTCATCAGTGGAAATTGTCTTATTTGACAATTGACAATTCTTTCTTGTCCAATTCTCCCGTAGTGAGATTCTTACGAAAAATATTTGATTACCGAGTGTTGATACCCGACTGGATGTATTGACGTTCTTATCATTTCATATGATTTGATTTCATTTGAATGACCTGGGTAAAGATCCGAGGAGCTTTCGAATGCGTACTCAAATTATGAAAACATAGAATATATTCATATTCGTTAAATGTTTTCGTCTGTATCTGATTTGAAATTCTCTCGCATAGATTATGCGTTGACCTTACTCTTTAGATGAAAGTAGTGTCTCCACATATCCTTGAACTTGTGAAGGATTATGAGTTATTATTAGTCTTTTGAGAAGTTCACATCTTATCGACGGCAATAAAACTGAAAAGTTGATAGTGCTAGTAGAATGGATTGATTGATTATGACATGACGACATTGTCTTAATTGATGGGAACTTGAATTGAATTCCCCTAAATGATAAGATGTTGATTATCAAAAGTGATCTAAATAATTCTTGATGGATGTCCATATCCTACATTTAGACTTAAAATTATACCATGAATGATTGTGAATTAGTCATAGATATTATAATCTAGAAAGAAGTTAATATGAAGTTATTGAAAAGATAATTATGTTATTTGAAACTTTAGTAAGTATTTGTCAATGAATTACCTAGACTTTCGCCATTAAGACAAGTTGAAATTGGTATTGATTATATTCCCGGTGCTGCACCTGTGGCGTGTGCACTGTACGTCAGCACCATCTGAATTAAAGGAATTACCGTACAACTGAGAGAGTTGTCGAAGAAAGATTTTATTCTACCAAGCCTGTCATCATGAAGAGCTATGGTGTTATCATTCCTTATATTTATAAATTACTGTGAACTAAGTAAAATGACAATTGAAAACGATATCCATAACTCGAAATGGAAGATTTGTTCGATCATTTACAAGGTTCTAGCGTATGTTTTAAAGATATGATCCATGGCATGGTTATCATCAACTTCGCATCTGCGAAAAAGATTATCTATTCCAATCACTACATCCGGTACTTGTAATGAACATTATGAGTTTCACGTGATGTCGTTTGGATTGACTAATGCACATGTAGTATTCATAAATTTGGTGAATCTCGTGTGTAGGCTGTAATATGATAAATTCATGCTCGTGATCATTAAGGACTATATGTTTGTTTATAAGAATAAGAATGAGTTAATAATTATTTATAGATTGCCCTGACTTGGTCGAACAATGAAAACCTGAACCTTGAATAATTAACATAAGATTAAAGACTTAAACCTTTACATTATTTGACTATGTGATTAATAGATAATGGAATCTATATTGACTTTTCAAAGATTAGAGCCATTAAGGCTTAGGGTTATAACAAAAAGAAAATGGAAACATGTTTTGATAAATGTTTTAACAAAGGATTTTAAGGGATTATTCCCTTATACACAAACCATTTAACTAAACTTCTGTTTAGAGGTAAATGTTTGTGTATACCTTAAGACAACCTAAGAAGGATTGAGAAAACCATTTAAACCATGACTTAAAAAAATTTGAAACGACAATTTTGCTTTTCAAACTAAGAAAATTTTGACCACAGTATAACCAAAGATTTTTCGAACATTTACGAATCCTATTAATTATTTTCGATAAATCAATAAAAATCGTGTTAATTAAATTCAAATTTATTTTTGAACATTTTATATAATTGGTCGAACTAAGAAATTTAAAACTTTTACGTTTACGCTTCATAAAAATTAACTAATAATTATTTAATTAATTATAATAATTATCGACGCTTTAGACGTCGGATTGAGTAAAACGGATAAAAATGATAGTTAAGAAGAAACTAAAACATAGAAGATATGAAGAAAGAATTTTTGAATAAATACGGACATGATAACTATTTCATCAGGAGAAAGTGAATGTAGATACTGACATATTATATAGAAAAGATAAAGAACCAGTTAGGTTATGTTCCTTAATAATGAAGGTGCAAAATAACTTGCTGAACGATATAAAAATAAATAATGTTTGTAAAAAGGATAATATAAATAGTGAAAGGTTTCACGGCTAGTGTGAACCATTAGAGTTGAGAAGCCGATAGCGTTAAATGTCTTAATGACCACATGTGGTTGTCTAAATATGGAGGATTGTGAGATATAGTTATGTTGAAATCTTGTAAGTATAAGTATTCTATTCATGTCATTTCTGACTAAAAGTATTTTTGTCTGAAGAAGTTGTACTGATGGCAATTATGAAGGCAGAGATCGCCTCATACATTAGTAATCGTCTAGCTATTGCAAAGGTCATCATCTGAATTTGAATCGATTTGGGTCATCGTCGACAGACTGACCAAATCTGCTAATATCATTCCTGTTAATGATAGATTCTTGATGAAGAAATTGACTCTTTTGTATTTAGAAGAGTTATGTAAACATAGTGTGCCTGTATCGAACATCTTTATCAAGACCCTCGCTTCGCATCGAATTTCTAGAGATTTGCTCAGAAATCATTGAGAACGAACCTTGATGAGAGTACTATGTACCACCCCAATCGAAGGGACGAGGTAAAGTAACGATACAAAGTAATATAAGTGTTGTTTTATGTTTGAATGATTGACCTTTGGTAATAGAACGTATAATCGTTTTCCTTTGGAGAGATTATCATTGATAATCATCGTATTAGGATCGAGATCGAATCTTGTTAGGATCTAAATCTTAGAGCATCTGTAAGCAAGAGTTGAGATGAAGACACCCGACATACACCCATTGTGAGTTGGACATGTCTTCTAGGTTTAAGGTTTCCTATGATGGCGAACCTAACCCTACGAAATACTCGACCCGCGAGACCTGAAATGATTGTTGAAATTAGGATCTGATTATTGACTGCCGGTAATGGGCAAGAGGTTATGTGAATATGAAATGTAGGTCTTGAAGTGCCAAATGGGTAGCGAAGTTATGCCACAATTTTTAACCTTGGGAAAATGAATTCATGATCTGACAAATCATGGGATATAAGTCCCCATTGTATGGGACCATTGAGATGATGTAAAAGTTGGGATTGAAAGGCATATAAGCTGGATCTACCCTAGGACTTCAAAAGCTATGTGAATTATGTTTCGTAAATCGAACTTGATGGAATATCTATCAAGTGAAAATCTGATCGTGTCTTAGTAAAGCTTAGATCGGCGAAAAGTTTCATTCATCAGCAACCCGTGAACATCATGGATAGAGAAAGTAAGTCAACATAAAGCCTGATCTTATTCCCGTAGTTATGTTTGATAGAACTCGCGTATTGTAATGAATTTCACTTGCGAGAAAGGACCGAATGTGGAGGAAATACCCACATGGCTTTAACTCTATAAGAAGCGAGTAGTAAAGTAAGATGATCTTTAAGGACAAAGATCCTGTTTAGGGGTAAATGCTGTGACATTCCGTCAATTTATGGTTGATATTTTATTCTCGAATATTATTTAAAAACATTATTTTAATGTTACATTATGAACTCACTTATTTTTGGGAAGAAATTTGGATTTACGTCTTGAAGTAGCGTCGACTACGTCTAAACCGGAGGATTCAACGTTACGTGCTTACGTTTACATACACCGTCTTTGGTGACAGTCCGACTATTCAGAAAATAAATTTATTTGTGAATATTATTTTGGAGTTTTAAATTTGAGTTAGTTCATAAACTCATAAATTTACGAGAAGAGATTAGGACTTACGATTTTATTTTAACGTCCTTTACGACTAAACCGGAAACCTTAGGATTTCGTATTTACGTTTTCGAACTCCGTTTTTGATGAGACAATTTTTATTAGATTCGTTTTGTGCCGTTGATTCATAATTTATAAAAACGTTTTTCGTAAAACGACCCGAGGGCACGCAAATCGAGGAAACTGGAATCGAGGAGTACCCGTAAATAAATGGGGATGAGACAAGTGGGACACTTGTCCCACCCCCACTCAAAACCGGCCATAACAAGCCAACACACCATAAGGTGTCATCTTACTAACTAGTTACAACACTTGTCATGAAAGCTTACATATTAAGCTTACCACTACACAAAAACCACTAGCAAACCATTAGCTCTCATTCTCACCATGCAAACAACTCACATTTCCTCTCTACTCCCCATTTTGGCCGTCCCATTTCTCCACAAAACACCACCATTCATACAAAATATAACCACAAACATATGTTATAATTAACATATGTTAATCTCCATTCAAAAAGATGAAGATTGGTGCAAGTTATAACATCCAAGGAGGAGTTTCCATGGAGTATTAGGGATGATTTTCTACAAGGTGTTCATGAAGATTGGTGGTCTTGAAGATGGTCTTGGCTATGCATAAGTTTCTCTATCAAATTCCATGTTTTAATCACAACCTACATCATCATGGTGGTATAAAGATTGTCCTCCTCATCTTCTTGTTATTTTGATTATGTAAACATGTATTTTATTTCCTATTGTATATGTATATGATGATTATATGTTGATAAAAATGTTATGTGGGGATTTGTTGTTGATAAATATGATTAAAAAGGTGAAAAACTATAAAGAACAAGGCTAAAATCTTGCTTAAAAGTGATGGCTGTATAAAACAGTAAAGAAACAGGTCATGGACTGATAAAATGATGAAGTAGAATCCATTTATAGTAAGCTATATGTCTTGTACACATGTGAGAGTTGGCCATGCAATGGAATCATTATAATGAGTGAGATATGATCAAAACAAGTTTAAGGTACAAATCTGAGTTTACTGTTTTGGACGATTTTTAGAAAATACTTAGAAGATGATTCAACAGTAGCTATAGTAGAGTTAAATGGAGCACATATCATGTATAAAATGTAAAGTTAAAACCCACTAACTCATGAATTTTATTTATATAAATATGTACAATTATAAATAAGTGGACATTTTATAAAAATGGTAACTTGTTATGTTTTATAAGTTATAAAACTATAAACATGATTTTTACGACTTTTTCAGCTAATACCGTAAATTAACGTTTTTGTTAAATAAAATTTAGATAGTTGGACCCGTCTAATGAAAACTTTATATAACTTATATACTGATATATAGACATGTATAACAAGTAAAAACCGATAAAACCCGAACTATATAACATACGGACCTTAACGGACTAAGTAAACATATTGGACTAATAATACAACAAAAATGGACTAAAACACTTATAAACTTATTTTTGGGCTTAACCCATTTGGGCCCAACTTGTAAAGTTTAAATACTGATAATATAAGTGTAAAATTGGTTAAAACAAGTTAAAGAACTTATAATAAGTTTATTGGACCTAAAACACGTAAATAGGTAAAACTAGTAAACTAGTAAGAAGATACCAATATGTAAACACTAAAATGAGCAAACGAGAATATGTAAACCCACTTGACCATCATATATATATATATAATCATCATATGTATACATAATTGTTATTTTTATAAAGTCATTGGACATGAGTCTAAGACGAGTATTATTTGTCTAGGTTTCCGTGATTGAAGCACGTACCGTACGTCCGAATTGCCGATAACTCGCCTTCCCACATCAACGTGAGTTCATAGCCTCGCACTCTTTCAAATGTTTTTATAAATGTTTTATAAACCCGCGAGGGAGATAACATGTTAATTTTTATAAAATAGGACACCATTTGTCCCGATTGTTTGCTTATTGATTTTGGACCCGAATGATTGAATGACCCGATTGTATGACCCGATAAATGATTAATGGACCCGATAGATGAAATAAAATGGATTATTAAAGTTAGGTTATGTCACTAAAAGTCCCATTAGCATGAATTATGAACTACCGGGAGTTGGTAGACGCTTATACATTTAATAGTACTATTTGGAGACGATCACCCCAGTTCGCGCCTTGACGGTTGATCCCCCTCGTGCCACATTGATTGGTAAGCGAATTCATGTATGAGAAGATTTCCATAGCGTGACCTTTGTGACGACATGCTACTTTAGATGGGCAAATTTAGTATCGGGTTAGCTACCCGTTGTTGGTTTAGTAAGGTAACAATGTCATGCGGCTTATAATAATCCAAATTAACGAAATAATAGACGCTCCGAATACGATGTATTGCCTGACTAGAAATACAGGGTCATACTATTGATATTATGTTCGTGTTTTGGTTTTCATAACCATATTCATATAACGGTTTTTATTTAATCTATACAACGTTATAAAACGTGTTGTATGATGTTTTTAACGACAATGGTTCGTATTATGATTTTTAAGGCAAACGCCTATATTATGATTTTGATAAAGATTTGTATAAAATGATTTTGCCTATTTTATGGCCTATTACAATGATTTGTACGAAATGATTTTTGGTAATAATTTTATACCAACGTTATATTGATGGAATTTATTAAACTCTATGAATTCACTCGGCGTTATCGCTGACCTTTTCTTTTAACATGTTTTATCTCTGGTACTTGAAGGTAATTCTCGGGAAGACAACAAGAATTCATGGCCCGCACTTAAACTATATTTTCCATTCAAATACTTTGTAAAACTTTGTATGAAATGTAATGACTTGGGACCGATGTAACTTTGATATTTATGAATGGAAATGCTTTATTAATAAACGACGCGATTTTTATGCGTTCTCTATGATGTGAGTAATGTGCTATCCCGTAACACCAACTAGTCTTCCGCTGTATTGAGTTGTATAAATTTGGGGGTGTTACACATTTTGTTTTAACTGAAGCAAAACGGAAGAATTTTGATGATGTTTATTTGGTAAGTAGATTAATTATGAGAATTAAATGATATAATTGTGATGTTCTATAGAATGAAGTTGATTAATGATAACAAAAATATCTATAGGTATTCTTTCCTGCAATAAAGATATCAGAAGATTCATCAAACCATTTCTACGTAATCTGTTTCAGTATGAAGACCGTTGAAATAGACATAATTGATAACATAGATGATGGCATCGATGATATACAAACAAGATATGGTTCTTTCCCATTTGCTCTGGTAAGTCTACTTTTATCTAATACTTAAAGCATTATGGTGCTATTTTAACAGCATCAAACTTATTTGTTTACATTCCTATACCTTGTGAATAATATTGATAATTTTACTTCATCATTTTTTTATAAAATAGTGCATTACATTGCTGTATCTCATTCTTTTTATTTTAAATTTGCACAGATTGATTCTTTTATATATTACCTGGAGACACATCATCATCCAAAATGCGCTGAGATTATAGTTTCTGAGCCTAGCATTATTGATTTTGATTGGAAAACAAAATCCAATACTGTCGATTGTGGTGTATTTGTTATGAGGCATTTAGAAACATATCTAGGTAAAGGAAACTTTTTACATCCATTGAAGAAAGAAGGAACAATTCAGAAAACACAATTGAAGATGCTTCGTGCCAAGTACTTGGCCAAAATCCTTCTCATGGACTTTAATGTCAAAAAAGCAAATTTGTTGAAAGAAGCACAAGCATACTTCAGGAAGAAGCCAAAATTTTCAAAGATTATAAAGGAGCATGATGTCAGATATGATAAAGCCTTGTGGAAGAAATTCATTACTACCGTCGAGAAGACACCTGATAAATAGAGATCTTAGTTTTTAATCTTTTGAATTGAATTTCTAATTGTTTTTTCTTCCAATAACTTGTAAACATGAAGGTTTTTCTTTACCAATTACCATATCATAATGAATATTTTTACTGCATTACCGTGCATATTTTACTGCATTACTGTGCATATTTTAGTTATATAAAAAAGTTATAGAATATGTATTGAGTGGCAGTTGTCATGAGGGATTAGTTTTAATGTATTAAAATTTGAAATTTTATTTAAGTTTTTCTATATCATTTGGTAAAATTCTACTGAAATGCAGTAGAAGTTAAAGGTAACTATATCATAACATATCATAATGTATATTTTTAATGCATTACTGTGCATATTTTACTTCATCATAATTTAGCTATAATACATCAGATGTAATTCATCAGATGAAAAAAAAGTTATAGCATATGAATAGAGTGGAAGTTGTCATGAGTAGTTAGTTTTACTGCATTAATCTTTGAACTTTTATAGCATTACTTGATAGATTACAAAAAATACAACATTTTATTTATAATTTATCTATATGATTTGGTAAAACTCTACTGAAATGCGGTAGAAGTTAACTGCATCGCAATGCAGTAGAAAATATAACTGTATCATACGATATCATATTGTATATTTTTACTGCATCATAGTTTATCTATAATACATTAGTTTTAATGCATTAAAAGTTGAAATTTTATAGCATTACTTTATATATTTCAACAATTACAGCATTTAGTTAAAGTTTTTCTATATGATTTGGTAAAATTCTACTGAAATGTAGTATAATAGATAAGTTATCTATAAAAGTAACTAAATCACAATGTAAATCATCAAGTATTAAAAGTCACTGCATCAAAATGTAAAAGTAACTACATTACATTACACTTTTGAAAAAACCTAAACATGTGCATTTATTTCTAGACTTCCTGTATCTCATTCTCATTTTTTTACAATTTATTTTTGATCCAAAGTATTTATTAAAATGAAAAATATTAAAAAATATAGATTACTTATTTTGGAGTATTTGATCTCAACCCAGATCTTCTAGGGTAAACAGCTTGATTGTTGGGAGAAACGTGTTGATTCGGAGTAGCTGGAAGATTGGCTGTCTCAGACTAACCTGTGCAACTTCTTTTATTGTGTCCTCCTTTTTCACCACATGTACCAAAAGTCCTCCTCTTGCTAAGTTCTTCAGCTGTGACTTCAGTTACAGGCTTCAACCTAGAAAAGCATCCTAGACCTCTCGCTCTCCTAAGATTTGGATTTAGAACTTTATCATTCTCATTTCCAGGCTCATTGACACCCAACAATGCATAAATCGCAGCTTTGTTATTCATTTTTGGGACCACTGGTACATCAATTTCTGCTTGCTTGAGTAACTCTTTCATCTTATCTTTGAAAATATGCAAATTATCAACCTTGTGCACCAACCGATCAATAGTAGATTCAAAAATATGATACAATTCTGTGACTTCAGTCTGCACTGCATCTGATACACCAATGACCATGCAATGAGCAGAACTTGAAGGCTTTACATTTTTTAACCACCGTTTATGTAAGTACTTTCGTGGAAACTCCTTTACATCATTCATTCTGAGAACATAGATTGCATGCTGACAAAGAAGACCGTACGACTCGTAACGATTACAGCTACACTCAAGCTTTATCTCAGACTTACAAAACTCAACCTATAATAAAAAAAAGAAGTATTAGCAGTCATATATACTATTTTGCAATCATATATATACTGAAATGCAGTAAAATAATACATTTGCAGAAAACAAATACACTGAAATGCAGTAAAGATGAACATACCTGATAAAGAGGAAACTCATCTGAACCCTTAAAGATATGATACTGGCTATCACGAACAGAATATCTTTCAGTGTTTCCATTTTCCACAACAGACATAGCAATACATTACTTGTATGAACTAAACATTTCATCTTGCACATCGTAGAAAATGGTTCTAGTAAATAACTTCCAAGCTTCTTTCTCCATTTGAAGGTCTGTTTTGAAAGGTGGCGTTTTATATCTTGAATCATGATCATTTTTCCTTTCAATATACCTTTGATAATCGATAGCAGTGTCATAATGGCTTAAGAATTCAATAAGAGTAAGACGTGGGTTGGTCCATTTTCCAAAGAAATGATTTTCACTTTCCGATCTTGAAGTTGTACGCATTAGACCAGCCATAGGAACATGCCTCAAATACGCAGGTATCCAACTTTGCCTAAGATCAAACATATCAGCCAACCACTTGTTCTCGCCAAGATCAAATTCTTTATCATACAATTCCATTCTCTTTCAAACATCTCAGGCGTAATTTGGTCTGTCCATACAATGTCAGAAATACGTCTCCTAAAATCTGTTCTATTACATAGTTCAGCACCCACCTATAATAAAAAAACAAAATAATTATAAGTAAACAAGAAATGCATTATAGTGCATATTTTACTGCATTATGGTGCATATTTTACAGGATCTTGGTCTGAAAAAATTTCTGAAAAAATTTGTTAAAATAAAATACCTTCGTGCCCAATTTCATCATAATGTGCCACATACAAAAGCGGTGAAATGTACTGCAAAAAACATCAGCTATTGCAATCTTCATTGACGGATCTTTGTCTATGAAGACAACTTCTGGAGCTTTCCGGAATGCTTTTTTAAATTCTTTTAGCAACCATATGTAAGACAACGCACTCTCATCAGCAAGCAAAGCAGAAGCAAATGTAATACAGCGGTTATGATGGTTGATACCAGTAAAGGGAACAAAAACCATTTGATACCTACAGTTAAATAACATAATAACAAATTAAAAAACATAATAATACTAAAAAACATAATTTTTGGAGATAAAGAAGAAAAAAAATTATACTTGTTAGACCGAAAAGTCGCATCAAAAGAAACTATGTCACCGAACGTAGCAAAGTTTCTTATACCTTCTTCATCAGCCCAGAATAGACCAGCCAAGCAATTATTAGGACCTAAAAAAAGTTAGAAACTTATTATAAAAACTACTTGATAATATCTAAATGCATTAAAACATATGGTTAATTCAGTAAAAAAATGAAACATCAAGGTTTATGTTTTAAGTTATAAAACATGATGCAGTAAAATCTAAAAAGATTAATTTACTAGAAAAAAAACTCAGATTATAAAAGAAATAACCACCTTTAAAATGTTTGACAAAAAACCAGGTGAGTGAAGTTATCGACTAATCAGCTTCTCTACAGCCATCTAAGCGTCTTGATCACGAATAAAAACACTAATTTTCTTTTTCTCATTCTTGTAGTCATCAACTGTTACACCAACGTTATCAAACCCACCGTGAAGATGTTTCATCAACCTAAACCCTATAGCAGGACCAAAATTTGAATTCAAAACTTGATAGAGGAAATGCTTCTTTGTATAACCCACATTCCTTGAATTCTTCATAAAAATCATGTCTCTTTCAGCTACAAGAGGGTGATTATGATCCTTTGTGAAACTAATAACCTCAAAGATTTTCCTTTTTTCTTAATAAGAATTGACGCCGAACACCCACACCTAAACGTAGGATTCCTCCTAATTTGCTTTTTCTTAATATCTCTAAACCTTTGAAAATCACCACTCACCGCCATCTTCAACTACACCATTTTCGGGTAAATCAACATCTACGTTATCAACACTAGCTTTATCTTTAGGTTGAAGAAAACCTTCTCTACTACAAAGTAAATACTTTGCTGTCGGAATATCAGAACCTACTGCCTTGTACTCTCTATCTCTCCTAACATCAAACCCACCCTTTTTACCATAAGCTACATAGAAATTGTACGCTTGATCAATTGAAACAAATTGACATCCTACTATAGGTACTTGACCATGTGGTAACTCATCAGGAAACCAAGTCCTAGTGCCATCTATACCAACTTTATAGTAACCTACATGATCTCTTACGGTAATTGTTTCAAAAGCATATGCGGCTGCAAAGTAAAAAATAATAAAAAAGTAAGCTAGATAAATGATATAAGTTAAATAAAAAATAAAAAATAAAAAGAAAACAAAAACCATAAAATGTTGTAAAGTCAATAAAACTATGAAGGATTCAGTAAAATATAAAACTTTTAACAAAACCTAAAACCACAATTCAATAAACAATACTGATAACTGGGTTTTACCTAGTTAAAAAGTTCGTTGATGTATGTCTAATCGAATTGATCCTGGTTAACTATGCGACTCAGTCGTTCTTTGGTGAAACAAAAGTTGTGTCCTTGTAGTAATTAAAAAGTGCAAAACTTAAAACTAAATGACGTTAATATAAATCTAACTCTAATTTAAAATAAATGGCGAGTAATTAAAAGCGTGGCGAAAAGTAAATGGGCACTAAACGTAAGTAACGCAAACTTAAAACTATCTAAGGAAAACTTAAAACGAAACTAAAACTTAAACTAAGGCAAGTCTAAAATAAATCTAAGGCAAGTAATCTTAAAGTGTGACTAAGGAAAAAGGCGGGAAAAATAAAGCTTGAAAATTAAAAATTAAAAACTGAAATTAAAAAGAACCTGAAAACAGCTCACTCAGAATAATCCTTCGTTCGGAAAAATCACTCATCCGGAATGTCACCTTCATTCAGAATGATTCTTCTTCACTCGGAATATTTACCAAACCCTTGATCCGGAATAAAATGCTCACTCGGAATATGTCACTCATCCGGAATAAACTCTTTGTTCGGAATATAAGCCTTGGTTCGGAATGTTTTGCTGACCCGGAATAAAGTCTTGACTCAGAATAAAATCCGAATGAACTCAAACTCCTTGATTCGGAAAAGGTTCCGAATGACCAACCTTGATTCGGAACTTTGAATCTTCCGAATGAAGGTGTTGATCCGGAATAATTAATTATTCCGAATAAAACTCCTTGATCCGGAATGTTCTTGGTTCGGAACTCCCTGCTGATTCAGAACTTTGAAAGTTCCGAATGAAGACCTCCTTGATTCGGAACAATAAATGTTCCGAATGAACTTCTTTGGTTCAGAACTTCCACTGATCCGGAATGTTCCGAATGAAGACTTTGGATTCGGAATGTTTTCTTCACAAACCTTGATTTGGAACAACTTTCAACAAAACCTTGATCCGGAATGTGCTGTTGATTCGGAATATCTGGGGAAGAACAGTAACAGAAAAAGCGAAGAACAAGGAAGGACAAAATAATACGAATCTAATCAAAACTAATCAAAATCAACCAAAAGATTAAATCAAACTAATCAATAAACATCTACTAATCATAAACAAACAATCCAAATCAACAAAACTAACAATAATGATCAAAATAATCAAAACCCACTTAATTAAATCAAATAAAACTCAAGAACATAAACATGAACAATAAAGCATAAAGATTAAGATCAAACAAGAAAGGTAGATAGGAGATTAACAAGAAAAAGTAAAGATTGACAAGAATTAAAAGAAAACTTACTTGAAATTAAAGGTATTTAAGGTGCAACACAATTAAGGTAAAGACATGTAATTAAATGACAAGGAAAATAAAATGGAAGAACTAATTGTCACTATTAGCCAACAAGAGAAAATGAAATCTAATCTAATCTATTTATAGGGGAGATTAGGGAGGTGATTAGGAAGCTTCCTCTCCTCTTTCTTCTTTCTTTAATTGCATGCTTAAGTCCTTAACCTTCTTAATCTTTTGACTTTAATGACTTTGTCTCGGGATTTCTTCAAACTCGTCTTGTAATTCTTCAATAAATTAGAATCGAGTTCTTCGGCTTTTAGTAAACTTCCTTCTTTTGACTTTTTCTTCGATAAATCTTCAGAATTGGTCTTGGACTTCCGTTCTTTTTGCACTCTTGATTTCTTGACTTCGTCTTTCGTCTTTTTCTTCGATAAAAGCCCGTGAATGCCCGTGTTTTCTCCACTTTTCACCTTTTCGTCCTAAATCACAACAAAAACACAAACCACGCATAGTTCCGACATAAATGACATAAAATAAACGTTTTGGCTCGGTTATTATTGTAATTAAGTGGTAAAAAGGATGGGTGTTTACACACCTATCAAATCCCCTACACTTGACCATTGCAATGTCCTCATGCAATGCATTAGTTACAAAGCATGTTTACATTTTTCATCACAATCAATCCACCTTGGCCTTTATTAAAGAGATAGAAAATAACAAAACAAGTAAAGAAATCAAAAGCATACCTTAGGGTTTTGAAAATGTCATGAATGATCATCATCCTCAAGTTTTCACTTTCTCCAAACTAAGCTTAAAAACGAGATCATTGTTATTATAAGTTAGCAAACTAACACGAACTCATGTGGGCCAATTTACTTAGACTCCCTTATTCCTAGGTGTATCTCTTATATTTTATTGTTGTCTTGAATGATCACGAGGATGCATTGTTGACTTATTTCGATAGTTTATTAGGCTGAAAATAAAGTGGGACGATTTAATCAATAGTTAGCTAAAGGACAAAATCTTTTAAAACTGCTTCTTGGGACCTCATAAAGTTCATATCTTGGCATAACTCGCTTCGCGATTTGAGACCTTTCTCGGACCGATATTTGGCAGCAACTTCATACTTCAAATCTTGAGAGACGTTCATGAAATAATGGTCTTCTCTTCATATCGGAATTTCTTCACTTGAAGTTTTGAGAGATTCTTCATATTTGGACCACGACTTCTTCATATTCTCCAATCTTTATTTTGGACTTTGATATACAACGATCCGCCTCCTTTTTGGTCTTGGATCTATTTATCCTCATACCTTGTTAGGGCCTTTCTGGATAGACTTCTCCATGATCTTTACGAGATTATTTTCTTTTCGTCGTGTGTCTCGATCCTTCATATTGATTTTTGATAAATGCTTCTTCACATCACATTGGATCTTTAGCAACAAAATGCAGCCCTCATGCCTTGTTAGGGCCTTTTAGGACTCGCCAATCTTCGCATCCCGCTTCAATAAGTTATGCCTTGGCTATGAACTCTAATCCATACCGAGAAACTTTTAAATGATCTTGGGCTAGAAGCTAAGTAACTTTTCAAATCGTACAACCTTATTTATTGCAGATAAATTTATTAGCAAGCGATGGGAGAATAGGCTAATAATTAACTCACATAAATTCACGAAAGAATACCAAACTTATAATTGACACTATCATCTCCCGTTCTCCACAGTTTAAAACCTCAAGTAATGAGACTCGTGGATGCTTAGCCTATTAAATCAAAGTTTTGGGTTTTCGAGTCATCTATAGGAACTTGCAATCTCTTAGACTTTTTCAAGTTTAGAAATCGCATTTTAAAGTTCCCTTGATAAACGACTCTCTAGGATCAATTATAGGAACTTGCGAAAAGTTCTTGTTCTTAACCCGTGAGAGTTAAGACTTTCGCGTTTTATAGCTCCCTATATAAAAGCCTAGCATAACTTGACTTAAACACGTTAAGGATACTAGCTAGAGTAAACTTAGATAAGGAAATTCGGGTTGAGTCAAAAGATTCACAACGTTTGAAAATTAAAACCACTTTATTAAAATTTATTCTAGCAAAGAAATAAAATAACTATACAAAGGGAAAACTAATAGGCCAAAATAGATCAAAAATTTTGAAAAATGTCGAAAAATTGATTTTTCGGTTAAAATGAGGACAAATACAAGGAAAAGGCCACTTAACTTCGATAGAAGTCCCCCCTACACTTAATATAAACATTGTCCTCAATGTTTAAGCATGTGGGAGTAAACTCCCCTACACTTAGGACATTGTGCACTTTGTTTAAATCTCGCTAAGGAATAGACAACTAACGAGATTCCTATCTTAATATTGGAAAATATAAAATAGTGAATCGAAAAGAGTTTAGGATAGAGCCGGAAAGAAGGAAACACGGAATCACGGGTCGTCAAAAATCATCAAGAGTGGATCATTGAACGCTCGAATCCCTGAATATGAGAAGAGAGGAAATAGCAAACACCAACGGGACTCCCCTACACTTAGGATATAGATAGCTAAAAGATAGGTACATGGGTTGCCTCCCAAGAAGCGCTTGATTTTTGTTCACTGAGTCGTGAGCCTGACTCGACCTTGATTAGCATAGGAAGAAGCATGAAACATATCCAGCGGGATCAAAGACATAGTTTTCGTCCATCAAATAACACAAGCTTAAGGCGAACAAGGCAAGCCAAAGAAGAGTAGGCAAGGTTCCCTTAAGCAAAGATGGAGCACGGTGGTAGCAAGGGTGAAGAGGTGCAAGCAGATTTCCATAAATTCCAAAGATTTTTCCTTTTATTTCATCAGACGGATACTGAGATGGCTGAAGAATATCGATACCGGGGTCAAACACCTTTTCCTTTAGGGGAAAATAGAACTCAGGCTCAGCAGAATTTGAAGAAGATCCGCGAAGAAGATGCACAACCTCGTCCTCAGAAGGTGGACAAAGAGGTGTCAAATCATACGTGCTGCGAATGTTGGTGTCGTCCGGTTGCTTCTCCTTTGAAAGAATTTTCTTCAAATCCAAAGTAGGATCAAGACGATACTCATAAAAATCTAAAGGAGGAGCATCACTCTCATGAATGGCCGACCAAGTATTAAAGGAATACGAGGGTCTATTTCATAATCAACAACAACAAAGTCGACCGGAAAAGTGAAGGTGCCAACTTTAATGAACACATCTTCGGCAATACCAACGGGGTAAGCGAGAGTGCGATTTGCAAGCTCAAGAGTCATTTTTATTGGAGTAAGGTCGGGTAATGATAGTGCTGTCCAAACACGTAAAGGCATCAAATTAATACTTGCCCCGAGATCAGCTAGGGCAGTAAATTCTTCGGTTTTGTTAAGAATAACTGCAGAACAGGGATCTCCAAGTTTTTCCGGAAGTTCTTTAAGAATAACTGCAGAACAGTTTTCATTTAAGCGTGTGTTGGCGAGCTCAATCATCTTCTCCTTCTTGTTAAGCAATTCCTTGAATGCTTTGACAAATTTCGGCATGTGGACAAGTGCTTCAACAAGGCTAATGTTGAAATTCATTTGAGAGATCATCTTCAAATAATTCGACACTTGAATGTCATCCTTGGTGTGTATTTTGGCCTTGCCTAAGCGAGATGGATAAGGAATATTGGGTTTAGGTGGTGAAGGTGTAGCAGGTAAAGGTTGAGATGTTGAAGGTGGGGTTGGTGGAGGAGGTGTAGATGATCGGGGTGGGATAGGTGGTCCTACTAAAGTAACTCCACTACGAGTAATAATAGCACTCACATTCGCTCGCAGATTGGTGACGGTGTTTGAAGGTAGAGAACTCGAAGAAGAAGGTTGAGTGGTGGGCAAGAAACTAGCCGGCATATTCTTCAAATCATTCGTTTGATTGCTGAAGGAGGATTGAATATTATCTCGAAGCTCGGATCTAATGTCATTCCCTTGCTTGGTGATATCCCCTTTCAAATTGATAATTTGGCTCTACAGATTCTTGATTTGCTCTCCTTGGGTTCTCATTATGGCTTCAACATCTTGATTGATGGGTGGGGCTTGTTGAGCGGGTGGGTGATAAGGATTAGAAGCTCTAGGTGGGATTTGGTTGCTTCTATTGTAGTTGTTGTTGGGGTTTTGGTTTTGAGGAGAAAAACCGGGTGAAAGGTAATTGTTGGACCGGTAACTCAGCAAATTTCTATCCCCTTGAGTGCGAGCTTGGTAATTTTCCGGTGAATAATTACCATAAGCCGCATACACGTTTTCCGGATTTCCTTGAGTAGAAGGACAATCAGTGTATGAGTGAGGACCGCCGCATGTTTCACAAGGATTGGCTACCGCTTTAACTTGTTGTTGGTTTGTAGCGAGAAGCAAGATATTTTTGTTCATTTCGGTCATCATGCGGGTGAATTCGGTCATATCGGGGTTTGCTGAAGTAGAAGAAACATTGACTCTCGGGTTGTTCCTGGAAGAAGCGGAGGAATCCCAATTTTTGTGATGAGTAGTCATGTTCTCAATAAGCTCTCTACACTCCTCGGGTCTCTTTTTCATAAATGTGCCACCGGCGGCTGCATTAATCGTATCACGATCTCGAAAAGTCAAACCTTGTAGAAAGTATCAATTAAGGTCACATGGAGCATGTTGTGGTTTGGACAACGATCGATCAAAATATTATATCTTTCCTAAGCATCAAAAGGAAACTCATCAGGTTCTTGCATGAAACCGCTGATTTGATTGCGAAGGCTCGTGACCATGGATGGTGGAAAGTAGCGCGACAAAAAGCGTTGAGTCATGTCATCCCAAGTATGAATTGAATTCTTTGGAAGACGATCAAACCATTTCTCGGCGTGGTGTGATAAAGTATGTGGGAAGAGTTGAAGGCGTAGAACATCCATTGTGGCACCAGGCAACTTCATGCTTTGGGTAATAGTAATGAACTTGTCGAGGTGTTTGTTGGCATCATCATCAGGCATTCCTCGAAAAGGATTTGTTTGCACTTGCTGAATCATGTGGTGCTTCAACGAAAACTCTGGAGCCGTGATTTGCATCGGCGCAATCGGTCCTCCTCGTCCAAACATGGTAGGTTGACAAAGCTCCTCCATTGTCCGAAGATCGGGCTGTGGAAGAACATTGTTGTTATTGTTGAGGTGCGGTGGATTATTGTTGTTGTTTACACCTGCCATAACTAAATCTTCACGAGTCTCGGGCTCTTGATAAGTAGAAGATCTAGTACGCATACACCTACAAAGGCAAAAGAAAACAATACAAAACACAAAGAGAATATATTTACACAATAAAAATAAAATCTTTTTGGATTTTTGAAAATTTTTTATTTTTATGGATTTTTAACAATTTTTAATTTTTTGGATTTTTTTTTTTTTGAAATTTTTATGCAAGAAAATAACGCTCACGAATGAACGGATCCCAAAAAGCAACGCGTCTCTCACAGAAAACCGTTAATCTTTACGAAAATACCCGGTAGCGGCGCCATTTGATAACTGGGTTTTACCTAGTTAAAAAGTTCGTTGATGTATGTCTAATCGAATTGATCCTGGTTAACTATGCGACTCAGTCGTTCTTTGGTGAAACAAAAGTTGTGTCATTGTATTAAATTAAAAGTACAAAACTTAAAACTAAATGATGTTAATATAAATCTAACTCTAATTTAAAATAAATGGCGAGTAATTAAAAGCGAGACGAAAAGTAAATGGGCACGAAACGTAAATAACGCAAACTTAAAACTATCTAAGGCAAACTTATAACGAAACTAAAACTTAAACTAAGGCAAGGCTAAAATAAATCTAAGGCAAGTAATCTTAAAGTGCGACTAAGGAAAAAGGCGGGAAAAATAAAGCTTGAAAATTAAAAATTAAAAACTGAAATTAAAAAGAACCTGAAAACAACTCACTCAGAATAATCCTTCGTTCGGAATAATCACTCATCCGGAATGTCACCTTCGTTCGGAATAATTCTTCTTCACTCGGAATATTTACCAAACCCTTGATCCGGAATAAAATGCTCACTCGGAATATGTCACTCATCCGGAATAAACTCTTTATTCGGAATATAAGCCTTGGTTCGGAATGTTTTGCTGACCCGGAATAAAGTCTTGACTCGTAATAAATTCCGAATGAACTCAAACTCCTTGATTCGGAAAAGGTTCCGAATGAACAACCTTGATTCGGAACTTTGAATCTTCCGAATGAAGGTGTTGATCCGGAATAATTAATTATTCCGAATAAAACTCCTTGATCCGGAATGTTCTTGGTTCGGAACTCCCTGCTGATTCAGAACTTTGAAAGTTCTGAATGAAGACCTCCTTGATTAGGAACAATAAATGTTCCGAATGAACTTCTTTGGTTCAGAACTTCCACTGATCCGGAATGTTCCGAATGAAGACTTTTGATTCGGAATGTTTTCTTCACAAACCTTGATTCGGAACAACTTTCAACAAAACCTTGATCCGAAATGTGCTGTTGATTCGGAATATCTGGGGAAGAATAGTAACAGAAAAAACAAAGAACAAGGAAGCACAAAATAATACGAATCTAATCAAAACTAATCAAAATCAACAAAAAGATTAAATCAAACTAATCAATAAACATCTACTAATCATAAACAAACAATCCAAATCAACAAAACTAACAATAATGATCAAAATAATCAAAACCCACTTAATTAAATCAAATAAAACTCAAGAACATAAACATGAACAATAAAGCATAAAGATTAAGATCAAACAAGAAAGGTAGATAGGAGATTAACAAGAAAAAGTAAAGATTGACAAGAATTAAAATAAAACTTACTTGAAATTAAAGGTATTTAAGGTGCAAGACAATTAAGGTAAATGACATGTAATTAAATGACAAGGAAAATAAAATGGAAGAACTAATTGTCACTATTAGCCAACAACAGAAAATGAAATCTAATCTAATCTATTTATAGGGGAGATTAGGGAGGTGCTTAGGAAGCTTCCTCCCCTCTTTCTTCTTTCTTTAATTGCATGCTTAAGTCCTTAATCTTCTTAATCTTTTGACTTTAATGACTTTGTCTCGGGATTTCTTCAAACTCGTCTTATAATTCTTCAATAAATTAGACTCGAGTTCTTCGGCTTTTAGTAAACTTCCGTCTTTTGACTTTTTCTTCGATAAATCTTCAGAATTGGTCTTGGACTTCCGTTCTTTTTGCACTCTTGATTTCTTGACTTCGTCTTTCGTCTTTTTCTTCGATAAAAACCCGTGAATGCCCGTGTTTTCTCCACTTTTCACCTTTTCGTCCTAAATCACAACAAAAACACAAACCACGCATAATTCCGACATAAATGACATAAAATACACGTTTTGGCTCGGTTATTATTGTAATTAAGTGGTAAAAAGGATGGGTGTTTACGCACCTATCAAATACCTATAATGCAGTAAAACAACCTTGACTATAAAATCAAGCCTATGTGCATAAATCACATATCAATATCTATTCTCATCAATCTCTATTATAATCAAACTCTATTCTAATAAATCCATGATATAATCAACCTAAAAATAGTAATTCAGTAAAACATACATATCATGCAGTAAAAACAACCTCGACTATAAAATCAAGCCTATGTACATCAAATCACATATCAATCTCTATTCTGATCGATCTCAATTATAATCAATCTCTATTCTAATAAATATCTGATATAATCAGCCTAAAAAAAGTAATTCAGTAAAAAATACCTATTATGCAGTAAAACAACCTCCACTATAAAATCAAGCCTATGTGCATCAATCACATATCAATCTCTATTCTGATCAATCTCAAATATAATCAATATCTATTCTAATAAATGTCTGATATAAAAATCCTAAAAACTGTAATTCAGTAAAACATACCTATTATGCATTAAAAAAACCTCGACTATAAAATCAAGCCTATATGCAGCAATCACATATAAATCTCTATTCTGGTCAATCTCAATTCTAATCAATCTCAATTCTAATCAATCTCTTATATTATCAACCTAAAAACTGTTATTAAGTAAAACATACCTATTATGCAGTAAAAAAACCTCGACTTAAAATCAAGCCTATGTGCATCAATAACATATCAATCTCTATTATGATCAATCTGAATATTAATCAATCTCTAATCTAATCAATATTTGATATAATCAACCTTAAAAATGTAATTCAGCAAAACATACATATAATGCGGTACGAACTCAAGAGTATAAAAGTAACTAAACTACAATGCAGCTAATTTACAGAGTATTAAAAAAAGCCATGATAAAAACTTACAAAAAACACCAAAAGATGATGATGATGATGATGACGCACCACTACTGAACGAAGATGCAGTAAACATAATGAATCAATAACCAGTGGATAGAGTTACGGTGGTTCTAGTTATGGTGATGATGGTAGTTGGTTACGGTGGTTGGTGACGGTGGTTCTCGACAGTGGTTACGGTTATGGTGGTTAGGGTTTATCAGTTTACGAGATATAAATGAAGAAGAAGAACAAATAAAAAATGAGATGAAAAAAAAGAGTATATATATACTTTCAGTAAAAATTATAAAAATGCCCCCTAAAGTTTCTAAAATTATAAAAGTACACCATTTTTTTTAAAAAGGGGGACTCATGGAAGCATGTGGTTCCACCTCATTTATTTTATTTTAAAAATTGTTTTATTTTACCCCAACTCTATACATATATATAAATATATATACATATATATATACATATATATATATATATATATATATATATATATATATATATATATATATATATATTTGTTTTATTTTACCCCAACTCTATACATATATATATATATATACATATATATATACATATATATATATATATATATATATATATATATATATATATATATATATATATATATATATATATATATATATATATATATATATTTGGGTAAAGGGGAATAACCACCCCGGTAAAATATATTACACTAAAAAAGCATTGAAGTACATATGGAATGTTGCGGAAGTACCACATTAACCTCAAGCACAAGCGCTTGATAAACACTTAAACTAGTGTATATGACATGCCATACACACTTACAAAGCTAGAAAAATAACAATACACTTTACTAGCAAAACATAGAAGGATTATGATTTAACTTTAGCCTTGTCCCTCTTATCATGGAACAGGTTAGCAGTCTCATCATAAATATTCTCAACCTCTTCTTCATCTGATTCGTTTAGAATGTCATAAGCATTTGATGTAGCTACACCACTTTCATTCGTATTATAATGAACAGATGTAGACGTCAAAGGTATATCATCAATCTTAGAAGTCTTCTTATGGGCCACTTTAGGTGGAATATTCTCTTTAGGAACATACAAATTATTTGTTCCTACATGAATGCCTCCATTATTCTTCTTACCTCTCTTTTCTTCTTTCGAGTCACACTCTTAAACCCATCATTGGTTTGAACACCAACATTATTATCACCTGCATTAGAAGCAACAATAGGACTAACCTTTACCACCTTTGGGCATGACTCATGATCATGACCAAATCTTTTACATTGGTCACAACGTGGAGGTCTTCATTCGTACTCAATAGTAACCGTCTCCGTTGTATATCCAGAACCATCAGCCAAAGAACTCCAAAAACTAGTTGTTCCTTCAGATCATCATCTACCTTAACTTCTGTCAAACACAAAGCAAAACTACTCCTACCCCAAGAGTCAATACACATAGCACTAGTAAATGAATCAAGCATAAGCGGTTTACCAATATGAAAGGCTATGATACTAAGACCATCCTCCGAGAAAACCTGAATAGGAATATCATGTATCTTTACCAAACACTGGGATGCGAGTAAGCTCCTCCTTTTGCAACCTCGTATCCACATGCCATTGCTTAAGAACAATAGGTATTTTCCTAATCATCCATGGCCCATTCTCAGTTACCACCTCTATTCCCTTCTTAGTGTTAAACTTAAAGAATAAAAACCATTTCGCATTTAACATAATCCGATTAAGCCCATATTTACCCCAATGCTGTCGAGCAAAATATTCGACCACTGGAAATGCAAGTCGTTTGCCAAGAAAGTAACCATACAATGTATGCTCAAATCGAGAATTTACCTCATTAACAAACTTAACTGGCATATTAAATGCCACATTTGCTCCCGGACCTGGTGTTACCGGTTGAACAAAACAAAAACTAGCCTTTTGAGAAACCTGTTGTAGGCAATTGTCATCAACTTGTTCATCAGCCGTGACAATATTTGCAACATTCAGACTTGTATCATCCTTTCCAATCATCTTAGTCCTATCATCATTAGTAGTTGGTATGCTAACGTTAGTGACTACACTTCCATTATTAACAGCAACGTTGGTATCCGTCTGATCATCATTCAAAACAAATGCAACCCTATGATTAGGAGAACCCCAAACACTCGAAACACCAACAGCACTATTATTAAATAGATTTATTCCATCAGATCCCATATTAGGGTTTGGAACAACCCTAGCAGCAGTCAATTCCTTCTTCTTACTCCCATCCACTGATTGAGACACATTCAAAGAAGCATTACTCGAGTAATCGCCCACATGTGATGAGCCTGGCTTTTTAAGAATGGACTTAACAATTCTGGGGGCCTTAGGTTGCTCAACATCCCCATTATTTTGCTTACCTTCATTAGCAGCAGCTTTAATCTCAGAAATCGACTCATGTTGATCACCACTGAATGTAATCCCGCCACTCTTCTTTATATGTGAATCAATATGAAGTCTCGCAGAAGTGTCCATCTCTCCCACATGCACGCACCAAGTCAATACTAAAACCACAAGAACAAATCACAAACCCTAACTAGGGTTTACAACATCAACACTTGACACCACCCTAGCCCGCAACCATGATATAAACAAAACCCTAATTAACAGCGCAACAAAATCCTAACGAATCAAACCGAAACACTAGATCTAATCGTACTAGCCACCAAAACCACAAAATCAAAGACTAAGAAGACTTTGAGAATGATTGTAGGGAAAAAGAACAATCAGAATAGGGAATAACGATAAGAAACCCTAAGAAGGATACGAAATCCTAATTTAATCAGATCAGCACCCAAAACAAGAAAAATCGTTACAAACTCCAAAATATAGAGTTGAAACAAGATGTTGTAATGAATACTAAATAGATTAGAACTAGAATTAACGAATCAAAAAAGGAGGGCAATAAAAACCGCCATATAGGCCGCCTAATGTATATATATGTATATATGTATATATGTATGTATATATATATATATATATATATATATATATATATATATATATATATATATATATATATATATATATATATATATATATATATATATATATATATATATATATATATATACATATATGTATATATATATACATATATGTATATATATATACATATATGTATATATATATATATATATATATATATATATATATATATATATATATATATATATATATATATATATATATATATATATATATATATATATATATATATATATATATATATATATATATATATATATATATATATATATATATATATATATATATATACTAGCGTCGTAACCCGTCAAATGGGCGGGGTCGTTTCGTAAATCTTTTGTAAGAGTACGTTTGTGTGTTAGTTTATGTGTTTACAGTTATGGTTTGGCTTTTCACTTTTTTGCGCTGACAACCCAGTGATCGTGTTTTGTTTCTTTTATATATATACATTTTTATGTCTTTATTATGTGTATTAGTTTTTGTTGCTGTTTTCTTTGTTTCTTTTGCGTTTTTTTTAGTGTTTGGTGTGTGTTTTTTTGCTACGTTTTCTGTTTATATAAGTGTTACTCCCTCCGTCCCAAAATTATTGTCCATCTTTCTATTTTGGGTTGTCTCAAAATTATTGTCCAATACTAAAAATAGATAAGAAACTTTGATAAATTTACTATAATATCCTTCCTTGAAATTGTTATTACAAACTTTAAAGAAGAATTAATTAATTAGTTAAGGGTAAATATGTGATTATGCTAAAAAGTAAGAGAGAGAAAACTGTAATAAATGTAATTTTCTTAAACTATATGATTCTTGTTTGGTGACAATAATTTTGGGACGGAGGGAGTATCATTCTTTTCAAGATATTTTGATTTGGTTTTATTTATTTTTGTTTTATAAACTTTGTATTTAGAAAATTAATCTTTGATATTTTTAGGCTTTGGACCACCCAACGGACGTCTTTTGACCCATATGAATGTTTGGTTGCAAAAAGATATAGTGTTGCAATTATATGATTTTGAAAAGATATAGTGTTGCCAATGGGCGGGGTCGTTTCGTAGATGTTTTCTAAAACTACGTTTGTGTGTTAGTTTTTTGTGTTTATAGTTATGGTTTTGTTTTCCGCTTTTTTGAGCCCAGACCATCTAGCGATCGTATTTTGTTTCTTTTATATACCAAGAAAAGTGGGTTTGTGGGAATTATTAGTTTTTTATTTAAAAACTTTGTATGTGTATTGTAGTGTATGTGTTTATTTGTGAATTTTACTTTCTTTGGTTTTGAGGATTTGAGATATAATGCCATCAAATTTGGTGGATTTACAAAGATTGTCCTTTTAACATTACGTTTAGGCACAATATTTATAATTTGGTGCGGTTCATTAGTTTTTTTATAAAGGGTTGGTTTTTGACATTGATTAAGAGTAACTTTGATGTGTTAATATTGAAGATAATCGTATTGAATAAAATATAAATAGGCTTTGGATTGAGGAAATATTTTTATTCGGTTAAATTTACTGGTTCTTTATTAAGCTATTTCTTATTTGTGGATGTTATTATGAGATTCATTGGTCCTTGCTTCAATTAATTTAAAGTATTTATAAAAGAATCAAGACACATTTAGGAATGTAAAAGGGGGTGAAAAAGGCTATGTTGGCAAATACATCTTTTAGTACCACGTTAGAAGATGGCTTTATGTCTCATCACCATCATATTCTTTTAACCAAACCAATGTAATAGTGATTCCTTGAAATGAGTTTGCTACTTTTAGACCAAATTCCCGCAAAAGTTAACCATCAATATAAAAGCCAATCGACTCAAAAGAAACATAAGCTATAGACGACCACAAACAGTTGGAGGGCAATCAGGTTTAACCCGTTTTCTTTAATTATTACTGTTACATAAACTTATCATCCTCGAAAGGAGTAATAAGCCCACTAATTGTAGGTTCTATGGTACTCGCTTCCTTGTTCCTATTCTTCTCCACCTATTCCTCGCCTCTTTTGTGAGCATTAGTAAAGCTGTTCAAAAATAATAAAGTTATTTTTCAGTTAAGTTCCGTTATATTAAATCACCACGCAAATACAAGATATAAACACAAATTGGACTAAATCAAATTAAATGTTCCCCTATAAGATATGTAAGAAAAGAGAACTACTCCGTATAAGTTTATGTCTCACCCATTTTCTTTGGTTATTCTTGATTTTGAACCAAACTTGTCATCCTCCGGGGCATTAACATATCTACTGGCCATAGGTTCTGTGGCACTCACTTCCTTTTCCACCTTCAACTTGTCCCCGCTTCTTTCTAAAGCATTGGTGGAACTGTTAAAAGTAAAGTCTTAAACTACATAGCAGTTCTAGGTAGGTATTGGGAATCACTTATTAGATTTGAAGAATTGAAAAAAAAATTGCTCAACCCAGTATTAGTTGTTGTAATGTGCGGATATATTATGGTGTATACGTGTGCAAGTGCAAGCAGCGATATGAGTACTTGATAGAAAGATACACACTCACACAGGAAGATTAATAAAGCAAAATGATATCTTGGAATCTGGGCTAACAGTATTGCAGATAATATGCTATCTTGAGGGATTCAAGTAAATTGACATACATAGGTAAAACGTAGATGAATGTGGCACCACTTTTCATTTTCATTTATTCTATGAGTGAAACTGCCATGAATTTCTTAATTCAAATATTTACTCTTCTCAAGTTTTAGTTAATTAAAGCTTGGCTCATAATAATATTTGTTATTATATCAGTATGCATACTTGTAGAAATGAAGTGATGGGATGTACAATAAGCAGAATTACACACCTTCGATAGAATAAAATATTTTCCTTCGTTGCATTCTGCTTCGACGAATCAAAAGCACCAACCTCGCTCAGACCAGAAAACCATCTTAGAGTATACCATCCAAGTTCTTTATTATCTGTCATCAAGCACCTTAAATGAGCTATCGTCCTTTACATAAATAAATAGATTAACCACCTGAGCATAAGATAAGGAATAAAAAAGTTCTTTTTTTGTTTTCCGTTCTTCAGGATTAGCTTTGGGTATGTCTTTATTTCTTTCTCCGGGAACAACTTTTTGCTTTAAAAGACGAGGGAACTTGAGAAAGGATACAAATTTAGTTAGAAAAATACGATAATCATACAAAGCATTCTCTGTTGCTGGTAATATAATAGTGGCCTGTGTCCATATGTTTCACTCTACTACACTTAATGGACCTACAACACAAATGGTTCTTTGGAATTAAGGGTCATTGGACACACTCTGTTCTAGCCAATTCTAGTGTATTCTAGCTTGATTGGACATGTGTGCAATTTAGTTTGAGGGTCCGTCATAGGTAAAATGAAACCCAACCACCAGGTGTGTATTGTTGTAACTTGTAATCATTTCACACGAACCAAGAGGAGTTTCAGTTATTATATTGAGTTAAAAGCCACAAGTTAAACACTAACAAAGCAGAATATTGTGCACTTGGCTTCTTGATTGAGCTGTGATCCAAGATTAAAATCATACCTGGCATAGCTCTTGCGCTTTCTCGTCCCAATATTTATCTTGGCAGATAATGATGATATAGTCTTTGGACTCCTTGATCAGATTGCACAAATATTCATTACTCGATATTCTAGCCTCATCAATTGCACATCTAGAACAGAGCTAAAATTGCGAATGTTTTACATCCTCAAAGTGTTAGATATTATGTTTTTTATTGAAAACATGGCATCAGAGTTTGTATATTCCTGTTAACGTGTGGCTAAACTTACAAGAGAAATAAGGAGCTGCTCAAAGAAACCAGAAGGTCATATACTCTTAAAGCCATGCAGAATCCCTTCCCTATTAAGAACCACACACGTTTTTTTTTTCTTACAAATTATTCTGTTATAACATATCAGGATTTTCATGAAGTTAATGAAACTGGAAATCGTTCAATGAACACGGGTATAACTCCATAATATATAAGATCAATGGTTTCAACATAAAACACGGATGAGGTGATATTTGACTATTTATAAAAGTAAGGTAAGATCAAATTTGAATCTTTTTTCTCTTACCTTACTTTTATTTTTGCACCAAAAAATAAACGTAAGGTAAGACCAAAAAGATTCAAAATTGTGAATGCTTAGTTGTAGACGTCAATTTGATCCTAAATTAAATCATTTACAACGTACTCTAAGAGTTTGTTTGGTTAATTCGTTTTGGTTTGACTCTTTAGTCGCAAAAATTATTTAGGTCACAAAATCATATTATTAGTTCCAAATGTCAAATCCAAACACCGCCACAGTTACCTTATCAACACAGTACTTACGGCTTGGATTGTTGAGCTTCAAAGTCATTAAACAATGGAAGTGCACCAATAACCAGGCTTAAGCTGGTAAGAAGAACAAGAAGATCTCTCCTTATGATAATAGTTTGTGGCGGTTTACCAATGGCACTGACAGAAGTTCAAGTGAAACCTGAAAAATATAAAATCTATCTTTTTAAGTTTCCAAATGTCCATAAAATCCATGGTATTCTTAGATGGCTTCAACTTGAGAGTCAAGAGTTCAAACTGAATCGTACTATCACATACATCCATCGATTGAGTCACCGAACGACTATTCTTCTTGGAAAGATGCTTATTTTCTTCTTACCTTATGAAGTAATCCGTGACACCTATACCAAGCGTACTTTACACCCTCTAACTCTCCAAACTATCAGTAACAATGTAGCTTGCACCTGCAGCGGCTGCTGTCTTAATAGTTGATGGCCCTAAACCTTGGTCTACCTGTAATCTTGATAAAAATAACTATAACACCAGAAATTTTGACGAATTTTCTATATGATGTTCATGAAAACCAAAAAAGGTCATATGAATAAAAAACATATTGTTTGCAGCAACTAATGAATTACTCAATAGTAACTTATAAGATGTTTGGCAACCATGTATCACAGAAAAAATCCACCTTTTTTCACCTATTGATACAACTGAAGAAAATGTAAATTGGAATCCATATCATGACCGTTATGCCAATGAAATCTTATGAGCATCTGAAAGGTTGAAAATATCATGTTTACTACTGTCTTTATAAGCTGCTCAAACCTCCAAAAGGATGTTTCATTTTACTTAAAACAGAAAACTAAAATAAAATAAAACTTAATTATACGCAAAAGAATGGTTAATCTTTTCATCAAAAAACTTAGCTATCTTAAGATATAAGAAACCAAAATCCCATATATGGCAAGTATCTTTCCTACATTGCTTTCAGAGTTCTTCCACATCAGCAAGTTGAGAGCTGATGAGACCTTGAAATGTCCATGCAATTATGCATAGGTAGTAGAACCAGATCCACCACCCCGGGTATGCTATGCATACAACAACAAATCAATAATATTGTGTTAGCTTTGTGTGTTTGTACATATGCTGAATTCCTGACATCCGTAAAAGAAGGTTACCGGTTTTGTGACAAGAAAACCAGCAAGAAAGTTCCATAATGAGTAAAATGCAGAAGAAACAACAACAACCATTTATTGTTTTTGTGTAAGACGAGTAGCCACCATTCCATAGAAGGTAAAGTATGTGGTCAGAAAAATGAACATGAGATACAATAGAAACTTGCCTACATCACAATAGTGAATAAAAATATTAAATAAATTGCATTCGCAAACATGTACAGACCGATATAAAAAGAAACACACCGATTGTCCTCTCAAAGTTGATCATAAAGTACGTAATGATGCCAGATTAAATTGTTTAGACAGCTATGTACGGGTTCCACCTGATCCTGTAGAAGTATAATATCGATGATGCATTGCTGGTGGAAATAAACATCCACATATAGAGTTGTTTATGCAGTGTATCACTACATGATCTAATATCCATGATCACAACAACTATGATCACTCTCCACGTGGATTTACGGATAAACATTAGAAGGTTGGTTCCTCAATAGGGCCAATTACTCTCAAATATATTTGTAAAAATCATGCTAAATGAAAACTAATCAAAACGAAATATTTGCTGCTTGAGTCGTTTTAAGGTTGCAAACATGAGGGTAGATTTGCTGCTTCAGCCAGGGATTCAATACCAAGAGCTAAAGTCACATGAAACATGGATTTTGGAGACTGAACACTAAAAGAATTAGGATTCAGAATTGATGTGGCGGCAAATGCAGACTATGGTGAAGTTGTAGATGGTGTATACTGTCAAGAATAAATCATTATTTACAATAACTTTTACCTACTAAAACTTTATTATTAGCAATTTTTATCTTTTTTATATGCTTTTCATTTTATCCCATTTTCATTATCCGCACTACTTCACGTCATCTCATTTTCATGACTTTTTACCAAGATATAGTTGGGGTTGAATAGAAAAAGAAGCAACAAGTAAAATTTAAGTACAAATTGACAATGTTTAGGGATGTATGGGATTGCTTTATATAAGTGACGATGATTTTATTATTCTAAAGTGTTATCTCATTCTCGAATAACAAATAGGATTCTTCCGTTTGGTATCACAAACAACCTCAAACTGACTAAATGATAAATATTGCAATAATCTGATGACCTTTCAAAGAAGGTGTGGGGAGAACCAACCCGTTGCTAACTAGAATGTATAAACTTTAAAAAGAATATAATTATTTTTAATATTTAGTAAAGTATATAACTTACACTGCAAGTAGTTTGAATTGCAGACTTTCTTATCTCTTGTTGATTGATGGAAAGTTCAGCCTTTCAGTAAGTTAGAGGATTCATGACAAATGAGTTGTGTGGACCCTTAATTCGGAGATCTGGCCCTGGTAATCTTGATAAAAGGACATGATATTGTGTTTGATGTTCCACTATTTTTTTCAACACAGTAGATGTTTGGCATTAATAAACATGACCACCAGCTACCTATATCATAGTAGATGCTAGGCATATAGATGCAACTTTGGGGCATTTCAAGAATTTACCCTATAGAAATGTGCATGTAAATATGTTCGTTGCGCTAACACGTGTCTCCCCAATTTAAGAGCTAGACTCTGTCAATCCAAAGTCTCAATGTTTTGCAATGAATTGTTGATCCCAAACTTAGATCGATTAGCTTTATGTATACGAGATTAGATCAAGTATAACACATAGAGAAACCTTTGTTATATGCTTTGTGAATCTAAGTATTATGCGGAATTTAACACTTAAACAAGAACACAAGATGTAAAAAAAACTTTCACTTTGATTATGAATGTCGAACTTGCTTATAATGAAAGATGTTTACGAATGAAAACTTATATAAAACTTGATATTAAACATTAACCTAAAGGCCTTCTTTTATAGACTAAGAAGCCTTGTACAATAAGCTACGTATCAACTATTCTAGGTAAAGATAAACATAGAAAATACATTGTCGTTTCTATCCTTACTAGAAGTATTCTAGAATATAATAAACATGTAGCTTATATTTTCCATCAGTGCTTGTCTTCAATGTGTCAACGCTTGACTTTAACTTGTCAACGCTTGAGCTGTCAGCGCTTGCTTTGTTCCTGTCAACGCTTGATTTGTTCTTGTCAGCGCTCAAGTGATCTGGCCTTAATTTATTCCCAACAATCCTCCCCTAAACTTGATATCCACTCTTATGATCAAGTTTCTGAATAAGCATTAAGAACTTGGAGGAGTCTGACAAACCTTCTCATATTGGTAATAAATAAATCTGATCAAATTCTTTGCCACGTCACTTGTATAATCTATCTCCAGCTGAGTGTCCTTCATCTTTTCCAAAACAGCCTTGGATATGAAATATTGAGCATCCACAAGTAGATACTCAGCAAACTTTGTAGAACTCAAATGGTATACACCAGCAGCCGAATATAACCTCCATTAAAGACCACTGAGGTCATCTTCAAGATCCTTCCATATTTCAGGATCTTCCTCATTTGTCCCACACATTCTTTTGAATGTGGTCCAAAGTTTTATTCCATTAGCTGAAGTTGGTGCTTTAGCCTCATACTTGGTCTCTAGTAACCTCCAAAGTTCCACCAAGTCTTCTCTATCACAACTTGCAAATAAAGATATGAGAGTGGTAAAAGTGTGTACCTCCTTGCCAAATCTGCCAATCTTCCAGAATCCACATTCATCCTCATCATAACTCACAATTGGATTCCTGGAATCTAATGGTAACACCTGCACCATATCTGAAGCTTCTAATGGGGAGAGCTTGAGGCTCTTTCTAATAACTGCTTCACTTGGATATAGTGGATTCATATCTTTTGGAAACTCAAGTTTAAATCCCTTCTTCACTGGCCTGGGAACTATCATAGCTTTCTTGATTTCCATCTCTTCTGCAAGTTGCTCCCTTCTTTCATCTGAAAGGAGTCTGAGAGTGTTTTCTTCCTGCACTCTCACCCAAATAGGATAAGCCCTATGTTCCAACTCATCAAATGTCAAAGCTTTCAACTTCTGATGTGTCCATCCAACTCCATGACATCTGAGCAACATAAAGTAGAGCTCCCTTCTATCCCTTTTCAACTCAGAGAGAATATTGCTTGCCTTGTGCTTCAAAATTACCTTACAATCCTTCTGAACTCTAAGAAGAAGCTCCAAACCCCATATTTGATCTGAAATGGTCAAGTCTGGATTATCCATGCAGCTTTCTTCCCAAGAATTGTACATTTGAACCACCTCTGGCATGTCAAAATCAACCTGCAATTTTAAATCTCTCAACTTTTCCCTAGCAAGCTCATCACCATACTCAAGCCTTTCTGGTTCTATAATCATCACACTTGAGTCTGAGCTAGCTCCATCACTTTCTTCTTCAGAAGTCACAACAAATGGTGACTTCTCCTTTTCACCTTGTTGCATCATTTGTTCAGCCAATCTTCTATCAAATTCAACTTGGGCTGCATTCTTTGGAACAATTTCTTCTACCAATTTACCCTTACCCTTATCTGATGGTGCAATGGTTGGTAAGGTAGATGGTAATACCTGAGTAGAAACTTCTTTGATGATAGATGATGACTGGAATACATCACTTTCATGTGCAGGTCTGTCAACGCCCAAATTTCCTCTATCAACGCCCAAAATACTTCTATCAGCGTCCAAATTTGTCTTGTTAATGCTCAAATATTTTCCCTCAGCGCCTTGTGTAACCTCTCTCAACATAGCTGTAAATGATAAATTTAGATCGGTTGGAGAGATTAAGGACGTATCAAAACCTGTTTGTTCCTTCAAAGTTGTAAGGGCTTCAGCAACATCCATTGATTGACCATCTTGGCTGCCCTTATCACTCAGATTTCTTTGATCTTCCTCCCCTTTGGAAGACTCCTCGATACTCCTCCTAGCATGATTACTCTCCAAAACAACAATCCTCTCCCTCAATTGCTTGAGTTCAAGGCCTTGTGAGCTGACAATTTGTACTAAGTCTGCATTTTGCTTTTGCAAGCTAATGCAGACAGCCGTCAATTCCAAAAGAGTCATTGGTTCCAGTCTGCCCTCTTCTGAAATGGGGATTTGACCTCCCAAGTCAGGTTCATTAGGCATGGATGAGGACTTAATTATGGTGGGACTGCCTTGGCCAACTTCTAAGCCAGAACCAATAGTCCCAGCCTCATCCAGGTCACCAGCCACACTTGTGATGGTGGTTCTCTCTGCTTCATGGCTAGGACCACCAGAGGAGAACACTCCAGTAGTCCTTTGGCGTTTTATCAACCTATATTTAGGTGGTGTGGAAGATGGTGTGGAAGAATGTGTAGATGTGAGTTGGTTAAGGGGTGTTTGGGATTGTGATGGTTGTGTATCAGCGTTGGAAATAGGCACATCAACGCCAACATTTGATGTGTCAGCGTCAAAGGGTTCTTGGTCAATTTGCATTTGTTCATGTGAGGGTAAAGGTTCAGGGATGGGTTCAAGTTGTGGTTGAGGGTCAATTTGAGGTTGAGGGTCTGGTTGAGGTTGTGCTGCTGCAATAACAGCAAGCATGGCTGGGGTTAAAGGTAAGTCTCTATGAGGTGGTGAATCCATCTTCGTTAAAATAGCTTTCTTTTGTTCAGGGATCTTATAAAAATCATTGTGATCCCTTGAACAATAACCTTGATCATCAAAAATCATTTGCAGAAAACGGGGATAAGCTAAAGTCATTTTTGTCCCCTTGTTTTTACACATCCCTTCAAAAATCATTTTAGAATAGTTATATTTTTGCCCTGTTGCAATGCACACAATAGCACTGGCAATGGATCTATTGATCTCATTGTGTGCAGTACATTTGGGACTCAAACATTGAAGGAGAATGTGAATGAGGTACTTCCAGGCTGGGGGAAATTCCTGCTTATGATACTTATTAAGAGTACCTGCATCAGGAATAGGATATCCCAAAGCCCTAAGCCCTTGTTCTATTTCAGTTATGGGAAGAATGGCTACACCATCAGCATCATCAAGATGCAAGGCCTGGCGTACCAAGGCCTCAGTAACCACCCAAGATCTCCCATGAACAATAGAAGTCAATGTGGTCACTCCATTAACTGTTGAGGAACTAACAGTGTTCCAAAACTGCTTAATGTGTGTGACTGGAATGAGTGGTGCATGAGAAAGAGCATACCTTAAAGGGGATGCGTTCAAATACTCCACCATTTGTGTGTATTGAGGAAACAAATCATTATCAGCAACAAGATAAGCAATCATGTTGTGTTGAGACTTGAACCCCAAATCCAATTCTGCTGAGTTAAACTTTGGTGTCATTGATGAAAGCTGTTAATTTGAAGTGTAGAAGATGAAGGTTGATAAGAGAAAAGTATTAGACAAGAATTATAGATACCTTGTTTTAAAATAGGAGCCAAATTTATAGGAGATAAAGAATGCATGTGATTGGCCCAAAAATAGGCAAAGAATTTCAAAAACTAATCATGAAAATATTGAAAAAGTTATAAGTTATCTCATGCATTTAATGAAAGTAACAACTCCTAAAATTACGGCTTGAAAATATGTCAAAAAGTAACAACTGGGTAGGTCCCATTGAGTGTCAACGGTCAAAAATAACCCATCAACGCCCAACGGCTATAATCTTGTCAACGTTCTCCTAAAGCCATGTCAGCGTCCAATTTGGTCTCAACAACGCTTGGAAAAATCTTGTCAGCGTCCAAAAATAAAATTGTTTTAAAAATTGAAAAATGACCTTAACAAGTAATTTATCTTAGAGAAGATAACCAAAAGCTGATAATTATCATAGGGCGGCAAGCACTGTCCAGTTATGCACACTTGCATAAGCAAGATAGACATAACAGTCCTCTAGTGTCCCTTGCTAACCAAAATTCTTAACAACCAAGTTACCTTATAAAATCCTTGTTACTCCCAGGTAAATCCCATATCAAAATCATTCCCAAGTCTCCCAACAGACCACAACCAATTCTAGGCCAAAAATGTCTTGGCAGCATGCAAAGTTGATATACTATGCATGCTACAGTGCATCATGGTTTAGTAAAACTAACCCATACTCACCTGTGGACACAATCTAGAATTGTGATAAGAGTATCATATGGATACCCAAAAATCCTAAAGGTTCCTAAAACCTCCCCTTAAACTATGATACAAAAAGTTTGCTAAAAACATGCATGAACATAAAAAATTTATGTCAAGATAGGAATGAAACATTCCAACCATCATCCATAAATAAAAACTTGTCCAAATGCTTCTCCTTTGATCCATAAGCAACTCTGTATCCAATGGTATACTGCTAACACCATCTGCACATTTAGATTGAAAACCACAAAACTAACATTGTTGCTGACAACGCCCCGATAACACATAACAGCGTTGAAGGAAGCTTTGTCAGCGTTAGACAATTATATTGCTGACAACGTTGCAAAAACACTTATCAGTGTTCAAACAACCTTTGTCAGTGTTAGAAAAATATAGTGGAAAATCTAAATCATCAATAAGACCAATAATAATAATGAATCATCCTGTACATACTTTTACAAAAAGAATCCAAAACACATATTAAGTGAGATTAACCATTCCAATACTTGTTACCAAGTATTGAAATCTTCTAGTATCAAAAGGTTTAGTTAATAAATCTGAACCATTTTCCTCAGTGTCAACCCTATCTGGTTGTATTAAACCTTTCTCAAAGCAATCTCTTATAAAATGGTGTCTAATTTCTATGTGTTTAGTTTTAGAATGATGTACAGGATTCTTAATGATGCATAAAGTACTATTATTGTCCACAAATATCTTAGTATGCATGAAATTATACCCATAGTCCAACAGCTGGTTCTGAATCCACAACACTTGACCACAACATGCTGCTGCAGCCACATACTCTGCTTCAGTTGTAGAGTTAGCCACCACTGTTTGTTTCTTGCATTGCCAAGATATTAATCTGCTCCCAAGAAACTGACATCCACCAGTTGTGGATTTCCTATCAAACTTGTCACCTCCATAATCACTATCTGAATATGCAATCAGCTCCAATGGTGAATCCTTTGGGTACCACAAACCAAGATTAGGGAAATATCTTAGGTACCTAAAGATCCTCTTCACAGCATAAAGGTGACATTCTTTGGGAGTCACTTGATGACGTGCACAAGCACATACATCAAACATGATATCAGGTCTGGAAGCAGTAAGATACATCAAGGATCCAATCATGGATCTATAATGCCTGACATCAACATCTTTCCCATCTCCAATCTTTCCCCAAGGGTGTTCTCTATCCATAGGAGTAGTAGCCCTCTTTTCATGTGGAGAAAAGCCAAACTTCTTTAAGATTTCAGCAACATACTTGTCCTGGGAGATGAAGATACCATCTTCTTTCTGCTGAACTTGTAAACCAAGAAAGAAGTTCATCTCCCCCATAACACTCATCTTGAAGTTGTCTGTCATAAGCTTGGAGAAATCCTCACTCATCTTTGGATCAGTAGACCCAAAAATGATATCATCAACATAGACATGCACAAGCAACACATCTTTGCCTTTCTTCTTTGTAAATAGTGCCTGATCTATGGTTCCCCTCTTGAATCCATTGTCCACCAAATAGGTAGACAGAGTACCATACCATGCTCTAGGGGCTTGATGAAGGCCATACATAGCCTTTTTGACTCTATACACTTTATCTGGATGCTCTGGATCCTCAAAACCAGGAGGTTGCATGACATAAACTTCCTCAACAATGGTGCCATACAAGAATGCACTTTTGACATCCATTTGATAGACTGTGAAGCCCATGCAAGATGCATAGGCTAGAAAAATCCTAATAGCTTCAGTCCTTGCAACTGGTGCAAAGACCTCCTCATAGTCTATCCCCTCCTCTTGTGTATAACCTTGAGCCACTAACCTTGCCTTGTTTCTGACCACAATACCTCTTTCGTCTCTCTTGTTCCTGAGAACCCATCTTGTCCCTATAGGTTTGACATATCTAGGACAATCAACCAGCTCCCAAACATCCTGAATTGCAAATTGGTGAAGCTCATCCTGCATTGCTTCCACCCAGCTTGGTTCTTTGAGAGCATCAAATATCTTCTTGGGTTCTTCTTGTGACAGAAAACATGCAAACAAACATGCTTGCACAAGAGGGGTATCAACCTTCTTGTGTATATTGGCAATAAACCCACCAAGACCTTGGTGAGATCTTCTTGTCTGAACTGGAGTCATAATATCACCAATGATCTGAGATGTGGGGTGATTCTTCATAGTGGAAGTGAGAACCCCTCCTTCAAAAAGTCTGGTGTCCTCAACCTCATGCTCCATGTTGCCAATGTCTTCTTCATCAGACTCTCTTTGATCAACAGGAATCTCTTCATAAACTCTGGAAGGTCCTCCTTGTTCAAAAGTGGAAGAGAAAAGATGTGCAAAGGTGTTGTCAACGTCTGAACCTTGTTTGTCAGCGCTTGGGCTAACAACGCTTGAACTGTTGTTGTCAACGTCTGAGCCATCAACGTCTGAATTGGTCTTGTCAGCGCTAGATTTGCCTTTGTTAGCGCCTGAAGAACCATGCATGTTTGTATCTGGTGGTATTTGGAGACCACCATTGTTTTGTCCAGCAGCAGCAGCAGCAGTAAAAGCATCTGTCCAAATGGGAATTGTGACATATTCAAATGTAGGAGATGCCTTTTCTGCTTGTGATCCAACCCTCTCATTAACCTGTGTACCTGAAACATCAACAATTTATTCCTCCACAACATTTGAAGTTACCTTCACAATGTTTGGATTAGCGACAGGCATATAATTTAAAGTTCTAGATAAGGGTTCCAAATCAAACAACCAATTAGGACCACTCTCAAGATCACTAGGTTTATTCTCTAAGAACCTAGCATGTACTCTTTCAACAATTCGCTTGTCCTCTTTAAGATAAACCCTATAACCCTTGCTCTGGACTGAATACCCCATGAAGTAGCCCTCATCACCTTTTGCACTAAATTTCCCTAAGGCATCACTAGTATCTAATACTACTATATGACAACCAAAAGGTCTGAGAAAACCAATATTAGGTTTTCTTCCCCAAAGTAACTCATAAGGTGTTTTGTTCTGAATTTTGTTAACCAATGCTCTATTTTGCACATAGCATGCTGTATTAACAGCCTCAGCCCAAAAGGCTATAGGAAAGTGAGCATCAGCCAACATTGTTTTGGCTGCTTCAATTAGGGTTCTATTCTTCCTTTCAGCAACCCCATTTTGTTGTGGGGTTCTAGCAATACTGAATTGCCTAGTAATTCCCTTCCTGGCACAAAAATCATCTAGCTTTTTGTTCCTAAATTCTCCACCATTATCACTCCTAAGCATCTTAACCTCATTGCCAGACCTTTTCTCAATTTGAGTGATAAATTCAATAAGAACATCAGCTGTGTCACTCTTCATAGCTAGAAAGAATGTCCAAGTAAACCTAGAAAAGTCATCAGTGACAACAAAACAATATGACTTGCCATTCAAACTTTCTATATTAGTTGGACCAAAGAGGTCCATGTGAAGCATATGATGAGGTCTGGAACTAGTATGCACCTGCTTGGACTTGAATGAGACCTTGTGCTGCTTGCCTTTAAGACATGCAACACAAGAGTGGTCATTGTGGAAGGCCTTCTCAGGCAAACCATCAACTAAACCAAGCCTCACAAGTCTATTTATATTTTTAAAATTTATGTGCCCTAGTGTCCTGTGCCACAAATTACTTTCATCTACTGAGGCCTTAGCATAAAAACAAGACATATTTGTATTCACTTTAATCCCATTTAAATTCACATTGTATATGTCCTTATGCCTAGGTGTTCTATACTCAATATACTTCTCATCAGGGATCTTAAAATCCTTGCTTAACACCAAACACTCAGTATCAGTGAAAAGAACCTTATTTTTGTTATCACACACTTGTGATACACTAAACAGATTATAATCCAGTTCTTTTACCAGGAAGACGTTCTCAAAACGTAGATTATTGGTGAGAAGGGTTCATTTGCATGTAATGGTGTCGTAGCCCCCTCCAAAGTATACCTTATCACCATCTTTAATAGGAGTGAAGTTCGTCAGATAGTCTTCCTTTCCTGTCATGTGCCTTGAGCATCCACTATCCCAATATCCATAGTCATTGATCTGTCTTTGAATGCCCTGCACATAAAGAAAACAAATTAGTTTTCTTTGGGAACCCAAGTCTCAGAAGACTTGGATTCATCTGGTTGTTCAATAAGAACAGACTTAGTTCTCATAACAACCCCATTTTCATCCTTTTTAGGATGAAATACCCAGTTAACCCCAATTGGTTTTGTAATGACCTTTGAAATGTAGTTAAATCTATTGCAAGTCATTGAAATTCCATTATTATTAGGGTTTTGATCTTTCTTGGGTCTCCATGTTAAGCTTGAAGAAGCTTTAGACCCCTTACCTTGTGGCTGTAAATATTTAGGTCTGGTCACGTTTCTGTCAGCGTTGGATTTTGTCCTGTCAACGCTGAAATTACCCTTGTCAGCGTTGAACCTAGGGTTTGCTACAGGAACCCATTGCCTATTTGACCAGGTGTTTGTCTTTTGAAAAGGTCTTTGTCCATGAGTGTTAGACCTTCTAGAGAAGAATGGGGCAGGTCTAATCACTTGTGGACTTTGCTGCACACAAGGTTTGGGTCTGACAAGGTTTGACTTCCTAACAATGTTGACTTTCTTCCTATCAGCGCTGAAATTGTTCCTATCAGCGCTGGCTTAGGGAGCGTTGACACACTTGTATGCCAAATGTGAAAAGCTACCACAAGTATAACAGGCTTTCTTAGACACACTCTTAGGTCTAGAAAAGAAGAAACCTGTTCCATGATTGTTAACTTGGCTCTTGGGTGACCTATTATTCCTATACATCTCTGCATATTTAATGGTAGGTCTTCTAACAGTGTTGGAGCCTAGGTCAACAGCTTTACCAGTGACTGGATGAGTAACCTTAATGGGTGGTGATTCATTGGGACTTTCACATAGCAAACCTCCCTTAACAAACAAAGTAGGGTTAGCTTTCTTCCACTCATTTAGGTCAGTCAATTTTTGTTGATACTCTTCTACTGGAGTGACAACTCTTGGTGGAGGAATGAATTCCTCTTCTTGGCATTCTGGTATACCAGTCCAAGCTAAATCCTTTCTAAGGACACCATAGAAGTCACCAGCTGGTGGTGGAACCAGAGAGTAATCATTCATCCCAATCCCAGTCATGTCCTTAGGATCCCTTTGTTTAGCTACACAGTCTCCTAGGGTTTGGGTGGCTCTATCAAATCTTTGAATCTTGAGGTCAACATTATCTTTATTCTTAATGGCCTCATCTAACTTAGCATGTAGGTCTCTATTGACCTTTGTCATGATATTTCTAATATCCATACTACCCTCTAGCTCATGTTTTAAGATATTTATCTTATCTTTTAAATCAAATTCCATTTTCTTGTATTCAGAAACGGTTTTCTCAGTTTCAGTAAGAGCTAGTTGGTAATTGGATAATTTACACCTTTCAGTGCTCATATCATCTTTTAGTTTTAACACCTCTTTGTTAAGTCTATCAGTGTTTAACCTACAACCTTTGCTACAAAAAGCATCATCATATACCTCATTATCAGATGAAGAGGAGGAGTGTGCCATGAGAGCATATTCAACATGCTCTTCTTCTTCAATATCAGCAATCAAAGCTTTGTCCTCTTCAGCATTCTTAGCCAGATAGCTCCAATCCCATCCAGTACCATCAATTCCTTGAACTGCAACCATGGCTTTGGAATCTTGAGCTTTAACAACCTGACTTGAGGGTTTACCAGCATCAGATCTTCTAGGAGATCTGCATTCCCTCATGAAGTGCCCCATACGATGACAGTTGTAGCATTCAACTTTGGATTTATCAAATCCAGCTGTGTCTTTAGCATTGAAGGTCATCTTCTTCTTGAACCTTCTATTCCACCTATTTGCTCTTATACTAGCAAGAGCCATGTTCCATTTGATGTCCATCTCTTCCAAGTGCTCATCACTTATCTGCTCAAGGTCCTCATATGTAATCACTGAACCATTGGGCAAAGAAGCAATATAAGCACACACAGTATCCAAATCCAACCCAGCAGGTTTAACTCTTGGGGAGTCATTCATGAATGTGTCAGCGTCTGAAAAGGAGACGTTGACAGGACTTGTTCCAGCGCTGACAAATGATGATCCAGTAACTGGATGCATAAAAGAGTCCTTCTGATTGAATTGACCTTCACTATGAGAGAAGAAGGCCATGTTGCTGGTGCTAGGTTTGTGTCCTTGTGCTGAAAGAGTTTCATCTTCTAACAGTCTTAGTTTGTTGTAGATGTCATCAAACGAGGAGCTCTTGTAAGTATTATTGGCAAGAATAGATCTTGCCTCAATCTTCCATGCCTCACCAAGAATTTTAAGAAAGGTAGCATTGGTGTCAACATCACCAACTTGTGTCCCCATGAAGGACAACTTGCTTGTAATGTCAAGCAATCTACTTCTCACACTACTCAGCTTCTTATTGGGCTGAGCTTTGAAGACAGCATAATCATGCAGAAGTTGCTTTTTCTTTTCTTCCTTAGTGTCTGCATTGCCACCATATGCAACTTCAATAGCTTCCCAAAGATCCTTAGCAGATTCATAGCCTCTATATTTGTGCTGGTTTTCTTGTCCTAAAGAGACTTTCAGAATATTTAGGGCTTTCATGTCAACCCTTTTCTTTGCAATATCTTCAGCACCTACAGCTCTACCATCTCCAGGTTTTTCTCTCTTATCTTCATCAGGACATCCTTCAACAGCTGATCTTTGAGTAATGGCATCCTGAATATTTTGAGCCTTATTGAATGAGTTTCCATATTCAATAATCTCCCAGAGTGTGTAATCATAGATCCCCAGATATTGTTCAACGTTGAACTTCCATAAGTCAAAGTTGGTTGCATCAAGCATGGGAATCTTGATGTTTGGTAAGGGTGAATTGGAGGTGGTTATTGCTTCAGACATGATGTTGTTAGGGTTTTGGTGTTTTTAGGGTTTCTGAGAAAATTAGGGTTTTGGTGTTCGTGTATCGTTCTGGTGTTCTTCAAAGATCAAAAGTTCCTCAACAAGCTCTGATACCACTTGTTGATCCCAAACTTAGATCGATTAGCTTTGTGTATACGAGATTAGATCAAGTATAACACGTAGAGAAACCTTTGTTATATGCTTTGTGAATCTAAGTGTTATGCGGAATTTAACACTTAAACAAGAACACAAGATGTAAACAAAACTTTCACTTTGATTATGAATGTCGAACTTGCTTATAATGAAAGATGTTTACGAATGAAAACTTATATAAAACTTGATATTAAACATTAACCTAAAGGCCTTCTTTTATAGACTAAGAAGCCTTGTACAATAAGCTACGTATCAACTATTCTAGGTAAAGATAAACATAGAAAATACATTGTCGTTTCTATCCTTACTAGAAGTATTCTAGAATATAATAAACATGTAGCTTATATTTTCCATCAGTGCTTGTCTTCAATGTGTCAACGCTTGACTTTAACTTGTCAACGCTTGAGCTGTCAGCGCTTGCTTTGTTCCGGTCAACGCTTGATTTGTTCTTGTCAGCGCTCAAGTGATCTGGCCTTAATTTATTCCCAACATGAATTTATACAATAAGTGCATGATTATCAATAAAAAGTCAAATCAATCTCTGCATTTTGAATAAACACACAAAAAATCAAATTATTCTGAGCCATTATTTTATCATATTGGCATCTCTAAATGTTAGATTTTACTTTCACTCAGGCACGTGATGGTTGAGGTGGCAAGTTTGGCTCCTAAATTATAAGCTGGACATTTTGAGTTATGGTTTAGCTCAAACAGGTTAAATAAAAAAATTGACTTATGGATCGAAAGGGTCCAAATTCTCGTGAGATTCATTATCACCTTATGAATACGAAAAGCAAAATGTACACGCTGAAGCACTAAAAACGCTAACTGCATTTTGGTATCCCAATAAGCTGATAGGCACGTATTCCCAAGCACCCCGTTAGTCATATATCTGACATGCTCTTTACAACATGTGGTATCTTTCTAAGATTTCTTTCATCTCTTTATACAAAGTCATATTCTATTAGTACATAATTTATAGGATCATTTTATTATGTTTTAACTCAAATGGGTCAACATATAGAAAACTTTAATGTCTCAAGAACTTTAATGTCTCAAAAACTGAATCGGATCAAATGCATAAAAGACGGCTAAAGTGTATGGCAGAAAAAGATAGATAAACTAAAAATTACCTTGGGGTCACGTAATTCAAGTAATTTCCTGAACTTTTGATTTGCATGAAAGACATATTTCAAAATGTTATACAGTAACAAATGCAAAGCAAACAAATAAGCAACTTATGCATCGTTGTACACAAACTCAATGTAGTTCAAATTTATGATTCACTTCACTTACGGGGTGTTTGTTTCTGTTTATATGTGTGATTATGAGCTTATTTTTTTCGACTTATATATCACAAGCCCCAATTTTTGGCTTATTTTGACTTATAAGCCAAAAAACAAATAAGCTCATAAACCCATGTATAAGTTCAAGCAAATGGTCTCCAGGAGTTAAGAAACTTGGAATTTTAGAAAACCCAAATTTCTTCTACTTAGCTACTAATAGTATACTAAAATAAGCAATTTTTCAAAAAGCATGTAGTGACCTGCGTATCTCCTTATTCTTGGGGGTGTTCATTTGGGCTTATCGTCGGCTGATGGCTTACTATGAATTTTCGGCTTATATAAGTTAAATAGGACCCAATAAACTTACATAAGCCGAAAAGATTCAAAATAAGCCACAAAAAGTAAGCTTATTAAACATATACCCAAAAACAAATAAGCCATAAGCATGCTAAGTATGACCAAAACAAAAAATTCGCATCAGGACTCATTTTTAAGCGAAAAACCACACGCAAATCCGAAAAGTGGTGACTATTAAGCCAGCTTATGGCTTATTATGAAAACTTTTTGGCTTATAAAATTTTAATATTAAGACCCAATAAACTTATATAAGCCTTGCGCTTTCAGATAACCATGATAGTTTCTTGACCTGAAAGTTGTTGAGATGCTACTGGTGAGCAATTGAGCTGGGCAAGTTTGTGACAAGTACCCTTATTTGTGACAACCCAAACCCGAGGTCATTTCTTTAATATTATATAATATTATTTTTACGAATAATTTTGAAATTTTTTGATGAGTTGAATGAAATGACGGTTGATGGTTTTATTTAAAACCGACGTTGGAGGTCTTATTTTTATCTTTTTACTAATAGCGAGGATTATTAGTGACCACGATATCGACGGATGCCCGAGATTTTATGTTGTATCATTTGTTGTCTCGATGTTTATATTTTTGACGTTTTTATTTTAAGTTCGTATTAATTCGAACCGGGATCATATTATCATCATATTTTGAGTGCGTTTTAACTTTTGAAAAGTATTTTTACGAAACCCGAGCCTCGTAAATATTTTCAAAATTTACAATTTACATTGTCTACCCTTACAATTATTTAATTGCATTTTGGACCAAAACTATTACAAATTGGCAAAACAAGCCCCTCCACCCCACTATAAAAGGAATTTCCACTAGCTGAAACATATAGTAAATGTGTGTTCTTCCACAATCTCTCTCTCTTCTCTTTTTCTTGCTAAAACCGTCCACCACCACCACCACAAATCCATTGATTTTTGATTTTATACTTTGAATCAAGTAAAACTAAAACATATCCCATGTTGGAAATTCAATGGTGATCATTTTGATGTAATTTTCAACAACATGCAAGAACTATAAATTTTTGATGATGATCCATGAAGGTTTGATCCATTTTTATGATGGTATGTTGTTGTTAGTGATGTTATATACATATTTTAATTATTGCATGTATGGATTTTTGAGTGGGTAAATTTTTGAATGATTATTTAAGTGTGTTATGGGTTAGATGATATGTTTGTGATGATATTTGGATGATTTTAGACATATGAGAATGATTAAAATGGGTTGAAAAATTGATTTAACATGTATTTTAGACCAGTAGGTAAAAGGTAATTTTTGGAAAACTTACTGTTTGAAAATGGTTAAACTAATAGTATGGTGTTGTAGAGAATTCTTTTAGCTTCGATTTGGTATAAGGTAGATCTTCTAGCTCCAAGCGAGCGCGAAGTTATGATGATTTGATTATTCGTGTACCGGGAGACGAGTATCACACAATCCGAAGTTGTTGTCGATATTTGGATCGAATCTCGGGGAATATAGAAGGAGTTGTAAAAATGTTCAAGTTCTGATGTTTGGTTCTAACCTAAGGGTGGTGAGTCTATTTTCAAACTCAAGTGTCGGATTTGTAAACGAGATTGTTTAGAATGGTCAAAATGGTTGTACGAGTCGGTGACATAAAACTGTCCGGTTTTTGTAGTTCAAAGATGTGTCGGACAGGGAACTATAAAAGTAAAATCTTTTGATGGGATTTTAACAGGTCTTTCTATATATAGTAAGTGATATCTCTGATTAGTACCATAAGCATTTGAGGTGTTTAAGTGGGGTAAACGAGCCCGTACATTTGGTGTGTACCGGCAGATTTTTATCTAGTGTATGGACTAATAAAGTAAACATATAGAAGGGAGTAATAGGTCACTTGTATTGTTTTCATTTTTGGTTGGTTGTGATTTTATTATTTTGAGGTTGATGTTACTAAGTATGGATTTTATTCGAGTTTATGATTGATGAACGCGCCTTATTTGATAGGTTGCGGTTTTTGTGTTTATCAGGCAATAACTATCGTCGAAGATCGTCTTGCTACTACTATTACTCCATGTGAGTCTATAGCCTCGCTTTTGTAATTGTTTTGAATGATTTTAAAACCCGCGACGGGGATACATGCTATTTGAAGTAAAATGAACACAAGTCATGACTGATTGTTTGGACCCGAATGTTGCCTTTATTGCCTTTATTGATTTGAATTGTATAAGTACCTATGTTGCAAAAGTCCTTAAATTCATGAGCCGTTAACTATCTTCTGACTTGATGTTGTGAGTTGGGAATAGCCGCTTATTCTAATAGTAGTACTATTGGGCTGATGACCCTATCTGAGACCAGGGCTTTACGCTGAGTAACCCGCTGGGAAGGATAATTTTACGAGAATGAGAATGTGGTATACTTGAAACTGATACCCTAGTAGGGGCACTGGAATTCATCTAGTCATGCCGGCTATAGGCGTGGGTGACTAAGTTAAGGGGTCGGTGTAATGAGCTTAATACAATTCAATAGCTATTGATATATACAAGAATGTCTGACTAATAGATAGTGTGCACGACAATTCTATTAAATGATCTTGATTGATTTTTCTCTTGTGTTCAAATGATGATTTGGAAAACCTATAGACTCGCTCAACCGTTGTGTTGATGATTTTAAGCATGTATTTAAGGTGATTGAAGTGGATTTTTGATGGAGCTTGCTGGAGAAGGATTACGGATTGCTTTTGTGGTGACTGGTCTAAAACAGATTTCTTTCCCTTTTTTTCATAAAAATAATAATGTACGATCAAGTAATTTGGTAAATTGTTTGTTGATTTGATAAAGTCTTTGGGGGACATAAATGTGACTCTGATATTTCTGAAATTGTATTACTTGGAAACGAAAGTTTTAGACAATGGTTAAATTATATCCTTTTATATTTCAAATGTATCATTTTGAAACTGTTCAAAGTGTCTTGTATAACGATGTTTGTATTTAGCACCCCAAATGTGTTTTTCCGCTGCTGAATGTAATTTGGGGTGTTAAAGATTAGTAATTAGAGATTTTTAGTTATAGCGAATTAGGTCGATTTTTGAAAAATGTCCTAAACTATAACTTTGGTGTCGAAAAAATTTTACAAAAGCACGCAACTTCTCCGCAAGGCTCCGGTAAGATTATTTGTTTTGTATTGTTTTATAATTAGATGTATCCCTTAAAACTGAAATGATTTTTAGAGTATTTATTAAGTAAATACTATGACGATGTATTGATAATGTATTGATGTTGTTGAAAGTACGTTGAGTACTTCTTATCGTAATTTTCTTTATGTAATGCATATGTATATAATTTTAAATAATGACCTTATATACTACCGAGGGTCTGGGACAGTAGACCAGATGTTGAACGATTTTACAACTGATTTCTTGTGACTTGTATCGGGTATGACAAAGTTTGATTAGTTGATGTATGATAGATATGTCATTGGAAGTGGTGTGATTAGAAGGTTGATGTGAAAGAAAAGTTGTTTTAAAGGTTGAATTTGGTATGTGGAGAATTGAGTTTGTTAGGACTTTGAACATGGATGAGATTGCTAGTCTTGTGTCGATTGTGATGAATTTGTGTGTTTGAATTGAAAGGTTTAAAGAGAAGTAGGTAAGTTTTGAAAGGATGAGTGAGTGGGAGTCTCATGTGAGATCACTTCTGAGTAGAGTTTGGAAGTTTAGAAATGTTGAAAGTCGTATTGAGATTTGCCTTGTGATTAATCTGCCATGTATGAGTGAGTATCTGAATTTTGAGAATGAGCTGCCATCATGTTAGGAATTCGATTTTGAAGTGCGAAAAGGGGAAATAGACGAGTGTGAAGAAGTTGACAACAATGTTAAGGAGGATGAGGAGCTGCTGTCTAAGGTACTAATCGCGTGATGGATTTCTTTGTATCTTATTTTCTTTTTGTGATCGAACTTATTTAAACCTTTGTGTCATAGCATTGTGATGGAACTTATTATATCTTAAGTTTGTTTGGTAGATGATTGTAGTGACAAACACTGCCACTATCCTGTTGAATCCTCTACGCAATCTAAATTACCCTCATGATCTATGATGTGCCTTTATTAACTCTTTTGAGTTTTGGTTGATGAATCATTGTAGTTTGTGTTGTTTGTGCATGTAGTATCCATGAGATGTTCTGATAAACAATTCCTTCTTTTATCTTGATATGTATACTTATCATGTTTCTTTCTTCTGTGATGATGGAAGAAGGAGTAAGGGAAGCATATTTCTGTCATTAGTAGATCGCTACATGACTAAGTGTCTATGTTTCCAAAACTAATGACTGCTACTGTGAACACTATGATCGAACAAGTTATTGCTAGAGCACTTGAAGCTGATCGTGCTGCAAGGAATCAAGATGTTGGAGTTAGTTGTACTGGAGATAATGGTGCTGGAGATGATGCTGCTGAGAATAATGATGATGATGCTGAGAATAATGGTGATGCTGCTGAGCATAATGATGATACTGATGATCCAGATGATAGTGTTGCTGCTATTCTGCAAGTTCGAAAGAATATATATATATATATGTTAGTTTTCAGAAGTGGGGTTCTACGCAGTTTTGTGGTATTAGTGGTGCATTAGAATTGCATAGTTGGATTGATAAGATAGAGAGTAATTTTGATATTATTGGGTGTTTAGAAATTAATAAGGTTAAATTTGATGCTGCTACATTTCAAGATGGTACACTAAGATGGTAGAATAACCAAGTGACTACTATAGGATTGGTTGTGGCTAATGGTAAGACATGGACCGTGATGAAAGGACTATTGAATGCTAGGTTTTGTCCTGAGCAGGAACTAGGACAGTTGGAATCTGAATTGAGGCAGTTAGTGCTAAGGAACGATGTTATTGTTGCTTATATTGGGAAATTTTGTGAGCTATATTTGCTATATCCTAATACTTTCGTGATTGACCGTAAGGCAAGGAAGCAGTACATTAGAGGATTGTCTAGTGATACCAAGGGTGAGATTACTTCTTCAAGACCTAAATCTTTCGATGAAGCTGTTCAGATGGCGCATGATTTAATGGAAGTAAAAGTGCAAGATAGGAAAGATATCATTGCTAAAAATAATAAGAGAAAGTGGGAATCTGCTCAGTCAAACCAAAATTAAGGCCAGAATTGTAAGGATTACAGTAATAACAATAACCAAAGACAGAACCGAAACCAATATTTAAACTATGGATGAAATGAGGAATTTCGTACTGCCACTGTGTCTGAAAATAACAGGATAAATTGCAAGTGTGTTGCTGTACTATATACCATGTAGGTAATTTTCCACAATTACGACTAGAGTTAGGACAACCTGGTCATAAAGCTGCTAAGTGCAAAACAAGAAGATTAGTCACTGGAATTAGTACCCTGTAGTAGTGATATGATTTATCCGTGGCGAGGAAGGACACAGACAAGGGAATTGTCCAAGGAAAGGAAATTGACAAGATAGGAATGCTTCCGCTCCAGCTTACGTTTGAGTGATGCTGACAAACCTTAGGGTCTGAATGTTGTAAATTATATATTCTTATTTGGTGATCTTTATGTTAGTATGTTGTTTGATTTCAGATCGGGTAGAAACTGTACAAATGTAAAGGTTCAGTTATTTTATCAACGGAGAGTAAATAAGATTGACAATTAACAATGATGTGGAGTCAACCGATGGAAAAGTTGCTAGTGTTAGTTTTACACTAAGAGTGTGTTCCTTGAATTTAGGAAGGTAGGTGTTTAGTATCGACTTGATGCTCAAAGAGTTGGAATTTTTAGATGTAGATTTTGGTATGAATTGGTTAGTTGTGCGTAGTGCTGATGCTTTAGAATTGAACCGAACTTCACCATAAATTGATTGCTGCTGATTTAGATTTTGCTGAGAACTGAGTGTTGATTGTGAGAAGTGATGAGTGAACTTTCCGTTTGAAAAAAAAAAATCTTGTTTGGAAACAAGGAAGTATGTAGAAGAACGATATGATGTATTCCTAGCTCAGGTAATTAGTGATAGGGTAGTTGAGGAGAAGTTGGGAGATCTGTTAATGACTCGAGAGTATTCTGAGGTTTTTCCAGAAGTTTTTCAGATTTGTTGTCGTCTTGTGAAGAGGGATTCGTTTCGATTGAGTGTTTTAAGCGATAGGTGTAGTGCTTCTGCATTTCGTTGTGTAGTGCTTCTGTGTTTTGTTGAGTAGTATTTGTATGCCTTATCATTTGGCACCGTCAGAATGGAATGAGTTATCCGGTCAACTACAAGAATTGATGGATAAAGGATGTATTAGATTAAGTTTCGCTGACAGTGATGATCGTCTGTGTTGTTTGTCAAAGAAGGATGGATTGTTTCGAATGTGTGTCGACTATCGTGAGCTTAACAAATTGACATTCAAGAATCGGTATCCATTACCGAAGATTGATGATTTGTTTGATCCTTGCAACTTGTCTGGATCCGGTGTGTACTCAAAGATCGCTTTGAGACCGGTTATCATTAACTGAGAGTTAGGAAGGAAGATATTCCTATAGTTGTTTTTCGTAATTGATGTGGGTACTTTAAGTTTTAAGTGATGTTTTTAGAATTGACGAACGCGTCTGCCATATTTATGGACTAGGTGAATATTGTGTGTAAGATGTGCTAGGATGAGTTCTTCATTATATCTATTGAAGATATTCTAGTTTATTCCAAGAGGAAAGGAGGAACATAAGTAACATATGAGGATAATTTTTGGGATGGTTGGAAAAAGAGAAACTGTATGTAAAGTTCCCTATGTGTGAGTGTTGTTTGAAATATTTGTGTTTTCAAGGCAGTTGATTGACAACAAAGGTATTCGTGAAGATCTTACCAAGATTGAAACCATTAAGGATTGGTCGGTACCAACGACGCTGACGGAAATCTGTTAATTCCTTAGTTTAAGCTGGGAATAATCGAAGGTTTATCGAAAGGTTTTCACTAATTGTTAAACCATTGATTGAAGCTGACTAAGAAGAATTGGATGTGTGAGTCCCACTTATACATCTTAATTGTAAGTTTCAAAATCTGATTCCCATCAGATGAGGAAGCTGTATTCTGAACACTGAAGGGTAGGTTGTGTTCTGGCCCTATGTTGTCATTGTTGAAGGGGTCTGAAGTAGTTATAGTTGTAGTTTGCTGTGATGTGTCTCATAAAGGTTATGTAGTTGTGGTGTTTGCTTTGAGATGGTAGAAATATTACTTGTATGGAATCAAGTGTGTAGTGATAAAGGACCATAGAAGTTGCTCCATAATTAATTTCATGTGATGTTAAAGGAGATGAGTAGAGAATTACCAGTTATATATTGAGTATTTGGGTATGTTGGTGGTTATGACTGTGAGTGATTATGACTACAAGATTCGCCGCCATCCAGGGAAGGCGAATGTGGTAGCTGATGCACTTATCAGGAAGAAAAAGGAAAAATCTTATAAGGTTTGAGTTTTGGTAATGACAAGAAGTGTGGGCTTGATAGCAAGGATATGAAATTTTAAGTTAGTGGTCTGATTTGAGAAGGAGGTCAAGATATGTGATTTCAACATTTTATCAAACTTAAGGAAAGGATTTTGTTGTAACGCCAAGTTAGGCATGGTATATTGAGCACTCCTAAAATATCTAAGCTGAGGGAGTGAGACTTAGTGATGAAGGAATCTCACAAGTCAAGTAATAGATACATTCTGGTTTGAGTAAAAGTAAAAGTTGAATTGAGTATTGTGTGTTATACAGAGAATGATGGACAGAGTGAAAGGACGATTCGAACATTGAACGGTATGCTTGTGCGCGTGTGATTGACATAGAATTGTTGGAATTTTTATATGACGATGATTATCATGCTAGTAGTAAGGCTGTACTATTGATGGTACATAAAGAACTTCAATTTGTGAAGGTTAAAGATCGTGAGTTATGGACGTAAGATTAGGTTTTCGGTGTATTGCAGAAATGTAGGTGGAATTGAATGACTGAACTAGAAGTGATATTGACAATATTGATAAGATTGTATGGGTTAAGGACCGTTTATTAGTAACAAGGAGTTATCAGAAGAGTTATGTTGGCAATCGAAGGAAATCGATGGAGTTTGAAATTGGGAAACGTGGTTATGCTTAAAGTGTCGTTATGAAGAGTGAAAATTGTTTTGGAAACAACAAGGAAAGAATTCAACTTGAAGATAAGTTTCTTTTCAAAAGAAAGAACTGTGAAGAGTTCTTATGAGGTCGAAACATAGTAAGGATTATATTATGAAGATACAAGAATTCTAGAAGTAGAATGTGAATGTGAAGGAAGCATGAGGATTTCTTTAAGAAAAAGAGTTCTCATTTGTTATGGAGGTATGGAATGTGAGTATAAGAGGGGCCGAGCGCCAAGACGTCGCTCTCTTTTAGGAGGGTAGGATGTGACAACCCAAACCCGAGGTCATTTATTTAATATTATATAATAATATTTTTATGAATAATTTTGAAATTTTTTTATGAGTTGAATGAAATGACGGTTGATGGTTTTATTTAAAACCGACGTTGGAGGTCTTCTTTTATCTTTTTACTAATAGCAAGGATTATTAGTGACCACGATATCAACGGATGCCCGAGATTTTATGTTGTATCATTTGTTGTCTCGATGTTTATATTTTTGACGTTTTTATTTTAAGTTCGTATTAAGTCGAACCGGGATCATATTATCATCATATTTTGAGTGCGTTTTAACATTTGAAAAGTATTTTTACGAAACCCGAGCCTTGTAAATATTTTCGAAATTTACAATTTACATTTTCTACCCTTACAACTATTTAATTGCATTTTGGATCAAAACTATCACAAATTGGCAAAACAAGCCCCTCCACCCCACTATAAAAGGAATTTCCACTAGCTAAAACACATAGTAAATGTGTGTTCTTCCACAATCTCTCTCTCTTCTCTTTTTCTTGCTAAAACCGTCCACCACCACCACAAATCCATTGATTTTTGATTTTCTACTTTGAATCAAGTAAGACTAAAACATATCCCATGTTGAAAATTCAATGGTGATCATTTTGATGTAATTTTTAACAACATTCAAGAACTTTAAATTTTTGATGATGATCCATGAAGGTTTGATCTATTTTTATGATGGTATGTTGTTGTTAGTGATGTTATATACATATTTTAATTATTGCATGTATGGATTTTTGAGCGGGTAAATTTTAGAATGATTATTTAAGTGTGTTATGGGTTAGATGATATGTTTGTGATGATATTAGTATGATTTTAGACATATGAGAATGATTAAAATGGGTTGAAAATTTGATTTAACATGATTTTTAAACATGTATTTTAGACCAGTAGGTAAAAGGTAATTTTGGAGAACTTACTGTTTGAAAATGGTTAAACTAATAGGATAGTGTTGTAGAGAATTCTTTTAGCTTCGATTTGGTAGCTCCAAACGAGCGCGAAGTTATGATAATTTGATTATTCGTGTACCGGGAGACGAGTATCGACACAATCCGAAGTTGTTGTCGATATTTGGATCGAATCTCGGGGACTATAGAAGGAGTTGTAAAAATGGTCAAGTTCTGATGTTTGGTTCTAAACTAAGGGTGGTGAGTCTATCTTCAAACCCAAGTGTCGGATTTGTAAACGGGATTGTTTAGAATGGTCAAAATGGTTGTACGAGTTGGTGACATAAAACTGTCCAGTTTTTGTAGTTCAAAGATGTGTCGGGCAGGGAACTTTAGAAGTAAAATCTTTTGATGGGCTTTTAACAGGTATTTCTATATATAGTAAGTGATATCTCTGATTAGTACCATAAGCATTTGAGGTGTTTAAGTGGGGTAAACGAGCCCGTACATTTGGTGTGTACCGGCAGATTTTTATCGAGTGTGTGGACTAATAAAGTAAACATATAGAAGGGAGTAATAGGTCACTTGTATTGTTTTCATTATGGGTTGGTTGTGATTATATTATTTTGAGGTTGATGTTACTAAGTATGGATTTTATTCGAGTTTATTATTGATGAACGCGCCTTATTTGATAAGTTGCGGTTTTTGTGTTTATCGAGCATCAACTATCGTCGAAGATCGTCTTGCTACTGCTATTACTCCAGGTGAGTCTATAGCCTCGCTTTTGTAATTGTTTTGAATGATTTTAAAACCCGCGAGGGGGATACATGCTATTTGAAAGTAAAATGAACACAAGTCATGATTGATTGTTTGGACCCGAATGTTGCCTTTGTTGCCTTTGTTGATTTGAATTGTATAAGTACCTATGTTGCAAAAGTCCCTAAATTCATTTGCAGTTAACTATCTTCTGACTTGATGTTGTGAGTTGGGAATAGCCGCTTATTCTAATAATAGTACTATTGGGCTGACGACCCTATCTGAGGCCAGGGCTTTACGCTGAGTAACCCGCTAGGAAGGATAATTTTACGAAAATGAGAATGTGGTATACTTGCAACTGATACCCTAGTAGGGGTACTGGAATTCAACTAGTCATGCCGGCTTTAGGTGTGGGTGACTAAGTTAAGGGGTCGGTGTCATGAGCTTAATACAATTCAATAGCTATTGATATATACCAGAATGCCTGACTAATAGATTGTGTGCACGACAATTCTATTTAATGATCTTGATTGATTTTTCTTTTGTGTTCAAATGATGACTTGGAAAACCTATAGACTCGCTCAACCGTTGTGTTGATGATTTTAAGCATGTATTTTAGTTGATTGAAGTGGATTGCTGATGGATTTTGCTGGAGAAGGATTGCGGATTGCTTTTGTGGTGATTAGTCTATAATAAGTGTGAAAACACTTATCCTTTTACCACTTATTTCCAATAATAACAAGACCAAAATGTGTATATTATGTCGTAAAAGTCGGAATTATGCGTGGTTTGTGTTTTATTGTGTTTCAGGATAAAAATATGAAAAAGGAAGAAAACACGGGCTTTTATAAAAGAAAACGAGAAAAGACGAAGTCAAAAGATCAAGAGTTCAAAAAGAACGGAAGTCCAAGGCCTATTCTGAAGATTTATCGAAGAAAAAGTCTAAAGACGGAAGTTTAACGAAGTCGAAGAACCAAGTCCGTTCAATTTATATCGACAAATCCCGAGACGACGCCGAGAAAGACAAAGAATTTAAATCAATTCGAGACGAGAAGAAAGAAAGAAGAAAGCTTCAACACTTAAGCCTCCCCACCTACTATATATACCCTCCTAATGTGTCATTAGGAGGGTGTTAGCTAGTTTATTTTCTTTTGTAGTTTTAATTTTTAGAGAGAGAAAGTGCTTAACTTTCTCTCACTAGAATTTCATCTTTTCTTTTCTTTCATGTTTAAGCTTTAATTCAATCTTGTATTTTGGAATCATTAATATACAAGTTCAAGTTTAAGCTTTTCATCTTTAATCTTCTTCTATGTAACACCCCATTTTGATAATGGAATGTCACGCGTAATTATGGCGTGTCATCAAAGCATACAAGGATAAATGTCTAAACATTACATGACCCTAAAAGGAAAATACTGGAATCAAACATCGGTAGTCTAAAAGTAAAGCTCATCACACATAAACATAAGTACTGTAAATGAAAGAACTAAACAATGTCCATGGCAAGAGTATCAAAGTAAAGATAATGCATAAAGTAAAGAAAGGCTAGAAAGCTTCCAGTCCATATGCACGTACGCTTAAAGTCTACAAGCGTCCCTGAGTACCTGCCGTTTTGGGAACATAGAAAAGGAAAAAGGCTGAGCAATACGCTTAGTGCACGGATGTACAATAAAGCATGAACAATATAAGCATATAAGCATACAACAGCGGAAGAAACTAAGTCCCGAATAACCTGGTTAAGTCTTGGTAAAACTAGTTTTATAGTTTGAAAAGCCTTATGTTTATCTTATAAAAACTGTTTAACATATTCTACCATTAGCCAATATATGTCATGAAAATCCACCGTGCACGAATACTTAGAGGGGTGACCTCATCATGCAAATTAGAGGGGCTGCCTCTAATTTAATATACTGGTTTGGGTAGGAGGGATCAGCTCCTTGTGAAGGATGCAAGGCACACACCACATTCACACTGAGTAATCTGCTGAAAACATGTAACTAGGATACACCCATACGCCCCACATGATAAATATAATAATATGGCCAAAAGCTGAAGGGACGCCACGAGCAATCACTCCGCCGTGGGGAAGTCATAACACCAGTGCCTCTAGTGTTATGGTTATGGTACCTCTATAACTAGGTGAAACTGGTCATGCATGTATATGGCTATAGGTATTCTACGGGAAAACAGTTGGCTGCATATGGGAAATCCTAATAAGGAAAGAATGTCCATACTGAAAGGACGGGAATCCGTACCTTATGTCCAGTGAACGAAGAAGACGAACTGAAGAGAGTCCTACTTCGGTATCACTAATGCTACATAAATACATACGTGTATAAGTATCTGATTACTTAATACGTAACTGGTTTTATGTCATGTATTAGCTTATTTTATACGTTCATGTCATGTTTTACTATTTTAAGCTTTAAACTGTGTTTATCTTATATTCTGTCTATTCTGATTAAGTATTACTTGTATTTCATGTACTATTATACTTACTGTGTAATAATAAGTAACTTTCTAAAAATAGCAGTTTTCCAAAAATAGAAAGTTTCCAAAAATAGAAAGTTACCAAAAATAGAAAGTTTCCAAAAATAAAAAGTTACCAAAAATAGAAATACTGCTTAAAATAGATAAGTTTCTAAAAATAGAAAGTTTCCATAAATAGATTAGCTTCCGTAATTAAATAAGTTTCTAAAAATAGAAAGTTTCCATAAATAGATATAAGCTGGTTAAATAAGCTAATTATATAAGCTTAAGTGTTTTCTGATTATTATTCTAAGTCATACTGATATAAGGTATAGTTTATTAATTATTACATGTAATTTAAATAAACTATAGGTTAAAAGTATTTAATTAAATATATCATGTTTTAATTAAATAAAATTAAATACTTAGGTTAAAACATGTATTATTAATTATCAATAATATAACCTAAGTCATGTTAATTAATTAATTATAGCCATGGTTTTTAATAATTAATTAATTACAAAGTCTAGAAAATATAATTACTTAGGTTAAAATTCATGATCTAATAATTAAATTATAACCTAAGTCATGTTTATTAAATTAATTATGTCATGCTTTATTAATTTAGTTGTTAACATATGATTATTAAAATCATAAACCTTAACATAAACAATGAACCAGATCGTGACTAGAAACCATGAACCGGACCCGAAATCAACACCATACCCCGAACCACTTCGGGGTTTCCCCCTGTTTGCTGCTGCCGTGGGACCCACACCACCAAACCGAGACCATGAGGTCTCGGTGGTGGTTCATAAGCCAAACCAAGACCCCTTGGGGGTTCGGTTTAGGCGCCGGCCACATCAAACACCCCTAAATCCCTCGTTTTGATTTACCCCTTAACCATTTACATGTTTAATTAATGTTTTTAATTAGCATTTTAAAAACGTCATGATCTTATGTAGTTTATTAAATCAAAACATAAAAGAAAAGGATTAAAAAGGTATATGATACACACATTTTCATTAGGTTTAGATTATGTCACGGAATCTTCTCGAATTGATCACAACTCAAAGTGGAATAGTTGTTCTTAATGACAAATAGGGGGTTTGATTTTCTATTCTACTAAAAGGTAAATGCCTGAAGTAACTAAAAGAAAACTAGAAGTAGTTGATCAATAAAAATAAAACTTGAATTAAAATCAAACTAGAACAGTAACTTTTAAATACCCTAAAAATTGCTTGATTCGGAATATATGCTTGATCCGGAATAAGCAGAAAAAATCCTTCATTCGGAATGTCTTGCTTACTCGGAATAAATGAGAAAAAGCTTCATGTGGAATAATTGCTCATGCGGAATAACTGAAAAAAGATGCTTCATTCGGAATAAAGGTTGATCCGGAATACATAAATCTTCCGGATGAAAGAGGTTGATCCGGAATAAAAAGTTATTCCGGATGAAGAGCTTGACTCGGAATAATAAATATTCCGAATGAAAGGTACTGATCCGGAATATTGGATATTCCGGATGAAGGGTGCTGATTCGGAATACTAGGTTGATCCGGAATATTGGATATTCCGGATGAAGGAGTTTGGTTCGGAATACTGGGAATGATGAAGAACAGTAGGTAACCGAAAAACAGGGGAAAAAACGATTTTACCAACAATCAACCAAGTTTTTAACCAAATCTTAAACAAAACTAATCACCAATCATCTACTAACCATAGACAACATATCAAATCATTAAAAACACAAAACCCACTTACTTTTGAAGATCAAATCAACCAAATAAGAACTTTAAAACTTTGAATCAAAGAACAAGATGAACAAGATGAAATGGAAAGATTATATTGATGATTAAGGTTTAAACAATCAAAGGAAAAGATTAAAACTACAAGATTTGTGAAAACAAGAATCAAAATCACCAAACACCCTAATGGTGTTGGTGATACCTACGAACAAAAGAAAAGAAAAGAGGAAAACTAAAACTAGCTAAATTGTGTGAGGGGATCTCTTTATATAGGTTTTCCATTTGGTTGGTGAGTGGGCTTTCTCCCTTTCTTCTTGTCTTCTAGTCTTTTCAGAAAAGTTGACGTTTTTGATTCTGATTCGGGATTTGTCGGCGATTAAATTCAACTCGTCTTTTAATTTCTTCGTTTAATAGACTTGAGTTTCTTCGACATATGTAAATCTTCCATCTTTGGTCCTTTTCTTCGATAAATCTTCAAACAGGCCCATTGACTTCAAATCTTTTTCATCTCTTGGACAATAGACTTCGTCTTGAGTCTTTTTCTTCGATAAAACCCGTGCAATCCCATGTTTTCTTCAATATTCATCCGGTTGACTCTGAAAACACAATAAACACAAAAACCACGCATAATTCCAAACAAATGATATTAAATACGCGTTTTGGTCTTATTTTAGTAAGAAATAAGTGGTAAAAGGATGGGTGTTCACGATTTGAGACCTTTCTCGGGCCGATATTTGGCATGTACTTCATACTTCATATCATCGAGAGACGTTCTTGAGATAATGGTCTTCTCATCATAATAGAGTTTCTTCACTTGGAGACTTTTGAGGGGTACTCCAACTTTGTTGACCACGACTTCATGATTATTTCTTCAATCTCTAATTGGGATTTTGAGATACAACGATCCGCCTCCTTTTTGGACTTGGATCTATTTATCCTCATACCTTGTTAGGGTCTTTTCGGATAGACTTCTCCATTATCTTTATGGGAGTTGATTGCTTTTCGTCGTGAGTCTTGATCCTTCATATTGATTTTGGGAATAATGCTTTTCACATCACCTTGGATCTTTAGCAATAAGATTGAATCCTCATGCCTTGTTAGGGCCTTTTCGGACTCGCCAATCTTCGCGCCCCTCTTCATAAGTTATGCCTTGGCTATGAACTCTTATCATTACCGATCAACTTTTAAACGATCTTGGGCTAGAAGCTAAGTAACTTTTCAAATCGTACGACCTTACTTATTGCAGATAAATTATTAGCAAGTGATGGGAGAATAGGCAGATAATTACACCAAGTGTGCTTGTGCAAGAATACCGACTTATAATTGACTCTATCATTTCTCGTTCTTCACAATTTAAAATCTCAAGTAATGAGACTCGTGGATGCTTAGCCTAATAAACCAATTAAGTCTACATGGTTAAGGATACTAGCTAGAACAAACTTGGATAAGTCTATTCGGGTTGAGTCAAAGTAATCGCAACGGGCCTAATATGTCAAAGATTTCAAAACTAGCTACACCACTTTATTAATATTTTTGACTTTATTGCGGGATATATACATATGAAAGCAACGATAAAAATTTAAAAATTACGACTAAATGGCCAAAGTTAATAAAAAATTTGAAAAATGTTGAAAAAGAAGATTTTCTGGTTAAATGAAGGCATTTTTATGGAAAAGTCCACTTAAAACTTCTATAGAAGTCCCCCCTACACTTAATATAAACATTGTCCTCAATCTTTAAGCATGTGGGAAAAGTCTCCCCTACACTTATGACATTGTGCACGTTGGTTAAATCAAGCTAAGGAAGAGACGACTAAAGTGATCAATTTCAAATGTGAGTATGAAGAAAATTGAATCACGATAGTTGAGAGATAGAACCGGATTTCGGATAACACGGGAGCACGATTCTTCAAAGGATCCAAAAGTGCACTTATCCCTGTAATCACATCACCACACAAACACAAAAACCTATAGAAGTCCCCCTACACTTAGGAGGTTAAAACGGGAAAGGATAGATACTCGGGTTGCCTCCCGAGGAGCGCTTGTTTTTTATAACCGAGTCACGAGCCTGACTCGACCCAAAATTAGTTCATAGGAAACGTGGTGAGGGATGGAATCATCTCATGAGAGATGTCCTCACCAAAGTACAACTTCACTCGTTGGCCATTCACCTTAAAATTAGGTCCATTAGGTTGAGCGAGCTCGAGAGTACCATATGGAAAATTTGGGCAATGGTGAATGGGCCGGACCAACGAGATTTCAGCTTGCCCGAAAAGATTTTCAACCGAGAGTTAAAGAGTAAAACTTTATCTCCAACTTGGAACTCTCGGTTTTTAATCTTAGATTCATGAATGAGCTTAGTCTTTTCCTTATAGATCAAAGAATTTTCATAAGCCTCATTCCGGAGTTCATTCAGCTCAATGAGTTGGATCTTGCGTAGGTCACCGGCTTTGTTGATATCAAAATTAGCCCACTTCAAGGCCCAATAAGCCTTGTGCTCCAACTCAATAGGGAGGTGGCATGCTTTCCCGTACACGAGACGATATGGTGTACAACCAATCGGAGTCTTGTATGCGGTACGGAAAGCCCACAGAGCATCATCAAGTTTATCGGCCCATGAGGCACGATGCTCTCCCACGGTTCTTTCAAGAATTCGCTTTAAGCCTCGGTTAGAGATTTCAGCCTGGCCATTAGTTTGTGGGTGGTAGGCGGTGGAAAGACGATGATTTACACCATACTTAGCCATGACTCTTGCAAATTGGTCATTGCAAAAATGAGTCCCACGATCACTAATAATGGCACGAGACACACCGAATCTAGCGAACAGCGATTTCAAAAAGTTACAAACCACCCTTGCGTCATTAGTGGGTAAAGCTTTGGCTTCAACCCATTTAGAAACGTAGTCAAAGGCTACAAGGATGTATTTGTTTCCTTTAGATGAAGGGAATGGCCCCATAAAGTCGATACCCCAAACATCAAAGATTTCACATTCTTGTATGAAATTTTGAGGCATCTCATCTTTATGTGTGATCTTGCCTTGTTTTTGGCAAGCATCACAACGTTTAACCATCTCAGCATCACGATAAATGGTGGGGTAATAAAATCCCGAGTCAAACACTTTTTTGGCGGTGTATTTGGGACCAAAGTGACCACCGGTGGGTCCTTTGTGGCAAGCGTCAAGGATTTCTAAAGCTGCCGGTCCATCAACACATCTGCGAATAATCAAATCAGCACATTGTTTGAATAGATATGGGTCATCCCAAAAGTAAGTCTTAATGTCTTTAAAGAACTTCTTCTTTTGTTGGGATGTTAACCCGTCAACGATAATTCCACCCGCCAAGTAGTTTGCAATGTCCGCAAACCACGGGGTTTCATCAGAAGTCGAGTTGATAGACATTAAGGTCTCCAGGGGAAAAGAATCATTGATTTCTTTGTTCGGATGATTCCCTTGAAAAGGATCCTCAAGTCTACTGAGATGATCCGCGGCTAGGTTTTCAGCTCCTTTCTTATCGCGACTTTTGATTTTAAATTCTTGGAGTAGCAAAACCCAGCGAAGAATTCTTGGTTTGGAATCTTGCTTAGTCAACACGTACTTCAACGCGGAATGATCAGTATACACGATGGTGGTAGAAAGGACAAGATATGGGCGAAACTTTTCAAAGGCATAGACAACAGCTAAAAGCTCTTTTTCGGTTGTCGTGTAATGCAATTGAGCCCCCGTCATTGTCTTGCTAGCGTAATGGATCGGTTGGAAGTGTTTGTTCATTCTTTGGCCCAAAACCGCTCCAATAGCAAAGTCGCTAGCATCGCACATCAACTCAAAGGGAAGCTCCCAATTAGGGGTAACCAAGACGGGTGCCTTAGTTAGCTTATCCTTAAGCGAGTTGAAGGCTTCAATACACTCTTAGAGAAGATAAAAGGAGTATCTTTTTCCAAGAGGTGGGTCATCGGGCGAGCGATTTTAGAAAAATCTTTGATAAAGCACGGTAGAAGCCCGCATGACCGAGGAAACTTCTCACACCCTTCACGGTTGAAGGTGGAGCCAGTTTAGCAATAACATCGACTTTCGCACGGTCCACTTCAAGACGGGCTTTGGAAATTTTGTGTCCTAGCACGATGCCCTCTTTTACCATGAAATGGCATTTTTCGCAATTAAGAACAAGGCGAGTGTCTTCACACCGCTTAAGCATACGTTCTAGATTGGTAAGGCAGGCAGAGAAAGAATCGCCATAAACCGAGAAATCATCCATGAAGACTTCCATAGTTTCTTCAACCATGTCATGGAATATCGCCATCATACACCTTTGAAACGTCCCAGGAGCATTGCATAAACCAAAAGGCATGTGTTTGTAAGAAAATGTTCCATAGGGACAAGTGAATGTGGTCTTTTCTTGGTCTTTGGGATCGATGGGAATTTAAAAATACCCCAAGAAACCGTCTAAAAAGAAGTAATAGTCATTACCCGCTAGACGCTCGAGCATTTGATCCATGAAAGGAAGAGGAAAGTGATCTTTTCTCGTGGCATCATTGAGTTTGCGATAGTCGATACAAACTCTCCACCCAGTAACGAGACGAGTGGGAATCAACCCGTTGTGTACATTGGGAACAACGGTTATTCCGCCTTTCTTGGGCACACAATGGACGGGACTTACCCAAGGCGAATCCGAGATAGGGTAAATCAAGCCGGCATCAAGAAGTTTGATAACCTCTTGTTTAATGACGTCATGAATTCGAGGATTAACCCTTCGTTGGTTCTGGATTGCAGGTTTAAAGTCATCTTCCATGAGAATCTTGTGAGTACAAAAGTTTGGATCAATTTCGCGGATATCGGAAATTTTCCAAGCAATTGCCTTCTTATGATCTTTAAGCACGGCGATGAGGCGAGATTTCTCTTCTTCGTTCAAGTCCTTGGCAATGATGACGAGCGACTTCTTCTTATCTTCAAGGAACATGTACTCGAGATGGGGCGGCAACTCTTTAAGTTCTAAATCCGGAGGATTTTCGATGGGAGGCGGATTCAAAGTCGGTGCATCGATAGCAATAGCCGTGGGAGATGGTGGAGAAATATGGTCTTCTTTGAGAAGGCTCTGAATGAGACGAATGTCTTCATCCCAATCGGTGGGAGAATCGTCATGTTCTAAGTTCACATCTCCCATGGTGGCTTCCAAATCTTTCCAAAGGATATTACTTTCTCCGAATAGAGATAGTGATGAATCAATAGAGGAAACAGTCTCAACATTGGGAAGAGAGGTAGGAATACTTTTACAAGCATCTTTGAAGTGTTCTTCACACGCCTCATCAAGAACGTCAATACAATTAACACTCTCGTATGAATAAGGCTGTTTAGAAAGCTTTCCCATGTTGAAAACGATTTTATCGTCACCCACTCTCATGATAAGCTCACCCGCTTCAACATCGATGAGAGTGCGACCGGTACTCAAGAATGGGCGTCCAACGATTAATGGCACACGAGGGTACATATCGTAGTCGACCACGACGAAATCAGCAGGAAAAGTGAATTTGTCGACTCCTACAAAGACGTCTTCGGCTATCCCCACTGGATAAGCAACCGTACGGTTAGCTAATTCCAAAGTCATTTTGGTGGGGACTAGCTCACGGAGAGATAATTGCTTCCATACACTTAAAGGCATTAAGTTAATACTGGCACCTAGATCGGCTAGGGCCATGCAATTCTCTACTCCCGGGAAGTTACAAGGGATTAAGAAGCGACCCGGATCACCAAGTTTAGTTGGCAATTACCTTAAGAGCATTGCAGAGCAATTCTCGTTAAGTTGGGTATTAGCAATATCAAGAAGCTTCTCCTTGTCGCTAAGAAGATCTTTGAACATTTTCGCGTATTTAGGCATGTGAGCGAGAGCCTCAGCGAAGGAGATGTTGAAATTCAATTGTTTAAACATTTTCAGAAAGTTCGAAACTTGAATATCATCCTTGCTTTTGAGCTTCTCTTTCCTCAACCTTGAGGGATAAGGTATATCGGAAGAAGAGGAAGGCTTTGGGAGAATAGGATCACTCACATCCTTGGGTGGAGGAGGGGTAGAAGTAAGAGGTGGAGAAATTGGGGAAGTAGAAGGATGAGGAATAGGAGTAGGTGACTCGTTCTCCTTAGTCACAATCACCGGTGGAGGTATAGGAAGCTCGGGTTCCTTGGTACCTTTGCCACTGCGAGTGGTGATTTCTTTCATCTCCCCTCTTGGATTCGCAACGGTGTTACTCGGAAGATTACCCGAAGAAGAGGATTGATTACCTTGGAAGAAACCAGCCATCATGTTCCTTAAGTCATTCGTTTGACTTGCCAAAGTGTTTCGCATATCAGCTCGAAGATCGTTTCCTTGTTTCACCATGTCTGCTTTCAAGTTGAGCACTTCCCACTGGAGATTTTCCACAATCACATCATTGGTCCTCATGTAGGTTTCAACATCTTGGTGCAATGCGGTGGGTTGGTTGGGAGGGGGAGCATGGTAGGCGGGTGGTTGATAAGCAGGTTGTTGGTAAACTTGGTTGTTTCATTGAGGTGGATATGGTTGTCTTTGAGGTGGTTGGTATGGTGCACGAGGTTGTTGTTGTTGTTGAGGAGGGCAATTGAGGTTTTATTGTTGGTTTGGGTTGTTAGGAGGAAAACCAGGCGGGGAAAGAAAGTTGTTTGAGCGATAGCTAAGCAAGTTGCGGTCTCCTTGAGGACGAGCTTGATAAGCGGCTAGAGGATAGGTACCGTATGCTGCATTCACATTCCCAGAAGGGTAGTCTTGGGTGGTGGTACAAGTGGTGTAAGAGTGAGGACCACCGCATATTTCACATGGTTGGCTGACAACATCGACTTAAGCGTTTTTAGCATTGATGCTGTTGGTGTTGCTAACGGTTTGGGTAGCAAGCGATTCAAGAAGCGAAGTAATTTTGTCAAGTCGCTTGTCGTTGTCACTAGTACTAGCACTAGCGGCATTGGTCCGCACACTCTTGGTTTGCACTCTAGACTTATTCTCGATAATATCCCAAGCGGCATTAGAAGTCTTAACCAAGATATTACCCCCCGAGGCACTATTTAGTGAATCTTGGTCATTCATGCTTAAACCATTATAAAAAGTATTAATTTGGTGCACTTTGGTAAAACCATGTTGTGGGCACTTTCTTAAAAGATCTTTAAAACGGTCCCAAGATTCACTAAAAGACTCATCGTACTTTTGTTCAAAATTAATAATTTCATTCCGCAAAGCGGTAGTACGAGAGGGTGGGAAAAAGTAGTTGATAAATTTGGTCTCCAAATCCGTCCACGTCAGAATACTTTGTGGCGGTTCCTTTGCAAGCCAATGTCGGGCTTGTCCCTCTAAAGAAAAGGGAAAAAGTTGTAAACGGATTACCTCTTGTGGAACACCATTGAATTTGACCGTATTCGTGAGTTGCAGGAATCTTTTGATGTGGTCATGTGGATCATCAATGGTACGCCCCAAGAATGGTTGAGTAGAGACCATCTGAATAAAGCCGGATTTGAGCTCAAAGTTGTTGGCTGCAATCGCGGGTATGACAATTGGATCATTGTTGCCGTCTACATGTGCTTTCAAAAGTTTAATCATCGGGCGATTGTCTGGTAGAGGTTCATTGTTGTTGTTATTATTGTTGTTGAGAGGTGGATTGTTATTGTTGTTATTGTTTTGAGGTGGGTTATTGTTGTTGTTGTGTACACCGGCCATGTCTAAGTCTTCGAGAAGCTCGGGCTCTTGATAAGACGTTGATCGTGTACGCATGCACCTGCAAAAGAACTAACAAAGCAAACAAGAAATGTTTTTGTCTTTTTTATGTTTTTTTTACTTTTTAAGATTTTTGAAAATTTTATATTTTTTAGGGTTTTTGAAAGTTTTTATGAAAAAGTAACGTTCACGGTGAACGGATCCCAAAATCCAAGTTCTCACAAAAAACTGTTATTCTTAACGAGAAGAGCCGGCAGCGGCGCCATTTGATACACACATTTTCATTGGGTTCAGATTATGTCACGGAATCTTCTCGAATTGATCACAGCTCAAAGTAGAATAGTTGTTCTTTGTGACAAATAGGGGGTTTGATTTTCTATTCTACTAAAAGGTAAATACGTGAAGTAACTAAAAGAAAACTAGAAGCAGTTAATCAATAAAAATAAAACTTGAATTAAAATCAAACTAGAACAGTAACTTGTAAATACCCTAAAAATTGCTTGATTCGGAATATATGCTTGATCCGGAATAATCAGAAAAAATCCTTCATTCGGAATGTCTTGCTTACTCGGAATAAATGGGAAAAAGATTCATGTGGAATAATTGCTCATGCGGAATAACTGACAAAAGATGCTTCATTCGGAATAAAGGTTGATCCGGAATACATAAATCTTCCGGATCCATTTGATACACACATTTTCATTGGGTTCAGATTATGTCACGAAATCTTCTCGAATTGATCACAACTCAAAGTGGAATAGTTGTTCTTGGTGACAAATAGGGGGTTTGATTTTCTATTCTACTAAAAGGTAAATGCGTGAAGTAACTAAAAGAAAACTAGAAGCAGTTAATCAATAAAAATAAAACTTGAATTAAAATCAAACTAGAACAGTAACTTGTAAATACCCTAAAAATTGCTTGATTCGGAATATATGCTTGATCCAGAATAATCAGAAAAAATGCTTCATTCGGAATGTCTTGCTTACTCGGAATAAATTGGAAAAAGCTTCATGTGGAATAAATGCTCATGCGGAATAACTGACAAAAGATGCTTCATTCGGAATAAAGGTTGATCCGGAATACATAAATCTTTCGGATGAAAGAGGTTGATCCGGAATAAAAAGTTATTCCGGATGAAGAGCTTGACTCGGAATAATAAATATTCTGAACGAAAGGTACTGATCCGGAATATTGGATATTCCGGATGAAGGGTGCTGATTCGGAATACTAGGTTGATCCGGAATATTGGATATTCCGGATGAAGGAGTTTGGTTTGGAATACTGGGAATGATGAAGAACAGTAGGTAACCGAAAAACAGGGGAAAACGATTTTACCAACAATCAACCAAGTTTTTAACCAAATCTTAAACAAAACTAATCACCAATCATGTACTAACCATAGACAACATATCAAATCATTAAAAACACAAAACCCACTTACTTTTGAAGATCAAATCAACCAAATAAGAACTTTAAAACTTTGAATCAAAGAACAAGATGAACAAGATGAAATGGAAAGATTATATTGATGATTAATGTTTAAACAATCAAAGGAAAAGATTAAAACTACAAGATTTGTGAAAACAATAATCAAAATCACCAAACACCCTAATGGTGTTGGTGATACCTACGAACAAAAGAAAAGAAAAGAGGGAAACTAAAACTAGCTAAATTGTGTGAGGGATCTCTTTATATAGGTCTTCCATTTGGTTGGTGAGTGGGCTTTCTCCCTTTCTTCTTGTCTTCTCGTCTTTTCTGAAAAGTTGATGTTTTCGATTCTGATTCGGGATTTGTCGGCGATTAAATTCAACTCGTCTTTTAATTTCTTCGTTTAATAGACTTGAGTTTCTTTGACATATGTAAATCTTCCATCTTTGGTCCTTTTCTTCGATATATCTTCAAACAGGCCCATTGACTTCAAATCTTTTGCATCTCTTGGACAATAGACTTCGTCTTGAGTCTTTTTCTTCGATAAAATCCGTGCAATCCCATGTTTTCTTCAATATTCATCCGGTTGACTCTGAAAACACAATAAACACAAACCACGCATAATTCCAAACAAATGATATTAAATACGCGTTTTGGTCTTGTTTTAGTAAGAAATAAGTGGTAAAAGGATGGGTGTTTACACACCTATCAGTATACCGAATGCGTGGATCAAACGAGGATGAACACACACGAATGCTTATACAAAATTCAAGATCAAAAATCAGTCGAACACCCCCTTCTGTGTCTTTATATCCGGCGGCCAAAGGAGAGGACAAGGAGAAGGAGAAAAACTTTTTAGGGTTTTTGATAATTTTACTGTAATGTGAAAATGACTAAAAGATTTACCTTAACCCCTTTGATAGTAAAATTTAAATGGGCTTGGCCCATTGCGTTGGTGTAGCCGCGGGTAGGGGGCCCCACATGGGGTAACTCGTACCTTTTTCCGAGTCTAATTATTTTAGTGCTCGTTCGTGTTTTATCACGTTCGTGTTTTATGTGTTCCCGTTAAATATTAACCGTGACTTAATATATTTATTCGTGTTCGTAATAAATAGATATACGTAATTAATATTAGCTCGTGATTAATTTACGTTCATGATTTCATGATCGCATGTTCGTGATTAATTATTGTTTGAGTAATTATTGTGTGCTCAAACGTAATAAATACTTATCGTGTTCTAACACGTACGTAATACTTAAAATTCTTATACGTGAACGTAGTCATACCATAAAAGGAAAGTTTTAATCTAGTACGTACGATCTTAAGGATACTATTCATGGTAAAAGCATGTGGGTTTTAAAACTCTTCCCCCTAAAAAGAAAAATTCGTCCTTAAATTATAGATAAAGTAAACTAGAAAAGAAGAACATACCGGAATTCAAAATATAAAATGAGGGTAAGAAGCCCGGATAAACTCCTCTGTTTCCATAGTGGCTTCCCGCTCGGTGTGATCCCTCCAAAGGATTTTGACGAATGGAATCGTCTTCCTTCTCATGACTCGTTCTTGTCTTGTCAAGAACTCGTTCGGGTTCTTCTATGAAGGTGAGATCTTCACATATCTGTTCCAGTGGATACTGAACCATGTGAAGGGGATGATACTGGTACCCTCTGAGTAAGGACACATGAAACACATTGTGTACATGCGAAAGCTACGGAGGAAACGCTAACCGGTAAGATACTGACTCGTTCAATGATATCAAACGGTCCGATGAAACGAGGATTGAGCTTCCCTTTAATCCCGAAGCGTCTAACACCACGTACCGGCGAAACCTTAAGGAAGACGTGATCTCCTACGTTAAAATGTATGTTCCTACGATGCTTATCAGCGTAAATCTTCTTACGTGACCGTGCTTCCTGAAGTTTCTGCTTAGCTACTGCGATTCTTTCATTAGTCATCTCTATGATTTCTGGTCCTTCAAGTGTTCGCTCGCCAACCTGATCCCAGCAGATTGGGGCGCGACACTTTCTGCCATACAACATCTCGAAAGGAGCACACTTGATACTTGCGTGCCAATTTTTGTTGTATGCAAACTCCACCAACACAGATGTAAGTCCCAATCACCCGTCCATTCCAACGCACATGACCTCAACATGTCTTCCAATGTCTACATCATTCGCTCCGACTGTCCGTCTGTTTGAGGTTGAAAAGCCGTGCTAAGCTTAAGTTGTGTACCCCATGCTTTCTGTAGACTCTTCCAAAATCGCGAAGCGAAACGAGGATCTCTGTCTGAGACGATGCTGGATGGAGCACCGTGGAGCCTCATGATCTCTCTTCTATACGTATCGGCGAGTTTACTTACCGGATCTTCCTTGCGGGTCGGTAAGAAATGAGCTGATTTGGTAAGTCGATCTACGATAACCCAAATTGCGTCGTGCTTCCTCTTGGTAGGCGGAAGACCAGTAACAAAATCCATGGTGATTTTGTCCCACTTCCACTCTGGAATATCTAACGGTTGAAGAAGACCGCCAGATCACTGATGCTCGATCTTAACCTGCTGGCAGGTAAGACATTTGGAGACGTAAGTGGCCACATCCTGTTTCATACCACTCCACCAAAAGTACTGTTTGATGTCATGGTACATCTTAGTCGAACCAGGATGTATAGAGAATGAGGAGCTATGAGCTTCAGCTAACAAGGCTTCCCAGAGTTCTTGATCATCAGGAACACAAAGTCTCGTGCCCTGCCATACGATACCATTTGCATCTACTCTGAATTCCGTTTGTTTGTCCAAATTCTGAACTATCGCCCTGATTTCACCATCATCTTTCTAAGCTTCCTTGATCTTAGAGAGTAACTCGGGTTCTACTCTAAGATTAGCCCAGTAACCGTGCTGTCCACGTACCATGATCTCGATGTCTAGTCGCTCAAAGTCTCTTATGATTTCCTCCTTAATTTTAATGTCGTTGATCATTCCGGACTTCCTTCTAAGAGCATCTGCTACTACATTTGCCTTCCGGGATGATACTGTAGATTAATGTCATAGTCCTTCAACAGCTCAAACCATCTCCTCTGCCTCATGTTCAATTCACGTTGAGTGAAGATATACTTCAAGCTCTTGTGGTCCGTGTAAATGTCACATGATTCTCCATATAAGTATTGCCTCCATATCTTCAATGCAAACACGACTGCAGCAAGTTCCAAGTCATGCGTAGGGTAATTTTCTTCATAAGGCTTAAGCTGCCGTGAAGCGTACGCGATCACTTTCCCATGTTGCATGAGAACACAGCCAAGTCCCTTCCCCGATGCAACACTATAGATTTGAAATCCACCCGTACCAGATGGGAGAGTAAGAATAGGTGCAGATACTAGCTTCTGCTTCAGGTCTTCAAAGCTCTTCTCTCGTTCTTCAGTCCAGACGAATTTCTCCCTTTTCCGCATCAGTTTGGTCAATGGTAGTGCTAAGCGGGAAAAGTTCTCCACGAACCTACGGTAATAGCCAGCTAAGCCTAAGAAACTACGGACTTCCGTCGCTGATGTCGGCCTCGGCCACTTAGTAATGGCCTCAACCTTCGCTGGATCCATAGTGATTCCTTCTGCTGATACAATGTGACCTAAGAATGCTAACTTGTCTAACCAGAACTCACATTTGGAGAATTTAGCTTACAGCTGCTTCTGGCGAAGAATCTGTAGTACTGTACGAAGATGGTCTTCGTGTTCCTCCTTGGACTTTAAGAAAATCAGGATGTCATCGATGAAGACAATGACGAACTTGTCCAGAAATTCATGGATGATTCTATTCATCAAGTCCATGAACACTATTGGAGCATTTGTCAGGCCGAATGGCATAACTACAATATTGTAGTGGCCGTAGCGGGTACGAAAAGTAGTCTTGACGATGTCCTGCTCCTTAACCCGTAGCTGATGATAGCCTGACCTAAGATCGATCTTGGAGAAGTGTTTGGCCCCTTGGAGTTGGTCAAACAGATCGTCTATACGCGGCAGTGGATACCTATTCCGGATAGTAATCTTGTTGAGCTCGCGATAGTCTATGCAAAGACGCATACTGCCGTCCTTCTTCTTAACAAATAAGACCGGTGCGCCCCATGGAGATGCGCTCGGTCGAATGAAACCTCTTTCTAGAAGTTCTTGCAATTGATCCTTCATCTCCTTTAACTCTATGGGAGCCATGCGATAAGGAGCCTTAGAAATCGGTTCAGCTCCTGGAATAAGCTCGATATTGTATTCCACTTCTCGTGCAGGTGGTATGCCCAGAAGTTCTGCTGGAAATACATCTTGAAATTCCGACAATATTGGTTGATCCTGAATTGATGGGGATTCAGCATCAATGTCGTGAACCGTAGCTAGATAACCCTCGTGGCCATGTGACAGTAGTGCACGCGCTTGCAGGGTAGATATGATTTGTACAGACCGTCCGGGTACGAACCCGTTATGAATGTACTCTGGTGTATTAACATCACCGAAGATAACTCGATATGAATGAAAGTCTATGGTAGCATGATGCTTGGATAGCCAATCCATGCCCAAAATCATGTCAAAGTCATTCATGTCCAGCGGAAGTGCGTCAACAGGACGAACCTTATCGTCAAATTCTAGGGGAAGACTCTTGTATACATGGGTGATTAATACAGAGTCCCTCAAAGGCGTGAAAATAGTAAGTCTATTCTCTAGTGGCATGGGGAGCATCCTAATGTTCTTAGCATAGGCAGTAGAAATGACCGAGTGAGTAGCACCCGTATCGAAAAGAAAACACGCAGCTTGACCATACATATACAAGATTCCAGTGATGGTACCTGTAGACTTGTTGGCCTGGTCTCGAGATGTAGTATAGACACGTCCAGTGGTAGGAGGCGGCTTGGTATCAGCATGTCCCGATGTGCCCTCCATCTCGCCCTTACGGCAATCCTTCATGATATGGCCAGGAAGACCACACTTGAAGCATGCGTCAGTGTTACGACGACATGGCCATGGGTGCCTACGGTGGCAAGTAGAGAAAAGAGGATGATTATATCCTCCATCAGGTGCTTTGGCTGGCTGAGGACCGGATAAAACATTTTACATGAGACATGATAATAGGGTACAAAGGACAATGCGAATAATCATAAGATTGAATACCAGTGATAGCTGGACGGCTAGGCTGTGAACCTCTCTGGTTCTGGTCCCTGCCGTTTCTATGGTTCCTGGTGGAAGATTTGATAAAGTGTCAGAGTATGAGTTATAACATGAAATCATAAGAAAAAATGCGTAAGTATTAGGACCTGCTTCCGTTGGAGTGTCCAGCGTTGTTACGGAAATTATCATTACCTCCACGCCTATCCATAGAAGAACGGTCGTTAGTCTGGCTGTTTCCCTTAGGCTGATGAGGCTGCTGCTGAGTAGCCGGCTGAGACCGGTCCCCAGTTTTCTGCCTGGAAGATACAATTTAAAGAGATGAATAATTGACATATATGGAAAGAATACGGATTGGACACCGCTTGAATACGAATGTTTACCTCTTGTCGGGTTTCTCAGCCCCGAACTCATCTCTCTCATGCAGCGTCTCCAGCTTACGTGCCGCATCGGCCACTTGTGCTACAGTGTTGAACGTAGCACACAACAGATTGTTTGCGACTGATGTGCAAAGAGCCCACCTAAAGTGGTGTGCCTGCTCTTCAGGAGTACCTGCTGCTGCACCAAGGAAACCAGCTAAGCGAAGAAAATGCTGCATAAACTCATTTCTATTCTCCCCAGCTCTCTGTCGGATCCCATGGTACTCCCTCTTGAGCTTGTCTTGCTCAGCCTTGGGAAAGAACTGCTCCATCACCCTATCTTTGAACTCGGCAGGGAAGGAATGGGAAATCGTCAAAGATGACTTCTTTGTTGTCGAAACGAAGGGCTAAATAGGACCAGTGATTCTCTGAGCCGGTCGAGCCCATGTCAAACCAGCCACCCAATTGTCACCTCCTTCAGACTGCATCAATGCTAACCACCAATTTAACACATCGCCTTAGAACCGGTAGCATGCCAACCTCGCCTTGAAGACGGGGTCACAACCCATAGCATTGAAAATCTTCTCGATGTGAGCCAACCGGCTTTCAGCGTCACTAGGGCTGTCTGTTTTCACGAAAGCTCGAGGACGGAGCTTGTTGAATCTCTCCAACCATACTGCCAATGTCACTGGAGGAGGAGAGGAGGAGGTGCTTGGTTATGCTGCTGATTGTTGGCAGCTTGAACCTCAGCCCTGATGTCATTCCTCAGTTGAGGAAGCAAAGCTTGCATTGCAGCTTGGATTGCTGCATTGAGTTGTTCTTGTTCGCGTATGAGAACCATCTGACAGTATAACATAAAACATATGATTAAACAGATCAAAACATAAAATATATATATACATGAAAAAAAAATTATACCAATAAATCTAGAGAAAAATTTTATGCAAGAAAATTTGTGTATGAATGCATGATGCAGTTTTATGAAAACTTTCGTATGCTCGAGAGTGGACGCCTATGGTCAGTTCACCCAAAATAAAAGACATGGCGAGGGGACGTCTATGGGTCGGTCCCAGATTTAAAAGTTTCGAGAAAACACATGCGACTAAATAGGGCCAGTCCTGTACCAACCATTACTTAGTCATAAACCTACGACAATGACATATATATGTATGCATAAAAATGATGAATGCATGAAAACGACTGTCAGTTTTAGGAAGATCATAGTGACTACCCACTAATCAGAGGTCATATTTTGAGAGCCACAGGTTGAAGCCTTGGCTCTGATACCATAATTATAACACTCCATTTTGATAATGGAATGTCACGCGTAATTATGGCGTGTCATCAAAGCATACAAGGATAAATCCCTAAACATTACATGACCCTAAAAGGAAAATACCAGAATCAAACATCGGTAGTCCAAAAGTAAAGCTCATCACACACAAACATAAGTACTGTAAATGAAAGGACTAAACAATGTCCATGGCAAGAGTATCAAAGTAAAGATAATGCATAAAGTAAAGAAAGGCTAGAAAGCTTCCAGTCCATATGTACGTACGCTTAAAGTCTACGAGCGTCCCTGAGTACCTGCCGTTTTGGGAACATAGAAAAGGAAAACGGCTGAGCAATACGCTCAGTGCACGGATGTACAATAAAGCATGAACAATATAAGCATATAACAGCGGAAGAAACTAAGTCCCGAATAACCTGGTTAAGTCTTGGTAAAATTGGTTTTATAGTTTGAAAAGCCTTATGTTTATCTTATAAAAACTGTTTAACATATTCTACCATTAGCCAATATAGGTCATGAAAATCCATCGTGAATGAATACTTGGAGGGGTGACCTCATCATGCAAATTAGAGGGGTTGCCTCTAATTTAATATACTGGTTTGGGTAGGAGGGATCAGCTCCTTGTGAAGGATGCAAGGCACACACCACATTAACACTGAGTAATCTGCTGAAAACATGTAACTAGGACGCACCCATACGCCCCATATGATAAATATATAATATGGCCAAAAGCTGAAGGGATGCCACGAGCAATCACTCCGCTGTGGGGAAGTCATAACACCAGTGCCTCTAGTGTTATAGTTATGGTACCTCCATAACTAGGTGAAACTGGTCATGTATGTATATGGCTATAGGTATTCTAAATTAAACATAAGCAAATCAAACATATAAACTTATACTACGGGAAAACAGTTGGCTGCATACGGGAAATCCTAATAAGGAAAGAATGTCCATACTAAAAGGACGGGAATCCGTACCTTATGTCCAGTGAACGAAGAAGACGAACTGAAGAGAGTCCTACTTCGGTATCACTAATGCTACATAAATACATACGTGTATAAGTATCTGATTACTAAATACGTAACTGGTTTTATGTCATGTCTTAGCTTATTTTATACGTTCATGTCATGTTTTACTATTTTAAGCTTTAAATTGTGTTTATCTTATATTCTGTCTATTCTGATTAAGTATTACTTGTATTTCATGTATTATTTTACTTACTGTGTAATAATAAGTAACTTTCTAAAAATAGCAGTTTTTCTAAAATAGAAAGTTTCCAAAAAATAGAAAGTTACCAAAAATAGAAAGTTTCCAAAAATAGAAAGTTTCCAAAAATAAAATTAGTGCTTAAAATAGAAAAGTTTCTAAAAATAGAGGGTTTCCATAAATAGATTAGCTGCCTTAATTAAATAAGTTTCTAAAAATAGAAACTTTCCATAATTAGATATAAGCTGGTTAAATAAGATAATTATATAAGCTTAAGTGTTTTCTGATTATTATTCTAAGTCATATTGATATAAGGTATAGTTTATTAGTTATTACATGTAATTTAAATAAACTATAGGTTAAAAGTATTTAATTAAATATATCATGTTTTTAATTAAATAAAGTTAAATACTTAGGTTAAAACATGTATTATTAATTATTAATAATATAACCTAAGTCATGTTAATTAATTAATTATAGCCATGGTTTTTAATAATTAAATAATTACAAAGTCTAGAAAATATAATTACTTAGGTTAAAATTCATGATCTAATAATTAAATTATAACCTAAGTCATGTTTATTAAATTAATTATGTCATGCTTTATTAATTTAATTGTTAACATATGATTATTAAAATCATAAACCTTAACATAATCAATGGACCGGATCGTGACTAGAAACCATGAACCAGACCCGAAATCAACACCATACCCCGAACAACTTCGGGGTTTCCCCCTGTTTGTTGCTGCCGTGGGACCCACACCACCAAACCGAGACCATGAGGTCTCGGTGGTGGTTCATAAGCCAAACCGAGACCCCTTGGGGGTTCGGTTTAGGCGCCGACCACATCAAACACCCCTAAATCCCTCGTTTTGATTTACCCCTTAACCATTTACATGTTTAATTAATGTTTTTAATTAGCATTTTAAAAACATCATGATCTTATGTAGTTTATTAAATCAAAACATAAAAGAAAAGGATTAAGAAGGTATACCGAATGCGTGGATCAAACGAGGATGAACACACACGAATGCTTATACAAAATTCAAGATCAAAAATCAATCGAACACCCTCTTCTGTGTCTTTATAACCGGCGGCCAAAGGAGAGGACAAGGAGAAGGAGAAAAACTTTTTAGGGTTTTTGATAATTTTGCTGTAATGTGAAAATGACTAAAAGATTTACGTTAACCCCTTTGTTAGTAAAATTTAAATGGGCTTGGCCCATTGCGTGGTGTAGCTGCAGGTAGGGGGCCCCACATGGGGTAACCCGTACCTTTTTCCGAGTCTAATTATTTTAGTGCTCGTTCGTGTTTTATCGCGTTCGTGTTTTATGTGTTCTCGTTAAATATTAACCGTGACTTAATATATTTATTCGTGTTCGTAATAAATATATATACGTAATTCATATTAACTCGTGATTAATTTACGTTCATGTTTTCATGATCACATGTTCGTGATTAATTATTGTTTGAGTAATTATTGTGTGCTCATACGTAATAAATACTTATCGTGTTCTAACACGTACGTAATACTTAAAATTCTTATACGTGAACGTAATCATACCATAAAAGGAAATTTTTAATCTATTATGTATGATCTTAAGGGTACTATTCATGGTAAAAGCATGCGGGTTTTACATTCTACCTTTCTTGATTTTTATTTGTTCTTGATCCGAAATTTTAGAGTATCTTGTTTAATCTTGATTTTTGATTGATTAAAAAGTTTAACTAGTTATTCATATCCAAGTTTTTATACGATTTGAGTTTTGAGCTTACCATGCTTATTGGCTTACTTTGTATTTAGCTTATTTACCTTTAAGTTTTCTCAAAAGTTTAATCTTTTTAAAGTTTGGTTCATAAAGTTTGTTGATTTTGTGTTTTAAAATTTTTTGAATTTATGCTTGTTATCATTTGGTTGAAATTTGAATGAGTGCTTATTCGTCTTTGCTTATTTGTGCTTATTCGATTTTGCTTATCTGCCTTTGAATCCCATCATATTGTGTCTAAGGGTTTTACCAGTTACGATCAAGTAAGTGTGATCGCATAAGCCTTAGGGTTTCTACTTGCGATCCATTACTACGATCACCAAGTACGATCGTTCACTACGATCACACTCATTAATCCTCACCACGATCACTTGTTGCGATCGTGGGTACGATCAAGAGTGCGATCTGTTGTTGCGATCACTAGCTACGATCGCATTGAGTGCGACCACCCTTTTACTATCGCATTGAGTGCGATCACCCTTTTACTATCGCATTGGGTGCGATCTTACTGACTACGATCACTAGTCTACGATCGATTGTTCCGATCGTAGGCTGTGATCACTTATTGCGATCAAAGGACACGATCGTGGGTACGATCACCAAGTATGATCCAAGTGCGATCCAGGCACGATCAAGCACCCCGATCGCATTGACTGCGATCCAATTTCAATTTTTTATTTTATTTCTTGTTTTATCTTAGTTTTCAAATTTAACGTTTCCCGCATTTTTACTTAACATTATTTTAAACGATATTTGTCTTAGTTTATTTTTACAAAGTTTTAAGTTTTAAATTCACTTTAAGTTTTTAATCATTTATTTTTTAACTCGTCATTTTTAGTTTAATTTTTAAAGCTTTTATTTTTACTCAACGGCACTTTCATTTTACTATTAGTTTAAAATAGATAACCACCTCTCTTTATTTTTCCACCAAGAACGACTGAGTCGCACTTTCAACTTGTAATCAATTCGAAAAGACTGGAATAACGAATCTTTTTATTACGAGAAAATCTCTTGTAGTAAATGGCGTCGCTGCCGGCTCTTTTCGTTAAGATTAACGGTTTTTAGTGAGAGACGCGTTGGATTTTGGGATCCGTTCACTTTTGAACATTATTTTTCGTGTGAAAATTTTCAAAAATCCAAAAAAATAAGAAAAACATTAAAAAAAACCAAAAATATTTCTTGTCTATCTTTCTTTTCTTTTTGTAGGTGTGTATGCGTACCCGTGCTCGTAAGAAGAAAGCAACTCAAGCCGAAGTCGAAACTCAACCTATTGTCGCCATGGACAATCGACCAATGATCGAGCTTTTGCAATCGCAAGTAGAGGGTAACACCGATGCTATTGTCATACCCGAGATTGGAGCCAACAACTTTGAGCTCAAATTCGGCTTCATTCAAATGGTCTCTGCTCAACCATTCTTGGGACGTACACTTGATGATCCTCATGACCATATCAAAAGGTTCCTTCAACTCACTAATACTGTCAAGTATAATGGGGTTTCACAAGAGGTGATTCGCTTGCAACTTTTTCCTTTCTCCTTAGAGGGACAAGCCCGGCATTAGCTTGATAAGGAACTACCACAAAGTATTCTTACGTGGTCGGATTTAGAGACCAAATTCATCAACTACTTTTTCCCACCCTCACGTACTACCGCTTTGCGGAATGAAATCATTAACTTTGAACAAAAGTACAGTGAGACATTTAGTGAATCTTGGGACCATTTTAAGGAACTTTTAAGAAAGTGTCAACAACATGGTGTCACAAAAGTACATCAAATTAATAATTTTTACAATGGTTTAAGCATGAATGACCAAGATTCACTAAATAGTGCCTCGGGGGGTAACATTTTGGTTAAGTCTTCTAATGCCGCGTGGGATATTATTGAGAATAAGTCTAGAGTGCAAACTAAGAGTGTTCGGGCTAATGTGGCTAGTGCTAGTACTAGTGACGCCGACAAGAGAATTGGTAAGCTTACTTCGATTGTTGAAGCACTTGCTCTACAAACCGCTAACAATACCAAAAGCATCAATACACAAGTAAATGCTTTGAGTCAGTCATGTGAAATATGCGGGGATCTCATTCATACACCGATTGTCCTTCGACTCATGATAATCCGGAAAATGTGAATGCCGCTAATGGTAACTTTTCTACGGGAGGCTATCAAGCACGTCCTTAAGGTGACCGCAATTTTCTCAGTTATCGTTCAAACAACTTTCTTTCACCACCCGGTTTCCCCCCTCAAAACCCAAACAACCTCAATCGTAACAATCAAAACAAACATCGAGCTCCAAATCAATATCAAACCCAAAGAAACGCATATCCACCTCAAGGAAACAACCAAGTTTACCAACAACCCGCTTATCAACCACCTGCTTACCATGTTCTTCCTCCCACCCAATCCACCGCATTTAATCACGAGGTTGAAACTTACATGAGGACTAATGACGCGCTGGTGCGAAATCTTCAGCGACAAATCATCAACTTGAAAGGGGATATGGCGAAACAAGGGAATGATCTTCGAGCCGATATGCGAAACGCTTTGAGCAGTCAAACGAATGACTTAAGGGATAAGATGGCTAGTTTCTTCCAAAGTAATCAAGCCTCTGGTTAGAGTTCTCTTCCGAGTAACATCGTTGCTAATCCAAGAGGGGAGATGAAAGCAATCACCACCCGAAGTGGCAAAGGTTTAAAGGAACCCGAGATTCCTACACCTACACTGGTGATTGTGACAAAGGAAAACGAGTCCCCTTCTCCAATTCCTCCACCTTCTACTTCCACCCCTCCACCACCTAAGGATGTGAGTGAGAATTCCATTCCAAAGCCTTCATCTCAACCCAATATACCTTATCCCTCAAGGTTGAGGAAAGAGAAGTTGAAGAACAAGGATGTTATTCAGGTTTCTAACTTTCTTAAAATGTTTAAACTACTGAATTTCAACATCTCCTTTGCTGAGGCTCTCGCTCACATGCCGAAATATGCTAAAATATTTAAAGATCTTCTCAGTGAAAAAGAAAAGCTTCTTGATATCGCTCAGACCCAACTTAATGAGAATTGCTCCGCAGTGCTCTTAAGAAAATTACCAACCAAACTTGGTGATCCGGGTCGTTTTCTCATTCCTTGCAACTTCCCTGGGGTAGAGAATTCTATGGCCCTAGCTGATCTAGGTGCTAGTATCAACTTAATGCCATTAAGTGTTTGGAAACAATTATCTCTACCCGAGCTAGTCCCCACACGAATGACCTTGGAATTAGCTAACCGTAGTTTGCTTATCTGATGGGGATAGCCGAAGATGTCTTCGTGGGTGTCGAAAAATTCACCTTTCCGGCGGATTTTGTTGTCGTTGACTACGAGATGGACCCCCGTGTTCCATTAATCGTTGGACGTCCATTCTTGAGGACCAGTCGCACTTTCATTGATGTAGCCGCGGGCGAATTAATCATGAGAGTTGGTGACGATAAAATCGTCTTCAACATGGGTAAACTTTCTAAGCAACCTTATGAACACGAGAACGTTAATTTCATTGACGTTCTTGATGAGGCTTGTGAAGAGCATTTCAAAGACGCTTGTAAAAGTAGTTCTTCTTCTCTACCCATTGTTGAGACCGTTGCCTCTATTGCTCCCTCACTAACTCCATTTGGAGAAAGTGATTTCCTTTTGAAAGAATTTGAAGCTACTCTGAGGAATATGGACTTAAAATATGACGATTCTCCCTCCGATTGGGATGAAGACATTCGTACCATTGAGAAACTTCCTAATGAGGACCATTTTTCTCCACCGTCTCCTAAGGATATCTCTATCGATGATCCGAATTTGACTACGCCTTCCATAGACAATCCTCCAGATTTAGAGCTTAAGGATTTACCGTCTCATCTCGAATACGTTTTCCTTAAAGAGAATAAGAAGTTACCCGCCATCATCGCTAAGGACTTGAAAGAGGAAGAAAAGTCTCGGCTTATCGACGTGCTAAAGAATCATAAGAAAGCAATTGCTTGGAAAATTTCTGATATCCGCGAAATTGATCCGAACTTTTGTACTCATAAAATTCTCATGGAGGATGACTTTAAACCCGCAATACAAAGCCAAAGAAGGGTTAATCCAAAAATTCATGACGTCATCAAGAAAGAAGTTATCGAACTTCTAGATGCCGGAATGATTTACCCTATTTTGGATTCGCCATGGGTTAGTCCTGTCCATTGTGTGCCTAAAAAGGCGGAATAACCGTTGTTCCCAATGAAAACAACGAGTTGATTCCTACTCGACTTGTCATGGGTTAGCGAGTTTGCATAGACTATCGCAAGCTCAATGATGCCACTCGCAAGGATCATTTCCCTCTTCCTTTCATGGATCAAATGCTCGAGCGTTTAGCGGGTAATGATTATTATTGCTTCTTAGACGGTTTCTCCGGGTATTTTCAAATTCCCATCGATCCTAAAGACCAAGAGAAAACCACATTCACTTGTCCTTATGAAACATTTGCTTACAAACGAATGCCTTTCGGCTTATGCAATGCTCCTGGGACTTTCCAAAGGTGTATGATGGCTATCTTCCATGACATGGTTGAAGAAACTATGGAAGTCTTTATGGATGATTTCCCGGTCTATGGTGATTCTTTCTCTACTTGCCTTGCTAATTTAGAACATATGCTTAAACGGTGTGAAGACACCCGTCTCGTTCTTAATTGGGAAAAATGTCATTTCATGGTAAAAGAAGGTATTGTTCTTCGACATAAAATCTCCAAAGCCGGTCTTGAAGTCGACCGTGCTAAAGTCGATGTTATTGCTAAATTGCATCCACCTTCAACCGTGAAGGGTGTGAGAAGTTTCCTTGGTCATGCGGGCTTCTATCGTCGATTCATTTAATATTTTTCTAAAATCGCTGGCCCGATGACCCACCTCTTGGAAAAAGATACTCCTTTTATCTTTTCTAAAGAGTGTATTGAATCTTTCAATCTTCTTGGGAGTTACCTTTTGAATTGATGTGTGATGCTAACGATTTTGCTATTGGAGCGGTTTTGGGATAAAGAGTTAACAAACACTTCCAACCAATCCATTATGCTAGCAAGACAATGACGGGGGCTCAATTGCATTATACCACTACCAAAAAAGAGCTTTTAGCTATAGTGTACGCTTTTGAAAAGTTTTGCCCCTATCTTGTCCTTTCCAACACCATTGTGTATACCGATCATTCCGTGTCGAAGTACTTGTTAACTAAACAAGATTCCAAGCCAAGACTTCTTCGTTGGGTTTTGCTCCTACAAGAATTTAAAATCAAAATTCGTGATAAAAAGGGAGCGGAAAACCTAGCCGCGGATCATCTTATTAGACTCGAGGATCCTTATCAAGGGGAGCTCCCAACTCAAGAGATTAATGACTCTTTTCCCCTTGAAGCCTTGATGTCTATTAACTCCAATATTGATGAAACCCCATGGTTTGTGGACATTGCAAACTATTTCGCGGGTGGAATTCTCAAGGAAGGGTTAACATCCCAACAAAAGAAAAAGTTCTTTAAAGACATTGAACACTATTTCTGGGGCGACCCTTACCTTTTTAAACAATGTGCGGATCTTGTCATTCGTCGGTGTGTTGATAGGCCGGCAGCTTTACAAATCCTTGAAGCTTGCCATAAAGGGCCCACCGGTGGTCACTTTGGTCCTAATTACACCGTGAAGAAAGTTTTCGACTCTGGATTCTATTGTCCCTCCATTTATCATGACGCTCATGAAATGGTAAACATTGTGATGCTTGCCAAAGACAAGGCAAGATTACACATAAAGATGAGATGCCTCAATATTTCATACAAGAATGTGAAATCTTTGACGTATGAGGTATCGACTTTATGGGGCCATTTTCATCATCCAAAGGGAACAAGTACATCCTCGTAGCCGTTGACTACGTATCTAAATGGGTTGAAGCAAAGGCTCTCCCTACTAACGATGTGAGGGTGGTTTTGAACTTTTTGAAGCAGCTTTTTGCTCGATTCGGTGTTCCTCGTGCTATTATCAGTGACCGCGGGACTCATTTTGGCAATGATCAATTTGCCAGAGTCATGGCTAAGTACGGTGTCAATCACCGTCTTTCCACCGCATATCATCCTCAAATAAATGGTCAAGCCGAGATTTCTAACCGTGGGTTGAAGATAATTTTAGAGCGAACTGTGGGAGAGCATCGTGCCTCGTGGGCCGATAAGTTAGACGATGCTTTGTGGGCTTTCCGTACCGCATATAAGATACCTATTGGTTGCACTCCATAACGTCTTGTGTACGGGAAGGCATGCCACCTCCCTATTGAATTGGAACATAAGGCGTATTAGGCCTTGAAGTGGGCCAATTTTGATATCAACAAAGCCGGTGATCTTCGGAAGATTCAACTCAACGAGCTAAATGAACTGAGGAATGAATCCTATGAGAATTATTGATTTACAAGGAGAAGACCAAGATCATTCATGATGCAAGTATTAAGAACCGAGAGTTCCACATCGGTGATCAAGTTTTACTCTTTAACTCTCGGTTGAAGATCTTCTCGGGCAAGTTGAAGAGCCGTTGGTCTGGTCCATTCACCGTCGCCAAAGTCTTCCCTTATGGCACCATTGAGCTTTCTTAGCCAAATGGGCCTAATTTTAAAGTGAATGGCCAGCGTGTGAAGTTGTACTTTGGTGAGGACATCTCTCATGAGATGATTCCATCCCTCACCACATTTCCCTTAAATTAGTTCTGGGTCGAGTCAGGCTCGTGACTAGGTTAACAAAAACAAGCGCTTCTCGGGAGGCAACCCGTTGACCTATCCTTTACCATTTTGATAATAAGTGTTGGGGGGAAGCATCCCTCCTACCGTAGATTTATTTAGACTATTTTATACCCCCAATTTAGTAAATGGGTGGCTTTCCTTTAAGAAACGATCCCCAAACAGCCCCACAACCCAAAATAATGCCATGGACTCGCTGAAAAATTGGTACGACCATTACTTTTTTATCGCTCTGATACCAATTGTAGAAACTAGAAGTGGGGGTTGAATAGTTTCTCATCGGTTTATCTCTTAATTAATATTCCTATCAATTAGGTGAGTGCCAAAACTATCTTTTACTTGAAAGCTAGTTGCATAATGATTAGGTTCAATTCGAATGCATTAACAATAAGTTACTTCGTAGCAACCGGCGCTTCCTTAGAAGTTCCTCAATCTTCCTGATCGCGTACGTTGCTCCCTTTTTGCACTGGGTTGTCCAGGTGTACTTGACTGCTGCCCAGTAGGTGTTTGTTGTCTTGTTTCTTATGATGTGCAGGGATTAAAGCATTAGAGAGCACTCTTGATGACATTTGACGACCGTGATCTCGTGTACCCGTCTTCCGGGTTCTATCCTAAACTGTCGTGATTCAATATTTCATATCCTATATATTGACATTGAAATCACTATAGTTGTCCTTTCCTTAGCAAGATTCAAACATCGTGCACAATGTCCTAAGTGTAGGGGAGCTTACTCCCACATGCTTAAACATTGAGGACAATGTTTATATCAAGTGTAGGGGGACTTCTATCAAAGTAAGTGGGCTTTTCCATTAATTTGTCCTCATTTTAACCAGAAAATTTAATTTTTCGACATTTTTCAAAATTTTTAATCTATTTTGGCCTATTAGTCTAGTAGTATTTTCATTTGTTAGCGTTATTTACTTTCTTTGCTAGAATAATTTTTTTGTAAAGTGGTTTTAAATTTTTCAACGTCATGAATCTTTTGACTCAACCCGAGTTTACTTATCTAAGTTTACTCTAGCTAGTATCCTTAATGTGTTTAAGTCAAGTTTTGCTAGGCTTTTATATAGGGAACTTTAAAACGCGAAAGTCTTAACTCTCACGGGTTAAGAACAAGAACTTTTCTCAAGTTCCTATAATTGATCCTAGAAAGTCGTATATCAAGGGAACTTTAAAATGCGAATTCTAAACTTGAAAAAGTCTAAGAAGATGCAAGATCCTATAGACGACTTGAAAACCCAAAACTTTGATTTAATTGGCTAAGCATCCACGAGTCTCATTCCTTGAGATTTTAAATTGTGGAGAACGAGAGATGATAGAGTAAATTATAGGTTTGGTATTCTTTCATAAATTTATGTGAGTGGATTATAAGCTTTTTCTCCCATCGCTTGTTAATAAATATATTTGCAATAAATAAGGTTGTATGATTTGAAAAGTTACTTAGCTTCTAGCACAAGATCGTTTAAAAGTTACTCGGTATTAATTAGAGTTCATAGCCAATGCATAACTTGTTGAAGCGGGATGCGAAGATTGGCGAGTCCGAAAAGGCCCTAACAAGGCATAAGGGCTACATTTTGTTGCTAAAATCCCAAGTGATGTGAAGAATCATTTATCAAAAATCAATATGAAGGATCGAGACACACGACGAAAAGCAAATACTCCCCTAAGATAATGGAGAAGTCTATCCGAAAAGACCCTAGCAAGGTATGAGGATAAATAGATCCAAGTCCTAAAAGGAGGCGGATCGTTGTATATCAAAGTCCAAAATAAAGATTTGAGAAAAATGAAGAAGTCGTGGTCCTAATATGAAGAAAATCTCAAAACTTCAAGTGAAGAAATTCCTGTTATGAAGAGAAGACCATAATTTCAAGAACGTCACTCAAGATTCGAAGTATGAAGTCGCTGCCAAATATCGGTCCGAGAAAAGTCTCAAATCATGAAGCGAGTTATGCCAAGATATGAACTTTAAGAGGTCCCGAGAAGCAGTTTTAAAAGAGTTTTTCCTTTAGCTAACTATTGATTAAATCGTTCCACTTTATTTTCAGCCTAAATAACTATCAAAATAAGTCAAACAATGCATCCTCGTGATCATTTAAGACAATCATATAATATAAGAGATACCCCTAGGAATAAGGGAGTCTAAGTAAATAATTACGCCACATGAGTTCGTGTTAGTTTGCTAACCTATAATAACAATGATCTCGTTTCTAAGCTTGGTATGGGGAACTTGAAACTTGAGGGTGATAAACATTCATGACAACCAAAACCCTAATGTAAGTCTTTGATTTCTTTACTTGTTTTTTTATATTTTTATCTTTTAGTTTCCTTAGTGTTTAGTATTTAATTAAGGCCAAGGTGGGTTATTTATGATGAAAAATGTAAACCGTGCTTTGAAATTAATGCATTACATGAGGGCATTGCAATGGTCAAGTGTAGGGGACTTAATAAGTGTGAAAACACTTATCCTTTTACCACTTATTTCCAATAATAACAAGACCAAAACGTGTATTTTATGTCGTAAAAGTCGGAATTATGCGTGGTTTGTGTTTTTATTGTGTTTCAAGATAAAAATATGAAAAAGGAAGAAAACACGGGCTTTTATCGAAGAAAACGAGAAAAGACGAAGTCAAAAGATCAAGAGTGCAAAAAGAACGGAAGTCGGCCTATTCTGAAGATCTATCGAAAAAAAGTCTAAAGACGGAAGTTTAACGAAGTCGAAGAACCAAGTCTAATTAAAGAAGAAAATTATAAGACGAGTTCAATTTATATCGACAAATCCCAAGACGACGTCGAGAAAGACAAAGAATTTAAATCAAGTCGAGACGAGAAGAAAGAAAGAAGAAAGCTTCAACACTTAAGCCTCCCCACCTCCTATATATACCCTCCTAATGTGTCATTGGGAGGGTGTTAGCTAGTTTATTTTCTTTTGTAGTTTTAATTCTTAGAGAGAGAAAGTGCATAACTTTGTCTCACTAGAATTTCATCTTTTCTTTTCTTTCATGTTTAAGATTTAATTCAATCTTGTATTTTGGAATCATTAATATACAAGTTCAAGTTTAAGCTTTTCATCTTTAATCTTCTTCTACCTTTCTTGATTATAATTTGTTCTTGATCCGAAATTTTAGAGCATCTTGTTTAATCTTGATGTTTGATTGATTAAAAAGTTTAACTTTTTATTCATATCCAAGTTTTTATACGACTTGAGCTTTGAGCTTACCATGCTTATTGGCTTACTTTGTATTTAGCTTATTTACCTTTAAGTTTTCTCAAAAGTTTAATCTTTTTAAAGTTTGGTTCATAGAGTTTGTTGATTTTGTGTTTTAAAAGTTTTTGAATTATGCTTGTTATCATTTGGTTGAGATTTGAATGAGTGCTTATTCGTCTTTGCTTATTTGTGCTTATTCGGTTTTGCTTATTTGCCTTTGAATCCCATCGTATTGTGTCTAAGGGTGATATGAGCTTATATACTCATATCAATTGTATCTTAAAACAAGCTTAAAGTGCATTAAATGTATCAATATTGCTTTGCATTTGCATATTTCTTGTTTGATGTGTGTAGGTACCAAGATCGCAAAAACCGACAAAAAACCGACACGAGATTGATGAAAAAGATCGAGGAAGCCAAAAGTCAAGTCGATTCTATTTACGGACTCAAGTTTGAGGTCAAGTGGGTCCCACATAAGTTTATTGGGCCTAAAAGCCCAATGTTAGAAAGTGTTTATTTACTTTTGGGTAAAAGTCCAATTGGCCCAATTACAAATATAACAAACGAATGACTGCTATTGGGCAAAAGCCCATCAAAGCCCAAATAATTCACAAAATGGGACGAATGAATGGGCTTTAGGGTTTACAAATGAATTGGTGAAGTTTACACATTCAGGTTTTACCACACACTTAATAAAACGAAACCTCCACTCACAATTCACCTCAAACGTTTTTAATAAACGTATCCTTTCACCCCACTCACATAATTTTCCATCCCACACACATTAAATAAATATTTCGATACTTTCTATGTTTTCTTTCTTCTTCAACCTCAAAGAAAACCAGTAACAATTGTCACTATTCACCCAACCCTAATTCGATAAATCAACAAATAAATAAGGGGCTTTTCATCACACGTATGATTCAAGTGTGGGTGAATTAAATCCCCCAATTTTAAGGAAGAGAAGAGATGGGTAGATGAGGCTACGTGGCAGATTTCTACTAGATTAAACACCTCACCCTCCTCAATCAGCCAATCAAGAGGCATCAAACTAACACAACTAGCACAAACGGATTCCACGTTGGCAATCCGTGTGCTAGTTGTGTCTTATCAACCGTAGGATCAACCACAAGAGAGAAAAAGAAGATCTAAGGGCTAAAATGAAGATGGAATATGCTTTGGAAGATCCGGATATTCTCCCTCAACAAGCCTTGGGATGGCTATAAAAACCCTCCAAAATACTTGTAATCGTATCCTTTTTTATTCTTAATGTTATAATGTCAGTTTAGTTTTAGATTATTGTATTTTAATCTTTTAAAAGTATTGTAATGATTTTTATGATTTAATAAAAGTTTAATTTTCAGTCTTATATTTCTTTTTACTCGCGTTTGTTAGTTTTTGGTAAAACGTATACAATTTGAATCTAGGTTAAACTGATGAAATAATAAAATATTATTTGTCTAAGCTTTAATCATAGCTTAATTAGATAATATAAGTGTGAAATAGGGAATTACACTTTACCCTACTGGTAAAGTGAAAGAATACTTGTTTTAAGATGCTGTTTCGAAGTCTTGCTGCTGGTAAGTGGTTCAAATAATGATGATGGTGGTTCGAAGGTGTAGATTCGGTTCTTAGGTTGTTCAGCACAACCTACTACTCAACGGTTACCCCAAAAAGGTGCATTTTCATTTTATTTTCATTTTTTAGATTAATTTTTGTTTAAATGTTTATATGATTTAGATATTTAAGTGGTTTATGCATATTTGTTTCTGCTTGTTTTATGATTTGTGATTGTTAATGAATCTGCTATTGTTTGGTTAAGGATTGATTTAGTTTGGAGAATGTTAGTTCTAACTGATTAGGTAATTTTGAGTTATCTGGTTTTTAGACTTGAATTGGAATTTTACTTAGTCTGATACAGTTAAATGTCATTTTGATTAATCTGCTAAGTTTGAACTGGATTACCTGATATTTTGTATTATGATTGTTTTATTTTTGGTTTAAGATTAATATCTGATGTGTAGACCTTTGTGGATTTCATTAAAGAATAATGTTGAAGTAAGTTTAAATCTGATATAACAGATTAGATTTCATATAATAATTTCTGTCTAAGGTTAAGATAAGTATGTGAGGCTAGTATTGTGTAATAAGGTGCTTGAATTAGATTTTATGAGATTGTGTGAGTTGCTGTAGCTTTTTGAACTGCATTTGAGTTTGTTGTGAATCTGTTAAATCTGGTTACTACATTTTAATAAATTGGCTTCTTCGATTTCATTGTTTTCTGCTAATTTGCTTGCTGTTAATTCAGTCTAATTTGTTGCACTTGAGTTAGTTTATCCTAATGAAGTTTTGAGTATGTCTATTATAGGAGTGATTCTAGCAGTATAGTCTGATTAGTTCTTTTTATTTGCATATGATTCAACTGGCTTTATTTATCTTTCTGCTTGATTGTTTGTTTTGCTGCTTGAGTATTTTTGATGATTTATTGTTCAAACAAATAGCTTATTAGATCCAATTGATTTGATAAGCCCATAAGCTGATTCCTATCAGTTTTAGTATAATAAGCTTTCCAATAGTCACCTCCTGTGACTCCAAACGATTTATCTGTCAAAAAGATATTTATAACAAAAAATGGTCCCTAGTAGGTCTCGACCTCGAGACCTCTCTTTTGCTTTACCAACGTGATTGCCAACTGAGCCAAAGGCTCATTTTAGTTTTAGTTTGCTTAATATAATTAATATATGCTTTGAATCTTTGACTTTTCAGCCTAGTTATACTTTTTATTTAAAAATAGATATTATTTTCTTTAAATAAATAAAAGTTTTATTATTTTATTTAAAAATAATTAGTATAAATAGATTAATAAAAATAAAAATTATAAAATAGAATAAAAATAAAAATGTTTTTATTAATTTTAAAAGTTTAAATAATTTTCATTTAATTAGATTTTTATAATTTTAGATTTAAATAAAAATAGTTTTTAAATAGATTTGTTTTAAGTAATTTTTAATAAAGATAATTAATTTTAAAAGTTTAATTAGATTTCATAAATAGTGTAAAAGTTATTTTTATTAAATAGTTTAATTTTTATAGATTTTTAAATTTGTTTAAATTTTAAATAGTTTAAATTTTAAGTAATTGATTTGAGATTAATTAATTTGGGGTTACGATACATGCACTTTAGGATAATTTTAAATAGTTTAAAATTGGTAGAATTAATTTCTAGTTTAAAAACCGAAAACCAATTCAAATCAGTTGTCCAAAACAAAACGAAACGTCTCAAATTCACTCGATCTTCGTGTACAACGAACTTGGTTCATCACGTGTTTAATTGAATTCGTCATTGGTAATATTCGTCTATTACTTTTTCCTAAAGGTAATTTTCTAATTTAACCTATAACGTATCTCAAATTATCACTATACTATCACGATCACATCAAAAATTTTGGCGCCGCTGCCAGGGATCTTGTGTACGATTCGTCTTTGTTGAGATTTGTTGATCGTTGATTTGAAGACCCTTTCCGTCCTCGGAAAGTTTTGTTATTTTTCTATTATATAGTATGCATCGTTTTTCTCGTTTTTTGTGAATAATATATTGTATTACGTAGAACAATAAATTTACATACTTTTCAAATAAGGCCTTAGTTGGGATTTCATCACCTAGCTATTGTATTCGAATCCAAAACAAAAATAAAAGGCAAAATAGATAAATACTAATAAGAAGTTTGAACTCGATTTATACAAACTATAAGGTGGGTATAAGGAGACGTGCTATAAAAAGCCGTCTAAGGAAAAAGGTTTTTAAGTGCTTTGTGCCACCTCGTTTCCCCGCTTGCTTGTGTGTATATTGAGAGGGACAACCTATTATTGGTTGGCCGACTCAAGTAGTAATAAATTTTATTTTTGTAGTTTACTTATTGAACCTCGAGACGTTTAGGTTTTCACCTATCGTTTCAAAGTCGACCGAGGGTAATTTACTTCCATAGTAGTTATCCTTATTCCTTGTTTTTTATCGATCATTTTTGATTGAGCAATACCAAATAAAATACCAAAAATAATATTCTTCTTGTCTAATTTCTTTTCTTCAATCCTCTAAATTCTCGTCTTCGTAGTGTATGCAATTATGTTCTTCTCGTCTTGTGATTGATTTTAATAGGCTTGAAAATATTCCTCGTAGAAATAGAAATCGTCAACAACGAATAGTGGAACCCGAGGTTCCACCTATTGTTGTAGAGATGGCTGATAACCGAACAATGGAGGAATTGCTCCGTGCACCCACCGAAGTGTATGGGGAAGCAATCGTTGTGCCAGCTATTTTGGCGGATCATTTTGAGATTTAGACGGGTCTTTTATCGCTCATTCGTGCCGACCAATTTCATAGCAATGAGACCGATAGCCCGCATTCTCACATTCGGAATTTTCATCGAATTACCTCGACTCTCAAGTTTAGAGATGTGTCGAATGACGTGATTAAGCTCATGCTTTTTCCGTACTCGCTCGAGGGTAATGCTAAGCTTTGGTATGAGAAAGAACCACCGGGTTCGATCTTAACATGGGATGATTTAGTGTCTAAGTTTATGGATTACTTCTTTCCACCATCTAAGACAACACACTTTAAGAACGAAATCACTAAATTTGAACAAAAAGTGCATGAATCGTTTGGGCTAGCTTGGGAAAGATTTAAAGATTTGTTGAGACAATGTCCACACCACGGTTTCTCAGAATTGCATCAAATAAATACTTTTTATATTGGGCTTAATATGATTGAACAAGATTCTTTAAATGCCGCCGCGGGTGGTAATCTTTTAAGAAAAACTCCGAGAGACGCGTAGAGAATAATTGAGGATAAGTCTAGAGCACAATATTCACGAAACACATCGGGTGTTTCTAATGTGAATTTATTAAATCCCGAGATTGCTAGATTGGACTCTAAGATTGATAGTGGATTTGCAACTTTGTTGAATGAGATTAGGAAGAATCCTCATGGATCCAATAATATGGTTGAAAATGTTTGTGTATCATGTGGTGGAGCACATCCTAATTATGCTTGTTCGACCACGGGGTTTGATCAAGCTAGTACTTTTGCCGCGACGGGAACTTATGGCTCCAACGGTCAAGTTCCTCGTCAAAATCAAGTTGCTCCACCGGGTTTTCCACCAGTTCAAAATAGGTACAACAATGGAAACAATGGGAATAACTTTAACCGTGGTAACCAAGGGAATTATAATCAAGGAAATGGGTTCAATGCTAATCAAAACAATCAAGGTTTTCACAATAATCAAAATGAGTTGTCAAGCTATATCAAGTCAAATGATGCGAATTTGAAAGCTTTTAAAAATAATCTTCAAGGACAAATGGCAACTTTGAAAAACGAGTTTCAAAATACGATTAAAGGGCAAAATAATAAGATTGAGCTTAATCAACAAAGACTTGAACAAAACCAAAACCGTTTTGAGCAAAGATTAGAGCAAAGTCATAATCATATGCAAGAAAGTTTGGAACAAGGTCAAAATAAATTGCTTTCAATGTTTGAGGGATTTATGTCTAAACCATCTACTTCTTCGGGTTGCTTACCTAGTAATACCATTCCGAACCCAAAAGGAGAGCTTAAGGCCATAACCGTTTATGATGATTGTGAAAATTTAGATGAAGTTGAAGTGATTGAGTTTAGTCCTCCACCTAAGGAAACCTTTCTAGAGGTCACCAAGGCTACTTTGAATGTGATTAGTACCTCGGTTTTCTTTGATTTCTTTCCCGAGAAGTATAAAGATCCGGGTCAATTCTTGATACCTTGTGTTTTCAATGAGCTTGGGGTTTGCAAAGGCCTAGCCGATCTAGGAGCTAGCATTAACATAATGCCCCTAGCCCTTTGGAAAACTATTGATTATGCACCACTTAGAACCACTCATATGATCATTGAGCTTGCTAATGGAACCACCACTCGACCGGTTGGTATAGCGGAAAATGTCATTATAAAAGTGGGAAATTTCTTGTACTTAGCCGATTTTGCTATAGTTGATTATGAGACCAATCCTCGTGTGCCTATTATTCTAGGACGTCCATTTTTGTGCACGGCTCAAATTCAAGTTGATATGAGGAAAGAGGAAATTAAATTGTTTTATGGAGATAAAAGCATTGTTTTTAAACCGGAAAAGATTCCAAGATTTTCTTCTAAGAAAATTGAAAGTGTTAAACTTGTTGAGTCAATTGAAAGTAATAAGAAAGCTCTTTTTGATAAAGGTGTTTTTCCAATTTTGGAAACTCCATTTTGTGAAAGTAAAAAGTTAAATTCAAATGAAGAAGCTTGCTTTGTTGAAACATTTTGTAACCTTTCCTCATCTAAACTCACTCCACACGAGGATGATAAGATTGAAAAACAAATTGATGATTACTTAAGTGAGCCATTTGATGCTAGTGAGTTTAGTAGTGAGAATTTTGATCCCGAGAGTGATATTGCTTTAATTGAACAATCTTTGAAAATGGACTCACTTTCACTCTCGTCTAAGGATCATGTTGATGTTCCTAAGGCACAATCTTCCATTGAAGAGCCTTTGATTCCTAACTTCACACCGAGTGAGGTTAGTGACTATTCATGTGATAAGTTCATCGATGAACTTTTTTCTATCATTGATCCACTTCCACGGGGAAGTGAAGACGTTACCGATCTCGAGATCGAGCGTGAATTTAGTGTTTTACCTACCATTCTCGAGGAATTCGCCGATGAATTTCCTTCAAATGAGAATGATGATCTTGTATCTGAGTGTGATACATTTGATACTTTGTCGGATATCTCTTGTGGTGACAAGATTGATGACACTTTTGTGACTTACTCAAATCCTCTCTTTGAAGCTTCAATGAACAATAATCCATTGCTTCAAGAGGATTTTGAGAGCATCATACCTCCTACATCTCACAACCGTTGTGATGATGAGCTTCTCATGAAGGAGGTTGATGAGTTTATTTATATAGACATTCCTTCGGAATTTGAGGAAGAGTCTAATGACGGTGATGAAGATCACCTGATTTATGATGATGATAGTGATGACCCGGAGGGAGAAATTACTTTTGCTCCAATTATCCTTCCCACTCGCTTTGATCTTAATGTGCGGGTTTTTCATGCGACTCATTTTGAGTACCATGACCCCTTTGTTCACATTCCTAAGAATGATAAGGTCAACAAAGTCATGCAAGTTGAAACCACTAGTGTTGAGATTTTTATACCACCTTTACCATGTGCTTCATATGATCTTGGATTAGCATGGGGGGACGACACATTGTTGTCTATTCCTTTCTCCACCGAGGACGAGGTATTCGACCCCGGAATCGTTGATTTAGGGAAATCTCGGCCTTTCACCGATGCAATAATTGAAAGATTTTTCGATCATCATGGTGCGAGTTTATCTCGTGGAGCATGCTTTATCCATATCGTGATTTGTGACTACCATCTCTTTTTAGAGATTTATGTTCGAGTTTCATCCTTTCGTTTTTCATCTGACAACGAGGATGAGATCTTTGACCCCGGCATCGTGCTTCATGTTGGATTTTATTCCATTATGATGGTTTTTACCACTTTCCCTAAGGACCAATGAATGCGGGGATCGAGTCGAGCTCATGACTCGGTGAAAAAAAACGAGGTGCCTTGTGGGGGAGTCCCATACATTCTATCTTCTTTCTATTTTCTAACAATTAATAAGGCTTGATCTTTCAAGCTCGTGCTCGTGTTTTGTTGTGTTGTGAATCTTAGGTATGACCCTAATATTTGAAGACTCTCGTGTTCGGTTTTTTCCGGTCCACTTGATCTTCCATTCTTTGAATGCCAAAAGGGGCACACTCTTTACCCCTTGATTTTTATCGACTAACATTTTATCTTGAGGCATAAATAATAAACGGCTTATAAATTTGTGTGCTCTTTCCATGTTAGGATTTTGCATTAGACTCTTCGTGCTTTAGCAAGGGGGTGTTACTCTTGAGCTAAGAAACATTGAGGACAATGTTTGGTTTTAGCATGGGGGAGTCAATCGATATAATCGCTTGCAATTGCTTTTGTCGTGTCTAAACGTAATTGTTTTTCTCATTTTTTAATAAAATTTTAAATTTTTCGTGTTATTTTTAAGTTTTAATAAATAAAATAAGTGCTTTTGACACGAATGTAGGCTTTCCGTTGGTGAAAATAAGAATAGTTTTTGACTCGACTCGGTTTTTAACCTTAGCTTTTCCTTAACGTATTTTAATTAAGTTTTGCTAGGCTTTTATATAGGGAGCTTTAAAACGCGAAGGTCTTAATTCATACGAGTTAAGAACAAGAACTTTTCGCAAGTTCCTATAATTGATCCTAGAAAGTCGTTTACCAAGGGAACTTTAAAACGCAAATTCTAAAACTTGAAAGAGTCTAAGAAGATGCAAGATCCTATAGATGACTTGAAAACCCAAAACTTTGATTTAATAGGCTAAGTATCCATTGATTTCACATTTTTGAAATTTTTCAATATGGAGAACAAGAGATGATAGAGTTCGATCATAAGTTTCTAAAATTAACTCTTCTTTGTGCAAATATTTTTGTGTTTGATTCTATCTCCTCGTATTTACTTTCCACGCTTGAATAATAATTGCTTAATAAATGAAGTTTTTAGCGGTTTGGGCTTGATATCTTAACTCGTAACTCCTTATTTTTCTTCCTTTGTAATTAAAGTGAGAACACATTAGGGTGTCAGCGTCATGGACTTTTGATCATGGGATTGCGGAAATTTGGCTTACTATAAATATCATATTAATAAAGAAGAATAAATAAAAACATGTTCTCTTGGAGCCTTCGGGTGGGAGTCATGTAGCACTAACCTTGTCATTAGAGCCTTAGGGTGTATGTCAAGGGGCGTGTTGAATAAAAATTGCTTCATCATCATGATCCGTAAGGTGGGATGGTGAAGTCAATTCCCTTATTTTTGTCCAAGGAGCCTTAGGGTATGGATTTTAAATAAGGAGCACAATTGCATCTTAAAGAGCCACAAGATGTTATGATGTAGTTGTTGCTAACTCCATTAATAAGGTCATAATTGACTTTTGAGGTTTTATTGTTGCTTTTAAGTAGCCATAATAGCCAAATTTTGGGTCCGGGATTTATCCCTAAATCGTGTTAAGTTATCCTTGATGTGGGCTTTCTTTAGTGACAACGGTTTTTGAAGTCGAGGTTATGTTTTGAGTGTTGAGTTTACACCGTTCTTGCCTTCATTTTTGGACTAATAATTATCAAAATAAAGTCAGATGAGCCTTTGGGTTAATGACAAATAAAATCTAGAGATACAATTAGGAATAATAGGAGATTGAGTTTAACACAAATTACTTGTATGAGTTGATTTAATTTTGGGGCTTATGGTTGACAATGATCTTGTTTTTGCACTTGGCTTGGAAAAGTGAAAAGTCGAGGACGATGAATCTATTTGAATTTTATGATCCTAAAAGTTATTTTTCAATAATGAAAGCAATACATTATGTCTATGCAAAATAAAATGTCATAAGCTGAATAATGGTGTAGTTGGTGTTTTATTTTATCATTGCGTGAGGACACGGCAATTGCTTAGCAAGGGGGAGTTTGATATGAGCTTAAATACTCATATCAATTGTATCTTAAAACAAGCTTAAAGTGCATTAAATGTATCAATATTGCTTTGCATTTGCATATTTCTTGTTTTGATGTGTGTAGGTACCAAGATCGCAAAAACAGACAAAAAACCGACACGAGATTGATGAAAAAGATCGAGAAAGCCAAAAGTCAAGTCGATTCTATTTACGGACTCAAGTTTGAGGTCAAGTGGGTCCCACATAATTTTATTGGGCCTAAAAGCCCAATGTTAGAAAGTGTTTATTTACTTTTGGGTAAAAGTCCAATTGGCCCAATTACAAATATAATAAATGAATGACTGCTATTGGGCAAAAGCCCATCAAAGCCCAAATAATTCACAAAATGGGACGAATGAATGGGCTTTAGGGTTTACAAATGAATTGGTGAAGTTTACACATTCACGTTTTACCACACACTTAATAAAACGAATCCTCCACTCACAATTCACCTCAAACGTTTTTAATAAACGTATCCTTTCACCCCACTCACACAATTTTCCTTCCCACACACATTAAATAAATATTTGATACTTTCTATGTTTTCTTTCTTCTTCAACCTCAAAGAAAACCAGGAACAATTGTCACTATTCACCCAACCCTAATTCGATAAATCAACAAATAAATAAGGGGCTTTTCATCACACGTGTGATTCAAGTGTGGGGGAATTAAATCCCCTAATTTTAAGGAAGAGAAGAGATGGGTAGATGAGGCTATGTGGCAGATTTCTACTGGATTAAACACCTCACCCTCCTCAATCAGCCAATCAAGAGGCATCAAACTAACACAACTAGCACAAATGGATACCACGTTGGCAATCCGTGTGCTAGTTGTGTCTTATCAACCATAGGATCAACCACAAGAGAGAGAAAGAAGATCTAAGGGCTAAAATGAAGATGGAATATGCTTTGGAAGATCCGGATATTCTCCCTCAACAAGCCTTGGATGGCTATAAAAACCCTCCAAAATACTTGTAATCGCATCCTTTTTTTATTCTTAATGTTATAATGTCAGTTTAGTTTTAGATTATTGTATTTTAATCTTTTAAAAGTATTGTAATGATTTTTATGATTTAATAAAAGTTTAATTTTCAGTCTTATATTTCTTTTTACTCGCGTTTGTTAGTTTTTGGTAAAACGTATACAATTTGAATCTAGGTTAAACTGATGAAATAATAAAATATTATTTGTTTAAGCTTTAATCATAGCTTAATTGGATAATATAAGAGTGACATAGGGAATTACACTTTACCCTACTGGTAAAGTGAAAGAATACTTGTTTTAAGCTGTTGTTTCGAAGTCTTGCTGCTGGTAAGTGGTTCGAATAATGATGATGGTGGTTCGAAGGTGTAGATTCGGTTCTTAGGTTGTTCAGCACAACCTACTACTCAATGGTTACCCCAAAAAGGTGCATTTTCATTTTATTTTCATTTTTTTAGATTAATTTTTGTTTAAATGTTTATATGATTTAGATATTTAAGTGGTTTATGCATATTTGTTTCTGCTTGTTTTATGATTTGTGATTTTTAATGAATCTGTTATTGTTTGTTTAAGGATTGATTTAGTTTGGAGAATGTTAGTTCTAACTGATTAGGTAATTTTGAGTTATCTGGTTTTTAGACTTGAATTGGAATTTTACTTAGTCTGATACAGTTAAATGTCATTTTGATTAATCTCCTAAGTTTGAACTGGATTACCTGATATTTTGTATTATCATTGTTTTATTTTTGGTGTAATATTAATATCTGATGTGTAGACCTTTGTGGATTTCATTAAAGAATAATGCTGAAGTAAGTTTAATCTGATATAACAGATTAGATTTCATATAATAATTTCTGTCTAAGGTTAAGATAAGTATGTGAGGCTAGTATTGTGTAATAAGGTGCTTGAATTAGATTTTATGAGATTGTGTGAGTTGTTGTAGCTTTTTGAACTGCATTTGAGTTTGTTGTGAATCTGTTAAATCTGGTTACTACGTTTTAATAAATTGGCTTCTTCGATTTCATTGTTTTCTGCTAATTTGCTTCCTGTTAATTCAGTCTAATTTGTTTCACTTGAGTTAGTTTATCCTAATGAAGTTTTGAGTATGTCCATTATAGGAGTGATTCTAGCAGTATAGTCTGGTTAGTTCTTTTTATCTGCATATGATTTAACTGGTTTTATTTATCTTTCTGCTTGATTGTTTGTTTTGCTGCTTGAGTATTTTTGATGATCTATTGTTCAAACAAATAGCTTATTAGATCCAATTGATCTGATAAGCCCATAAGCTGATTCCTATCAGTTTTAGTATAATAAGCATTCCAATAGTCACCTCCTGTGACTCCAAACGATTTATCTGTCAAAAAGATATTTATCACAAAAAATGGTCCCTAGTAGGTCTCGACCTCGAGCCCTCTCTTTTGCTTTACCAACGTGATTGCCAACTGAGCCAAAGGCTCATTTTAGTTTTAGTTTGCTTAATATAATTAATATACGCTTTGAATCTTTGACTTTTCAGCTTAGTTATACTTTTTTATTTAAAAATAGATATTATTTTCTTTAAATAAATACAAGTTTTATTATTTTATTTAAAAATAATTAGTATAAATAGATTAATAAAAATAAAAATTATAAAATAGAATAAAAATAAAAATGTTTTTATTAATTTTAAAAGTTTAAATAATTTTCAATTAATTATATTTTTATAATTTTAGATTTAAATAAAAATAGTTTTTAAATAGATTAGTTTTAAGTAATTTTTAATTAAGATAATTAGTTTTAAAAGTTTAATTAGATTTCTAAAATAGTGTAAAAGTTATTTTTATTAAATAGTTTATTTTTATAGATTTTTAAATTTGTTTAAATTTTAAATAGTTTAAATTTTAAGTAACTGATTTTAGATTAATTAATTTGGGGTTACGATTCATGCACTTTAGGATAATTTTAAATAGTTTAAAATTGGTAGAATTAATTTCCAGTTTAAAAACCGAAAAACAATTCAAATCAATTGTCCATAACGAAACGAAACGTCTCAAATTCACTCGATCTTCGTGTACAACGAACTTGGTTCATCACGTGTTTAATTGAATTCGTCATTGGTAATATTCGTCTATTACTTTTTCCTAAAGGTAATTTTCTAATTTACCCTATAACGTATCTCAAATTATCACTATACTATCACGATCACATCAAAGGGTTTTACCAGTTACGATCAAGTAAGTGTGATCGCATAAGCCTTAGGGTTTCTACTTGCGATACATTACTACGATCACCAAGTACGATCGTTCACTATGATCACACTCATTAATCCTCAGCACGATCACTTGTTGCGATCGTGGGTACGATAAAGAGTGTGATCTGTTGTTGCGATCACTGGCTACGATCGCATTGAGTGCGATCACCCTTTTACTATCGCATTGAGTGTGATCACCCTTTTACTATCGCATTGAGTGGGATCTTACTGACTACGATCACTAGTCTACGATCGTAGGCTGCGATCACTTATTACTATCAAAGGACACGATCGAGGGTACGATCACCAAGTACGATCCAAGTGCGATCCAGGCACGATCAAGCACCCCGATCGCATTGACTGCGATCCAATTTGAAATTTTTAATTTTATTTCTTGTTTTATCTTAGTTTTCAAATTTAACGTTTCCCGCATTTTTACTTAGCATTATTTTAAACGAGTTTTGTCTTAGTTTATTTTAACAAAGTTTTATGTTTTAAATTCACTTTAAGTTTTTAATCATTTATTTTTAACTCGTCATTTTTAGTTTAATTTTTAAAGCTTTTATTTTTACTCAACGACACTTTCATTTTACTATTAGTTTAAAATAGATAACCACCTCTCTTTATTTTTCCACCAAGAACGACTGAGTCGTACTTTCAACTTGTAATCAATTTGAAAAGACTGGAATAACGAATCTTTTTATTACGAGAAAATTTCTTGTATTAGTCTAAAACATATTTCTTTCCCTTTTTGTCATAAAAATAATAATGTACGGTCAAGTACTTTGGTAAATTGTTTGTTGATTTGATAAAGTCTTCGGGGGACCTAAATGTGACTATGATATTTCTAAAATTGTATTACTTAGGATCAAAAGTTTTAGACAATGGTTAAATTATATCCTTTTATATTTCAAATGTATCATTTTGAAACTGTTCAAAGTGTCTTGTATAACGATGTTTGTATTTAGCACCCAAATGTGTTTTTCCGCTACGCAATGTAATTTGGGGGTGTTAAATTATTCTTGCTCCTGAAGAAGCGCACATAATTCACAATTAAATTCATATTGTTGTAGACGCTTGCATCATGCTTTGGACTGAAATAATGTTAGAGATACACAAGAACCATATCATCTTTGCCATATAAGTTATCTGGCCTTAAGACCTCGACAACTATGTCAACACATATGAAGAAATTCTTCATATTGTATCTTGTGGCTATTATGATGAATCCTCTGCATCTGTATTATGTCTTACAGATGGTCTGCTACTTTTTTCTGGTAATAGTATTAACATTCCTCGGCTATCAAGAAGAATAAACCTGATTTTCTAGTCACCCCTGAAGTTTGAGCAGCGCTATGAAAGATATCCTTGTTATTTTGTTTTAACCTGATATACTCAAAAGAAACTCATGTTTACGGTCTAAATGAAAGGATAAAAGGACACAGTATGCTTGAAAATTAGTGGTTGAAGTTACAAAAGAGCCTAAATTACCTTCCATGATGTACTTCTATGGAGAGTAGTCTCTCGACTAAGCAACTTATCGAGTTGATGAAGTTTTTTTACTTCAACTATGACCTTTGCCAAGTCCTTGTGCTCATCAGCATTAATGAAACATTTTTTATCCTTAGCTTGAGAAATCAATGATTTCCACACAGACCCTCCTTCTTTCATCTCCTTAGATTCATAAACAATGTCTGTAAAAGTATCAACAAAGTAATATTAGAAATAACATTGCAAGTTAATGTTATCAGAACACCAAACAAATCTGATAAATTTAACCAGAAACATATATACATGCTTATTAGATTAGATAGCTCTAAGAAACCTTATATATCCTAGTAGACTTTTGGTACTTCATAATCAATGTTTTCTCAAATTTCCCACCTTCATCATTGTTGTGAATGAATGATTTTAATAACTACATCTTCTTCATTTTTAAATGCAGCAGCAAGACGTTCGTAAGTCTGTGAAGAAAAAAAGACAATCAATATAGTGTATATTTACTACGAGGTTCCAGGTAGAAAAGAAAGATTATGAGCTTAAATACGTACAGGAGCAAGAATTTTGTAATGTCCACTCCTCCTCCCATTCATTTTCTGAAGTTTCCAACCCACAGGTTGTAGTTTTCCTTACTCTTTCTGTTGTGTTTCTCACAAGTGCTCATAAATTATCAAAATAGCATTGGGGCATTCCTTCAACCTCACATTGGACCTTAACTTTAAAAGGAGGTAAATGCAAACACTTTTCAGCTTTGTAGCGACCCGCGAGTTGTAGAGATAACTTGTACAATTTGTTCCCATATGATTGTACCCATAGGCATTCGTGAATCTTGTTAAGGAATCAGAATAGGATCTGAATCAAAGAGAATGACCCCTGGTGAAGCTGGTTTGTTACTGGAAAGAGATCCATGTGTGCTCCCAAACACGACAGTGCCAATGGGACCCTTACTTGCCTCGATAGGCGGGATATGTGGCAGTGGACATGTCACTTTCATACAAATAACAATTCTTACTTCTAGTATAAATAACAGATCCATCAAATATATCGCAAATACTTAAAGTTGTCAGCTTATTTAGAATTTTTTGTGAGGAGAAAAGTGTGTTTCCAAAATGTGCCTTAAAATGTGTGAACCTAAAATACATTAGCTTTTGAAATGTATAGGCTCTTACTCTTACCCAAACACTATGCTAGCATAGTCTCAAAATTTTTATGATACATGAACCATCACGACAATGAATTGCTTAAGATTGTATCATATGGATGGCCTCCGTGATCAACATTTACATATTTAACAGCCTTTATATGACCTTTTTTTTCATAAAGAAAGCCTTTTAACTGACACCCTTGATGTAGCTATCTGGTCTTACAACTCTAAATTAGGATCGACAGCAGAACTCTTTGGTTTTCAAGCAGAGGAAATGTTCCTTATAGTATAAGTCAGAGCTAGACCAAAATTTAGATACGTGACAAAAAAACTATACCGCAATTTCTAGTCAGCATAATCGTTCAGAATTATGTGGGCTACCTCTGAACTGTTGGGATTTATAGAACTAGATACAACAGAACAAAAATCAACAAAAAAGTAACTAATTGCAAGCAAGATAAAGAACATCTTTATGAGATTGACAACTACAAATAGCATAATTCATAAAAAAAGAAGAAGAATCGAACCGATTATAGAAGGATCTTGAAACCACGGTGATTTCCATGTATCAAATAACACCGATGGAAAACTGATGACACCGTAAACTAAACTATTTGATAAAGAACCGTTACACAAATTCAATACACACGCTGTCACTTAATCCAATCAGCAATCCAACAAAATATACCATGTGATTTCACTCTTTAATCTTGTGTTTTATGATTGATATATTAAAATTTTAAATATACCTTATTTAGCTTTTGGATTTGGCTTTGCAATCTACATACGTTCTTGTTCAGATGGCCTACTGAAGAAAACTATACCAGGGTGTGTCACATCCGTTTCTTGGTATTTAGCTGGCTAGCATATCATTACCCAAATATGTACATATAACTGATGGATTTTCCATGTTTGATATAATTGGCCATATTTGGAAGTGCTTTATATACACCAAAAATATGCATGGAGCAACCCCTTATTAATATAAGAGTGCTTTTTTCTTCATAATAGACTTATGTTGATCGGATTTTATATGTTGAGTTTCAAACCTCAAATTCAAACACCGCATTCATCAATGCTTGTACTCCAAGACTATAGTCTTTCTTTGTTTATGGACAGTAGTGTTTCTGATTTCTCTCTCTACAAAAATAAAGCCAATGAAAGATGTAAACATGAACTTTATATACTAACCACAGGAGTGTAAAAAGCAGCACGCCAAAACAGGTAGCTATATGTCATTTCAGTCCCTTTCGGCCCTTAGATAGATTGCAGCCTCAAAGTTTCAACTCACCGACTTTACTGGCTGAACACACCCCTAAATCTGCACATTTGTAGAATATGTGCAGCAGCCATACCTTACTCCGTCTCCCAGTGCTGCAGCAACTTCATCAGTTGTTAAGGCCCTTTAGAGAATGAAACTGCGATCTTGTTAATGACCAGTTGCATTTTGCTCGGGATAACACACATAAACTTTGAAAGAAAGAAAACTCGTAAGAATCATAATCAAGTAATTTATAACGCAGTTACAATTATATTAAAAAGTGGATTCAGGATGGTAT